>CM053649.1:21708221-23081520 GCA_028654395.1 Scutellaria barbata
AAATAATTGTGGGTAGGAATTTGACTCAAAACTTAATCTTCTTCAGCTTTATCAAATAGTGCTTTGGGAGATGATTCCAGAGTACGAACTACTGCACAAGGCATAAACAATGGTTGTACTGGACAAATATCATCCTTAAACTTGCCTTACTTAAGCTTTCCTCACTTCTAAAGTGCATCCTAACCTTCCAAATAACAAGTACTAAATCCGTGAATATGCAAAAGAGGCATGTGTATTTTGCTCATAAAGTGGAAAGGTGGTTCAAAGAAGGAAATACGGGAAAAAGGAGAAACAATCCAGGATGTATAAGGCAAGCACAAAAAAATTGTGGGGAAAAGCTTATAGAGACATAATTCGATGTGGCATGGTGGCAATTCCTTTTAATGCCATTAATTATCCTAGTTTGAAGTGATGGTGAAGTCTATACAGTGTGGGTTCCTTTCTTGAGAAAGGAAAAAGGTAGTATAACAACTATGATAAAGTCCCATGCAAAAGAGTCCTATAAATATGGTCTTTTATCATTGCAGACGGGTAGGCAGACAAAATCAGACCTATCAAATTTTAGTAATTTCAGCTAAAGGTTCACTTTTCCTTGAGTCTCCTGAAGCTCTTATTATTCAAGGACTAGAGAGAAAATGTTAGAAGTGCTGGATACATTTCTGAAGCATGGAGGAAGAAGCAAATAATGTTCAAACCGTCATGGATAATGCAAGTGGCAATGTGCTTGCTGGTAAGAAACACTCTATCTTCTCATCAATTGCATTTCTCTTAAAAGTTAGAAGATGATGTCTTTTAATTAATGTTAATTTACCTAGTACTTTAATTATTTTTTTATAAGGAAATTATTGGAATAAGAAGACAACATTTGATTAGGACTACTTGCACGGCTAATAGCATTGAAATGATGCTAGAGATATTGGGATATGGGAATTTATCATCTTCTAAAATAACACTGAAATGGACTATGAGTTTGAATGAGAGTCTAACTCTTGTGAAACCGTCTCACAGATCTTATTCTGTGAGACGGGTGAACCCACAACCCATACCCTACAATTCACAATTAGCTTGTGAGTAATGGGGCTCCGTTTCACGGTAACTATCCATGAGACCATCTAATATATGTTTTTGTGGATTGAATGGCTGGATTAATGTTTGCACGTGTGATCAACTTGTTGAGGCATTTTATAGGTCAAACAAAGCTTGTTTCTAGTTGGTGTCGCAAGATTTGCTACTTTTCTCATATTCAAAGGATACACAAACAGAAGATTAAAGGATACTTTAAGAAAAATGTTCACTTAAAGGATTGGAAATACAGTAAGTTGGCAAAACAATCTTCTAGTGAGAATCTTGATGCCTAGATTTTAGATCAATTTTGTGTATAACTTGGTCGTAAATGGTCCTTTAGTCCATGTTCGTAGCTTGGTTGATTAGATGATTTATGAGGCTATGGATAGGTTAAAGAAACTATTTTGAAGTCTTTTAATCAGAAAGAAAATATATGAAAGTTTCCAAGATTATTGACAATCAAACACCAATATTTCTAAAGATAGAGAAGTCCTGAGTTTTTTTAAAGGTATTGGGAGATTGATTTTATGCCACTGAGCAAAAACAACTAGTGAGCAACTCACATTATATCAAGATCAGAAGCACTATTTAGGTGGAGTTGGCCATTAGGCTTAGAAAACAAAATTCTCCAACTTAATGGTGGAAACCTTATGGAGCATCAACTCCAAACTGGCAGAAATTCACTTGTAAAGTGCTCCACCTAACTGTAGTGTTTCATGTTGTGAGCACCATTGGAGTACGTAAGCATTTAAGCAATTAAATATAGTATCAATATGCTACTTTTAGACGTACATATATTATTTTCTATATTATCATACGTATTAAACTGATGTGACGTTTTGCAGATTCATGGAAAAAAAAATAAAAATTGGATAGCTCATGAATTGATAAATGACATGGAATTTGTGAAATAAAATTGGCCATGAAAATGTTGATATGATGCACAAGAATAGACTGACACAAATTCTATCACTCTTTTGAATTATATTGATAATAACAATGAATGGTTGATGGGAGAATGGATACAGAATTTGATGATGAAGACGATCGGTATTTGATGGTGATGATTCAACTTGGGTGCAGTTGAAGAGGCAACATATCAGAATAGACCTAAACAAATAGAAAAGACAAAGGCATCTTTGCATATGACAGCCAACTCTTCTCTAGATTTGAGGCTTGATAAATGTTGGAACTTTTTCTATTTAGTATAGTAAGCTTAAGAACATTATGAATAGATGATTTATAACATAATTTCTTCTATTCATGATTCCTTTAAATCTTTGCATCTTGTCACTGTCAAGAATGCTCCTAGGCTCTAGAACCCTTTGCGCCTTATGCCATAAATAACTATGAATCTACCTGCTCATACCAAATGGCATCCCGCATTTCAAGTTCGCCAACTAAGATATGTCATGGCTATATTCCTATTCAATCTAATCTTTCAGTTATGCTGGATTTTCTGGTAACTTATTGATGAAGGTGGAAGCTATATGATTGCAGATTAGCAACCTAACATAATCACCCCATTACTCAAGGCTTAGTCAAATGGTTCAAAATATCAGAGGATATCACTAGAGAATAAACTCAAGGAAGTCAAACAAAAATCTGCAGATTTCAATGCATGAGGCCTAGGACTCTTCACACGACGAGGCAACTGATACATATGCAACATAACACAAGACTCCATTAATTTAGGAGCAAAAGCATGTCCAATACATTAGCAGCAAACTACTTTCTGCTTATTTGTGAATAGCAATTAGCTGGATTGGCACACATCTTTATCAATGGATCATCAATTCTCTAAACATTACATAATTAAAAGTTGCCAATTATTGTTAACTTATCAAATCAATTTTCAACTACCAAGTAAACATCATTCTAAAGTTTTCCCTCAATCAACAAAGTTGTCTACAAATAGAAAAAATGATAATTTAAAGCATACCTAATAGGTCCAACTCAACGACGAATGGCTCCACACCAAGTTTACTGAACAAAGATTTCACCTGCGAAGAGTATCTGAGGCACCACAAAAAATAAAAATTAAAAATATTTAAAGACAGACATCTGCTAAGAAAAAAAACCCCAAAAAATTCCTAAAAAATAAATATATAAAGCAGATAATATTTTGAATGGTACACTTACGAACACCAAGTTTTGGAGTAAACAACAACAGGGTTTTGAGCAATGTTCTTCTTCACGGTATCTTCCAGCTGGCCCCCCGATGAATTGGTGCACATGGACCGAATCTTAAGGTGCCCTACATTTGTTGGCGGGGTTCTGAAACGCACAGCGTTGCTGCTGGTACAAGAAATTGGAAAATGATTGGGCACGCGACAAAGAGAGAGATATTGGGTGCGAAGAGAGTAGGAAGGACGAGGGAGAGGAAATGAGTCGAAGCCTTTTATCGTTAAACGTGATGTAGCTGCCATTAACGCCATTACCAAAGTTATGCTGCAAGCTTTCAAGAACGATAATACGCTAATTTTTCCAACTTAGAAGTAGGAAGGGCAACTTAAAAAAATAATTACTCTATAAATTTTATATTTTATTGTAATATTGTATATAGAATTTTAATCAAAAAATTTTAACAATTCGCATCTCATTCATACATCTTCTTCCCAATTTCCATCCATACAGTTACTATCATCAAAAATATTGAATTAATCAATATTCTTCCAATCCTCATCCACACAAAAGCTACCATGAAAAATATTGAAAATCAATTAAATGAAGCAATTAAAAATATTCAATTAATCAATTCTCAAGAAATTCTAACAATATTCGACATAAAAATTAAAATACCAATTGAGCAACAAAGAGAATAAATTCTCAACAAATTTTCAAAATCAATCAATCATATCCTCCAACTCAAACATTAATTACCAATAAGTCTTGAATCAATTCTTAAAATCCTAAATTATGAATTATCAACAAATCTTCAATCAATTCTTAAAATTTTTTTTTTTATCTCAAATATAATGAATCTACACATGTGGAAAAAAATAAAATGAAGCAATGAAAAATATTTAATTAATCAATTCTCAACAAATCCTAAATCCTAATCAATATTCGAGAAATTTTCAAAATTAACCATAAAAATTAAAATACCAAAATCCTAATTAATGAGAAATCCTCAAAATTAACTATAAAAATTAAAATACGAATTAAGCAACAAAGAGAATATATTCTCAACAAATTATATCCTCCAACTCAATTATCAATTACCAAGAAGTTTTCAATCAATCTTTAAAATTCTCAAGTTTTTTTTGTATCATTAAATATAATGAATCTACACATGTGAAAAAAAATTAAAAAAATTAGTACTATAATTTTCTAAATGTAAAAACTTTTAGAAAAGAAAAAAGATAAGAAAATATTATACTATTTCAATGATGTGGAACAATTTTTCCTGTAAAAAAATAAGAAAATATTATACAATTCCAATGATGTGGAACAATTTCTCCTATCATGCCCACTAATGCCAAACACGACAAATTCTTACTTTTGGAATTGCTTTTTGCTTTGATAATTTATACTTTTATCATATTTTTTTCTTACTTGTGAATAATTATTAATCTCAATCATATTCTTTTTTGGCATTGCACTCTTTGAGCATTGTGCACATGTTTGTTAGAATTATTTTCAATGAGACATGCATCATCTACTCCAATAGAAGCCATTTGTGACAATTTTAAATATCTTGTCAGAAGAGATTTATTATGAATATCAGCACCATGATTATGATTCACTCTTCCACTCTTTGCACTTATTGTCCATCTTGGTAGAATATTTTAAATGGAAGTTTAAAGATCTGTTTCACACGAAAATATGCGAAAATGTGTTTACAAACAATTCCTTTAAACTCAAATTGTAAGCAATCACATGTTAATGCATCTGAACTTTCTTGGTGTATATAACTCTTCCACCCTCTTCCACCCTTTTCACTTATTATCCATCTTGGTAGAATACATTTAGATGGAAGTTCAAAGATTTGTTTCTGCGAAAATGTGTCTACAAACAATTCATTTGAACTCAAATTGTAATTTGTAAGCAACTACATATTAATGCATCTGAACTCTTGGTGTATATAAGCTCCCGTTGTCTTAATGTTGAACTTATATCAGTCTTGAATATAGTATAAATTGTTTGCAACTTATCATCACATTTCAAATTCATAAAATAAGCATGACTTTGACACATTTCTTCCTTAAAAAAGTTGAAATTTTTCCTTGTGTATATCTTTTCATTTGTGCTTTCATTGACCAAACATCCAAGTATGATTGGATGTTTGGCCATGGTGGTTGATCCGGTTATTGGAGCAAAAATCATGTTATACTTATTTGTGTTATATATTGTATCAAATACTATAACATCACCAAAAAACTATGTGAATAGATTAATTGAATATTTTTCATTATTTTATTTAATTGATTTTGAATATTGATTAATTGAATATTTTTCATTACTTCATTTAATTGATTTTCAATATTTTTCATTATAGCTTTTGTGTAGATGAGAATTGGAAGAATATTGATTAATTTAATATTTTTCATGATAGCATCTGTATAGATGAGAATTGAGAAGAAGGTGTATATGTGAAATGTGAATTGTTGATAAGGGGTTATGAGTGAAGTGTAGTATGAAAAAAAGATTTTGTGTATAATATAAAATTTAAAAATTAAAAAAAAAAGAATTTTAAAGAAATATGCACGGTGCGCATTCTTCAGATGCGTACCTAATCAAAACTGATTATATATATCTATATATTATGTTTTTATATATAATATTTATCAGTGTGAAATTAATAAATTGAATATTAAATTATAAATTTTTAAGAAACTGAATTTTTTAAATATATACCTAGATAATAACTAATTTATTTATGTATATTAAAGGATTGGAATGAGTCAAGTGAGCAGACTTAAACCCATCTTCGTTCAGTTTATTATTATTATTTTTAATTAGTTGGAGGGAGTGAAAAAATTGAAGACAATAAAAACTAGAAAATTTGTGTGATCTAAATTTAATGGTTTCACTCAAATGTCCGTCGTGTGCAACTTTTAATATGTCCACCGATAACGTGTAATCATCTCATCCCCTCGTTATATAAAAAGTAAAATTAATGAATGTTTTGAATTTTTGACACATCAACTATTGAGACATATTAATGTGCTCATGGTGGATAGGTGAACAGACTGCCAAATTCAAATAATATAAAAACAAGCTATATACATGCAGAAAGTCATTGGTAGAGGTCTTTTTTTCCTTTAAAATATTCCATCAGAATACCGATGGAATTTCATTGGCAATTACTGATGGAAAATTTTTTGTTGGAGATTGCAGTTTTCTGACAATACTATACTTAATTTATAAAATACCATATTTTACATGTGAGTGATGTTGTGATTTATTTAGTATGTGTTGGATAATCTTTAATTTATTTAGCATGAATACTTAATTTCAATGTAGAATTATCAATCATTGAATGTTGAATTATATCGATCATTGAATGTTGAATTATATCGATCATTGAATGATGATGGCGTTGATATTGAAGTTGATATTGAAGTTTCGACCGGCATGAATTGAATTATCAATTGTTGAATGTTGAGGTTGGTATTGAATTGAAGATCTTTTGAATGTTGAAGTTTTTGAGGATTATTATTGATAAATATTGAATTATCATTTAATGTTTAAGAATTGTATGTTGATCTTGTGCAGAGATGGAGAGAGCGAAAACTTGGGATTTCAATGCTAGTCGAATTGCTGTAGAAATTTCTTTAGGATTTCATGAATTTACTATTGTTTTATTTATTGTTTTTTTTTTTTAAATTTTAATTAGTTATATATTTTCTACCGAAATTTGCCCGTCTGATGAATGTAGTGTGTTTATGTATGTGTAATTAATAAGAGTTTTCCTTTCTAATGAAGAAATGATTTTTTTAATATTTATATATGGATATATGAGTATAATTTAGAGTTAAATAAAATAAAATTGATATAGGTAAAATGATTAGAAGTAGAAGTAAATAAACAGTACAATGAATTGAAGAGAAAGAAGAATCAAAAAAGTGGTGGGAATACTAATAAAAAGTAGTTTTTTAAAAATGTTGTTGATTCTCATCATATTCTCTGAGATATCATTGATGCCATCATGAATGCTTCCTATTAAGAATCATCAACATTTTTAAAAAACTTCATTTTCTGGGTATTATCACCACTTTCTTTATTCTTCATCCTCTCCAACTCACTTCAACTCACTGTATCGTTTATTGTAAAATTCATTTCATTAACTTTTACTCCTCCCATTTACCCACACCGCATCATTTACTTTAACTGTAATTATGTTATATATACATGCATCCTTGTAATATATACTTAAACCCTTATAACTTTCGCACATACATAACTTAAATATATGAATTATCCTTCAAAGTAATTCTTTTGGATAGTGAGGTGTCTATGAGATAGGGGAATGGGATAAATGGCTTAATTTTGTAAATTTGATATAATTTAGGGGCCTCCACGTAATAATTAAATTTGAAAAATTATAACTTATTAGCCCTTCTTATTTTGATCAAATTATTTCAAGGACTGAAAACTAAAATATAACTTTTCAATATAACCCCAAGTTATCAAGATCAAATTTACATATTTTGCTATAAGTCATTTTTCCTAAATTAACTTCTAATTTCATTCAATTAAACTTCAATTTTGATCTATTAAATCCTAATTTTCCTTTTTAACTTCTCTTATAATTATTTTTAAGTCTTTAAAATTTAATTTAAGTCATAATTTTATAATTTATTTTTCAAAAATTAAATTTAAGTCTTTAACAAGATAATTTAGGCCTAATTAAGATTCTCTAATAATTTAGTAGACACGTTTTTTATTATAAAGATTATTGAAATTCTATATACCGTAAACTTATTTTTTTTCTATTCTTTAAACCAGAACATCATAAACCATTTCAATCTCTCTCATGATCAAGGAAAACTCTAAAAGTTGTATTTTAATTACGAGTGATCTAAGATTAGGAAATTATAATTAGATAAGGTATATACTAAGACCTTTTTAATGTTCAATGTATGGAAAATGAGAAAAAATGAACTATTTAGGCTTGCTCGACAACTTATGAATAGACGTTCCAACTTCTCATAAGGTGGGGGTAATTTCTAGTAATTATGTGTTTATGAACTATGTGTTCTTAAATTGTGTGATCATTAATACATATTGTATTTATATACGATTGCTTATTTATATGCTACCGTGCTTGATGCTCGACAAAATAATCATATTGTGAATGTTCATCTATTTGTTTATATGATTGAAGTCTATGTGAACTACAATATGATTGTGTTAAAGTCCTATGTTACTATCGGGTTGAAGTCATGTATTACGATTAGATTAAAGTTTTATGTTACGATCTTGTTAAAGTCCCGTGTTAAGATATAATTTCCATGATTATTGATAAATCGGGTTAATTCCTACAATCTATGTTATAATCTATGATAAAAGGTATTATATCCAGCACATATATGATTTTGATTGTGAAATGATGGTTCAATAAGTTTATTTGCTACGATTTATTTATTTGAATTTATTAGTACTATTCTGGGATCCTCTATGAACTATATTTCAAACACTAACCTCTCTATATTAAAAATGTTTTTTAACTCAAAGAGCTTAAGGCATGGTGTGCGAGCGATAAATATTGGTAGCCAATATTCAAAGGTTGTAGAAAAAATTATTTAAAGGATTTTATTTTCATGAATTTTAGAAATGGTGTATTTTAGAATTATTCTTCATTCTATTTATCTTTAACATTCTTAAAAAGGTGAATTTTGTATGTAAATAACGCCTTAGTCAAAAACTATCTTTAAAATAAACGAGAGGTTACATAGTATGTGCTTAATAGTTGAATTACCAAAATGTATTAGATAGTACAATTACCCTATTGGGGTTCCTCTCCAAAGGTATTACATGTTACTTTTGAAATTTTTAAGTACGTGGACGAGTAACAGGCCGAGCTGACTTCTTATTATCCCTTTAGAGTTGTAGACCTTAAATAATATTTTCTTTTTGAGAACAATAGAATGTTTTAAATAT
The DNA here is from genome assembly GCA_028654395.1 of Scutellaria barbata. Lineage (NCBI taxonomy): Eukaryota > Viridiplantae > Streptophyta > Magnoliopsida > Lamiales > Lamiaceae > Scutellaria > Scutellaria barbata. The sequence goes on from CM053649.1 coordinate 21,717,396, forward strand.
GTAAAGTATGAAAGATAGTGGGTCTATACTTATATAATGTTATAATATGTTTGTTTTATTGTATTTTTTCATATACGAATACGTTTGAACATTTAACCTAAAAATGTGGTTGAGACATGAGTTTGTCACAATTATGTTAGGATAAATAAATATATATGTTTCGTTATGTTTAATAAAAGAATATATCACCTGTGTCTTCATTTAGTCTTCTGTTGTATATTAAAAGATAATTATGATTTCAAATTATAAATACTTTAATTAATAAGTAAGGGTTGGCGGTTTATTTTCAATTAATGAAGATTGGGGCGTCACATTCATGACCGAATCAATTGATTGGATCGGTGAGATCCGATTCCACAAACAATATTTCCAATAGATAGGGAGTGGATCTTTTATAGCAAATGAGTCGGCTCTTCTTAAATCCTCATTTCGTTGTAGTAAAATTCCCACACTAACTCTGCCTAAACTCCACTTAGGCACTATTTAGATTGCCCTTAGTTGCTTATGTATATTTTTTCTAGGCCTCGACTAACATTATCTAAACCATTCCTAACCCCATTAAAGCCCTATCTAGGAGCTAGCCAGCTAGGCCTATGTTGTTCGTATGACACCAAACTGGCCATTTACAATATTACCCAACAATTAGGATGATTATTTGCCTTTTACATTTATATATTTCCACTCTAGTTCTGCTTTGTTAATGGGAACGTGACCAAATTTATTTTGATTATATATCTCACCTGGTCAATTTTGGACCCATAGCCCATCAAGAAAGAATTCATATGTAACTTCATATAATTCCAAAGCATCATTGAAAGATAGACAACATTGACTAGCAGTAGTTGTGGATATAAATCTAAATTTAGGTTAGGTTTCAAAAAATCAGACAGAAAGTAGACAAATAATTTAGCAAGAAAGAACATGTCAGAAATATGTTGAAAATAGGTGTTGATGTTGCTTCCTCATCTGGGGTTAAGATCTGATGAATAGTCAGTATCAACTAGATCTCTCATGAGGTCAATCCATGCATCTGCTCCTTCTACCTCACTTTCGATTCCTTCATGGCATCAAATCGTTCTAACAAAATTCATCACATAATTATTACATTATTAAACCATAATGCAATCATTGAACTGAACCTGCCTTAATTTGTTCCACATATCTGAGATAAGAATTGATCCATCTCAGAAAGGACATATAATGGAGAGCATCTCCAGCTCACATCTACATATTTGTCGACTTGTTGTTTCAGCTCATGAAAAACCCATATCTTGAATACGATGTTATGTCTTCAAATATAGATTGTCAAGCAATTGTAACCAACTATGTATACAAGATATATTCGTGTTAGGAAAAAAGAGTTCAACAACTGCATGCCCAGCTAAACTTAAAATTCTTCCCAACTATTCCTTCTACTTTGTTAGGGATATTAAATGTGTTTAAACCCAAAGAAAAGGGCTATGACTGAATTTACCTCACAAAATTAACTTAAAATGAGAGCCCTGCAGTTAACTCACTAGCCAATTAACCAATTCACTCACTAGCTCACTAGGAAAAAAATACGACATTTCTGAAATACAATTTATTCCGGACATTTTTAGTATTAGCAAAAAAAGAAAAAATGTATCACAATTTTTACTCATTATTGTAGTTTGAATCACAACGATGTCCTTCTAAATAGACTTTACGTCACATAACCCACATAATTATTTAAAAAGGGATTTTTTTTTAGTTTATAATTGTTGCTATAATTTTTTTTTTAGTTTTGGCAAATTCAAAAGTTAGGAAAAAAATGCCATTTTTGATTTGCAATTAGGCCTTTCTTGAATTCAACAAGTGTCATATATAGCCCTCAACGGGATTGTTGGAGTGAAGTAGTGTTGAGATTGAGGTGTTAATTAATTGGGATCCTTGCAACTACATCATTGGCTCAAGCCAATCACATAGTAGAGTTGAACTCTCCTTTATGTGGGACAGATTTAGGATTTCATATCACAAGGGCAGAATCTTTTGAATTATAACACGAAGCAAGTGGGCAATGTTAGAATTGAGATTGGATTGAGAGGGAACATAGTTGGACAGAAAATGGACAATGTATGAGGAGAAAGTTATAACAAGCAAAGTAGATACAGTCCATGTGGTAATCTGCAAACATATGCAGGGATGTCCTAAGAAGCAGCAGCCATAGCTGTGGTGAGGTTTAAAGCATAAGAGCCAAAGTCCAAACAAGACACACTAAGTACAAATGTGAAGAAGTCCATTCATAAACTCCACATTTAAGACTCTGGGAAACCCTTTTTATTTTATTTTTATTTTTGAATCATTTTTCATTCATGGTATGGAGAACCACATGGGTTGTTTTTTTTTTTTTTTTTTTTTGGATTTTTTCAGTTTTGTCTTGGAACTTTGGTGAATATATTGTGTATGGCAGCCTCGACTAGTTGAGCTTTGTGGATAAAATTTGTAACCATTCAACTCAAAGCATTCTTAGCTTTCCAAGTATTAATGTAATTGTACTAAACATGTTCAACTTATGCCCGCTAGTCCTTTAATTAAAGTTGCATATAAGTTAAATATGGGATGATTTTGAATTTATAAACTTAAAAAATAAAATGTAGCCCCTAGTTGATACGATCTCACAAATTACATTTTGCAAAACGTAGGGCTGCAAATAAATTTCCTCAAACTGAATGGGCAACTGTACAAGCTCATTGGAAATGTTATCGCGTTTAATCATAAACTTTGTTTAAACTTATTTGATAAATAATTTTAATCTAGTCGAGTTAGTCCAAACGAATATGAGTCAAACTCGAGTAGCTCAATTATTCTATATTTTTATACATATCGAGTTAAAGTTGGAGCCCAACTTTAAATTTTATCAAAAATAACAATTTCGAATTGAATATCGTGTAAATTGATTTGGCTTTCAGTTGTAGAGAGACGGAGCACAACCAATTGATTTCATATTATTCTTAAAGTTATAAAAGGATCATCTTTATTTTAATCTTTTAATTAATTGACAAGATCTTGACTGATGAGGTGATTTTAGAAAGGATTGTTTCTAATTATTAAGGACCCAACACCAACTACTTGGCTTTTCAAAATGTGAAAACTAACCCATTTAACATTTCGAAGGTTTGGTATGTTATGTTCATGGGTGTTGGCATCCCTTTTACCTGTGATTTCTTAAATTTGGAATGTCAATCCAAATTTCTTGTTTTGGCATTTTCATGATACCTAATTACCTTTGATATCTTAACTCTGAAATATCAATCAAAAAAAATTCATGGGTTGGCATCTTTTTACCTGTGTCATGAATTTAATCTTAAGTGATTAGCAAATGAAAATTTTACTTTTAATCATCAACTTCGGGAGGTTACATTTTTTTTTTTAATCCAGAAATTTTGAAAATTTTTAAATAAATAAGAAAATAATAAAAAAATGTCAACCAATTATTTAAAAATCTAAAATTAAATAGATAAAATTAAAATTTTATTTCAAATTAATTAAAATATTATGATTAAAATTTTAAAATATATAAATTATAGAATTTAATATGTTACTAAATATAGAAATAACCAAAAAGAAACGATATATATGGAAAAAAATTAATTGTTTAAATAAATAATGATACTTTTAAATACAGTAAAAACTCCATACAGTCATATCATTGGGATCGGGAAAAAATATTACTATACGGAGTTATTCTTATATAGAGTTTTACAAAAAAAAATAAGTTGGAATCATTTTGGCTTCAACAAGAGGGATCGCATGCAAGCGAGCTATTGAGCACTCGCAAATTGAAGGATCAAGTATCGATCTATAAAATTAAGTCGATGTCACAATCGACTATGGATAAATATTTTAAGTCATCTTAAACATGTTATTGATTTTGATAAACAAAAATATAATTAATAAATATTTTTATAATATATTAATCATTTATTCCTAGAGGTATAAATCCTTAAGACGAGACTTGAAAAATGTATGACTTATGATAATGTAGAGTTTATTCTTATTTATAAGTTATAACTAGTCTCAAGTTGGGACTTGAACTTTTTATTACTATAAGGAGTTTATTCCAATATAAAGTATTACTATAGAGAGTTTTTACTGTATATCAGAAAATTAATTAATTAAATCATAGAACTGTAAGTTTAAATGTGAAATTATTTTAATAAACAATAACTACAAAATAAGACTTAAAAACAATTGATGTAAATATGATAATCACCAAAAAAAACATCTCATAAGTATTTTAATTTGGTGGTCTCAGGGTGGTATGAAAAGTTTAAAGGCGACTTAATAAATATTTTCAAGTTTTTCAAACTTTTCTTTAAACTATAGATGTAAGGCCTCCTTTAGTAGGATTATTACATCTACTAAATTATGCTTAACTTTTCATGCTAACGAAAATTTCATAATGCTTCATAGAGATTTTTTTTTTTTTTTAAAGAATAGAAAGCAACGGAAACAACATTTCCTTAAGAAACATACTAGAGATTTTAAATCGGTCCAAATCATCTTAAATGATTAAAACGTTTTGCTTAGATTTTATATTAAAAGAAATTTAAGTTAAAAGTTAACTAACTTTTAATTATAACTTTGAAATAAACCACTTAGCATGAAACTTCTAGCGTTAAAATTAACTTAAAAAAATTCTTCAACCAATTTTGAGGTTTTGCTATCACCATCGATCATGCTTCAGCATTACTACCTCATTACATCACAATTTACCTTTATCTTTATTTATAGTATGAGGCAAAATTTTAACCGAAATGTTTATCAAATACATTACCTAATCTCACAAAACAATTTTTCTTTGCAACTTAAAAAAAAAAAGCATCAACTAATAAAAAAAAACTCTTATGCTTGAAAATAAGATATTATGGGCCCGAAAATAGTATTAATACACACAACTTCGAAGAATCTAAGGTAGCTAGCCATCGAAATCCAAACGAAACAACTAAATATTAATAGAGCGGTTTAGGAGTCATTAACTTCTTCTAATGGGAGGTTTGGATGCCTGGTATCAGTTTCTAAAAATATATAAAATAAAACTACCTCAAAAAAAAAAAATATATATATATATATATATATGCGCACTATCTCAAATACTTTTAGCATTTTACATAAAGTAAGATTAACTAGCATCTTATACTTGATCAAACACATGAAATTATATCACTTAACAAATTATCACTCTATATCTATAGAAAAAAATAAAACTCATGAAGCACATAATTTAGCAAATCATTAAACACTCGCATAAATCATATATAAATATTCACTTAAATTTTAAGTCAATATTACACAATTAAATAGAACTACTTATATTACACATGAGATATGTACTTGCCCAGAATTTCCAAAACTTAATATCTCAAAACTCTTATACGTTTTCTAAACTTTCTCAACCGAATTTAAAACGTGAAGCAAGTGATGAAAATAATTAAAATATTGATCACTTCTTACGCTAAAATTAAAGTTTAAACATTAACGTTATACAACGTTTATGACTAATCAAATATTCTCATATATTCATTCACATATGCCTACAAGCTTTACATACTAACTTCAATTTTCTATAATACTAACTATTGGCCAACTAATCCCTTTCATACTATTTTAATCTACTTCTAAAAAGTTGATTCTTATGTGCTGAAGATGTAACTAACATGCCGAAATAATTAAAACTAATGACCCCATATTGCAAGGCTAACGGAATATTATTTTTACCCTTACTCAAATCATTGCTCTGTCCAATTTCAAATGTTGGTTGCATAATATCACTAATCTAAATTAATGTAACTCCACACAGGTAGCTCAATCAATGTAGACAACTCACCCAGAGTTGATTCACTTAGTAAGAAATTAAATTTCTTGAACCATGGACTCTGAAAATAACTTCTTAAAAAGATTTAATATCATTTGGTTCTTCGAACTTTGAAGCAACCACTAGACTTGATGGTTCAACTTCTTATGTAGGTAAACTTCTTAAAGTTGAGTGATTAAGACGTAGAGTATTTTAGTTCTTATTGTAAGCTTGATGAGTATTTATAGTTTTAAATTATCAACCGTCAATTATTTAGCAAGTGCACTGTTCCGATATTTATAGTTTGATATATTGGCCTTTGAAGAGGAGTAAAAATAATTATTAATATTGCTCCGTTCAAGTACATTTAATTCCATCAAAATGCTTGCAACCATTGAAGTGGGATCATCTACTTTACTCCAAAAGGTTGCAGGTTTTTTTTGCAAAATGTCAAAGCTAGGTGTCCCTTCCTGCTGGTCCGTAGGTGTGCTGCATAACTTTTTCTCTATTGGTCATATTTTGAATCCAGAAATTTGATTGGCACTTTCTCCTTTTAACGATGATCTTTCTCGGACATCAATTAGTTGTTTTAAGTTTTTAACTAGTTTTGCAGTGTTGGTCTTTGTCATCGTGCAACAGTAAGTAGTTTTGTTATACAGTATTCACAAATGTTGTCTATCATTAATCTCCTCTCTGATCAGTAAATTTCTGAGAGAAGATTTGAGTAGGAACAATTGGCTTCAAAGAAGTTATATTGCATGGATGTTCTTGCATAACAATAATAATCGATTATAATTATATAAGTAATCATGTAATAAGAGTATGTTTGGTTCGTGTGTTGGGTTAGTTAGGTTAGTTGAGTTGTGGTGGGTTTACACTATTTGGGTTAAATTGAGTTAATTTTTTGATATGTTTGGTTTGAATGTTTAATGATATGTTTGATTTAATTTTGTGTTTGGTTTGAATGTTGTAGTATATATTAAGTTAGGTTTATGTATTAAAAACATAAGTTTTATTATAAACCCACCATTTTTGGTGGGTTTAATTAACCCAAATAAACCCAAGACAAGACCATAAATGTCATTTTCAATCCAAACCCAAAAAAAACACGGATTTTTCAATCATCAAAGCAAACATAAGTTTATCCCAATTAATTAACCCTAACCCCCAAAACCCCCCAAACCAAACATGTCCTGAGAGGTTGGAGGATTGAATATATTTCCATAAATTGGGACTCCAAATACAATATTAGAACTGGAGCCAGCCTTGCATTGTCACATGTGCTTCATAAATAATGTGAGACCCCATCAGACTTGTCCAATCGAAATGATTTAGAAAGTTACTTACATTCCAAGTACCAATACTAACTAGCATACACCTAATACTTTGATGTGATATTAGACTATAATTGAATGATTTTGACACTATAAGCGATAAAATTTTAATATAAGAAAATTCAATGAATTTCAAAGGATATTCTGGTGTCGTGGTGTAGTTGGTTATCACGTCAGTCTAACACACTGAAGGTCTCCGGTTCGAGTCCGGGCGACGCCATACTGGACAGTTAATGGTTTTTTTTGTTTTAATGATTTGCCAATTGAAGATAAAAAGAAAATTTAAGAAATTGTATTTCGGATATAATTTGATTTGGTCTAGTTTGTTATCACTTCGTTCTAACATACTCAATTGACATCATGACATAATATTTTTCTATTTAATTTTTTTAACATAAATATTTACATTTATATGCACTAAGTGCATGGTTCAATCCAAGTTTGTGATTTGGCGGTGCTTTTCACGTGTCCCAAGCAACATTCATGCACTTACACATGAGCTTATATTTTCAAGATCTGCAGTCAAACCTTAGGTTCGTGCTTACACCTTAGTCCCACGTGCCTAAACTTTTTTAAATTATGTTTGCAAAAATTTTATGTTAAATTCGCGTAACCTTTATATTTATATTAGTTTAACTTTTTACCGTGTATTATAGACCTATAAATCTTTATATTATGATAATATAACTTTTATATTATAATAATATATTTTTATATTATTCTTTAAGTACATAAAGATTATAATATAGGTTATAATATTTGTACATAAAAAAAGTTAAATTATTATAATATAAAGGTTCAGATATACTACATCAATTTTTATATTGAAAAAAGTTTAAGTTATTCACTTAAAAATTATGATATTTGTATATAAATGTAATATTAATATAACATAAAGGTTACTACATATATTTAAAAAAAATACTTTAGATGCGGATCCGGATTGATCCCGACCCGACCCGTGCATATCCAGTTGCACATACACTTGATTCACAAGAACACTTTTTTTTTTTTAATGGTTTGATAGTTGAAGAAAACACAAAAAATTATGATCTAATGAAATAATAAGATATTTAATTTCACGTTATATTTCATTAAAATAAATTAATAAATTTATGTAGATGAAATAATATTTTATGTAATACTAATGAAACCTTTATATAAAACTAGTGATACTTTTTTATCATATATTTCAATATAGAATAACACTATGTTTTAACCATGTACAATATTTTTTCTCCAACTTATGATGTTCTTTCACTTTCTTAACCCCTATTGAAGAAAGGAAAATTACGAACGTTGAAATTCAAGGCTACACGCAACAACACAACAATACATAAAGAGGATTCCCATATAAAAGGGCAAAATAGGAATTTAATTTTCACTCCTAGACTTGGAGATGACGAACGAGAAAGAAAAAAAGAAGAATTCACACTAAAGATGAAGGAGGATGCACTAGAGCTTCAAAACTAAACGGAAAAAATCTATATATAACTGGTCCTTGGTCTGGGTTGATTGGTCATATTACTCCCAAATTTAGTATATGAGTAAAGTATATTCAGATTTTACGTTAGTGAGATAGATTTGTATTATCTATAATTCATTTTAACAACTCAAATTATATTTTATATAGGTTGCAATTTAATCTCTGTTTCACTATATTAAATCGGAGAGACAATAAGAGTACTCATTTAATTACGTGAAATTGACTCTATTGTACATAACTCATTTTCACGAGTCAATCTTTATTTTATAAGTTATAAATTGACTCATTTTACATAATTAAATCAGTCAAACTGTATGAGTCATACTCGAAGAAAAAATCAATTACACCTGCACATATTGAAAATTGAAATCGAGAAATTGGAAAACCAAATAAACATGATAAAAATCCAGCTACTTCCATCTTGGCGTTTCATATTTACTCCATTTTTCAGAGCTTTTGAACTGTAATCTGGAGATTAGAAGTGCTTTACAGAGAAGATTAACTGTAAATATTACCTACCAATATGCTTTACAGAAAGAGTCACTGTAAATATTCCATCATGCTTATGAAATATCATTGTTATTCATGTGCCCCTCAATAGAAAAATGAATCATATTTTTATTAATTTCAGATTGGTCAAACACTAGGAATAATATTATGCAGCTCACACAACAGAATTCTTCCCTGAAGACACTATTCTAGAGTTGCAACTTTTTTTTATTAATTACAAAAAAAAAAAAATATATATATCATCAATGATGGATCAATTTTTAATTGTAATATGAACTTAAAAAATTATTAACTTAGTTATGTATTATTAGAGAATTGCAACTACAACATCAATTTTATTTTTTATACCAATGCACCATCATTAATAGATGTATCTTGACAAAGCTATCCCTAAACCAACATCTATTTAATTTGTCATTTACTACCATACATGTGATTAAGAGCGAAATTGGGTTTTATTTCGTTTTTCACCCTCGACACAATTGAAAAATGATATCGATGTTGTAATTAAGTAATTATCTTAAAATATTCATAATTTCTAAACTTCATCTAACATTTGGAAATTAACCTACAACTAATAATATTGATCACTTGCAAAGAAAATGATGTGCTAAGTATTGTGATAAAATTATGGACCACTTTTCTTGAAAAAGGGTACGTAGCACTTCTGATGGAGAAAGAAGGAAAATAAAGTATGACAACGAAGAATATATACTCTAGTAAATGTCTATCGTGGACAGATTAACATTTCCCAAGTCTGAAACATAGTTTCAAAATGCACTTGGTTGTTATCATTCCCCTATTCATCATTGATGTTGATTTAACCAATTTAGAAAGATTGGTGATTTAATTAAATTGATTTTGAACTTGAAAACAACTTGACTTTGGACATTCATTCCTTCCGTTTGATGACTTTATTAACTATGGATGTAGTTGATGATAATAAATGAAGGTCATTTTCCACTCCCCATTTCCTCTTCAAATCTAGTAAATGATAATATTCAGTTGATCCTACAAAATCTTCACCTATATTTCATCTAATATTTCAAATCACCTATATTTCATCTAATATTTCAAAATAATTATCATATGATACGTGTATCAAATAACATCAATGATTAACAAATGACGTGTAATAAGTTGAATGAAATACAGAGAGGGTTGCAACATCAAACTAAACTTGTTTTCATTTTAATTTATCAGCTAAATTATTTAGATAATTATACAACCTTATGAAAGTTAGTGCTAAAATCGTGAGGAAAAAGCCTCATCATCCTAAGTATACAAAATGCCCAGATTTCAAATCTCAAAACTTGGGCTCTTTGGAGAGGGCTAAATCTCTATGGTTATGTGTTTTTTTTTTAGATTTCTTTACACTGCTTTTCTGTATATACCGCTAATGCTTTTGAGTATCTAAGATTTGGCCAATAAAAGAAGCAAGCAAAATGAAATGAATCAAAAGGTGGAAATGCATCGTCGATGAGTAGGGACTTTTTGCTTCTTCTGCTTCAAATCATCCTTCCAAACCTTGGCAATGTCTTGTGATACTTTGATAGCATCTGCAGATGCACCAGAGAGCCCTCTCCTCGTGAATCCAACGGCGTAGAGTCCATCGTCTCCTTTCCATCCATGAGGAAATGGCTTCTTTGGAAGACCATCCTTGGAGAAGAACTTTGTTTCCTATAAATCAATAAAGAAACATAAGCCATTGTAATAACAAAACATGAGAGAGAACCATTGTAATAACAATATTACTCAGTTTTTCATGCAACATTTTCTCACCTGAAGCCAGTAAGGCACATTGCTGCGATATCCAGTTGCCAAAACAACAGAGTCGATTTCGAGGTTATCTCCATTGATGAGCTCGACTGTTGCACAGGTGAATCTCTTGATTCCAGGGACTAATTGGATCTCATTTGATCTGATCTTTTCGAGTGCTCCAATGTCAAGAACAGGGGTCTTTCCATAGGTGTTCTTGAGCTCCAATGGGCCGATGGACGGCCTTTTGAGCCCGAATTTCTCCATGTTTCCAAGAATCATCCATGCAAAGACCAGCAGAATCTTGTCCACAAGCCACAGTGGTAGCCATTTCAGCATGAACATGGCCAACTCGAAAGTGGATCTTCCAAATATCATCCTCGGCAACACATGAACCTGAAGTAAGAAAAAACCATTAGAATCGAGACTTTGAGATAATATATCAAAATCAGCAATAGAAATTAATGGTGATGAAAACTTACAGAGCTGCGAATGACCATGGAAGGTTTAGCACCGTGGTTGCAGAGATCAAGAGAAACTTCCATGCCGGAATTGCCACAGCCCACAACAAGAACTTTCTTTCCCCTGAATTTCTCACCGGATTTGTAATCACAGGCATGAATGACTTGTCCGCCGAAGTCCTTCAGGCCCGCCACCTCCGGCACCACCGCCTCCGAGTTTTCTCCGGTGGCCACGACAAGCGACTGGCAAATGTACTCAACCTCGCCGCCATTGGGGGCGGAAACAGCGCTCTTGACCCTCCAGAGACGGCACACGTCGTCGTACTTGGCGGATTCAACGCACTCATTGAACTGAGGTTTGATATCGAAGTGGGTTGCGTAGGACTCAAGGTATTCGATGAATTGCCTCTTAGAAGGATACTCTGGATAGTGATCGGGAAAAGGGAATTTAGGGAGTTGGCAAAACTTTTTGGGAAGATGAAGTTTCAAGCGATCGTAAGTGCGTTTTTGCCATAAAGAGGCAATGCAATCGGCTCTTTCGAGAATGACGAATGGGACGCCTTGCTCCTTGAGGCCCGCCGCCACTGCCAGGCCGGACGGGCCGGCTCCGACGATGACCGGGCCATTCACCCAAACACATCTGCGAGAGAACATATCACTGTCTGTGAAACTAAACATATTCTACCACTCGTTTGTTTCGTTACGCAAAGGTGTAAATGTACAGGTTTTTGTTTGTCGAGAGAGAGAGAGAGAGAGAGAGAGAGAGATTGGTATTTGATAGGAATGAGGGGAGAGAATGGAGATGGAGGGGGTTAAATAGAGGAAGATGGCCTTGGTGCATGTGTTGGAGTTAATGACTTGGGAAATGGGGCCTATTTTTCTAATTTTTATCCAAAGTCTTCCTTCTTATTTTTTAATTCTCTTTTTTTTTTCCTTCTATTAAAAACATATGACTCATTTCCAAGCAATATAAAACACCAGATATACCTCAATCAAATGCGGGGCTATACATATCAAAATGTAGGCTAATTCTGATTCTAAGGATTGGTTTATTAGTATTATCATTTCAAGTTAAGTTTACAAGTATTGTCATCCAAAACAGTCACACAGCATATTTGTTCTTTCTAGAATTCGAATCCCCACCGCTAGCATTCATCATCTCTCACGACTATTGATCCCACTTCTTTTTCTATTTTTATTTGAGTGGAATCCCTTTCAAAATATTTCTAAGATTTACTTATATTCACAGTCCATAACTTATATAATAGAGAGTAATTTCTAAAAAATTATTTACGGTTATGGATAATAAAACACTGTCCGAAAGAATTGTAATTATAAAATCATAAATTAATGTATATTATTTTATTTCATCTTTTCTTAATTGTACTGTGGGACTAAGATAATACGTGGCCTATATTTTCTAGGTTACTTTTCCAGTTTGCAGCTTTCGGAATATTATTTTATTTAATTAGTTGTCAAAGATTATTCTCATACTTAGGCGGCACGCTCTTTTTTTAATATTTTGGCTTTTACAAGCATACAGCTACCATATACACATCACTCTTAACATATTTCAAATTTCAAATACACCTAAATTTTAGTGAAATTACCTAAATTTTGAACACATCACAATACATTATCATTTTATCCATTCTAATTAGAACATAAAATTAAATAATAATGATACTTATATTTTAAATATACATTCATTTTTTAGGATTTAATGAAGAGCGTGTTAAATAAAAGGATGAGTCTGTATAGCTCACCCTTTATAATCTCCAATTATATAAAGTAATAACCATTTATAACACTTGTCACTCATACAATAAAAAATTACCCCCTAAACAACTATAACTATGTTTTTTTAATATTATTTTTCTTAACAATTTTTCTCATATTATTTTCAATACAAAATGTATAGAAATACACTCTATACAGTACAAACAAATTACAATATAATTAAAAAACAGAATAATATAATGACATAATATATTATATTTATTCAAAATACATATTGGAGCAGTTTTTTTATTTCTTAGTTCATATATCCTAATGAGAAATGATAGTTCTATTTAATCATGAAACTAAAATTTTATTTAATATTCAACATCGATAATTGCACATGATAACTATACAAATCAACAATCTCTAATATAATATACGACGTAATATTGTATTATAAATATTACAGAATTAATATATAATAAGTATTATAAGTATACCAATATGTAAAAATGAAATATTAGATCAAAAATTAATACCATATGTATAATATAATATTAATTTATTGAATATAATATAATAAATTAATGACAGTTGGGAACACGTGTCAAAACATGAGTAATTTTAATAATTTTTAGCATTTTCCAAATGAATAATACATAAATTAAGTAAATAATAGTTATTTAAAAAAATAACTTACTCATGTACTTTATTGATTAACCAAGTAAAAAAGGATGGCTAACAGATTTTTAATTCCTATAGATATTCTTTTGATATTATTAATTCTATTCTTTTAACTTCATATATGAATTTCAATTAAAAAAATACTTTTATGATAAAACTCATGTGATCCACAAGAATTATACTAATAGATAATAATTAACAAACCAGCTGAGACTTATATTACGTATTTATCATAAGATCACAAATTCAAGTCTTTTTCCTAAAATTGCAATACAATGTTAGCAAAGATATTATTAATAAAAAAGAGTATTGATTTTAATCCTCTAAATTTTGTATATGTTTTGTATATGTTTTTGCCTATTCAAATAATATATTGTGTATATGTTTTTGCCTATTCAAATGAGTGTTATACACTTAATAAACATTGTATGTTATAACTCATATGATAGTTAAACAAATAATTGGGTAAAAAAATATTTTCTCACTCAAATTATACATAATTTAACATTTCTAATGTATAAATTTTAAAATGTTATATTTTTTCTTATGATTTTTTAATTTAATGTATTTTATGATATTTGAAAAATTTTAATCCAAAAATCAACAATCAGAAATTTATTTGATATTATAAATGCATCAAATTGAAAGTTCATATTTGAAAGTGGAAACGTTTCAAAATTTATACAAAAAATTATTAAATTACACATACTTCCGATGTGATAATAACCCAAAACAAGGGAATAAAAAAAATCACATGTGGACTATAAGTGATTTGACAACTTTTATATAAACTTCAAATTTAATGCATTTTATAATATCAAATAAATCTTATTTGTTGATATAGACATATGTATTATTAGGATTGGTCTAATATCACAAATTTCATCAAATTTAAAGTTTGTATAATAAAATAAAAATATTTCAAAATTTAATTATTCAAGAATACAATTTAAATGGGAAATGAAATTAAATTTAACTTACTGATCTTTTGGCAGCTAGGATCTATCACATGCATTGTCAGTGTGAACAGCGTAAATAACAAAGAGTTCATGAACTTATTACCAAAGGGGATGAATGACGCGTAAATATAAATATTTACCAGAAAATTGTGACACGAAAATTACACTGGGATTTGGATTAATGGATTTTAATTTATACATAATTAATGTGGTGAAAATATGATCTTTCACATCTGGTAGAATTGCATCGAATATAAATCAATATTGATTAAATTATATATGTATGAATATGTATAAATTATTGATAGATTTACATCCGATATAAATATAACAAATATAATATGAGGTGGTATATATTCACACGCACTAATACGTGCACTTATATATCAAAACGGGGAATAACACTTTGTTTAAAAAATTGATTATTTTGTAATCCGTCAATATTCAACGTAATTACTTTGAAGTACTCTTGAGGGATTGTTTAGAAATGCTTTTGAAACTAAAGTTTAATTAAAAACATACTTTTTATTAAAGTGGAATCATTAGATTTATTTCCTTTTCAATTACAATATGATTTTTCTATCCTAATATCATAGATCATCACTTTTAATATTTTAGCAATTTGATACATGATCACATTTTCAAGTTTTAATTATTGATGTAGAACCTGAATCGTAAAATAATATCTTGATCATTAATTCACATAACTTTAAATTTCGAACTCAATAACAACAACTTAGCAATTAGAATTTAGAAAAATTCGATCATATATTAAATTGTTATTTAATTGGAAGTGATTGATTTATGATGTTAAGGTCAAAAATTCATAGAAAAAAAATTAAAATAATGATGTATCATGTAATTTAATTTCAAATCATTCAATTTAAATATTTAGGGAGATTGGATAATATCTATAATACCACTAAGTGGTTTGTGCATCATTTGTCAGCTGATTTTGGTGGACCCACCAACCCATAAAGAAATAGCGCAGGAAAAATACGATATGCTAGTGTGGCAGTAGCAAAAGTGTAGTAGGATCGCTCACCGGGTCAGGCACTCAGGGTGACCAACGTGGAGCGGAAGCTTCAAATTTAGCGTGGCAAATGTTACAACCCAGTCACCCACTACTGTACTTATTTAGACCCCCACATTGAACTTGCGATTTCTTAATTCATATTTTGGTCCACAAAGCCCATTCCTGCCAACTCATTTTATCATTTCATTGTAGACCCCACGTAGTTTTTATTAAAAAAATTCATTCAAGAGTAAAGAAGCATTTCAATATATGAAAATCTTGGTCCCAAATTTTTATTATATTTCATATTATATTTTATATTTTATGATATTTTAATATATATTATTCATTAATTAGTGATGTTATAAGATACACGTATCGTGTAGTAATTCATTTGAAATAGAAGATATAATAATAAATGTAATAGAAAATCTTATATGTGAAATTATAATGTAATTATGAGTAACATTTTTATGCTCCAGTTCTACGAATTTAGAATTCATGTAACTTAAACTCCATCTGAACCTACGTTCTCCACATAAATAAGAACTTTTTTCCTAATATCAAGAAACCCTCGCGCGTCTTATCACTTTGTGAATCTCTCCATGTAAAAATGATTTTATTATTTTAGTGAAGTATATTAGTGTATTACTAGATGTACCATATAAATATATTATTTCATTTACGTAATGATACTACCTCATATTATGTAATATAATGTAAAGGTGTTACTCACTTAAAATAAATATATCACTAGCATAGCTAAAATATAACACTAACATAACTAAAAAAATATTATATATTGTCAGAACACGAATACGAATATAATGTGGCGTACTACTGACATAACATAAATGTATCACTAGCATAGTTAAAAATTTTAACTTTTTTTTAATGAGCTTGGAGGAGTGGAAGGGATGGGGAAACGTGTGCGACTCAGGTTTGAACTTTAATCATCACAATCTACGTTTTTATAAAGGTGACATACCATTTGAGCTATAAGACTCGTGAAAGTTAAAAGGTATCAATAACACAACTAAAATATATAATTAACATGTATGAAGTTAAAAGGTATCACTAACACAACTAATATATATAATTCAAATGTATGAAGGTGACATACCACTTGAGCTACATGATTAGTAAAAGTTAAAAGGTATCACTAACAGAACTAAAATATATAATTAACATGTATGTTAGAATATGAACATATGTGAGAGAATGTGAATGCGTGGAGACACGATTAAACACGTGAAACAGCCTAAAAATAGATACAAGTTGTATACTTAAATTGTATGAATTTTAGATTCATGCACACCAAACATACGTTTTATTAGATTTCCCATTTCAATCTTTTATTTTTGTCTTTAATATACATCATATATGTATATATTATAATGTCACATATATATATATATTATATTAATTAATAATGTCATTTGATATATATTATATCTACCCTATTCATTGTGTATGGGCACATTAAAATGTGTACACGGTTGATATATATGTTTGGATTTTCACCATGGACACATTAACATGTATTAAAAATTTAAAATGTCTATTAATTTCACTCTTCTTATAATAAGGGAATTAGATCAGTATACATCATTGGTGTGCATATTAAAAGTTGTCCACGATGAATATTTTAGCATTTTTCTATATTATATATTTTTATTATCTTAAAAAATAAGAAAGCAACATACAATGAAATATAGCAGAGTTCTAATTACACTGTAAATTACTGAATAAAGCCGTACATTTGCGAATCACTATGACAACTTATTCTAATAAGTGGCATTAGAGTATGCTTTAGGGTTCAAGTTGGAGGAGATATGGGATTAAATTGTGCCTCAATTGAGTGATGATCCTGACATTTGTAATTGTAATTAAACTTACCACTAAATGTAATGAGAAAGATTACAATTAACATTACATTATGACAAAACATAATGTATTGATTTATATATAAATTGACACGCGTCAGCACGATGAGAAAGTAAATCTTTCTCAAGATATTAAGTATGATGCTATCATGCATGATTACTAAAGTGTACTTTGCTAGGGTTTTGGGGCATTAGTTATATGTTAACCAAGGGTTAAATATTAATTAACAAATGGAGCTAGCTAGGTGTGTATAGATTTGATATAATAGAATGATTGAAAGATTATGCGCCACCACCTACTTGGAGTTTGAAGTTAGTGTAAAATTCATGGTGAGCATGTGAATTCAAGCTTTGGTTTCCCTAGACTCTTCTTTTTATGAAAAAAGATTATGAACAATGAACTTGCTGTTTTTAAGGTTATCAGTGTGTATATGCTTTGAGTTTCTAAAACAAGATTCCTCCATTATACATGAATCCATAAGGAATGTGAATTATTTTACCTATTACGGTACAACAACAAATAAAATATCTCCCTCTCCTCTTTCTCTATTGCGCGCGCACACACATATATATATATATATATATATATATATATATATATATTTTTTTTTTTTTTTAAATATTATGACTCTTCTATAAGATCGTCTTATGAATCTAGTTATATGAGATGGGTAAATTTACAACTCACACTTCACAATTTATATATGAATCTGTCAAAATGGATTTTGTTTATGGATCATAAGAATTTGTCTCTTGGTAATAATTTGTGAGACTGTCTTATATAAGTTTTTATGATATTAAAAAGTTTAACGTAAATATAATGTGAGTTGATATCCGCTATATATTTTAGTAGATAATTAACTAAAGTAGACTAATTATAGTCCATAGAAGGTTATATATCTTAGCAAAATATTACAAATTGGGTCTTATAATTTAGGCATTGTTTGTTTTTTAACCATCAAATCTTAGGCATCCTAAGATGCACATTTAACTATCATTTCTTTTTCAATTTTGATTTTTTTTTTCTTTTGGTCTATGTGAATGCCAGATTTGTTGATATGGACTCTCCATTTCTGAAATCCACGTAAATAAAAATTGCCAATTTAAGTAAAATTAGATCAAAGTTGGAAAAAAATATAGATAAAAGAAATAAATAAAATTTGTGATAAAAAAGTGGATAAATCCTAAATTATAGGATGAAAGATGTTTTCTTGACAAAACATATATATAGAGTTTTAATTAGTTGAATGTTTTCTTGACAAAACATATATATAGAGTTTTAATTAGTTGAATTAATCACTATTTTTATTTCATTACATACACAACTTTGAGAACCACATTTTTATTCTTAATAAAATTAAACCACGATTTGAACTTATACAACACAGTAGAAATGAATTATTAGTTGCATCAAGGAAAATGTTCAAATGTCTCAAATCGTGAGTAATTTTTAATATGTCCATCAATAATATATAAGAATCTCATGTACATGTTATTTAGAAAGTAAAATTAATAAATATTTTAGATTTTTAACACATCAATTATAAACACATATTAATGTTTCTACGATGTGTAGGTGAGGGTTGGTTGAAACAAAACAATTTGAAGCTTCCAACTTTAGAAAAGAAATGGAAATTTTAATTTTAACTCAACCTTTAATAATGTTTCCTTTTTTTTGGTAATTGGTGATAATTAATTAAGTACATATATAAATTAAGCTTTGAAACCCATGCATGCTTTATACTAGCCATCAACATTCAAACAGGTGCATCAAATAGATTAATAAATATTTCCCATAACTACGGTGTCTTCTATTTTGGTTTTATAATTATCACAATTTTTTATTTAATTTTATAATTTAATTTTTTTTTTTTCAAT
This sequence comes from Scutellaria barbata, assembly GCA_028654395.1. Taxonomy (NCBI): domain Eukaryota; kingdom Viridiplantae; phylum Streptophyta; class Magnoliopsida; order Lamiales; family Lamiaceae; genus Scutellaria; species Scutellaria barbata. Next base: position 21,736,904 of record CM053649.1, read on the forward strand.
TTAATTTTGACAAATTTCATTAGAAAATATTATGTGTCAAATTTTTATTGGTGGAATGCCAAAATCAAAATCTCAATTGAAATTTAATAAGTGACATTTTCCAAAAACAAATTTGAATCTTAAAGGTAAAATTGAATTGAAATCGAATAAATTCTAAATTATGGGATTAAACTGAAAGACTAAATTGAAAATTATAATAATTATAAAATTAAAATAAGAAGACACCAACATTATGAATTTTAGCCCTATATTTATATATGTGTACTATTCTTTTATAGATATTTCTTTATTTAACTGATTTTTTAAAATTAGAATACGCAAAAGTTGTCTTAGCTATAATAAATAAACACGCCCACTCCACGCGTGACATAAAAAAGTTTTTGGGCCCAAAAAATCGTAGAAGCTAGCAGAAAATAAGTTTTAAGTCGTCTCACAACAATGAGTAATTGGAAATTCATTTCACAAAATTATATCTACAAAACAAATTTATATACCTTTATGTGACATAATAATTTTAGTAGTGAGATATAATGCTCATGTGGCAGTGCTTCGTTCAAGGTAACAGATAATAAATATGAGTCATCATGTTTTAATTCCAAGTTTAGCTAATAAAAACATTCCCTGCTTTCATGCTATGAATCATCAGTCATGAGGAACTTTCGACGTAGGAGTAGGTCCCCTTTCTCATCTCTCTCTCTCTCTTTTTTTTTTTTTCCAAAGCAAACTTATTTAAATAATATGGCTAAGGTATTTTTAAATACGTCACTCACTGTTTTTTTTTTTTTCCTAAGATATCATATCCATTAGTCATAGACAATGATTACGTCTTATATGATACGATTTCATATGACACTTTATGCAAGCGAAATTCATATAAATCTTAAAAGTGGATACTCATTTGATATAGTTAATGTCAGTTTCAAATATAATCATATAACTGCTTTGTTTCACATGAGATTTTATGTGAAATGATTTCATATAAATTTTTATAACCAATGTCAAATAATTTTTAATATAAATGTCTAGTTATAAATGTATCAATGATTCTTTATTTACCGAAGAGGAACAAATAAATCCTACGGATACCTCACTTCAGGAAGATGGTATTACTATTCGTAATCATATAACATACTAAATTTAATGTGCCTTAAATTAATCTACTTAAGGCTCAATAGTTGTGGAATACATCATAATTAATGACCAACGAAAAATGAAATTTATGAATAGATTTTTCATTGGATCTATTTTCGCTTTTTCTTTTTTATAAATACAAAAATTCATGTACATCTAAATTCATACAATTTGGATCGATCCAATCAGAAATACGTCTTCACGTGCCGACACATATCTCCATGCTTCTTAAAGAAACGCTCACACACTTAGTTTATTTTCTGCATTTTTTGAAAAAAATATGTATACCTTTCAATTATAACATTCATACTTTTATATTATGACATTTATAGATTTACATAGATATGTAACACCTTTTACACGTTTTAGTTATGTTAGTTATACATTTTAGTTATCTAGTCAAACTGCTTAGTTATATTAGTTGTACATTTATATATTACATAAAAGTGTGACTATATTACTATATAAATGTATGAATAATATCATATAAATATATGAGTAATATCACATAAAAGTAGATATGTACAAATTATAGTGAAATTCTATTTTTTTAAGTTAAAATATTATGTAAAGATTATAATATTTGTACATAAATATCTTATTAATATAACATAAAAATCAATAAATAAATAAGAAAAAAAATCTGATTGCTCGCATCAGTTGTACAAGAGACCACCTCCTAAAAAACCAGACTTTTATAAATTTCATTTTTAATTTTTTCATATAACATAGATCATATTCATTTTTTTATGAAGGAATTAGTTTGGGCGATTGCCAGCTTGTCCGAAAGTTGGGCGCAAACGGGCTTACATCATGCTGATCCAATATATAATACCTAAATTGGCTTTATGTGACCCCAAAACCTTGTATTTTTGTTAAATAATATTCCACCTATTTTAATTAAGTGTTATTTTAGAACTAAAAAAATTTAATTTCAATTAAAAGTGTTTTATATTTAATGTAATTTTATTTCCAAATAATTTTTATTAAATTTCTCAAATAAAATTTTGGAATTTAATATTATATTTTTATTGAATTATATTTTTTCAATCTTAAATTCTATATACCTTCATTAGTTAAGAATATATTTATTAAAATTCTATATTTTTTAATATATTATCTAAACTTTAAAACAACTCTTAATTGAGATTTGATGCGGTACATTTTATCATAGCCTTTATGATGGCACTACAAATTGAATTATTGAATTACATATGAATATTATTTTTCACCATCTTTTATCGTGGCACTAAAAAATTGAAGTATTGAACTGAGGTGTCTGACGTGGCCTGTACAATAAACATATATGCGATCTCATGGTCAACTGAAAGGAATAATATCCACAACTCAAACAAAGTTGTGAAAATCATTGTAATTATTTAGGAGAATATATATACACTAAATTATGGAGTTAGGTTGATATTATGATTGTAAAAGGGACCTATCAGATTGCAAGACCATGTCTACAATCATTTGTGAACCTCTCTCTCTCTCTCAAAGATATAATAGTTTCTGAATTATTATTTGTGTATAATTAGTCAAATACAATGGTGTTGAATTTATTTTTACCTTAGTTTTCCCCTTCATAATAGCAATCATTAATGATTACGCATCGTTCATTTTATAATTAATTTTAATAATTATTGTTAATATTATTAATTATTATTACTAATTATCAATTAGGAAATAAAATGTAATTATTCGCAATCTATTTAAGAGATATGGTTATTAGTTGGAGTAATTCATCTATAATATAAAGAAGAAACCATTGTGCTATATGTTGCATCAAGATTAAAAAGTTTAGTCGTCCAAGCTCTAAATGTTACTTCCTCTAATCACAATTAAGTGTCATTTTAAAATTCTATTATGATCGAGAAACATAAAATTTGGCCAAATTTACTCTTATCTAATCAAGGAAATTATGATTCAAAATTGAAAAAAGAATGAAATTATATAATTCTATAAAAATGATCATATCAAATTTCTAATTTTTAGTTATATAAGTATGTAATATTAATAGAAATGATTTGAAAATAAAGTTATATAAAAATCTAAAACAATATTTAATTGAATACATAAATTAACCTTCAAAACAATACTTAATTGAGATTGGAGGTAGTACTTTTTAATTACTACAATTATTAATTATATATTTAAAAACTATAAGGTAATCACTTCTGCATTCAATTTAGAGAATATATTAAAAAAAAATCCGTGTAAGTACCCTTAATCAATAATATTAATTAGAGTTTAACGATGACAATTAAATTATTTGTGGAAGTATATAGAATTTGGCAATCATTATTACTAATCATTATTTTAGCAACACAAAACAACAAACTATAAAATTTCATCAACATTTTTTTTTCTAAGTAAATGAAGAAATACATTTCCAATCAATGAGTATGAGTATTACCCAATGGGTACAACATATAGAGATTCATTCATACGATGAAAAAACTAATTTCATTTTACAAGTGTCATCTCAATATTATAATTAACACCTAAAAACCTTACACGAATTACTAATCCATTCACTGAAGTTAGACAACAAAACAAATGAAGAATGCATCGATATCCAACTACAAAGTCGATTTTTGAGTCCTTCCAACAATTTCTCAAACACAAACTTTTCATTTTGAAAAATAATTGCATTTATTTTCTTCCAAATAAACCATACCACACATTCCCAATTTTCATAAACATATTATTTAAACTTAATCACCTATATTTTTATAATATTAAAGATCATGTGAGTTTTTTTTAGTGAAATCATGTGATTTAAAAATTTTAAATTTTATAAAAATCATCTAGTATAAGTAAACTAAATATTAGTTATAAGGATAATAATATCAATAATAATGATAGTAGTATTAATATTAATAATAAAATATGATGATAATAATAATTCAAATAAACTAAAATGTACATTTATAAAAGTACGAAAATTAGGGCACATGTAGCATAATCATAGAATTCTTAAAGTTCTTTATATATTTTAAGTTTACTTTGATTTTAAAGATTACGAGAAACAAATATATATATATATCAAAAAGAAAAAAAATTAAGTTTGGGTAATTTAAAAGATTAGTAAAACTTCCAAACTGTTAACTAATGATGTTGAATTTTTTTGTTTGGGTAAACATTTGGTTTAGATTAAACTATGTTTAGATTAATTGAAAAGAAAATTCGATGATATTTCTAAACTTTAATATTTAAAATTTTATTAAAAATAATAATTAAGTAGAAAATTGTGTAAATGTTGAATATTTAAAGACACAACGTAACATTGACATTTTTCATTTAATAAATAAAATTACTTATGTTGAAAAACTTAGTTCGTGTATTCTTGTACTTTTTATGTAATAATGATCAAGAGTTAAGGGTGTCAGATCAACATTTTACATGTAGATGAAGAAAATGATCGGAAATAAAATCTAATTTTAAATGTTCCCAAAAAATAAAGGTTATTATCCCAATACACTTATGTCTAAAATATATAGTTCAAATTAGTATCATATTGTCTCATGAAATTTAATTATCTTAGGCGTTGGACAAAGCTTATAATTCATTTCAAATATTTTATATAGCATATTTGAGTGTTTATAATTTTTTTTTTAAAATTGTGTGGTAAAAAAGTTTCAAATAAGATCTTATCTACTAAAAAGCCCTAAAATATGGATCTTATAAGTTATTTTTTAAAAAGTTAAGAACCACCATTGTTTGTTTTAAATAAAATCTTTAATTTCTGTGTAATCCTTAAAAAGGATCCTTTCTAATTTTAGAATTACTGGTATCAGTACTTTCGTCTTATAATAAGCTTAACTTACTCATGTATATCCAAACATTTAATCATTAACTTTAGGCTAAAAAAAATTATTCACCAAGAGCATGGATTATAGATTCATGCACTCAATCCGACCAGATTCAAATCCGTTAGAACGCACCTCATATAAGACTCGTGATTCAGGCAATCCAAATGTGTTGGCCTTGTGTCTCTACGTGCCGTAATGCGTCTAGGTATGTATGCTCAAACTCATCCAAAACTGCTCTAAGATATTGTACATTTATAATATGTTAGTCATACTTTTTATTTTATATTAGTTGTATCTTTATATATTATACAAATGTATGATATTTGTATATAAAGGTATGACTAATATAGTATAAAGGTCCGTGTTTTTTTTTTAAATTAAAGTATTGCATTAAGAGTATGATATCTGAATATAAATGTATGACTAATATAATATAAATATATAATTAATATAACATAAAAGTTAGGAAAAAAAATTACACGAATCCAGATTGAATCCAACCCCAAACACATGTGTTTGGTGCATAGGAGACCTTCACTTAACTTTAATTGAAAATAATATTTATATCTTATAAACTTTAAAATACCTTGTAATATGTTTTACAAGAAGTGAAAAAATCTTTTTTTTTTAAAGTAATAATTATTATTGTCAATGTTGTGTAGGATATATATAATGATAATTTTATGGTGATAGTTAAGGCACATGGCAGTAAGTGAACCTTTGGAAAGAAGAAGACATTAAGTCATTTGGTTATAAAAATAGATGAGAAAATCTCTGCAAATCTAACCAGTTACATTCGAAATTTTGCAAAGATTTTGCTGGATCTTAAGTATTTAAAGGTTCTGTTCCATTATCTGCACTGAGTCACTAAAATCTTTCAGTATCATATTAAATTTTGCAATAATTGGAGAATATATATTAGTTTAATTTGACGATATAAATTTATTAAGAACAACCTCTCCAATTAATATTATTCCTCACTTTTATTCTTTTTGTTGTTTTCTGGACCACTTTTTCACTAGAATGTATAAATCCAACTCATGATTCAATGAAGATTTTATTTACAAAGAAAAGCTAAATAATTCTTTTTATTTAAAAAAGGAAAGAAAAAGTTTATAAACTACTTCTTTAAATTGAATTAAATGTAGGTTTTTTTATTTAACGAAAATAAAATGTAGACATATCCAATAACATTCGATTTTCTTGGCACATAAATAATTAAAAATTTTAAATCACTGAAAAAACAATACTAAAAAAGAGAAATATATATATATATATATATATATATATATATATATATATATAATATTCACTGATTCCAAATTCATGTTAAACTCACATGGCAGAGGAACATGGACTGATTAATTTTTATAAAAACTTAAGTTCAATAATAGAGATGGGGTAATTAGTGAGGAGGTAGAGTGAACTAAAGTAACTAATGAAAGTAATAACATGAATTAATAATTAAAACAATGTGGTAACAGAGTAATGATTACTTATAATATTAAAATTCCCATTAAGTAATTAATTAGCAGGATTTAGGAAGACGGGTTAATATAATATAGAAAATGGTTGAAGCATTGCACCTGGCAAAACCTACATCTTGCATGTGGCATCACTTCCATCCCAAAAATCAAGGTGCTCTTCATTCCATGGTTTTACCTCCATATATTTCTTTATGTATTTTTTATACTTATGTTTTTATATTTATTTATTTTTCCCAAGTGGCTGTTGACACTTTTTTTTTTATTAATAATAATAACTATGGTAAGTTTGCTTTCACGAGTATATATTTTGGCCCATGTGTTTTCTTTTCTCGTAGGACCTTAATTATGACCCTAGTGCTTGTGCTTTTAATTATATATTTTCTTTTTTATATATAAGAGGAGTTGGTTCTTCAATATTATAATAACTTGACTGCATGATAACGTATCGATTTTAAATTCATACATTTACATGATACAAGTGTTATTTTTCTATAATATTCTATAATAGAATTTAATTTGAGACTATATTTATAAACTTCTATATATCTATTTATTTTTAACTTTATTTTATCATATATATAATATATGGCATTATTTATAAATATGATATGTAATAATAATAAATATCAAAATATGAGATTTAATATCGTTAAGAAATTTGTAAGTATATCTCAAATTTGTGGTAGTGAGTCCAAGATTCCATGAACTATTTGAATCTAGAGTTAGGATAGAATTAATTCGCTATTGATCAGTAAGTTGAAAGAATGCAGCTCAAACTCAAAGGTTTTCTGAGTCGAACTTGAATTTGAAAATATATAATTATGTTAATCGTGATTCTGCAAATTATGGATTAAATATATAAAATAGAATAGAATGCAAATAAAGACATTTTGATTAGAAGAGATATGGATTAAATGCATAAGATGCATGCACTTTAGAACCACCAATGACTTACACTTTTCATGCTTTGATCCCTTCGAGATGCTAGCCCATGCATGCCTCACCACACCTATCCCTTGTTACTTTCTCTTTGCCCTCTATTTTTCCTTGAAACACTACATTATTTTCTTTTTGGAAAAATAAATAATTAAAAACAAAATTAGGAATTATTTAGGACGCACATGCCTTGCACTTTAGTGAAATTACCAATCCACCCTCGTCGCTTAACACCGGAATCAACCGCCCTCATTACTTCTCTAATTATTAATTAACGCCTTTCATTCAAACATGCAATTTTACTCCATCTTACAACTTACATCCTATGTTCCATTTGTCTACTTCACTTTTTCATTCTTCTTTTCTCTTGTGCTTTTTAATTTCTCATCTATATATATATATATATAACAATCATACGCGTCATTCTCTCAACAACTCAAAATATATTATTAATAATTATATTGATTAATATTAATTAATTTTATTGTAAACACAATCTTTGTAATCTCATGTCAATAATTTATTATTATATATGTAAAAAAAATTCAATATAAATATTTTAAAATCTTAGATAAATTTTGAAAATAAATATACAACTAAATATATAGTGAAATCTATTTTCTCATGTTTAAAAGTATTTAAACTGTTTTTCTCTAATAATCAACAATAAAATATACACTATTAACAATAGTATTATTATTATTATTATTATTATTTTATTTTTAACGTTACCATATTAAATCTAAAATTTTAACCAACAAATAAAATTTAAAAAAATATTTTCATATGTATAAAATATTATTTATTCACACATATTAGAAATTATGTATTTCAATAGTTAAATAACATATTACAGTCAATATTAACTTAGATGATAGATATAATATAAAGTTATAAATATTTTTTTCAATACAAATAATATTTAAATATTTTTAATTTTTATTAAATTCAATTTATTTAAACCACTTTATGCTAGTAATTCATAAACTAACTTCCCAATTAATGAAAAAGATAAAAATATCCTTGAAATTTAGGGTTTAGCTAAAAAAGCAACAGCGGTCGCTCAGTTTGCAAAGCGGGTAACAATTGACTTGCTAAATAAATTAGTAAAAAAAAATTAAGGACCTTAACAATTTAGAGCTCCAAAGATAGTTTCATTTTAATTTGAGACTTGAAATATAAAAACTATCAACTCAAGATCTAAAATATAAAATTATCTACTAACGACTTACAAAATTAAATTTTGTTAGGCATTTTGTTAAAATTATAATACAAATATATGATTAATGAACTCACGTGTATGAAGAAAAAAGAAAAAAGAGAGTGAATAAATAATAATAACAATTGAAGCTGTCAATTATGGTCTTACTTTGATATGATTTTAAATTATAATATTATCTTTCCTGAATCAATAATATTTATTTTTTAAACCTTAAATAAATAATTTAAACTTTTAGGTCTTAAATTAATAAAAAATGTGGTTTTTTTTTAATCAATAAAACTCAAAAAAAAAAAAAAAATTGTAACTCGGAATTGGGGATGATCAAAAAGGGCAGGGTATTCTCCTATTTAGGGGTACATAACCCCTAACCATATAGATATTATACTGCTTCCATCCCTCTCGTTCCTATTTATTTTTGTTTATACTACTCATAACCATCCCAAACCGGATTACCACAACCGTTCGTATATGTTTAATATTCGATTACTACACATAAATATTTGGGTTAATTATATGATAAATCATTATCTTGAAACTTTTTTCAATTACAACATGATTTTTAGACTTTAATACCACAAATCATCACATTTGAGTTTTGTTACAATTCAATATATGATCCAGCCATTCGAGCTCCAATTAATGACGTGGAGCTCAAAATTAAATAAAAATTCATGTCATTGCTGTGGCTTTGTATTTTTTCCAGCAAATCAACACACATACACGTCACCTTAAACGACATTGTTTCACTAATTTCTTAAGAAGAGATTTAATATATCACTAGAACAAAAATGAGTATTTACGATGATCTTTTTTGCGACAACAATTTTTTTCATAAAAAGTCTTATTTTTTGTGATAATATATTGTCGCAAAAATTGATAATATAAACTGACAAGAAGTTGTAACAAAAAGTAATTAGAATTAAATGAAATATTATTCGCAACAACATAATTGACATCACTAATACATTAGTGACAACAATATTATCGTAAAATTATTATTTACTTGAAATTTTTGAGATAATAATTTTACGATAAAATATTGTCGCAAAATGTTTTTGCGATAATTATTAATATTTTTGCGTGGTTAATAAACTTTTTTGTTGTAGTGTATTTTATAGATTAAAATCTCAAATTACAACTCCCTAAAAAAGAAAAGCGTGAACTTCCTCTTTCAAATCCCTAAATTAAAAAATCTCACAAAACTTGAATTGAAATCTTGAAAATAAAACACACATTCGTCGTCAATTGCTAGTATTTTCCTCACATGTAGTTGATGAAATTTGAGATGATCGACTATTCAACTTGTTTCCCTTCTTCTCCAACCATCGCAACTTGATTTACCAGTTGCTGTCTTTTTTTTTTTTCCTCATCTACTATCGTCACTTTAGATTGTTTAATTGCACCTGCTTTTTTTCTTCTTATTATTATTTTTGAGAATTTTTGATTTAGAGATTAGAAAGAGGAAGATGACACTTTTCTTTTATAGGGTTTGCATTTTGAATATTTTAATTTGTCAAATATATTAAGTCTCTTTTCAAGAAATTAATGAAACAACTCCATTTAAGGTGATGTTTATGTGTGTTTGATTTGCAAGTAAAAATTCAGAGTACAACAATAATGTGATTTTTTTTTCCGACTCCACGTAAGCAACAGGAGCTTGAATGGTCCAACCATTTACCGAATTGTAACAAAATAAAAATTGTTGATATGTGATGTTAAAATCTATATGACTATATGTCCTTTTGTAATTTTAAAAATGTCTAATTTTATGATTTTTCATATAATTTATCATAAATATTTTTATGTTAATCTAAACGGATAATATAAATCGTAATCTTTTTTTTTTCAATCGTCAACTCAAGTGTAATATAAATCAAGTTATCAGCTATCGTGTGATATAAATTTAATATTATGAGGGCAATTTTTTAAATTTTTTTTAACACTGAAAGCACGTATCTTGTCAAACTCTTAGACAATATATATGATGGTTTTTTTATATTTTTTTCCTTAATTTTTATTCCTTTTCACTACAAGGTTGGGAGGCATTAGAATCTAAAAATAAATCCTAATTAACAGATTCATATTTACCTAGGGATAAGTGATTAACATAACCATATTTATACTATAGTTTGATGACCTACCACTTTCCTTAATTATTGCAGGTCAAATCATGGGACGGTTACGTCTTGGATAACTACTATAACCGTCATCACCAACAAATTAATTAAAGACAAAAAACTAGTTTGCAAAAGGGTCAATGCCCCGGTCCGTTAATGACTTCTTTATTAAATTTTAGTAATATAGTATTTGTATATATATTCAAAATGTATGTATTACTTACAGATATTATTTATAAATTCAAAATATATTATTTATGTAATTGAAATATATTTATTGCGGCTAAAAATTACATAATTATTTAAATGCATCAGGTATATGGGTGAGGAATTGTGCAACTAGATATATTATCATATGTACTGTAAAATATAATTAAGGTTAAAATCTTAAAAATAGAAATCATGATTCTATCATCTTCTTCCTTGCTATCATATTAAACATTGATTTCAATTACTACAAATGATTTTATATTGTTGAGATGATTGGTTTTCAATATTTAAAATTATTGTAACAAAATAATCTTTAGCATCAATAACATGGGGCACAAACAACCACCTTTCTCTATGCATATAATAAGACACATATATTAGTCAAAATTAAATAAAAAATACAAAATATTTTAGAGGACGATAGGCTAGGGTTTGATCTTGTAAGGAATTAGGTTTGACTATGGAGATGCATTTGGCTACAAGAATGTGGAAACACATGAGACCACATGGATATTAACCTTTCTCCGCTGCAGCTTCGAATATTTTGGCCTTAATAACAAGAAAATTAGTCAACCCATTAAATAATTAAGAAATGAATAAAATTATTCTATCAAAATAATTAGAAATCTATATACATAATTAACGAACTAATTAAGATGCATGTGGAAGAAATAATCTTAAGATTTTAATAATTATTCTCTTCAACTACTTCCATTTGATGGTTGATATAATTTAATGGGTTCAAAGAATAATGCCATGATCAACTGATTTTGACCCAAAGAAGCTAGTTGGACTCTCGAGAATAATGAGATATTGCCACATGATTGTTTTTTTTTTTTTTTAATAAACATTTATCTAATATGGTTTTATCGATTAATACCTATTACAGCATAATGTGTTTTATTATTTATAAATTAAAATCATTTTTATAGATATATATGAATTATGAGTTACAATGATTTTGAGTTAACTCATCTTATAAAATTAGATTCATTATTAATTTAATTAATCATCAATTATTGATTTAAAATTCTTAGACCTAATCTCTGCGTGCCTCAGTTTTGTGATCCGGTGGGTTAGATAGGATTTTGAACCAAACATTGACGTTGCAAAATAAATATTTTATTTTACAACATTAATCGTGGAGATAATAATTCAAAAATTAATATGATAACTTGGAACAGTTGTATAAAGGAAACACGTACCTTAAAAGCTTATACGAGACCTAATATATATCATTTTTAGAATCTAATTTTTACAACTAAAATTATATTTTATAAATTATGAATTAATTAATCTTACTAAATTAGATTTATGAAACAATTTTACAAGGTTATACTGATCGTGAAATAAAACCAGTAATTAATGAAGGTAGATTCATATTTTTTTTTCTCGGAGTAGAGAGCAACAAATGCTAATAAAAGTAAATGATCAATTTAATTTGGAGTACGTAAAATCCTGAAAACCAAATTTAATAATTTCTAACGCGTAAAACTCTAACGAATAAAACATGTTTGTTAATTAGGTCAATTATATTTTGGGCTTTTTCACGACTATGCAGTAAACACGGATTTGCCAACCTCCAATAAATAAATCAGCGTTTTCTTTTGTAAATGGATTACTTTCTTTGTTTCCTCACAAAGCAAAAAAGCATTTAATCTATTAAGGTCCCATCAGTGAAAATTTATTATTCAGCTAACCAAATTTGCCAATTATAGCTGCTAATTTAATTTCGTGTGAACAAATTTAAGAAGACAAACATTGTATTTTATTTCACCTACTCAACAGTACAAGCCATGCATGATTCATTATTTAACCTATCCTTTTTCACTTGGGAATATCTATTTCTATATTCTTCATTTTTATTAATAAGAGTGGTTTAAAACTTAAAAATAAAGTCTAGCAGTTGCAATTATTTGGTTCTTTGAATAATGACAATGATTACATGTAATATTCGTAAAAGGCAAAACCCGGTGAATGTATCAAAAGCTATATTAATTTGGTATTAGTGATATACTTATAAAGTACCATTACTGATATATCCCTAAAATATTAGTTGCATACTCATAAGGTATTAGTTATATATTTTTAAAATATAATTTATATAACTGAAATATATATGTTTACATTTTATTTGTTCAGTGAAAGGTATTAGTTGTATATTCATAAAATATTACTTATACAATTGAAATATATGTTTTAGTGAAATATATTAGTGAAAGATATTAGTTGTATATTTATAAGGTATTAGTTATTTACTCTTAAGGTATTACTTGTATGATTGAAATATATATTTTAGTGAAATATATTAATTGTGTATTCATAAGATATTAATTGTTTCATAAGACATCTACTTTTAAAATTGAAATATATATTTTAATGAAAGATCTACTTTTAAAATTGAAATATATATTTTAATGAAAGATATTACATAAGGTATTACTTATTATATGTAAAGATATTAATCATATTATTTAAATGTATTAGAGTTTAGATGAGGACATACCATTCCCTAGGGATACACAAACACTTCTCTTTGTAAAAACCTTCAAACTCCAATGGTGGAAGATTAATTATATTTTGTTTTTTCCATTTTAGGTCTAGCTGGTATTGTATTTGTGTGATGAATAGTTTGTTATATTAGATAAAATAATTTTAAAATTTTGATGACGTATATAACATAATTGTTTATTATATTATTTTAACATGAAAATAATAGTTTTAATATATATAAGTAAAAATCTAGATATATTAACTCTAAAACAATTAATTCTATTGTTATTTGATAATATTAAAAATTTGGAATATTATAAACATTAACATAACATGTATGGATAGATATGCATCACACTCAACATTATATTAAGTATCAACGATACATGATATATTAACGCACATATATGGTCCAATTATAAAATGAAGACCACAATATGATTTTTTTTTTAGTAGTAATTTAAACTTTTAGGTAAGGAAATTGTAATACAAGCAAGGACAAAAATATCGGTGTCGGTCTAAATATCGGTATTCTAATTTTACGGAAATGTCGATGTCGGTATCGGTTTCGGTGGAAATATCGGACATTTTTTAAAAATTATGAAATTTTTTAAAAAAAATTGTTCACTTACATCTATTAATTTATAAATTATTATAACTGACATTAATACATATATTGAACTTATAATTTCAAATAAAATGATATATTTTCAACAAATATATAGATAAAATACTATATAAACGTTGTCTGCTATGATAACATGACAAATTTTGTGCAAAGTTAATATATTGACTAGTATTAACTTGAACTCCTATGATGTTTAAATGAATAAGATGACATGTCATCTAAATTCATATAAATCAACACATGATATTAAACCAATTTAGAGTATAATCATGAAGATTCAATTCATATGTACTTACAAAAAATTATATTATACAAAATTAATATTCATTTATCTCATAAAAACAGTATAATATATATTTTTATTTATCCAATATTATAGTTATTTTCTTTATTTGTAGAATTAATTTCTCTAAAATATCCTTAATTAATATTAGAAACATGTGTAATGATATATAAATGATATATAAATGTTGGTTGTTGTTTTTCATCACATTTTCTTTAATAAAATCTTTTAATTATTTACACATTTTATATACTATAAAATAAATAAATAAGCATAATATCAATGAAGGAGAATTGATTAGATATAGACTCCAAAATATTGCAAGTAACAAAAAGAGGCAAAAAAAAAAAAGAAAAAAATCACATTTCCACCGATTTTTTTCCAGTACCGACATCGACATCGATATTTCGTCGACATTTCGCCGATATGCTACGACATTTGTCCATTTTTTACCGACAACGATATCGATATCGACATTACCGACATTTCGCCGACATTTTACCGACATTTTGACGAAAAAAAACTACACCCGTATATAATGTCGGGACTCCAAAAAAAAGGATATTTCGGCGACAATATCGAAAAAATCGGCGATTTTTTCGTCCTTGAATACAAGTACGCCCCCTCCTCTCATAAATATGGACTTATTGAATGGTCACAATCATATCTATTTGATCTTGAATTCTTGATGAGATATGGACCAACAAGATTTTTTTTTAAAGAAATCATTTTCTTATCATTGAGAGATACTTATGGATGAATCGGACACTTATACTTAAAATTAAGTTTTATCTCTTGTATTTGGATGTGCCGACAACCCCAAAATACCGAAAATTAAGTTATAAACATAATTCTTTTCTTTCTTTTTTTTTCTTTTGAGGAAACAATTTTATTATTTAATGAGATACAAAATCTTATATGAGACAGTCTCACAGATCTCCTTACGTCAAAGTCTCATATGGATTATACAACCCAGTTAATTAGACGGGTCATTAAAGTATGAGTAATACACATAATATTCATTTTATGTTTAAAAGTATTACAATTTTAAATACTTATACGTGTATTATTAATACTTTCATGAAGTTGCAAATAAATATTTCTCAATATTTTAGGAGCTTGTAAATATTTATTTACAAGTATATAAAAGTACTAGTAATACATATAAATATTTGTTTTATGGTTAAAAGTATTACTTTCAGTGTAATTCTCTAGCCATAAAATAATTATTTGTACATGTATTATTAAAACTTTTATGAAACTATAGATTAGTAAATTAACTTGCGTTGACCATATTAAACACGTTGATCGTGTTTTGGCTGACCCATATGAAACGTTGTCTCATATATAATACTTACTCTTAATAAAATTTTGAAAAGGGATTCTCAGAGTTCTTATTGGTAAATAATAAGCAATTGGCTTTTTTATTTTATTAAACCTTGAGCTCTAAGACCAAAGGCTACAAACAAAGAAAATAGAAATTTCAGGGTACACATCAAGTGCATTGATAGAGCAAAGAGTTCCTTAAAGATGTCACATTAACTTATTCAATATTCATTATTAGGGTTTTAATATTTTGTGGATGGACGATAGTGAGAGTAGTACGTAAGTCTAAAGTCTAAGATGAGACCCAAATATTGTTCTAGAGTAGTAATCACATTCGAATGGACTCAATCGGAAAATTATTATTATGATAGCGACCAGACTTGTTGCTCTATGTTATTAATACAATGACCACATTTAATACAATATACGCATAAGTGTTCGTTTTATGACTTAAACTATGTTTGTTTCGCGACTATCCAGTCAGGACTTAATCACTAAACTTGAAGAAACTGAAGGAATGAGTTTTTTCAGCACAAATCCAATAATAATCTACAAATCTCCAATTGGCCCTTATATGTGTTAGGCTATAGAATCTGCAGTAAAAGATGTGTAGTTTAATTTATTAAAGTTTACAAGGGGCTTTACATAGGTCCAACTGTAGTAGCTAATGATGGGTTGGTGCAGTTTCAAAATAGTAGCTAGCTGCATTAGCCCATGTGAAGTCGACCCAAATTTTTGAATATTTAAAAAAGGGACCTCAATATCATAGTCATTAGTCCCACCCCATATATTTCTATGGACCAGTTACAGCTGAAATTCATTACCTCAACAAATAATATTCCCTTGAACCACTTGCCCGACTCATAACTATTTATACCATACACTTATGAACTCCATTGTTATCATTGTTAGAAACGTTTAGTTTATATAAAATAATTATGTTTCACATTTGGATAAGATTCTTGTTCCTTATGAAAAGAGATCCCCCTTCCAATCCTAAAAAAAATGTATAAGAAATAAAGTTCTATTTAAAAATCAAAGTTAGTTTAATTGAAATTAAATAGATATTATGTGAGACATCGTGCGAAATTGTGTATATAAGACATAACTCAAGTGCTCAATCTAAACATGA
Organism: Scutellaria barbata; assembly: GCA_028654395.1. Classification (NCBI taxonomy): domain Eukaryota; kingdom Viridiplantae; phylum Streptophyta; class Magnoliopsida; order Lamiales; family Lamiaceae; genus Scutellaria; species Scutellaria barbata. The sequence goes on from CM053649.1 coordinate 21,753,684, forward strand.
TTAATGAGAGTCAATGCTAGTCAACATGCCTTAAATAGACTAATAATTCAAAGGTCAACTCAATCAATTACTAAAATATGTACACATATTAGTTTTATAGCTAACAATATGATTTTTGTACGTTAATGAAATACCTACAAACTAATAGAATATTTGAAAGTATTAATAAGATAGAAAATATTCATAAAATTTACTTGTTTACGCTCAAAAAGTATTTGCTAAATTAAATTCAAAATATTAGTCTTGCTTCCCAACTTATATATTTCCTTTGACTGATTATATAGGTTTTGTCTCATGTAAAAAGATCTGTGAGACACAGTTTCACAATCTATTCAATTCCAATTAAGACTAATTTTGATTTTCAAAATAGAACTTTATTTCTTATATATTATGACTTTTTTAACAACTGGAAGGGGGTTCTTTTCATAAGAAACGAGAATCCCAATATTTTATTTGAAAAAAAACTCAATACGTTGTTGAAAAACTTGTCAATTGATTGATGAATAAATTAATGCAATACTTTTAACATAAAATTAATACATATATAAGTATTACTAATACATTAATGAAGCTACAAATAAATATCCATCTCAACAATCTATCAGCTCGTAGTTATTAAAAAAGCTGACAAGTCAATGACGTATGAAAGTCATAATTTTATCCACAAATCTAATATTTATACATGTATTATTTATACTTTTATGAATTTATAAATAAATATTCTATTAATATTCAATCAGCTCATAGTTATTAAAAAAAATTCAAAATATATTGACAGATAAACGTAATGTTTTTAGCTATAAATCTAAACTTCTATATGTATAATTTTATGGATCACAAAAAAAAAAAAAAAAGGGATGTAAACTTTAAGCCATAAAATATACTTATACATGTGTTAATAGTATTTTTATGAACTCGCAAATATATATCATCTTGGTAATCAAGCAATTTGTAGTTATTTACGAAACTAGTAATGCATTGACGGAAGATGTAATATCTTTAGCTATAAAACTAATACTTATATGCTATTACTAATGAATTTAAGAATCACAAAAAAATTGATGTATATATTACTTTTAACCGATAAACGTAATATTTTAGCCATAAAACTTGTTAGGAAATCATAAGAAAGTGAACTCGAGTAGATTTGTCTTTAACTGAATCGGTGAAGAGATTGAAAAACCTATTGTAAGAAGGGTTTATGGTGTAATCATGAACACAATCCTTCAGAATTTGGGTATTGAGATGGAGGATAAAAGACCCATTCTTTCTGGGAAATTTCTAGGGGGAAAGAAGTGTGTGAAGAAGAAGAAGTCTGAGGATGAACGAGTCTGCTGCAACTCCAAGAAAGCAGCTACTGCACCACATCCATCATCATCTATAAGTAGTGATGTAAGCTCATCCAGCAAATTGATGCAATGCAATTGGGCTTGACATTTATGGATCGCTTTGACCGACAGAAACGTGCATAATGCTGTTGGGCTTCCTTTTTATTTCTTTTGGTCTAGTTTAAGAGTCGTATGGCTGTTTATTTTCCACATGACTAAATTTCCTTTCCCTGTACATTTATAATCTTGCTGCTAAGGCTTGTTTTGGGAAGATGAATATTGAATAAAAGGTTTGAAAGAGTTTTCTCTTCTTTTGCCAAAAATCTCCGATATTCTTTCTTTGAATCAACGGTATTTTCGAAGGTCGTGTTTTATTTTGTACTTCTGCTTACATCACAAATGTTGCACCACCTTCTAGCGTTGCACAACCAGCTTCAAGCAGTGAAGAAGGCAAGACCAAAATGTTAAACAGAAGCCATAGGAGCTGAGCAGAGAGAGGCTAGCTCAAATGATGATGAAGAAGAAAAAACTCTTGTCATCAAGGGAAAGAAAGCTCACTCAACTGCTTCTAAACCTGAGCAAGTAAAAGTTCCAAAACAAATGAAGCTGGTGAAAACATACAGAAAGAAGAAGAAGGTTATGCTCTTATAGTCTGTTGTGGAAACTGTACAAGAGAAGAGGAAAGCGAGTGACAAGGACGTAGAGATGTCAATCGTCCAAGTTCAAACAACACCCCTCATTGCACTCATTTGACTTACAGCAGATGACTCTTAAGAAAACGAGCTTGAAGAAGTTTTAAGACAAAAGGAGCAGATGCTGCAGGAGGTGGAGTTCTCATTGATGATCAAAGGAAATGCTCCTATTTATGAGCAGCAAACTAATGATTGCAGCAGACCAGCAACTTATTCCTGTTTTTGTCCCTGCTGCAGGAGCTGTGATAGATATGACGTTGGTTTTGCTGAAGAACAAAAAGAGGTTTTTTGTGAGGATGCAGCAAATGAGGCTATGCTCAATAAGGTCTTGGATGCAATGATTGCAGACTTGCCACCCATCCTTCACTTGGAGAACATTTTTGTAGAACAATTACTGAATTATGGCAATTCTCCCACCGAGGAAGCTTCTAAAGATGTGATGATGATAGAAGTGGAGTATCCTACTGATGTAGAGAACAAAAATACAGTAGCCCCTGTGCTTCTTGAAAAGAAAGCAACTGTTGTAATTAAGAATGTCCTCGCTGAAATCAACATATATAGCAAATAATTGTCGATGAAGCAACCACGAAGGAAGTTGTTGAGGCAGGATTCCATGTACTGACTAATGTTACAGTAGATTTTGGAAATTTTGTTCTCAAGGAGACTGACAGTCTGCACGCACTGAAATCGGCAAAGTGCTAGATCATATATACTTGGAATGTTTTTTTTTTTTGTTTTTTGTTTTACTCTAAATTTGTTGATTCAAATTCAAACCTCAAATATTCATAAGTCATGATTACTTAAAATTTGGAAATACAGTCAAAATAATGTCACAAAGAAAGAAAAAATAATTAAAAAATTGATACGGTTTGATTCTTTAACTCAATTAGTACTAATTCTAAAACCCACTTCTTCCCTAATTAGAATTGAACCGTCAGAAACTAAAGTCGAGAATCCTATGATTTGATTTTTATTTCACCCCCTACAGTTTTTGGAATCATCATTTCAAAACTAAAAACAACTTTTCTAACTAGTTTAACACCCATGGGCATGCCCAATATAAAACAAAATCAGCTTACCAGACTTTGTTGATCAATTTGAAATAATGAAGTTTTATCATTATATAATGGCATATATGATAATTATCAATCTTGTATTTGAAATTTAAAAATTATCAATTTAAATTACAGTTCCAATATACGGTTTATTAACTTTACATTATAAAAAGAAAAAGAAAAAACAAGAATGGAAAGATAAAATAATATATATAATAAAAGTAAGAATTGTGTGCACCAGTTGCGTCCGCGACTTAGACTATATTTATCGGCATTTTGGTTGCCCAGGTCATAGAAAGAAGACAAAAAAAATAAATAAAAAATAAAGAGAAATGCAATTAAAATCCATGACCAAGGTTGTGGCATGACCTTGGTCATGAATTTTGGTTACTCAATTATGATGACACGTGTCATCGTATGATTCGTTAAATGTATTTTATTTAAATAATTATAAATTTTGATTTATTCATCTAAAAAAAAATTATACATATATGACAAAAATTGGGCACTATTAATTAAATATGTAATTTGCATCTTTTGTTTTGTTGTAATTTATGCATGTATTTGTAGCTCGATTTATTTATTTTCTTTTGTATTTCAATTCTTATAATTTTAATTTTTTTTATTGGATGTTGTAATTTATTCCCAATTTTTTTTTATAATTACGATTTTTTTAATATTAAATAATTGTATATATTTCTTAAATATTTAAAATATAATAAAATTTAATTATAGATATAATTGTTAAATTATAAAAAAAAAAATTATTAAAGGTTGGTTGTGGTTGTGAGTGGTTATTGATAAAGTATGAAAAAGATAAGATTTGGTTGTAGTGTAGAATATATATGTGGAGGAGAGAGAAATGAATTTTTTATTAGTTGGTTGTGGGTATAATTGGGCATGGATAAACATAGTCTTAGATCCAACGGCACTGGAATTATATATATATATATATATATATATATATATATATATAATTCATGCATTAATCTGGTCAGTTCGGACTCGATCCAAATTCGAATCTTTTTATTTTATTTTTTATGCTTACCTTTATAATATATTAATTATACATTTATATTATAATTAGTTGTACATTTATATACAAATATCATAATTTTTATATAATATTTTAACTTCATAAAAAAATCAATTTCGGCACTATTTGTACAAACATACATCTGTATGATATTACTTATTTTTTTATATCAACATAGTCATACATTTATGTAATATATAAAGGTACAGTTAACATAACTATAAGGTATGACTAATATAACTAAAAAATATGACTAACTTAACTAAAATGTATGAAATGTATTAATGTATGTCTAAAAAAATATTAAGGTGCAACCAACATTACTAAAGGTATGACTAACATAACTAAATGATATGACTAACATAATATAAAAATATAACACCTAGGACATAAGATCATTGCACTAGGTGTGTATAAACGTTTATATTATATTAGTATAACATTTATATACAAATATCATAATTTTTATGTAAAATTACTTATAACTATCACCATATTCATATCTTTAAAAATCCGCATACCTTTATTTCATCATTGTCGATATCTCTATGTTATATTAGCATAATATTTAGGTACAAATATCATATCATTCATTTAATACTTTATTTATAAAAAAAAAAACAATTTTGACACAATTTATTCAATATTTTTATGTGATATTACACATACTTTCTGTAATATTACTTATACATTTATATTAACATAAAAGTTAACATAAAAGTTAAGCTAATATAACATGAAGTTTACACCAACACATGCATAAATGTTACACTAATATAATTAAAGGTATACCACATGGGATAGAATGTGGATACGGATTTTGAGCACATAAGAGCGCATAAGACACACGTAGGGAGCATGAAAATCACCTTCAAATTGGATGACCCATATTACACGGGTCATGTATCCGTGCACCTGGTGCAGAAAAATAATCGTGATATAATAAAACCCTTTGAGGTATCAAATATAATGTTAATTTTGTAGGTTTTTAAGTGATACTTCTTTTTTAATTTTATATCCTACATTTATCGATTTTATCTTTCAAATTTGAAATTGATAGTTAATACATTATTCATATTTGTATGTTAAATCTATTAAACTCCCTGAGACAGTACATTATTTACCAACACAGCATTGTTGATTACTATAAATCATAATAATTCAGCAATCACGAATTGGAAACGATTGGCAAATAAGCAATGGGATGGCGAGTGTGAGCATATAAAAATAGAGCGAGTGGGGATCCAAATGTGTACGAGAACAAGTGTGAAATTTTTGATAGGGCCAAGGAAATGCTTCACATACCTTTTTGAGTTTTGAGTAAATAAACCTTCTTCTTTTTCAAACAAATTTTAGGTTTATGCGTATTCATGTCCACCTCAATCCGTTTGCATCGTCAATACATTATTTATTAAATTTAAAAATATATATATGTATTAGACTTTTTTTATTAATGATTTTTGGGGTGTAGAATGGAGGGAGACAATAAAAACTAAAAAATTTGTGTGATTCACGTTCGAAATATAATTATATAATTTGTACTTTTATAAAGGTGAACTACTTAAACTACAAGTCTCGTAGTAAATGTATTAGATTATGTTCATCTACAACCTTACTTAACTTTTTAATAAAATATTCATTTCTTTTTATCTACATAACCTACAACTCGATCTAACTTCAACTCTTTTATATTTTATTAGTGACATCAATCCAACCTTTAAAATAATTTTTTTTCATTATTTGTTAATTGCATAATATTTATAATCATTTTTATTATATTTAAAAGGTTTAAGAAATAGATAAAAAAAATATATTTCATGTTCCAAATCCATAATTATAATTAGGAAAAAAATTTACGATACAGTTACAATAATTGGAATACGAAAATGAAAAGAAGTAAATCAAACTTCAAATACATGCATACGAAATTACAAATATAAACGATACAAATTATATATTTAATTGTGTTTCAAAATATATCAGTATTGAACTTTATTTATAGAAAAAAAAAATATGAGTTTTGATAACTTTTATATTTTATTTTAAATAAAAATTATTTTCAATATCAATAATTTAAATTATATATACAAAAATGTATTCCCAGCAATTATATTGTTGTAAGTATCACAAATGGGTTGAAGATTGGTTGAAAATAAAAGTTGTGAAAGCTATTTTATTGAAATACACTGTATAGATAAAATGTATTATTTAAATAACCAAAAAGTAAATTATTAGTTCTTTTAATATATATATATATATATATATATATATATTGTATAGGTTATACAATAAAAATTGATATTTTTTATTTGATATCAAATTTAATCTATATTTATGATGTAATTAATTAATATAAGTAGCATGTATAAGTTAATTACAATTTGAGACAATAATATCATGAGAATAGAAAAGTAAATTAGGTTTAAAATGTTCGAATAATATAATACTATAAATAGGACTAAAAACAAGCGCGCTTTTAAGTAAATAATCTTTTTGTTTTAAATTAACTTCATTTGATCAAAAAAATTCAAAATGTATTTTATATTAATGTTTAATAAACCATTGTACGTTCAATTCATACTAATTATTTCTTAGATACTTTTTTAATATGGGTCAACACCATCCTACTAAGAGGTTTCAAATGTGCAATAAGTTAAGTGTTTAAGTATTCGCTGTGTCTTCTCAATACTTCTTAATTTAAAATTTAATGATTAAATGTAATTATAGTTAAATTTGGTAGTTGATATATATTATACATTATATCATCTATCAAATGTGCAATAGTTGTAAGTGATAGGATAAATTGTAATAGATTTTAATAAGACAAAACATGTAATAGATTAGATCTTAGCTATCTGGTTAGGTTTCCATATGTAAAAATAGCTAAGGTAAGGATGCTGGAAGATGAAGAAAACTCTGCAAAGGAACCTGTGCCAAGTTCCTGCTACCTGCATAACATCAAGTTACTGTATCTTCTGAAGAAGATCATGTCCAAGTATCAAAAGATGTTAGGAGGTATTTGAAGAATATCAGGTCAAGGAAGCTGATTCCATCAGCGAAAAAGGAAACTTCCAAATACATCAATATCAGTGCATTCTGATGAGCTGGTAGAAACACTCAAGTTCTAACCAATCAGATAATGTCATTTGGAAAGCAGCAAGGATAGAGTACAACAAGCTGCAGAACAAGGACGCACAAAAAAAGAACAAAGCAGGCGCAGAACAGAAGGAGGCGTTGCAGAACAGGTGTCAGAAGATCAACAAGAAACCAATCAGATCAAGACACCTCACCAATGAAGAACTGTCTTTTCAACGGGCAGATTTTTCACTAAAGCCTATAAATAGAAGATTGAGTGCACTTGAGAAAAACATACAAGAACTGAAACATCCTACGTGCGAAATATATTCTCCAAGAGCATAACATCTTTCAAGTCTCACGTTTCAGTCACCAATCTATAACAGCAGCAAGCCAGCTACCTTGTAAATCTTAGAAGTTCAAAGAGCTTGCTGCACTCAATCGTTGAAAAATACTCTATCTTTCTTAAATAAACTGTTTAGGAGTCGCTTAGGCAGAAGATAATCCTGCTAAATAGTTGTTCTCTCTGAAGAAGAAAAATGATCTTGTGTGGGTCAAGAAACTTGCGTGGAGATCCTGTGTGGGTCGATTAGTTTGGTCACTGTGCAGCTACCTGTGTGGATAGAGCTGACAGTATTTGTGTAGAGTGAAGTTTGTATTAGTTATGTCTATTGTAAATCAAATTTACTTTAACAAAGTTCCTCCTTGAGAAGGAGCAGAGATGACGTAAATGGATTACACCACCCTCGAACCTCTATAAGTTTGCTTGCTTGTGTTTTTATTGTTTTATTCATATATCTGATCATATTAGCATCCTGCATTAAAAGACATCTTTCGAAAAATCACATCATTTTCGCTGTGCATTTCTAACTCTATCTAAGTCATGAAGTCAGTGCTCAAGCAGCAACCTATTGTGCAGTAAACTATCTAGCTACCTGCTCATCAAAGGACTTAATATTTTTGGAGAAAAGTTGAAAATTTGATAAAGTTAATTCAACCCCCTCTTAACCTTATACCACTTGGAACCAACAGTAAGTGTTCAATTCAAGTATTCGTTGTGTCTTCCTTCCTAGATTGTATCTCAATACTTCTTGTAAATTAGAAAAAAATCAACGCATCCAAAACGCCGTCATTTAACTATACTGCTTAATTTAACATTAATTTTGGAATCAATAGAAAGGGGTTTGGTTGGGATTTTTGAATGATTTTCGTCCAATTGGGTTTGATTTGAATGTAAATCATAATATTTACTAGGGGTTTTCTTCGAATTCATAAGAGTGTCAATTTTTTATATATAATTTATTCATTTTGCTCGAGAAATCAAGAAAAAATGGTTTTAATTTGGAATTTTCCAACGTTTTTTAATTGAAATGGATTTGGTTTGAACAAAAATCTAAAATTGGCTTGAGGGTTTTTTTTTTTTTTTTTAAATTGAAAAGGGAGTTATTTTGGTTGAAAATTGGAGAAAACATAATTAGAACATGGAGAGGTGGTCATGGTGTTTTCTGGCAATTAAGTGGCAGTAATTCTAGTGTTATGGATGTGTTTTGAATGTAGTTTCTCTTATAAATGACAGAGAAATTATTGTTGATTGATTTCGACTCAATTTGTGATGTTTGGGAAAGAAATTAGTTTTTTTTTTTTTTTGGGAGCAATAGTAAATAAAGATGATGGCATGGAATTTTATTTTTTTTTAATTTGCGTATTGGCACATAACGTGTTTGAGTTGCACGGACACATCAACAACTTCAAATTCAAAATTTATTCAACGATTCGAATTGCATGCTATGCTCACAATCATGTTTGTTTTGCAATTATAAAAAGAATTATTAAACTTCAGACAATTAATTTATATTAATCAAAAGATATTTTGTAAAATAAATTTTTGAGAGCGGAGCATCTGTCTCATTTACTTTTTTTTTTCCTCATTATTTTGTTCATTAAAAGGAATCTTAGAAATTTTATTTGGTTTTAATAATGATAAAATTCTTCTTCTCTAAAATATGATTTTTTTTTAAATCTTTTCGTGTATAGATCAAGTACATAATGCCAAAATCTATAAATATCTCCTAACAATTAAGTAAAATTGATCTTAAATGCTACAACATCAAGAGCTGCTATTTTCTCTAAAGATGAAACAAGTACAAGAAAAAGCTTAAAAACATGAAATATGTCCAAAATTCAAATTTACTCTCTCTAATGTGTGGATCCTCAACTCTCTTATAAATAGAAGCCAACTCTCACTCTTGATGATGGCCGAATCCTCAACTCTCTGAAAGGTTATCAAGTTCATCATTCCAGATCTTCAAAAAGTCGAAGCTCAGCAATCTCCAAAGTGTTTATCATTCCGAGTTTAGAGTTAGAATAAAATAAATATTATTTCCACTTACAATTTTTTTGTAAATCCATAAAATATAGGATCGATCCTCCTTGGTGATAAATAGTATTTCCCCTAGTGTGTTGGGGAGGAGCATTCCCCAAGTGTGTTGGAAGAAGATGTGTTGTGATTGTTCCCCAAAAAGTTAGGGAAGAATGTGTATACGTTGTGTGTCCCTGTTGATGGAAGATTTGCAATAGTTGGTTGATATACTTAGTGGATTCCCTAATTTTAGGAAGAGTCGGATGTAGAAGATTACATTACCTTAAACCTCTATAAATCTAATTGTTATTTGCACATTCCTTGATTGATTTATATTTCATCATATATATATATATATATGTGTGTGTGTCTTGTAACTTTTTATTGTTGTCATCAAGGCTTCATTTCCTATATGATTTCGTATGTGATATATTACATGTTGTTAGATAGAAGAGAAGAGTTGGACCCTCACAATTCCGCGTAGAGCTTTTAGCTCACTCATCTGTTTTTAGTTGAAATACCTTTCTCTGCTTAGCGTTATTTCTGCCTTATTGTTCTATCTAACTACAAGTATACATCTTGTTTTATCCTTATTATGATCTTAGTTATAAAAAAAAAAAAAAGTCTAATCCCCGTAAACTTCTTTGACTCTTTTCCGGACCTATAAAGAACAATAAAGATATACAATTAAGTATAACAGAAACATGGCTAAATAGTCATTTTTATAACAAAATATTTTTATTTAGTCATCATGACAAATAAATATATTTCTAAGCTGAATTAATAAGGTTTATAGTAATGTGGGGAAAAATCATTCAATAATGTAGATATATCTTTAGATTTATATCATATTGGTTTTCTTCGATAAATTTTTGTTACTCAGCTACGTTCCTCGATTTACAATCATTTGATTGAGAAATTTACAATTAAGTGATGGGAATTACACATGCCTAAATAGTCATTTTTTATAACAAAATATATGATTTAGTCATCATGACCAATATATATTTCTCACATTATTTTTTATTTATGTCTAAAACACTTTTTAAGTAGTCATTTTTTATAATAAAATATATTATGTAATCATCATGACAAATAAATATAATTGTAACATCATTTTTTATTTATTTATTAATGGCTAAAACACCTTTTTGTATGGATCTCAGTTTCCATTATCATTGCTTTCATGATATGGTACTGTAACGATTATACTATGTGTATTGGTTATAGGAAAAATATCTTCATTATATCATAAGATGAATACCACAAAATAATTATTTCCTTCATTTCTTAAAGATAGTCACATTTCACGTTTCACAATTAATATATTCGAAAAAAAAAATTAACCCACATAACATAACCTTACACAAGTTTTCAAACATTAATCAATGATATTTTGAAGAAATTATATTTTATATCATAACAAAACCTAATTTATTGATTAGTTTTCAATTTTGGACTTAAAATTTCACAATAAAGGGCTTAATTTAACATTTTTTTTTTAATTTAAGGCTTGAAATTTAGATTGACTTCTCAATTCAAGACAAAATTTCATATTATTTTTCATTTATTATAAATTCATTTATATTTTAATATGCATTCATATTTTGGATAAATTAAGACAAGTTAGTCTGCTTTAAGAATAATTTTCATCCGACTTATCTTAATTTATATGAAAAAAAGAAAGAAAAAAATATAATTAATTTCATTCATAAAATATAACTTATATTAAACTGATTAATATTAAAATTGATTTTCTATACTTTTATTCATAAAATTAAGAAAATAAAGGAATCTTAATTTATTGAATTGCATTTATTATATATATATATATAAATTAATACAAGTCGGATGAAGATCGTTCCACGAACTTGTCTTAATTTATCTAAACTATATATACATATTAAAATATAAATAAATTATAAATATAAATAAAAGAAAAAGTAAAAGGAAAATAAAATTTTGTCTTGAATTGAGAATTCAATCTAATTTTCAAAATTTAAATTAAAAAATATATATATAATTGAGCTTTTTATTGAAAAATTTTAAAATTTAAATTTGAAATTGAAAATTAATATATAAATTAAATTTTATTATGAAATGAAAAACTATCTATATTTATAATGAAAAAAAAGCAATCATCCAAAGTGATGGTGTATAGAAAGTACATGAGTTTTCGTAAAAGAAAATAAAAGGGAATTTTGAGTTAGTTGGAGGATTGAAAGAGGAGTTTGAAAGGCACGCGCTAGAAGTGAGATTTGTGTCCCGAATCCCGAGTGGCAATGAGCAGTGATGACAAAATTAGATAAAAAGAGGGATTATAGTGTTGAAGAAACAAAAAGCATGCCGCCTCTTGCAGACACAACTATAACACAACGGTAAAACCGTGTCCGTGTTTCAGGCGCCCAAGTCCAACATTCGACCCGACCCGAATATATTCGGATGCAACCAGTCAAAACAGTAGTAACCTGGGATGACGAGAATTGCTTTCTCGAATACTTAATCATCGGATTCTCTGCTGCGACAGAGATTCTCTCACGCGCTTCTCACCTACACCATTCTTCCCATCCCTCCATAATAATTCATTTGTATACACATACATATGATATAGTTGATCATAGGTGTCACAAATCAATGTTAGATAGTGTTACACTTCATGCTAGTTGATTTTTATGCATTACATGATATATTATTCCATTTTTAAATATTACACTGACATAATAGTCGATTTTAGGTGTAACATGATATAACATATTACACTATATAATAATACATTTTTAGAGGTTACACAAATGTAATACTCAGTATTAGATGCTACACTACATAACAATTGATTTTTAGATAACACTTGACATAATAGTCAAAATTTAGCTATTACATGATTTTGTAATCAATTTTAGATGTTACATGACATACTTGTCAATTTAGATGTTACACGACATATTAAAATACATGAGATCTTATTTAGATATCATACGAAAAAATGTAAGCATTACACGTCATAATAGCTAAATTACACGAAATATTTAGCTGACCATATGAGTATATTTGTCCTTTGAAAGAAAAATGAGTGGAAAATGATATTTCTCATTTTTAATGGTAGAAAATGTCTTTAATAATATTGAAATAATTTAAATATCAATTTCCCTATGATTATAATTGAGATATTATATCACATTGAAAAAAATAGAAAGTGTATATGTGTTTTGATTACATTGTTAAAAGTTGATTGATGATTTGATGATTGGTACTTATGGATTGTTTATTGCAATTTGTGAAAAATAAAATAAAAATGAGTGATAATTGTTTCTCACATTCCTAGGGCTAATACATAGGGAGGGTGGTGGATTTTATTAAACTACAGTCCAAACACAAGATTAAAATAGATCTGTTTCAAATGCGGATAAACCAATTCTAATCCTAACAAAACCTTCCATTTTGCTTGTATAATTTTGTTTTGTTTTGTGCATATTTATAGTAAATAAGACATTTAATGTTGTTTATTACTCTCTCAATTTCAATTGGTTGTCGTTTTATAAATATATTTTGTTTTAATTCAAATTCTTTTTTTTTATTGCCAAGAAATTATATTTTTCTCCTTCCAAAATTTTCAAACTTGTTATTTTTACTAGCTTGGCATTCATCTATTATAAATATTCATAATTTTTGTTGATTACTATTACGATCATTTTATAATGTTATCATAGCTTTATAATATTTATTTAATAATAATCTACATAGCACAAGTTTAAGCTATAGATACATTGAACGAAGAAAATCTGCATAGCATCAATAAAATGATACATATAATCCTAGGCCATCCCAACTTGTTTATGTCCACTATTCTAAGATTTGCTAGGTGTTCGTCTGAAGAATAGTGCCTCGGTTCTTAATTAATAAAAATTAATGTAGCCCCTTATTTCAGTTAATTTTTTCTTAATATAATATCTTTTTTTCTAGTTCTAATATTATTTTATTTTTTAGTTTAAGTTGGAAAATAAACAAAATATTATTATTTAGATTTATTATATTTATATGTAAGAACATTTATTATAATATAATAAAATATAATATAATTCTTTATTTATATTTCTCAATTTATTGAAATTATGTAGTCATTTGATTAATAACAATGTGATTATAATATAATGAAATATATATTAAATTGAAATATATACATCATTAGTCATATACTCATATATAAATGTGTTAAGTTTTTCTTTTTCTTTTATAATTTGTCTAATAATAATTTTTTAAATTATTTATTACATGACACATAAAAATATTATGTCATGTGCATAATTTTTTTTTCATAAACACACAAAAGTATTACTGAGTTTTACGTCTAAATTATAATTTCTCAAAAGTTTTCTGATACACATTATTATATTTCATAATGTAAAAATATTATTTAATACTTATAAAAATATTAATTGACTCGTATTAATTGAACGTTGATCCACATTAACCGGATTAATTGGGGATTAGAATATTGATTTTTATTGAATGTGGCATTGATAGGTCAATCCAACTTATCTTACGGAACATAATTCTTCTATACAAAAAACTTAACTACAAAATAACTAACAAAAACGTTCTAAACACAAAAAAAAAAAAAAAACAAAACAAAAAAAGTCACATATCATGCACGTCTATTTAATTTTATTTACCCAATTAGGTGAGACTAACTATAGATTCTCGATTTCCTAAAACAATTACTATGATTCCGATTGACTCTAGAGAATCTGATTCAGACATTATTTCCCACGAATCTAGGCTGAAGCGTGGATAGTATCTGCGTATGTTATATTATGATATTTTACTATGACTAAAAATGTATATTTATGTGATTTATGATATTTCCACTTATTTTAATTAAATGTTGTTTTATGGTTCAAATTTTGTTTTCAATTATTTTGAGTTTTGTTGATTATTTTAAAAATTTATACAACTTTATTCTAAAATTATATCTTATAATTCTTTAGATAAAATTTAGGAATTATATGTATAGGATCTCTCGGACCGAATTAGTTTAATTTCCTTTTTAATTTTGAATCATAAACTCCTTAATTATATAAAGGTATATTTGTCAATTTTTTATATTTTCTAATCTTTAACAAAATCTCTAGAACAACTTTAAAAAAAAATTAAAAAAACATCAGGAACATTTAACTAAATTGGAGGGAATATTAAATTACCAAATAAATTTAATTTGCATTTTCTTTGGAATTTTCTTTAGAAGAAAATGCAGTTTTTGTTCAGCTAAATCTTAATTAGAAAAGATTAATGGTTTATGGAAGGTCTTTCGATAAATTGTGACCATAGAGTACAAGGATAATTTTTATGAGAGTACCATTTTATAAATCTGAATTTATAAGATGAACCAACCCAAAAGTCATAACTCATAAAATAAAGATTGATATGTGAAAAATATTGAAATTATGAATAATGAGATTATGTGTCACAAAATTTTATATATGAGGTGGTTATATATAATTCACGTTATCCTACCGATGTTATATATTATTTTCTATGACAACTAAATCACCTTATAATCAGTGCATAAACAAGATAACAAATCCTATAGACAAAAATAAGTGTGGAATATTTAGTTATGGTAAGAAATTACATTTGAAATAATCAATCATGTTATCCTACCAATCATGAACACATTAATATGTGTCAATCACTAATGTATAAGAGATCTAACATATCTATTAATGAAAAATGATAAAATGTCCACCGTAAACAACTCTTAATATATTTACCGATGACGTGTAATAATTTCATACTCTAATTAGATGGAAAATGAAATTTATATATATACTGGATATCCGCCACATCAATAATTGATACATATTAATATGTCCACAATGGTAGAATAACATGATTAATTTATTAATATTACATTATAAAATTTAAACAATTTAAATTATTAACTATAATTGATGAACATATTAAAATTATCCACCAACATTTTAACAATTTCGTTTGAAATAATAGTATCTTAAATAAAAATCATGTTTCCTTACACTGTATATATGCTACACTTCGGCACGTCAAAAATTCAAATCTATATATTATATATGTAAAGAACCAACCATCTGGGACACGTGTCACACTTTAAATCAAATGTTTTCTCGCTTATTTTTTTAGTTTGATATTTCCTTTTTAACTATTGTTATTATTAAAATTATTTATCTCAAAAAAAATATTCAATATTCCAATTATATCTTCACCTGTATAAGAGGCAATCATATATGAAATGTGTCACTCTCTAAATAAAAGTTTTCTCGCCCAATTTCTAGCTTAATATTACCTTTTTAACCATTGTTATTATTAAAACTAATTATCTCAAAAAAATATTCAATATTCCAATTATAATTAGTATTCAATTTAATTAATAATATGAAATAAATGCAGTATGCCTCATAATTTTCATATACTTCTAATTTATTTTAATTTAAAAATTTATAGAGAAAATATAAGATATATTAAAATAAAAATGGATCGGTTTAAAAAATTTATGAAACTTCTAAACCTATTAGTTTGTAAAATCTTATAGATTTTACAATAAACTATGAAAGTTATTGAGAAAATTTGATTTTGAGTTGTTTATCATATTGAAAATTCAATGATCTTTATAAACTTTAATATTTATACATATAAAGAAACAACCATTTATAACATGCCATTCTTTCAATAAAAGTTTTCCCGTTCAACTTTTGAACTATTGTTATTATTAAAATTTATTATCTCAAAAAAAATATTCACTATTCCAATTATAAAGATAATTCAATTTGATTAATTATCTTTATATATATAAAGAAGCAACCATTTACGATAGATGTCACTCTCTGAATAAAAGTTTTTCCGCCCAATTTTTATCTTAATATTTCCCTTTTAACTAATTATTAAGATTTATTATCTCAAAAAAATTCAATATTCCAATTATAACTATAATTCAATTTAATTAATTATTATGAAAAATAAGCACAATGATCCTCATAATTCTTTATATATTTTTAATTAAATTTAATTTAGAAAATCTAGAGAGAAAATACAAAAAAAAAAAAAAAATAAATGTGAGTTGATTTAAAAGATTAGTACAATTTTTTAATTCTATTAATTAATGAAATTGAATAGATTTTTACAATAAACTATGAAAGTTATTGAGAAATTTTGATTTTGAGTTATTTATGATATAATTAATTGAAATGAAAATTAATGATCCTTACAAACTTTAATTTTCAAATTTTTTATAAAAAAATAAACATAATTAAAAAAAAACTTGAAAACTAGTGAAAGTGTTGAATAATATGATATGAATAACAATACATATAATAAATAAAAACAATTATTCATTTACAACATTTATATTTAAATAATATATTAAAAAATTATATTATGCTTGACACTAAATTTGATGATAGATAGAGTACAAATCATAAATATTTTTCAATATAAATAAAATTTAAATATTTTGTATTTTGATTATGTTTAATTTTTTAAAACCCATGTATTACGCGAGCATAATACTAGTGTTTAATATATTAATTCCGAATTGACTTGCTTCAATGATCCATTTAAGAAATTTCAATTTATAACTACAAATTTTTAAAAAATATAATTACGTCGAACATAAACTGGAATATTCATCTATTCTTCTTCTTATATTAGCAAATTAACATTTTCAAATCATTCCAAAACAACGATATTTCAAATACAAACTTACACCACAATTAAAGAAAAAATTTCAAAGATATAGATTTTGAATTAAAAAGAATTAATAATTTATATGCCGACAACGTGGATCATTAATTGTCTAGATTAAATCCAATGTTTCCCAAATTATTTTCTAAGAGAATATTATAATAATTTTTTTTTTTATTATTATTATTATTGTCAGTATTACTAAATTAATTTTAAGGGTGTAGAAATTAAAATTAATTTGCAAGGAACCTGTGAGATAAGAATATAGGAATGAGAAAAATCAAAACAATATTCTTTTATTTTTAACTACTACAAGGGCCCGTGTAATACATGGGTTTTAAAAAATATAGTTAAATCAAATATTTTTAAATATTATTTATATTAAAAAATGATGATTGTGTTATACCTATAATCAATTTTAATATAAACCATAATATAATTTGATTAATATATTATTCGATTATAAATATTGCATTAGTAAGAGAGTACAAATATTTTCTATTTATTATATATGTTTTTATTTCTATCATATTATTCAACTCTTCCACAAATATTCTAACTGCTTTTATAATTTTTCTTATAAATATTAAATATTAAAGATTACAAAGATTCTTAAATTTTCATTTCAATTATATTATAAATAACTCAAATCAAATTTTCTCTATGATTTAATGCAAAAACTATTTCAGTTTCATCAATTAATAAGTTTACAAGTTTCATTAATCTTTTAAATAAAACACACTTTTATTTGAGTCATTTTTCCTCTAATTTTTTAATTAAAATATATTAACACTATACAAAAAATAAAACAATATGCATGATTGATTTTTCTTGAAACTGGTAATTCCTTTTAATTAATCATAAATAAGTTTAAAATATATTTTTAATCTATTTCTTTTCTATCTATGCCGATACATTCCATCTGATAATTAGAGTGCCATGATTTTAAAATTGTAACAAATTATTTAGGTGAAATTAGAGAGATTGTGCTTGCCATAAATTATTTAATGTAATGTAATTAATATTAATATAATTATTAATGTTATATTTTGAGTTTTTGATAGGATGACATGCGGTATTAGTTGTTGTTCTTTTATATATAAAGATGTGGTCTTTGTGTATTATTATAATATAAAAATTAAATTATTATAACATAAAAGTTTAAAAGTACTATATGTCTGTAATATAATGTAAATGTTAAACTAGAATAATATAAAAATTATGCGAATATAATATAAAAGTTACACGAATATAACAAAAATGTTAAACATGCGAGATAAGAGTATGGATGCGAACATAGTGGAACTTAAAAATCACTTTTCGAATTATATCACCCAAATTTTATGGATCATAACTCATCCCATACACCTGTAAATAAATATTTGTGTTTCAAATTTAAATTTAGTTGATTAATTCGCGTTGATTGCATACAATCTGAAGCAAGATTTGTCCTTTTTTTGTTTTGTTTTTAATGATGCCTATATACATATATTGTACATTTCACTGTACATCATAAATTTTCTTCGCTGATAAAATCTCATTTGTCTATATAAAAAAATTGTGGTGTCGTCCAAATTATTTGAGAATCTTCAATTTCCTTCTAATTTTGGCCTCTAAATCAATATAAACATAGTGATAGTTTATAATAATTATTGTTAACTATGTTTTTTGGAAGGGAAATGAATGTTAATTATATTATACACATACAATTAATACTAGTTCCATCCCACATATATATAGACTTGCTTTCCTTATTTTTCTTTGACTGTGATAAACACATACTCCACTTTCTATATAGTTATTTTTAGAGCACTTAATATTAATTACATTTATTAATATACTCATATTCAATTTTATTTTTTAATTTTGAAAATATAAAAAATACTAAACATTAAATACTATATTAGAAAATATTATACTCATTACATATTATAATGAACATAATAGGAATTGATCGCAATTTAATTATCTTTTGAAAAACTATTTTAATTCTGATAAAAAAAATCCAATAAGTGGGAGTATTAAAATTAAAAAAAACATGTTAAAAAGCTTTTGAATTGGAGTAGAAAGATTGAGAATCCACCTCTATTGTCGTCCCTATTGGCTCCTACTCATGCGTGTGTTGTTTGAAAGGAGATAAGAATGGAATTAAATTTGCAAGAGCACTGACAGTAATTGAAACGACTCTCTCTCTCTCTCTCCCCAAAATCTTTTTAGCATCAGAAATAATGGCGATTGGGCATCACCGCGGCTCGGTATAAGGTACCTGAGCTGTCTACCTCGTTTAGAGCCAATACTCACTACACACACAAAATCCAACACCATAATACTCTGTCTCTCTCACTGTCACCATTCTCTTTTACATCTCATTCCATTTCTCTCTCTCTCTCTCTCTCTCTAGACACCATGCATAGCAGCAGCAAAGAGAAGCTGGTGGTGGAGGTGGTGGCTGCGCACAACCTGATGCCCAAAGACGGAGAGGGTTCTTCTTCTCCGTTTGTGGAGGTTGAGTTTGAAAACCAGCGCCAAAAAACACAAGTAAAGTATCGAGACCTGAACCCTGTTTGGAACGAGAAGCTGGTGTTTCACGTAAACGACGTCGTCGACCTCCCATACCGCACCATAGAGGTCAACGTCTTTAACGAGAGGAGGTCTAACAACAGCCGCAACTTCCTCGGTAAAGTCAGGGTCTCTGGCTCCTCCATCGCTAGAGAAGGTGAACAGGTGCCTCAGCTTTACACGCTCGACAAAAGGAGCCTCTTTTCTCACGTGAGAGGTGAGTTGAGTTTAAAGCTTTATTTGTCTACTAAAGAAGAGGTTAAACAGGTTGTCAACAGTGGCGGTGGGGCCGCAGCCGGAGTCGGTCTTTCCGGCGGCGGTGTGGTTTCCAAGAAGAATAAGAAAATGCAGCAGCAAGGTGGGAGCTTGGTGGTGCCGAAGCAAATGGGCTTGGGCTTGGGCCAGGACAATGGCAAAATGGGCTTGGGGTTGCAAAACCAGGGCCATTTAAAGTCCATAGAGCCCGGCCCGGGTGATATTAAGCCGGTTGTCATCACTACTGTTCCGGGCCCGGTCATTCCCGCCGGTGGAGGCCATTTTCGCGGTGGGGTTTCAAATGACTATGGTCTGAAGGAAACAAGCCCTCATCTTGGTGGTGTAAACAAGGATAAAAGAAGCTCCAGCTATGATCTTGTGGAGCAAATGCAGTATTTGTATGTGAGGGTTGTGAAGGGCAGAGATTTCTCAGTTTTTGGCGGTGGGGAGTTGGTTGCAGAGGTGAAGCATGGGAACTACAAAGGGATTACAAAAAGAGTTTCTTTGGGGAATGCAGAGTGGGATCAAGTGTTTGCTTTCTCCAAAGATTGTATACAGTCTTCTGTGGTTGAGGTTTTTGTGAAGGAGAATAACAAGGATGACTTCTTAGGGCGTGTTTGGTTTGATTTAAATGAGGTTCCCAAAAGGGTTCCTCCTGATAGCCAGTTGGCTCCTCAGTGGTACAGAATGGAGGACAAAAAGGGTGAGAGGGCTAAAAGTGGGGAGGTTATGGTTGCCATTTGGTTTGGCACTCAAGCTGATGAGGCCTTCTCTGAGGCATGGCATTCCAAGGCAGCAAACGTGCATTTCGATGGCTTGTGTTCGATTAAGTCTAAGGTTTATTTGTCTCCCAAGTTGTGGTATTTGAGAGTTGGTGTGATTGAAGCACAGGATGTGATCTTGGGAGATAAAGGGAACACTATGAACATGGTGAGATATCCAGAGCTTTTCGCCAAAGTCCAAGTGGGGAACCAGGTGTTAAGGACCAGGATTGCTTCTCCTACTGCCAATAGAGGCCTTTCGAATCCTTATTGGAACGATGATTTAATGTTTGTTGTTGCTGAGCCGTTTGAGGACTATTTGTTGATCTCCATAGAGGATCGTTTGGGCACCAACAGAGATGAGGTTGTTGGGAGGGTGATACTGCCTATTGGTAACATTGAGAGGCGATTTGATGACCGATTAGTGGTTTCTAGGTGGTTCAATCTCGACACTCAATACAGCAACAACCAGAAAGACTCCAAGTCTGTGGTTAGGTTTGCTTCTCGGATTCACCTTCGTGCCTCCCTTGAAGGGGGTTACCATGTGCTCGATGAGGCCACAGCGTATAGCAGCGACGTTCGTCCCACTGCAAAGCAGCTATGGAAGCCTCACATTGGTATTCTTGAAGTCGGTATCTTGGGGGCGTCCAATCTTATTCCTATGAAGATCAAAGAAGGCAAAGGAGGGTCTACTGATGCCTATTGTGTGGCTAAGTATGGGCAAAAATGGGTTAGAACTCGGACCATTGTTGATAGCTTGGCTCCCAAATGGAACGAGCAATACACGTGGGAGGTCTTTGATCCTTACACGGTCATCTCCATCGGGCTGTTCGACAACTCTCGTGTGGATAGTAAGAGTAGTATGGTGGCAGGAAATGGTACCCCCCGGGACACACGAATCGGTAAGGTTAGAATCCGGCTATCCACTCTTGAAACTGAAAGAGTTTACACTCATGCATACCCTATGCTAATGTTGCATCCATCTGGTGTTAAGAAAATGGGGGAACTTCATTTGGCAGTTAGGTTTTCATGTGCTAACATGTTTAATGTGCTTCATATGTACACCATGCCCTTGCTCCCTAAGATGCACTACGTCCAACCTTTGTCTGTTAATCAATTGGAAGGCTTGAGATACCAAGCCATGAACGTCGTGGCTTCAAGGCTGAGTCGGGCCGAGCCTCCACTAGGTAGAGAAATTGTAGAGTACATGCTGGACCATGATTCCCACATGTGGAGCATGAGAAAGAGCAAAGCTAATTTCCTCCGGCTGATGAATTTCTTGTCAGGGTTTGTGGCCATGAGCAGGTTGCTTGAGACACTACGAACATGGCACAAGCCCGTGTATTCGACTCTCTTCTTGACTGCCTTCACAATACTCGTGTTGATCCCGGAGCTCATAATTCCTTGCATATTACTCACCATGGCTGTGATGGGGTTGTGGAGATACCGGTCTAGGCCACGTCACCCGCCCCACATGGAGACGAGGCTGTCCTATGCAGAGAGCGTGCATCCAGATGAGCTGGACGAGGAGTTTGACTCGTTTCCCACGAGTCGAAGCCCGGAGATAGTACGGATGAGATATGATCGGCTTAGGAGTGTGGCTGGGAGGATCCAAACAGTGGTGGGGGATTTGGCAACTCAAGGGGAGAGATTCCAAGCGTTGCTTAGCTGGCGCGATCCAAGAGCCACGTTCTTGTTCGTGATACTTTGCTTGGTGGCTGCATTTGGGTTCTACTTGGTGCCGATCAGGTGGGTGGTGGCGTTTGGAGGCGCGTATTATCTGAGGCCACCCAAGTTCAGGAACAGAATGCCTTCCAGTGCTGTTAGCTTTTTCAAGAGGCTGCCCACAAATGCTGATAGCATGCTGTAAAATTGTTACAAGGGACTAAGGTTTGATTCTTCTTATGTAGGTTGTCTAATTAAGTCTTGTGTTGTAGGTGCTGTTTCAACTGATGGATTAATGGGATTTCCTTTTCTTCTGCAACTCTCTATGCCCTTTACATTTATTGATTACTGTGTTTAACTATATATGTCGCAGGCTGTCTTCTGCTTCAAATTCTTGCTTTTACTTTCTGCCTTTTGCATTTATTGAATACCGTATTTTATGAACTATACTTACTTTCTGTTGGATGAAATTAGTATGGGTTTGATCAGTCTAGTTAATATGGGTTTTATCAATCTAGTCAATATGGGTTAGGTAATATTTTTACGTCTATTATGTAATACTTCTCAATCATATAATATGTATGACAAATAATATTTTGAGAAACTATACTTTGACAATTAGTAATATTGTGTGATATTTTTGTGTTAATGTGACAACTTTTATGTTTATCATGTAATTTCTTTGATTCCAAGATTCAAAATCCATGATTAATTTGATAATTTATATTTTTATTTTCATCATTTAATACATTCATGTATGTACTTTTGGAAAAATGATACTTTGATAAATAATATTATACAATACTTTCTTTTGTACCATAACGAGTAATATTTTGATTCCATGATTTCAAGTCAATTATTGATTTAAGAAATTAGAATTTAACAAATAATATTTTTATTCTTATAATATAATATTTTTGTTGTATGATGTAAATAATTCAAATTTTATATATTTTTGTTGAATGCTATACATTCAAGTTTTACATGATACACATAATATTACTTGTTATATTAGTTGATTTTGGGTCCATGTTCACAGAGTTAACATTATCCGTCTCACAAAATGAGATTAATAAGATGGTCTCACAATAGTAGGGATGACAATAAGTCGGGTACCCAATCATTTGGGGAATATAAAACTCTAACCCTATTAATTTTATGTTTTCCAAATTCATCTCATTTTCATTTAGAACCACCCATACCCGTATCGTTTTCAATTACTACCTAACAGAAACCCATACCCATCCAATACTCGTTTATTAATTATAAATTTATATTTTTTGAATCTAAATAATGGATTGCAAGATGTGATAAATTATTTTGATAGATATCTATTAACTAGAAAGTATCAAAAGCTGAGTTTTGATGCTCAGCAATAACAGCCAAATGAGAAACAAACTTTGTATCCTTCTTTATATATGAAAGTAGAAACTAGAAAATAAATAAGTTGTATATTTTCTTAAAAGCTATGAATTATGTGATTTCCTACGAAATTCTCTGTTTGGCTTTATGGTTCAATCCTTCTAAGAACGAGTTGGATCCAAACAAGATCTTATAATTTCTGTTTGGCTTTATGGTTCAATCCTTCTAAGAACGAGTTGGATCCAAACAAGATCTTATATTTCACATTGGTGTTTCATAGGCGTTCCAAAATAATCTTCACGCATCAAGTGTAAAAGATGATATCATCAATTTACATATTACATGAATTAAAAGTAATGAAATATAAGATGAAATACTAACTTGAAATAGAGAATCCAGTTCGAGTTGGATCTGCCCTTGCAAAACTCAATGAAGATTTACCCTTTCTGTCTATTTGGACTGCAAAGTGCTATTCCAATTAATTTTAGTGAATGAAAAAAAAAAATCCCCCTTCGCTAAAACATGAAAAACTCTGGCATTGCTTTGCATGCTTCGAAAGAAAAATCTAGGGTCTAAGAAGAGCAGATTTTCCCAAAACTATGAAGAGCTTAACGGAAAAAAATAGAAAAGGAAGCAATTAAGAAATTTAATCATAAAAAAAAGGTATATAACGTTAAAAATTAATTCATTTGCATATACAACAGTTAATAGTCCAAATTACAGATTGTCTGTATATGTTAATGAATTGCAAGATTAACAAAATTAGAAGGCATGATGGACCCCCCGAGCTACTAACCCTTCCCTTCCACAAGCAAATTGCGCCAGTTTCAAACACCTCCTAAAACTACATGGAAAAACCACTCTTCTCAATGCCATTGATCCTTGGATCCTATACATTTTAAAACAACCAACACACTCTAAATTAAAATGAAGATTCATAGCCAGACCCATTATTCCAAGCACTTCTTATGGGGAGCCTCCCATGTTCACTCACACTTCCTTGTTGTAGTCTATAAAACGATCGATTACTCCTTACCGCTCTCAACGGACCTGATCTGTTGCCGTGCCTTATTGGCAAGGCGATCCCACCCTCGACCAAACCTGAGGCTGAAAACGGTCTGTTTTCCATCTCTTCAAGAGGCCCTGAACTGTACTCCATAGTTATGAAAGATGAGGCTTGTCCATGCATTAATCGAGGGGTCATACCCCCTGCATTCCACCAACTACTATCAGATGGGGCGAAGTCCCCTTTGAAGTCTGAATCACGAGCAGAGGACTCCTTCAGACTAAAAGCATCTGCACATGTTTCATCTGTGTCGTTGTAGATGAGCTTGAGTGCCTGAACAACCTCCCCCATAAATGGCCTCTGGGTCACCTCTGGGTGAACGCACATTGATGCAATTGCAGCAACCTTTGCCATGTCATCAAAATCGTAGGTTCCAGCCAAGGATGGATCCACTAGCTGCTCCAAACCTTCTCGATTGGTCAGTAGAGGTCGTGCCCATGTCACAAGGTTTTCTTGTCCGGGAGGTTGTGACATGTCAACGGGTTTCCTACCTGAGAGCAGCTCTAGTAGCACTACCCCATAACTGTAAACATCACTTTTGACAAGCAGATGCCCAGTCATTGCATATTCAGGAGCCACGTACCTGCAGTTCACGATTATGAGATGAATTTTATCAACATCATAAGAGATCTCCTCTGCATACAAAACTCAAATAAAGATACATAGTTGAAAACATTACATTATTGCAGACCAAGAGCAAACAGAGTTCTACATTGTTTTTTCGTCACAAGGGGAAAAGGTAAAAAAAAAGGGAAGATTGATAAGCTGCTTGTAGTTCCCATGATTTTATATCATCAGGCAAATTATTAGTTTCCTTCGAAGTTTAAACATATGCTGCTTCTTGATTGAATAACAAAATATGAGTGCAATAGAATCTTCTGCAAAGGAACATACCCAAAAGTGCCCATAACTCGAGTGGATATATGGTGGCTTCCCTCGGTTGCTTCCCGTGCCAAACCAAAGTCAGAAACCTTGGGAGTAAAGTCATCTTCTAGTAAAACATTACTAGCTTTAAAGTCTCTATGGATAACACGAGGATTAGAATCTTCATGAAGGTAAGCTAATCCTCTTGCAGCACCAAGCGCAATCTTCAAACGCACATCCCAATCAAGAGGTCCCCTGTTAATGTCTGCACCTGAAACATCATCAGCCATCAAATTCTAATCTAGAAAGGTCACACAGGTTGGACTATACTTCTCTCTCAGGATTTAATAGAAAGAAGAATAGTTGTTTCATCACGTCTCTTTTAATACAAATAATGAAGAATGAAAGGCAG
Organism: Scutellaria barbata; assembly: GCA_028654395.1. NCBI lineage: Eukaryota > Viridiplantae > Streptophyta > Magnoliopsida > Lamiales > Lamiaceae > Scutellaria > Scutellaria barbata. The sequence continues at coordinate 21,779,886 of CM053649.1, forward strand.
CTGAATGCACATCTATGAAGTCAAAAAACAATGAGAGATATACCATGTAAGTGTGACTCAACACTGCCATTTCGAATTAGCTCATAAACCAAGCAGCGTGTGTGCTGTTCAATACATATTCCAATTAATTTCACCAGATTACGGTGATGCAACCGGCTTAGCATCTCTATTTCAGCAATAAATTCACGGTCTCCATTTTGATTGTCCCTTGTCAGAACCTTCACAGCAACCTCAGTTCCATCTTGCATGATACCATGATAAACACGCCCAAATCCTCCTTCACCCAACACCTTTTTTAAGCTGAACTTTTCTGTGGCTTTCTCGAGCTCTACCAGGGAAAATGTCTTAACAGAAAGAACAGAAGCAGGCATTGCAGAAACCAGAGAGGCTGATGTTGAGCTGGTTGGGCTACTTGACAGCATCGACCCTACTCCTGTGTCATAAATTTAGGACAGAATTTTTTAGAAAAAGAAATCAAAAAAATAAGAAAGAAATTCAAGTACATTTATCAATTGAACAAATTGACATGGCTTTGAAAAATGTATGACCATCAACTCCCAACATACATTTGATCTAATCAGAGGCTCTATAAGGGTAATCAAACAGAAACTTTTCAACAAAGATATTGAACAGAATAGAAGCTTCCAGCCAAAGATGAACTACTTTATCCTGAAGCCAATCAGAGAATATACACACACAGCAAGATTAATCTCCTGCACTAGATCACATTCTCAGACTGCTTAATGAAAAAAAAAATGCAGAATCAAAAGTAGCTCTAGTTTACAACCAGACAAATGAACCGCCTGGAGCTTGAATGAGGGTCAGTTTGACTGTGCTGTTGATGGTGCATTATTTCTGAGTCGTTTAAGGTCAACCTATTCACTCATCTAAATAATATATTCCATTGTTAACTAATAAAATGACTAATTAAACTCTTGTTTCTATAATCAATTCGATCCCCCAATTAAATCATGCCAAACTCCTATGAAAATATTGCTTGGATTTATTCATGGTTTGTTTATTTAGTATATTTCTTCTCCTGAAAATCTTACTTTTGGGGCCCCATACTGAACTTGGTAAAATGAAATAGTTGAATAACTAAAAAAATGAGATTATTCAGAATAAACATTGAAATGAAATTACACATTGAACTTCTGATACAATCATAATGAAAATAACACCACAAAGAGGAAAATAATTCTAGTAATTATATTGTTGAAACTCCCCAGAAGCCAATGGAGAAAAGGCCCAAACGTCTTCCATCAGTTGATGTTATGGCATACATAGTCAAGCACCCAAAATGGCTCTTGCTTATATCAAAACCAGTAACTTTCTGCTAGCACTTTTACACACTAATACGGGTTTGGTAGATCATTAGATGAAAGAAACAAAAATTACTTATATTTAAGTCAATATATCACATTTAATGCATGTCAGATATATGCAAACAAAATTGGATAAATTAAACCACAAATAAAGCTTGAAAAACATACCAGATTTTTTGTTCACAGATGGTGTGAAAACTGGACCAACAGCATTGGATGGTCTGCGAGCATTCCTGCACTTCAATAAAACAGCAACTGCAGCACAACAAACCACCAAAAGTACAAAAGCTGACAAAGCAATGACAATGACTATTCGAGGATTCATCTTCTGATTTCTGTCAACAAACTGTGCGGTAATAGGGTCTTGGCGATTTCCAGAACTTCCAGTAGGACCCTCACCAATACCTGGAGGGGGAGAAGAAGGGAGCCCTGCATAAAATATATTAAATATTCACAACACAGATCAGGTAGTGGCATGACATAAATGTAAACATTTCTATATTTTCACCTGGATAAGCAATGTACATGACATTGTAGTCACCAAAAAGGGTCCTATTAAGAGGCACTTTCTTCTGCAAAATTCTATGATAAGTCAAAATAGCAGTAGTATTATCAAACTTTTCCCCAAGAGGAACCAGATTGATATCAACCACTGTCCTTTCCTGATTTTGACTATCAGCACTAGCACCTATGATTGCTACTTGACTTTGCTTCAGATAGGTGCCAGCTGCAACCTCAATCTCTAACTCAGTGACCTCCGGAAAGATAGCATATAGGGACACCCCTAGTAGAAGTCTGACTCTCATTGGAAATACACACATACAGGGTGAACCAAATGGGGCTGAAGTAAGTGGCTCTGTGCATGTCTGACCACAACCTGCCAGATTAATTCATCAAATACCTTCCAATAAAACCATAACACAAGAGTAATATAATACAAGGAAAGTAACTAGAAAAGGCCAAATAGTTCACAGATTATGCATGCCAATCAATGCCATTGAAACACTCAACGAAGGTCATTCTAGCTCATCATTACAAGCACAATGCTATTGTGCTTTCTTTCAAAAGAAGCTCCCAACAATGAGTGAAGTTGATGGCCAACCAAGAGTCAAGTTGAAATTAATGTCTTCAGATCCCATTTTAAGAGCAGGAAGAGTGCAGATGATGACAGGTTACTGTTTCTGAGAAGCATATGAGAACTCCACTTTTACCAAGTGCACATGGCATGGTAAAAGATTTATCTCCTCTCAAAATTAAATTAGTGAATGGAATAACAAGAGCCACTCCTTTGCAGAACTATATTATTAACTTCTTCTAATGAGTTTCTCTTTCTCCCATTATTTTCATACTGAAGCTACCAAGAAATTTTAAAATCTCTTTGAGCAAAAAACTAAATCATTGCCAGAAAAATAGAAGAGGAAAGACACTAAGGCGATTAAAATCCCATATAAGAATCAATGGTTTGGTCTTGATCTGCAGAATAAATTTAAGACAGATGAAATTTTTTATTCAATTCCATCCCTTGACAATTCTCAATAATTATGAGCCATGTTCTTGAAGTAATAAAACTAGATCCTTTACAAAACCAGCATATCTTTTTGTTTTTTCTTTTTTCTGTAATACAAAACAATAATGTTGGAATAGCATAAGAAGCAATGAACCTCACTAAAGGAAAAGGATATGCCCAAGCACATAGGCTAATCATGTTTAGTTATTTGAATACACTAATGTGTATGTGGTTGATTGAGTTGTTTTCATTACTAATACCTACTAACTTCATCAGACAGGGCTTCAGTAAATAGGCTTCATTATAAATTTCATCAAATAATCATTTCAAATAAATGAAATATTTTATGTTGGATTACTAATTACTAGACTATTAATATCTTCATTGTTCTTATAGGTTCACAGGACCACATATCCAGCCTATTTTAATGAAGGACAATAGTGTGAGGGCAAAACAGTTCACAACTAGATCATTACCTGGAGTAGTTGAAGGAGAGGGAGAAACCGCATGATATTTGATTTTTCGCCGATGGTGGCGATGCCTGGGTAAGATTCCACCAGAAGGACTAATAAGTGGACCTAAGACAGAAATCTGCATCAGCGGAAAAAGAACTACTTTTTTGGACAAGAAATTAATATGATAGCCATCTTCTATACCTTGTGACACCGCAGGTGGAGCTGGAAAATATTTAAAATGGTGCCCTCGGGCAGTAAGAAATGGAGTAAATGATGCACTTATTGACAATGAGCCCACTGCAACAAGCAATAATAGCATATTCTACATCATTAAGATCTATATGTTCCCAGAGAACAATTATGGGAATCAAGATAAAACTATATCTTCATATGATAACTGGTTAGGAGTAACCCGTTGCGTAACAATTAAATGAAGTAAAGCTTACTATAACAGAGAGAAAACAATATTAAATAATGCACAAACGGATATTTATTTAATTACCATGTTCGAAAGAACTCTTCCTTGCTAGTGAAGGAAGGGGCAATTGAGAAGGAGATAAGTAGATGGGTTGTGAAGGATTACCTGAACAAGAGAAACATTTATCCATAATAAGATCATAGAATACATCAAAGTACTTTAAGTAGCAAGAAGCAATAATGTCCTCATTGTGTATTCTCATTGAGCGTAAATATGAAAATGTGCCACTAAGCCCAAATCCAAAATAAGCTAGGAACTTAATGCAGAAAAAAAATTTAGTTTTAAGTTGAATCAAGAGATAAGTTCGGCCTCATCTCCATCAACTCCACATATCGAAACAAATTTTCAGACAACACATTTTCATCATCACATGATAGCATTAGTTTACAGAAGAAATAAGTTAATGGGAAATTGGATGTGCATAATCAATTCTACCTATATGGAAGTTTTAGAATTACTACAGGCAAGTATCTGGCATCAGAACATTGCAAATTGAACAAATATATTATAACAAACAATTAACTTGCTTGCCTCTTCAGAAACAAGTTAATTCACTGTCGCTAAAGCAAACAGAAGTTATAGATACGAGCGAGTAACAATGGTAATCGAAAAGAGTATTTTATAGATGAAATAGAGAGCAACAAATCCAATCATAGTAATGTTGGACTTTCGCAAGACATGTAAGCTGAATGAACTAATAGTGTAAACTCTTCGAGAAAAATAAGCAAATAAATGGCCGGAATTACCGAAATTAGTAGGAAGCAAAGTGAGCAGAGGAAGCAGAAAGAGGAGCATCTTCTCTCTCCAGAATGCAATTCACATACATTTTTCTCAAACAACAAAATCGCCGCTAAACAGTCGCGGTAGCAGTCTAGGGTTCCGGTGAAGCTCTTCCCGCCTACACACGCCTCCACCATTCACTTCTCCCCACAGACTCAGAGTTCGCATATCGATTTTCACGGACCAAATCAACAAATAAGCTCATGTATAACACAAAATGTACCGAACCCTAGCTCAAAAACAGCAATGCAGGTAATTCCAGCAAACAATCCATAGATCCACGAAGTGCGGCAGAGATCTATAGCTAAATTTCCAGCAAGGGGGAAAATGGTGAGGAAATGTGAAACAGTGAGAGAAATGGATCTTGGGAAAGCAAGAGGAAAGAAAAGCGAAGTAAAAGCGGTCTTGAAGGTGAGAGACCTTTTGAGAGAGACTGTGTAGAGAGAGAGAGAGTGAGGAAGAAAGGGAGGGAAGAGTGAGAGAGTTAGGGTGGTAGGGAGGTTTTAATGACGGTGGAGCCACCAGCAATCTGTCCTACTGTTAAATCTTAAGAGTGTCTGCTACACGAACCACTAGAGCGCGTGAAATGCACGGACCAATACCTGGATTTGTCCTCATTTTCCGATTTCTTAGGGAGATTTGTCCCTTTTTCCATTATTTCTTTTTTGGAAAATAATTTTGTTTTGAGTTTTTTTTTTTTTTTTGAGTAATTTTGTTTGAATGTTGACATCTACTAATTTTATTTATTATGATTATGTTGTCATATATATTTTTAGCTACAACACATATAGTATATTAGTATACGTAGATATTTTAACCTTATTAACGAAATTATGATAATTCAATTAGACGTTGAATGATATTACATAAAGATATTCAATAAATTTATAATAACTTAGTTAAATATTGAACATATTCGAGATTTGAATGATTTTTATTTTTTAAAGTTTAACATTTGTAATAACTATTGAAATTTAATTCTTCCAATAGTTTGATTAATTATTGATTCGATAATTTTGTTGTTGGAGAGGCATTTATTACTATTTTTTCTTTTTAATGAGATAAGGATGAATAGAAGTAAGAGAAAAAAAATATTAAAAAAATTAGAAAATTCAGAATTTTAAATCATTCACCTTAATTAACACTCTTATAATGGATACTACTTAAATGGAAAAGTTTCTAATGTGAAGATGCCTATTGTTAATTTGTTATTATTGCCAACATTTACTTACAAATTCAGTGAAATTTTTTTAATTAGCCTTTACTATGTTCTTAAATTGGGCATGTTAGCGTAAATGCTTTTGGAACTTATTTAAAAAATCCCAACAAGAATGGTAGAGACAAACATTGATTATTGATTCACTTTTCCGTGGCAAGGGGCCTTTGATTATGAATCATATTAATAGATATTCTATAAAAATCAGACAATCATCATAAATTTACATTAATCCTTTTTCTTTTTCTTTTTTAGTGTTATGTGTGTATAGACTTACCGTATTTTAAATTTCAAATGACACATGATATAAGTGATAAGTCACCCAAAACTAATAATATCAAACTTTTTCTGCTTAAAAACACTTTATAAATGTGGAAATCTATTATAAAACAATTGATAAAAAAAAAAAACAAAAAAACAAAAAAGATATACTAAAGATTTCCAGAAATTTTTCCTAATTCTCAGATTTATAAAACCATTCCTAAACCGGATTTTGATTTGTTTGTTCTTTGAAATTTAAACTTTTTCCGAGATAGATAGTATTTTATAAAGATTTTGAACCTCACATAATAACGATATTCCAATTAAAATAAGAGTTCGATGTAAATTTATTTAGATTTTTAATATAATCACCGAATAATTTGATTTATTTTTTTTCAATTTTAATATACCATTGTTAGTATTGTATTAAATATTTAATAAAATAAAAAACAGATTCATTGAATAAATTTTTTGACATTTGTTTAATAAGTTATGCTTATTATTCTTAATGATTGAAATTGTGGTTTTTTTTCTTATATTGAATATCGAATCAATCTGATCTAAAAGGGTCTAAATACTTATGTATAAAATGTGTTTTGACAGGACCGGGAAGGGTCGAGTATGATTCATACACTCGATGTATAATTTTTTTTGCCTTTATAGATTTAAGTTTAAAAAGATTACCAAAAAAAAAAAAAAACAAGTATTGAACGTGTTATATCATCATAATCTTATTAGGAGACTGATAAATTTATTGATTAATTATATGTTAACATCAGCCAAAAGTGCAGTAGTAGTTGTAATAATAGAATTACAAGTGCCTAACAACTTCTTCTTTCATAGCAAGTGAGAGAGCAGGAAGATAGGCCCCATCCTGTAGAACAACTCCAGGCATAGCTACTGCTCTACTTCCGACAAATCCACCTTCTCCAATCTTAATCTTCCCAAACTTGACTCTCCCTCCTTCTCCTTCGTATATATGCCCAAACAGAAGAGCTTCTCTCTCTACACATCCACCTCTCTCTATCTCCACCATCTCAGGGTTCAACATTGCCCCAATGCTATCCACATACACACCTCCACTCACATCCACGACCGATCCCATCAGCTTCATCCAAACAACGAACAGTATTGATCCGCTCGTCATCTCCATGAAGTACTCGCCTACCAGTGTCTTGAACGCTTGCCAGATCGTGTCCATGAATATCGACTTACTCCACATCAATGCACTTCCCCCCTCTTTCTTCTTCCCCACGAGCATCCATTTTGCCGCCACACAGGATAGTGTGGCGGTTATTCCTGAGCCGACCCAAAACAATGGCAGCAGCCAATACAAAGGATATTTTAGGGTTGTGTGCGCGTGGAGCGTCCAGGTTAGAGGGGCGGAGACGACGTATGCTAAGAGGAAGTATGGTAAGAACGTCTGGAGCAATGGTTGCATGAATACCGACCACGATGTTTGGTACCATGTTCTTGCAAGTGTTACTTGGTTTGGACTTGTGTCCTTGTTCTGTAACATGGATGCCATGGGACAGCCTGAGAGGTCCACTTTAACATCCGATTGCTGGATGAACGCTCTCCAGGCCTCCGGGAGTGGCTCGTTGTTTCTCAAGTGCTGACAGATCTCGTAGATCAATGAACGGCCATGATCAATCGAAGCACTCTGGGAGGCTGACGTGGCCCTTATGACATCGACCTCGTTGCACTTAAGATAAGGATTGAATTGCAGCTTCTCCGACTCTTCTTTCGACAGGTTCTGATTTATGATCATCTCTCCAACGTCTACCAACGGGAACTCTGACTCGTCCCATGGCTTCGTGCAGTCGAGAACATCGTCTTGAGTGGCTGCATCCTTAGGTACAGCCCGGAACTGAAGCTGGAAAACATAACGTACTCCATCAGGCGAACTCACTCGTCTTTGGAAATCATCGGCAAGGAAAAGCAGAGGGCGTTTGTCGTTTTCGTCCCTTGGAATCGCACCAGTGTCGGGTGGCAGGATTCCGACAGGCTCAACCTTGCCTGAATCTTCATCAATGCTCTCATCAAAAGGCCTCAACTTGAACTTCACATACATCTCCTTCCCATCATTGAACCTCAAGAGCCTGCAGATGTTTGAGTAATAATGCAGATGAGCAAAAGTGTCTGCGTTGCGAAGGGACTGCCAGACGGCATCTCTTATATGCGGTGCTCGTTTTACGTGCGCTTCTCTCGCAGGCAGACCACACACGAGCCACGTTGCGAAGTCAGAAATGGTTCGTGCATAAAATGCATTCCCTGTCTTCAATGTCAAGTCCAAAACAGGCTCATGGCTATTTTCGGACAGTATTCTAACAGACGCGCCACGCGCATCAATTCTTGCATCGTCATCAGCGCTCAAGCTGTTGCTATGACGAACTATGACAGGGTAAGTCTTGCCAGGTCCGAAGATTTCGTGATTTGGGAATCCTTTAATGTTGTCATATAATCTGAGCACTCCTTTTCCACTGACTCCTATACGATGGAAGTATCTTGTTCTCACCTTAAGAGTTGTGGCAGCCAAATTTGCAGCAAGGTTGCCAACAATCTTCTTGTACTTCACATCCATCTCTTCTATACGTTCGTCCAGCTCATGCATCGTGTTCTTTATCATGACCGGAGATTGAGATCCAATGTAGACTCCACCTTTTTGAAGCACAGAGTTGCATGGAGCAACTGAAAGTGCACCAAGAATCACTTCGTTCTGTATAGTGGCGCCAGGGAGGACGAGGCTTTGGCTTCCAACCACGGAGTTTTCGTGCACCTCAACTTTGCCTCTAGTGAAACCATTTGAGGAATAGAAGCTAGTGATAATCCTGCTAAAGTCACCAAGATGGACACCTGCTCCTATTGATAACATTTTCGGTTCTAAAACGGGGTTGATAGCCCTAATCGAACAATGCTTACCCACTTTGGCACCCAGAAGCCTCAAGTATATGCAGAAAGCTTCTGTTCCAGAAAGAAGCTTCGCGAATCTAAGATGAGAAGCAACGTTGATTCTTTGACGAAGCCACATTTGCAGGTGTGTTTCTTTGCATAGAGAGAGAGAATGGTTTATTAAGCATGTAAGCAAGCAGAGCACCAGTCCATGAGCTGTGTATGATGTGGCAACTGAAATGGAGAAGCTTAATGGACTCAAAGATGTCCCGCTAATAAGAACAGTGTATCCAATGATTGTGAGAGGAAACCAGTGGAAAGCCCCAGCAATGCACAGAAACAAGAAATGTTCAATGGTGGGAGTGATATGGCCTAGCTGGATAAACATCCAGTATACAATGGCTGCTGAGAGAGAGTTCACGAACCCGAGCATGTATACTCCCATCAGATGATAAATGGCGGTGTGAACATCATCGTTGTCTTTATGCATGGCAACCTGAACAAAACAGTGAGAAAAACATAAGGCATTGGTGATTAAGCATCTAAGATGGAAAAATAGAATGAATGTGTATCTTCTTACCTTGTGAATGTTGCTAGCCTTGTTGGATTTGGTGGTCAATTTCCCTGTTTCAGTTACTTGCAAGGGAGACACTTCAGTGCCATCTCTCAGAACACTTCCTTTTAAGACGACTGCATAAGGTCCAACGGAAGAATGTTTTCCAATCCTTATTGGATTGAAGCTTAATACACCATTTCTCACCTCATGGCTCTGCAGTAATGCTCCTTCTGCGATCACAGCTCCGTCTCCAATAGAAACAAGAGCAGGGTCGGTGATTTCAATCGTGTCAAGGACTACCGATGATCCTATTTTTGCTCCAAACATCTGAAACCAGTAGTTCAGCAGCACTGTCCCTCTCAAGTGCACAGCTAACACTTTTGATGAAACCTCTTGAGCCTTGTATAGGGCCCACCACTTGACGTAGTCCAATGACCACACAGAAGTATTGGGACTCATGGCGTAATTTGGTTGAAGAAATGAGTTCCCAAAGAGAGAAATACAAGTACATGTAGTAAACATGCAGAGTATCCAAGCAAGGGGTGCAAATGCAAGAGAGAAAATATAAGGTATAAAAGGAGTTGCTTTCATCAGCTTCATGTATAGAGATATAGCTAGATATGCAGGAGTGATTAGCAAGAATGAGACGTAGGTAAGAGCAAGAAATTGCAGTACCATGATGTGGAATTGGTGAAACAAGGAAACTTGTTCGGGTAAAGAAACATGGTTGAAATCCTCAACTTCTGAGTAGGGGTCGGAGTTTGTCGTATCTTGAGGATGATGCTTCATCAAGAGATTCTCAGAGAAGGTAGCTAGATCTTCAATGCTAGTTGCAGTGAAAATATCAACAGCTCCAACAGGTATACCCAGAAAATCAGACAGCTTTTGAGCTGCTCTAACCACACCAATCGAGTCAATCCCATAAGAAATAAGGTTTGCACCAGTGGAAATCTTGGTCAGAGGAATGCCAGTTTGGTCTGAAACAAGTTTCTTAAGGTACTCCACGATTTCTACGTAACTCAATCTAGCGTTTGATAAAGGCCGAGGCGTGTGACCTTCTCTACACGTACCTGTAGTGTTGGACCGAGTGAGTGATCGTTTTGTAATTATCAGCTCTGGAACCAAGTTCAGTGTCTCATCAGTAAAATCCTTAAGGCACTCAAATCTCTTGATCTTTCCTGAGGTTGTTTTGCTGATTGTTCTTGGTTTAATCAGCCTGACAGCAGCCAAAGTCACTCCATGTTCTTCTGCAACCTTCACCTTGATTTGCTCTATCACTTCTTTGTTCACAGGCTTACCATCTCTAATCTCTGCAATTGCAACCAACCCAACATGATCACTACTATCACCCACTAATATCCCCTTTGCTGACAATATCTCCTCAGGAACACCAATGACTGCACAACAACCGGGACGTAGAAGCTCACACGAGCTCTCTACAGTCTTTTCAACATCAGCTGAGTATATGTTTCTCCCAGCAACTATGATCAGATCCTTGATTCTTCCTGTTATAAACAAATGTCCATCGATGACACGTCCCAAGTCCCCAGTTCTTGTGTATCTTTTCCCTGGATGGGTTTTGAGTGTATTCCCAAAAGTAGCCTCACTGAGTTCTTGCCTCCCCCAGTAACCAACCCCAGCACTTGGACTACTGATCCATATTTCACCCTCCTTTCCAGATTCCGTGATCTCTTCACCTGTTTGAGAATCTATGATTCGTATGTCCACATCAGGATCACTTGGATTCACATATCCACAACTCACTCTTCCTTGCCAATCCACCATTAAAGGCTTCCCTTCTCCATACGCGCAGCTAACAAACACGCAGTTTTCTGCCAATCCATAGCCAGGGGCCATCACATACTGTGAAAGGCCATAAGGAGCAGTAAGCTCGATGAACCTTTTCAACGTCTTCTGCCTCACCGGCTCAGCAGCAACCATCAGAAACTTCAAAGAAGAGAGATCATAGTCTCGGGCTTTGTTCTTGTCAAGCTCCAACCTTCGTATCATGAGCTCGAAGGAGAAGTTGGGCCCCGCACTATGAGTTGCCTTGTACTTACTAATAGTGTCGAGCCATAGAAGTGGGTTCTTAATGAAAGTCATTGGAGAAAACAGAATGGCAACTCCACCACTAACCAATGCTGTGAACAGTCCTCCAATTAGTCCCATGTCATGATACTGTGGGAGCCAACTGATGAGCACTGTGTTTGATGTGCTCTCATATCTCTTCTTCATCAGCTTCACGTTATGAATCAGCCCTCCATGAGTTATCATAACTCCTTTAGCATCACCAGTAGAACCCGATGTGAACTGAAGGAAACACAAGTCATTACCCTGAGGTGCAATGGTGGAATCTGAATTCATAGTAGTCAATCCTTTAGCCTTTCTAATCCAAGAATCAGTGTGTAGCCATGGAAGATTAGGCCATCGAGCAGAGCATCTTCCCTTTCTACTGGACAACGGTAGCAGATTCTTTACGAACCCTGCTCGCACAGCAGAGTGATAACCCACAGTTGAAAGAATCGCCACTGCATTGCAAGATTTTGCTATGTTTTCGATCTTCAACAGTGCTTGTCCTCCTCTTTGAAGTGGATCGGGTGGGAGAACAGGGACAGGCAATACTCGAGCTCTTAAACACCCGAAGAAGGCATCTATGAAATCGAGACCAGGGACATGAACAAGAAGGACCCTGTCACCAGGCTTAATCACTGGTTTACGACTGGACAGAAGCTTTTCGGCTATACAAGCTGCATTGGCATGAAGCTCTGCATAAGTCCTTACATTTGTTACTTCTCCTTCATCGTTTATCCAAGTGTAAAGAATCTTGTTTTGGATGATATGGTGTGTTCCCCAGTGTTTTAAATAGCAATCAAGGCTTGATAGATGTGGAAAATCTATGGGCTCATCTAGCTTTCCAGGAATCTTGCCATAGCTTTCAGGCATCACAGAGAACAATGTCTGCAAAAGTATTGATCAAAGTAAGATTAATATGAACTCAATAGAGGAATGGTCTCACAGGTCTAGAGTCATTTCATCTTGTGCCAAGTACCTTAACATAAGGAAATGTTGGCAATGGATCATCAAGGGCGAAGTGCTTACGAACCAAAGCCATGGCGTAGGTGGAGTTTCTCTCAGTAAGCTCAAACGCCATGAGTCCACCTATGTAGTAAGTGTTGTTCTCACCTTGAAGCTGTGTTTCTACTTTATCATAGAATCCATCTTTCATAGCTGTGTTTCAGTTAAATGATGCTATTATTAACCTCAATCTAATGAAGGGAAACTGGATTATTAGTTACCAAGATTCAACTAGATCTACCTTGGCTTTCAACGTGAGGAAAGTACTTGAAACGACGTTGCAGAACTATTCTTTCGACTTCTCCTCCCATTCTTGTCACTGCATCAACAGCAAGCTGCATGACTTGAGGTCCCTGGATTTCAGCAGAGTTCCCATATGACCAGAAAAGGAAGATGTTGGTGTCAGAATAAAATCTCTGCATTGCAACGGGGTTTCCTATAGTTTTCGGATCATCCATGAATTCACCAAAGTAGAAGAATCCAACTGGAAGATGTTCCATCCCTTTTATCTCCATCACTGTTGTATAATAATCGATTGTCTGCACTTTACTAAACAACTCCTTTTCGAGTTCACTGAAATCCATTATCTCACTTTCATCAACTGCATACATGAAATCTACATTTAGAATCCCTAAATGATTATACTTGCAAGGTTTTTGGGCGAGCTCATAAGCTTTTTAAAATATTTTATAAAGTGTTTAAAAGTTTATAAGATCCTCAAAACTGCAGGAACATAAAAAATGTTTAGTTTTATATGTAGAATTTTATTATTTTTCATGTATATATATCAGTAATACATAAGATTCCACTCCCTTACATTGTAAAAAAATTGCATATTACTTCATAAAATTTAGCTACCACTATTTTATATTATGACATAAAAAAATTTGCCCCTCTTTGGTAAAGATTTAAAAATGAAATTTTATTTCATTTTCCTTATGCCAGGAGCATGTATGGTTTTTAAAAAAAATCAAGAGGATCCAAATTTTTTTAAATTACACAATTGTCATCTTTAAAATAAGATAATCCATCTTATAAGTTGAGGCAAACATTGTCTTAAAGCAAAACAAGAGTGGTAAATTGAGTTATAGATCATCAACCTGGTGACATGGCTGATGGTGATCTATATGTTTTCCCATGCTTGAAAGGAAAAGCCCCAGATATGATCAGTTTATCGAATTCCATAGTGTTAATAACTCCACTCTGTTTGACATCAACGTTGATACCGGATGAACCACGTTTGACAGCCGTTACTTCTGTGTTGCACAAGACTTGTACTGGTAAAGATTCAATGGTTTTCTGCCAAAAGCTCATATATCCACCTTTGAAACGTTTGATCTTTCCTCCCATAGACGTTCGTGTGAATTCATGTACGTAGGCGTACGCCATGTCTTGCACAAACCCATATCCGGAAGCTGTATATCCATATGCTACTGATTTAGGTACCGATTTCAATCCATGCTTCTCAAGAAATTCTGGAGTTAGATCACTAGCAGACTCACTCACTGCATCCACTCCAATTCGTCCTGATTTCTTAGCTTCTTCCTGTAAATAGATCATAATCAAGAATCTGCATTCTGTGAATCAGAAATAGAAACGATAAAAACATCACTTGATACACACCTGAAGATCAAATGTTAGTGAGATTACAGATACATAGTCATCTGCTATAGCAATGTCCTCGTACTTCCCTGTCTGACTATCAATTAAAGCCAGTTTGTGTGTATCCATTTCTTCCAACTCACAACCCATTTCTTTCGCCAAACTGAAGATTGTTGGAGAGCTGCTAGCAGCAAGGACTTGTCCACCAAGATCATAGAAATTTCCTACAACATAAGAAAGAAATTAGAAAATAAGTTTTCTTCTGTCTAAAAAAAAGTAACAAACATGCATGAATCTTGCAACTAACTTTCTACCTTCAATATCAACAGATTCACACATCCCACTAACTGTGTGATATTTCTCGAGCAAGGTTACATTCTTGTATCCGAGCCTACATAGCGCGTAGGCAGCTGATATTCCGCTGGGCCCACCGCCCAAAATGGCGATGCTCGTGTTCACAGGCCAACATGGATGAAGCTTCGAAAATTCATCTTCCATTGATATCTCAGGCCTCATTCTATCAACACCAAGATTCGATTGATACTATAAAAACCGGAAAGAATCATGTATCATGTGATCACAACATAACAAAAAAAACACCTCACATAATAGAAACACACACGGTACCTATTTAAGAACACTTCAACAGCTCTATTATGTTGCCTTCAAAACCAGAGGAGCTCTGAAATTCCATGGCCACCAAAATGCAAGAATAATAAATCTTAAGAAACAGGAAAAACTGAAGAAACACAAGTTATATAGTACTAATAGGTTTTAGTTTATTAGTTAAGCAAGTAGAAAGGTGATATGAGCAAATTATGGTTGCACTAATTAATTGAAACTATAGAGAAAATTATAAATTGCCAAATGGCAGAAAAGAAACAAGTGTACCGAAACTCCACCAATGGGCTTGATGCTCACAACATAGGATTTTTACATTGAGATGCTTTTATAGTCAAAAGGGTGTGCGACAAAAACTGTTGAGCTTCAATTTCACCTCACAAAAAAACACCTTTTTGGACTTTGGTTAGTCCGATAATTTACCTTGTCTTTTGTTACGAGATATTCCATTATTATCCTTCTTTGGAGATTATTTGCTGTTACACGTGGCAATGAGTTTTTGTTTTGGGGTTTAAGTGGGTTTTGGGGAGATTCTAAACTTTGAAATTAGGGAAATATAAATAAAAGTAAATCATAAAAATATATTTTTATTTTGAGATTGTTTAGGGTATGATTATCGTGTAGGTGTCATATCAAAATTGAAAATATTGTTAGATGTAATATCATATTATAAAAGTTGATAGATGGGTGATGCTTTGATGATTTTGATTTAATATATTTAAATAAGTGATAATATATGTTATTTAAATAATAATAATACATGATATAATATAATTTTTAAGTTTCAAACTAACAAGATTTTTCAAATAGGGAAAAACAAACATAGCCATAAGACGAGGTGATATATATATATTAAGAATTTGGATTGTATGAGGCGTTACCAACAATGTAAACTTTGTTGGAGACTATAGGACATGAAATTAGTTTATTGGTGAAATGACATTTGGAGAAACAAGCAACTATACAATAAAACCGTCACTTAAATGTAGTTAGATCATTTCACTGTCTTCATTTGTCTCTAAGGATGAACTCATTCAAATGTTTTGATTAAATAAAATATTGAAAAATAAAATTACTTTCGAAAGATCTATTCAAAAGAAAAAGAAAAAGAAAAAAAATTATGGAAATTTCCTATAACTTTAATTAGAGAGCGAAATAACAAATAATTAAGTTCTGATTATTATTTGCGACCAAGACTTCGTCAGCCTTACCAGAAATATTATATAATTACTGAAAATCTCTCCTTTATTAATAACTAGTGTATACTCGGTATAATACACATTTTATTTAATTTTTTTAAAGCTTGACTAATTTGATAAATATATGATAAAATCTTTATTTATTTAATAGTCAATATATATATATATATATAATTTATTATTATGAGATTTTGATTGAAAAAATTGACTTATATATATTCAATTTGTCTAGTTATTTGTAAGTGTGAGTTACATAATCAATCCTTACCTTACACTTTTTATTTAATTACAACATGATCTTTAAATTTTGTACAATTAGGTGTATAGTCTTTAGAGTTCCAATAGTTGATGTAGATTCTTAAATTCAAGGAACGAAATATATATCGTATATCATCACATTAAATTTTGTACAATTAGGTGTATAGTCTTTAGGGTTCCAATAGCTGATGTAGATTCTTAAATTCAAAGAAGTATCCACGGCATTGGCTCATATGACTCTGAATTTCTCACTTCATATCAAAAAATTGTTACAAAATGATTCGTATGTTACAAAATTAAAAACAATGATTCGTATATTAGGTCGAAAGATATGTTGTAATTGAAAATGATGATTTATCATATAAATTGCTCTTTTGTGTTGTGTATATATATACACACATATATATGTGTGTATATATATATATATTTATTTTTTAAATGTGGAATCACTGTAATTATGTCGTGACAAATTGTCATATTTTTATGTAAACAAAGATGTTCTATTTTAAAAGGAAAAGATTCTTCTGTTAAAAATTTTATCCTAGAGGATGCTATTAAAAACAAAGACGACGTGACACAAACATGTGGAAGGGGAATTGGAGTTCAAGTTCAGGCGAAACATCAATGACAAGATGCTGGGGGTGAACAAAACCAAATTGAAATCGAAAAATCAAATTTATTCGAGTGATTTAGTTCGATTTGATTTATTAAAATTAGGCAATTTCGGTTTTCATTTTATTCGTTTCGGTTCGATTTAGGCCAAGTCATCAAATTGCACTAAAAATCGAAAAACCAAATCGAATTGAGTGATTTGGTTCCGTTCGATTCGATTTTTATGTAAATTAGTTTGGTTTGAAAAAAATACAAATTTTACTTTTCGATTCCTTTTCGTTTGGTTCAATTTTCAACCGAACCGGCAATTGGTAAACCAAAAAACTAAAGTCAAGCATGAATACAGAGCATGTTGTATTGAAATATGAACCATCTTAACCAAAGATCGAATATTTATACCAAATATGAATGAATTGTAACTGTAATTTAGAAGTGAATAAAGTGTAATTGCATCCAAATCCATAGCAATAAAAGGGAAAATGTATTATATTCCTAAACTAATGGAACAGAACTCTAGTATTTGCATTTAAAAAAAATACACTTCCCTTTTTATTTTCCACGTATATCAAATCATATTATTAATTAGTACCTAATGTGTATTAAATATTATGAAATACAAAATGTAATACAAAATATCATAAGAGATCCAGACTCTTTTATAATGACTGAGATCTTCTATTACATTCAAAATTACATCTATTATCTCAAATTAATGACCACACGTCACGTATATCAAATGATATTACTAATCAGCATTTGACTATTACTAAATGTCATAAAATATTAGATGTAACACCAAACGTAATAGAAGATTTAAACTTTCTTTTTAAACCCTTTTTTAAAACTCATTTCAAACTTACATCTGACATAATTGGGACAACACTAATATCACTATCAAAATTCTATCGAAAAATTTGAATATACACTAACCGCCTCAAACATGATTTGTAATCATCTCTTTTACTATTTAATTATTCCCGATAAACAAACATGATTAAGATTAAAGGAATTCAATAATTCAATATAAGACATAATAAACCAAAGATAAAATTGAATCATCGAGATAAACTACATTAAGAATAATTTGAAAAAAGAAATGTAATGAAAAATTGTTGATCTTCACAGCTAGCAGTCACTGTCCCTTCATCCAGAATATCGGAAGATTCATGTATTGCTGCAACTCACACTACATTGTGTATTGTGTTTTAAGACAAAAGTGTTGAGAATTTCACCCCTTTCAACAATATTTTACTCTTCGAATCTCATCTTCCCCACATTCTTTACATCATTATCAAAGTGAATAGGTTACACAACAACCTAATTTTACCAGGTTACATAAAAATTTATATGTGACAGCTTAACAAATAGCATATTTTTATTATCCATAAACAAAATTAATTTAAACAAATTCATAAGTGAATTATGAAATATGAGATGTGAATTGGTGTTATGTAATTAGATTTGTGACAGTCTCTTATAAGACATACTCTCAAGGTCATTGATCGTTTGAGAAGGTTGATAGTTTAATCCCTCTTTCATTCGAATTTTAACTTTTTGCTGCTTTAAAATACACTACATCTATCCCCCGTCTTGATGATATCTTAAATTGTGTTTCCTATTTTTATTTTTATTTTTTGCATTCTTTACTTTGCTTCATAGGATTGGATTGTATATTTGTATTCGGTGGTAGATCATTAACCTATGTTGGCGTGGACGGATTAAAGTAAACAATTTCTATTACAATTAAATTTGTACATGACAAAAAATTTCTTAGCAGTGTCATTATCTATGTTTAACTAGGTTGGAAGTTGGGGAAAATAATAAATCAAAATTCAGATTTGAAAAAGCTCAATCATCAGTTTTTATAAATGTATGGAATGTGATGGTTAGAATTCAAATCAATTCGAATTAAACTGCATAAGTTTTTTTAATGTTTAGTGTCTATCTTCCTATCCCTACCTAGCTCATTTCAAAAAATTAAATTTTTTTTGAGGAAAGCTCAATTTTTTTGTTTTTAATTAAGAACCTACTAAGACAATTAGAGTAAGTAGAGTTGGTGTACCCTCGAATATGGATCAGTGTCCCAAAACCACACTGACTCAACCCAGCGATATCCATCCATTAAATATATATGGATATTTTTAATTAATCCTAAGCTACGGCAAAGATGTAGCGCACCATTGTCCTCTCCTTCTTTTCTCTTCTTCTTTCCTCCTCTGCTTCTTCTTCATGATTTCACCATGGTCCGTTGTCCTTTCCTTTTTCATCGTGGATGCACTCTCATCATCATCTTCTCAATTTTACGCGTATGGAATCTTCATATTCTTTTATATTTTTTCATTCATCGGCTCAAGATTCCATGTTACAATGACTTTGAAATATTGAAAATCAATTATTGCAACAATATACAATTATTTACAGAAATTTTGAGAAAGAAGAAGATGAATATTATGCATTTAAAATTTTAAAATTTCAAACTTACACTCTACAATACATAGATACTTTTTGAGTATACGAGTAATATCTTTAATATTTTTAACTTATACTCTATGGTAGCATGATATACTTTGAATATATGATTAGTATATTTTCGTTATACGAGTAATACCTTATATTTCAATAATTTGTAAAAATAAAGTAATATATTTTTAAATAAATAAGTAATATATTTGAGATAAACATGTAATATTTTTACATATAACAAGTAATACATTAATGTAAGCGGAATATAATATTTTTAAATAAATAAATAATACTCTTAGACTTTTAAGATAAACAATTAATAGCTTAATACAAGTTATTAAATATAAACAAGTAATACTCTTACATTTCAATCGAACCAAGATGAGTTTCTGGTTCAGCCGATTGATCCAACCAATCCAATTATAAATCTTTTGCTTAATACACTATAACTATAAATGCATATTTGGTTCATGTGTTGGGTTAGTTAGGTTAGTTGGATTGTGGTAGGTTTACACTATTTGAGTTAATTTTTTGATATGTTTGATTTGAATGTTTAATGATAGATTTGACTTAGTTTTGTATTTGATTTGAATGTTGTGGTATCTATTGAATTAGGTTTATATATTAAAATTTTATTTGATTCAAATATTTGTTGTGAATTTTAAAAAATGAAGACCAAAATACCCTTAGAATAAAATGAATATAATTTTTTAAAATAAAAATCAACAAGAATATTTTTTTTAAAATAAAAATATAAAATATAAAATTGGAATGAAAATCGAGGTTATGATAAGTTTAATAAACCACCAATTTTCGGGTGGTTTATTTAATCTCTTATAGGACCTTTTTTAACATTTTTCATCCGAATCGAAAAAAATATGGATTTTTCAACCCTCAAACCAAATGTAGGTTTATTCGAATTAACCTACCCAAACTCACTCAAACCGCTGAACCAAACATGCCTTAAGGAATTGGAAAAAATTAAATACCCTTATTCAAAATGTCAAAATCATCCTCGTGAAAAAGCCCTAATCTTCAAATAATGGTGAACAAAATCAAACGGAGCTCCTCGAAGAAGGGAAGTGTCAAGCGTTTACAGGCAATGCCTAGTTTGATTTTAGAGGTGAAGAGCTTCTTCAGCTGTACAATTGTATAGGAGATGCAAGAGAGGACTCCCTCGACTGACCACACTGAAGGTTTGTTAGCTTAATTGCTCGCTGGATAACTAAATATTTATAGTGATGATTTTTGTTAGACTTAATTCATTTGAAAGAACCCTATAAAGATGATGGTTTTTTTTTTCTTCGAACCCTAGATCTGCAATACTCTTTGTCTGAGCAATGCAGGTTTTTCTAAATATTGGAGCTCTGATTCTTAGTTATTTTTACAGCTTCATAATGAGAGAGTATCTGGAATTTGAGCATCTTTACCAGCAAAAGAAACACAGATATTTCTGTTTTCTTGTATCTAAATTTCCTAGATGTTACTGACAAGTATGCTTTTAAGCTTAGTTATTATAGTTCCTCTTCATATGGGTATAACAATATGCTAATCTTTTGTGGATGCACTTGTATTAGATTTAACTGATATTGATGTCTAAACTATGTAATATGCATAGGAATCTGTTGCTACTTGATGCACTTGTGCATTTAATCGCTATGCTTTTAAGTTTCATGAACTCAAATCAGTCATTTGGAAGCGCTGTATGTTGTCATTGTAATTCTTGATGCCTGGAGAAATCCATTTATCAATGAACTATAAATAATTTGAATACTCTCCATCAAGGTGCACAATTCTTTTAATATCTTATCACTTTCTAGCATTGCTTGTATTTGCTGTTATTTTGATTTGAGCATAGGTTTATCGAATAATACATATACTCCAACAATTTTTTTATGAAATGATAAGTGTCCACATGGCAAAAGTTCAAATATGGTATAGCTGATTGTTCTTGTTTATGATAAATTAACTTGGGCTATAGTGGCTGGTGTGTATGACATGTGCCATGTGCTAGGTAATCTGAAGATAACATTGCTTTTGGTTTAGGCTTGTCAAATAAACTTGATTTACTATAGTTGTATGGTTTGATATAGTGATTTATGAATGCTTTGCCTTGGTTCTAATTGTCTATTGTAAGCATTGAGATTTATTTTTAAGTAATGAATTCATTCACTGAAGTATAGCTTTAAATTTCTAATTGCTCCATTTCAGGGTGCGCTGTCAGCATGCTCCCCAAAATTGCTCAAATTCAGCTGGTGAGTTCACATCCTGAAGTTTATGATCCATGTGATGATTCATTTGCATTGGTCGATGCATTGCTGGCTGATAGAGCTAATTTATTAGACCATCATCCATCAATATGCATGGAAGTTGGCTGTGGTAGTGGGTATGTCATAACTTCCCTAGCTCTTCTACTCGGTAAGGAGGACTCTGTTCCTTATCATATTGCAACGGACATTAATCCCCACGCAGTGAGAGTGACCTGTGAAACACTAGAAGC
This sequence comes from Scutellaria barbata, assembly GCA_028654395.1. Lineage (NCBI taxonomy): Eukaryota > Viridiplantae > Streptophyta > Magnoliopsida > Lamiales > Lamiaceae > Scutellaria > Scutellaria barbata. The sequence goes on from CM053649.1 coordinate 21,801,686, forward strand.
CCATGGGTGTCATGCTGAGGTGGTTAATACTGATATTGCAATGGGACTAGAGAAACGCTTAGCCAGATCTGTGGATGTGATGGTAGTGAACCCACCTTATGTGCCAACACCAGAGGATGAGGTTGGGAGATATGGCATTGCCTCTGCTTGGGCCGGAGGGATGAATGGACGGAGTGTCATTGATAGGATATTGCCAGTTGCTGACAAGCTTTTGTCTGATAAAGGCTGGTTATACTTGCTTACACTTTCTGCAAATAATCCCTTAGAATTATGTCTTGAGATGAGGAAGAAAGGTTATGCTTCTCGGATCATTTTGCAGCGATCAACAGAAGAAGAGACCCTCCACATCATCAAATTCTGGCGAGATGTGGAGACTTTATTGGCAGCTAATGAGTCTCTGCCATTTTCCATTTGGTAACATCAAGCAAAGAAGGGAATTCATCATCTTGATCGTAATGCTTTTGTTCCTCTCTTCTTACTTGTGTTGTGTTGCAAAATTTCAAACATTAGACATGATAGATGTTGAATTGTGACAAGCAAGAATATGTGAATTGTATATTTTACTATGGAAGGAATGCATTCTTTACATGTTTGTTATTTTTCCTTTTCCACCCTAATTGCGATCTTGATTGATTCTTTTAAGCTCATATTCAGAAGTGAGATGAACCCCTTTTTTATTTATACCGAGCGCTAGTTGCAATGATTTTAGATAATTGAAGATTTGCATCTCGTTCGCCTTCTTTATTCTTTATGGTCGAAAATATAGTTGGCAAATATATTTTTATTTTACTACAATGCCCCTAGTTTTTCGTTTCATAGATCACAATATACAATTGATTTGTTTATCAAAGATTAAAAAAAAAAAGGTTTAATTGTCATAAAAATCATAATTTTTAGTTAAATTGTTATTTTAACCAAATATTTCGCTATTTATAAAAATAACATAACTTTATACACATATGTGTGTAATTTCGATCACGAGTCAAAATCAGACTATTTTCTTACCAACTTGTCTGGATACTTCAACTGCTAGCATAAATATAAAAAAAAATCATCACCGTTATAATTAATGTGAAAATCACCATCTTTACTTAAATTACAATTTTAATCAAACATTTGGATAATTACAAAATATAACATGACCTTATATATAAAAATGTGAATTTCGATCACTTGTCCGCTGACGTGTTTGGTCACCCAGGCTGGTACATGTAATTTAGAATATACAAATTCATGCATTAATGAAATCACATCGTTTGTTTTTCCTTTTTATGTTAGACGAAAACAATATTTTTTCCATTAATGCGTTAGAATTTTTTATGACAATTATAAAAGTAATTTTTTTACGGCAATTGTAAATGATGTTGTTGTTGTTATTATTATTATTATTATTATTATTATTATATCATTTTTTTATTCATGTTGGTAGCTACTAAAAAATGCAAACAACGATCAATGATCGGGAATCCAACTTTGCATATGAGGTCATATTATTTTTATAATTATTCAAAATTTGAGTTAAAATTATAATTTAAGTAAAATTGCTATTTTTCACCGCAACTGAAATTTTGGTGACTTTTTTTTTTAATATCTATATTGGCATCTTATGAATTCGAGCAAATGAACACAATTGCAAAAAGAAAGTCAAATAGTGACCAATGATCGAATTTGCACCTCTTTAAGTTGTCATTTTCACAAATATTTAGAAGTTTGGTTAAAAATTTAATTTGATTAAAGATTATGATTTCTACCAGAATTAGGCTAAAAACATATGCTAAAACTGGAAATCAAGAATGTGAATTGTGAAATACATTATTCCACTTTCGCTATCCCCGAGTTTTGGATCAAATCCGAAACCCGATCATCTGCATACAGCGGCTCTCCGGAAACTGGATTGACAAAAGTTCAGGTGTTTCTGTCTTATTCATTATTCGAGATTTTAGTTTACTGTTTTTCTTTTCTTTTTTAATGATTTCGCTTATAGGGACTGTCAGAGATTTTTTTTTTTTTTTTTTCCATTTCAATCATCAAGATATGTGCTTATAGTTCTTTAGTAAAATCCAATATTCAGAAAACAATCACTAGCTTGATGTAATCGTAATTGGATGTAAAAGGGCTTCCAAAAGGGCTTCTGGCATGATCAAGAGCGTGAGATTGTAAGCATCATATATAGCTAGGTTGGATCTTGCATGTGGCCTACGCTTTGTTGCTTAAAACCCACCTAATAATAAATTCTATAGTAGTGCCATGAGACCTAGTAAATTATATTTTCTAGAATAGCAACTATTCTGGATTGTCGAAATTTCCATATGTAGTCCCAAACTATTTTAAATTGTAAATGAGCATATTGCGATGTTGTTTTTTTGGATCTTCATAATATAATGTTAAAAATGGTGAGAGTAGAGTTGATAATTGTCCTTGATCAAGCTTTGATTGCTTACATTTTCCCTCCAAGTAATATGTCCTTCAAAACTGAGACTATCCAAAGAAACTTAAGATTAATCAAATGATAACATATATTTCTTTATTGATATTTGTATTGGTTTAGACAGATTAGGTAGCATGATGGCAGCATCAATTGGTAATAGAGAAAGATCAGCCAAGTCGGTAGTGGCCGATCAGATATCCCAGTCCCTACAATCCACCTCTAATATCCTTCATCTCATGCAACAATCTTCCCCATCCCATGTAACCTTCTATCCCTACTCTTTATTCCAATTATCACTTCACTATGTGTTGTCTTAATCTTTGGCTGTTTGTTGTTGGATTTGTACATGTATTATTGTCTTTTATAAGCTGGTTATATATGTAAATTGTTTCAGGCCCAACTAATGAAACTTCCAAGAAACCTTCTAGCCAAGACTTCTTTGGTAAAGAATACTGAATTGGTAAGTTCGTCTCCAAAAATAATATGGGTCTTTTTGGGGTGACATTGTTGCTTGATATGAAGCAACTTCTTGAGTTTGATGCAGGTACTGTGGCAGATGCCTCGAGTAATTTCATCCTTGGATGAAAATGTCGAAATTGGATTGCTAAGGTTATATATCTCATTCCATTTCCTTTGCTATTGTGTCATTTCTGATCACCATTTCAATTTATTTCAAAGCAACCTCTAGAACGTCACTTAATTTGAAGAATCTGAATGACTACCTAATCTTTTAAATTTCCTTCCTATATAATACAATCAATGAGCGAGTATCCGTTACATTAAGAAGTAATGTTTCAATGATCAGCTTGTATGAGAAAATAATACAATGAATTTGATTTAAGAAAATGCTCTTTTTTGTTTCATTCTTATACTTTTATACACCAATGTGTATCCTAATTGAGAGATGAATTTTTGCAGTGTACCTCATTTGAATACCATAGTCCAGCTACTTTCCAATATGCAGCATAACCAGCTTAAATCTTTGTCCACGGCTCTCAATCAGTTGCGCTCTCTTCTCTCTCTTCTTTTGGGAAAAATCCTTTATCGATCATGAACATATGTTAATGTGTCAAGATCGATCACATAATATGGGTGGCCATTCTTTTATTCTAAAATATTTTGATATATGAATTGTCAACAATTAACACGTGTCCATGATGGGTAAGAGATCGTTTCCGTTTATTTATGTATTCATGTTGCTAACGAGGAGTGTTGGTCTCAATCGCTTCATTGGTTTCTTGATCAAAAGGGCTTGCTTAATCATCATGGTTTCTTTTTATAGCAGGAATCCGAAACTGTTGAGCAGCAATGACAAGCGAACCAATTCTTGAAATTTCTCCTTGTTGATGATATGCTGTCTAGTTTAATTAAATCAGCATGAATCTCATGCAATTAATAATTCAATAGTAGCAGAGTATTAGTTCAACATGCGTTATTTGATACTAGTAAGAGTGTTTCTTAGACAAATTTTCACCTCACAAAATTTCAACAATATGAAGACAAATTCTCAACCTGTATATTAATCACATTTAAAAAAATTAAAACCATCTCAACAACCAAATAAAACAAAGCCCATAGTAAATCTCAACATCTAAATTAAACCAGCAGTACTTATATAAACTACTAACTAGACAATCTCATGTTATCAATAAGAATAGTACCTTTCAATCTATTACAAGACTCAAGAGATCGAAATTTATAATTCGATTTTCTTTCAACAACAAAATTCACCATAAAATCGGCAGCTTTGTTCTCATCTTGATGGATGTGGAAAATATGAAGATTTAAATTTTTCCATAAACTGAAAGATTTTGGGTATCACGTTTTGTCGCTTCCAACTCCTCGGATGATGTCATTTCAACTTTCAACAAATAAAGAACAATCAAAAAATCAGTTTCCAACCAAATATTTCTAAAATCATGCTAAAAACACATTTAAATCAAAGAGAACACTAGAGGTGCAGAAACCCAACATGCAGAATTTTGATGACGTGATATATATTTTTTTTTTGGGATAATTATCGAAAAAATTATGGTTGCCAAAAAAAAAACATATTAGAAATTTAACTGGATACATTGTGTAATATTTTAACATATTAGATACATTGTGTAATTTAAATAACTGGATATAATTTGACTTTCATTTTGTTGACGTGTGGACAATTATTGGAAATTAAAAAATAAAAAATTCAAGTGTGCATCTTCTTCAATCTCTTCACTACTGTTGTCCACCGCCCATAAACTCCGAACCCCACAATAATTCACTCCCAAAGTGAATGATTTTTCTGTCAATTATCCTAATTTTTTTTTAAATGCATATGCATTGATTGAGGATCGGGCTTTAAGAGACAATTTTTGAAAAACTGTAGGAAAATTGCCCTTTTGATCCCCATAGAAAATTTCAAATATCAATCTGGGTCCCAATATTTTGAACTAATCCTTAGTTCAATCGTAAGGGTCTTATCAGTTAAATATTGGATGAAGAGTCCGAGATCCTGACTAAATTGAGACAACATTTGTTTTTCTAAATTTGAGGGAGGGCTTGGCGTGAGACTTAAAACTATTTAATAGAGTCTTAGTTAGTAAGTGGTTGTGGAGATTTCTTACGGATTGTGATAGCTTGTCCGGGATCAATATCAAAGTAAGAAAAATGAGTATTTGTTATGAGATTTTTTTTAATAATAAAATTTGTTGCGAAAAATTTATTTTCTACGAAAACATATTGTTGCAAAAATTGATAATTTAATATGATAACAAGTTGTATAAAAAAAATTATTTGCATAGTCACTAATATGTTAGCAACTACAATATTGTCGTTGTAAAATATTTTCACGATAATTATTAATAGAGTTTATTATCTTTTTTGCCCTGTAACTTAGGGGGTCTGGCAATTCAGGACCGTAACTTTTCGGGCTGGCAATTTAGGACCGTAAGTTGTCGGGCTTCGCGAATTTTGCCCAAATTAAGCTTGAATTGCTTAATTTGGACCCAATCGGCACGTGAATCGCACGTGAGCCCTGAAAATTCGCAATTTCGGACCATTTGTGCTGATTTGGCAGATTTTATCCTTTTGGCATTTTTTTTTCTTTTTTTTTTAACTCCACCTGGAAAATTCAATTAAAATGACTGAAATTATATGATAGAAATACTAAAAACATTTTGAACAATACCACAACAACAGAACATGTTTCTAAATTATAACTCTGTCCACAATCAAACAACATCTGACAATTAGGAGACACTTAGAATTACAGAATCCCGCCTGAAAATTTACATGAAACTGGATGAAGTCAGGTTGTAAAACCCCACGGTCAATACTCACCAAATAAATAAAAATCCCATCACAGTACCTCACAAAAGAAAACAATAACTAAAAATTGGTATAGAGCATAAAAACCTGCTTGTTAGTCTGCGAATAATCAACCATATACTATAGGCATCGGCCTACGCATTAACACTAGTTTCAGTACCCTCGACTAGTAGGGCAAAAGCGTCCATCACAATAATCGCATCTTCGTCGGTCTTTCCCTGCATAAGCCCCATGACCTCAATCGTGCCGCCAGAACGGGCGTGGACCACCATCTTGAGGAGCGCGAGCGCAGAGATTTTGACGCGCTTGAAGTAGTGAGGGTCGTTCGCCCATGGCTTCTCCTGCTGGAACTTGGCCTGCGTCGTCTCGTCGAAGTAGAATATTGCGTCAGACGAGTTCAATAAGGATTTACGGGGGAATTAGGGTTGGGGGATTTCAAGTTTGGACGATTAAGTTTTGCGATTTCAGTTTGCAAGTTGGGGTGGGGGAAATTAGGGTTCGCAAATGGGAATTTGGGGATTTTGTGTTAATTTCCAGAATTTAGCTCAATTCAGTCAGGTGGAGTGGAAAAAATAAAAAAAATAAATTCCACATAGGTTAAAATTTGACACATCAGTAAAATAGCCCGAATTAGCCGGTCACGTGTGATTCACGTGTCGATTGGGCCCAAATTAAGCAATTCGGGCTTAATTTGGGTAAAATTCGCTAAGCCCGACAACTTACGATCCTAAATTGCCAGCCCGAAAAGTTACGATCCTGAATTGCCAGACCCCCTAAATTACGAGGTAAAAAAGATAATAAACTCTTATTAATATTTGCGACAAAAGTTTTTTTCGCTAAAAAACTTTTTTATTGTAATGTATTATATTTGAAAAAAAATATTACGTAATACTTCTATATGTATATTTATCTATATATGTCGCATAATATTTTTGAAAAATTATAATTTTAATAAATTATATATATATATGATATAAAAATATTATTTAATATATATAATTTTTTTATATAATACACATACAAATATTATCTATTTACCTCTACATCCACCACACATTAAAGTAACATAGGAGTCGCTCATAAATACCACGTAGAAAATCTATCAACCGAACTCAACTCATTTATTAGTACTTTACCATAAATCAATATTTGAACCCATTTTGTTTTTTCACTTTAATTTACTCTCTTATTTATTTAACCTATGTATATTAAATAATATTTCCATATCCTTATTATTTCTATAGGATAAATTTGCGGAATTCTATCATCAAGATAACAACATTTAATTAATAAAAAAAATCATAAAACACAACCCAAACATCACAATAAAAAAATCTAATTTAAATATGATAAAATCTTGAATGATATCATCTCATAAATCCCATTTTGAAAGACGGGTCAAGTCAAATATAAAAACTATTTCTTACTTTTGTGTGTATTAAATAATATTTTTTTATATATTAGGTAATATTTTGTATTTATAGAATATGTTTTGAGTTGAGTTGGATTATAAAAAAATATATAATACTTTTATGTGTATCAAGTAATATATCTATGTATATCAAGTAATATTTCTGTATTTTATAATACATGACCCAAATTGAGTCAGGTCGGGTCACTAAAAAATGTGTGGATCTTAGGTTGTCCAAACGCTCTTCTCTTTCATCCAACATGTAATACTTTTGTGTATATTAGATAATATTTTTTTATATATAATTTATTATATTCAACCCATCATCTCTTATAAAATAATATTCGTGAAACGATGTGGCAATACATACTCTTTAAATATACTATCATTTCGGAATGTCTCAAACTCTCAAAGACACAACTCGATTAATTTAATATATCAAACATGTCATTTTTCAGTCACGTTTTCAATACACTCAAATTTAAAATGCTTCGGGTCTAGAGATAAGGGAATGGGAAAAGAACCAAACCCATGCATAGTGAGTAAGGAATCAATATAGTGTTCTAATTATTCAATATGAGGAATAAGGCATGCCCCTCAACATTGAGCAATATGAAGTGATACACATCAATATATATATATATATATATATAAGAGTGAGTACTATAATCAAAGACAAAAATATTGGTGTTTGCAGATATATCGATACCTTGATTTTATGGATATATTGATGGATATATCGATATCGGTGGAAATATCGGTAATTTCGAGAAAAAAATAAAAAAATTGAAAAAAAAAATTTGAAAAATGTATCTAACACTTTACATAATATTATAATGAATATTAATATATATATTGAAGTTAAATTTCAAACAAAAAGATATGTTTACAACCAAAGATAAACTATTATATAAATGTTGTCTTATATTGATTTACATGTCAAATTATCATTGACAATTAATATTTGACCTAATAATAACTTGAACTCCTATGAGGTTCAAATGAATAAGATGACATGTCATCTTGAGTCAAACAATATTGATACCAATTTAGATACTAGATCAATTTTCAGCATAATCATGGAGATAACTTTCATATATATCTCTCATACCTAAAGAAGAAATATGATGAAGCACAAGAAATTAAATATCATGTAAAATATTTAAATTAACTAACCTTTATTTGGATGAATTTTCTTGATATTTTGCCGAAGGAGAACTCTTTATTTGTAAGTAAGAATTTGTGTGTGGAGTTTTTCTTGATTGTTTTCATATAATATTTATAAGTGAGAATTTGAGTGGAGTATTATTTAGATATATTGAACATCACCTTTATTTGAATAATTTGGGTGGAGCCGTGGAGTAGTACTGATGGAGTAGCACATGGAGGCTCACTTTATGTCAGTAGCAAGTTGCTAGCAAAAAATGAGAGAAGAGGCAAAAAAAAAATACAAAAAAAATGATGATTTTTACAGTTTCCATCGAAATGCAGCTGACATCGAAAATTTACCGATAATTACCGATTTCCATCGACATTTCGGCGATAACAACTCGAAACTTGCCCATTTTCATCGACATCAACAACAATAACGACATTTACCGACATTTTACTGATTTTTGGATGAAAAAAAACTACACTTGTATATTGTATCGGGTCCGTCCCTGACTGTAATCGAGATGGGATAATTAGTAAATTGTTATTGACTAAAAAAAGTTCAAATTCGACATGAATGATCAAGTCAAAGTCAAGCTTAAACTATTCAAGTAAAATTTTATCTTAACTTCGAACACGCTAATACTCGATTCAAGGGGTTATGAGCTTAATCGAGCATATGCTAATATTTAATCTACTATTCTACCATAAGTAGTATATATATTTACAAAAAGTAACTTCTCAGCATGTTATAGGAATTGAAGTCATTTTATACACATTATATAGGTGACAACTCAAGTCAAACTCAAACTTTTATACATGAAATCAAGCTTGAGCTTTAAAAACACAAACTCAAACTCGAATCGAACTCAAACCTCACATTTAATTAGTAAATTGTAATTGATCAGTTTGTATTCGAACTCGATGGACTTGTATACTCATTAAATTCTCAAGGACCCCTCGGTGTTGAATGGATGGATAGATGGATTGGATCGAAATAATACTAATAACTCCCTTGTATTAAAAAATGGAAAATGAGTTGTTAATTACCCTAGAAAAGTGGTGTTGTGTCATGATTAAAATATGATAGTTTGACCAGTCAAAAGGAACATTTAAAGCGTTTCTACTCATATTTAAAAAGTTTAGTTTGAATGGGAGGGGCATTGACCAATAATTTCCCCTTTTATACTATCTCTATGTTTCTTTCCAATTTTAATCCTCATATGCACATTTTAAAAATCTAATGCTTTTGTTACTGTAAAATATTAAGCAAAAATTTGTTTGAGACTGTTTCAAGAATCACAATATTATGTAACAAATAATTACAAATTTTATTTATCTTATTATTCAATCAAAATAAATCATCTATGTTCAAATCTGTTAGATGAGTTTCATCTTACAAATTAATATCTTGAAGGGTTACCCAAAATGATGTCTGTTTAGATAATTTAAAATATAAAATCGAACGTAATTTTAAAATGAACAATTGGCCCTTTTCTTTGACTCTTAATTTAATTACATCATTTTCTCTCTCTTAAACTAACATAAATTAACATTAACTCATCCATAAAAAAACAAAACTCTGGATAGTGACAGCATGCATGATGCATCATACATCCAACCCAAAAAAGAAAAAAAGTTCAAATGAAAACAACTGTAAGATTTATTATATATACAGCAAAAGGAATAATATTCCATAAGAAAACATCAATAACCCAAAAACTCACATCAGACTAATTTTTATAAAATTAGATCTGTAACACTATCTAATGATAGTTCAGCTAATTTATGAAGAAAAAATAAATACTTATGATATGAAAACAAACAAATTTTTTTTTTCTTTTCTGGGATAATGAAACGAATAAAATATTAACTGTTACATTAGAATTGAGAATAAAAAATTAAGAAGAAGAAGAAGAGGAAGAAGCATCAAACTTGTAGTGTTTATCAACAGCAACAGAGACGTCCCAAGTGCAGCTGAGACCCTTAGGAATAAGGACAAGATCTCCTGCTCCAAATTCCACTACTTCGCCCTCACCATTCTTAGGGTACACCTTCACTTTCCCACGCACTAAATAGCATGTCTCTTGTGCGTCGAATTTTAGCTGGTATTTCCCTGGAGAGCAACCCCATCTAGTAGTAAAAACAGAAAACAACCTTTATAATAATTATTATTATTATGCATATAATACACATACTAGTGTGTGTGTGCGTGTGTGTGAATGTGATGATCATGATAAACAGCAGGAGATTCTTACTTGGGCCAAGATTTGATGCCAAGTTCAGAAAGTTGGGACTCTGAAGGGTTGCTTTGGACTATGATTTTCAGATTTGATGATTCTGCTGCCATGAACTAACTTGATGACCTACAAATCTTTTTCTGGGTGTGATTAAATATGTGTAAACTTAGTTGGGGTTTTCTTGGTTAGGGTATGCCTTATGGGGAGAGAGAGAGAGAGAGAGAGAGAGTAGTGGTATCTAGGTTAATTTAGACACAGGCAATTTGATCGATATTGAATAAGTGATACAAGTAAATCTGGTCTTATATGATGGTGTGAATGTGGGGGCGCATATATAGATAAGCAAGGTTTTGTTGATTAGAGGTTACAAGTATATATGGTTTCCTTCACCATAAATATCCTTTGACCAGTCACATCAAACCCACCATATATGCAATGCTTCAATAATTGTTTTTTTCTTTTCGAATTCTATAATTGATGGGATCTCTTAAATTCATGGGCTACGTTTGTTTCAGATTTCATAAGTAAGGATTTCAGATTTATTTGAAGCTCTAACAAATAAATATTATGATATTCACTTGAATATTATCATATCTTAGAAAAAAAAAAAAAACTATAATTAACTTTACACTCTAATTTATTAATACATAAATTTCAATACACACTTAACTTTCTCCTATTACAACCATCAAATCATTACTAGTAAATTAACTGGTAATTTTTTTGTTTTTTTCTTGAAATGTAAAAGTTGAATTCATTAAATTTGAGTACAAATGGTACTCAAAAAACCCAACAGTACAACGAAGAGAAATTGGGATAAAAATTACAATTTAGATGGAAAATAACTTCTCAACTAGGGCAAATGACTTTTTAAAAAGAGGCATGCATGTTACCTTCAAATTCTTCAAACTCTTCAAGGTCATAACGTGTGTAAATAAGAACACAAAAACAAGGTTCCCTTCCTTGTTGAAAGTGCAATGATAGTGATAGGAAAGCGAAATTTCTGTAATGAACTAAAAAAAAAATCCAATTAACAAATAAATAAATAAAAAATGAAAACCCACTATAAATTCACCTCAGAACAAGTGAGAACACTGGTGAAAAACCAGACAATATCGAGAAACAAAAAACTTTTATTGAAATTGATGTTATTTTCACCAAAATCCCTAAATTTGATCCCCTCAAAAAAGTGATCCCTAATTTCAATTATATTCTCTTCAAACTTCCTCCATATTTTCTAAGTTGAAGAAATTTGGAGAATATGGTTAATTTTGAAGATAATAGAATTGAAATTAGGGATCACGTTAAAAGGAGAATCGAATTTGGGGATATTGGTGAAAATAATGTCAATTCTCCCTCCTCTAAAAAAAAAGAAGTTGTACTTGTGTACAACTGTTATATGAATCTAAGATCCATACTATGCGGGTTGGGTGAGACCGAATCCGACTCAGATCCACATTTTCTCTTTTTATTATTATTATTTTTATCCTAACTTTTATATTATTTTAATCATATTTTTATATTATGTTAAGCATACATTTATGTAATACTTTAACTTAAAAAATTAATCCTAATTTTGACAAAAAAAACCTTAATTTCAGCATAAAAAAATCCTAATTTGTACATATATACATTTATGTGATAGTACGCATACCTTTATATAATATATAAAGATACAACTAACATAATTAAAATGTATAACTAACATAACATAAAAATATGTTTAACATAATATAAAATCATAAATGTATGCTTAACATTACATAAAGATATGTTTAATATAACATAAATGTCATAAATGTATGTCTAACATAACATAAAGGTATGTTTAATATAATATAAATGTATGTTTAACATAACATAAAGGTATAGCAATTAGCGCAAATTTAGATGGGATTGAGCGCACCCACCCAAGTGCATGGAGCGGTGCGTGGGCCGAGTCAAATCTGTTGCACAAATCTAGTATCCGTGCACCAGTTATACAGAAAAAATTGTGAAAAAGGGTTCGTTAATTTCCATCAAATATGGATGAAAACTTGACGAAAGTATCTAATGTGTTCATTTTTAAAACATTGGGTATTAACTTTGTAGGTTAAAACAAGGGTACCAAAGTTAAAATGAGGGTATATTTTAGGTATTGAAATTGTAATTTGTCCATATAATATTACACAAATATATTTTTTTAATCATTGATTTGACCATTTTTATAAATTTACCCACGGATTATGACTAATACATCAGTAAATCCACATCTAAACCCTAAATTTAAGGTTTAATATATTTTTTAAACCTTTATTTTAATTTTTCTAATAATTTAAAATTAATGACTGTTATATTGTATTAATAATCATAATATATTATGTGAATAATATTGTTATATTATAATAATTATGTATGTGACACACGCATGTATATATAATTAATAAGTCAATGTTTGTCTAGTAAGCTTTATCTTAATCAAATTAATATATAATTTATCGGTTATCCACAATAGTAATTAAATGACATTATTATTGATCGATAAGATATAATTTTATAATTTATGTTGTTCAAATGATTTTATATATTTGTTTTTCATTTTTGAACATATTACCGATGAATATAATAAGTTCAATGTGTTATATTGAAATGAACTCACTTATAAAATTGAATTCTTCATATAAGATTGCTAATGGAACTCAAAATGTGTTATTGGAACAAAGTGCGGAAATAGCATATCATAAAAAATATTGTAAATCAAACGAGACATATACCTACATAATTTTCGGTCGGTAAATCTGTCAGTAATAAATCTACCGACGAAAATACTATCAATATTTTTTAAACATTTTATTTTTTATTTTTTAAAATAAATAATCGTAATTATATCAATGAAATTTTCATCGGTAATATTTTTAAATTTATTCTTATTTTTTTAGCATAAATTATCAATGGAAATTTCTATCGGTAAATTATGCCAAAAAATTAAAAAAATTGAAAAACTTACCAATGTAATTTCCTGTGAAATATTCTTGAATTATTCCACAAAATGTGAATTATTCTTGAAAATTTACGTTGGTAATTTTGTGAAAGATTTTCCACAAAATCAATACTTGATGTTGTTGGTAAGTTTTTATCAATGAAATTTTTCATCGATAATTAGCGAAGGAAAAAAGATCGTTGATAAGAATTTATCGATGAGCGAAATACTGATGAATATTTCCATCGATAAAATTACGATTTTTGTAGTGGTAAATCTTTGAAATGTCTTTGATCCGATCGAGGGGATGAGTATGTTGAAACTCTTTGCTAGAACATAATATTTTATGCCAACTCAACGGTTCCTAGAATTCCTCAGCAAAGCGCTATTTCTAAAAGGAGAAATTGTATTTGCTTGATAAGGTAAGGTCATAGATGAGCTACACATCACTGCCTGATATGTTTTAGGTACGCATTGCAAACAGTGGTTTATTTTTGGAATGAAGTTTCACTAATCAATCTAAAAGACACCACTTAAGTTGTGGAATTGATGTAAAATGAGTTTGCATGCTTTTCGCATATGGGTTGTCTACCACATGTTTTGGAGGAAAGATTGGGAAGTTGCATCTATTGTTTGTTGGATATCCCATTGTAATAAGATGAGGTTTATGTTATGATTGATGAGAAAAGAAAGTAAGTCAACCAATACTCTTTAATTTCTTGAAAATAATTATATGAAAAACTTCCGTTATGCTCGAGGAGTTATTTTTGATGAGATCAGATCACAATCAACAAGAGTTATTGAAAAGACCACTTATAATAACACTATATCATATCACCACTACATAATGGGAGAATATTGAAATGTCAATTTATCATCATCGAAATGAATGGGCAAGTGTTGTCATCTTCGATGGGGTTAATGATGATCCATTAACATTTTAAAATGTGATGGAAGATTCTAATAAAAAGAAATGACTTGAGACAATGAATTAAGAGATACAGTGCAGAGGGTGTGAAGCGTGATGGGTGTAAATGTGAGACTTCAAAGCAAGACTAGTGACCAAGATTATATCTAAAAGGAGGAAATCAGCTATGAAGAGATTTTATCGCTTGTAACAATGCTTAAATTCTTACTACTTTCAATTGTTGCATGTCTAAATTATGAGATATGATGGATAGATGTCAAGACAACCTTTTAGAAATGTCATCTCGATGATGAAATCTATATGCAATAACTAGAGGGTTTTTTAGTTTAAGGCAAAAAGTAGAAAATCTACAAATTACTTAAATCTATATATGGATTAAAGAAGTCTCAAGATCATAAAACTATAGAAATGATGAAACGATCAAATCTTATAGGTTTGATTAAAGTGCTGATGAGTCACTTTTTTTTTCTTGTAATTTACGCGACTCAATTGCATTTTTATTTGATGTTCTATTGAAAGTTGTTAGTAAATTTTGTTTTTTCAAGCAACATATAATATGACTTGTCATTTCAAAATGATAAGATAAGAAATTGAATCTTGTTTTACTCCGCTCGTGTTTTACTTCACGAGGATTTTGAAATGATGTATGATTTATGAAAAATGATGCATTAGTGAATGAGCTTGCGACTAATCTAGTTTGAGTATTGGAAAAAGTTAGTAACAAAGCTAAAAAAAAACAGTGATGAAACGTGCCTTGGAAGAATTAGTCAAAAATTAACTTGTCCTTGATTTATTTTATTAAAAAAAAAATGTCTTGACAAACCCAACCAAGGGGATGCAAATCATGAACCCAAGTCACCTAGGTATAATTTGGGTGTAAAATATTATTCTATGCTCTCTCAACCTTAAGAGAGAGAACCAAAGTCCTACGAAGAAAGTTGAGAGATAGAGGGAGACAGTTACGTCCTATGAGGAAAGCAGAGCAGAATGGAAAAAATAATGTTTTTTTAAATTAACGATCATTGACCCAACTACCGTGAGTTCTATTATATCACCTTCACCAGCCCAGTTATTGGACAGTGATGTCATGCATGGTGCACTCGGTCGGATCTGGGTTGATCTGGATCAACATTTGTTTTTTTTTGCTTTAATTTCTATACTATATTAATCCCATCTTTATATTATATTAATTATATTTTTATATATAAATATCATAAATTTATGTAATATTTCAATTTTAAAAAAAATATCAATTTCGACACAATTTGTACATATATATTTTTATGTGATATTATTTATATATTTATGTGATATTACTCATACATTTATATCAACATAATCATACATATATATAATATATAAAGTTACAACTAATAAAACCAAAATATATGACTTAGATAACCAAAAGGTATGACTAATATAACTAAAATGTATTATTGTTTAATTGAAAAAATGTTAAGCTAACATTACTATAGATATGATTGACATAACTACAAGATATGACCAATACTACTAAAAGATATGACTAACATAAAATAAATATATAACACCTACAAATGAGTTTGGACGCGAAACTCGGACATGTGACAGCACATCAAAGCCCATATCGGATTGGAATGAGTACATGGATCTAATGTGCATAAAAGTTGTGGATATTGGAATACTCATCCAGTTTTTTTCACAATATTAGAAAAGGCAAAGCGGTAATATGTTAAAGTCAGGGGTAAAACTATAATTTTATATAGGAAGGAAAACGTAATAAGAATGACAATGCATGAATGAGAGTGGAGTGAAAAAGATTGATGCATCATTTAAATTTCCAAAAATAAATAAAAAGATATACCTTAGAGAAACGTGATTATTTTTTTGGGACAGAGTACGTATAAATTAGTCAATCCATCGACAAAAATTAAACAATTACTCATATACTAGAATAAAAGGTACAAACATATAAAATCCAACACATTTATTATACTTTTATATCAAGATAATAAAAATATTAAGTAAAACAACATATAGAGAAGAGAGAAAGGAAGTAGAATTTGTGTGTTGAGGCACAAATGCAAAGCAAAAAACCCAAAAGAAGTTGAAAACTTACTGATCTTCCGAAATCATAGTTTGTCATAAGAGATTGCATACATGCAGATGCATATCAATTCAGACAAAACGTTTCTTGAATAAGTGGTGTCTTTTATTTGGATCCTTAGGCTTGCTCTTTGCCTGCCCATGTAGCCTTTTCCCCGTACTGCAACCAAAAACACAAACATGAGAAGCTCACATACAACATATAGAACACTGTAACGAGGAGCAAAATTTGCTGATCAGAAACTTATGAAAGAAAGAATCATACCCATATTCCATGTATAGCATCCCATTGGCTCCAGACATGGCACTCATGGATCCAGCTGAGCGCCGAGCTTTTTGAAGAGCAATGTCGTCTGCATCTTCTTCTAGTTGCTCCAGCCCAACTAGGTCATCACCTGCACTTAGCACCTATAAAGAATAGGACCACACGGGATTAGCTCTTGTATAAAAATAGTTATCTTCAACCTGTATAATAAGCTAATGAAGAAAGAACCTTTCCGAGAAGGGCAAGCTGATCATCAAGACGATAGTAATTCAACTCAGGTCCTGTATCAGGAGGCGGCAAGCTTGTGATTATCTGAAATTCATCAGAACAGTCAATGACAAAATGAAGTGAAGTTACAGATTCTTAGCAGTCCATCAAGTGAAATAATTATGCTTCGAGAAAAAGCAATATGACAAAGCAGATTCTTGGAGGAACCAACAACATTGTACCTTAAAACTATAACCTTGATCAATCAAAAACTGCTGCCTTTTGGTCGAATAATACATCTCCTGCATCAAATAAGTCGAGAAATCTTCGGTGAAGTAAAAAGATAAACAAGGAATAGATTCTAAGCCACTAGGGGACCAGGAAAACCTGAGTGTCTGTAGATACAAGAGAGTAAAAGAATGCGTTGTACTCCTCCTTGCCTCCCACTACCCTGTCCTGAGGCTTCCCCTAATAACCAAGATCATTTAAAGAGTAAGACTTAACACTTTCCCCTAATTGGCAGATCCGCTATGAAGACACTTTTTCATGTGATAAGAAAACATAGAATTAATGAGATTGAAGTAAATCCACAGGGAAGACAAGCAAAGCAACCAGTCACACGGTATTAGTATGGAAATTCGTACGTGAATCCACATACAAAACAAGTGGATGCTGTCACATAACACTATGTTAGAATTAAATAAGTCCACATGCTTATCAATTGGCTAAATTAGAAGTGAAGCAAGATATGTAAACTTGGTGTATATCTATAGAGAGGGAAATGAGAGATGACCATGGATTAGGTGTAGTTTCTTATGAGACCACTCTTTCTTGTAATGTACAAATGACCAGGTTCACATAGCTCTGTATATACATCTACAGTACACACCTTAGCCCTGAGAATACGCCCAAGCCGTTGAGCTTCTTGACGCCTCGAACCAGCATGTGATGAAATTTGAATTATCACATTAGCCTCGGGAATATCAATAGAATTATCACCCACCTGTAGACAAATGGCAAGCAATTAAGAGGCATCCCAAAAATGTACACTGCCACTGTATTAGACTTATTGATTGTATTAAAAAAATTGTGTTCCATATAATTAATGGCCGGCATTCTGGTATATAACCAGCAGTAGAGTAGCATCACATGAGTATTAGATGCAATAAGTTGACTAAATGACAGGGCTAGACATCATCCGGATGGTGTAACTTACATATATATGGCAACAGATCAAGGCAACAAATTGACATCACATGCCTTGGCCTGCAAATTCAGGTTATCATGCTCATCCAAAGCACATTTACATTGCCTCGACATATATAATTAGATCCATCATGAAGGTTAAAAAGTTAAAAGACCAGTCATTTTTTCTATTATGTTGCATGTCAACGCCATATGAATGAATACTAAATCGATGTATGCCTGCCACTAATTGCAGATACAGCAAACCCATAATACAGGGGAAAGGATAAAATGGGTAACATACCTTTGAAAGGAAAATGGTGTTGACATCTCGGCTGGTTTTAAATGCATCAAGAATTTTCGTTCTTTCAGGATGACTGCAAATTGCATCAAGGACCACAGTTTACAGCCTATGAATCAAATAATCATATTAGAATACAAAGTCCGACAGAAAATGAATACCCACAAACCTAGTGGCACCATAGATCATAGGTTTTCGAAGCTTCATTGCATACTCAGTCAGTGCAAAAAGATTGTCAGCAAAAACTATAATTTTATCACCCCTTTGTTGTTCGTGGAACCGGATAAGGAACTCAC
The DNA here is from genome assembly GCA_028654395.1 of Scutellaria barbata. Taxonomy (NCBI): domain Eukaryota; kingdom Viridiplantae; phylum Streptophyta; class Magnoliopsida; order Lamiales; family Lamiaceae; genus Scutellaria; species Scutellaria barbata. The sequence goes on from CM053649.1 coordinate 21,820,452, forward strand.
AAGCCCGGAATTTATTAGGGTTCATCACATAAAGAGCCTAAAAGATAGAAAGAAAAATGAGTGTCAACATGAAAAAAAATTATACAATAATTGTTTTGTCAATTCTGAATTCCATTTGCACAACTTTCTAACTCTAAAGATACCAACAATAAATAGCATTACAAGCAAATGTAATTAATACGTGTAATAAAAGCCTCACCATTGTCATTGCATATCTCAACCACAAGTTACTAGACAAAGTAAAGCATAGCCCATAACATTACTGAACCCAAAACATAACTCCAAGAGTTCATAACACTGTTTGATATTACTGGATCTCATTTGCTAACTCAGTCAATAGAAGTAAGAACATACTATGACATACAAATACAGATATTCATCTAAAAAAAAAGGCTTCAGGTCTGAACTATTAATACTCTGCCAACTCAACACTTAAGATTTAAGATGCTAAGATTAGAAAGTTCCCTGAATCTACTCACCTGTTTCTTCTTTGAATTTTCTTTCTTCAAGTACTCAGCAAAGAACTCCTTTGTCATTGGACACCAGACTTCTGCGCACTGCACATTTGCAATGAATCCTCCTTTCACTAAGTCCAACCAATTCGCCTCATACAATTTTGGACCAATAAGGAAGTTCAGATCTGTAATCCTTTCATCTTCTCTTACAAGAGTCGCTGCAAGTTACCGATAATTATTTTCAATCATTTCAACAGTAAAATATACATGGGTGATAAACCCCCCTAGAATTTTATTTATTTATTTAACTTAGATAGATACAAACCAGTGAGTCCTAGTTTGCAGTGAGATTTTGTTAGACTGATGACCTTCCTAAACATTTGTGCAGGAACCACGTGCACCTGATATTTTTGAAGAAAGTGAATGGGTATCACTACAAATCCTGAGAAGCTTCATATTCATGCAAAATTATAGTAAGAACATCAAAAATTCACAAATGACAAATTACTTCATCCATGAGAAGCAGTCCCCACTCTCGGTTTCTTATTTCCTCAATTATCTTTTCAGCTTCTTCTGAACGTTTTCCACCAAATGCAATCATATTGTAAGTTGTAACCACCACCCCAGAATTGCCACGGAATCTTTCTTTGCTTTCAGATGTGAACCGACAGATTTGCTCTTCTTTAATTGTTGACCACAACTTAAACTGGAAAGCCCACTGATCCACAGACACCGCATTTGTAGCCAAACAAAGACAACTCTTTCTTATTCTGCAAGCTGCAGAGACGCCAACTAAAGATTTTCCTGCACCACATGGTAGTACAATGATACCAGACCGTGCTCTTCCTGAACAACAATGAATTTAATTAGCAGCATACAAGATTCTTATAATAAATGGCTTAAAAAGTTCCTACTTGATAATATTTGCCTACCACAAATCACATACCTCCCCAATAAATTATTCAATAAAAAGGGTTGACATGAGATTATCCAAACATAATAAGAACATATCATAAATACATTAAAATTCAACAACCCTATAGTTCACCCCACACCCCATCCACCAAAAATCAAAAGAAACGAGAGAAGGGATTGACAGATCCATCTACAAATTATGAGAAAAGATGAAGACTTAAAATCCAAAATTGACAATGCGCCAATTGACTGTAAGAAACAAGCACAATTTCAAGATTAGGTTGTTCCAAGCAAATTATCAATCTGATGCTTCTTTTCCTCACAAGATCCATTATTCTCCTGAAACACAAGACACCTCTCCACAATATTACTCAAGTTATAGCCTCTTAGTTCTAAAATTTGAAGTTCAAACTTGCTTTAGCAAATCAAAGTAGGCAATGGCACAAAATGTATGCAGAATTTTGAAGTTAATGAGCAATGTCAATATGCTGGATGTAACTTGTAAGTTCCCTTACCATTTCCAAACATCTTACTAAGACTCTTTTCTTGGTAAGGTCGTGGTTGTGCATGAGGCTTCAACTCCACCTCAAGATCAGGATTAATCTGAAATATTCACAATATTAGAATAACTTTTCAAACAACTGTTGTATCAATTCTTGATAAATCATAGGTAGCAGCTTCTCCAACTGTAAAGTTCCAAAGCTAAACCCTTACTAAGCTTAAGTTCCTAATTCTATAAGGACCTCAAGCTACTCACCGTATCATTTCTGAAGTCGTACTCCTCCAACATTGGATAGTTTAAAGCATTAGGCAAACATCGTTGCTTTACATTTTCGACCTGGGTTAGAGAAAATTGTTAATGACGTATGATCATTCAAGTCATAAAAGTTATCTTAACGAGTTCAGCATGGAAGTTTTTTCTTCATGTTAACTGACATTTAAGCAGATCATTGGTACAATGGAGGGATATGAAGAGGAATAATTCTGTAACTAGCCAGAGGGTCAATTGCCCAACTCTGTTGGATATCAACAAAAGAAACTTGCGAAAATCCATTGTCATTTCACTTCTGACAGAGATCTTATATCAAGAAAAGTATAAATGTCGCCAAAATATCCAGCTATAAACATGCATATGCATCCACTAACACCATTTGAACTGTTCGTCAACAGGTAACTCCATTTAAAGAATAATCAGATTAATTGGACTAAACAAATTTGCTCAGCCATACTCCATTATGAGTTTTAAATTTCCATAATGAAAATAACAACATTGAACCCTGTGTGAGAGATATCCTCAGAGGTGCATCCAGACAATGGATATGATGAATGTTGGAAGCAAGTACTACCAAAATGCTCACAAAATGGCTGCATCCATCAACCAACCTGAGCAGGGTCAATTTGAAATGAATGAGTTTCTTTTTCTTCAGCTACAGCTGCTAACTCTGCTTCACTAAGCAACTCATCATGAGCACCTTCTATTTCACCAGCAGATTTTCCAACTGTAAACCCTTCACCTCCAATTCCCTGAAGAAGAAACAGCATTCAGAATGTTATTAGATATTAGCAAAACACAATGTAAGATCTGTAGTGTCTGACATAAATATTAGTAATTTTGTAAGTGCGGCGATGGTTATCACTGTAGCATATCTCATTAAGCTGGTACCTCAGAGGAAATTCTAGCTCGTCCTATAACATCGTCTTTGAGCAATGTTTTCAACACCTGAAAACACTCATCAGCTTTATTACAATAGTGTTGTTTCATTTAGTTCAAGGAAAGATAAGATCAAATTTCTTGCCTCTGGAAATGGGGACTCCACCAAGTATCTATTCTTTTTGAGAACGAGTTTCACTTTGCCATAATTAGCAGTAGAACTATGAATGAAATCAATCATCTCTTTTGGAAGCTTGGTCTTTGAAAGTTTATTCAAAACAGAAATAATGGTCTCTGTTTCAAGTCCCACAGATACCGCCGCGTACAAAGAGTGAGGAGTCAAGTTGTACTCATGCATTGACTCTGGCCTGTTGAACAGTATGCACATCAAATCCTATTCTGATAACACCTAAATGTACAAAGGAATAATAAAAGCTGCATGCGAAAAACACAGAAAAGAAATGTAAAGTGTATCTTCATGTCGTGGAAATAGTATAAAACTCATGCACATGGTAAAAGAATCCTTGACTCTGCTTTGGATTATTCCAATCAATGAACTACTCAATCCCAGAGAATGGAAAGATTTATGCTCCCAGGAATTGACAAAATGCGACGCACACATGCATGTACCAACAAATTATATACGTATATTTTCACTGCACCATGCTAATCAGTGAAAGTAGACAATGTCAATGGATTGTGGGATGAATCATTCATGGTCATGGCATTAACCAAGTCAGTATTTGGATGTCAATTGAGATGCTGCAATAATTGAATATTAATGCAAAACTGTACAATATTCATAAGCATCACAATTCAAATAGATAACGCATTCTACAATAACAAATGGAAGGAGCTATTATAAGAAAGCATTAGTATAGTTTCCTCCCATGTTGATTATCACACTATTAGAGACTTGAAATGGGTAGGCATTAGCGTTGATTATCAAACTATTAGAGACTCGAAATGGCTATCACATTCCATGGTGTTTTATTGGGCTATTACCGATGTTGTGTTATAACTTCAAGGTCCAAAGCACTTACTGGTAAGACACCTTCATCTTTCTAGTACCATCAATAGCTAAACTTTGCTAAAGACTTCTAGAACTTTGAAAATGATATATACCTGCAAACTGGTTCAGCAATCGCAATGAGGAAATCATATGCCTGTTTATACAATGGGGAGAAAGTCTCAAGGAAAATTCGACCATCCGCACAAGCCCATAAAGGCCGATTTGCATGATCGGGTTTGAGTTCCAATTTTGAAAAATCCCTCTTTTTGCCTTCACCTTGAATAGAAATCAAACAATTCAACATTTCGTGTTTCAAACGGGCAGAGAATGAACAATTTCTGCAATAAACTATAATTATCATACCATCACGAAGATCATCATCCAAATCTTCTGTGAAGTGAGACTCATCGTATTCAGGAGCTGAAGCCCTGTACTCATCCTTCAATTAAAAAACAAATAAAACAATAAATTATTGATTTTCCATGAAATCAATTGAAGGAAGTACAAATACAACAAATAAACAAATAGAGAAATATGCTGAAAACCTTTGCAAACTTGATTTTTTTGCTAGGGCGACCTTTGTCACCTGCAATTCCAAGGATGTTTTACATAAAATTATAAGCATACATGCTATATTTCCACCATATCTCAATACAATATTGCTCTGTGCATGTGCGCAAATTCACTTGTATAATTTGATTAATTACTGCTAATTTCTATATGATGTTCAACACTGCAAAAGAAATACCGTTCCCCATTTTGATACGTCTTCAATTTTCTGGAAAGCAACACAGCCTTTGAGTTTGGTGGTTTAAACTTTGAATATAGGACGTGGAATAACTGTGGACCGCCTGTCGATGGTTATTTCTGAAATTGACTTGTCAAGTACTTCTCCAGATTGGAAGTGTCTGCTAATCTCTCGTCATTCTCTTCCGTTTTTCTGAATGTCCTAGAAGATTTGAGTCATTGTTGTAGAAGTACAATAATCACCCAACACAACAATAATTCCTCAAAGAAGCAGCTCCGTGAATCATCCCCAAATGAACTAAGAGAAAATGAAATTAAGTATATCCAGAACTGAATTAAACCTATCAGGAGAAACATTTAATGAGAATTTGAGAATCGAAACTAAAGCTTAAAAATCGATTTAGATAAATTCAAATAAAATTACCAATATTTCAGCTTGTCGAGACATGCCACGACAAAAAAAAAAAACTCAAATCACTTATAAGAGCAATACAAAAATAGTTACCAGAAGGGCATGGAGTTTCCTTTCGCCTTCGATGCGGTACGGTAGATATTGGATGTTTGTAAGAATTAAGCGTTTTTTTTTTTTTTTTTGCTAAGAAATAAGAATGAAGAATTGATCGACCGTTTGTTTCAGAGAATTGGATGCAACTCTAAATTCATGAAGGGGTAAAACCGTAAAAGAATGTCATAGTCGGTCTGGTACAGGCGTTGGCTTGGGACTTGGGAGGATAAAGTCTAGCATTTGGGCTTAAATTCAAAGGGGCTTTTTAATTTGAATTGGGCTGGGCTTTGACTTAGATATCAAAGTTTATATATATATATATAACTTAGGCATATAAAGTTCCGTTATCCTACCCACCGTCGGTACATTAATATGTGTTCATTATTAATGTGTTAAAAATTTAATAAATTAATTAATTTCAATTTTTTATATAACGAGTGAATAAGATCATTACACATTATTGGTAGGTAATTAGGAGTTGTTCAAAGTTGATATTTTAACATTTTCAAAATATAGAATTACCAAAATTGATATTTTTAAGATATTAATATAAAAATATGATAAATTTTATGTAAGAAGAATAATTTTGATTTATTTAAAGAAAATGTCTTATGGGAATCAAAAGGCTTCTTTAGCAAATTATATTTTAACATTTTATTAAAGATTTTTAAGATCTTTTTAGCGAAGTTTATAATACATATACTTTAATTATATATTATATTAAAATCGAAGTCCATATATATAAGAGATAAAATATAATATATTTAGAGTTTTTTTATAAATCTATATTAACATAAAATAATATCACATTTTTATTAGTATTTTCTTTTATGTATTAATATTAGCAAGCAACGAATTTTTTCTTAAATTTATTAATATTAGTTTTTTCTTTATTAAATTTATTAATATTAGTTTTTTCTTTAAATTTATGTTTATAATCACATGACTGAAAGGTAGTTGTAGTGTCAGTTTATATACATAATTGTCTTACTCATCATGATATATATATATATATATATATATATATATATTTCTATTTTTAACTAGTATAGGATCCATGTATTATACGATATTAGAAAAACCTAAATTTGAATTCAATAAAATTAGAAAAATATAAATAGTATTTATAATATATACATATATATGATTTTTGTGTAATACACATCATCCAATTTAAGATTAAAAGAAACGATATATTACTTCTGCATAAAAATGGCACCTTCATATCTTTCAAAATTACTTCTCACATTACCTCTCAAAGTCATTCATTTTAAACCTAAATTTGAATTCAATAAAATTAAAAAAAATATAAATAGTATTTATAATATATATATATATATGATTTTTTTGTAATGCACATCATCCAATTTAAGATTAAAAAAAAACGATAGATTACTTCTGCATAAAAATGGCACCTTCATATCTTTCAAAGTTTACTTGGCACATTACCTCTCAAAATCATTCAATCTAAGCTAATAAGACAAAAAACTTCAAACTTTGAAACGAGTGCAAACTCTTTGAATAAAAATGATTTGAAATTTCGAATTTTAGATAAATGAATTTCAAATCCATTAAAATGATTGTGATAAATTTTGAATCCATATTTATCCAACCATTGATAAATTTAATAAGAATAAAGTATATTTTTGGTATTTAAGTTATTCTCCAATGTCACTTTTGATATCCCTATTTTTGTGAGTTGCAATATTGGCACCCAACATTTCAAAAAATTGCACATTTGGTACCTTTCGTTAAGTTTTTGTCTAAACTTGATATAACCCTAATTTTTTTGAGCCAAAACCGACATCTTCTTCCCCAAACTCATTTTGCACTTTGAGTTCGCCCTAATCTCTTTAATCAGTCTTTAATTTTCAAGCTTCCTCCCACATGGCAACTCCCCTTAACACTTGCATCACCTCTATTGAATTATCTATTTTCAAGCGCCTCCATTTTTTGAAAGAAACACAATCAAAAACCATAAGAGTTGCAATGATGGATAGCCAATCCCAAGAGCTAATCCGATCTTCTTGTGATACCTTTTCCAAGTAGAAACAGCCAATGGTGTGGGTAGCTGTGAAGGGAGAGTGCTATCAGAGACGTGACGATGGATTCTTAATTTCGTGTGTCGAAAATCAGAGGTTTTGAAGCTCCAATTCTTGATGTAATGCAACTTTGTGTTTCCCTCAATAGAGATTGAAAATCCAATGAACATAAACTCGTTCAAATAACCAGAGATCACCTTCCCACTCTACAAATCAATGCTCGAAATCAAGGGATTGAAGAATTACAAATAACAATGAAGATTGAAGAGGATTTAAAGAATTTAAGGTAAGCTCAAAGTGTAGAATGAGTTTGGGGAAGAAGAGCTCGATTTTAGCTCCAAAAAATTAGGGTTCCATCAAGTTTGGAAGGTACCAAACATGCAATTTTTTGAAATACTGCATATCAATATTACAACTCGCAAAAATAGAGGTACCAAAATAAAATTAGGGATACTTTGAAAACCAAAAATCTAATTTACCCATTTGGTAACATAAATTTTAAATCTTTTTTCAAATTCACTTATCCAAATCACCGTCAAAGATTCTTTTATCCATGAATTTCAAAGCTAAATAGAGGACAATCAGAAATGCCTAAAGACATGTTTAGTTCGTGTGTTGTATTAATTAAGTTGGTTGGGTGGTAGTGAGTTTGCACTTGTTGGGTTAAGTTGGGTTAATTATTTGATATGTTTGATTTGAATGTTTAATGATAGGTTTGACTTAATTTTGTATTTGGTTTGAATATTATGGTATTTGTTGTAATGAGTTAAAATGTTAAAACTATGTTTGTATCAAGTGTTTGTGTGAGTTTATTCTAACTTGACCAAAATATCCTAAAATATTTTACATTAAATTAAATTTCACATTTCAACTTTACCTATGAATAGTGAGGACGGATCGATCATTTCACACCCCTTCTTACTTACTATAACTAGTTACGGGTTTAATAAACCACCCCAAATTAAATGGTTTATTTAACCCTCCATAAACCCTTTTTTTTCTTTTTTACATCGAACCCAACATATACTTGAAATTTTCAATTAACAAATTAAATAAAAATTAAAAAATAATAATTAAATAATCTTAACCCACCTAAACATTTAAACCAAAGCCGCTAATAGAATATAGGAGGCGGCTGATAGGCCGAATAGGTTATCACGATCTAAGTGACGGGCAGCCGGACTCTACTCAAATGAGGTTAGCCTGATTTAGACCACTCGTTACTGCCGCGTAATCCCAAACACTTCTCTCTCTCTCATTTTTCTCTCCGTTCATGGCTACTCAAGGTCAAATCATCACTTGCAAAGGTAAGGATCTCCTTTAATTTAGAGAATTCTGATTTCTGTGTGTACGAATTGAATCCTATGAGAAGACATTTTGATATTTTTCTTCATGGGTAGCGGCGGTGGCCTGGGAACCCAACAAGCCGCTGGTGATCGAGGAAGTGCAGGTGGAGCCGCCGCAAGCCGGAGAGGTCAGAATCAAGATTCTCTTCACTGCTCTTTGTCATACTGATGCCTACACTTGGAGCGGCAAGGTAATTTCTAAATGGAGAATTGCTTACGATTTGCGTTCACATCTCTACTGCATTATCTGACTCTAGAGTTTGTTTATTTCGATATGAAAATGTGCGATTGTAATGTTTTTTGTCAAGCGACAAGTAGATAAAGTAGTGTGGTTTCCATCTGAAAGTCAGTAGTCTTTGAATTGGATCTGTAGCAATGTATTCTTTAATTTCAGTGTACAATTGCACACCAAAATGAAATGAGTAAAATAAATTTAAGAAACTAAAACAAATAAGTAAAAGTTATGGAGAAACACTCAGTATAATAATCCCAAGTTTTAGCACCTTTTCACTTTCTAATCTTCGGTATATCTTTGTTGAAGGATCCTGAAGGTCTCTTTCCATGTATTCTTGGTCATGAGGCTGCTGGGTAAGTAATCTTTATAGGTTAAATATGTTCCTGTTTTTGACTCTGCAATCTAATCTAATGAAGGAATATCAATGTTAGCACATAATATGGTTTTTCTATTGGAACTTCAGAATAGTTGAAAGTGTTGGTGAAGGTGTGACTGGAGTTCAACCAGGAGACCATGTTATCCCTTGTTATCAGGCAGAGTGTGGGGAATGCAAGTTCTGCAAATCTGGAAAGACAAATCTTTGTGGAAAAGTAAGGTTAGCTACGGGAGTTGGAGTTATGTTGAATGATCGCAAAAGCCGTTTTTCAATCAATGGAAAACCTATCTATCATTTCATGGGCACATCGACTTTTAGTCAGTACACTGTCGTGCATGATGTTAGCGTCGCAAAGATTGATCCTATAGCACCATTGGATAAAGTGTGTCTGCTCGGATGTGGTGTTCCAACAGGCAAGCCTCTTTCATATCCTCTGTTTTTACATGAATAAGTTATCTTGTCACTTTATTTCCATTCTTCTAATCTGTGAACTGTTGAAATTCTCAATTGGCCCTTGTCTGTTTTTGTGATCTGTAGAAAGTTCAAACAAAGCATAATAAATATAAAAACAATTTCCTAATACTAATTGACTCCAAATAATAAATCCATTGAGATTGTTTGAGGCGTGAGGCGCAGAAGGCACATGCTATAGACCCTCTACAAGCAGGGGGGGGGAGGGGGGGAGGTCGCTGTTCATGGGGTGCGTGCTTTTCAGCATCCCCTGTTCCTTTTTTTTTTTTGTGTTTTTTGAGGCATGCCTCTTGTTCACAGACCACCTCCAACTCCAAACAAGTTTTTAAGATCCCCTCAAGATTTTTAAAGATGTTTTCTCTTGAGGAAAACATATGAACACTCAGAACTTTCATTTTGAGAGGGAAAAATACTTGGGAATTTAGGGTTTATATAGAGAACACAAATTGAATCGGCCCCCTGGACCTCAATCACCCATGCCATTCCAACCACCGCCGCCGCTGCTGCATACCCACATATTTTACTCTTTTCATTTTAATCTTTTTCATTGTTGTGTGGATTTTCTTTCTTGTGTTGACATATAATGTGGTTCCAACAATTCAAAATACACATTTTTTTGTTTTTTGATTCTCATGGTCAAAAGATTGCATCTTAGGCTCCAGGATCACCTTGTGCCACTATGCACCTTGGACCTGTAACAACTATGCTTCTATTTTATATATATATATATATATATATTTATCTATTCTCCTTTTGGAATATTTGTTCAATGATTATACTTTAGTAGATTTCAAATCCACTCTTTATGGAGTCATTTGAAACCCTTTGCTTAAATCGTCTCAAATCATATTCAACAATACTCAAGAAATCTGAGTGAACTTGCGAAATATCTCCTCTTAGTTTCACAATTTTCATTTTTCACCAATTAAGTGTATAGTGGTATTTATTTTACTGAATAGCACTACTTTTGTCTTTTCGCACATTGGAAACAATACTGTGCCTTGGCATGAGGTTATATGCTTCTCAAACTCTTTTTTCTGTTGACATCCATGAAATGATGCTCTGTTCCACGTGTACTGCACAATCTCATTTGGTAACTTGCATATAGCCTCAGCCTAATAATCAATCCAAAGTACTTCTTTTAGTTTATCTCAGCACTCCACGGACGCACTCGTTAGGATCCACTCAACTCCGGTATCTAATCATTTTTTGACATCACTACAATCAGTTTAGGAACTTGTATTTAAGCTACCTGAACTGCATCCTACTCCATAGTTTCTTCTTGTGTACTTTTTATAACTAATTTTGTGGATGATATCCCAGTAACAATAATTTTTGTAATCCTCTTACTGGATAATTTTTTCCATATTAGGTCTTGGCGCCGTTTGGAATACTGCAAAAGTGGAACCTGGTTCCATAGTTGCTATATTTGGTCTTGGCACTGTTGGACTTGCTGTAAGTTTTCTGTAGGATGATTAATTCTTGTCCTGATCATACAATGAAGATTCATTAGTACTCCTGATTCAGGTGGCAGAGGGTGCAAAAGCTGCTGGTGCTTCACGTATTATCGGAATAGATATTGACACCAAAAAGTATGATACAGGTATCTCACCTTCTCCATCCCATAACATATGGAGTCAAACCGTTAATTCCTTGTGCAATACATTGATATTTTGAGTAAAAGAGATAGTAAGCATGTTGTATACGTTACTCTTTACGTTGTAAATAATAACTCAGAGGTTCCCTTATTTGTTTGGAAAGAATCCAGTCAGATTAATAATCTAACTTATTTGCCATTTATTGTATATTATGGTGTGTAAGAGGATTATCATGTATAGTCAGTGTGTTGGTACTTTCTTATTTACTAGTCAGAATGAAAATTATGAAAATTTATGGTTCCATTACTCAAACACTCCACTTCATATACTGAAGTCATCCTTGTTTAATGTATTATTCAACGTGTTTGAATCATCAACTCAAGCTTCGTTCTAGCTGATATCTTCTCATGCAAGTCATTTACCAGTAATGCAAATATCTAGAGTCTCTTACAATCCATGGTGTTTAATCAAACTACTTTGCTTGCTTGAGTTTTGATAGATCCAGTCATCAGCAGTAAGTCCTAGACATATAGCTACCATTTCACCAGCTTATGCAGATTTCTAGAAAAGAAACTTCCTAAAGTTTTGCTAATTTGTCTCTCATATCTAATAATTTAAAGGCTAAACCGTAAATAGCAGAAAAATTAACTGCTTCTCCCGTGTCTTGCTGCAAATTTTGTTCCACCAGCAAAGGATTTTGGTGTGACTGAATTTATCAACCCGAAGGATCATGACAAACCAATACAGCAGGTCATCGTGGATCAAACAGATGGTGGTGTTGACTATAGCTTTGAATGCATCGGGAACGTGACTGTGATGAGAGCTGCTCTAGAATGCTGCCATAAGGTACCTTGATCAAATATATATGTTATTTCCACACATTGAATATTATAATAAAGACCATTCAGGTATGCTGATCTCCCTAATAATCCTCTAGGGGTGGGGAACATCAGTTATTGTGGGTGTTGCAGCCTCTGGTCAAGAGATCTCCACACGTCCATTTCAGCTGGTAACAGGCCGTGTCTGGAAGGGCACAGCATTCGGTGGGTTTAAAAGTCGTTCACAGGTTCCTTGGCTTGTTGAAAAGTATCTAAAGAAAGTGAGTGCATTCATTATCTGTTTTCCTATAATTTATCCCCAGAGTTATCAATTAGGACATTTCCCTAAAACAATATGGTTACCCCTTGTTTCAGGAAATTAAAGTTGATGAGTACATCACCCACAATTTGACTCTGGCAGAGATAAACAAAGCATTTGATCTGATGCACGAAGGGTTGTGCCTCCGTGTTGTGCTTGACATGAATGTGTAATGGCTAAATCATATATAGCTTCATGATGGGCCCTGTTTCCGTCTCATCCCTTACTAGAGGAAACTCATAATACCCCACATTATCAGGTTTTATCGCCATTGTGCTCAATGTGTTTTTATTACTTTGGTTATTTGGTTCATGTTCTGTGTCAAGTTACTAGTTGTCTTATTTGGGGATTATTCCCTTATGCTTTCTACATTCTAACATCTTCTCAATTTGCCTTTTGGGTTATGAATATTTTGTGAATTTATGTACGTTAATAAGCTATACGTGATTCGCATCTATCTTATTTCATTTTATTGTTTCAAATAATCAAAAGCCCATGTGCAACGAGATGTTGAATAAACCTGGAACAAAATTTCAGCTGAGCTCAATAGGTAGAAGGCATAAACTCCCCTCTTTTTTTTTTTTCTTCCCAGCGTGTCCCAATGTTGTGCTTTTTACGGTCGAGTTCAAGCTTGATTTATTTTAGGTTCATTTGGTTAGATGTATTTGAGGAGATATTTGAAATTTATGGTAGCAAATTTACCTATGCTGTTTGGATAAATGTAGATTTAAATCCATTATTTTCATTTTGAACAATTTTTTTGAGTCATTTTGATGTATTTGAAATTCATTTATTTTAAAATTTAAATTTCAAATCACTCTATTCAAATAAAATTTTAAATTATTAAGGTTGCACGTGGCTACAATTTGGTTTACGGATAATGTTAATTTTTTTATGCGAGTATGTTTTAGTTCTCAAACATGTTTTAATTTGTTTTAAACTTTCTTAAATTTAAAAGCGATTTAATTTCTCACTTAGTTTTAAGAATATATAAAATTAAATAATAGCCTGAGTAAATTTTTATGTGAACAAATAATAATGTTCATAAGAATATCCACCTAGCGTAGTACTTTTGGTGTAGGTTCGAGGAAACCATTTGTGGAATAGTTAAACAATTATACTTAGGGTTGGTTTGGTGGGGGTCATTAATTTCTTTAAGATTGATGAAGAAGCTGTGTTGTATGAAAAAGATTGTAAAAGAATAGTATGATTCTATTTGATATCATAGATAAGTTAATGGATAAAATTGTACTTTTCTTGGTATCTTAGATTAGATATATACAAATTAGGTAAATTTCTATTTTTATCCCTAATCATCTCCATTATTGTATTTTTCTGTCATTTGTTGATATTGCCATTTAAAAAAAAAAAAAATTTCTCAACTCTTTACTTGTATCAAAATAATTATAATTATTTACATTGAATTAGTGCAAGTGGACTGTACACAATTGGTTTTGTAATTTAATGAAGCACCTTTTTATGTTATAGGAAATCACTTTTTATTTTTAATTTATACATGAACTTCATATAGAAAAAATTTAAGACATGAACTTGTATAGTTGAGTATTTTACTTATTTGAAGAACATTATTTGATTTTGTTTGAAGAGTATTATAAAAAATGAATATGTTCTTATTGAATTACCGTAGGAAACATGTGAAATTTTTCATTGCCAATAAGGCTAAATTATATTAAATTTATAGTTGCAAAATATCAATTGAAAATTTTGATATAAATATATTGAATCCACCACCATATTTAGTTATTCCATTTTTTTTTTACTTTTGCATTTTAAAATAGAATAAAAAAATGTATTAAATCATAATTATAAAAATTAAATTATAGTTATTCCTTTTATTAAATTTATAAAAAATTACAGAGTCAATGAACACAACGTTGTGAGTAGGGGTGGAGATCGGACGGATCGAATAGGAAATAGGGTGTTTCGGAAAAATTCCAAAAAATTTCGGAAATGAAAAACCAATTCTAATTTCCATCCAAAAATTTTCGGAAATGTGAAATTCAATCCGATTTCGGAAATTTCAGAATTTTCGAAATTTTTTTCGGAAATTTTCGGAATTTTTTTCGGAAATTTTCGGAATTTTCAGAAATTAAAAAATTCAGAAATTTTCGGAATTAATTAGTTGGTCTATTAGTTATATAGCATTTTCTAATATCCTAGTATTGAAAATAAATGAATTTATATATATGTTTCATTGATTATATTCATACATCAACCAATTCTTTGTAACTAATTAAATATATTCATGTATAATATCAATTCATTGTATACAATTAACTATTATATTCATAGATGCATGTATCAATTCATTGGAATTACTTAAAACACATGTTTACATTAATTCGTTGCACTTAAATTTTAAGAAAAATCACGTAACAATAGATTTATATTTTAGCAAATTACCATAATATATAGTATATATTATAAAATAATATTAAACAACTACAGTATAAACTATAGTATATAATATATAGTATAAACTATAGTATATAGAATAAAATAAAACTATAGTATAAATATACTATATACATATATTATATAGTATACAGTATAAACTATAGTATAAACTATACTATATGTAATAAAATATATAATATATAGTATATAGTATATAGTATATAATATGTAGTATATAATATAATTAAAAAACTACAGTATAAACTATAATATATAGTATATATTATAAAATAATACTAAACAACTGCAGATACTACAGTATAAACTATAATATATATTATATATTATAAAATAATATTAAAAAACTACAGTATAAACTATAAACTATAGTATATAATATATTTATATACTATCATATAGTATAAAATATATTATATAGTATATAGTATTATAAAGTATACTATAATATGTATATTTATATTTACATTTAGTAAATGTATATAAAATATATTATATTATATATAATATATAGTATTCTTCTATAGCAAATAGTATATAGTATAAAATGTTTGAATTATTTACAACAATTATTATTGGTTTGATGGTAAGTTTTGTGTTTTGAGTGTGAGAGGGGTCTTGTGTTCGATTCTCAAATGCCTCTACTAACTCTACATTTTATAATTTTGGAGGGAAAAATATGCACACCTATTTTTGTAGATAAGAGTATATATATGTTGAGCGAGGGTGTTTTTGTCTTTAATCACTTTCAATCTGATGTAGTGGTGATGAAAAGGGAATTATGGGCTATAAGTCTTATGACTACACCATCCACATTCCTTTAAATCCGAGTCAATATTTTAATATATCATTATATTCGTTCAAACATTTTATCAACTTTGTGTCTCACTATCCACTCAACATTCACTCTCCTAATTTTATATTAAATTTTGGATACACAAATTTCATTTGTCACATCTCAATTTAATAGAATAATTCATGTAAGGAGACTTGAAAATAATTAAACAAATTTATATATTTTTTATAAATTTACAATGAAGTTTAGAAAAGGGTAGGCAAGAAAATTAGGAGATAAATTAAAAGATTAAATATATCTGCAATGAAAATCCAAAATAATTAATGTGAATTTGTAGAGTAAAAAAATTGAAAAGGTAAAGAAATTATCAATTATTTTCAATTAAAAGAACAGAAAAGGGCACAATAAAACGGACTCGGAAAATTATTAACAGCAATTTAAACACGGACAAGCAAAGAAACAAAGCAAAAGATTAGCTGCAAATTGAAAGGAAAAAAAGAGAGAGAATCACACAACTGCAGGAGGCGGGTGGGCGCAGTTGTAGCCTGACCCGCCCGCTGCCTGTGGACTGCACGCACGCCCAATGAGGGGGTGTGGTCCCTGGATGTGCGACTATTTTCTTTATATTTTGGTATGATGCATGAAAGGATGCACCTCTCACGATGAATGAAACTACAAATGTGGGCATTTAAATGATGTGAATTAACCCCCTTGCGGATGCTCGAAGTAAATAACTAGCCAACAGCCAACTGAACAAGTAGAAAAGTTCAAAACACAAGCTAGAGCAAGCAATCAATATATTGATAACCGATCGAAGCGAAGAGTTTCGACATGGCTATGGTGAATGCTATGAAGTTCAAAAAGCATTTAAAGGTGCACAACAGAGGGCCTTAGAGTGTGTGATATAACTCCTGCGATCCATCTTTTGCTCTAAGTCAACCTTCATCTGTAGCACCTATGTAAATCCACACAGATTCTGCACTTCCAGTGCAGTGGTACACAGCATTTCAACAGCACAAAGCTAGCAATAAAATTAGAGAGACCAACAGACAATACAGAGAGTAAATTTATACTTCTTAAATCCTAGTTCAAATTAGCCCCATAAAGTTTCTTCACAAAAATATCAATCTATTATAATTATCAAGTCCTGAAGAAATCTGGAAAGCTTGCACATAGCACCATAATTTCTCAGTTGTATATAGACAGTTATTTTATTTCCACAGCCAATCAACCATATCTAAGAAGCATGCTTGCACCATCACCAGGCAATTGATATTCGATAAAATTTGACTTGGTCATAACAAATACCTGTTCACAGAGAGGAGGCCCTGCTAAACCACTTACATGATTTATCCGCTGGAGCAATAGAAAAAGCTGCACACACTCAAAGATCAAGCTCACACATGTTCATCTGATATGCATGCTAACAGTCTCTATAAGCTATCACTCATCAGTATGGACTGGTGGAAGCTTATCTACATGCTGAAATATCGGAATTTCTGCTCTAGTGGTATACACAGCAAAGCTTGACTCAAATATCATCCATCAGAAATGACATAACTATATAGGTGCTAGTTTCACATTTGGCTATAAGTCCTATTTGCCTATGTAATAAAGCTTGGATATATATTTAAATTTGGTTAAACCAGTTGAAAAGGTAGAATACAACTCATGATGAGCACTAAAAAATGGGAAACATATCACATAAACTAGGGCATAAATCAAGAAGAAAAAAACCGAAAACAATAAGTGATACTTTCTTTTTCGATTTCTCTATATATTAACCATAACTTAGAAGAATCCACTAGCAAAGAGATGTTAAATGTATCACCTAGAATAAGAAGTACAGTATTATTGTTCCATATACTCTGAAAATATATATTACCTATATAAAAGTGTGGATATTTCTTACAAAATATGGATTGTCGAATATATCCCTATTATAGATTATTATTTAAGATTATAACAATAATATAGGATTTTCATACTTAAATAATTTTATATTAGAATTCTAGCTAATTCAAAATCTTATAGAATCCTATTGTAATTTGAACTCTAATATAAAAGTGTTATATATACAATATTTGTATTATTTCTTTCTTTAATTTGAATTGATTTCCACGTACAATGCACGTGTTCTAAAACTCGTATGTTCATAAGTTAGAAAAAAACTAACTGCTGTCTAAAACTCCTATCCATGAGCATGAGACTCAAACTCATAAGCACTGTGATGTGGGTTAAGAAGATAGAACATTTGAGAACAATTGTGAACTAAAACTACAACACTTTTTGTAATTTAAAATACCTCACAAAGATTTTCTTCTTTGCAAAAATTCCCGACAATTGGCAATTCATGTGCTTGTTTGTAGAACAGAGGAAAAGATGCTCGTCAAACAATTCTAACATCACCAGAAACATGATTCAATATTAAAAAGAATGAAATAGAATAGCAATATATTTAAATCTTTAATTAAAAAAAAAAAAGATAAGATAAAAAAATCTTTGCATGGACTCTTCTTCTGTACAGACAATTTAAAAAGGAGCACCTTGTGCACTTAGTTACAGAAAGAGAATACTAAATGGAATCAACCAGACTACAGTATGATTATCAGTAACACAGATTCCCATTTGATGCTTTGTGTTTACATCATTCATGGAAATTTTGTATATCAAACAAATTACCTGGGTCTATAAAAGCAGGTTCTGGTGAGAATACATTCCAATTGGAGGACGCAGACTCTCCAAGTGCTCTTGATAAAGACTGATTATCAAACATCCAACTGTCAAACTGAAAGTCCAATGGATCAGGGCCCGTTGTTTCAGGAAACTGGCAATCAGCATCATATATTGGAGGGATATAATCCGCTACTACAACATTTTGTCGAGGGATATCATCCACAGGTCCTACACTTGTATGATGATCATTTTTTGGAATATTTTGTAACATTGACGTCTCAGCTGGTTCTGTGCTCTGATATTGTGACTCCTCTACATGGATCTGCAGATTTTCATTATTAAGAGAGGAATCCTGATAGAAGCCAAAATCAGTTGGACCCACATCTATACCATCTTGGGAGTAACTCCCTTGCTGAACATTGTTTTGATCATTAATATGTAAGGGAGTGGGATTTTCATGTGCTTGCAGTTGAGAAGAGTGATTCTCAAGGTTATTACCCACATTAGGATGGGATGAAATCACGGATCTTAAATGCAATTGGTTTCCAAAATTATTCCCATCATCTGACTGGTAGGAAGCAACATTCTGAGATGGTGCAGGATTGTTATGCTGAAACACTTGGGATTGAGGGAGGCTCAAATTCTTGATGTTTTCCACACTTGGCTGAGATGGTATGTTAGATTGTAAAGAGGCTGTACTCTGAAAGTTTCTATTCATACACACTTGAGCAGACGTTTGAGATTGGTATTGCACTCTATCTCGATTCAGGTAGCTTGAATATGGCCGAGAGTGTATTCTAGATTGAGAATGTAGGTAGTTTGGGTGCTTAGCATTCAAGCTATGAGGAGAAGACAACTTTGGCTGGGTTATAACAGAATCAGCGGCTCGAATCCCAACATTTTTCTGATTTGAGACATGGTGTCCATTGGTGATAGTAGTCTGAAAAGCACGGCACCTCTTTAGGGATGGGTCTCTAATTAATTGATTCCTATATGAATGCCTATTATTTGGTGAAGCCCCAACTAAGCCATGCTCCTTGAAGACTGTATGTGGGGGATAAAACTGAGGATTTCGGCTTCCAACACGATGGGTTTGTGACTGCGGTGACACCAACTCTGATCGAGTTTTTCTGGGAACCCCAAAACCAGATGTGTGGGTTCTTGCTTGATTGAAGCCATTTGGTACACACACATTGGATGGCATAGCAGGAGGATGGATTGTGACAGGATTTAAACCCTGGCTTTTTACCAAAGAATTCACCTGTGGTTCAGCGAGTGCGGGAACTTGAATTGGTGGGAAATATACTTCGAGAAGAGCATTACCACCAGTAGTGGAAACCACAGAGACAGGCTTATCAACTTTCTTGACACGTTTCCGCTCTGCTTTCCAATATTCCTCTTTATCACTGGCATGACAATGATCAATACTGCCAACGCCCATGCTCCAGTGGGAACATGGAGCAAGTGAGTCGCACACATAACAGTGACACTGAAATTATGGAACTCACGAATCAAAGAAGGAAGCAGTTTACTCTGCATTGGACTTATCAAAGAACATCAAAGTAAGAGAAATTACCTGGCCACAATGGACCTCATGTGAAGTAGAAGCAAAGGGAAATTTAACACAAAGATGCCTTGGATGAGGAAAGTCTCTGCATGCGATCTATTATGAAAGAAAGCAGAACAATTTAGAAAGAAATAAAACACCAAGCCTGAAGAACAATTAATATTTGGTAAGATAATGAACAATTAACCAATTAACAGATACCTCAGACTACATCAAATAAAAAATAAATTCACACATCACTTAAATCATGCATTTTAGTATATAAAATCCCAGAACCTTCAGAACTGAATTCGAAAAAGAAACAAGTACTAAAAATCCATTTATTTGATCTGCAACTAGATAAGTTCACTTCAACAAGCTGTACTTAAACCCAACATCCAATTATCTGAAACTGGTACTCAATGGCTTTCATAATTAACTCTAAGGAAGTTCATTGGACGTTCAATTTAATATGATTTTCACGCAGAGATCAAAGTCTGCAACTATAAACACCACTGATATAAAGACTTATAGTATGCCTAATACAAATACAAGACCATGTATCAATTTATCAGAAATTTCTTCATCATCTTTAATTTCCTAAAATAAAAATGACTCATACCTCACCCTTCTCGCCTACAATTTCAATATCATCGGAATCATCATTATCTTCAACTTTACTATTCACCAAGACCACCGGTTTATCCGGGTCACAATCCAAAACCACGCAATCATCATCATCATCGCCCTCATTAACAATTTTTACTGATTGCTTCAAAGACTCTGATCTTAATTTCTTCGGAGCTTTAGGAAACACTTCACTCACAAAAACCACGTCATCAGAATCATCATCAACATTTCCACCCACCTCACACAGCAGCTTCGACAACCAATCGCAGTCTTCACCATCGCCAAATCCACCACCTCCTCCTTTCCTGGAATCATCGAAACCAGCCTCCTCATCGGAGCTTATCTCCAGTATCAACGGGCACGAATTCTCCATCAAAACTCGTCGATTGATCAATTAATCTCATAAATTCCATCAAATTCCGAAAAAAATGCACCGAACATACATATCAATGAACACAGAATCTCGCAACTCCAATCGGTTATAGTGGGTAAATTGGGGAAATTCAAAACAAAATCTACAAATAAAAATTACAAAAAAGAAGATTGAATATATAAAGAAATAAAAGAAGTAGAGGAAAAATTAGGGTGGAGAAAGAAGACTGCTAATGGTAGGGGGAAGAAAACCCTAATGCCTGTTTTCCAGTGGGAAGACCAAGACTGCGAGTCATTGTGTTTGCACTTTGCAGTAACATAAAGCAGTTTCTGTCGGTCACTGTAACTGCTGTTATTTTAACCAATCCCAACCTCAATCATGGTCAAGCAATATTTGGAAGGATACTAATGCAGGATTTTAGAAATTTAACTTTGAAATTCTAGTTTCCTAAATAAATGTTTGGTTTTACAGAGTATAATTATTATTGTAGCTATTAAATTAATATTGAAAAAGTGTGTGCATGTAATATTATATCATTAGTTAATGTTATAATAATAATTGAATGATTGTAATAGTAGAAGTTTTAATTATTTATTAAAATTTATGTATTAGTAGATTAGAGTATAGTGTTAATTATAGTATTTTTGTTAGAGTGAGTCTATTGTGCATCAGTTGAATGGATTTAGGATTCATACAATTAGTATCTGATCCAAATTTACCCATTTTATATAATTTTTTTCATTGAAATCTACATAAATGTATCATGTATAATGGTATCAGTGTTTGTGAAACCCAACTGAAAATCAAATTGGTTTGACTATCGGTTCAAGGTTCAACCGGAAGGCCCAACTGATTAAAAGCAATTTAACTATATTTTTCTTAAAAAATTATAGTCATACTATATGATTTTCCATAAAATTGCAGAAGAAAAAAAAATATTACAAACCATTTTTAGTAATAATGATAACAATAATGATAAATTCAAAATTTTAGTTAATAAAAAATTTAGATCATCAAAATTATATCTCCTCAATTTAAAAAAAAAAAATCTAAGAAAACTCATTAAATTAAATCAATTTTGTCTTTAAAAATATGAATATATTTCTAATTTCTCAAAACTTATTCACAACATAGTATTAGAATTTGTCCCACATAGTAAAGAAAAATAAAGAAAGTATGTTGGTTCAAAATATATAACTTTGTATTAGAAATTTTTCCACATTGAAAAAACACTAAAAAAAAGTATGAGGATACTAATATAAAACAATGTTTGTGGAATCGAACAGGTGGTCATACCAGCAGAGCCACCAATTTGGGGTTCAACCGGTCCAACTGGTTCAATAGCAATCGTCAATTCAGCCACATATTTTTTTTTATTCTTATATAATAATAATAATAATAATAATAATAATAATAATAAATGACTGTAAAATGATTACTTCACATATCTGAGTGACTATGGCTTTTTTATGTTGCTAATATTATTACAATAATTTTCTTAAAATAGTATTAGAATAATTATTTTCCAATTTCATTGAATAAAATATAAGTACACTCAAGTCATATATATGATAAGTTTATAGTAACATAGTACCATCATAAAGAAATATATTATTGTGATAAATTGATACACTTTCCAATGAAAATTAATAATTTGAATTCTTAATCATCTCTCATCTCTCCCCCCTAAATTTTCTCCACCCCCACACGTTTCCTCTCCCATCTCCCCCATCTTATCTAAATTCTGATCTATTCTCTGAGATTGAATCTATCTCACTCTTTCAAATTTTATCACCGGTGGTTGTAGAGTTAACAACGAAGATTAGCGACGAAAAGCAGCAAAGTAAATGGAGCTTGCATTCAGATCTGAACAGAAACTATTTTCGATCTTTTTTTTTTTCTTTTGTTTCTTTTCAACTTTTCATTCCTTATCTCTTAACAGTGCTATATAAATAGCTTTCTATATTGCACTGTTTTCGAGAATGAGTATTTGCTTCCGATGTGCCGGCTGTTCTAATACCTTTCACGCAAAAAATTGAGAGAAAATGCGATAGGGATTTTCTTAAAAGAAGAAGATAAATTATTACATCTTTCTAATTTGTAGGGGGCAGGATTATTAGCAGTGACTTCTTAGCAATTGATCATCACTTGTCTATAATCTAAGCAATATGCCATTCATAAGAAGTAAATAAACACATAAACAAATAATGCTAATTTATACAGTGATATCGTTCAATCTATGTGACATTATGAGCATGAGTATTTATATTTATACACGACAATGGAGAAGTTGTGAGTGGCACGGACGAACTACAACACACCTCCAACCTCTCCCAAAAGCGCTCCTCGGACAACTTCAACATAGTAGGCAATGCCAAGCAGATGCCCTTCTCCACACACATTTTGTGCCTCGGCATTATCCTATTCTCTAAGCTAAAGGAGAAATACTGGGGGAAAGCAACCAATTCCTTCAACCCCCTTCCTATTTCCACCATGAAATAATCGAATTTCGGCTCAAGATTTTCCTTGATGCTATAGCAAAACAAAGAGGGGAATCTCCTAAACATTATGATGGTGTCCCTATACGAGAACCCACGTTTCTGCAAGTATTCGATGCGAGGGATGAACTTAGATTCAACAGAACATGATAAAAGCGAGGCCCACTTGTTGATGTTGTCAATGCCAATGGTGCCCTGGAGAAAGTAGAGAGTTGGGCGGAGTTGGCGCTCGACGCTGCATACAAGGAGGCGGGGTCGGCGGTGGATGACATGGCGGAGATCGGTCGCTTCCACGCGCACCTCACGGAGGAGGAAAGTGGAGGCCGGAATTATGGTCTTGGAGGTGGAGGAGGTCAGGAGCTCCGGGCACATGGGGAAAATGCGGCGAAGATCCTGAGTGGTGATGCCGAGAGAGAGGAGGAAATCCACAGTGGATTTGATTTCCGAAACGGGAGTGGAAATTAGGGTTGGGTGGGAATGGAGGCAGGAGAAGGAGTCAACACCGAGTGAGTCCAAGTAAAGGAGCGTTTCTTGGATTAGGCACTTGTCAGGAGAGGGCGGGGAAATTACCGGCGGGATTTCATTTTCCGGAGATTTGAGGGGGGGAGGGAGGGAGATGGTTGGGGATTTGGAGGAACTAGGAAAATGGAGGTGTTTGGGGCAGGGAATACAAGGGAAACTGGGGTTGTGGAAGGGGGTGGAGGTGGTGGTGGCGGCGGCGATGGCGATGGTGAAGGAGAATAACATATTTCTTTCTATGTGCTCAAACAGTTTAACCTACAAAATATTACCCAAATCAACCAGAAACTATCAATAGAAAACCAAAGCATGCCTTACATGTTGTATGAAATGTCAATACATAGAAGTTGATGATGGCACTTTTAAACCCCTTCATACAAAAACTACAAGGTTGATCCACAAAATTAAGACCCAATTTAAAATGGTACTAATTTCTCCTCCAACTTAAAAGACCATTGTCTAAGAAACCCTCTTTTTAAACACCAAATTCAGAATACAATGCAAAATCGAACAGCTACAACAAACAAGTATATTCATACATGAGGAGTAGAATGCTTTGCCAGAACTCTCCAGAAATACATTACACTGAACATTCTTCAGACAGCTAAAATTCTGTAAGCTAATGAGAATTGACATTGACAATCCCTTCAAAGAAAAAAAATAGAAAGGAAAAGCACACTCATAACGTGATACAATAACAACATCAAGAACAAAAGAAATGATAAACAAATCAAAATTTACAAACCGGCATATGCACAACAGAACATTAAATTAACACCTTTTCAGAAATCCACTTAGGATCTGTTTGGAAGGAGGGATTTGAGATTGTACCCATAAACCAAAATATTTCCTCCTAAAACATGCTAGCTATATCAAATATTTAGCTACAAACTACCAAGGAACATTTACAAAATCAACACCGTAGTGACTAACATCAAAAATCTCAAGGGGAAAATCATCCAATGGCTGACCTCTTTCCATCTAATTATGTAACACTAAATGAACACATACCCGACAACGAGAATAAATGATCTCTTTTATAGCATTGAATATAACTAGAAACAAAGATTCACTATTTACAGTACTAGTATTTCTTTTTATTGTATTAAGGGATTAGAACTTCCAAATTTAATAAATTTAAAAAAAAAGTCAACACAATAAAACAACTTATATAATGATAACTAAAAAAATTAATTAATTGTTGGAAAGGCTGCTTTATATACAACATTGATTGGTACATAAATACAATTACAAATATGATTGATTTAAATCCAAAACCAAAAAAAAAAAAGACAAATTTAATGAAAAGGTGCATTTGATCCAAGAGAGGCAAGCATTCTAGAAAATTATGTAGTACCCCATTGAACCTATACTTTATGGATTATAATGTTGATTCATGCATACAAATCAATTAAATCATGAAATACTTAATCTATATATCTAGTTTATTGATATTTCAGTATACTAATATTTCAAACACTTGATCCATCATGAGTGCACACCATGTGTACATGATATGCGCTTAAAATAAAATACACAGTTAATACATAAAAATAGAGAGAGATTTTGAATTGCAATTACTAAGCAATGAACATAATCAAGAAAGTGGTTCATGATATCTATAAGTAATTAACTAATCCATCCCTTTGAAGTCTCTACTCATAAATAACTGCAATGAAAATCAAGACCCTCCGTCATAAAAAACTACACCAATATTTAACAATTAAGGTATAATTTTATTGACAGGGAAAGGAGATCCAACAAAATAATTAATAACCTGAACATAATCTTTTGAGCATCTGAACACAATCAATCAGCAATTAATAGTAGTAGTTTTTTTATGTTTAGACTTTCAGAATTATTTTGATTTTTCTAAAATATTTTTTAGATTTATTTTAAAAAAATTTATTTTAGGTATTAGTTTATATTTTAAATCTTACATCTTTAATATTATTTTTAGATTTCAGTTCAACTTTTAAAATTAATATTTTGAATATTTTTAAACAATTCTTAGAGTTTTTTTTTTTAAAAAAAATTTCTTTAGTTTTTTTAAATAATGTCAGATTAATTATATATTTGTATTTCTTTCGAATTTTTTAAATGACACTTAAGTTTATTTATTTATCTTTTGTTACTTTTAGATATTCAAAATAACATTATAAATTCTTATAATAAATATTCTAATTTAATTAAGAATGAAGGCGAATCAACACAAAAAAAAAACTATCACATCATCAATTATAGATTAAGTTATCTGCTATAGAAAGTAGTTGAGTATATATGGTGTCTTTCAAATTCATTGCATAGTTGAATACTGTTTTATACAACTCACAGGAAAAAAAACAGATACTCTTCAAAGACAACAGATTATTTCTCTTTAACAATCGTAGTGATACAACTTGCATAGCGATATCACATTTTTAGTCTGTTACTCAGGAGATATACAAGTATTTGATGGACGAAAAATATCAGAGCTGATTATTGGAGTGGAATGATAAAACAAAAAACAATGCCCCATCGAATAACACGTAGCAAACTTAGAACAATGTAAATATCGACTAAAAAGTAATCAAATGATTATGCATATAGGAAAATCAAGATTAAAATAAACAACATGTTCAAAACTAAAAAGTAATCTATGAACAAAAACAAGATTTTGACATATAATAATTAGCAATTACTTATTTTGGGTAGCAACATTTTGATTAATATTTAATCCTTAATCCTCTAATCCATAATAGTTGTGATCATTATTCAACAAGATTGTTCTTGTGAGAACATCTTTTTTCCAACTTTGTATGTGAAACAAACTTGATCAATATTAAGTGGAAGTAAAGATAGCATTTCCAAAGGAGGGTGACTGTGAATTTAAAAAAAAGGAAGGGACAAAATTAGATATAATATTTATGTGTGTGAAAGCGGAAAGAGAAGTCTAACCAATATTATATTGGTTATATATACGAGTTGCAAAAGTACATTGATTACCAAAGCAAATCAATAGAACCAAAATTGAAGAAAACGCATCAAAATAAAGAATTGTGGCAGTCACTCCAATGTGAAAATGGCAAAGAATCATAGTTCTCAATCATCTGAACCTATTCAATTAAACAAAAAAAATATAAAATCCCTCCGGACACTAGAACTGCTAAACTCACCAAAAAAATCTTCTTCTTCACAAACCAGACATTCACAAACTATAAATTCGAGCGGGACAAGGTAAGAGAAGGAAGAATTAGGAGGGCATACCTGTTTAATTAATCCTCTTCATTTCGCCGTTTGCAGAACCAGATTAGGGCTCCGCCTTTATGTTTTCACCAATTGAACCTCTTCATTTCGCCGTCTGCATATTAGAGCTCCACGTTTTTGTTCCACACGCGATTATTATTTATCAAGTGATGTTTTTTTACTCCAAATATGTTAAATTAAATTATTAAAAATATACCTATTCTAGTCATCTTTTTTATTTTATTATTATTTTTTGGCTATTTTATTACATTTTATAGATTTATTTCCATAGAACTCTTTATATATATATATATATATATATATATCAAGGATGAAAATTTGATGAAAATATCAATATTTTAATTTTACGGATCGTGATATATCGATAACTGTGGAAATATCGATACATCATGTTTATCAATATTTTTTCGATATTTACCATATTTTTTCAATATTCCACCGAAATTTATCGATATATCCTGACATTTTACCGATTTTCTTATAATTTATACTATAAACTCACTGATATTTGTGATATTTTTTTTTTATATTTATTGATATTTTCCCATTATTCAACTGAAATTTATCGATGTATCTCCATATTTCACCGATTTTCTTATAATTTATACTATAAAGCACTGATATTAAAATCGATATTGATATTTGTCGATATTTTATCCATAAATATTTTCCATATATCATTTATATTCCTCCAATTTCTACTATGATTTATACCATAAAACCACGATATTGAAATCGATACCAATATTTGTCAATATTTTATCGATATGTCCCCTATATCACCTATATTACTCCAATTTATACATGCTGATATTTCACTACTGATTTTCTTATAAATTATATTATAGATATTTCACTACTGATTTTCTTATAAATTATATTATAGATATTTCACTACTGATTTTCTTATAAATTATATTATATCACAGAACCTATATTCCTCCAATTTATACATGCTGATATTTCACTACTGATTTTCTTATAAATTATATTATATCACAGAGCCATATATTGATATTTTGTCGATTTTTCTTATAAATTATATCATAAAATATATTTAATCGATATTTATCGACATTTCCCCTGATCTATATTCCTTCAATTTATACCATGAAACCATTTGATATCAAAATCGATATATGATATTTATCGATATTTTATCCATATTTTGATAAAATTTCTCATTATTTTATCGATTATGTGAAAAAATGAAAATATCGAAAATATATTATTACTGTAAATCATTTTTATATCGATCACATAAAAAAATGAAAATATTGGAGATATTTTTATCCGTGGTTCTAATTGAGGAATCTGTACAAAAACACCTAATAAAATTTAACCGTAGGTGAGCAGGAGAAAACATATATATTTTTAGTTAGTATTGTATTAAAATTTCTAAAATCAATAATGATGCACAAAAAGTATAAAAAGTAATAAAGAGAAAGACACTACGAAATTGGTCATTTGCTTGATTTAGTTAAGGTTTATGGTGTACCAACGTTCAAATATTGTTACGTCAAATTATGAAGATATTATAATTACCAAATATTAATAAGGATAAAATTTTGAAATAGGTTCAAATATCAATATATTATTTATTAGGAAAAATATCAATTTTAGTTCTCTAAATTAGATCATGTTCAATTTTTGGTTAAGTAATTTTCCATTTTGATCTTTTAATTGTTTTTTTTTTTTTTCTAATTTCACTTTGATTTCGATCATAATTTTTTTTCGAACATGAGTACACACGATCCAAACGAGGAAATCCCTAACTAATGGAGGAAAAATTAAGGTGATATTAAATAATTGAATATTTGTAATAATGGAGGAAAAATTAAGGTAATATTAAATAATTGAATACTTGTAATTATTTACTTTCCAGGGAAAGTAATACTTCTTGCATTACAAATTACAAATATTATATAAAAAGACATGTTTTTTCATTCTCTTAAATAATATAATCCTTATTATGAAAGATATGTTTTTTTCATATATATATATATATATATAACAGCTATGTGATTCAATTATATTATAATCCTTAATAGTCTTACTAAGAAAGTCGTGTATTTTTTATTTCTTTTGAGAAGACCTAAATTTTTTAGAAAGGAAGTTGTAGGATTCATAAAATTTATAAACTTTTCTCTTTTAATATATAATATAGATACATTTATTAAATCGCTAAACCAAAAGAAACGGGCTAGTGATTCATGAAGGAATGTGATTCAATTATTTTTTTCTTATAAAAAAAATGTTCTTATGTTTATAATGAGTACGAAATTAGTTTATAATCCTGAATTATTTTAAGAGAAAGTTTATTATTTTTTAAAATTCAGAGATTCAGGTTTCCTATTCTTAGTCCTCGTATATTTTATGAGTCAATTATAAGACATAGATATTCCAACAACTCACCACCCTTCTACTTCTTTACGCTTTTTACTATATAACCTAATTATCTCAAGTCATCTTTTTGTGCATTAATTCATCTATATAAGGTTATTCACTCCTCTCTGTATTTAATTAATTTCTTGTATTCATCTTTATAAGGTTATTTAACATGTATTAAGTTACATACCATCTTTCTTCTCATCTTCCTCCAGCTCTTCGTCTTTTGGCTGAGGAGTCAAACAATTCAGAATTCAATCTATTGATATTGATAATTATGAATATTGAAGATATGAAGATATATATAGGTATGAAGATATGAAGAGAAAAAACATATATATTTGATGGGCAGAATGTTGGGTCGGGTTGGTGCTAATTTGGGATACGAATCCTAGAATTCATACTCACGGACATACCAGCTCTACTCTTTAATAATAAGTAATTTGTAAATCAAAATGACATTTGATCAACACACGACGTATATGAAGACAATAGAATATAAGATGAAATATCAAGATATAAAATTTTTTGAATTGAAAATTTCAAAAAAAAAAAAAAAATTCAACATAAAGTGCAAAAGAAAAGAGAAAAAAAAAATTCCAGCAATACCTTCAAGTGTTAAACTTCGATTGATGTTATCTTACCAATTCTTGGTACACATAAATATATAGTATATAGTTGGAAAGGTTATAAAAGGGTAAACATTAACCATATATATATATATATATATATATATATATATATATATATATATCATACCAAGATTTGAACAAAAAGAATTACTGAAAATTTGAGCATGTGTCAACTACATATCTCTCTCCATAAAATGCAATGAAAGATGAAACTTCAAGACATGCACTAACATCACATGATTTATAGTTATAAATGGAAAAACATTGCTCAAATTGGAAGCATATACAAATTATATCGTAGAAACAGAAAAACATCGTAATTACATAAATATACATCCATCATACAATTACCAACAGTGTACATCTTTTTTTTTTTTTTATGTAAAAATTGACCTTAATCTCCAACGGTCTGCATCAAATTTTTACATTATAATGTTCGTTATTATTGACTTATAATCATATATTCATTTATGCATGTGTCTTTTTTTAGTATTTATTTTAGTTAGCCCAGGCCCCAGGCGTGCCCATGTTTTTTTTCATTTTAGTTAGCCTACTGGAATACACCATTACACCTTATGTTTTTTCTTTTAAACTTTAATTTATATTTCTAATATCACTATGTAATGTTTTTTTTTTTCCATGTTTCTATTTTTAAAATTTTAATGACAATATATTTTTCTGGTTTGTTCATTTAGATTTCTAACTTAATTTAATTTATGTTTAGTATCATTATATAATATCTCCTAGTATGAGTCATAAAATTAGAAAGAAAGAAAGGAAAAAAAGTCAAAGAATAGTTCAAAGTGATCACCAATAGAATAGAAATGGTTTGATCATACCTTGTCTACATATTTTCCCTTTTTCACATTCTTGCAGGAATACCTCATTCGCTATTTTGACAGGTGTCCATAAAATCAAGATTTGTGACAAGAAGTCAATCTGAGCGAATTCTTAGATCATGTATATCAACAACCAATCAACCATATACAACCCAACCTCGTAATAAAATATTAATTTCTCTCTTATCCATATACACAATCTATAATATAATCCAACTTTTACAATTTTCACACTTTATCAATAACATCAACTCAACTTATAACAATTATTAATTTAATAATTACATTTATATATTTTATAATTAATTTTTTATTATTTGAATTATGTACGAAATATATTAAATTATATGATATTCCAAATTCGTAATATGATATTTGGATAATGCGAATTGTTTGAAAAATTGAGCTACTTGGATCCATAATAGAAATTAGAAAAAATAGTAGAATATGATATAAATTATGAGAGATTAGGAAAGATAGTACAAAAAAAAAAAAAAAATTTGACATTGTGATTCAAAATGTATATATTAGTCTCTATTTATAGAGAAAAAAAATTCATAAATTTTGATATTTTTTTTTATAAATAATTGAGTGTATAAAAGATATAAACGAAATTAAACGAACGAATCATAACATGCCACATGACAATATCTATGCCATGTGGCAATATTGTGGATAATAAAACTATTTAAAAAGAGGTGCACAAACCGTTTGGTTGAGCACCCCGGTTGTGCAACCTCTCAACTTTTTTTTTTTTTTTTAATATTAAAATAATCATGACCATGTCATGTAACTCCCCAATAAACATGGTTTTATACTGATAATGTTTGATGATAGGGTCAAACCACATGGGCGATCGAACAACCCAACCCAATTAAAAATTCGACTCGTGTCAAAACAAAAAAATTCAACATTTTTGCCTTAGAAATACGGGAGACAATCTCCAATTTTCCCTTTGTAAACAATTCTACCCGATGAAATATAACAAATGAAAGAAAAAACTAAATATTTGAAACTCCATTCACTAAAATCTCTTTAGATTTCTGTAATTATACATACATAGCACGGTGAAAAATTGTATCTTTACTGCTACAAGAAAAACAGGTGTCACATAATTCTACCATGAAATACAAGCAGAAGTTAGAAAATCAGATTTGGTACTATGCAAGCCATTTAACCATTCACCATGAAGAAAGGAAAAAACATAATCACCTGTTATTTCTCCTCGTCGTCTGAGTCTGACTTGGCAAACATTGTTTCAGGCTGTGTCTCTGCATATGCTGGGGCAATATATTTAGGATCTTTTGAAGCCACATCAGCATACTTTAAGATAGCTTCTCTGGGGTCTTCCTCCATCCATGTTTCCTTAATCATACCACCTTGCTGAAACAGATATATATGTAAGTAATTGCCCCCACAGCCTTGACTCTGTGTAAGAATAAGTGAGTGATATTACCTTAAGAAGGTACTGTGTGAGCAAACTTCCCTTGGTAGTACCAACTCTTCCGCCATGACCCGGCCCTGTCATGGGTAGCTCTGGTTTGTGAGACTTAAATGGGTCCTTCAATATCTTCTCACGCTGACGTTTACGGCTTGGCTGATCTCTAAACAATGGTAATGCATGAGGGTTGTGAATAACGGGTTGTGCCTGAAAATCATCGACAGATTTCTGCCTAGGTGCACGTGCAACACACACAAGTGCTCCTCTCTCGCTGATGGTAGGATCATATAGTATGTGTGTTCCTCCTTCATGCCTATCCCCTACCGTTGCAAAGATCTACGGAGTTTGAGACAGATGTTACTCAGTTAGATCACATGGACAGATGATGAGAGGAGTGCACTAAAACAAAAAGGAATGCCGAAAACATATGATGCATGAACATTAGGGTTCTCAAGTTTGAATAATGATAACATATGATGACCCAATGCAATGTAGTCTGACACTTACAAATGGCGAGTAATACTACCTGATTTAGCTTTGGATGCCAGGCACATTGAACCACACTATATTTGGGAGATACTCCGACTCTTGAAACGAGTTCCATTTTCACTCTGTCATAGAAACAAAGCAGACCCCCTGTAGTGCTATCTTTTTCAACTGATCTTCCAGTCAAGAAAAGTTGTTCATCAGGGCTAAATGCAATATTTGTCTGAGCATAATTATTTGGAAGATCATCAAACACATGAAGAGCCTTCTTCATTTGACGTAAATCCCAGACCTAATACATGTGAAAAGAAGGATTATTAGGTTAACAATCACAAGAACCTGTAGGTGTTCAATCCCTACACAGAAGAAATGATGAACAATGAAAAGAGTAGGTTTCCATTGAAAATCGGTATGTTACCTTGAGTGTGCTATCAAAGCTTCTTGATAATATTATTAATCCGTCACTGGAAAATTTGAGAGCTGTGATGTCATCTGTGTGGGCATCTCCAACAAGTATGTCTGGCCTGCTTCCCCATCCAGCTTTGATGTTCCATATCTGAAAGAAGATGTTATTGACGGTTTTTTTTTTTTTTGGGAGAAGTACATACAATAATGAATACAGTTTTGTTAAATTATCAAGGGATGATTATAAAAACTACACCTGAGGATACACTAATCATAAGAAAAATCCAGCTTTCTTTCAAAACATACAAATACGACTCTTGATATTAGTTTTTGTAAGAATAATAGAAACCTTAATGGGGAGACCTCAAGCAGTGTTTGTAATTTCAAATATAGCAGTAGGGTTTGTTTAAGAATAGACCAAACCTCAGGGTAACTTTTCCTAATATCAAACATAGGAGTAAGCTGACTATGGGATGATCAGCACTCTGAACTTTTGCCTCAATCGAAGAATATGAGGCATATCAGACGAAACTACCTGAATAGAGCCATCTCCTACACCAGCAGCAATTCGTTTTCCTTCACGATCCCAGGTACATGTCGTTACAGGAACTCGTCCATGCCTAGAAAGTTTGGGCTTAATAACCTACAAAGGGAACAGATGAAAAAAAATTACATATCAGTCATGGCTTGTGGATATCTTGCAAGCCAACAAAAGTGAAACATAACATAACTGATGTGTGGAAAAAACAATAAAATCATAAACATAAGGAAAATGACAGAAAAAACTAGAGCCATAATGCAAAGGCCACAATTCCTGAGTGTCAATCCCCTGATATCTTTTGTTCATTACAATGGAGTATCACCAAAACTCATGAATTTACCATCCATGTGAGGATGTGCAAGTTAAAGTCAAAAGTTTTCTTTCAACAATTATCAGTATAGTAATTCACAATTTAGTGCAAGCATAATCACTTGACTAGTATAACAAGTCTCTCCCACTTTACTTATTCAATAAAAAGAATATCCAAAGAAGGAAAAAGGAAAATGGAAAAAGGAAAAAGAAGAGGAAGTAGTGAGTCAACACATCAAGTTCCTAATAACTTGTATAAGAAGTTCTGGAAAGCCCAGAGAAGAACATCTCATCCATTGTGTTCAGATAGTTATTTCTTTATCATTGGTGGCATATATTACAATTTTGTGACTCAAGGTATATACACAAGACAGGTTAATATATGTCACCCCACCCCAATGTGTGTGTGTAGTGACTTTCTGATGGTTTCAAGAAGACAAAACAAATATGGCATGGTTATGCACGCTATCATAGATGTCCTGGACATGGTTCTTCCATCAATGCTCAAGGTGCAAGTCAAAAGCTGTCCTATAAAACTACAAAGAGTACATAAAACACTGACCTGCTTCTGACTAGTAAAGTCGTTTACATCCCATATTCGCACTGAACCGTCCTCAGATGATGTTAAAATCTTCTCCCTATCCTTAGGATGCCATTCTCCACAACTTAATCCAGATATGTGGCCTTTAGTATTCTTAAGATCCCTAATATACATGTCTCCCTTGACAAACTCACCCAGTGTAAGTCCATCACGGTCATAGATCTGCACAAAAGCAATAAAAGCATCAGGTAATCCTCAACATACCATAACTTAAACGAAGAACATGAATGCTCATTGAGAATCACCTTGGCCTGGGCTGATCCCGCAACACACAAAAATCGATCTGCTGAAGGACTCCAACTCAAGGAACGAATCTGATGGCCTTCAAATGGTTCGAGCTGTCTAAATGACTGAAGACGGGCATTCATGCCTTGAAAATCATACATGCGAACTGTATAGTCATAGCCGCCAGATAGTACTCGAGATCCAGAGTGATCCACAGCGAGAGCTGAAACCACCTGTCAAAAGGTTAAGTTAAGATCACCTAATTCCATAACAACCAAAGTGCCTTGCAATTGGGCACAAATTCAATAGCAGAAGAAATATCTCATTCCTATACAACCACATAAAACTATCTCAAATCACCCCACATCCAAATTATGTAAAATAAGAAACGGGTTTATTGAACAAACTTTTTTCAATGAGTGTGCAAAGTTGTAAGATATCAGGCGACAGCATTAGTAGCAAGGGCTCTAGGGTCATAGGCTAAATGGGAACAAAATGTTAAGTACTTCTGAAGAAAGAATTTTGAAATGCGCAAGAAAAGGAGAATGCAGACCATTATCTCCTAATTACTTGGCTTTCTCTTGGGTTGATTTCACATAAGGTCAATAGTGCCTCATACAGACTGTACAGCAGTATAACTAAGGGCAAAGAGGAATATGCTTTAAACATCATATACCTGACACAGTCACACATCTGAGTAAATTCAGGTAAAACACTCAAGGGACACTCAAACGAACCACCCTCACCACATAATGGTTTGACATGATGAGGTAGGAAAACACCTTGTAGCAAGGCCAATTTCATGGTTAAAGAAAGAGCAGAGTAACAGCATCATGTGCAATTCAAGAAATTCATCCTTTAACAACTGTACAAAATATCCAAAAAACCTTGAGTACCTTGGTATGCCCTTTCAAGACAATCTCGTTGCTCAACGGAATTCGATATCCAGGATCCTCATCCTCATCATCTTCATCATCATCATCATCATCATCATCAGAATCAGTCTCTACATTGCCCGGAGGAGGCCTAGGCGGCCCAATCATCGGCACATCTTCATCAGCATCCTCAACATGTCCACCAGGAGGAGGCGGAGGCGGTCCAATTAAAGGCTCATCATCCTCATCCCCAACATCACTCTGAGAAGGCGGCCGAATTGTAATCTGATCTTCGTCTTCCAAACCCGATGGAGGTCTTGAAGGCCCAACCAATCTATCTCCATCGCCATTTTTCTTTGAATTCCTAGGGTTAGAGGTTTTGAAAGATTGTAGCCAATCCTGGGGTGGAGCGGGGAAGGCATTTGTTTTATTACAAGCAGATGCTTTATCATTGACGGTGGCGGCGGCGCTAGTGGTGCGACGGGTGGCTTTGTGGACAAGCTCAAGAGGGGTTTGTGATTTGGATTGTTTACCGAAACTCAACGGGAAGTGAGATCTCATTCCGTCGTAACAATCAGCTTCATCTCCGTCTCCCATTTTATCTATGAAGGTTTATTTAGTTATTGTGTAATTTGCGGAGAATTTTGATTTGAAAGAAATTTATAGAGGAGAGCTCCACCGCCGCGTCATGGCGGCGTTGTGATACTGATGGGTTCGATGGGTCTTCAACAATTCTACTTTTTTGGGCCGTTATTCAGCCCAATTTTCAAGTTCAATCTACACTTTAAAAACTTGATACTAGTTTTTTTTTTTTAAGTACATATTATTACGAATCACAAGCCTAACACATAGTTTTGGGGTGTTGGTATTTTTATTGTTGATATGTTATATTATTAATATGCACTTCGAGAATTATGAAAAATTTACTATTAATAAATAATCATATGATAAATAAATGAGAAAATATTTGTTCAAAAGAAAAAAAAAAGAATGAAAAATAAAAAACAATGGAGCATTGCACCAGCAAATCTTGCTAGGTTTTTTAGGCCAGTAGAAGATCCATATTCAATTTAGAGCACATCCACCATATCATCTGTTGATTCAGTCCAATCAACCGGACTCAAATAAAAAATTGAAATCTCAATGAGATGATGAATGATAATATTAAACTTTACACATAATAAGATAAACCATAAAATTTGACAAGAACTAACCTTGGTGGTGGGGAATCATAGAAATTTCATCATCTAATTGGATTATAAGTCTTTTTTTTTTTTATGACAAGAACTATGTAATTTATATACATAGACAAATATATATATATATATATATATATATATATATATATATTATGTAATTTTATGTAACTTTAGTAAAAAACAAAAAATAAACATTTTTTAATGGGGAATAAAGTCGTGAAAAATGGGGGAGACTTTTTTCCCACTACATGACCATGCAAGCAAGGATAACACCCTCTTTCAGTGTTTGAACCCCTGCATGCAAAATTTGTACTACTTACATCAACCATCGCTGCATGCCATTTCATGGGATCTGCGCGGGCTTCTGCCACCTAATTCGAGGCATAGACTCTTAGCTAGGTTATCTAACGATCTAGGAAGGAGATGCAAAGAGTCTCTGAAGCTAAATAGCTTCCTATTACCCTGCATAGGACAGGCAAACTACCAGACCGACAGATCCTGGTGAAACCAATTTCTCTACATTGGACAATTCTTTCTAATAAGAAAATGCTGCGTGCCTAGACTCATATCAATAAAGGAGATGATGCCTCGGTAAATTTAGGAGCCTCCCGAGGATCGAGTCCCTCTAAAACAAAGAACACTTATTCTATGATAGATTTGATAGTAGTAAGCATATATGAAATGGTTCCAAATAAACCGGACACTCCTCCAACAATCTTTTTACAAGGGAACAAGTAACAAATATAAATCATGTATTCTTATTACCTCCGAAAAATGGGCAATTAGTAGACACATTAACTCCCTATTCTGGAGATTGAATCAACTTAGTTGGTAGATTATCCCTATCAACCCTCCAAAGAAAAACCTTGGTTTTAGGTGGTGTTTTAATTCTCCAACTATTACCTAGTTCTCCCTCATCGTAAAAAAGATATCAGTAGTAATTTTGACTGCAAGCCAATATGTTGATATGACCATATAACTCCATTGTTTGAGAAATATCAAATAGTTTATCTCAAACATTTGAAGCACAATGAGACATACTAAGAATTACATTAGTATCACTTGACAAGAACATATCATTAATAAGCTCCACACCCCAACAATACAAATCTAAGATTAAAAAAAGAAAAAAAAAATTCACTGACCTTCTACTACTTTAAAAGGGAGCGGGAAGTTAGTCAATGCCAGAAATGAAACATTATTCACAGTAAAAACACATTTTAAAAAGAGAAAACATATCAATCTACCACTAAGATATAATGTTAGTCCATTTCTACTGCTAAGTATAATTTTATTATCCTTGCTACCACTAAATCATTCAAAAGTCAAAAAATAATACAAATGTCACATGCAAACAATTACAAGAAGTGACATTTAACTGAAAAAAGTGGAAATCACGCGTGAACAAAATTACCCTCTATTTAATTGGTGGCTTCAACGAAAATGAAATTGCAATCATCATGCATTTAAATACTGTGGAGAATTGAAGAGCTTCCATGATTTTAATTGAAGAGGTATGTATATTTATTTTAGGTAATATTTGTTTATTATAGTTTATTTAATTATATTATTTTTGTGTAAGGCTAGATATCATATTTGACTGTTATAGTTATTATATTATAGTTTATTGTTTACTTTTGCCTACTTTCATGTATGACTAGATATTTTATGTCCGCTGTTTTAATTGTCATAGTTTAATGTTTTAATTATATTTATTTCGTGTAAGACTTAGATATGTAGTGCATAAATTTAATATTTTATAGCTTGATATATAGGCAATGTGAGATTTACTCTTGAAGATAGTATTACACAATTTTTACACTAAATTATATTATTATATAAGTCTACACGAAAATTTTGTGTAAACATGAACGAAGTCCTAAATTCGTATAAGCATAAAGCAACATTACATATTTTACATCAAATCAACATATTGATACTTTAAACCAAAATTCAAACTCTATATAAATCTGCTTCCAACAAAAAACACAAAATTTGCATGTTTTAACCAAAAAAAAAAAAAAATCCTTACGTGAAAACATTCCTAAGGTGCACGGCTACCCAAATTCATAGCATCTCGTTTGATATACTCCAAAATTCGAATTTGTGCGCTTGCCCGACTGCTTCCACTATCTCTCCCTAAATTTTGAAAAGTCATTTTTGTTCTATTTGTTTACATGAAAATATTAGTGAAATAACTTTGACCAATCGCTCATAATTCAATTTGATTAGATGTGTGGTTGTTGAGCCTCATTAATATCTCATCAAATGCAATAAAGTGATAATAAAGTGGGGAAGGTAAAATTGTATTTTTGTATGAGTTATGATATTTTGGACACTATTTTATCTTGGATGATAAAATAAGACCAATTTATAATGTTAGTGGTATTTTGGATGGTTGAGCCTTTTAAAAATACACTAAAAACACACTAAATATACACCCTTTTTTTCAAAAAAAAAAAAACACTGAAAACAAATTTGTAAAAACACATTAAATATAATCAAAATATTTTTTAGGGATAACACTGAATAAAACATTGTTGTGGATGATATTTAGTTAGTATCAAAATTGATAATCCATTATTTTTTCCAAATACTTGAAATAAATATTGCCACGACATTCTGGCATTTAATGGAGCTAGAATCATCGCCTTTGCCGTCCCAAGATATTTGTGACTCACACACTCTGAAAGTGACGCTCTCAATTATCTTCTCCATTTCCTCATTCCATCAACACTCGTCAAAAACACAATCTTCCCCCCTCTCTCTCTCTCTCCTGACCTTAATCAACAATGTATGCCTTCTCTCTCTCTACGTTGCTCCTTCTTTCTTGTATGGCATTTAATGTGATGATGATTATTGTGTGGAAATAGGGCGGATGATTTGAAGCCAATGGACGCAGAGCAATTGAGGGAATATGGCCACAAAATGGTGGATTTCATCGCTGATTATTACAAAAACATTGAAACCTTCCCTGTTCTTAGCCAAGTTGAGGTACTCAAATGCATTTATAGTAAACATCTCTCCCCTGCATGCTTGAAGTTACTCAAAGGCGTAATTACAACAGAGTTTTTTTGATATTTTTAAATCAAAAAGTGCTGCAAAATAGTTTTAAGGATGTTTATAATTTCATTTTCTTCTTCATGCAGCCTGGGTATCTGCGTGAGCTTCTGCCGGATTGTGCACCGTCTAAGCCGGATTCGTTGCAAGATGTTTTGGATGGTAAATGATTTTCTGTTAAGTAAATAAATGTATTTGCAGTTGCAATTTCGATTTCAGTGTCTGCATTTTCACTATTTTATCCTTCTTAAGTTGAGAATTTAATCAATGTAAATGTTATCTCCGCAGATGTCAAGGCAAAAATATTGCCAGGAGTAACCCATTGGCAAAGCCCGGATTTCTTTGCGTACTTTCCATCTAATAGTAGTATTGCTGGTTTTCTTGGGGAAATGCTCAGTGCTGGCATAAATATGGTGGGATTTAGTTGGATAACTTCTCCTGCTGCAACAGAGCTTGAAATGACGGTTCTTGATTGGCTTGCTAAGGCACTTAAGCTACCTGATGAGTTCCTTTCAACAGGTATCTTGGTCAATTCTATTACTTGTTTTTGTCATAGATCTTTGCAGGATTGTTTTTTTTTTTTTTGGAAAATTTACTATATGTGCTTTCTTCTTGTTAGAATTGGATGGTAGTCCAAAGGATATCTGAATAGGGAAGTGAAAGAAGGTAACATCTTATTGTGTATTGTACCACACTTAATGTGAGAGATTAAAGGATCATCTGAAATATAATGTATCCTTGCCCAGGTGTCGGGCAGCTGACAAAATTAATTTCGT
Organism: Scutellaria barbata; assembly: GCA_028654395.1. Classification (NCBI taxonomy): domain Eukaryota; kingdom Viridiplantae; phylum Streptophyta; class Magnoliopsida; order Lamiales; family Lamiaceae; genus Scutellaria; species Scutellaria barbata. The sequence goes on from CM053649.1 coordinate 21,861,439, forward strand.
GCATTTTTGAGAAACAAAGTGAAATACGTTTATTTGCAGTAATTTCCTACTCGACCAAATCTATAGTCAAGATTTAAAGTCTTGGTTCGTTGCTTAAGTTTAGTGGACCGAGTTGTGAAATCAGAATACTGTAATATTCTATTTTGGTAGTAGAATTTCGATTTCATATTGAAGATGTAGAATCTTATTGGACTCAAATCATCTTCCTCATAATCAAGACAACATGAAATGGATAAAGGTTTGGTTGAGGGCCAAGCGACAGTTAAAAAATGTATACCTTCAAATTCTTACATTTCATCATATTATGTACCTTTTGTGGTTGATTGGTGTGTGCTGCAGTTGCGCTCATTCCAAATTTTAACATATTGAAGCACTTTATCATTTACGTTTTGATAGGACGGATACATTTGCTTTATTACTTCAATTCTTCTTCTTTCTAATTTCTCTTTCAATCTTTTTTTTGGGGGATGGGGGATTTGGTGAATGTTAAAAGAACTTATTTGGTAGATCAATTGTGAGAAATAACTGTTCATGCAATGTTTATGGTTGGAAGTTGAATTTCAGGAAAAGGTGGTGGAGTAATACAGGGAACTGCAAGTGAAGCAGTGTTGGTTGTGCTCTTGGCTGCTCGAGACCAAGTTCTTAGAAGGGTTGGGAAAAATGCAATTGGAAAGCTTGTGGCCTATAGTTCTGATCAAACTCATTCCGCTCTACAGAAAGCTTGTAAGGTGCAAATTTATTTTTTAAGCACAACCTGTAATATCTACAGTTTGTTGTATGTTATATATTGGCCTAATGCTGGAAGTTGCAGGACTTCTTGGTGAAATGCTCAATATTTTGAAATTACACAATAATTGTAACCTCTCTTTTAATCACTTCAAATCTTGTTTCACGTGCATTTATCGATTCCATGAGTATTGGTTCTTATGTTTGCTCTTTGTGGCAGATAGGAGGAATCCACCCTGAAAATTGCCGGGTTCTGAAAGCAGATCCTTCCAATGAATATGCTCTTTCTCCTGAATCACTCAGTGAAGCAATCTCACATGACATTGCCTCTGGTTTAATTCCATTCTTCTTGTGTGCCACTGTAAGGAAACTTTGGAAATGTACAAATGAGTTTCTCACTTGGTTCCCTGCTATACTTGCTCTGGCTGTATTATTTGTTCACTACTTTATTGAAGTGGTATATTGTTTTAACTAGCTGAGTTCTTTGCATTGTCTAGTTTTATTGAACTGACAAATATAATGAATTTGATGCTCGTTCTTCTTTAGATATGCGAAAAGGTCACACTTTCTCTTCACTTAACTTTTTCTGTGTCATCTACTGTATTCTTCATGGTTTCTGTATAAATGTCATTCCTGTATCATTACCTTTTGCCTTTTATTTCCTCTTTTGTTCTCGAGTATGATCTTAATATAATTGAGCTTGTTCAAGGATTTTGATTGTATAATCGTTAAATTTACACACTCCAAGGATTCTCCTGGTCATGATCAAGAGCATGACCATGGCTCTGTTGCTTATTTGTAAAGTACATAATACTGTTCATAATTGTAAACTGGCTACAAATTAATAAAATACTTCTACAAGAAAAATGTTAGATATGTCATGTAAAACCAGTAGATAAGGCTAGCAAATACTACAGTAGAAGTTGCATGTCTTGTTAATATATATTTCACAACAATGATATGCACAGTCAATCATTTACCTTGCTTCATGTCTGTAGGTTGGTACAACATCATCAGCTGCTGTGGATCCCTTGCCTGCATTGGGGAAAATTTCAAATGTGAGTTTCTGATGAGTTGGTGAGATTTGTTTACTTTTCATTCATTATTAAAACTATCTTTTGGTTTCGTCTGCATTTTAATGGAGCCTTTAGGCTATCCAATAATGCCTTTCTCTGGTTTATTCAGTTGTTGTATTGTTATTTAGCTACCATATCATGTTCCTGAAAACTTATAAAAGAGTCCATGTTAGGCATATAATCTAGGGAGCCCTAACTTAACCAAAAACCATGGTCAAAGGTAAAGGGTTGACTCTCATTTATATACCCTTCACACACTACCGATGTCTGATATCGTTAGAGACCAACACGAAGAGTTAGCAAGACTTTATCTTCTTGCAATTTATACATTGAAAAATCTGTTAAATCTTATTTTTTTCTAATGGATAAAGGCACTTCTGATGCATTTATGACAAGGAACAGAGTAATGGACTGTGGTTTCATGTGGATGCTGCTTATGCTGGAAGCGCATGCATCTGTCCAGAATATCGGCACTATATTGATGGTGTAGAAGAAGCCAGCTCATTCAACATGAATGCACACAAATGGTTTTTGACAAACTTTGACTGTTCGACTCTTTGGGTTAAGGTATGCTACTATGCTCTTAAGTTTACGGAATTAAAGTTAAATGTTATCTCTAATTAGTGAAACTTAACTAATTCAAAACTATACTCCTACGTTTGGAAGGAAAAGCGAATAGAATAAATGACATGTTAGTCATATATCTCTTATTATGAAACATTTTACCTCAGCATATGTTTCTTAGCAAAAACTCCTCAGTTCATGAAATTGCATCAACTAGTAGTCATAAGCTATAATGCAAAAACTAGGAATATTTGCATACTCTTTAGTTGATTGCTGCTATCTATTTTCTTCTATTCCAACCTGAGCAAAGTTAACATGTCATTGTCAACAGGACAGAAGTGCACTCATCCGGTCATTATCAACGAATCCTGAGTTCCTTAAAAATAAAGTGAGTATGTTTCACTTTTGTTATGAATTTTTGTTGGAAATATGAAGCTGAAATGTTTATATTAAAGTGCCTATAATTGGCGGGTTGTGCTGTGCCCACCATTGATATATATGTAAAGCTATGTCTACTATGCCATTTGAATTGCTTGTTATCTACTGCCATTTACCTTAATAGAATTAATTGCTTACATGTAAAAAAAAAAAACTAAACCTAGACCAGTAATCCTGATTGATAGCATGCATAACTTAGATGGATTATTATGATTGTTGTTAATTTGACTTCAGAATGTAGCGCGCACTATCCATTGATGATTTTGGTGTATAAAACTGATATTGTGATTGTATGAACTGTTTGTTTGGAATGAATCAAAATTTCTTATTGGGTCCTCCATTATATATGCACTATACATGTTGAGATTAGGCTATATCTGCAGTCAGATTATCTCTCAGGGTATATGCTAGATTTGATTCAACTAAATTAATATTGGGATCTGTGATTTCAGTCTATAGGCTGTATATAACCAGAACCACAAGGCTGTCATTCTGCCAGTAAAAACTGAAAGTCTTTGGTATTGGAGAATATGTTACTTACCTTAAGTAATCTTGAATGTGTTTAATTAACCTTTTTTTATTTTTTTTCCTGATGTTCGGTGCTGGTTTAACTTTCTCTTTTTTGTTAGGGACTCACAAATGCAATTCATATCCAATTCGCAATATTTATTCATCCAATATAGTATAATACTATTTGTGCTTTGAGAGAACCACATACAAATAAATTGAGAAAAAAAAGAAAATTATGAACTCTTGTTATAGTCAAATGAATAATCTAATTTATTTGCCTGTTGTTCAGGCTTCTCAAGGCAACATGGTTGTGGATTACAAAGATTGGCAAATCCCTTTAGGACGCAGGTTCAGGTGCGTCATTGCAGGAAAGCCACTGCAAAAGCTTCAAAACTAGCTTTACTAATATCACTTTTACTAATCAGATTCTTCATTCATTTATATATGATTTGCACAACATTATTGAAAAAGAAAAAAGATCAAAGAAATTTAATCAACCATGCAGAGAAAATGGGAGGGAAAAAAATAAAGAAGATTTCATTCTCTGTCACGGAAACTAATACAAAAATTGTCAAATTTATTAGTAGCACTGCTAGACTGGATTAATTTCGTAGTCTATTAAGGAGGACCTCTAGGGTACATGACACACTCTTGTTATATAATCATTTACCAAGAAAGGAGTTCTCTTTATATGAAATGTGGAATGCATAATCGTATCACATGTGGTCTATTTCATAAAAAATAGAACAAGAAAAGTCTCAAATCTTCTACCTATTTTATCTTTCAATAATGCAGTGAATGTTTAGAGTTTCACCTACATCACACATAAAACATCTCTAAGCTCAATAAAAGTAGCCATCTTCTGGACTTTATATTCTAATATGGTGTAACTATGCAGATCTCTGAAACTATGGATGGTATTGAGACTTTACGGGTTGGAAAACTTGCAGGCTTACATAAGAAACCACATTGAATTGGCTAGGAAGTTCGAAGAACTTGTCAAGCTAGACTCAAGATTTGAGGTAATGATAGAAATTAAGTAGTTTGATTGACTCATGAGCTACAAGCACTTTAAAATCTTGCCATACATCCATGTAACATAGATGGAATCCATTTAGAGGTTTGTCAACTCTTTGATCCTCTATTCTTTTCCCATTTTGTTCTGGAAAATAAAGGGGCTCTCCTTGAATGCAGAACATATTCAACTACCTGTGTGTGTGTTAAACATAGCAAACTTCACCTCCTCGAGATTGATTCTATCATCTTGCTACTTATATTTCTATTATCATTAATTTCACTTCACAAACTTGCAGGTTGTGGCCCATCGAAAATTTTCTTTAGTTTGTTTTCGCATGTCGCCTACCCAGAACAATGAAGAGCACACTAACAGATTGAACCGCGAGTTATTGGAGGCTGTAAACTCAACCGGGAAACTCTTCATCTCTCACACAGTACATTCGAATCTATTTCAGATATATTATTATGATCATGCACAGCACTACTATAGACTGACTTTATTTTGATTTTGGGAAAAAAAAACAAAATTAGGTTCTATCGAACAAGTATGTGCTACGGTTTGCAGTGGGAGCACCACTGACGGAAGAGAGGCACGTCGTTGCAGCTTGGAAGATATTACAGGAAACGGCTTCTGCTTTGCTAAGTAAAATGTGATAGTAAGCTTGTGATTATGCTTCTATTCATGCATTTAAAATTGCCTGCTTTGTTATGAGGGCAATCTTTGGATAAAATTTGGCATCTCTTTTATCTAAGGCAAACTTTGGACATTCTATTTAACACGCTCGTGGTTAATAGAGATATAAACATATGTTATTTTCTCGTAACCTTTTTCTTGGAGGAAGGCTTATTCATAGATTAATGCTTCTCTACGGTTAGTTATTTCCCTTCAGATATTCTTCAATTACATTCTATATATAGAGAATTTGTTTTTTGCTTCATTTTAGGACATTCTTTGTCGATCCCATTTATCCGTGCTTTTGAACAAAAAGAAAGTGTAAATGTAGGATAAACAGGTTTGAATTTGGATCTAGAATATCATTATCCACTATAGGTGGCATCTAATTTTGGAAAATACTGTACGGGATTTAGTCAAATATGGCTGATTTTAGTTCGAATATTAGGATATATGAAGTGTACATTGATATCATGACTGCATGAGAAACAACGTAGAATGAGATCAATTTTGTAATTTTCCTAAGATTTGAAATGAGACCGTTTATTAAAAATAAATAACACGTGGTCGTAATTGACGATTGTGTAAGAAAAATCAAATATTTAATTATTCCTTTTGGTCAAATCATATTTGGTGGGCTTATAGTGAGCCGTGGCCCAATCACTTTAACACTTAAAATATGGTGGCCCACTTGCTTTTAGCTTGTTTTGACGATTCCGTACGAAGAGGACCGATATGGTTCTATACTATTTTATTACTCGTCTATTAATATCGTTGCATATGTAACAAGTATCAGTTTAAAAAATTTAAAAACGATTTCATTATTAGATATTTTTTATTGATGTCATATTATTCTATCATGTTTTAATTTTTAAGTAGATCATTTATTAAAAATTTGGTTGTTGGAAGAATGTATTGAAATTTTTATGAATGTCAGACTTTATTTAATAATTTTATTAAATCTCGAAATTGAAAAATGTATTAAATTTTTTCCCAATAGAAAAATATTTAGAAAAACACACTATTCAAATGATCAAATCAATCATTCCCTTTTGTGGAAGTAATTATCTTATATGATGTGATTTAAAAAGGGTATTCAGGTTTAGACAAATACCAAACTGATCTTGAATTATCATTTCTTCGTTGCATTCAACAAATGTTGCATGGGAAACCTTGTCCACAATTTTTTGTCCAATCACGACGCTAAAACTTATCAAGAAATAATAAATGCATGACACATAACTAATTATAGTAGTACGACTTGCATTCAAATAAATTAAAGCTTTTACCCCACATAAATAAAGCTAGCTACAAATAAGAAAATGATATATAAGAAGCTCTTATGTTATGTGACCCCACTAGTTTAAGTGTTATTGATGAGATTAAACCCTTTTACCTACCAAAAATTCACATGTGCCTAAATGAAGTTATTTTTGTACCAACAAATGAATGGTCCATTTTTAATGTGAAAAAGATGTTTTCTTTGAGATGGATTCCAAAAAAGTAGTTGATGCCTTCAATTTTTGCAAGAATGATGTTTTGTTATTATTGTTTCTATCAATGCTGATTTATGAATATATACTTCATCAGGAACATGGTTTTTTAGTTTAAGTGTTTTTAAATCAGCAAATGGGATTTGTCCATATGTTGATAAGAAATGGTTCTAGCTAGTATATGTTTCAATTAAGAATATTGATAATTGTTTAATATTGGAGTGTAACTTCCTTCTACTTAATGAAATTTAAGTTTCAATTAAATAACAAATTTTAAGATTGGGTATCATATTTTGTGTTATATTACATCATTGTACATCACACATGTCAACATCAATATATGTTTAGAGAGTATTTGGTTATAACGGATGAATTAATAAAAAAAACTAGTGATATTGATATTATAAGAGGATGACTTTGGCAGATATATATATTTTTTTACCTTATTTATTACTTTGAAAATTATTGCAGAAGGATTTTGTTGCATTGCATGAAGTTTTTAGAAGAGGATTTTGGAAATGTTTTATTAAGAAAACCTTCTCAATTGATGATCTAGACAAAACATATTCAAAATATTATCTCCATAATATAATATATATTCATAAAGTATTCTGAAGGATAAGGAATAATATAGTATATATTTTATTTATGTATGTATTAGTTTTTACTCTATATTACTTATAAGAATAAGAAGATAATATATTAAATAATATTATATAACACATTAGAAAATAATTTTTTAAATTTCGATAACATCATATATAAATTTGATTTGTTAATTTATAAAAAAAATGTTGTTTAACTTTATTTTTAATCACAACAAGGTTATTTTAATTCTTTTACTTTTGGTGTGATTAACTAAAAGTGTCTATATTAGTACGCATATAATTTGTTTTTAAGAATTGTGAGGTCTAATTCAATCTAAAATATCATACATGATTTAATAATATATATCTAAATGGTAGATTTAAAATTTTAATTTAATTACTCTAACAATTAGCTAGTCCGGTTGTTATCCTTTTGTAAAATTAAACGAAAACAAATTAAAGCATTGTTGGAAGAATACATGTTAATTTTTTTTTATTTTTTTTTTGAAAAATCTATAATTGTTGGCTAAAAAGAATTTTGTAGTTGGTTATGTCAATTAATAGTCTGGTAACTCAAGAGAGATTCTACATTACCTCAATGTGAACAATGATGGATGTATGATATGTGTTCGTATAAAAAAGGTAGAAGTTGTTTTAGTTTTATGATATTTTTTTTAATTGACACATATCACACATCCAATGATATTAATACACACCTGATGGATATCATTAACTCATTATGAAAGAGAAAATGTTTGGTATCCGAGTATAATTGAATAACAAATCAGGTGCAAAATTGCAAATTATATTGAAACTAGCAGTGTATTCGAATTAATGGGAGAACAAAATAAAATTCCATACACATCATGATAACATTTACATTGTAGCAATTTAAAGAGAACGGAATTGTTATTTCTCAATTATTTAATCACACGCCAGTTTAATTAAAATTGAGTTATTAAAAGAAAATTGCCTGGTATAGTAACTAGAACGACCTTAACTAATTTAAGGATATAGATAATTATGGATTATATATTAATCAACTGGTTTATAATAATATCAAAGTTATTTCAATCATTAAAAGTAGTCATTGTCAACCCTTACGCATTTTGGCATGTGATGTTTAATCTAGTTATTATAAGTAGTATCGGAAACCATTTGTTCATAGGTAATCGTTGTACTTCAGGTTTTTAAAGTTGTGATAGGAATGACAACGGGGGTTGGGGAGCAATCCCCGTCCTTGTCAGTTTCGCGGGGAAAATTTCCTCTCCACTCCCACTTAGTGAGGATTCCCGTTCCATTATTATTTTTTTTAATAAATTTTTTATACTACATAAAATAATTCATTACATATAATTAAAAATATGAACAAAAACATAAAAAATGACTCATAATTCAAATAAAAGATAAACCATAATTTAATTAAGCTAAGCTAAAAAACAAAGATAAACTTTCCTACTATATTTCATTTATTTCATCATTTTTCAATACTTCAATTCACTTAGAAGAGAATGAGAAATAGGATTTTGAGTTTTTGATTTGTATACTAAAATATATTTATTTTTTAAAATAATATATATTATATTATTTAATATATATATATATATATATATATATATATATAATTCGAGGCCCCACGGGGAACGGGAAGGAAATCCCCACCCCACCCCGCCCCGCCCCGCCCCGCCCTGCCCTGGAGGGAAAAATCGCCCCCATTCTCATCCCCACGGGGATGCATTTCGGGTCATTCCTAAGTTGTGAATTGCAATGATTTAAGTTCTAAGCTATTTTTATGTAGGAAAATGTTAAATGTTTATTATGCGTAATTTTTAATATGTTCATCGATGACGTGTAATGATCTCATTCCTTAATTTATAAAAAGTCAAATTAATAAATTTATTAGATTTTTGACACATTAGCTGTAGACACATATTAATATGCCCACAATGAGTAGGGTAGGAAGAATGATTTTATGTAATAGATATAAACATATGAGAATAGAAATAGAAGAATTTAATAAACTAAACATACTACTTTATTAAATGTAATCAGATAAAAGTATTGAGATTTATTGCAGGCTTAATAGTTATTTTGCCTTAATATCCATTGACGTCTAACTTGAACATCAAAAGTCAATCAAAATAAATACATTAAAATTTGAGTTTAGCTATTAAATACTCACATAGATAAATGATGAACGTAACATCAAATCCAGACATATTATTATTATCATTTTTAATTTACAAGAAAAAAAGGAAAAAAGAAATGGAATAGTGGGTAAGCAAAGAAGGTGAACAAGCATGGTGACATCAAACTTTTTGGAAGCAAGTCAATTCATTCACGACATCTTATGCAATGAGGAAAATTAGGTGGTATGCACATTATCACTACAATATACCACTACCACAATTAATTTTAAATGATTTAGAATTTAATATGCATTACTTTTTGTTCAATCTTTAGTCTTTATGTCAATTTAATTATTTGACCATGTGTACGTATTAGAGCTAGCAACAAAAAAGTACTTGATAGAGGACTATAAAGGTTCTTTTAGCTTTTAATCAACTTTCAACTTTTTTATGATTGTGGGTGCTATCATATTCTTCTTGGAAGATACTTAGGTACATAGTTTTGCACTATATTTTCTATCACAATGATGTATTGATTTTTTTTTATTATAATATGGTTAATATATGTTATGTGATATTATATAGATGTCTATCTCAATGATCAATCTGTGTACAAAATATGTTTCAAATATAAATAATTTTTGGCTATCATATAATTGTTAGATTAAGGGTTTTCTCTTCAAGAAAGTTTATATATGTCTAAATGAGTATTTATATGTGGTCTGGCTCAAATGTCCATCATGAGCAACTCTTAATATGTCATCGATGACGTGTAATCATCTCATCCCCTCGAAAAATAAAATTAATAGACTCTGAATTTTTGACATATCAACCGTGAGCATATATTAATGTGCTTACGGTGGGTAAGTGAGCAGGATTGTATTTATATGTTGTCATTAATCCATATGTCTTCTCATTTAAATTTTTAATATAGAAAATAGACAAGTGCTCCTGTGCATCTAGTGCATGGATCTTAGATCCGTGCAATCCGGGTCGACCCGATCCGAATCCGCGAGTTTCTTTTTTTTTTTGTTAAATTTTATATCTTGACCTTTATGTTAAAACTCGGTGATCTTTATGTACAAATGTTGTGACCTTTATGTATAAATGTTGTGACTTTTATATATTATAACTTATAAAAAAATGAAGAATTTCAACAAAATTTGTACATAAATACATTTATGTGATATTCATGTAACATTTATGTATATTCATGTGACATTTATGTACAAATATCCATACATTTATATAATATATAAATGTATGGATATTTGTACATAAATATATAAATGTATGGATATTTGTACATAAATGTCACATGAATATATAAATGTATGGATATTTGTACATAAATGTCACATGAATATACATAAAGGTCAAATAAATATAACATAAAGATATCTAAGTACAAATTTTGCTAAAATTCTCTTTTTTTTAAGTTATTGAATATAAAGGTCACAGAACTTATACATAAAGGTCACATAATTTGTATATAAAGGTTACAGAATTTGTATATAAAAATTTTAACCTGAAAGCAAAAAAATAAAAAAAAATAAAAAAAATAAAAAAACACTCGAATCCGGATCGACCCTGATTATATGTACACCAAGTGTATATGAGGCATGCTCTAGAAAATAATGTGAGAAAAGATTCCAACCCAACTTTTGCCTTACCTAGAGTTGGCAAGTGTACATACTTAAAATACTTAAATATCATAATATGCTTTTCATCCTTTCATCTAAATGAATTATTGGCATTTAATCTAATTAATAATACCCATGGGAAGATAAAAACAAAACATGAACATATAGATAACCTCAAGCAATTGATTGTGATTTATAGTAGTACTTTCCTATTTTATCTTACCTTTAACATTTTTTTGACCCAACTGAACCCCAAACTACTTGAGAAATGTTTATCTATTCTAAGGTAAGCTCACCTCAATGACTATTTTGTTTACAAGCAATTAATTAGTGGCTAAACCAAATTATATACATTTGGGTTAATTGCTAACAATTTACAAATTTTGATGTAATCTATTTTCTTTTTAATTATAATTGAACCAAATAGACGATCATTTTTACATTCTAAAATTTAATTTTTCTAGTATGTTATATCTTCACTCTCACACGCTCCATGAGAATTGCACCTAATTTACATGTTCTAATTCATTTTTGTATGTTATCAATTAGTTTTCGTCCAGTACGATCATGGTAGTATATTGTAAAATAATGTAATTGTAAATTTATAATGTTGTTAGAAATAATATATATATATATATATATATTTATTTAAAATATGATCACGGTAGTATATTGTAAAATAATGTAATTGTAAATTTATAATGTAGTTAGAAATAATATATATATATATTTAAAATATGTTAAAATAATGTTAAAATTTACAAATTTCATGAAAAAAAAAAGGATTTTTTTTAATAAGGTAATAAAAAAAATTGTGTTTGACGAAATATTATATTAATATAGAAAATTAGATTATAAATTTATAGATTTAAATGATTAAAATTTAAAAATAAATCCAGAGTTCATGGTTTTTTTTAATCAATTTTAAAATATAAAATAAAGGTAACGATCTACAAGTTTTGAATGGCTTGTTTATATACAATGCATGTTGTGATGTTCATTTACTCAACATTCTCATCACAGATCAAGATTTTATTTATATGTTCTTAAATTTATGAAATGTTAACCGTAAAATTTTAATTCATCTATAATAGTGGATCTATATATAACATTTATATGGTCTTTGATTGCTTAAAAATGTTTAAAATACCTTAACAAATTATATTGATATGTTAATTTGAATAATACCTTATACACATTAAAAAAAAAAAAGATATGAGGGATGAATTAAGCTCGTAATTTATATTTTTCAAAATATCATTTTATGAGATTGGTGAATGTAGTATTCATAAATCATTGAGACCAATATATTAATTTTTGAACAAAATAAATAGTCATCCTTAATTGTATAATAATATAAAATCTTTTTAAATTAAGTCTAATATTTATATTTTTTGAAGAATATTTAGAAGGTATATTTGGTAATTTAATATTTAGAATATTATGTCAAAATACACTGATTTCGTGCTACCACTGCCATAATAAATAAATGAATAATATGAAGCTATTATAGTGATATCTAGATACATGATTTCATGCGAATAGCAAATTTAAAAAAATATATGAAGTTATATTAGGAATATTCACTACATCAATTTCATAGTGTTTTTTTTTTTTTTTTGATGTGTACCAAGCATTCTGTAAATAAATACTAATATAATTTTTGTATTATTGTTATGTATGATATAGCTTACCAAATCAGCACAATTTCATATAAATTTCACTTAAATTTTATGTAATATTAAATTGAAATTCGTTTTAATAATAATTTAACATAAAATCATACAATGAATCATAACACCAAATAGATAAATATTCAACAAATATCAATGACCGGTGTTATTTTAGAACTTTGCATATTAAATGAATTCCCGCACTAATTAAGATAATGAATCATTTTATGTAGTTTATTTATTAAAATTACAAATAGTAAGGAGGATTTGGATAGGAAAATCGCAACTTCTATATTCTATATATATGTATATATATTCTATAAATTAATTCATTTAACCTATTTTCAAACTCAAAGTTCTATAATATTTGCTATGATTTATCTAGAAGTTTCAACAGTACCAATCCAAAATTAAAATTCGGCTATTCTTGGTTGAAATGGGTTGCAAATGAATTAAAATGAATAGCAACATCTTTCTTTACCCTTCTAGAAAACACAATTATTTATGTGCATCAGATGTATAGATTGAAAATCATATAATTGAGTTGATCTAACTCAGTGATGTTTTCTACACAATATATTCCACAAACGCTTCATGCATCTTAGATCCGCATTAAATCCTAGTCCCGCGTGCATAATATTTAAATTATATTCGCATAACATTTAAATTATGTTCGCATAACCTTTATGTTTATATTAGGTTAACCTTTTACAGTGTATTACAAACCTATAACTTTTATGTTTATGTTAGGTAACATTTTACAGTGTATTACAAACCTATAATACCTTTTAAATTTTTATGTTATTATAATATAACATTTATGTTATTCTTTAAATACATAAAGATTATATTAATATAACATAAATGTTAAATTATTATAACATAAAAGTTCAACGATACTACATGAATTTTGATATTGAAAAAAATCTAATTAATATCATTTAAAAGTTATGATATTTTTATATAAACTTATATTAATATAATATAAATATTATATTTATATAATGTAAAAGTTATCGAATAAATTTAAAAAATAATATAATTTGGACTGGATCGGAGCCGTCCTGCGCACACCAAATTGTATGAATTTAGCTCCGCACACTTGATTTATAGGAATAATACTCTCTACAAAATCGTGTGTCCCAAATTCTCCAATACAGATTATTAAAATAAGATTTGAAAATAATTGGACTTGATGGGTGGTTGAAATTGCAAAAAATCTAAAGTTTATAATATACATTGCAATATTTTGAAAATATACAAATTATGACAAAATTCAAGAAATTTTAACAATTAAATGTATATTTTTCAATCCATATAAAGTGCAAATAAAACATGAACAAATACGAATATGAATATAATATTTCTTTGGATATGCGAGCTATAAAGAAATAAGAGTACAACTCTTATAAGTCTTACAGATCTAATTATGTTAGAAGAATCAAAATACAGAATTCATAAAATTGAAATTGACTTACGAAAATAAATTTATTTTTGAAATGGTAAAACTTAAACCTATAAAATTATATCCATAAAAGGACTTTTTCATATAATTTTTTAAGAAAAATAATATAATTTAGTAGTATATAAATTAGTGCAAAACAAAGTTGCTGAGAGCTAATTTCATCATTATCAACAACAACAAAGTTGTACTGTCACACGGCACTACCTCTGCCACTGTGCCAACCCACAAAACAACAGCACAGAAAAGATAACTCCATTCACACTATCATTCTTCATTTATTTAATAAAGTTGATAATGTTTTTCATTTTATAATTTTTCTTTTATCTTATTTCTTGAATTAAAAATCCATAAAAATTTAAGTTTTATAATTTAACTGAAAAGTGATTGTTAAAATAAGATATTATGTAGAATCCCTAACCTTTGACAGCTTTAAGCTCCAAATCTAACTTCTCATTTTCAAACTTGTAAGATTATCTTTTTAATGTATTGAATACTCTTGGACTTGTGATGATACATCTCAATAAATTAAATAACAATAAATTAAATAAGTTAGACTTTTAAAAATGCCATAAATTATTTTAATAAATTTGTGTTTGTTTTCTTCACATCAATAACATTTGTACGGAATAAGTTTGAAGAATTCTAACCTTGTTACCAACATCAATGACTCCAACAAAGAATGGCCTATATTATTTTCTATGTTTAAAAATGCAAGCTTGGAAGTTGATTTTTGTGTTAAATGTAATTAGTACGTAAATAATTAATGATTATCTAGTTTCAAACTGAAATTGTCTTTCCATCAAATTTATTACATTCAATCCAAATTGACAACAATATGAATATAAATTGATGAGAAGTTTATTAAACACAAATCAAACTCATTTTCAATCAAATTCATACATAAATTGTGAGTTATGATATGTGAAATTTGTTCAGAGTAGTCTAAGTAAACTTATTATTATTCATTTTGAAATTGTATGCAAAAATTGGAGTTGAAAAATGGTAAATCATGTACAGAGAATCTGGATCTTTTCATAACAGAATTCGAATATGCATGCATGAGATATCATATATCATAAAAATTTCATTTTAATAGTTTCTTAAAAGTTTGGTGAATTGATTTAAAAATGACGAAATATATAACCACTTTTTAAAACTAAATAAAATAAATATATAGCCACCATTTAAAAATGTATAGATCATAGATATACACAACATATTTGTATATGTGCTTATGTTAGATCTCTCCTCTCTCCTCTTCTACTCCCTCTCTCCCTCTCCTCTCTCTCCCACCGCCTTGCGAAATTCTACACTACCTACAGTGTAGGAATAGCTGTGAGTTGGTGGTGCCATTATCTTCTTGCTCTACTGTTCCCGTTTAAAAGTCTCTCCTTGTATTTGGGTCGCTTAAATTTGTCTCGGCCAAAATAATTTTCGGAGTGAAGACAAACCCAGGTCAGTATTTGATGTTTCCTATAATGGGTTTGTTTCAGATTCAATCCTTGCCCACCTTTTTCTTATTAATTTTGTCCGCATGAATAAATAAGTGGTCTTGAGAGAGAAGCATGTAGAGGGAGAGAGGAAGAGGAAGAGTTTGAGCGTGTTCTGATTGTGTTTTTCCTCCTCTGCTGCATTTTCTGTTGTTATTCTGTGTTGGGTTTGATGATACATGACTTTGTTTTCATGTGCAGATTCCTCTCTCTCTCTCTCTCTCTCTCTCTCTCTCAGTGACTTGTCATTAGGCTGCGCATGGACACAATTTCTATCGCCAGATGGTGAAATATGCCCTTAACACTATTTGATCTCTCATCACCCGTGATATTATCCAACTCCATTAATAGCATCAGTGTTGTTATTGAGCTCATAGTCATTGATTTGGGTCATTTTCTTGGTTCTAATAAGATTGGTATCTCTAAGGATTATTATGGGTATCAATCTTTTCTTGGCCACTGAAACGACATTCTCTCTAGCTTCAAACGGCTTCCTACCCACCTTTCAGGCTCTGCCCTTGTTGGAATTAGCCTCAATTTGCATCAACATAACCTTGGTTCTTGTGTTTCTATCCTTTGTATCTGCGAAACAGGTTGGGTTGTGTATCGGTAGGAAGGAGGATTTGGGTGGGGGTTCCGTGGCTGTTAGGCACAGAGGAGTTGGTGATGCTGAGGAAATTCATAATATTGTGATTGGTAAAGGCTACAAAGCTTCACTATTCTCTTGCTTTTATGTTCTGGTAGTGTACATTATCGTGTTGGGGTTCGATGGTGTAGATCTTATAAGAGATGCTTCACAAAAGTCTGATTGGACTTTTTTACTGCTCCCTGCTTCTCTGAGTTTAGCTTGGTTTGTGCTGAGCTTTTCCGTGCTTTATTGTAAATATAAGGGTGCTGAGAAATTTCCGTTGTTGTTGAGAATTTGGTGGATTGCTTCCTTTCTAATTTGTCTGTGTAACTTGTATGCTGATAGTAGAGGACTTCTGAAAGAAGGATCAAGCTACTTGGGTTCTCATGTTTTGGGGAACTTTCTCGTTACTCCACCTCTTGCTTTTCTAAGTTTTGTTGGTGCTAGAGGTGTTACTGGCATTCATGTTTCTAGGAATTCTGATCTCCGAGAGCCTTTGCTGCTTGAAGAAGAAGCAGGGTGTCTTAAGGTTACTCCTTACAGTGAAGCTGGCCTTATCAGTTTGATCACTCTTTCATGGCTGAATCCAATTCTCTCAATTGGGGCTAAGAGGCCGCTGGAGCTGAAGGATATCCCACTGCTTGCACCAAAAGATCGTTCCAAGACCAACTATAAGGTATTGAACTCGAATTGGGAGAAGTTGAATGCTGAGAATCCGTTGAAACAGCCTTCTCTAGCTTGGGCTATTCTCAAGTCTTTCTGGAAAGAAGCTGCCTGCAATGCTATATTTGCTGGGGTGAACACTTTAGTTTCGTATGTGGGACCATACATGATTAGTTACTTCGTTGACTACCTATGTGGAAAGGAGACTTATCCACATGAGGGGTACGTTCTTGCTGGAATTATCTTTGCTGCAAAGTTGGTGGAGACATTAACAACACGGCAGTGGTATCTTGGGGTTGATATCTTGGGTATGCATGTGAGATCAGCTCTTACGGCAATGGTATATCGGAAAGGACTAAAACTTTCAAGCTCAGCTAGGCAAAATCACACAAGTGGAGAGATTGTCAACTACATGGCTGTTGATGTTCAGAGAGTAGGTGACTACTCGTGGTATTTACATGACATATGGATGCTTCCTCTCCAAATTATTCTTGCTCTTGCAATTCTATATAAAAATGTTGGAATTGCATCGGTTGCCACACTCATTGCCACCATTATATCCATTGTTGCAACTGTTCCAGTAGCAAAGGTTCAGGAAGAATACCAAGACAAATTGATGGCAGCAAAGGATGAGAGGATGAGGAAGACTTCAGAATGCCTAAGGAATATGAGAATTCTCAAATTGCAAGCCTGGGAAGATAGATATCGACTGATACTGGAAGAAATGCGTAATGTGGAATTCAAGTATTTGCGGAAAGCTCTATACTCACAGGCTTTCATCACATTTATATTCTGGAGCTCGCCTATATTTGTTTCAGCTATTACATTTGGAACTTGCATTTTGTTAGGTGGTCAGCTTACGGCTGGCAGTGTTCTTTCTGCTCTGGCTACTTTCCGTATCCTGCAAGAACCACTTAGAAATTTTCCTGACTTGGTATCTATGATGGCTCAGACTAAAGTCTCTCTTGATCGAATCGCTGGATACCTGCAGGAGGAAGAGCTGCAGGAAGATGCAACCATCACTTTGCCAAGAGGCACTTCAAATGTGGCCATAGAAATAAAAAATGGAGAATTCTGTTGGGATCAATCTTCGTCTACCCCAACCCTTTCAAACATACAAATCAAGGTAGAGAAGGGGATGCGTGTGGCTGTCTGTGGTGTGGTTGGTTCTGGGAAGTCAAGCTTCCTTTCTTGCATCCTTGGTGAGATTCCAAAAATATGTGGTGAAGTAAGTCTGATCTTGTGGTTGTTATATTTTATACCCTTTTTACCCTTTCCAGTATTGTGATCGTAAAATGCTAAAAATTGTGTTGATTGAATCTTATTGGTCATCTATGGGTATGTGCTAGGTTAGAGTATGTGGTTCTGCAGCCTACGTTCCTCAGTCAGCTTGGATTCAATCAGGAAATATTGAAGAAAATATCCTCTTTGGAAGTCCCATGGACAAGGCAAAATACAAGAGTGTTATTCATGCCTGTTCACTGAAGAAAGACTTGGAGCTATTCTCGCATGGTGATCAAACCATTATTGGTGAGAGAGGGATAAATCTTAGCGGTGGTCAGAAGCAACGAGTGCAACTTGCTAGGGCACTGTATCAAGATGCTGATGTTTATTTACTTGATGATCCTTTCAGTGCTGTTGATGCACATACTGGCTCGGAATTATTTAAGGTTTCGAACATGATTTTCTAATTTCAATTAGCAAATCAAGCAAATTTGAATCTGGCTGATTTTTTTATTTTTTTATTTTTCTTGGATTACAGGAGTACATACTTACAGCACTAGCTACAAAGACTGTCATTTTTGTCACTCATCAAGTTGAATTTTTGCCTGTCGCTGACTTGATTTTGGTACTGTCTTCATTGCCATCCTTTTGTCATGACTTAAAATCTGAGTTTGGCTTCATATACAATTGGTGACCATGTTTTATTTCAGTCCTTTTTATTCAGTAACCGTCTTTTAGTTGTTAATTTTGTTGCTTAGTTCATCTTCCTATGTCAAGCTTTTATCATGGACTCTACCCTGCCATGGTGACAGCAAATTTAAATGTTAATTGGTAACTGGTGTAGGTTGGGGCCTTGCCTAGAGTTCTGGCTTTGGAAACTACAAGAAAGTCCTGCTTAGTAATTGCAGGCTGAAGTATATATTTTCTCTTATGATCGAGTTTGTAACGACAATAAAACCATTCATATATTAGCGAAATGAATTATTTATTCATAAAACCTACAAATAGAAGTTTTGCATCATGAGTTGGCATAAATAAGAATATTTGTTATTTTTTACCTTCAAGATTAACTATATTGTAATGGTCTCTTGTTTTCTGGTGGCATGGGAATCATTTCAATCTAGTTAAGATTGCTAAAAGTACTGTGGTCGAGTCTCCTGGAAGTTCTCATGATATGAGTGTGTTGGAGAAAAAAGACCGTATGCTGTGTAGAAAATTAGGAATAATTGTCAGTCAGTGTTGCTACTTTAGAAGTTCTCTTATATTACCATCTTTCTCTGGAGTTCTCAAGATTCTATAATCAAGCTTCATAAAATCTCGTGAGCATTGTGCACAGAACCCCCTATCTAATTTACCCTATCAGGGGGTTCTCTAGATCTCTGGTTGACATTTTATTACCTTCAGCATGGATCATCCTCTGAATTTATAAGATCTCTAAAGACATTGTCAAGACATTGTGCATATCCTACAACCTCATTTCAACAAATTAGAGATCAAATGATCAAGGGTATCAAAGATAGTTGATGTATATATTTCATCTGATTAATTTTGCAACTTCTTTGGCATACCGTATCAAACAACTAGTTCATGCTTTATTTTGGTGGTTTTCAGGAACTATACTTCTTACATGTCCTGCATGCTAGAACGTTGTGCATTCATTTTTACAGATATGAAGTTGAGAATTAACCAAATCTCACCAACTTATGCTACAAAAATACAAAATCATAGAAATGTTGGAAAGAAAACAATGTCAATAAAACTAAGACTATGTTATTAGAACCCAAATAAGATTCCAAAAATTTTCAGACAATGCTTCTTTCTGCTGGCACCTTTGGAGAGATCTCCTGATCAGTAGGCTGTATCGGCTTATTCTTATAATAGCACATTGTTTTTGCATGTGGCGTCATTCTTCTTATTTATTAATTTTCCAGCATCTCCTTCTACCTTGTTGTAGGTTATGAAGGAAGGTCGTATTATTCAAGCTGGAAAATATGATGAACTTTTGCAAGCAGGAACAGATTTTAGTACATTGGTTTCAGCTCATCATGAAGCCATTGAAGCTATGGAATTTTGTAATCTAGCTTCTGAAGAATCAGATGAAAATGATCCTCTTAGTTCTCTTTCAGCCAGTACTAATGTTTCTGGCATGGCGAAGGAAGTCCAAGAAGGTGTATCATCATCAGACCAGAAAGCAATCAAAGAGAAAAAGAAAGCTGCTAAACGTTCAAGGAAAAAGCAGCTGGTGCAGGAAGAGGAGAGGGAGCGTGGAAGAGTCAGCATGAAAGTGTATTTGTCATATATGACAGCTGCATATAAGGGTTTGTTGATTCCATTGATTATTCTTGCACAAACATTGTTTCAGGTCCTTCAAATTGCCAGTAGTTGGTGGATGGCTTGGGCAAGCCCACAAACAGCTGGGGACGAACCTAAAACCAGTAGCATGATGCTTATTGTAATTTATATGGCACTTGCCTTTGGAAGTGCCTGGTTCATATTTATCAGGGCTGTTCTTGTTGCAACATTTGGTCTCGCAGCTGCACAAAAATTATTTTTTAAAATGCTAAGGACAGTATTTCGAGCCCCAATGTCTTTCTTTGACTCTACTCCAGCTGGGCGAATACTGAATCGTGTATGTTCACATGGCTTCTCTTGATAAACATGTTTCACTCCATGCCTCTTCATTTTCCATGGACTCTAGGAATGGATGCTTCATGTACTTTATGTAACTCCCAATTTTTCTTCACCCTCTAATGTTCATTCTTATTACCAGGTGTCAATTGATCAAAGTGTTGTGGATCTCGATATTCCCTTCAGGCTTGGTGGCTTTGCTTCAACAACAATCCAACTTATTGGCATTGTTGGTGTGATGACACAAGTTACCTGGCAGATTTTGCTTCTTGTTATTCCTATGGCAATTGCTTGTATTTGGATGCAGGTAAGCAATTATGTCTATCAAATTCTTCCCTCTATGCATATCTGTGCTTTAGATGCTCTAAATTTGTTTAAGAGCATGTGCATACTTGTCAATCAGATAACTGGCTGAGTTTTTGGGTATAGATGCTAGTTGATGTGCCAAAACATAGAGTGACATGTGTTTTGATGTGCTCAAATAGCCACACAAGGCACAATGAGCAATTTTGCATTTTGTGGCATGCGTTTATTCAGTTATCTTTCAATGAGTTCGTCCTGATCTGTTGCTATGAAGTATACATGAAATAATTTGCTTTCGTCATGTGTTGTGGAGAAATGACATGATTTTTCATCTCTCTCAAATGCAGAAATACTATATGGCTTCATCCAGAGAACTAGTTCGCATTGTTAGTATCCAGAAATCTCCAGTGATTCATCTTTTTGCTGAATCAATTGCTGGAGCCGCTACTATTAGAGGTTTTGGGCAAGAAAAGAGATTCATAAAGAGGAACCTATATCTTCTCGATTGCTTTTCTCGTCCTTTCTTTTGCAGCCTTGCAGCTATTGAATGGCTTTGTCTACGCATGGAACTGCTCTCCACATTTGTATTTGCTTTTTGCATGATCTTGCTAGTGAGCCTTCCTGGGGGAAGTATAGATCCAAGTAAATCACTCTTCTTTAATATCAAATGCATTTCTGCTGATCATTTCTTGTTAGATTTATGGAACTTTTATGTTATACCTGACTAGGCAATTTAGATAGTATACTGATGACAAAATAATCCTTTCGTCATGTGTTATGTAATGCTGATTCTGAAATGCTCCATAGATGGAACTATATGCTTCAAGAAGACCATGGAGTAGATGATGAAAATAGCATCACTTTGTTAAATTCTTTAATATTCAAATTTTCCCCACAGGTATGGCAGGCCTTGCAGTGACATATGGCCTAAATATGAATGCACGTTTATCACGATGGATTCTTAGCTTTTGCAAGCTTGAAAATAAAATAATCTCTATAGAAAGGATTCATCAATACTGTCACATACCTGGCGAAGCACCCACAGTTATTGATGAGACAAGACCCCCACCCTCATGGCCTGAAAGTGGCACTATTGAACTAATCAATTTAAAGGTATGCAATATGATGTTTTATTCACATTGCTGATGTAATATACCTGTTTTATGATATGTTTCATTTCAAGTTTAAACTGCAGATAATTTTATCCTATCAAAGAAGGCAAACTTATCACGCTTCTCTACATCTATGTTTTCATGCATTCTGCAGTACATCTTTTTGATATTCAGATCCACTATCTGCTATGTTATAAATTTTTTGTGATCCTTGTTAATGTATTCATTCTTTACTCAAGGTTTCTAATCAAATTCCTTTTCATGATACTGGTGAAAGATATTACTGAATAGGAGAAATTATTGTAAAGTAGCACTAAAATGGAAAAAACGCGGGCAAACAAAAGTAGGTTATTCTGTTGGACTGTTGATATTGTGGGGTCTTATCGTGCGACATTGTACATAGGGCTATTAGTTGGTCCAATCTAGGATGTCAAAGAGTACTTGTTATCAGGAACACAATTGCGAATTTAGGACATGCTATAATCTCTGGGTGTTCAACAATATGAAGCTTAGTCGTAGTCAGTGTGCAGATGGGGGGAGGGGGGGATATGGAGTTAGGGGCCTTTGACTAAGCTTATATTTAGAGCTTATAAGCTCTTGCATCTTATTGTATGTTTTTAGAGCTTATATGATGCTTAATTTTAGTTTAAAATAAGTTGTTGAAGTGTTTGGATAAATAAGATGGTGGAGCTTATAAGATGTTAGGAAAGACAATTTTGTACTTTATATGATCAAATTTGAAGGTGTTTTAATTTTTTTTTTTTTTTTTAATAAGTTGGGATTCCCTTACTTCTACATCTTATTTTTGGTCCTAAAATAAGATCTTATTTTTAAAACTTAGTCAAACACTTTTGAGGAGTTTATATCCTCTTAACATCTTATAGAATGTTTTAAGGAGCTTATAAGCTCACCCAAACACTCTCTTAGAAGAACTTTCTAAGGAGCTTATAAGCTCACCCAAACACCCTCTTAGAAGAACTTTCTGACTATCTTTGCCTCTACAGGTCCGTTACAAGGAGAGTCTTCCAGTTGTGCTCCATGGCGTCTCATGTGTATTTCCGGGTGGGAAGAAAATTGGAATCGTTGGGCGTACTGGAAGTGGTAAATCTACGTTGATCCAGGCTCTATTTCGACTGATTGAGCCAGCAGGTGGTAGAATAATTATTGACAATATTGATATTGCAACAATTGGACTTCACGACCTCCGCAACAGGCTGAGCATCATACCCCAGGATCCAACTTTATTTGAAGGAACTATTAGAGACAACCTAGACCCTCTTGTCGAGCACTCCGATCAAGAAGTCTGGCAGGTAAAATGCCTTTTCTTTTCGTCCAAGATTTATCTACACATCCTTAACGATGTCTATTAGGGTCCATTTGGATGGATGAATTTGAAATCCATGGTAGCAAATCCAGCGATGGCATTTGGATGAACGTGGATTTCAAATCATCACTTTCATTTGAACTAATTTTGGAGTCAAAGTCATTTTGATGGATTTCAAATCCACTCCAACTTGAGTAGATTTGAAATCCATTTTCAAATCCTGGATTTCAAACCACTCTATGCAAACACAACCTTAGTTTCTTTGTGTTTTTACATTCAATCTTTGTATGAAATGATGTTTTGGAATTATGCATTGATCATGTTTGAATTGTTGTAGGCACTTGATAAGTCTCAGCTAGGGGATATAATTCGCCAAAAGGAGCAAAAGCTTGATACGCCAGGTCAGCAATGATTAAATCAAGCTTCGTACATAGATGTTAGCTTTGGAAATCTGAAGGCTGACAATCAACTATTTGTTGTATCTGATGTTGAATGACAGTTCTAGAAAACGGAGATAACTGGAGTGTGGGCCAGAGACAGCTGGTATCTCTGGGTCGGGCTTTGCTTAAGCAGGCAAGAATTTTGGTGCTGGATGAAGCAACAGCCTCAGTTGACTCAGCCACAGATAACCTCATCCAAAAGATAATTAGATCAGAGTTTAAGGATTGCACTGTTTGCACAATTGCTCATCGCATCCCTACTGTTATTGACAGCGACATGGTTTTGGTCCTCAGTGATGGTGCGTTTCCATACCTTTTCTTGTTCTCCTATCTATGCTCTACGTATTGGCTTGGGATAATTTTACTGAATGTTTCTTTTTTGGTGTTTAAAAATACGGTTTGTGAAGATGTTTAAAAAATGTGACGTATTAAAATATAGGGTTAAAAGCAAAAACCAACTTAAGGTTTTTTTTTTTTTTTGTTTATCCTATTGCAACCCAAAGTTCAAGCAAGAGTTTTTCAAATTGCAACCTTAACTTTTTTTGTGGCAACTTTTCCGGTGAAATGTAAAACACGTGAATTGCACTTAACTTTCAAATTGAAAATGCGCGTACAACGCACAAAAGGTTAAGGTTGCAAATTGAAAAGTCTTCATACTTCAAGTTTGTTTTTCATTTAACCCTAAAATATATATTATGCATTGTAAAACATCATTTTTGTACATTTTGCAGGTCGGGTGGCAGAGTTTGACACTCCAGTGCGACTATTAGAGGACAAGTCTTCCATGTTTCTTAAGCTGGTATCTGAATACTCATCACGGTCTACTGGGGTTCCTGATTTTTGATACACATAGTGTGTGTGTGGATCCGGGTGCGTTTATGAAAATGTGATCAAGCTGTCGTAGCTACGTACTCAAGTCCGATGCTGCTAATACATTTAGCAGATAATCGGAAGATGGGATGACAGGTAATGGAGCATCTGGAAAGTGGGACGTGGTATGAACTCCGTTGGATATCATTACGTTCCTCTGTTTGGCGAGGTGGGTGGACTGGGACTTAACTTCACCATTAGAGCCACAATCTGTACCATAGAATAAGAATTGGTATGGTGAGATGGGTAATGATTTGAGAAGAAGAAGAAGGGCAGTCTTTTCTTGTAATCTACATGTGCAATAAAATAGGTTTTTGCAATGGACTTTTTTAATTGACATTTGTAGAGCAGCATTAGTAATGAAATTTTGATCTCTATTCATCATTTTGGCCTTGTCTATCTGCAGATTTTTTTTCCAAACAGAAGAAGGGATAAAACTCTTGTATCTCAATTTATCATTCAAGTAAAAAATAAAATAATGCTGTCCAAAAAAAAAAAGGAAAAAGAAGGCAACATTTTGGATTTGATTTGATTTAACTTTCTAATTAATGTAATTTTAGAGGTTATTTGGTTTAACTTTTTGAAATGATTTTACAAGGTTTAGCATTTTATAAGTTGTTTTTTAGTTATTAGATGTTAAATTTTGTTTTTAAAATTGAGTTGTTTAAATATATTCTAGAAAAAATGTGGCATGAGATTTGTTAGGGATGATAATTTAATCCTTAATTAAGAAATAGCGACGAGTTTCTAAAGAATTGTTTAGAAAAAGCTCATCTTTCTAACGATAGTTTAGAGCTCCATAAATTTCATTTGATACTTCATAGTTATTTTTTTAAAAATAAATTGTATGGAGGTTTCTAAACAATTACTTAATTATTTTACGGTTGGGAACAGTTCAGGTTATTGACATAGGTTTATGGCCATATGACAAGTAGGAAATTGGTGCATTTTATCGAGTGTATATTCATGATTTTATAATATTTTAGATGATTAAATGCACCGTTTCTACTCTTATATGTGTTTTATGTCTCCGGATACTTCACGAATTATTTTCTTGATCATTTTAGGATATTTTGAAGTATTTTGGAGTCGAGGAAGATGATCGTGGAAAGAAGAAGAGTCATTTGGGCCGATTTAATTTCCAAAGCCCACAAGAATTAAAGAGAAAAGAAGAAGAAGAGATGGAGGCCCAATTGTGAAGAAATGGGCCTGGCCCAAAGTGCTCCAAACTCAATCAATTCTAGTAGCCGCCAATTGTGACTTGAGGAGAAATGAAGGAAAAACTTTCATCTTTTTGTAGAGAAAGGGAGATTATATATTTGGAAGGAAAAATGGGCACTGTTCACGTCCAGCAGAGAGGGCTTGGAGGCAGGAAGATTTCAATTAGAGTTAGGCAGACAGTAATTAGAGTTAGTGAGAGAAATTAATTTTAGACTTTGCCTAAATTAGGTTAGGGAGAGAGATTAGTTTGAAGAGTGAGAAAAACATATTTTCCTATTTTCAACATTAGTTTAATTTGATGATGGAGATTTCAATTGCTATTGTGGATTCAATTTCAAGAATGATCGGCTAATTCCTCAATTCCGGTTAGCAGGGAAGTTTGAACCCATATCCCCTTTATGTTTTAATTAATTTTATCCCCTTCTCGATATTTGATTGGATTTGATTATGTTATCTGTGTATAATGTTTTCGATTGTTGATGCTTAATTTGGATTGGCCACCTAGGTTAAGTTATTGATAATTGATTGCTAGAATCTTAAATCATGAATCCTAATTGTTGTGGTTTAATTTTCATAAATGGTAAACTAGAGGTCGTGCATCTCTAGGGTAGCATAATCCTAGATTATCGAATCGAGCTTATGTATTCGGAGTCTAATTCACCCTATCGTCTTGGTAATTAATGCATTTAATGAATTAAATCTGGAGAGCTTGTTCTGGGTTATTCAATTAAATAGGGTTAATTAGTGATCTTATCCTAATTTAACTAATCCTAAGAGACGATTCGATTTAACAGAGCTTGTTGTTAGACTAGGGGTGATAATTTCATGATAATCTGAGAGAGGGGTGTACATTGATTAGGACGTAATTGAGATTGGGGGATAACCGAACTGTTAACCGGGATGCCTTTTTAGATTGAATTATCGCTTAATTTATTTTCTCGTTTTATAGTTGGTAGTAATTCTTGATTAAAATCCCCCCAACCTTTCCATATTTGATTAGAGTATAGGTGACACAATTAATTCTGCATTCTCCGTGGGATCGACATCCGACTTGCCCTAACTACTAGTTGGTTAGGTTAGGAAAGATAATAATTAATTTTACCGCGTTGCGACGCGCGGTCAAATTTTGGCGCCGTTGCCGGGAAGTGTTTTGAATTTATTGTGTTATCTTGTTTCTTTTCTTGTTTGCTTTATAAAAAAAATTGAAAATTTGAAAATTGAAAAAAAAAAAAAAAGATATTCTGCTGTTCAGTCTGCGCCTCTGTTCTGCCCTGTTTTGCTCTGAATTTGCCCTGTTTTCGCCTGTTGGTCTGTTCTGTTTTGCTCTGTTTTTCACACTGGCAGTTCCAGTGTGACCTTGATTTTCCAGTGTCAGAATTTGCAGATTTCTTGAACTGAGTTTCCTCACTTAAATTTCACGATTTCAGGTGGTGAATGCGTACTCGATCCCAGGGGAATAAAGATTTGGAATTTTATCCTGAGATAACCCGACGAGATCGAGTCTTGAGGAGACAAGCCAAGCGAGTTTTGGAGTTCACATTACCTGATTCCCAAACCAATTCTAGTGAATCTGAACACGAGGAGGAAGCAATGGCACAGGAACAAATATTGAAGGAGCTAGCGAATCCTGCACTTACTCAGCAACCTCTTTGCATTACTTTCCCTGATCTTGATGAAGATACTAATTTTGAACTCAAATCTGGTTTAATTCATTTACTTCCTTCATTTTATGGACGTGCAGGTGAGGACCCTCACAAGCACTTGAAGATGTTTTATGGTGTATGCTCGAGTATGAAGCCAAAAGTTGTGACGGAAGAACAAATCAGGCTTCGAGCATTTCCTTTCTCTTTGAAGGACTCAGCCCAAGATTGGTTGTATTACCTTCCCTCGAGTTCCATTAGGACATGGAGGGAAATGGAACGACTTTTCCTGGAGAAGTACTTCCCTGCATCTCGAGCAGCAAACATTCGGAGAGAAATAACTGGAGCTCGACAAATGCATGGAGAGACGCTATATGAATATTGGGAACGTTTTAAGAAGTTGGAAGCAAGCTGCCCTCATCACCAGATTTCTGAGCAACTTTTGATCCAGTACTTTTATGAGGGGCTGACCACCATGGATCGAAACATCATTGATGCAGCAAGTGGAGGAGCTTTGATGAACAAGACGCCTTCAGCAGCAAGAGCTCTTATCGCGGACATGGCTGCCACTTCCCAACAATTTGGCACTAGGGATTCTTCACTGCGGCCTGTGAAAGAGGTAAGTGAATCTACTTTTGAGAATAAACTAAATGAATTAACCTCTATTGTTCGTCAAGTTGTTGCAGGAATACCCCAGGTGAAACCTTGTCGCCTTTGCAATACCACTGATCACACCACAGATTCATGCCGAATTTTGCTCGATGAAATCGAGGCTCATGCTAATGCTGTGGGAAGTGGAAACTACCAAGGAGGGAACTCTAACTACCACGGGAGGAAGTATGACCCGTATTCCAACACGTACAATCCGGGTTGGAGGGATCATCCAAATCTGAGGTGGGGAAATCAGCAAGGGGAGAATAACAAGTCTCCACAACTTCTAAGGAATCCTAATCATCAAGGAGGGTACTCAAGCCATCATGGGGGAAATACTAATTACCAAGGGCAATCATCCGGACAAAACTCAAACACGTCTTTGGAGGAGATGATGAAGACATTGGCATCCAACACAATGCAACTCCAAAAGGACACTGCCCAATTCCAAAGGGACACCCAGTCAAGTATCAAAAATCTTGAGACGCAGGTGAGCCAATTGGCGATGACAGTGAGTCGTCTTGAAGCCCAAAATGGAGGAAAATTACCGTCTCAACCTGAGATAAACCCAAAGAATGTCAGTGCAGTAACCCTGAGAAGTGGAAAGCAGTTGGAAGAGCCTAAAAAGCCTGAGAAAAATCAGAAAACGAAGAGGACGACAAACCTGCTGCACAGATCGACACTGGATCTCCCAGTGTTAACCCATCATCCAGTGTGAAAAACTCGAAATCTGCACAGGTAAACTCTGATTTTTCTTCTCAAATTCATGCTAATATGGTTCCTTTTCCTTCCAGGTTGGCGAGAGCAGCAAAGGAGGATCAAGAGAAACAGCTACTGGATGTTTTTCTTTGATCGATGCAATCAAACAAGTTCCACGCTATGCAAAATTTCTCAAAGACTTGTGTACGAATAAAAGAAAACTCAAAGGTGATGAGAAAGTCATGATGGGAGAAGGTGTATCTGCAATCTTCCAAAGGAAGCTTCCTCAAAAGCGAAATGATCCAGGTATGTTTGTTATTCCATGACGTATTGGGAATGTTAGAATCGAGCGTGCTATGCTAGATCTAGGAGCTTCTATTAATGTTATGCCACGCTCTATCTATGCATCTCTAGATCTAGGGTCATTGAAAGAAACACGTGTTGTCATTCAATTAGCCGATTGTAGTAATGCATATCCTGATGGGGTTATTGAGGATGTTCTTGTTGAGGTTAATGGACTCATTTTTCCTGCGGATTTTTATGTGTTGGATATGAATGGTGACCCATCAATTTCACCACCTATTTTGTTAGGGAGGCCGTTCTTGAACACCTCTCAAACAAAATTAGATGTTCGTGAGGGAACTCTCACGATGGAATTTGATGGACAGGTGATTAAATTCAATATTTTTGATGCCATGAAATATCCTGATAATGAGAATTTTGTCTTTACTTTGAGTGTGATTGACCCTCCTGTCGAGAAAGTTTTTGAAATGAATTGCAGGGACAATTTGAAAATGGTGCTAACCAGAAATTTGAGAAATGAAACACTTCGCACTAAATTTTCAAAACTCAAAGTAAGAAAATGGATAAAATTCAATGGAGGATTGGATATGGGAGTTCTTGATATACCTTCTTCGAAGCTAACTCCAAAACCTCCTTGGTGATCTGGTGATTTCTATTCCACACTTTTTATTTTTGCTCTATTTTTCTTACATATATGAATCTTGTCTTGCCTGCATCTTTTGTTGTGTTTTGATGATGATTTGCTTGAGGATAAGCAAGGTTCAAGTGTGGGGAGATGGGGATATGTTACATAATTGATGAAGTGTGGAGTAGATCACATATCTTACATATAGTTTGCATTTAGGATCATATAGTTGCATGTAGTTTGTTTTTAATTTTCTTTGCATTAGGACGCATGTTTACTTGCTTTAGCATGTTTATTTTTCGCATGCATTTATAAAAAAAAAAAAACAAAAAAAAAAAAAACAAAAAAAAGAGCATACACAAATAAGAGAGCTTGCAATGATGATTCGAGTGCTGTTATTTTCGTATTTGGGGATTCGATGTGTGTTGGAAATTTGTTGGTAAGCATTGTTTCCTGTTGGTTAAAATTGCTGAATGTTGTCTCAAGAAATTGTTGTTGGGAAGGATAGTATTGGTTTGAGAATTAATCCATGATTTTGAGTTGATTTGTTTTGCCTATTTGTGTCTTGAGATATGCTTTTTAATTTCTTGATGGAAGTAGTCTAGATTGAAAATTTTGAAAGATTGATCATTCTGATAAAACCCCCTCGGTTGAAAAAAAAAAATTGATGTGATGGAGAAAAAGGTGTTGAGTTGAAAAAAATTGAGAAGTGAAAAAATGATGGGGTGTGGAATCAGCTGCCTGCTTTTAGGGGTCCCGTGTAAAAAAAAAACACACAAAAAAATCAAATAAAATGCACGGTAGGACTAACCTAAGAGTGGTGTGAAGCTGCCAACTTCATCCAAAAAAAAAAAAAAGAGGAGAGAAAGAATTATCTTTGGAGAAAATAAAAGGGGTTAATCATGATATGTGAGGTCTTAACGATTTTTTATCTAGATGAAGGATATCGAAAAAGGAATTGGAGTGTATTGATTGATGTAGGTGGTGGAATGAATTGATGACTTGTCGGTGATTATTTGATTTTCGATACCCTGCCTAGCTTCATGATTTCTCAAGATAGTACATCTAGTCCAACGTGTTTATGCCTTATTTCTAACATGATTCGAATTTCTATGAATTTTGGTGAGGATCTGAGCAAGCGATTATGATCTCTTATCTTGATTTCCTATGTGTTTTAATTCTTTTGTTGCTTGAGGACAAGCAATGGTTTAAGTGTGGGGAGATTTGACAAGTAGGAAATTGGTGCATTTTATCGAGTGTATATTCATGATTTTATAATATTTTAGATGATTAAATGCACCGTTTCTACTCTTATATGTGTTTTATGTCTCCGGATACTTCACGAATTATTTTCTTGATCATTTTAGGATATTTTGAAGTATTTTGGAGTCGAGGAAGATGATCGTGGAAAGAAGAAGAGTCATTTGGGCCGATTTAATTTCCAAAGCCCACAAGAATTAAAGAGAAAAGAAGAAGAAGAGATGGAGGCCCAATTGTGAAGAAATGGGCTTGGCCCAAAGTGCTCCAAACTCAATCAATTCTAGTAGCCGCCAATTGTGACTTGAGGAGAAAGGAAGGAAAAACTTTCCATCTTTTTGTAGAGAAAGGGAGATTATATATTTGGAAGGAAAAATGGGCACTGTTCACGTCCAGCAGAGAGGGCTTGGAGGCAGGAAGATTTCAATTAGAGTTAGGCAGGCAGTAATTAGAGTTAGTGAGAGAAATTAATTTTAGACTTTGCCTAAATTAGGTTAGGGAGAGAGATTAGTTTGAAGAGTGAGAAAAACATATTTTCCTATTTTCAACATTAGTTTAATTTGATGATGGAGATTTCAATTGCTATTGTGGATTCAATTTCAAGAATGATCGGCTAATTCCTCAATTCCGGTTAGCAGGGAAGTTTGAACCCATATCCCCTTTATGTTTTAATTAATTTTATCCCCTTCTCGATATTTGATTGGATTTGATTATGTTATCTGTGTATAATGTTTTCGATTGTTGATGCTTAATTTGGATTGACCACCTAGGTTAAGTTATTGATAATTGATTGCTAGAATCTTAAATTATGAATCCTAATTGTTGTGGTTTAATTTTCATAAATGGTAAATTAGAGGTCGTGCATCTCTAGGGTAGCATAATCCTAGATTATCGAATCGAGCTTATGTATTCGGAGTCTAGTTCACCCTATCGTCTTGGTAATTAATGCATTTAATGAATTAAATCTGGAGAGCTTGTTCTGGGTTATTCAATTAAATAGGGTTAATTAGTGATCTTATCCTAATTTAACTAATCCTAAGAGACGATTCGGTTTAACAGAGCTTGTTGTTAGACTAGGGGTGATAATTTCATGATAATCTGAGAGAGGGGTGTACATTGATTAGGACGTAATTGAGATTGGAGGATAACCGAACTGTTAACCGGGATGCCTTTTTAGATTGAATTCTCGCTTAATTTATTTTCTCGTTTTATAGTTGGTAGTAATTCTTGATTAAAATCCCCCCAACCTTTCCGTATTTGATTAGAGTATAGGTGACACAATTAGTTCTGCATTCTCCGTGGGATCGACATCCGACTTGCCCTGACTACTAGTTGGTTAGGTTAGGAAAGATAATAATTAATTTTACCGCGTTGCGACGCGCGGTCACCATATTTGTGATCTAGTTCGGTCCAATTTATTTAATAAATGAATCAGATTAAAACTTTTTATGAAACCTATTTATACAAACACTCTAGATAATAGGTAAATCTCTTTTTCTCTTGCTCGAATCTTAAAAAAATGTCTAATAGAGGTCAGTCTATTTATAATATTTATTGAAATAAATGATATATTTTATATCTTTTATATTTGTATATGGCATATCTATAGCCTAATTTATGTTTCTACATTTTTATATTATTTTCATGTTTTTTTTTATGTAATTCTCTTAGTTTAAATGGAAGTTTATTTTTGAAAAAAAAATCATAGTCGATAAACTTGTAGGCTTTTAATGAATTTTTATTCGTAAAATAGGTTAGCCTTGAATTAAAAAAAAAATATTTCATATACAATATGTCAGATTTAAGCTTAATATTTATATTTCAAGCTTCAATCGACCAACAAAAAAACCTATCTTGACCTTGCCTATTCCCACCCCTAACTACTTTGAAGGATTATAAGCTTCAAACACTATAAATAACAAAAATATTTTATAAAGTATCATTAAACTTTGTCAAAAAAAAAAAAAAAAAATCATCAGTGTAAGCCATAGATGTATAAATTGTTTTTTAAAGTTAGATCTTTATCAATATTTTCATCTGATAAAATTGTACTTTGTGGTGTCGATTATTAACATTTTCAAAATTTATCATTGAACTTTTTTACATTTTATCATATCAATCATATAAATTTAATATTTTGCCATACGTTATTTCTGATGGGCATTTTTATTTAAATATTGTGGAAGAAAGAATTTATTGATGATTTATGATAATTCCGCCAGATGACGTTGACATATAATGAGCTAAATCGCTGACAGTTTAGCACGACTCTTTTATTTTTTTCGTTATTATATTTAAATTGGTTATATATCACCTATACCAATAATATCATAGGAGGCATGCCATATTTTATATATTTTAATTTAAGGAGATTGTCTTTAACATATGCGACAACAATATGATTTTTAAATTTAATGAGTCGCCGCGATAATCTAATTCATATGCCAAAATTAATATAATAATTAGAACTGTGGAACTAACAAATGACTTGTCACAATTTTTGTTTTAAGCCAACCTCACAATGGACAACTTATATTTAATTATTTGATAAAAAATTAATCACTCACGCAAAATGTAATAATCAAGGACATTAATCATGTGCATGATTAATTTAATCACTACACCTAATATCATATACTTTGAATCTTTGATACATATATATGATCTCCACTAGTAGAAGTGTGTATGTGATTAATTTAATCATATATATTTACTCTCCACTAGCATAGGTGTGTATGTTTGTAAAACGATCAAATAAAAAATGTTTATAGTGGTCGCCTATACTAAAGGCGATCTCTTTAAATTAAAATTAAAAAAAAAAATTGTGTTGCCTATATGATATGAGTTGCACTTGTGTATAAGGTCGGGTTGGGTATAATCCGATCCAAATCTGTGTAATTTTTTTTTTATATTCTTATTTTTATATTGTGTTAGTCATACTTTCGTATTATGTTAAGTATACTTTTATATTATATTAAACATACTTTTAAGTAATATTTTAACTTTTAAAAAAATCATAATTTTGACTGAAAAACTATAATTTAAGCACAAAAAAACTCTAATTTGTATATATATACCTTTATATAGATATTACGCATACCTTTAATTAATATTAGTCATATCTTTATATAATACATAAATGTACAACTAATTTAATTAAAAGGTATACTTAACATAACATAAATGTACGTTTAACATAACATAAAGATATGGTCAACATAACATAAAAATATGTTAAACGTTACATATATGTATGTTTAATATAACATAAAAGTATGCTTAATATAACATAAAAACCCTAAATGTATGTTTAACATAATATAAAACAATAAATGTATGTTTAACATAACATAAAACCATAAATGTATGCTTAACATAATATAAATGTATGTTTAACGTTATATAAATGTATGTTTAATATAATATAAAAGCCCTAAAGGTATGATTAACATAACATAAAAGTATCCTTAACATAATATAAATGTATGATTAACATAACATAAAGGTCTAGCACCTGAAGCGAATTTGGGTGGATTTGAGTGCACCCACCCAAACATGTGGGGACGCGTATGCGTTCGTAGAAAACGTATAGAACAATGCGTGAGTCGGATTGGATCAGGTGCACGAATTTAGGATTTGCACATCAATTGTATAAAGTTTTTTGTCATATGATATAGGCCACTATAACAATTTAAAGAAAACATAGCAATGACACTTATAGGATCGCCTACTGTAAGGTGTCGATAACACTTCCAAATGTACCGTAACTCAGTAATATATCTTTTTCCTCCTTTTCCACAATATTTGAATAAAAAACTTTGTTTATGTAGAACATAATATTTTATTAATTTTTTACATGCATATGATCAATGTTTTAAAATTCGTTGAACGCTTGATTGGTATCTAGCACCTAGAATGCTTAGTTGGAACCAAGACACGTCTTTAAATTGAATAGATTTTTCGTTGTTTTAGTTTTTTTTTTTTTTTTTTTTTTTTATCTCTAAAAGATATTTTTAAAACTCATATATATATATATATATGTTATTTTATATTGTAGGACAAGTAAAAACTTGATATCTCATTTGAATTATATTTATATATGACTTATTCAATATTTATAAAATTAACTTTTGTTTGCATTTTTCATCATTAATTTTCTATCTATATCTAATAAAATAAAATTAATTTTATAAAAGTCTATGATACATTAAAAACAAAGTCGTTTGGTTAAAAAGTTAAAAAAAAAGTTATTTGACACCTAGACTACCTAAGCTCGCCTAGGACCAAATTGCTCCATCTAAGATTGTCTAGTATTTAAAAGAGAAAATGGCTCAATATACCCCAATTCACTATATTTATGGCCAGTATATCCCCTCGTTATATTTTTTGCCCTATATGCCCTATTCGCTATATTAATGTACCCATCTACCCCTTTTTTTTTAAAAAATCGACATGGTGGGACCCGATCACTGATTGTGTCAGTTGCCATGTTGACTTCTCTATTTTGTGTATTTCGTTCGTATTTTGGGTTATTTTTGTACTAATGAAATGAATAAATAAGCAATATATCAATTTATTTATTCGTTTAGTTATTTTAAATTTGCATCACTAATTATTTATCTCTTATTATATTATATATAATTACAAGAATGGCAATTTTATGCAAATTGTTATATTATTTAATTATTTTATTATAATTGCCGTGTATTTTATTTTATTTTACGCTAATTACATCTTATATTATTTAATACATTATATTTAAATCAAAAATAATAATAATACTTATAAAATATTGGCACTAATATATATTGGGTGGGAACGGCAATTTTGGTACATGTTTAGGGGGTGCACGGTAATTTTTTCAATAATTGCCGTGCTCCCCTATATTTTTGCCAAAAAAATTGTAAATTTTTTTTTAGTGTTATAATTAGGGATAAATTTATTCAAAAGCTAATTTTGAAATTTGCATTGTAATTATTCATAATTTTAAATGATTAGTATTAATTTTCCAATTCTTGCAAAATTGCCGTTCCCCCTATATTGTATTTTATACAAATTAAATAATTATTTAAATAATTATTTCTTTCTTATTATATTAGATTATATTACAAGTGGGAACGGTAATTTTATTCAAATTGTTATCTTATTTAATTATCATATTATAATTGCAAATTGTAAATTGCCGTGTAGTTTTAAATTTTTTTTTTACTTATTTTGCTAATTACATCTTATATTATAATAATAATAATAAGACTTATAAAATATTGGCAATAATATGTATTTAGTGGGAACGCCAATTTTTTTTAATATTTAGGGGGTGCACGGCAATTTTGAAAATAATTGCCGTGCCCCCCTTTATTTTTTGAAAAAAATTTCTAAAATTTTGTTTAGTGTTATAATTAGTGAAAAAATTATGAAAAAGCTAATTTTGAAAGTTGCATTGTAATTATTAATAATTTTAAATGATTAGTATTAAATTTCCTTTTTTTTCAAAATTGCCGTTCCCCCTATATTTATATATATTTTTTACAAATTAAATAATTATTTATTTCTTGTTATATTAGATTATATTACATTTTGGAACAACAATTTTATACAAATTGTTATCTTATTTAATTATATTATATTATATATTATAATTGCTGTGTAATTTTTTTTGTACTTATTTTGCTAATTACATTTTATATTATTTAACACATTATATTCAAATCAAAAATAATAATAAACTTATAAAATATTGTCAATAACATGTTTATAATGGGAATGGCAATTTTTTTTTTTAGGGGGTGCACGGCAATTTTGAAAATAATTGCCGTGCCCCCCTATATTTTTTCAAAAAAATTTGTACAATTTTCTTAAGTGTTATAATTTGTTAAAAAATTATGAAAAAGCTAATTTTGAAATTTGCATTGTAATTATTAATAATTTTAAATGATTAGTATTAATTTCCCAATTTAAACAATACAGTTATGCTAATTCACATTTATGAAAAAATAAAAGATAATATTTAGAGATTATTATTATTATATAATTTTTTATTTAATTATAATTTCAATATAACGTATAATCAAAATATATATGATAATTTTTGCTAAAGTGGGAAAGTGGGAACGGCAATTTTCAAGAGAAAGTGGGAATGACAATTTTCACTAATTATATTATACAAAAAATTTTGAAAAAAAAAGTGGGAAAGGCAATTTTCAAGAGAAAGTGGGAACGGCAATTTTCACTAATTATATTATACAAAACATTTTGACAAAAAAAAAAAAAGTGGGAACGACAATTTTCACTAATTATATTATACAAAAAAATTTGACAAAAAAAAAAAAAGTGGGAACGGCAATTTTCAAGAGAAAGTGGGAACGGTAATTTTCACTAATTATATTATAAAAAAATTTTGACAAAAAAAAACGGGGGGACACGGCAATTATTGAAAAAAATGCCGTGTTCCCCTTAAATATGTATAAAAATTGCCGTTCCTTCAATATATATTAGTGCCAATTTTTTATAAGTCTTATTTTGATTTTTGATTTCAATATAATATAATGTATTATATTATATTATACAAGTGTACCCCGACAATTTAAATTTAAAATAATTAACTATAATATAATAATTAAATATAAGATAATAAGACATAAAATTGCCGTTCCCACTTGTAAGTAAATATAATATAAAAAGACATAAATAATTAAATAATATTATAGTTGTGTATATTATATTATATTATAGTATATAATAATATATGTATATATACAAATTAAATAATTAATATCCATAGTAGTTGGCACTAATAAGCACGGCAATTTTATAAGCACGACAATTTTATTAATTATTTACAAATAAAATTATATAAGCACGCCAATTAATTATATATATATATACAAATTAAATAATTAATATCCATAGTAGTTGGCACTAATAAGCACGGCAATTTTATAAGCACGCCAATTAATTATATATATATATATACAAATTAAATAATTAATATCCATAGTAGTTGGCACTAATAAGCACGGCAATTTTATTAGTGGCACGGCAATTAATATTAGTGGCACGTCAATTATATTTTCAATAAATTATTAGTGGCACGGCAATTATATTAGTGGTACGGCAATTAGGATTAGTGGCACGGCAATTATATTAATAAAAATTAGCTTTTACAAAATTAGTGTTTCAAAATTTTGCATAAAATTACCGTTCCCACTTGTAATATAATATAATAATTAAATAAGATAACAATTTGCATAAAATTACCGTTTCAAAATGTAATATAATCTAATATAATAAGAAATAAATAATTATTTAAATAATTATTTAATTTGTAAAAAATATATATAAATATAGGGGGAACGACAATTTTGAAAAAACAGGAAATTTAATACTTATCATTTAAAATTATTAGTAATTACATTGCAACTGTCAAAATTAGTTTTTTCATAATTTTTTAACAAATTATAACACTTAATAAAATTTTACAATTTTTTTAAAAAAAATATAGGGGGGCACGGTAATTATTTTCAAAATTGCCGTGCACCCCCTAAAAAAAAAATTGCCGTTCCCATTATAAACATGTTATTTACAATATTTTATAAGTTTATTATTATTTTTGATTTGAATATAATGTGCTAAATAATATAAGATGTAATTAGCAAAATAAGTAAAATAATAATAATAATAATAATAATTACACGGCAATTATAATATAATATAATTAAATAAGATAACAATTTGCATAACAAAATGTAATATAATCTAATATAATAAGAAATAAATAATTATTTCAATAATTATTTAATTTGTATAAAATATATATAAATATAGGGGGAACGACAATTTTGCAAAAATTGGGAAATTAATACTAATCATTTAAAATTATTAATAATTACAATATTAATTTCAAAATTAGCTTTTTCATACTTTTTTAACAAATTATAACACTTAAGAAAATTTTACAAATTTTTTTGAAAAAATATAGGGGGACACGGCAATTATTTTCAAAATTGCCGTGCACCCCCTAAAAAAATAAAAAATTGCCGTTCAAGCTACATACATGTTATTGACAATATTTTATAAGTGTTATTATTATTTTTGATTTGAATATAATGTGTTAAATAATATAAGATGTAATTAGCAAAATAAGTAAAAATAATAATAATAATAATTACACGCCAATTATAATATAATATAATTAAATAAGATAACAATTTGCATAACAAAATGTAATATAATCTAATATAATAAGAAATAAATAATTATTTCAATAATTATTTAATTTGTATAAAATATATATAAATATAGGGGGCACGGCAATTTTGAAAAAATTGGGAAATTAATACTAATCATTTAAAATTATGAATAATTACAATGCAAATTTCAAAATTAGCTTTTGAATAAATTTTTCCCTAATTTTAACACTAAAAATAATTTTACAATTTGTTTTGCAAAAATATAGGGGGGCACGGCAATTATTAAAAAAATTGTCATGCACCCCCTAAACATGTACCAAAATTGCCGTTCCCACCCAATATATATTAGTGACAATATTTTATAAGTATTATTATTATTTTTGATTTAAATATAATGTATTAAATAATATAAGATGTAATTAGCGTAAAATAAAATAAAATACACGGCAATTATAATAAAATAATTAAATAACGTAACAATTTGCATAAAATTGCCATTCTTGTAATTATATATAATATAATAAGAGATAAATAATTAGTGATGCAAATTTAAAATAATTAAACGAATAAATAAATTGATATATTGCTTATTTATTCATTTCATTACTACAAAAATAACTCAAAATACGATCGAAATACACAAAATAAAGAAGTCAACATGCGCAACTGACACAATCAATGATCGGGTCCCACCATATCGATTTTTTCAAAAAAAAGGGGTAGATGGGTATATTAATATAGTGAATAGGGTATATAGGGCAAAAATTATAATTAGGGGGTATATGAGCCTTAAATTTAGTGAATTGGGATAGATCGGACCATTTTCTCGTATTTAAAATGGCTAAATATGCAAAAATCTGTACGGATATGATCCACCCAATATCTAGGGAACTGCTTAAACAATTTTTTTTTTAAAGTGAAAATGGTTCAAATTATCCATTTTTTTAAATTTTGATCCAATTTTATCCATTGATATAATAGTACACTTATAAATAATTCTAAATATAGTTTTTGATCCCAAAATACCCATTTTTTCCCAAGTCAACCAACCAACACACTGACAAGATTGACTCACATGACATTTGTCAAATTTTCACTAATTAAGTTACTTTAATCAATTAGTTTAATTAGATGACTTTTTTTTTCGAAACCTATGACTGATTTGTTCGAAAATGTTGTACTCTTGAATTATAATATTATTATATTATATAATAACTAATTTCCGAATATTATGTAATAACAATTTTGGGATGTGTAATAACAATTATTTTCGAAAACTATTATGTAATAACTAATTAGTGATTTTAAGTGACTATATAATTAATAACTAACTAAATAGTGTGTCGAAAATAATTATAATACTAATTAATAGTACTAATTATAGTTCGAAAATAGTGTTTCGAAAATAATATTTACTAATTATTTTCGAACATTATGTATTATAGCAATAATATTGTATAATAATGTTTCGAACATTATTTTCGAAAACTATTCACTAAATAATAATATTAATTAATTATTTTATTCATGTTCAAGTGATACCAATTATTATTTATTAATTAATTTAGGCAACAATTGTATAATTTATTTTCGAAAATTATATGATAGAATAATCTTCGAAAACTTTAATTTGTTAATGTTTGAAAATTTGGACATGCACTGTTAATAATATTTTATTCATTTACACCTATTATTAATTAATTAATTATTTATTAATTAATTTAGGCATGATTTATTTTCGAAAATTAGTGCAATTGACTTAATTTTAGAAAATTAGTGCAATTGGCTTAATTTTCGAAAACTTGAATATGTTAATTTTCGAAAATAAAGATATGCATTTTTAATAATATTTTTTTCATTGACACCTATTATTAATTAATTTTGGCATACTTTGTTTTCAAAAATTAGCAAAATTGACTTAATTTTCGAAAATTAGTGCAATTGGCTTAATTTTCGAAATCTTGAATTTGTTAATCTTCGAAAATAAAGACATGCACTTTTAATAATATTTTTTTTCATTGACACCTATTATTAATTATTAATTAATTAATTAATTAATTTTGGCATACTTTGTTTTCGAAAATTAGCAAAATTGACTTAATTTTCGAAAATTAGTGCAATTGGCTTAATTTTCGAAATCTTGAATTTGTTAATCTTCGAAAATAAAGACATGCACTTTTAATAATATTTTATTTTATTCATTGACTCCTATTAGTAATTATTTATTTATTAATTACTTTTGGCATACTTTGTTTTCGAAAATTAGCAAAATTGACTTAATTTTCGAAAATTAGTGCAATTGATTAATTTTCGAAAACTTGAATTTGTTAATCTTCGAAAATAAAGACATGCACTTGTAATAATATTTTATTTTATTCATTGACTCCTATTAGTAATTAATTATTAATTAATTAATTACTTTTGGCATACTTTGTTTTCGAAAATTAACAAAATTGACTTAATTTTCGAAAATTAGTGCATATCGATTTTTTTAATTTTTCTAATTTTCTTCAATAATCGGCATATCGATTTTTTTTTACTCAATATGCTCAAATATTAATAATTATTTAATAATAGTGAAGAAATAGTTTTTTTACTCAGTTGTTGAAGCCAAATAAATTGAACACTTTCTTCTTATATGATTTTCTAACTTGTAAACCGAACATTTCTTTTTCAACCTTTGGATACCTTCATTGTTGCAGCCACCAATGTGTTCATTAGCGATTTTGTCATCTCTATAGTCATACTGCATGGGCACGCGTTCGGTACATCTTGCTTTATTGTGGTCTGTACAGCCGCATCGACTGCATCTTTCGGATCGGGCAGAAGGAATCCGTTTCCCTTTGGGTCGTCCCGCTTGTTTAGGCTTGTCCGGTGCTTTATATAATTGATTTTGAATTTCATCTGATGCCACCCAAACTTTTGGCTCGGGCACAGAATTAACCGTACCGCTCCACATCCCCCTCAACCATTCAGTGGTGTAATATGGGGCGACATATGATGTAAATGATTCCTTCATAAAACTGTAACAAAAAATTGGACAAATGGTCAAGACGTATAGGTACGTATGGATACATTCATGACGCATAATTGTGACCTGAGATGTAAAAATATGGCTTCGTATGAGTACTTTATTGCTGCGCATGCATGCGAACACGGTATTAGGTCATTTTGAAAAATTGAACATGTGCACTCGTATTGGG
The DNA here is from genome assembly GCA_028654395.1 of Scutellaria barbata. NCBI lineage: Eukaryota > Viridiplantae > Streptophyta > Magnoliopsida > Lamiales > Lamiaceae > Scutellaria > Scutellaria barbata. The sequence goes on from CM053649.1 coordinate 21,903,903, forward strand.
TTAGCTCGACAATAAAAATCTTACTCCCATCCGTTACCTTATATTTGTTTCGGCCCAATTTATCCACTTGCATACGTCGACCAAGCTTGACAGCTTCGACTAGTCTTTCATGCACTGCATTCGTCAGAGAATTTTCTCTATCTTCAGCAGCAGTCCTCCTTTCATAAAACCATTTTTCGATTATTCATCGAGCACACTCTAGAAAAGAACATACGGTAGCTTTCTTGCCCACACAAGACGTCTATTCCATGTCTCAGCCGCGTTTGATGTCATGAAGTTAAATCTTCTAACAGGACATCTCACTCGAGCTCATCGTTGTCCTCTAGCCTTCGTTAAGGTTGCTACTACACCTTGTATACCAGTTTCTTGTATCATAGAATAGTACCTGTAAGTACAATTACGGTTACTAAAATACGCAGAACATAAAAAAATTATAGACTTTCTAATACGATAGATTGATCCGATTCATTGTAAAGATCTAATGAATACCCCAGGCAACATACTTTTCGAATGTCGTTGACTGATAACAAAATGCAGCTTTGTTGAAAAGTTCCACCAAATGTGTTCCATGTCTGGCTAGATTTTGTTGCAAATGAAAACAACATAAAATATGGGTCGCATCAGGGTACACTGCCTTGATGCCATTGCTGATACTGACGTGTTGATCGAATACTATTAGTAATTGATCTGGGCATCCAAATGCTTCACGAAGATGTTTCAGAAACCAGGTCCAAGACTCATCATTCTCCACATTTCCTAGACCAACTACCAATGGAAAAATTTGAACGTTCCCATCTTGGGTCACTGCAACAAACCCAACACCTTTATACTGACCTTTTAAGTGACATCCATCCACAATTATAACGGGTCGTGAATAGTTCATAAATCCATGAATAGATGCTGCCAGTGCATAGAATACATATTTGAATTTTCTATTCCCATGTGTTTCCAAAGTTGTATATGTCCCAGGATTAGATACTTTCAAGACGTCTAAATATATTGGGAGCAAAACAAATGACTTTTTTGGATCACCGTATGCAACCCTCATAGCATGGCGTTTTGCTTTCAATGCAACCTTGTAAGAAACATGTACACCATGTCGATCCTTCATTTCTGATATGATGCCCCTAGGACCAAGGTTGGAATTATCGGTCCTGAGTGTGTCAACATAGTACTCACCTATCATTGCTGCTGGAAGTCACCGAGTTGCACTGTTGTTCAAATCATTTGAACATGTATGTTCTAAAACAATCTTCGAAATTTTCCAGATGCCAAATTTCGCGTGTGCGTTCAATAAGAATTGACAATTTTTGTTTGTACACTTCACATACCATCTGGTCTTATCAGAACGATCTACACGGTACTCAACGAGATTATCCAAATGGTAAAGACCTACTGCATTTTGCAACTCGAATTTACTACCAAAAGTGCTTCCTTTTCTCTTGGTGGCATGCTCGGTCGGCTCGTTCGCTAGGGTAGGCTCTGACTCATCACAAGGTACTTCTGAAATAAACCATTCCGATCTCCTAATGTAGGTTAAGAATTCCTCGTACGCCTGTCGTTGCTCCTCATCCAAAATATTCTCGACATCTTCATCTAGCTCAAATTCATCATTTAACGAACCTGAAACATGATATAGATAATATGTATTAAACATTGAACATATTATTCAAGAATTAATGACTCTTACAAAATTACCACAATCATCAGAGTATAGTTGGTCGGGTCCGCTATGTATGTCACATGGTTGTGGGACACCTTCACCTGAATAAGAGTCATTGTATTCGTAAATGGGAGGAGACCTATTCAAATCGATATAGTCGACCCCCAATCTGATGTAAAGTCCGCACGACCACTAGATGAAGGCCAGGATGCCCACTGATCCTATGACGATGTCATTGCTTGCCTATCCTCGTCTTCATTTGGTATACCCAATTTTGATAAGAATGTTTCGTCATTCTGTAGACCAAGAGGAACATTTACATGGCCCGAGAACTGGTCGGGAATCTCAAATGAAGGATATAAGCATGTGCTATGGTCCAAAACTCCTGATGAAGCCCCAACAGGGCTGATATTCTGCAATGGTGATGACCACACGCATTCTGGTCCTCCGAAATATATAGGTTTGAGGGAAACATAAATGATGAGACAGTCATTTCTTACGGATAATAATCGTTCCAGATTTGAATCATTTTTAATTTTTTTCTTTCTCACTATTCCATTTATCACCGCTAAAGAACGGATCACATATCTCTAACTATTCAGGTCAACACATATAACTACATGGACTGACTCTAAAAGATCAGCAAATGAAATTCTTTGAAGGTGTAGTTGCTCGTGAGAACTGTTTCTGTACTCTAACCCTTCCAAATGACCCCCGAACCAAACCACTACAGATACGAAACTCATAATTTCCTACGTCTGGTCAAAAAATGAATACAATGGCTGAAATCAGAAAATTGTAATCTCTTTTTTAGAATAATTTTCAAATGTCATGATGCGAGAAATGTAAATTTTTTGGTTGTAATATTTGAACCGTACAAATATAATCAATCTATTTGCCATATTTATTTTCTATCCTCATTTCAAGCCGTTCATTGAAACACAATTTCATATAATTCAATTATTTGAACTACATTTATTTTGCATTAAAAAAGTACTATTGGGTCCACCAGGAAAAATCAACATGACAGGTATATTTTTTTGGACCTTAGTAAATAGAGTGAGGCTTGTGTGCATATGTTGTATGGATCTTAGATCCATACAATGTGGGTCGGGTCGGGCCGAATTCGACCCGGATCCGCGAACTTCCTTTTTTCTTATCCTTACCTTTATGTTGTGTTAATCGTACCTTTATATTATGTTAAGCATACCTTTATATTATGTTAAGCATACTTTTATGTAATACTTTAACTTTTTAAAAAACCCCTAATTTTGGCCAAAAAACCCTAATTTTGACCAAAAAACTATAATTTCAGCACAAAAAAATCCTAATTTGTACATATATACATTTATGTAAACATTATGCATACCTTTAATTAATATTAGTCATACTTTTATATAATACATAAGGTATCACTAACATAATTAAAATGTATGTTTAACATAATATAAAAGTATGCTTAACATAACATAAAAACCCTAAAGGTATGCTTAATATAACATAAAATCATAAATGTATGTTTAACATAACATAAATGTATGATTAACGTTAAATAAATGTATGCTTAATATAATATAAAGGTTCTAAAGGTATGACTAACATAACATAAATATATGACTAACATAACATAAATGTATGCTTAACATAACATAAAGGTCTAGCATCTGGAGTGAATTTGGGTGGGTTTGAGCGCACCCACCCAAGCGCGTGGGAGCGCGTGGAGGGCGCGTGAACCGGGTCGGGTCAGGTGTACAGATCCTAGATTCGTACACCATTTGTATAAAAGTTTTTGTGTAGTAAATATATCATCCACTAAAGAAAAATAATTTTATATGTGGAATACAGTTGAGATTTAATCACCCATTTCATACATGTACAATTAATCTATGACTCTCTTACATGTTTGTGACAAAGTCTTTTAACATTATTTACTCAATTTTAAATGTCATGGTATGAAGTTCTTTCATACAAGATTCTAAAGACAATGTACAAGAACGATCATACCGTACGGACAATATCACAAGAAATCATTAAATTTAATAAATTATAAATTTTCAAATTAGCCAATGCAGTACATTATAAACGTTGAATCATTTAATAATAAATTCAAATTTGCTAAGTTAGACAAAAATCATTACGATCTCCATGTAATCAATCAAACAAGATACTAAGTGTAGTCAACTTTTCAATGCAATAATTGTCTGTAACAACAAATGTTTTCAGTCAAAATAAATCAAACTACAAATACTATATCAGATAAATTCAAAAAAAAAATTATGTAGAAAATCAAAATATATCAGATAAATACTCTAAATCAATTTCCTAGATACTAAGTCAGATAAATTAAAATACATTGTAATGTAAAATCAAATAAACTAAATATTTACATATGAGTTTTGTATGTTAATTTGCAGGATCTAGTGGATTTACTAGCAACAAATTTATATAGTAACATACTTTATTTTATCACACTTTAAAAAGCTTATGCTTATGACCAAAGATTCTTGCATTAGTTAAATAGCCAAAATTCGTGAACGAACTTTATTGACGGATATTAAAATTAAACATTAAATATGTGTCATTTTCGGGATCCCATTAAATATGAATCAACTAACATGGGTGATTTAGTAAACTAATTTGCATTCAATAAATATCGAAAATTCAAAATGACAAAATTATGTGGATAACAATATGTCACATGAGAATACAGACAATTCTAATAACATACCGTTGAACTTTGTTTACCGAAAATGACCGTAGGTTTTGTACGGCCTAATCCACACCGAAATAATTGAACAAATTTAAGTAAGATGAAAATTTACTCACGTCCTCTGTTTATCCTTCATTTGCCCTTATATAGACCTCAAAAGGATAGTCTACTGTGCATACAGTATTAGGCGTGGATCCTACCTTTTCTCATTTACTTTTTGAAACAATTATGTTGAAAATTCAGGTCCTTTAATACACAATTTTGGGGTTGAAAAAATGAGAGGTGGGGGACAGCTACTCATTCACTTTTTGAAGACGACCCTCCCGTATTAACCATACCGCTAATTTTCTAAAAATCATTTTTTGTGTAATATTAATTTTGCAGTATTCGGACATTACATTTCATTATAAACCCTAATTTTGTAACAAAATAAACCCTAATTTTCGTCATGCAGAACCCAAAAGGATAATATTTTTCCCCAATTAACTAAACCCTAATTTTCTAAAAACCATTTCATTCTAATATGTATGTCCTAATTGTAATTTCTACTGTGCCTAAAGGTTTTTCTAATATCCGAAATTCCTAGTGTGTGTAGAACATTAAATTGAATTTGGACCCAATGAAATTTAATATTATGATTTGACAAGAGCATGACAAATATAGCCAAGGTGTTTTGTCATTTAGACAATCTCCACAATACCAAGATAAATTCATGACTTTTGTATGCACATGTGACAGGTTGATCCCACTAATGTTTATTCAAATTTAGGGCCCTTCCCAACCACTATCCTTAGTGCAATTGAATGCAACTTTATACCCCAACCACACAACATTCATCTTTCTCACCATCACTTTCGACATTTTCTCCCCAACCACTATCCAAACTCAGCAAAAAATTATCTTAATTTCAACTCACAACGCTAAGTCTTTCGAAGCTCAAGAAATGGAGGGGCAGGTATGTTTATTATGAATGTTTATTAGGCAGAACTTATTATGAATGTTTATTAATAATTAGCTCATCAATGAGCAGAACTTATTATGAATGTTTATTTCTCTCTCTCGAAAATTACTCATTGCTGGAATTTAAATATTGAGAATATTGTTGTTTTTGGAATTGGGTTCATTTTCTAACATTATCAATTAACTCATAATTAGGGTCAATTTAACAATAGTCGAAAAAGTATTTGGTTAGGTTTAACACAAATATTAGTTTAGGGGTTGAAAAAAAAATGGAACAGCTTCGAGTAATGTTCGAAAATTACTAGTTAGTATTGATACACTAATATAGTTGAAAATATTAGCTCTTTTTCGACACTTTGATAATTTTCGAAAACTGTGATTTAGTATTACACTTTGAGCCTATAGTTTATTAATTAGTGGATTTAGAAATTACTAAAAAAAAAGGGTTACTATTACACATTTTCGCCAATTAGGGTTATCATTACATTTTCGAAGATTTGCCAATTAGTTGAACAATTAGCTAATTTTCGAGAGATGGGACTTTTTAACTTCGAAATTAGGGTTACTATTACACATTTTTCCTATAGTATAATAATTGGAAAAAAATAGTGATTTAGAAATTTACTAAAAATTAGTATTAGTATTAATACATTAATATAGTTTCAAAAATAGCTCATGTGACAAGTTGCTAATTTCGGAAAAATTAGGTGGATCCGTATTAGACATTTAGCCTATAGTTTAGTAACTGGAAAAAAAAATTCGATATGCCGATTATTGAAGAAAATTAGAAATATTAAAAAAATCGATATGCACTAATTTTCGAAAATTAAGTCAATTTTGCTAATTTTCGAAAACAAAGTATGCCAAAAGTAATTAATTAATAAATAAATAATTAATTACTAATAGGAGTCAATGAATAAAATAAAATATTATTACAAGTGCATGTCTTTATTTTCGAAGATTAACAAATTCAAGTTTTTGAAAATTAATCAATTGCACTAATTTTCGAAAATTAAGTCAATTTTGCTAATTTTTGAAAACAAAGTATGCCAAAAGTAATTAATTAATTAATTAATAATTAATTACTAATAGAGTCAATGAATAAAATAAAATATTATTACAAGTGCATATCTTTATTTTCGAAGATTAACAAATTCAAGTTTTCGAAAATTAAGCCAATTGCACTAATTGTCGAAAATTAAGTCAATTTTGCTAATTTTCGAAAACAAAGTATGCCAAAATTAATTAATTAATAAATAAATAATTAATTAATTAATAATAGGTGTTAATGAAAAAAATATTATTAAAAGTGCATGTCTTTATTTTCGAAGATTAACAAATTCAAAATTTCGAAAATTAAGCCAATTGCACTAATTTTCGAAAATTAAGTCAATTTTGCTAATTTTTGAAAACAAAGTATGCCAAAATTAATAAATAAATAAATAATTAATAATAGATGTCAATGAAAAAAATATTATTAAAAGTGCATGTCTTTATTTTCGATGATTAACATATCCAAATTTTCGAAAATTAAGCCAATTGCACTAATTTTCGAAAATTAAGTCAATTGCACTAATTTTCAAAAATAAATCATACCTAAATTAATTAATAAATAATTAATTAATTAATAATAGGTGTAAATGAATAAAATATTATTAACAGTGCATGTCCAAATTTTCGAACATTAACAAATTAAAGTTTTCGAAGATTATTCTATCATGTAATTTTCGAAAATAAATTATACAATTGTTGCCTAAATTAATTAATAAATAATAATTGGTATCACTTGAGCATGAGTAAAATAATTAATTAATATTATTATTTAGTGAATAGTTTTCGAAAATAATTTTCGAAACATTATTATACAATATTATTGCTATAATACATAATGTTCGAAAATAATTAGTAAATATTATTTTTGAAACACTATTTTCGAACTATAATTAGTACTATTAATTAGTATTATAATTATTTTCGATACACTATTTAGTTAGTTATTAATTATATAGTCACTTAAAATCACTAATTAGTTATTACATAATAGTTTTCGAAAATAATTGTTATTACACATACCAAAATTGTTATTACATAATATTCGGAAATTAGTTATTATATAATATTATAATATTATAATTCAAGAGTATAACATTTTCGAACAAATCAGTCATAGGTTTCGAAAATAAAAAAGTCATCTAATTAAACTAATTGATTAAAATAACTTAATTGGTGAAAATTTGACAAATGTCATGTGAGTCAGCCTTGTCAGTGTGTTGGTTGGTTGACTTGGGGGAAATTGGTATTTTGAGATCAAAAACTATATTTAGGGTTATTTAAGGGTGTACTATTATATCAATGGGTAAAATGAGATCAAAGTTTAAAAAAATGAATAATTTGGACCATTTTCCTTTTTTTTAAATACTGCATTATACTATACACATTTTTAAACAGTAAAATTGTCTATTCATCTTAAAGTTAATGCATTTTATCACTTTAATGTTACAAAATTCTCATCGCTTCATCTAGTTCTTTTGAATTATATGAATTTTTTTTTACTATTTATATTATATTAGTTTATTTCTTTTTAGATAAATCAATTAAAAGTACATGGGGGAAAGTTTGATCATCTTCAGTCGAGTACTTTTATCAAAAAATACAATGGACAAAAGTTCAAAATAAAAATAAATCCATAGGGTAAAATATATATTTCCTAGTTAATAATTATAATTATGATTCTTCCTAAGTAAATTAAATTATAATTAATAATTAAATTTATATATTGTACTTGAGAGAAATAGTTATTAAATCTTAAAAAAGACAAGAAAGACGCTTACACCTAGTACCTAATACTTCCTCAACAACATCTCGCCTCTCTCTTTCTCTCACATCCATCGAAACTTAGCTGCGAAAGAAAAGATGCAGACTTTATGCAGGCGATTTGGTCACCAATACATCAAGCAATCGCTCGCTTCAACTTCTTCTCTCAAATCGGTTTACCCTCTGACTGATCAATGTAATTGATTTCCGCACAGTTTTAGGGCTAATTGAAATGCCCTTCATTTTCTGTTTGCTTGAACAAATGTTTGAATGTCATGCATACTTTTCAGATTATGGAGTGGAAAATCCCAGGTTGGCTTCTACTCTTGCCACCAAAGGCGTGGGCCATTTAGTTCGCAAGGGCACTGGTGGAAGATCATCTGTTAGGTTAATTATGTTTTCAATGCCCTAATTTCATCTTTGGTTACATTTCCAGTATTACGCATTACATTCATTGCTTGACTGTTTATGAATCAATGGGACACCATTCTTTTCCTCAAGACACTCAAAAGAATGGTGTCCCATTGATTCCAGCAGTGGGACACTAGCAGGCTTTCTTGAAATTTCTCTACATTTATGAATCATTGGATGTGTTAAATTGTTTCTCCCCTAAAAATGGTGGTGTCTGGCAGTGGCATTGTTGCAACTGTATTTGGGGCTACGGGGTTCCTGGGACGATATCTAGTGCAGCAACTCGGTACTATTCTTCTATCTTGCTTAATTCTCATTGAGCTTTTTACAATGTGGAGAAGTGCTGCATTTTACAATAAAATTTTACTGTGATCTTTGACTTGGGGTTTCATATATTCTTCTGCCTGTAGCTAAGATGGGTTCTCAAGTATTAGTACCTTTTCGAGGCTCTGAGGATTCTCCTCGTCACCTTAAATTGATGGGTGATTTGGGTCAGGTGATTTTACCCATTGATTATTAAAACCGATATATTAATCTCTATTGTACTCAAAGAACCTTCTCACAATTCTTACATGCAGATTGTTCCCATGAAATACGATCCTAGAGATGAAAATTCAATCAAGGCAGTAATGGCAAAGGCTAATGTTGTTATTAACCTTATAGGTAACACTTTAATTTGTAATATTTTTTACTTGAAATTGCTTTATGCATAAACTTTCCCTTAAACAGGAAGGGAATACGAGACAAGAAATTACAGTTTTGAGGAAGTGAACCATCACATGGCTGAACAGCTTGCTGTTGTATGTTTCTGTTCTCACACATTTCCTTTTTGTTCCTGATGATTTTGGTACCGTCACTTGTTTCCATAGTCACGTATATGTAGTTTCTTATAAGGAGAAACAAATAACAATTAGACCATTAAATTTGTAATTACAGTCATTTTAATTAATTTTCCTTTCCAAGTCCTTGTCCAATGCTCAGTTTGAAAACATTTCCGAATTTTCTGCCTTAAAATGTTGAATTTTCATATTTTCCTTCTATTAGGATACTTAATGTTCACTTCCACAGATCCTCTTAAAACAAGCATACCAGTCTTGTTCAAGTTTAATAATCTAAGTATGAGAGAAGAATACGCTGTTAAAGGAATCCTTCTGTGCTACTAATATAGTGCCTGTTGAGTTTGATGCTATTGTGTTTCCAATATTGGTCTTTTATAATTTGAAGTGATGTCGCAATTGATGATTTCCAATCACTCAAGGAATATCACGCCCTGTAATTTTCTTGTTCTTTGTCAACATATTTTTAACATCTAATGAAGATAATATAAGTTATAAGGGCCTTGCATATGAAGAAGTTACATGGAGTGACTGAATTTGGTCTATGTAAAAAGTAATGAGCACTGTTGATGGTTTTGGGTAATGAGAAACTAGTAACTGACTTTGATGATCTTGTGAATTTGGAAAATGTTGATATTGGTGCTGAAACAATAAGTAGAAAAATGGTAGTTGTTGGAGGCAGCTCTAGTCATCTGACATTTAGGTTGGTTGGGTTCAGGGGGCGTGCTTTAATCAACTCCCAAACTATGAGTTGATTCTCTTTTATATTTTACATTAAAACCTCATACTTTACTTTAATTTTTGAATAGCTTCTCTTTTAGAATCAGCAATGGGAAGCTAGGCAAAGCTATAGGCTAATCCCCTTTGTATGATTGGCTTATGGTCACCTATTCTGTTAATTTAACTTTTTTTTTTTGGTTATGTTCCTTGCATATCTTTTCATAAAGATGATATGGTGATTGGTGTATCTTATATGCAGATCGCTAAAGAACATGGTGGCATCATGAGATACATTCAGATTTCTAGCTTGGGGGCTTCTCCATCATCTCCATCCAGAATGCTTAGATGTAAAGCAGCTGCTGAAGAAGCTATCTTACGAGAATTGCCTGTGGTATATTATTAATTAACTCTGCTTTCCTTGCTTCAAATGGACTTATAATTGTTTCTATGGTTGTCTTTCTGGTGTGCCTTTTGCTGGTGCATGATTTATATTCCTATGTTTGAGTTTTTATTTGAACTGCAGTCTCTGGTTGCTCTTTCTGAAGGGTAAAACTGGTGAGGAATATAAAGATATGTAATGCCTTCAGAATATGAGGGACAACCATACATTTCACGTCCACTTCAGATAATAGCTAATTTTGCTTATGTTGCGGGGAAGGCATACTTGTTACTTCGCAAAACTTGATAACTTAGATTGTTGGAAATTGTTGAAACCATATTCATTGTCATGAAAAGGACGAAAAAAAACAAGTACTTTTGCCTCTCAAAATGAAGTTCTATCCTTTCTCATGTTCTTGTCAATGTAAGAACTCTTTAAAATTCATTAGGGATCTTAAAAACATTTTTGGGGTTGGGGGGTGGCCTGTGAACTAGAGGTGTGCCTCAAAACACAAACAAGGGGCAGGGTGCTGAAAGGCTTGTGAACACTTTAAAATGTAAGAACTCTTTAAAATTCTTTAGGGATCTTAAAAACATGTTTGAGGTGCTGAGAGGCTTGTGCCCCATGAATAGAGCCTGCCTCTTACTTGCAGAGGCGCTACAGCCTGCACCCTTATCCATTGCACTCTAACAACTATAGCGGAAGGGCAAAGGAGTGTAAAGCTGCATACCTGTTGATTTCCATCATATTGACCAAAATAGTAGATCAAACTGAGCATCTTGTTGAGCTTTAAGATCTAACTTCCAAATAAAATATCTAAAGTTATCTTCGACTTAAAGCTACTGCACTATGATAAATTTGTCTCCTTTGTATTTCTCTTATTGTTTTAGACTTTTATCTGTTTGTATGAAAATTCTCTCTGGCTTGTTGTCCTCTAAATAAAAATTACTATATCTATGTTGTGGCTTGGTTGTTCCTCAAATACACAATGCAATCATGTAGTTCATATTGGTAATTCAGTCTTCCTATATTTATGATATCTTTTTTATTCCAAAAGTTAAATTCAATAAGTTCCAAGGAACTGTACCAGTATGTATCTCGTGCTAAATGCTGTTTCTTAATTTGACTGATTAACCGACCTATCTTTTCTCAGTCCACTGTTATGAGACCTGCTGTGATGATTGGCACTGAGGATCGTATTTTAAACACATGGGCACAGTTTGCTAAAAAGTACGGCTTTCTTCCACTAATAGGTGGTGGAACAACCAAGTATGATTCCATACCATACAGACATTAATCTTTGTCGTGGTTCATCAAATTATTGTTAACGATATGTTGTTATCATGCCTCTTCAGGATTCAGCCTGTATATGTTATTGATGTTGCAGCTGCAATTATTTCTGCCTTGAAAGATGATGGCACCAGCATGGGAAAGGTTTATGAACTTGGTGGACCGGAGATTCTCACCATGCACGAACTGGTATACTTGAATTACTTTTTTTTTTAGGAGTCTCCCATTCCCTTATATATATATTATTTTAATTTTTTCCTCAAGCGGTAAGAATGGATATTTTGCGTTGTTCTATAGGCAGAAATTATGTATGACACAATTCGTGAATGGCCTCGCTATGTGAAGATTCCTTTCCCCATTGCCAAGGCAAGTTCTTCTTCTTTGACTTCCTCATAGGTATTGTGGATCTTATGTGATTTCTACATGAACTCTCTCATTGGAAATATGCACCCTCGGTCATTGAATGAGGATGTTGTTGATTAATATTTTTGATTCAAAAATTTGGTTTGATTTGAAAACTGACTCTTGTGACCTTCTCAGAGTGGAACAATCTGTATTATGTGAACATGGTAAGTATTGTTGTGTGACTTGATTAATCTTGTTATTGATTCTTGCGTATTTGGTTTCAGGCTATCTCAGCACCTAGAGAATTATTGCTCAATAAAGTTCCCTTCCCGCTGCCTACTCCTTCAATATTCAATTTGGACGTGATTGAAGCCCTTTCCACTGATACAGTGGTATCTAAAGACGGTGTGTATCAGAGATTTTAGCATAGAACTTCTTTGTTGAGTTTTCTTATTGGATATGTCAATTCTCTTGTATAAAATCTTCTGAACTGATGACTGTTTTCCAGCTCTTACATTTGAGGATCTTGGGATTGTGCCTCGCAAGCTGAAGGGATATCCAATTGAGTTTCTTATACAATATCGTAAGGGTGGCCCCAATTACGGCTCAACCGTCAGTGAGAAAGTTACCCCAGGGTATTGGGATTGATGCTCATCAGTTTCTCTTTCTTTTAAACACATAAAGAAATCATATTCAAGTTTAAGGTTGGCATGTTCATGCTGCATTTCTGCAACGCTTTTTGAAAAATACATCTTATGTTTAAGGTTATGTTGATTCTGTTATGATCAGTAAATTTATCAGTATGGCCTTCATAACGTGGCTGAGAGTGCACAATTTCCAGCGAGACATTTGGAAGAATAAATATACAGAGGAAGAATATGATTTCTGTATATTGCCAAAAATTTGTTTTGTTGTAGAAGAGAGGCAGCAGATTTGTTTTTTCTAAAGCTTGAAAGCCTTTCTGTAACATAACTGAAGACAAGTTCTTTTTTAGTTTTGCAAGGCTCTTTCTTGTGTCATTATCTTTTATATAACTATTTCTGAGGCTCTTCTTTGTGAGCTAAAGATTTGTAGGGAAAAATACTTGAAATAAACATATGAAATAACTTGATGTCTACAGTGTGATTGATCAACTGGTTGATTAATATTAATATGGCCATGAGAGAGAGAGAGAGTCCAGCCCTAATTATGACTTTAATGAAGATAAGTTAACAGGGCAAGGGATATATCCCACAGCCAAAAGTTAGAGTAGTGATTAAGTCATTCTAGTGGAATATTTACTTTCCTTGTAGCTCTAGTGAAGTATTTGCACGTCAATGGGTGCGCATAAATATATATATATGAGATCAATCTTAGAGCAAGAAATGAACAATAATGAAAAACTTCTCCAACCCAATGCAAGCTAATCCATCTGAGCCCACGAGCCATCGGATGCCACCACGGATGAGTCGTGCATCCTTGGAGAATGTGAGGTTGGGTGGTAGGAACATCGGGGCTTCCATGCTAGCGGGTGGTGGCTCTGGTGAGTCTCCTGGGAGTTGCACCGTAAACATATACATAAACAATGATATAGAGGGTATTAACAACTCTGTGTTGATTGGTAGTGAGGTGAAAATGGGAGATCCTGGAGTTAGCTTGTGTTTGGAAGATTTGAAGATGGATAGAGGGTTTAGAATGGTGACCAAGAAGAAGGAAATGAATTTTTCTACTTGTTTGATCTTCATGCTTGCATTTCTCACGTTAGCCTTCTCATTCTTTGCTTATTTGTTAGTGTGATTTTGTTTAGTATTTTATGTTTCAACTATCTTTGTTTTAATTGTAGATTTGAGAATTTGCTCTTACCCCACACAAGAAGAATTCAAGATTGTGGCCTTATTTTCAGAGTTGTGAGGATGTGAATTTGTTACATTTTTTTTCTTTCTTAATTGTGTATATGTATAATATTATATGAGTAGGAATCTTGTGAGAATATTTTAGTAATATAATTTTGTAAGATGAGTTGACTCATAAGCCAAAATATATAAATCGGACTTGAAAAATAAGTTGAAGTTGTGGATAGTGAAGAAGTATCTAATAAGAGTATTTTCATAATAATAACTTTAACGTGTAGGAAGGTGATGAATTATAATAATAATGATAATAATAATAACAAAGATCCTATTATTGCATCTTGTATATCATTGTAATTCTGCTACACTACCCAAGTCAAGTTATGATACGATAAATGTGAGTGATCATCCATTTCAACACATCTATTACGTATATAAAAATGTTGTATATATGTTATTTGTATAATTTTTTTTCTTAATTTAAATTAATCTTCATGTGCACGCACGTGATCTAAAACACGTAAATATTAAACATGTGCCACATTCTAATCCACCTCACAAAAACTGTAAGGAAAGATAGGCACACAAAGCATCATCTTTCTTTACACGAATATGATGCTCGTATTTGTATTTTCCCATGATCACGATTCCTAGGTTGTTGGAATCTAGAATTATCATATAACTTGTACGAGAGAGTGCGACAAATGCTTTGTAGACAAGATAGAAGAATAAAAGCACTGCGATATAATTATGGATTCAACTACTCACCAAAGTAGAGCAGCATAACAAATGCGTTTTAATTTCATCACAGGTTTGAATGATCCCAACTTTCTCTTCTTAAACTGCGTTTTAAAAACCCTAATTTCCTGTTAACATGATACGCCACTATCATGGGTGCATAGCTGAAGAAATATGATAAATTTCTTTATGGAGTCAACATTTGGGGGTAAATTACTGAGATAGCTTCTGAGTTTTGGAATACTAAGATAGGGATTAAATTCAATTCTGATGTTTTATGGATTGTATATTCATTTCATTTTGAACTACTTTGAACAATTTGGATGGATTTCAAGGCTCAATCCATACACAACCTCATTGTTTTGGGTAGTAAATTATGTCAAACAAGTTTAAATGCCAAACTGTAGAACAGATAGATTATTGTAGGAATTAAAAATGTAAATATTTCCATGGGATAGATTAACAAACAGAGTTGCGGAATAGCCTCTAATTGAGTAAACTAGAGCAAACAAACAAGCATTAGTTATATGGTAAAAAGCTAATTCAGTTTCCTTATTCATATGATGGCAGATTTAGGTGCTCCTCATCTCAAGAGGATGGACATGGAGGTGGCTCAACATGGATTGTTCCTTCAAGCATTTGACATACTTTTCTCATGCTTGGCCTTAAGGATGCATCTTCTTGAATGCACCAAATCCCAACCATCCAAAACCTTTCCACCATTGTTCTATCACGTAAGGCCTCTGAGTCGTCTCCCACGAAGGTATCTAACCTTCCTTCGACAAAGCAGTCCCAAGCCCAATCAGTCAGAATCGGGTTTCCACCATCTCCCAATTCAATGTCCACCACGCTTTTCCTACACGATATGATCTCTAACAGCACCACACCGAAGCTGTAGACATCGACCTTGGCAGTGATTTGTTTGTTCCTGAACCATTCAGGTGAAACGTAGCCTTTGGTGCCTCTGATATTGGTAAGTGTACGGCTCTGATTCATCATCAGAAGCTTAGCTAATCCAAAATCTGAAATCCTGGACATGTAGTGATCATCAAGAAGTATGTTCTGAGGTTTTATATCACAATGGATGATTTGGGTGCTGCATTCTTCATGCAAATATGTTAGTCCCCTTGCAACCCCCAATGCAACTTCTGTCCTCTGCCTCCAGCTCGGTTTTGGATCACGGAAAAGAAAGCCTGCTAGTGTCCCATTGCTCATGTACTCGTATACCAGTAAACGATGAGGCCCCTCATCACAGAAACCAATCAAATGACCACATTCTTGTGGTGAATCTGCCCAATCACATTCACTTCTGTTCTGAATTCCTTCTCGGAATCTTGAGCCACACTATCCAGCTTCTTCACTGCAGCTAAGGTTTTGGAATCATCAGGCATCACCCCTTTGTAGACAACTCCGAAAGCACCCTTTCCTAGTTCTTCTTTGAACCCATCAGTAGCCCGCACAAGTTCTTTGTAAGAAAAGCAGCGTAAACGTGATCCACAAGTGTCTTGAACAGGGCTGAGAACCGGTGGTAACCTTTTCTTGAAAATAGTTGCAATGGTAAATAAGAGGTTGACTAACACTGAGCTGCCTAAAAGCACTGATACCACAAGTATCAATGTCTTCTGGTCCCTCTTTGGATTTACTAAAGGAATATGATTATGATCACCTTTCCTGAGCTTAAGAAAGGCCTTCGTATTTGTTCTTTCAGTTTTGCCATTAGAGAGTGGCAGCCTCTTCTTCCAACAGGCCGTAGATCTTCCATATATGGCAGCAGCACAGAAACAATCATCCAGGCAAGCTCTCTGGCACTTCTCCTCTGTACTAGGAAATATACGTTCGTAATCATTAAAGGGCCAATTAATGCCAGGAATATCGAGCAGCTCATATTCTACAGAACCATCTTCACTTTGATCAATACAAGTCTGCACGAATTTTGGCTTGCAATCGCCATGTGTGTTGTTCTGATCGGCCAATGAAAACTCTGGTAGGCATTGGCAAACCGGTCTCCTATCTCCATTGAGTGTGCACACGTTGTTATAGCCACATGCCCCGCTGCCTTTAGCTTCACCGTTGAAGCTGGAACATATATCAACAGGCCAAGAATCAACAGCAGTCCATTGTGGATTGCTTCCAAACTTCTTGGGATGATAATAATGTGTGAAAACTCCATCAAAATCAAGACTTGCTCTGTGATAATTCTCTGAAGGAGGAACCAAACCAGGATTAAGAAGGATCATGGGCTGATCACCATCTCCCACAACAGTAATATGAGCTGTTTCATTGAACAGCAACCGATTACCACCTGAAGTGTTGCTGCTATAGTACTCACCATCAAAGTCTGAATTCGAAGGCTCATTTTTCGTTCTAAGAACAAAATTTCCATTGCTCGTCATGGTGGCATGGAACCTTCCTTGTGTAAAATCCGTTAGTGTTTTTTGCGAAGTCAGAGACTCATTGATCTCAACGGTCTGAGTAGGCAATATAGTATCAGATGGATGCCTAAAACTCTCCCACAAGAAAGCTGAATCAGATCGCATTAGAACAAAGTTTCCAGTATCATTCATGATTGCATAAGCTACTTGATCATCAAGGCCATAGTTATCAATGGTGTTATACAGTGGTGTGCCTTGAGGATCTCGGAGGAGAAGGCCATCTCGAGCACGAAGCTCGACTGTGGAGCCACGTGGCACTGGACCGCTGTTTTTGTCATACCAGACTATGGTTTTATCTGGGATTTTATCGAACCATATTGAAAGCACAAAGAGATTTCTATCAGCTTGAAGCTGTTGAAAGCCAAATGCAAAGTCTCTAGAAGGAGAACGCCATGGATCGGAGTTTTCTGTTGCTGTGAGAGAAGTTCCCACAGCAATGTTTCCAATGATTTGAGCCAAATTTGGAAGTGGTAAGAGAAGAATTGTTGTGAAGAGCATGAAAGGATATGGAGAAGAATGAGGCATTGCAAAATGAGTATAGCATACAAGGGAAGGTAATCGAGCTTCACTTGGTTTAAGGGTGTGTTTGGTTGAGTTTATCAACTCTTTAGTGTTACGAAATTCTTCATAACAACTAGTACAATGATTTTAAGACGAGAGCTTATAAGTTTTCATTGAAAAAGTCCTTGAGAAAAGTCCTAACATTTTTAATATACCCTTCTTAGGTCTAATCAATTTAATTTATTGCAAATTTGTCCATATTAATTCCTCATACTAGAGGTATGAATAGTTCAGGTTGATTCGGAGATTTGAAAATCTTCAAAAGTGAATTAAACCTCGAAGAATTATAAAAAAGAATCTCCGAAACTAAAATGAAATACGAAATCTCCATAATTGAATTATACCAAATTTCAGTTCAGAATAATGATATTCGGGCGTACAGATCCGAATTAGTTTGAGATGGAAACTTGAAGAAATTGAGATTTCCAAAATGTTAAACAAATTTTTTTATTAAATGAATGCACTAGGAAAAAAAAAAAAAAAACTAACTATATTGTGTCAAATGGTAATTAAACACCAGTATCAAATTCAAAATTTGCTACCTAAAGTTTAAATTGAATGAAAGTGAATACTAATCAATTGACTTTTAATAGCTAAATATTAAAAGTAATAATCGAACACATCACATAAAAGTTTCACTCCAAGAGACAAAATTATAATTTAATTATATTGTTAGGTTACTTTTCTAATAAAAAAGGATATATATTTTCTTGAAAAGAGTCATTAGAATAAAGTTGATTATTATAAATTATTTAAATTTTGAAAAGTTAAAGTATTTGTAGCATTTATTATTAACTAAGTGGCTTAAAAAACTTAATTAATTGTGTAATTATTTCAATATCAATTTATAAGTAAAAATCAATATTTGGTTTGATTTTCAGTTTGGATAATTGAAAATCTCTTATCATACTAAAAATAAAAATAAAAATAAAAAATAAAATAAAAACTTCTGATTAGTTTAGAAAAACACCTTTCAAATTAACGACCTTGACCAAATGAGCAACCAATGATTCTTAACCATCTTTCTAACAGACACGGAATTTGCTGGCCTTTTGACGGAGACACTTCTAATGTTTTTTTGAAAAGTTTGCTTCTTCATCTATCACCAAATTCATAAATTTTCTTTTATGTAACTACGTTTAATTTAATATATAAGATATGATATAGATAGAACATGTTTGATTCGTGTTGGGCTAAAAAATCCAAAAAATATTATGAAAAATCCTGCAAAATTTAAAATGGCAACTAAAGAAAATAATTTGAAAAAAAAAAAAACAAATAGAGTAAACGAAAATAAACTAAAATTGGGTCCACCTCGTGGAATACAATGGTGTTTTTTCAGTGTAATCAACCATATATGTATACGCACAGATGCATGGCTGATATTTCTTTTGCTGTGCTGGATAACTTATTTCAAGGGGTAGAAAAACCATCTATCACTTGCCAAATTGAATACGAAATGTTTTTCAGAAACAAGATTATTGAATTAAAAAAGTGCACTTTAGAGGATTTTATTTTTTTTTGGATAAAACATAAGATATTTAAAAACCAAAATAGAGTTACAAAAGAAACCCACCATCTAAAACGACCTGAAATCTAAATCTGGCATCTTTAAGTTCCTGATATAGAAAAATTCAATGAAAAAAATCTATATAAAAAAAAAAAATATCAGATTAATTAAACTATAAAACTCCTAATCAAGAAACATAAGATAAGTAAGCATTTCTGGTGGTGCATCACAGCATTGTTTATCAGCCACTTGATTTCCCTTTCGAAAAATATGAAACACCCGAACTCTATGATCTGAATCATCTACACATCAGCCATCTACATTCTAGTGGCGATCGACGGCGACTCCCATCCCGAATGAAGCCTCGCAAGGCAAAATAACTCCGTTGGAGAATTCAACATACAACACCACTTTATCTTAAAAAACTTTGCAATTCCGCTGCAAGCAAAATTCTTGAATCCTCTGCCATTGGCATTCGAATGATATCATCCACAATACTCTGATAACCACTAACAAGCTCTCTGCCATTCCTTTTAAAATAGGCACTCCTAAGTAAACCAAGGGTAATAGTGTCAAACAACACTCACCTGTAAATTTATACATATATATCATCTTTTCTTAAAACCAATGTAGAGTGATTCATATATTAGTGATTATAGCGACAACTCAGAAATATGGAATTTGATGTTTTATAAACGTAAGTGGATATAGAAAGTCTTCCCATATAAGAAAAATATAGTCAAAATCTTCACTTTCTAAATAAGTTCACTTTGTGGTACTCAATTGTCACGAAAATTTCAATTTCGACAGAAATATTAATATTTTAATTTTAAAAAAATATTGATAAAGATATCAATATCAATGGAAATATATGTAAAATTTTAAAAATGACGGAACTTTATAAAAGGAGCAATTAAATATTATATTTTACAGAATATTAACACTAATCTTAATAAGTATATTTAACTTGAAATTTCAAACAATTATTAAAACTTTCATAAAGTGTTGATTATACACACAACAATTATCAATTATTTAAACTTTTATAAACATTTGATCTTGTACACACTATATCTATAACATGTAAATTATATTATTATTAAGGTAAAAAATACTTTTTTTTTCTTTTAATAAGTGGGGTCATTCATTATAACCTTCTATAAAAGGAGCCATAAAAGGTCGTGTTTATTAATTGTGAGTAACATTAATTTCATCTAGTATACTAAAGAATATGAGTTGCCCGGGTTGGGTCGAATCCGACCCGTATTTGTATTTTTTTTTTTAATTCTAATTTTTATGTTGTATTAGTCATATCTTTGTATTATGTTAAACATATTTGTATATAATACTTTAACTTAAAAAAAACTCTAATTTTAGCAAAAAATCCTAATTTCGACGAAAAAAATTCTAATTTGTACATATATACATTTACGTAATATTATGCATACCTTTAAGTAATATTAGTCATACCTTTATATAATACATAAATGTACAACTAACATAATTAAAAGACATGACTAACATAATATAAAAATATGATTAACATAACATAAATGTATATTTAACATAATATAAAAACCCTAAAGATATGTTTAACATAACGTAAAACCATAAAGGTATGCTTAATATAACATAAAGGTATGCTTGACATCACATAAAAACACTAAAGATATACTTAATATAACATAAAATCATAAAAGTATGTTTAACATAACATAAATGTATATTTAACGTTATATAAATGTATGCTTAATATAACATAAAAATCTTAAAAGTATGATTAACATAACATAAGACATGTTTAACATAATATAAAAATATGTTTAGCATAACATAAAGGTAGAACACCTGAAACAAATTTGGATGGGTTTGAGTGCACTCATCCAAATACGTGAGGGCAAGTGTGCCCGCATGATAGGTCGGATCAATTGTATAGATTTTAAAACTATACACCAAATATACAAAAGTTTTTGTAAAGGAATATATGTTGCGTTAAGAATTAACAAGATGTTAAAATGGATAATGTATATTAATATGAAGATGAGCACATATATGTATGGGTGCACAAGCAGCACGTGCTATGAGGAGCCAATTCTCCAAAACACAATACCAGACCTTGCTAATAAATTCCACTCTCGTCTCATAAATTTGCCTCTTGCTCTATTAAATACTTTGCTTCATTTTTGTTGTTTTATTCCATAAATTAATAATCTCTGACATCTAAATCTAAAGTTTTTTAAATTAAAAATTAAGAAACATAAAAATTAGATAAAAATATTTAAAAGACAATATCAATCTTCCACCACTCATTGGTAAATTAACATCAGATGAGATTAATATAAAAGAAATAAATAAGGTAAATTTGAGATAAGAAAAAATTGTAGAATCTTGTGTGAATAAATTTTAAAGAGATTAAATAGGTAGGTTCAAAATTAAAGAATCACTTAAGGATTGAAATTAGGGGTAAACTTGAAAAAAAAGTGACAAAATAGTCGAAATAATGCTTAATTTAAAGTAAATTTAACTTCTAAATCGACATTTATTTTGGATTGAAAGGAGTATATGTTATAATTTTTTATAATAATACAATAAGTTAATTACATAAAAAAATAATTAATATTTAGCCAAATTTTAATATAACACGAACATTAATTTGTGACAATGTTAATCATGAATTATAATATTTTTTTAATTATTCTCATTTTCGACACCTAATCACGATATTACCATCATCGTTCAACATGTCTTTTTATGGGATCATTTCAGATCCACCATCAATGTTGGGAGTCGAAGCTACAACCATCATGATTCTTTATGTAACATTGATGTTTTAAATTTATTTACAAAATCCGAGTCGTTAAAATAAAGTCCTACATAAGAAATACTAACATCTATTATAGTAATATTTTAAAAAAAAAACACTAAATTATTTTCCCATTGCATGGATTGCCCATAAGTTCTTTTAAGTTAATCCCACGTCCACGACTATACCATCTGCAAAGGAAATTTTTGAAACTGAAACTAATAAAATAACTCTTATATTCGACTATATCACAAGGAAACTTGAATTATTTGATATCTTATCAATTGAACTTTTTAGTTCAAATTCTTGTCATTTTTTGTAATTAAAGACCCAAAATAAAATTTAAACTTAAATCCCAATGTGGAAGAATTCTAAAACTGGGTTTGGTGGTGAGATAATATTAGATAATAGTATATATTATTATCATAGAATACATGATTGTTATCTATCCATCGGTTGACACATATTAATGTGTCAATTGTTGATGTGTTGTAAATGCATCACAATTATTAATTTCAAATCATAATATTTAAAAAGATGAAATCTTTAGACAACAATCATATATATATTACAATATGCCCACGAAGGTAGGAAACATTATTTTCATAGAATATATGTAATGAAACTAAAACATGAGGAGACTGGAGAGTAGTATATGTCATTTCTTGATGGGGTGCTTCTATTTCGTTGTGGCTAGGGCAACTTAAAAGTGGGCCATATTAATATATCTTCATTCAACAAACCTTATAGGAGGGTTGCAACAAAAAACATATTGGGAAAACATTTGTTAATATCACTTCCGTGTTAAAAAAAAAAAAGTCTTTTATCCACCAAACATAAGAAAGTATATTATTTTATGACTCATATTTTCACTAAATGACCAAAATACTCCTGGAGAGTGAATAAAAAAATGTTTCCTCATATTTTTTAAGGACATAATTGAAGGGTATTTTTCTCCAGAAAGTTAAAAAAAAAAAAAAAAAACATTTTTTTCATGGATAAAAAACATATTTTTGAGAAGAAAATCTTTCAGACTGAGATTTGTGGAGAAACAAATTGTGGATGAAGTATTTGAAAAAAACAGCGTACTGTATAGAGTATTAAATTTGACCAACGGTTCTCGTGAAAGTCCATACACTCCTCAAGTAAAACCAAAGGCTCTCACTCTCTCTCTCTTCACTCTCTCTCTCTCCCCCAAACAAAACTCGTGATGAAGAGAGCTCTTAAATTTCACGAGCTTCTTCATCTTCTGTCTAACACACTGCTCCATTTCCTACACTCTCCCACTCCTTCAAATACCCTTCATCTCTCCCTCAACATCATGCAACCATACCATCTATATTGCAACTACACTCATTTTCTTGCTCAATGGAATTCAAACCTCATCTCTTTTTCTCCATCTTTTCCTTCATCTACTTTCTTTCTTCTCATGCACATCACACTTTGCAGACCTACATTGTTCAGCTCCACCCTGAGGCCCCGTCCCGCTTGGGTTTTAGCTCTAGGCTTCATTGGCACCTTTCTTTTCTTGACAAGTCTGTTTCAACTGATGAAGACTCTTCCTCTAGGCTCTTGTATTCTTATGCCTCTGCCTTTGAAGGCTTTGCTGCTCAACTCTCTCCCTTTGAGGTCGTGACGTTGAAGAAATCTCACGAAGTTATATCAGTGAGAAGTGATCAGAAGCTTCCCATTCACACTACTTACTCCTACAAGTTCTTGGGACTTAGTCCCACAAAAGAAGGTGGTGCTTGGTTAAAATCCAAATTTGGTCGAGGCTCGATCATTGGAGTCCTCGACACCGGAGTTTGGCCGGAGAGCCCAAGCTTCGACGATTCCGGGATGCCTCCGGTTCCTCGGAAATGGAAAGGGACATGCCAAGAGGGACAAGATTTCAATGCTTCAAACTGTAACAGAAAACTCATTGGTGCTAGGTACTTCAGCAAAGGCCATCGTGTGGCCTCGATGATGTCATCGCCTGAGGCCGTGGTGGAGTATGTCTCACCTCGCGATTCGCATGGCCACGGGACCCACACGGCTTCCACGGCCGCGGGAGTTCCAGTGCCGATGGCTAGTGTGCTCGGAAACGGAGCAGGGGAGGCTCGAGGCATGGCCCCTGGTGCACATATTGCTGTCTATAAGGTCTGCTGGTTCAGTGGCTGTTACAGCTCGGATATTCTTGCAGCAATGGACTTAGCCATTAGAGATGGAGTCGATGTGCTCTCACTCTCGTTGGGTGGCTTCCCGGTCCCCCTCTACGACGACACAATCGCCATTGGCAGTTTCCGGGCCATGGAACATGGGATATCGGTGGTCTGTGCTGCAGGGAATAATGGCCCAATCCAGAATTCAGTTGCCAATGAGGCTCCTTGGATTGCCACCATAGGTGCAAGCACACTCAACCGACGGTTTCCAGCCATGGTTCGACTAGGTAACAAGAAGCTTCTATACGGGGAATCAATGTACCCCGGAAAGCAGGCCCCGGGCGCAGAGAAAGAGCTCGAGCTGGTTTACATCAAAGGGGGCAATAGGGGAAGTGAATTCTGCCTAAGAGGGTCTCTCCCACGAGCCAAGGTTAGAGGCAAGATGGTCGTCTGTGATCGTGGTGTGAATGGGAGAAGTGAAAAGGGGCAGATAGTTAAAGAAGCTGGTGGCTCTGCCATGATTCTAGCCAACACGGAGATCAACCTGGAAGAAGATTCAGTGGATGTTCATCTTCTTCCAGCAACACTGATAGGTTCTCAAGAATCATATCAGCTAAAGAGGTATATAAACTCAACGAGACGAGCAAAAGCAAGAATCATATTCGGAGGAACGGTCATTGGAAGGTACAGAGCACCTGGGGTGGCACAGTTTTCATCAAGAGGACCAAGTTTCACTGACCCTTCGATTCTGAAACCGGATATGATAGCTCCAGGTGTCAACATCATAGCTGCATGGCCACAGAATCTAGGCCCGAGCGCTCTTCCAGAAGATTCTAGAAGAGTGAACTTCACAGTGATGTCAGGGACTTCCATGGCGTGTCCACATGTTAGTGGCATTGCAGCTCTGATCCACTCGGTTCATCCAAACTGGTCACCTGCTGCAATCAAATCTGCACTGATGACGAGTGCAGATATGTATGATGATATGGGAGAGCCAATAATGGATGGAGATAAACCTGCTGAGCTCTTTGCAATGGGAGCAGGGCAAGTGAACCCCGACCGAGCCATAAATCCAGGATTGATATACGATATCCAACCCGATCATCACATAACTCATCTCTGCTCTATTGGATACACAAGATCAGAAATATTCAGCATTACGCACAGGAATGTGAGCTGTCACGACGTTTTGAGGAAGAACAGGGGTTTCAGCCTCAATTACCCCTCATTTTCTGTGATTTTCGGAAAGGGGGATATAAGAAAGATGGTGAAAAGACAGTTAACAAACGTGGGGAGCCCAAATTCCATTTACTCACTGGAAATGAAGGCACCTGAGGGAGTCAGTATGAGAGTTAGACCACGTCGTCTCATATTTAAACATGTGAATCAAACTTTGAGTTACAGAGTTTGGTTCACATCAAAGAAGAGAAACCAAAGCAAGAATACAAGTTTCTCACAAGGGTATCTGACATGGGTGAGTAGGAGCAGCTATAACAAGGTTCGAAGTCCAATCTCAGTGACATGGTCATCTACCAAGTGAATAACGTTATAGTTGTAAACTTGTAATCAATGCCAGTAGTTTCATTTTGGAGTTTGAGATTTAGGATCAAATATGAGAAGCCTTGTATTAGACATGAGAAAGTTCATTATACAACTAGGGAATAAAAGGGTGGTTTTCACTATTTCATAGAATT
The DNA here is from genome assembly GCA_028654395.1 of Scutellaria barbata. Lineage (NCBI taxonomy): Eukaryota > Viridiplantae > Streptophyta > Magnoliopsida > Lamiales > Lamiaceae > Scutellaria > Scutellaria barbata. Next base: position 21,929,739 of record CM053649.1, read on the forward strand.
GCAACTAGCTTATTAGCCAATCAAATACCACCTCGAAAACTATACAAAGCAATTGATATAGAAATCAAGTAAGCAAAAAAATCCTTGACAGAAATATCCCTCAAGCAAATATATTCATTTTGCACCTAATTATAGCAACATGGATTGCCAAAGAGAAAAGAAAAAACAACTGCAAAATGAGTGCTTCATTTTTTAACGAATGACAGACCATTAGCATTGGCATACCGCTCCATGAATCTCATGAACCTGTCCCACTCTCGTGGAGATCGCATGATATATTTGGCCTCGATTCCAGCAGGTTTTCCATTCACAAACTTTGCATTGACATCAACTGATTGAAGGGTCCCTTCTTCGTCAATCATGTAGAAGCCAGTAATATCACCAACAACACTAGACGAGTCAAACACAGATGGTTCGGAAAATGTGAATATGGCCATTCCATTGGTTCCATCCCTCGATTTGGTTAGCCTCACATCTGGGGTTGTTTTTTCATCAGTCCCTTGAATGAACTGAATTGTGGGCTTCACCATCATAATACTCAGCCTGTGAATGTTATGTATGTAGCTGTGTTTTGGCGAACTTGGACGTGCTATGTGTAAAGATTGGCCATTGAATGATGAGCTTGAACTTGAATGAATAGTTCCTATTGACAAGCCTAACATAACAAAAACACATGATTAGTAATTTGATCATATATGAACATAAAAACACCATTCACAGGCAGAGTTCTTCATCCTACAGTCTATGAACTTCTTCCATTCTTGGAAGGTTTTTGAAGCCAAAATAAACTAAATTTAGAATATATCACTGAAAGACTGGAGAGGGTAATCGGGATCAAATTTAAAGCTTCAGGTGAAATACTAATTAAGGAGCAAAATAAAAGCATAATGAGCTCTCTCTCTCTCTCTCTCTCTCTCTCTCTCTCTCTCTCTCTCTCTCATATGAACTAACAACAAAGTAGCACAAATCGTTCAATAAACATGATAAAATTTAAAAGAACGCTAAGTAAATTGCCATTTTTTGCCTTGCATGACAGTACAAACAACTGCTAGTGTACAATGCCATTATGAATTAAAGTACATTAAAGACAAGAGAATTCATCTCAATCGCCAAATACAAACACCACATTTAGCAAACACCAAACAAGAAGACTGTGAAGTTCTTCGAAAGAGAGAGAGAGAATTATGAGAAGGGCACCTGGAACACAGCGGGGATGGTGAGAAGAATGAGAGATTGGGGAAGAGAAAGCAATAGACTGCAGTGCTGCCATCCTGTACAAAATCTTAGAGAGAGAGAGAGAGAGAGAAGAAAATGTGATGGAGAGAGAAAGATGTATATGGGAAATGGATTGATAATGTGAGTTTGGAGAGGGGGGTGGATGGTGTGTAATGACGACAACCATTCACTTCGATAACATTCTAAGCCTTTTCAAAAGGATTGGACGATAATTTAAAAAAAAATAAAAATTAATAAACTATTTATTCACCCGCGAAGTATTTCCAGTTTCAGACGTGGCAAAATTAAGAATTTTAGGTCCATTTATTGGGCTTTGGGTTACAAATGGGCTGTTATAGCTGGCTGCTGGATCCAAATCTTAATCATGCCACATCACTTCATTAATATATATTTTCTTTTCTTTTTTCGTAAAAACTCACGTGAAAGGGAGCATTTTACGATTTTATGTGAATTGATTGTTTTATTTTTTATATCAACAAACTCATAGTTTTATTGATAAAACAAGCAGTACATTGTTACAAGATATTGTAAATGCAACTCCTAACAAATGTTTCATATGAAATAAAAAGCAAAGAAAAGACATGATTTGATTTTATGTAAGACCGATATTGTTAATATAAATATATATATATATATATATATATATATATTTATTTATTTATTAATAAATTCATAACTTCATTGATAAAACAAGAAGTACATGGTTACAAGATATATTGCAAATGCAAATTTCAACAAATGTTCCACAAGAATGGGATGCAACGAAAGAAACATGATTCAAAGAGCAAAAATTCTCATTTAAAGTAATGACTGCTTGTAAGACTAAAATAAAATATTTCAAACTTCAAAACTAATTTGGAGAAAACTTGATAATGAACAACCAACTTCCACTCAAAACCTTTACCTAATCTTCAAATTTAATCCTGAATAGTAGATCGATCTTCCGATTGAAACTAAAGAAAGCAAGTTCCAAAAAGGGAAGAAACAAACTTCCACGGAGGGAAGAAAAGCTCCCACAAAGGGGAGAAACCAACTTTCACTAAAGAGGGGAGAAATCTAGCACGAAAGAAAGAAAAAAATTAGCGGAACAGAAAACATAAGATAAGAAAAAAAGTTTCATATAAGACCGTCTCACGTGAGACCTACTAATATTTTTTAATTAGGGAGAAATGAAGAACTTCTTAATAAAAAAAAACTGATTATAGGTCTCTTGAATGGATACCAACTTCAGGACGACTTGAAATTTAAAAATACATTGCTGTAAAAAAAAAATTCATATCACCACAAATCTTACCAACTCGACTATGTTTTGGGACGTATATATCTTTTTTTCATTTTAAAAAAAAGCATGTGTTGTGTGTATATTTTTTCAGGGTGAGGTCTATTCACACCTTAAATATAATAAACACATATCAAAAGAGTATTTTATATCTTTTTCATTATTTCAAAAAATGGATGTATTTAGTAAAGTTTGGGGAGTGTATAATCCTTCCATTTCTTTATCTAGATCTTCGTAAAATATAATAAGTTGAGATTTTTTATCCCAAAATGCTTACCCAAAATACATGTGGCAGATCCAAAATAATCTCACATTTAGTGTCTTTTTCTTTAAATATAAACTATAAAACGCAATATCAATGAAAATTGTGAGCTATTAAAGCATTTTAAATATAATAAATATAAAAATAATTAGTAAGCTTAATTATAAAAATATTAAAAGCTTAGATAAATTTTGAAGAAAAAAATGCATTAATAAAAATATAAACTTAAAATATTTATGAATTTTTTTCAAAAATCTACCAAGTTATTTTAGAATAATCTAAAAATCAAGAATAACATATGCTAACTTTAGCAACAAAAAAAAAATCACAAATTAGTCTTTTTTTTTCAGAATATATCATATGTCATGTTAATATAATAATTACGTGGATGTGCCAAAATGGAAATGGAAATCCAGTTGGTGGGTCTACTAACAGTACCTACTAGGTCCCTTCCTGCATGTGCCATATCTGAATTCTGATTCGCTCTTAATTTTACTCCTATTTTAATATAATCATTTTTACATATATATATATATATATATATATATATATATTATACTTATAATATTCAATTGTATTAATCAAAGTAAAAAATTAAATAATTAGTGATCAGTAGTATGTTTTGGCACAGTCCCACATGAAGTCACGTCATTTTCCCAACCTTCTTCTTCTTCCCATGTTATGCTCATTGTCAGGAATGGAACTGCGTTTGCTCCAAAGCCTTTGGGCTTTCTTTAATATTTACAAATCTTATAAGAATATATACATATATTTATATCATATTTTATAATTTATTTAGATTATTATATGATTATTTAGCAGCATACAGCACAGACTGAAATATGCATGGATCACAGGGGCACTGATCCCTTAAAATTTTATATACAACTAGGGATACTTTAGGTATGTCACATTTCTAATCGAAGGAAAAGAGAAAGTTGTGTAAAAATACCTTAGCATCGACTTGTTCTCTTGTGTAACTAATGCATAGTGCAATAAGGTTGATTTGGACGTGTTTGTGTGTGTGTTTTTTTTTATCTTCTTTTTTATTTATTTATTAACTATTTATATTATATTAGTATAAATTTTATATTATATTAGTATGACATTATGTATAAATATCTTAACATTTATATAATAATACTTTAACTTAGAAAAAAGAATAAAAATTTCAACACAATTTGTATATATATATTTTTATATGATATTGTTCATACGTTTATTATGTGATAGTACTGTAAATTTATATCAACATAATCATGCATTTATGTAATATATAAAAGTACAACTAACATAACTAAAAGATGTAAAAGATATTGCATGTCTGTATAATATAATGTAAAGGTATCAATATCATAACATAAAAGAATAATATTTTCCAAAAAAATACAGAAAATAAACTAAATATGTGAGTGTCCTCTTTAGGGTGTGTGTAAGGACACATACGGGTGCGTGGAAGCACATATTATATTAAGTCGATCCGAATTGTATGGATTTAGGTCCATGCAACTGATGTACATGAGTTTTTGTGTCGCATTTTTATTGTGATTCATCTCTCTCATTTTCCTTTACATCCAATTTTACTTTTATGGATAAATTGCAATTTATTGTTTCAATTAATGGATTTTTTTGCTTTTTTTTTTTACAATTTTTTTTTTATTGCAATAAAGCATCCGTTCTTTACACTTTGTTATATTTTGTCAAATTATAATCGTATGCACACCTAGCATTAATCCATGGTTCTGATTTGTTGGAGTTGCAAATCGCAATAAATTGACAATTTTGGACGGTAAATTTCAACAAAAGAAGTTTGTACAAAAAGAGTGCAAATATTTGCAACAAATGACATATTGACCCTAGCTATTTTTATTTAAGTTTCTCTTTTATATATATAAACTTAATAACCATTAGCTTCGGCTGTTTTGAAAGGATAAAGAAGAGACTTAGTTTGATAATATTCTTAATCTTTGTATATTTATTTAAAAAATGTTAGCAATAAAATTATTATACAACTATTTTAAAAAATGAAATATAGAAAAGAATTGTTGTAGTTGTGTTTGAATTAATTAAATTTCTATATTAATGTTGTCGTATTAAGATATAATGAAGTTATTAATTTGGATGCTATTTTATAATATAATGTATTAGCTTTTTCAAAATTATTACTAATTTGAGATTATTTTTAAAAGGTGTATTTGTAAAAAAAATTATGACTTTTTAAAAAATTATAAATTTATCCCTATTTTTCGATAATTGTAAAAGAATTCATAATCTTTATTTATTATTTCAATTTAGACTACAACTATATTTTCCAACGACTGGAGTCCACATGTCCAGCAAACATGCCACATTATGATGGATGTCACATCATTGTCAACAAAAACAAATTTAAAAGTCAAATTATAAAATAAAATCACCATATTTCCAAAATTGCAAATTTATAAGGTATAATACAACTACATATAAAAGATTATAACAATTTATCTATAATATTTTAGTGTTACTATTGTTAATGAACTTCTTTAATCGAATTCCTAACTCATTCACTGAATTTTGTTCAGTCCTTTCCATATTTTTTTGTTTATAATATTATTTATTTGGTATTTAAATTAAGTTTAGCAAAAAGTCAGGGACGAAAACTACTCCCTCTATTTCTAAATAAATGTCATTTTGAAATTTTTGTTATAGATTAAGTAGCGTAAATATTGAACAAATATACCTTTAACTAATCAAGAAATTTAGGATGAAAAAGAATCAATTAATTGCATAAATAATATCATATTAAATTTCTAAATTTTAGTTAAGGAATATTAATAAGAATAATTTGGAAATAAAATTGTATAAAAGTTTAAAATAATATGAAATGTGAAAAAAAATTTAAACTCCCGAATGACATTTTTTTTTTAATGGAAGAAGTAAAATCATGGATCATGTTCATAAATAGTAAAATCATAATTCATGCATAGTTATAAAATGAATAGAAATAGTCATATGTATATGGATAGTCTCTCTCACACATATTAGGAAGCTAGGAAGGTGTGGTTTCACATGGCAGGAATCAACTTTAGCAGCATATTCATACATAGTGACATACCACTCTTCCTTAATTCTTTTACATTAAACCTACTCTCTCTCACATGTTACCATGTGGAGCATGTACTCTTACTATAAAACTACAAACTACTATTGATTCCATGTGAAAATGGAAGTTTATTCCGTTGTTAATATTAATAATAATATTAATTTGTTAAGTTATCTGACTCTAACCATGATTGATTGCATCCATTATTTTCCCATGTTCTCTTAAGGGCTACGTATGTGCGATTTTGTAATTTTATCAATTAATATCAATATTATAAATCAATAAGTATTGGAAGTTAAATTGTGCATGAGTATTAAAAGATTATTGAAAAACATAATAGTCATGCACGATCAGATCGTGTTTCTAGACGTGACCATGTGCCACACACACTATTGAGTTTGTTGTACACAATTGGACCATATGTAGGATACGATGGTATTTGAAAAAAAAAATATTGGTACTTATTATTGAAAAACACATACTATTTCATTATTATCGCATAAAAAAAACAATCATTTATGATGTCACAGCAGATGCATCAGTGTCACTTGAGTTTTCGTGTAAATAAAAACAACATATGGTTTTTAAAAATTATTTATCCACATGGAGCACATCACATAATAAAAATGGCTTTTTCACAGCAGAATTAACTGTCTTACACTTTTGGGGTTGGAGTGGGACCTATCAGTTAAGTAAAGCTCATATGATGTTTGTCATTCTTAGAAGCTGACTTTGATCAGAAGTTAAATCACCTTCTCATTAACTCATCAAAAATCATTCCACCATAATATGTGTTATATAAATAACTATAAAAATTTACACTCAAGTGAAAGCCAAAAGTTACAGGCATGAAAATGGGAATGAACAGCTATTACAAATCCCAAGATCTCACGAGTTGTTATTTTAAATCACTCCTCTAATTGATAGTATTATACAACAATCTCAGACACCAACTAATCATTTGATCTTCTCTTCTTCACTTCCTCTTTTCAAACATGACCAAAAACTAACAACCTGTAACCATCATGAAGTCCAAACACAATCTCTTCTTCTTCTTCTTCTTCTTCTTAGCTCACACCCTTGCATCCAAGGACGAACTCTCCATCCTCCTCTCAATAAAGGCCACCATAATCGATCCATCCAATCGTCTCCACGAATGGGCAACACCAGATCATGACAAAGACCTCAACACTTCACTTCACTGCAGCTGGATTGGAGTGCAATGCAACTCCAATGGCGCCATTCAAATGCTCCATCTTTCCAACATGAATCTCAGTGGCAACTTGCCTAAATCTCTATCCAATCTCACTGCACTTGAGAGCATTGATCTCAGCCAAAACCTCTTCACTGATCAGTTCCCAGCTGGCCTCGCCCTGCCTGGATTGATCGCGTTGAACGCTTCCGGAAACAACTTTTCCGGCTATCTCCCACAAGATCTTGCCAATGCTACTTCACTCGAAAGCCTTGATCTCAGAGGAAACTTCTTCCATGGCAGCATTCCTGTTTCTTACAAGAACTTGAGGAGGTTGAAGTACCTTGGCCTGTCGGGGAATAATCTGACGGGGCGAATCCCATCTGAGCTCGGTGAACTGGCTTCTCTCGAGGCCATGGTTCTTGGATACAATGAGTTTGAAGGTGGGATTCCAATGGAGTTCGGAAACCTTACCAATCTTGTGTACCTTGATCTTGCTATAGCCAATCTCAGTGGCTCGATTCCTGGTGAACTCGGAGAGCTTAAGCAGCTGAGTACATTGTTCTTGTACAAGAACAATCTTGAGGGGAAGATTCCACCAGAGATTGGCAACATGACCTCATTGCAGTTTCTTGATCTGTCTGATAACATCTTGTCTGAAGAAATTCCAGCTCAGATAGGTGGTCTCAAGAATTTGCAGCTGCTGAATCTGATGTGTAATAATCTCTCTGGTACAGTTCCATCTGCAATTGAGAGATTGAGTCAACTAGAAGTGCTTGAGCTATGGAACAACACTTTATCAGGTCCTTTGCCCAGCAATCTTGGCCTGAATTCGCCTCTTAAATGGCTCGATATCTCATCAAACTCATTCTCAGGCCAAATCCCAACCACTTTGTGCAGTAAAGGTAACCTCACTAAGGTGATCATGTTCAACAACACCTTTTCTGGTTCGATTCCAGCTGGCTTATCAACATGTGCATCACTAGTACGCGTTAGGATGCAGAATAATCGCCTTTCTGGGACGATCCCAGTTGGCTTTGGCAAACTTGGTAGTCTTCAGAGATTGGAACTGGCTAACAATAGTCTCACAGGCCAAATCCCAAATGACCTTTCTGTTTCTACTTCTCTTTCTTCCATTGATATATCAAGAAACAAGCTCCAATCTGTTCTTCCATCTTCCATTCTCTCCATCCCCTGCCTCCAAAGTTTCCTTGCATCGGGCAATAGCTTAGTCGGAGAAATCCCGGATCAGTTCCAGGACTGCCCTTCACTCTCTGTGCTTGATCTCTCTTCAAACCACTTCAATGGAAGCATTCCATCAAGTATCACTTCTTGTGAGAGGCTGGTGGCTCTGGATCTTCGGAACAATCAGCTAAACGGGCCAATCCCAAAAGCAATCGCCATGATGCCTGCATTGGCTGTTTTGGATCTATCAAACAATTCTTTGAGTGGTGGGATTCCTGAGAATTTTGGTAACTCTCCAGCCTTGGAAATTCTCAATGTTTCTTATAACAGATTGGAGGGATCAGTCCCTTCGAATGGAATGCTGAGAACTATTAACCCTGATGATCTAGTTGGAAATGCTGGCCTTTGTGGTGGTGTGCTTCCACCTTGCTCTTGGAATCCAGGATATGCATCCAATGACCATACTCCAGAAAAGAACCACTTCATTGGAGGATGGATAATCGCCATATCAGCACTCGTCGCCCTTGTCATAGCAGGCGTCGGAGCTCAGTTTGTGTACAGAAGATGGCAAGATGGGAATTGGTTTGAGGACAGATTGAAATCAGGGAATGGGGAATGGCCTTGGAGATTGATGGCATTCCAAAGGCTGGGTTTCAACAGCAATGACATCCTTGCTTGCATAAAGGAGTCGAACGTGGTTGGAATGGGGGGAACAGGGACGGTATACAAGGCTGAGATACAGAGAATAAACACAAGAGTTGCAGTGAAGAAGCTATGGAGATCATCAAGGAGTGATTTGGAGATGGGAGGGAGCAATAATGATCTTATTGGAGAGGTGAATTTGTTAGGGAGATTGAGGCACAGAAACATTGTGAGGCTATTGGGATTCCTTCACAATGACTCTGATGCTATGATCATCTATGAGTATATGGAGAATGGGAGCCTTGGAGAAGCTTTACATGGCCAAAAAAGGGCGGGGAATTTGTTGGTGGATTGGGTTTCAAGGTATAACATAGCACTTGGGGTTGCACAAGGGCTCGTTTATCTCCACCACGATTGTCACCCTCCAGTGATCCATCGAGATGTGAAGTCCAACAACATATTGCTCGATTCCAATCTTGAAGCAAGAATAGCTGATTTCGGGTTAGCAAGAATGATGGTCAAGAAGAACGAGACGGTTTCTATGGTTGTTGGCTCTTATGGGTATATAGCCCCCGGTAAGTTACTCTTCATCTTGAATGATCATACTTTTATACTCACCGTTATAATACATAAAACTAATGAGATATCTTATTGGTTGGCAGAGTATGGATACACATTGAAAGTTGATGAAAAAAGTGACGTTTACAGCTATGGAGTAGTTCTGATGGAACTCGTTACGGGGAAGAAGCCATTGGAGCCTGAATTTGGAGAATGTATAGACATTGTAGACTGGATAAGGAAGAACCAAGCTCTTGAAGAAGCTTTAGATCCCAGTATAGGGAACACCAAACATGTTAAAGAAGAGATGCTTTTGGTACTAAGATTGGCCATTCTTTGCACAGCCAAGCTGCCAAAGGACAGACCTTCAATGAGAGACGTCGTGTCAATGCTCGCAGAAGCAAAGCCACGACGAAAAAGTAGCAGCTCGACTTACAATGAAGCTAATAATAATGCTGCTACTAACACTAACAAAGACAAACCAGTGTTTAGCACTTCACCTGTGAATGGCCTTGTCTGAGTACAAACAATCAAGTGCTAATTCAATCTATTTTTGTTGATTCTTTCTGATCTTATTGTAAGTTTATCACAGTCATAGAAACTTGAACTGGAGTGCACCATTTTATTGCACCCAATTTTTTATAGAGAAACTGCGTTTACTCTTCTACTTACTGCATTTCACCATCAAGAAATGTGAATATGGTAGTGGAGGCATTGTAACACAACATCTAAAATGGAATAAGTGAATGTGAGTCAAGCAAAAATACATATTTCTTTACACATTTCAACAAAATGAAACACAAAAACAAGTATAAATTCGGCATGCCATTCAGCCTCATACAAATACTTTCTTTCATTAACACGAGAAGTTCTGAGAGACCAACACCAAAAAACGAACAACTTGCCACTTCCATACTTACAGTGTATTATCAAATGGCAAGGTTTAGTATGCTTACCTACAAAACACAAAAAGGGAAGGCCAATCTGCATCGTGCAGATGCAGGTACATGTGTGCCTGGAGATGGAGTATATGATTTTTTGAAATATTATTAGAGATAATAAGATATAAAAGTGAATAAAGACATTCAGGCAAAGGGAAACCAGAACAGAGTTGCCTCTATAATTTTTGCTGGTAATATACAGCATTACTATATTTATAGCTTCATGCTTCTCTATATCGGCACTATTGACCGTCTCCCGTTCCTCTCTCCACATCCTGGAAACAGAATTCTATGGCACTTTAGCCCCAAAAAAGAAGTAAAGAGATAAAGTAAAAAAAGAAAAAGAAAAAATCAAGTGAGCAAGCTACGCTCTTGAATATGACAAAATGTGCGTACCAAGTCCATTAGCATCGTTTTTCCTCATGATGCGGAGCCTCCTCACAGAGTTCAAAAATATTCTGATCAAAACGAAGGAATAAATCCATGAGATTCTTGACGTTGAAATTCGTAATAAATAATATATAGAAGTAATATAAGAGGACATACTCCCAAGGAACATCTCCAACAAGCATCCAATCTCCATCTTTGTCCTCATAGGTGAGCACAAAGTCAGATGAATCATCCAACAATCTCATGGGTTGTCTTGTACTAGCAACGACACCTTGGCTCTCCGCATTCGACCCTAAAGGGAACAACACCATTACTTCGTCAAACATGTTACTCAAAACCAATTTATTCAGAAAAAGAAATGCTAAGAAATCATCGGAACTTCACATGCACCGAATCAATAAAATCTTAAAATCATCAAAATGAACAGCATGCAGAGAATTTCGCATTAAATCTGATAATCCATACATCAGTTTTACATGTAATTAGTTTTTAGTTAGCACAAATAAATTCAAATACATAAACTATATCAAAATCAATTATGAAGCAACCTGGTAATTGGAAATGAAATCAACGAGCTTCCAAGGACTGAACTATTTGCATGATAGACTTATGATCAACACTATCAAAAACTTCTTTCTCAACACGCACAATCAAACTATCATTCATCTATTCCTTGCCCACTTTGAAGAGATGCAGAGTTCTTATTTTCAATGTGAAATTTGGCAGTTGGGAAGAATAAAGGGGTGCACACAGTCTCTTTCCTTTTAACCTCATTAATATATAACTTCAAAAAAAAAGTAATAAATGTCTGGAAGACAAAAAAATTACAGGGCTAAGTGCCCCCACAGTGGGATACATAATGAGATAACAACCACAGGGTTAACAAACTGAATGTCTTAGAAAATCAGTTGCTTATAAACCAAATAAGAGTGAAGAAAATTACGTGTAGCCCCAACGGGTGTAAACATGTGATCGAGCGCAAGAGCTAAAGTCTTGTAGCAGCTATGAGAATTCAAATCAACCTTTCTTCCAATTGGTAATCCATCCATGTTAACCTTAACAAACAAAGTTGTTTTACGAAGTCCTTTTTCCTCAGTAATATTATTATTCGTGGCGCCAACATGATTGGTCTTATCCGAATCTGTGTTCTTGCTTTTACATTTATCAGCTGCAGTGAAAAATTCTTCGGTGATTGCTGACTTGGCATGGTTCGTCAAGCTGTTCATTCTATAAGTTCTGACAGGTGGCCATCCAACAACCTGACTGCTTCAATAAATTACATTAAAAATAATTAAGCCAATTGGAGGTAACATCAAAGCCATCACTAAGGATCTATTTCCAAATTCACATAAAATTAAAATGTTTAATATAAATCATTTTTGACTTAAACTAATACTCCCTTCGTCCCAAAATAAATGTTGTTTTAGCAAAAAAGAAATTTGTCCCAAAATATCCTCATTTAATCCTACCAAATTAAAGATGGTTGTTAAGAGGAAAGAGAGAAAACTCACACAATAATTGTGCTTAAATAGTGTATATATGTCGTTATATCACCGTTTCTAATATGTGTGAACACATAAAACAACATTTATTTTGAGACTGAGGGAGTATTATTATTAAAGATCACAATTTTTATACTGAATTTATTTATTTTAGTTATCCAACTGAAAGACTCGTAGAAATGGGGCTACAACTAAATCCAGCAAGGCCTAGTCCATCATTGTTCAAGCTTCAAGAATTAAGTTTGGATTTGTTTGATTATTAATACAATCAAACCTGAACGAGCTTTGATTCAGTGGAACACGAATCGAGCTACAGTAGTTTGGTTCTTGATCTTTTTTCTCTTTTTTTCTTATCGAGCTTCAGATCTTATCAAATGTAAAAAGTATCTTCAAGCATGTAGAGAGAGGAGAGGGAGAGGAAGAGAGAGGTCGAATCAACAAAAAAACCAATAATGTAACAGCCTATTCAGATTAAACAGTAGAGCCAACCAAATTAGGAAAATATTATATAACCCAAATGAGCTTGTAAATTCTAGTTTTCTAATATTTATTCCAATTCACAACCCCACCCAAATAATAAATAAAACTTGAAGAAACTATCAAAAAGAAGTCTCACACAAACAATAAAGATGAAAACTTTGGGAAACTATGAACATAAAGTCCAACAAAACATAATTGAATTTTAACAAAAACAAGTAGGATCAAAAGTGAGGATACCTGATTGCAGAACGAGCAGGGGGCGAACAGGGTGAGTCAGCAGTCCTTTTAGTGCCAGAGGTATTGACAACGGAAGAGGATGAGGACGAAGACGACGACGTTTTGGCAGTAACCACACGTGGAAAATCTTTAGCAGTCAGGATTCTGGCATATTGATCCCAAGAACCTCCGCCGCCGGTCTTAGTCATTCCACCACAGCCAAGAGTGAGTCCGAGCCCCAATTCCAACTCGGAATCATCTGGGTACGAGGAAGATTCCTCGGATGACATCCCTGACCCACCTGAAACCACCGCGCCGCCGTGAAGAAGGGAATTATGCATCAAAAGAAAAGAGGGAAATTGCGGAGAAAAAGGGGAAGAAGAGGGATCGAATAGGAAGGAGTTGGGTTTGTTGGGTTGGGTTGGGTTGAAGGGTAAAGAGAAAGGAAAAGTGGGTGGGGGTGGGGGTGGGGGGCCCTTTTGTCGGGTATGTGCGCCTCAACAGCATTATAGATATCTCCAAACAGGGGGCCCCACCACACCTATGGGTGTTTCTGTTAATGTACCAACAACAACAACAAGAAGGAACCTCCAACCTTTGCCTTTTTGCTTCTCCACTCTTTTTTACTCCCATCCGGAAAACCCTGTTGCTTTTTCTTCTTTATTAAACCACTTCTTCAGTACATCCAGTCGGCAGATATTAACGATTTCAAAATAAATCTTAATCTACATTGTTAGGGTTTTTTTTGCCTTTTTCTTAGCCTTGCACCACTGCTTGTCTTTCACGATTTCACAATCCATTTTAAGTTAATAATACATTATTTCACAAATCATATATTGAAAATTACATGATTTGTGTTTTTAATTTCATAGGATTATATTTTGTAATTCTACGAAAATAAAACATATAATGTGTAAGTCTAATATTTTTTCCATAGGGTTATATAATATGATGATATTGTTTATAAAAAAATATATCGTGTAGTTCTAGTGTTATTTAATAAGGTTACACGATGTTGTATAAACTTCGACAGAAATTGATTTTTTTTTTTATCAAAATGTTAAATTTGTCAATTTTTTAAAGACGGTCTGATGCAAAACTCACTCAAAAATTAAATAAAGATAAAAATACATGTGACCGTCTTACAATTCTTAAATTCATGAAATAGAGCAATATACTGAAAATTTGAAATAAATTAGTCAGTAAATACCATTAATGAGTAGGTCAACTGTCAACCACTCAATGTGTAAGTCAACTCAAAATATTATGTTTCAATTTTAAATATTTTTTATTGATCGGTCAAAAAGAATTATTGCGTTGAGTACAAGGAATACTCAAACCCTTACAAATGTTACAAGATATTGTTTAAAATCAAATTCCACAGTATAATTGTATTTTGAAAAATATTACTTAGATCTAATTTGCAACAATTTTTTTTATGAGTTTTGAATGGTAAAATGAGACTTTGTCTCAAAAGTGTATTTATATGAGATAGATCTCACAGATAGATATTTTGTAAGACAAATTTTCATTACTCACAAACAAAATTTATTTTTTATAAATTCATAGTGAATTATAAAATATGAATTATGAGTTGATTTGTATGACGAAATTAAATTTATAAAATGGTATCAAGATTTATTCTTAATATTTTAAAATCAAACAAGCAAACTCTATTCTTTTTCAAACCTCACAAGCTGGTGTAACTCCCAAAATTAATAGAAACCACATAATTCTCTTTTACTATCCAAACTTTATTATTATTTTAAAAGTATCAATTATCTTGCAAATAAGTAAAAATAAAGGCTATATAACATGATAAAAAAATCTTCTATTAAAACATTTAACGATATTTCAAGTCATTTTATCATAGGTCATAAATCCCAATCCAAAATTGAAACGTGTTAAATTCACGCACTCTCAGGTCCAAAGTCCAAACATATGAATATATATTGATATTGATAGTAGTACAAAAGCACATTTCCCCATGATTACAAATTACAATAGGTGAGGAGGTTAGCGTCGTTGACCAAGTCCAAATGACGATAAATTGAATGTAAAAAGTCGTGAGAAATTGAGGGAAGTGGGGACAACAACGACTTTACGCCAAAAGACAACCCGACAAGATGTGGGGACCCCAAATTCACACGGCTCAACACCTCTCTCACATGTGGGCCCTACTCCTAATTCCTAAACTCCACCCAACACCAAACATTCATTTTAGTACAAATCCCAACTTCTATTTTCTTCACAGTTAACATTTAAAAACACATCACGCAAATTCATTTTAATTTTTATCCCAAATAAGGAAGAAATATATAAAGTAATAGCTATCTCTAAAAGGTGCTCCAAAATTTGGATTCTCAATTACATTTTAATAGTATTTTTTTAAATTCTAATTTAATAAACTTTTTCAATATTGACAAAAATAATAAAATTTTAGAGCATCTGCATTCATGTTTTGGGAGATGTTTTTAACTAAAATATTTTTTGGTTCATTGTTATGACTTATATGTTTTTAAGTATGTATTAATTGTTGTGTGTGTTTTAACTTAAGTAGGAAAAATCACTTAAGTGCGGACACAGGTGGGCCAAGCTGATGCACAACACATTGTTTTATCTTCATTTTTGCTTTATTTAGTCTTAAATTTCTGTTTCCTTCATTTTATTTTTATTTCTTTCATTTTTACAATTAATGTTTTGAATTTTTAGACAAATAAATTTTGATGTGCTTATTATTATTTTTATATATTATATTCTTATATTATTCTATTACTTATGTTACGTTGTTTTGTTTTAATAATTATTTTATTTTAAAATTTGATAAAATAATAATAATTAATATGTAATCTTAATTTCAACCATTTAAATAAAATTCGAATCAATCAAAAAGTATGTTTATTGTTTAGTTGTATGTAATTTTAATCAATTTTAAGATTTTCTTAAATTATTAAAATCATGTGCTAATATAATCAAATAATTACTTATTCTAAATTTTATATTAAAAATAAATGTATTTAATTGATGTAAATAATGAATAAAAATGAGTTGATGAATAATGACTTATTAATGTTAAATTGATGTGGATGTGTGTTTTTAAAATTAAAATGTTAATAAAACGATGATATGACTACAAAAATAGGTGTTAATAAAACCATTGATAAGGATGTATCTATCATAATTTGGCCCGAGTCCGAATTTCAAAATAGACCCCTAATTTCTTGAAATACCACAATTGTACAAACTCAAAGTAAAGCAATTTTTTTTAAGCATTTACAATATTAAAAAATATTTATATTATATTAAAAATGTTAATGAAGATTATACAATCAAATTGTTCAGTGTATATATATACACACACGGTCGTGTTATTGTTGCTAATATTAAAAAAGTTTTGTTAAAATTGAAATTTAGAAAGAAAAAAAAGTGATTTTATAGATACTTAACCATCTTTAATATATATCATGTGTTAATAATATTATTTATAAATGTGATGTGTAATCAGTGGTGGATACTGAAATTTTTCAAAGAGATGATACAATTAAAATAATATACAAAAATCTAAAATTTCATATAAAATGTGATT
This sequence comes from Scutellaria barbata, assembly GCA_028654395.1. Classification (NCBI taxonomy): domain Eukaryota; kingdom Viridiplantae; phylum Streptophyta; class Magnoliopsida; order Lamiales; family Lamiaceae; genus Scutellaria; species Scutellaria barbata. The sequence continues at coordinate 21,946,290 of CM053649.1, forward strand.
TATAAATGATTTCAAAGATTTAGATGATACAATTAAAAATACACAATTGTTTCTATACACTAAGTGTACGGATTTTAGATCCGTGCAACCGGATCAACCCGTCCAAAAATGTCTTTCACGCGCCTCCACGCGCGCCTCACGCGCCCCCACGCGCCCAAACCCTAACTCAAATTCTAGTTCTACTGTATATTGGCATAACCTTTTAGTTTAGCGAACTTAACCTTTTAGTTTAGCGAACTCAACCTTTTAGTTATATGCACATAACCTTTTGCAGTGCTGAGTAGTGAAAAAAGTATAAGTTATTCACTGAAAAGGTTATGAAATTTGTACATAAAGGTTATAGTATTACAGTATAAAGGTTATATCATTACAACATAAAGGTTTCGGCTATATTGAATTTTTATAGTGAAAAAACTATAAATTATTTATTGAAAATGTTATGAAATCTGTACATAAAGGTTATACTATTACAACATAAATGTTATATTATTACAATATAAAGGTTTGGGTTATATTGCATGAATTTTTATAATGAAAAAAGTATAACTCATTCAGTGAAAAGGTTATGAAATTTGTACATAAAGGTTACACTATTACAACATAAAGATTATATTATTACAACATAAAGGTTATGACATAAATTAAAAAAAAAAAAAAAAGGGCGCGGATCAGGATTAAACCGGACCCGACCCGCGTGCCCAGTTGCATGGATCATGATCCATGCAACTGGTGCATACAAACACTACTCTTAAAAATAATATACAAAAATCTAAAATTTCATATAAAATGTGATTTATAAATGATTTTAAAGATTTAGTTTATACATTTTGTTTAAATATATCATTTTCAAGATAATTGACATTCACTCATTCATCACTCTTTCGGTTGCGAAGTTGTGCTTTCATGATATTCTTCACAAATGAGAAATTCATTCATGTTATCTAACAACTAATCGACAATGCCCAAATCAACAAAACATTTAAAAATTTTAATTTAGGATTTATTATACATTTATTTTTATGTTTTATCTTGTGGCTCACCACCATCCATCCATAGTCATTGATACACTTTTGTTTTGTTGGGTTTTCATCATAGCAACAATAAATATGAAAGGGGAGAGTTAATTTGGTGGAAAAAATGAATGAGAGTTGAAAAAAAGTTAATTTCAAATTGAGAAAGAGAAGACATTTTGTATAGAGTTAAAGTTTTTTTTTTTTTTAAACATCTTAAGCGCCTTTTAGGTAATTCATAGAAAAAATCAAGGGATGACACTTGCCCCCGTTGCCCAAGTATATATCCGCTACTATATATAATAATTATTTTAAAATATAAAATAAAATATATATTGAATAATTTAATGATTATCAATGAAAATTCATATATTCAAATATTCTTTCCTTTGAAAGTTATTTATAATAATATATAGAAGTGAGTTCAAATGGACTTCTAGTGAAGTAAGATCCTTTTACTCATAATTATCTATAATAAATAAAAGAATTCATGAACCTATATTAATTAGTATCTACAATCACAAGATTATATTGTGAACTCCGCTTAATGTAGCAACCAAGCTAGGAACCATGCATATTTAGGTCTTGTTCTTTCATTTTTCTTTAAGTTAGGTTTTTTTTTCTAAAATATATGAATAAAAAGTTCAATTCAATGCAGTTATATGCATAACATACTTGATGCTTATAGAAATATAGGAGCTTGTTTTTTATTTTTTTTAAATAGATATGTAAGGATCCATAAATGTGTTTCTCCTTTCTTGAAGGATGAAGCTTGTCCCTAAAAGGCTAAAACCCATCACTCTTAACTACTTGAATTATGTACATACAATGTTCTATTTTTCCTTTGTTTAAGCTATTTTTAGTTAAGAGTAAATATTTCGAGACGAATGTAGTAATTCCATAAAATAACGAAAAGAATTAGATATTAATGTTTATCAATATTGAAAGATAAATTTCATAACAAGACCCACTTTATAAATTAGTTCTCAATTTTTGACTCAAACTTTAAAGTTTCTCAATAAGAGATTCAATTTTATCATTGTTTTCTCAATTTAAGGCTTGAAATTTAGATTGAGTTCTCAATTCAAAACAAAATTTCATATTTTTTTTTATATTTATAAATTTATTTATATTTCAATATGCATTTATATTTTGGATAAATTAAGATAAGTTGGTGTGCTTTAAGAACAATTTTCGTCCGACTTATCTTAACTGATATGAAAAAAAGAAAGAGTAAAAATATAATTAATTTAATTCATAAAATATAATTTATATTGAACTGATTTATATTAAATCGATTTTCTATACTTTTATTCATAAAATTAAGAAAATAAAGGAATGTTAATTTTTTGAATTGCATCAATTAATATAAGTCGGATAAAGATCATTCTAAAATTGCACGAAATTGTCTTAATTTATCTAAACTACAAATATATATTAAAATATAAATAAAATGAAAATGAAATTTTATCTTGAATTGAGAACTCAATCTAATATTCAAATCTTAAATTGAAAAAAAATGTAAAATTGAGCCTTTAAAATATAAATCCAGACATTGACAACTAATCTATAAATTGGGTCTTGTTATGAAATTTATCTCAATATTAAATTATCTCTCCAAAATTTACGGAGATTGTTATAATTGGGTGAATTCTATATTATCAAAAGTTATAGAAAAAAAAAGTTGATATCTTTTAAACATAAACATGAAACATAGAGCTATATTATGATTAATTAGGAATATGTGGTAATGAAGTCAATTAATTTGAATATTGGAAGATTGTAGGTGATATTGGTGGCGTTGGCTGAAAGAAAACCATTTACTCATACACTTCTCTATTATGTATCTGAAGTAGGGCCCATGAACAGATACACGTCATAATTAGATCACATAGTCATAGAGATGGAGTAAATTTGATTTTATTGTTTCACACATAACATGACTATTTGCTTGAGATCTTGTCCCTCCCTAATACATAACATCTAATTGTTTTCACATTTATTAGACAATAATACTTGTTCGTATACTTTTCTATCATAAAAACCCCTAATGTCACATGCAAGCAATTAGGTGATGCTAGTTTTGTACTTTTGTCACATGCAGACAATATTTCTAAAATTAAAGTTCGTGGAAACGTATATATGTATTTTTAAGGCTTCATATAATTGTTTTTTTCCATATATTAGACCGAACTAATTAATATTATGATGATTGAGTTTTATCCGTTTAATGTTTGAATTTAAATTACAAGATCTTGTTTAAATTTATTGTTTTTTCATATAAGGTTTGAATTGAGGTTCTTTTAACTTGATCGAACAAAAGAATTTAATATTATAAGATCTTGATTAAATTTTTACCATCTTTCGTGTAAGGCTTGATATATAGGATTAGACGATTTTCTACAAAATTTACATTATTGCATGATATAGACTTACATGAAAATTAGCCCATTTGTATACTTACACAAAAGTTCCAACAGATTTTTAGGCCAACACAAAAATTCGCCCATTATAGGCTTACAAGAAAATTCGAAAAGATTTATAGGCTTGATGGTGAATAAGATTTTATTTTCAGGATGGTTGTATTAAAAAAAATATTTGGCTATGTCACCATAGATGAATATGCTTTGAAATAGTTTTGAGATGATCTGGATTAGGCCCAAAGAATTTTGTAGCATGAATGGGATTTAAATAAATGGGCTTGGTCCAAACCAACAAATGAAATTATATATATATATATATATATATATATATATATATATATGTATGAATAAAATTTCTCCAGACCTTCTTCTGTTGTTTATGCTTTCTTTTCCTGCTAATGCTTTTACTCAACCACATTCATTTTTGCCTCCATTATTATCATGCCCTCGGTTTTGACTTCTCACATTAGGTTCAATTCTTAGTCTCAAGATCAAATCTTCAAGCCTAATCCTTTTTCTTTTATATATTTTTTGAGAGTATTTTTTAATTTTTCTTTTATAATTTATCTTCAGCTAATCTTCTCAATAATGGCAGCTACTTGGAATGATCTGCCCAACTGCATTCCTTTAATATGTATGTCATGTAGGAACAATTGCAGTACTTGGTACATGATCGTTTTGAATCCACCCTCTCTAAGTTGAAGAACTTTTTTTGATTATATTTTCTTCATTACGACATATTTTGTAACATATTTCTTTTATAGGGATTTTCATAACCCTTTTGTCTTCTTCGTTCTAGAATACACGTTGTACACTTGCATCGTCTAATCCATTAAGTATGCAATTACAACACAATAAATCAAATTTCATGTTTTAAATTGTCAACTTTAAATAATAATAATAATAATAATAATAATAATAATATCTCAATCATTCTAAATTAGTTTAAGATAACATAAACATTGAGTTTAACTGCTATAGATTTGAAATTTTCAATGTATTACATTTTCATTAATGAAACATGGCTACAAATATGGTCAAAGCTTAGTCAAAATTATTCTTTTTTATGTCAATTTCAAAAAAATATATATATATTCCTACATACCATAGCATCATCGCCCCAGATATCAATGAAAATATTTCAATGCCTCGAGGCCTGTAGTTAATTAGGTCAGACTATTCAATAAGAGTCTATAGCTTGATTTAATAATTGATGTGATTCTTTGTTCAATAGGAGTCTATGCATAAAAATATAGTGTTTATATCCATCAATTGCATCATGCATCTGGACGTGTGTGTTGGATTTGATCCGAATTTATGCTTAATTTTTTTTTTTCAATTTATACGGTAATCTTTATGTTATATTAGTATAACTTGTATGTACAAATATCATAACTTTTAAGTGATGATATTTAAACTGTTTTTAATATAAGAATTCTTATAGTATAGTTTTACCTTTATATTATAATAATTTAACCTTTTATATTATATTAGTATAATTTTTATATATAAATATAATAATTTTTGTGTTTTAAAGTACCACATAAGATTATATTATTATAACATAAAAATTTAAAAAGTATTATATATCTGTAATATAATGCAAATGTTAAACTAATATAATATAAAAGTTATGTCAACATAATAGAAAGGTTACGCAAATATAACAGAAAGGTTAAGCACACAGGATAAAATACATGGGATGCGTGAGCGCAGATCTGGTGTTGAAATCACCTTACAAGTCATATGACCTGGATTGCATGTGTTATGACCCGTGCACCTAGTGCATATGAATATTTGTATCTATTTGTAAACAAATTTATATGTTATGTTTTATATAAAATATATTTACATTTTAAATTTTATATTATCTTTATGTTTTATCCGTGTAATTCTTTAAAGTTGTGTTTAGATAGAGTGGTTTGAAATTTAAAATTTAAAATGAATGGATTTCAAACCCACCCAAATGACTCAAATATTAGTTTAAAATGAAAGTGGTGGATTTCAAATTTACATTTATTCTAACACTATTAATGGATTTACTATTATGGATTTCAAATCTTTTCTCAAACCCACTTATCCAAATGGACTCTAAGTTTGAATGAAAGTTTAGTTTTTAAATGTTTTCATGCATACTAGATAATTTTGTAGATAAATTTTTAATAAATTTTAGGGCATGTTATCTACAAAACAGGCTCAACTTCGGCTTAGAAAAAATATCTTATATGTAATAGACCAGACTTAAAGCTTATATTACAATTTAAACCTAAGTTGAACTAAGAAGTCTAGCTTATTGTCATCCCTAGTTGTTCAGACTAAGTAAAAAACTATCCTTTTGAGAACTTTTAATTGACTTTGTAAATTCAAATTATCAATAATTTGTGATTTTATATTTTTGAGTTGATGCAAATTATTTCCACTAAATTATGCATGATCACCAACCTTTGTATTTTTCAACAAATTGATATTCAACCTTAGAATATTAGTCGTATGAGTCTTTTCAGAAGCAGAAATGTGCAAATAATATGTGATTGTGTATCTTTAAACTGTGTTTTCCTAATATGTTGGAATAACCTCTAAATTCTAGGGTTCTATGATTTTAGTTGCCAAACCATTGATGTTAATTTTTTGCGAGATGTAAAGTCTAAATATAGATTATAATGAAACTCTTTGAATTTCTTAAAAAAACCATCAATATATTCTAAAATGTTTTACCCAATTTATTAAAAATGCTATGATATATAACTATATCTATATTTTTCTGTTTTACACTTGCAAATTAAATCCATAAATGAAATTTCTAGGTTCTTGAAACACTAAAAATAAAAGTATGGTGGAGCGTGTACGGCTAATTAGAAAAATAAAACCCAAAAAAAGGAAGAGAAAAAAGAATATGGTAAATCAAGAAAACGTGTCTCTGTCTTTGTGTTGGAATACAATACTTAGTGAGATTTTTCTTTGTGTGGCACCTAACTTGATCAAATCTCCTCCTCACAAATTCTCTTCTAATTTGTCATCTTGTCAACAACTTGTCAGTACATGTGCCAAATCTCTCTCTCTCTCTCTCTCAAAATAATAATATAATATATTATATGTTGTTCCCAACATAATTGGATGATAAAAGAATGGAAAGATTTGTTATTGTCACTTTTATGTAAGATTTTTTTTTTTTTTTGACATTAACATAGGAAAATATATTATTTTATCAAATTTTCCTACTAAAATATCCCTAAAGAGTGGGTATAAAAAGATGTTTCATTATAAATCATATTGAAGAGTATTTTCTTCCAAAAAAAGTTAGAAATTGGGTGGAAAACATATTTTCTTACTTTTGTGGGTAGAAATTTCATTAAGACAAAGAAAATAGTTGCAAGTCTTATTGAAAACTAGGAATATGAGTTCGAATTATGTGTCAAATTATTTGGTTTTTTAGACTTTTATGCAAATTTGTTCTAAAAATTATTCCTAATAAATCTGCTAATTTTCAACTTGATAGAACTTCTTTTTTTTTTTTTTGATTGGTTTAATTCTCTTTTAAAATTTTGGATCTTGAATTCCATTTAACTTGATCAAAACTCTATAACGACATTTAAATGGAATCAAGAGAGATTAATAAAAATTTAAATTTTGTCCACTAGCTCAAAGGCAACTTTTCACAGAAAGAGCATGATAATATTAGCAATTATTCACCAACTTTTTTCTCCTCCACACAATTATTTCATCTTCTTGATATATATACCAACACACATACAAACACAAATAGAGAGAAATCTTGAAGATCAAATAAATATCAAATCCCAGAAGAAGGCATGATGCTAAGAAGCTCTTCAACACCACTTCTTGGATCCCTTCTACCATCATTCTCAGAGACCCCCAACAACAACAATAATCATCACCACTCTGAGCTGCACAAACACACGCCAAATTCTATTCATAGCATAATTTCATGCACCAATGGAGGGTCTCAGGATTTCAGGAAATCCCTGTTTCATTCTCCTTCACTGGCTGATACCAAATGCACTAGCAGAAGTTGCAGCAACGCGTTTCGAAGAGTTCAATCGGAAGGTAACTTGGAAGGATTGGCAGATGGTTTGTACAACGTTGAATCGGGTAGGAGGGGGAGAAGCAGCTTCGCCTTGGAGGCTATCCCTTCTTTCTCAGTTTACTCTTTCAGAGATGATGACAGTGATCATGAGGAAGAAACTGAATCCGACGAAGAAGATTACAATGAGGAATTTAAAATGGAAGATACCTGCAATTCAGTTCGAGTGGAGAATTTAACTCTGGAACAAGTGAGAAATGATGTGAATGGTTATCGTGGTTTGAGCTTTGAAGGTGAGGGGAAGATGTACCTTGCAACAGGGCTCGGAGTGTCCAGTATTGATTTTGCCGATGGCGGCGGCAGTGGCGGCGGAGGAAGTTACAGGCCGGTTGGCTTCAACAGAGACGGCGGAGATAGCCGCGCCCTAAGCATGGAACAACATTATAAGAGAATATTGGAAGAAAATCCAGGGAATGCATTGTTTCTGAGAAACTATGCTCAGTTCTTGTATAAGGTATTTCATCTTATATTTCAACCGTTGGGTTGTCATAGTATATATAGTTTAAAAATAAATAAATTAATATTCGGTTATTTATGAACAGACAAAGGGAGATCTTGGAGCAGCTGAAGAGTATTACTCAAGGGCAATATTAGCAGATCCAAAAGATGGAGAGATTCTATCACAATATGCTAAGATAATATGGGAGCTTCACCGTGATAAAGAGAGAGCAGCTAACTACTATGAAAGAGCAGTTCAAGCATCATCAGATGACAGGTAATAGAAATACACAGAATTTGCATTTGCACAAACATACACACATAATGATGTGATTGATAGCAGTTTATGTTTTATTATGACTCACGGGAATTGGTGTTGTTTTATCAGTCATATACAGGCATCCTACGCTAGTTTTCTGTGGGATACAGAAAACGACGAGGACGAAAATGGTGCTGACGGTTCACGAGTTGGCCAGCCACTCATCCACCATGGATTCATGGCTTCTGCAACTGCGTAGAATCTGATGCATTTTCAAGAGAAAGCATCTGTATCGTTGTTCTAATGCAAAGATGTAGAGGGTAGAAGATGGGAATGTGAGGAATTGCATAATTGTATATCAATAATACATTGTTTGAATGAGAATAGCAAGTTTCAATTCTGAAGCTTCATTGTTATATTGTTCATAACAACAAGTGAACCTAACTAACAAATACCTAGTTTATGTGATATGAATAGCCAGTTTCAATAGCTTCACAATGGAATTTCCAACAGAAAAGATGATTAAGCTCCATGGTTGTGCCCTTGGATAAGAAACCCAGAAAATGAAAAACACAAATACAAGCCAAAATTGAATATCATCAACATACCTCTAACATTCTCTCTGTTTCAAAAATTAATGCAATCCTGGAATCAAAATCCAAATAATTAGTTGTAACTTACTATGCTCCATAATCCCTTTTTTTCTGCACTAAGGCCTGCCATAAAATATTTCAACAAATGAGTCAGCAATGGTAACACTTCAACCATTTTGATATACTGAAGATGTTGGTGTCATCATGGACTCACTTTCTTCCACAATACCCATTTGGTGCCTATAAACAACAGCAGAAAATATCTACTCATTCAACATAAAAAATAATAATAAAAACATACAGTCAGCATAAAGATTAAATACATGAGTATGCTGGAGGATAGATCCCCTGGATGGTTTTCTACTGAATTTCAGCCGCACAACAAGTGAAGCCTACACAAATCAAAACTAAACAAGTTTATAAATGTGTCTTCTGTAAGACGTTTCCATTACATTAGTTGATATAAGCTAAACAACTTGATAGAAAGAATGCCAAAAGCAAAAGAGGCAAGTACTCACAACACGAGAAGCACAACCATTTGGTCTTCTCCTTACATACACTTCCACCCAATTCAAGAGTAGAAGCCTATAGAAACACAAAGTATGCAACGTTCAGAACAATAGGAGTGCAATCTGTCTCATTTGATAATTTTGTGTACCAAGGACAAACAAGAATACTCACTGAATCCGAGACTCTAAGTGCTTGTCCAAACATCCTTTATAAAACCAAACACGTGATGCGGAAAGTACTATCACCAACCACATTGAAACTATTGGCCGGTTGGCCCTAAGGGCTTCTTATCAAAACTCCAGATATCAATGTCTTGATGGTAGCAGGATGAGGCAGCAGATCAGCTCTCAAAGGTCTGTAGTTATCTTGTTTTTTTGTTCTTTTTTTTTTGTGGGGTGTGGCGGGGGGGGGGGGAGGGGGAGGAGGAGCTATACTCTTCTTCACATTCACATTTGATTTGTTTCAATGGCAAGTACAAATCTACCTCAGTTAAAAAATTAAATTGACCACTTGGAGGTGGTTCCTGTTGCATCTGCATCTGGCTAGAAAAAGTATACTATATGCAAAAGTGGATTTTTAACATATATCGACGCCCTTAATTGAAGGAAAAGTTAGAAGTACTGTACAGCTACCAAAAATAGCGACTTTTTACCTCCACCATAACTCAAAACAAAAATATGAAAAAATTAAAAACAAAAAAATTACAAAGTTGCAGATTGGTAATAGTTTGTGGCAATTGAATTGAAGCCTAGAGAACTTCAATTACCTCAAAAGAACAATCCGAGAGCTGAAGGAGGTTACTAGTTTACAACATATCAACCCTTCAATTGTTTCCCTTCATCATGGAAGATAATATAAAACCATTCGAGACGTGTCTACTGTGTTCCCATATCTTGTCCAGAATTCCACAATCGCATTGTCACTAACAATGGTATGAATTCCACTTACTTTGCACTTTCTCTTCCTAGTATCTAGCAACGGATCATGAGCTTTTACTCTCTAGGACAATATAAGTTACAGCAGAATGTCTAACAGTTTTGTTTTCAACGTTTCTACTCATGTCCTGAAAACATAGCTACAGAAACAGCACAGCACGGAAAAAGGCTAGCACCTTTCATCACCAATCCAGTTGTTCTTCTCCTTTGGCCCAGAAGGACCATCTTCTCCATACAACTCCAATGGCAACTTGCTAAGTATGTTGTTCATTGAATATCTAACCATAGGAGGCAAACATTTAATGATCTTGTCCAACTCTGCTTTTGAATCATAGACAATAGTTGGGCCCCACTCCCTCATATACTGTAACCAACAAGGCTCTTTGACAACTCCATCTCCAAGATACTCAGCTGCAACAATTTCATACTGCCTGCTTGAATCAACATAATAATTACTTTGAGCAGCATCATTCCTCACTCCAATCCCAAGCTTTGAAGAACCCTGAATGTAGTTTCCAGGATGAGGAAAGCTAGCATGACCATTTTTCGATGAATAAATTATGGCTTTGTTTCCCCCAATAAACTCCAAATCATATGCATCCACCCACATACCTCCACTGTGCTGAGAGAAATATATGCTCCAAAGCTCTCCTGTGAAGTTATTAATCCGAAGAGTGAAGTGCTCCCAATCACCTACATGCTGACCAACCTTTCTGAGAGCTATGTTCACCATCCCCACCTTTAGTGTGCCTGGCCCGTTAAAAGGGCAAAAAACCCACATCACAATATCTGTGAAAGTCCCACCTAAAGCTGGTTTAATATGTAGGTAAAGCTTTGCACTTTCTAAGTTTCCATGCTTAACATTTTCCCTCCCATTATCACAGGGCAAATCTATCCAATACTTTCCATCATTCGTCCCTCCACTGGGAAGAATGGAACCATCAGAATCAATGACTTGCCCATCAGAGTTATTGTTGCTATACAACAGTGCTCCATTTCTGAAGAACCAAGAAACAGAAGATGGCAGATAAACCTCATTGGGATGGAAGAACACAGTAGGTCCATAATGCTTAACAAGTGAATGGATTTGATTCAAATTGGGCATTGCATGCAAATTAGGGTCCAAATTCTTCAAGCAGCCTATATTAAGCTCTTCCCCTGAATTCCATGAGGTACTGCAATAAAAAGTACCCACAGAAACGCCTCTTCCATACATTCCTCGATGTAGAGGCCTTGTATTCCAAACAGTAAGTGGTACTTTAGAAAATTTAGAATCCATGTTTTCTATCAGGCTATAAACTTCACATGGATCAGTTAGGTCTGCACGAACACATTTGACCTCCCCCAAATCAGGTTTCTTTGACTCATGGGTCACCACAAAGCCCAAAGCTTTATAACCCTCCGATGGTTGTGGTAACCACACATAACCACATCCATTAAAGTTCTCATAATCTCCATCATATGAACTCCATACTAATGAATAATCCACAGGATCCAAGAGAGCTGGAATATGGACAGAATTGTGGTCATGTTCCCTAATCACTTCCCGAGCAACAAGAGCAAACCCTCGTAAAGGCCTTTTATTTGATTGACAATAATGACCAAGACAACAGAATCCATTTGGGATTACTATTGGTTTATAAAAGCTAACACTCGTTTTTCCATCTGTAGACATATTGCAACCCCAAATGAAACCAAGCTTAGTTATTTGGCAAACCTCTAATTCTCCTAAGTTAATCCTCATAGTAGCAAATCCTGAACCTGTACATTCAAATTTTATTACCACTAAGCACAAGAAGAAGTTGAGATAGTAAGATCTTAATCTTTCTGAAAAAACACTATCTAGAAAGACTAAAATTGAAAATCTTTTAGCACACTCTACATCAAACTTCTTCATCAAAGCAAAACATGGTATGGAATCAATTGAAAAATTGATTCCCATGATTATCTTAAAAGAGAAAATAATTCTTTTGAGTTTACAGTGAGCAAAGCAGGCACAGATAAAAGTTCCTTGACATCATTTTCTCCACAACCATATCAAAAAAGAAAAAATCCACACTACATGCAAACTAATTCAGAAAGCAAGAAAGAAATCAATAACATTAAAAACAAGCACACGAAATCACAGAGCAGAGACAAAATTTAAACTCACAACTCCTCAGCAAGAACTCAACTTTTCTATTAAATATCAATCAAAAATAAAAATAATAATTATGAGGAGGTAAAGAAGATTCCAGCATGATGGTGTACCTTGGGGCCAGGTGGGAAGGGGTTGGGGCAGAGAGAAATAATCGGGCTCGGCCCTCAAAAGATCGGGCACTCTGCTCCAAGACAAACATTTACATTTCATCATTTTCTGAACCCCGCGAAAGATGTAACTGAAAATGAAACGCAAACACAATTGATAAATTGTCAAGATTTTGATGAAAAGCTTATCCTCATCATCATCATCCACCATAACGTTAAGAAATTAGATTTCTTCCCCCTTTCCCAATTCCTCCTCGTCTCTCTCTCTCTCTCTCTCTCTCTGTGTGTCTCTCCGCGCCTTTCCTCTCTTGTGGGAAGGTATAAACATCAAGCAAATTTTAACCATCAAACTAACTTTAAATTTTTATAATTATTATTAAATAAAACGTGCTGACCTTTGGAATATATACTTGATTAATATATCTTGATTGATTCTTTTTAGAAATCTACTTATATTTCTAAAAATAATGATAAAATGTGAAATGTGGGCAATTGGCCAACTATAATAACGTATAAAAATGTTATATAAAAAATAAAATTAATAAATATTTTAAATTAAATTTATATTCACAATGATTAGGTGAGCATGATTAATATTTTTAATTTGTATTAGGTTTATGTTGTTGCATTTTTTTTATTTATGCATAATGGAAATTTATGATTGATATAATGATTTGGTATGAGGAGGTTATTGTTAATACCATTCCGAACCCGTCATTATCATCCCTAAAAACTTTTCCAACTTATTAATTAAGGGCCCGGCTATCCACACCCCGGGCCCTTCTAAACACACCCCACAAAAAAAAAGGAAAAATAAATAGAAGGTGAAATGTCTAAAATGCCCTTAACATAAAAAAAAACACAATCAATTAATTATCTAAATACACCCACTCCAACCAATTGTTAAACACACCCCACTATGTAGGTTAACATTACACACACCCCACTTCATTCCCTCTTCTTCTTCCTCACAAATCCAAACTAAAAAAAGTGCAAAAACTCCACCCAAACCCTACTACATTTGTTGGAAAAAGATCATGGATGAAGATAGAGCACAAGAAATGGTCAATGTAAGTGATTTTACACAGTTTAATCGGTTTATTTTTCAGTATTGTTCGAAAAAAAAAATCGCGCAGTTCCCGATCGGCCATTACAGGCTGAACATTTTGCAGTGTGTTCGACCTGTATAGGCCGAACATAAGTAGACATGTTCGATCCATATGAGTCGAACATTTGGAAGATGTTCGACCAGGACATGTCGAACGTTATGCAACATGTTCGGCTTGTTCTGTTCGAACATATGCAATGTGTTCGTCTAGTAATGATCGAACATATTGCATATGTTTTACATAGTTGAATGAATTTAGGTTTGTTTTTGTGGATCAATGTATTTACACATGCTCTTTTTTATAGGAATATGGCTCCAATGAATCGCGATTGAGTGTTGTGAACGTTGAAGACGCGATGTATGAGCAAATAGATTTTTCGGAGGATTTTCGAACGAATGAGCTATTCGATAGTCGGGAAGATATGGTGAATTGGGCCAGTACGGTTGGGAATCGTCTTAACATGGTTGTTTTGGTTAGGCGATCTGATAGTGGAGACACTGGAAGACGAGCACGGGTATTTTTAGAATGTGAGCGTGGTGGTAAGTATCGTCCGCCGAAAGTAAAGGTTGTGGGAGGTACCTCTGCTGACCCGGAAAGTAAGTCTGCTAAAGGACGTCGGAGTGGAACAAAAAAGTGTGATTGTCCTTTCATGCTAAAAGGAGTTGAGGTGAAAGAGACTGGACAATGGTGTTTGATGGTTGTATGTGGATCCCATAATCATCCAATGGGGTTGCATTTGGTGGGACATTCCTTCGCCGGTCGACTAACGATTGAAGAAGATCGGCTAGTGCGGGACCTGTCTATGAATAACACGAAGCCGAAGGACATTTTGAGCACTGTTAAGCTTTCTTTTCCCGACAATGAGTCCACCCTGAAAACTATTTACAATGCTCGGCAAAAGCATAGAGTTGTCGAGTATGGAGGCCGAACCCAAATGCAGTATTTGTTGGGAAAGTTGAAGTTGGAGAACTATTACTTCTTGGACCGGAGAGAGGAGCAAACAGATCGAGTCACAGATCTCTTTTACGCCCATCCGAGATCTGTTGACCTGTTACGTGCATTTCCGAGTGTGCTCCTAATGGATTGTACCTATAAGACTAATAGGTACCGTATGCCACTCTTGGAGGTGGTTGGTGTGACATCGACCAACATCACTTTTTCTGTTGCCTGCGTGTACATGAACCAAGAGCGCGAAGATAATTACAGGTGGGCTCTGACCACCTTGAAAGGGTTAATGCACGACAACCGGCTTCCTTCGGTGATTGTAACCGATCGCGAGTTGGCGTTGATGAATGCCATAAGTGTTACATTCCCCAACTCTACACACTTTCTGTGTCGGTGGCATATCAATAAGAACATCTTGAGCAACTGCAAGAATCTGTTTGGACGAGCGGAGAAATGGGAACAGTTCAATCATGCATGGAATATGTTGATTTTTGCCGAGGATGAACCGAGGTTCAATGAATTGTTGAGGAGGTTAGAGGATGACTACCGAGAGCATCCTAGGGCTGTGGCTTATACCCTAAAAAACTGGATCGCGCCATATAAGGAGAGATTCGTCTCGTGCTGAACTAACAATGTCATGCACTTTGACAACACAACGAGCAGCAGGTAACTTTTTTTTGGCACTTCTGTCTGCATTGTTTCGAGCTTCGTAGGGTGTAAATTTCCACTAATGATCATTGTTACGCTTGACTTATAGGGCCGAGAGTGCACATGCGAAGTTGAAAAAGTAGTTGGCATCATCTCAATCAAATTTTGAGACCTCATGGGAACGAATACACCATTTCTTCATCACATCGCACACACATATTTTGGCATCCTTTGAACAATCCTTGAATGTCACACCTCACCGATTTGCAGTTCCTATGTTCAAGAATATTCGAGGTTTAGTCTCTCACCAGGCCCTAAGTAAGATTTTGGAGGAGATGAGTGGTGTTGCCAGTTGCGGTGTTGATCATTTGCTTTGTGGGTGTGTTTTGAGGAGGACATGTGGGTTGCCTTGTGCGCACGAGTTGGCCGAGCTTGAACGAGATGGTCAAGTTATCCAACTTGACATGGTCCACCCATTCTGGAGGAAGTTGGACTGTGAACCAGTTGTGGATGAAGGTACTGTCAATGTTGATGTTGGTAACCGTTGGGAAGAAACAGTCGGTGATATTAACAACATGTTCGGATCGGCTTCGGATGCTCAGAAACTATTGTTGCTGAAGCGGTTGCGTGAGATTTCTACACCTTCGACCTCTCTGTTGCAGGAGCCTGTCACTGAGAGACGTACCCATGGTAGGTCGGGCAAAGCGAAGGCCAAAAAGGATACATTGACCAAACGCAACCTAAGCAAGTTCGAGTTTGTTGAATCATTCCACGATAGTTGT
Organism: Scutellaria barbata; assembly: GCA_028654395.1. NCBI lineage: Eukaryota > Viridiplantae > Streptophyta > Magnoliopsida > Lamiales > Lamiaceae > Scutellaria > Scutellaria barbata. The sequence goes on from CM053649.1 coordinate 21,962,291, forward strand.
TCTATCGAGGCGGAGCAAACAATCCCCATACATACGGAGACCAAGTCCACCCCTATCTTTACCACCCTGAAGCGCAAGATGCTGCCGATAAAACGACGATCAGTTCGAAAGGCAGGGGATGAGGTGTTCGTAGGCCTGCTACCTGCTCTATTGCAGCCACATGTGCTTAGTATAAAAAATCCATTGGGAGACGGCCATTGTGGTTTTCGATCAATCGTTCACGCAATCGGGTTGGGGGAGAATTCATGGGGGCAAGTCCGTAGCGATCTTATCCAAGAGCTTAAAGACTTCCAAGGTTTGTATTCAAATATATATGGCATGAAAGATCGTCTGGATGAGGTGGTCTCGAATCTGAGTTGCTACGAACGTCCTACGCCCAGCATGAAATACTGGTGGACTTTTCCTGAAATGACCTATCTGGCCGCTAACGCCTATAACATGGCCATCGTCCATCTCTCCCCTCAGCTGTGCGTTACGGTACTACCGTTGCGGGCCCAGGTTCCCACGAAGCCTAGACTTGTTTGCATGGCGTTCGTTCACGGCAACCATTACATTCTGGTAAGGTCGACTAAAAACTTAATAAATGATCCTCATCCAACTGTATAGGCTTACTATTTTGTGATGTTGTAGGTCAAACTGGAAGATGAAGCACCTTTGACGCCTATCATAGATCGATGGTTCGAACATCGTCTGCCCTGTGCAAGTGGATGGTCTGAGGTGTATAAGAGACGAATCATGCAGTATGCGGCTGATAGTCGTAGTGAAAGTTCTTCCGTTGGTCAAGAAACGATACAACTCCTCGATTAATCAAAATGTTTGGATCTATGAATCAATGTTGTTGTATAACATGTTTGATCTTTCTATGATTTTTTGCCTACATTACATTTAAATTTGCCGAATAGTTGATATTTGTATGATTTTTCTATTGATTACATTTGCATTTGGAAAGTCTATGTACTTGGCGTTGGTGGAATACACTGAATATAGAATCAGGGTGAAAATTCGACTGTTCAACCATAACTGTTCGAACGTCATATTAACTGTTCGACCAGTTATGGTCGAACGTTTATATATTGTTCGCCTATACGTCGAACGTGCTGCGAATGTTCGACTATATGTCGAACGCTGTCACTAATGTTCGATTAGTGCTGGAAGAACAGTGGCGATTGCACTTGTCGAAGTACGTTCGACCACTAGTCGAACATAAGGTCTATGTTCGACCTATTGTCGAACGTTTGTAGGTGTGTTCGCCCGATGTTGGTCGAACGTTGTACATGTGTTCGGCTAATAATCACCGAACATATGTATTTCGAACTCAGTACGTTCGACCAATCCCTATCCAAACCACAACCATATCTGTAAGAGAAAAACAGGTTAAAATGCACATAAGAACGTGTGTGGAATTCATCAAAATCACAAACACAAATTTGAATGAATACAGGTTGGAATTCATCAAAATAAAATGAAGGACTACATGTTTAAATTCATCAAAACAACAAATCCAATAAGATAACAAGCGTAAGTTTTCGACCATAAGTGAAGTTCTAAGTTCAAAATCCAATAGGACTACGCTAAGCTCTCCTAGGTCTACGCTGTCGGCTACTAGAAGCTCGCCTAGACGACTCGGGTGGGTCTGCATGGTCAATCTTTAGGGCCCTATATGCTCCAACTAGGGCTGGAACCACCATCGACGCGTCCAAGCCTTCTTGGTTAGTTTGCCACTGCTGGTAGACGGGCTCTAGGTGCCCAAGTGCATCCGTGATCATGTCCCATGGCTGCGGACCTCTGCTTCTGGACTGAGGGACATGTCCGGCCAGAAGTTCATCCGGATTCTGGATGAATGGATGCGACACCCTGGCATACCAATCGAGGTAGTCCTCGGAGCACTCCCACGCAGGATAGACACGTCGCCCAAGTGCTTCGACTGATAGAACATGGTTCCGCCAGACTCTGAAATATGCGCCTAGTGCATCCCACGTGACCTTGTAAGTGGCCCCCTGTTTACCCCTCCGGGCGAGAATAGGAATGAAGGGCTCATCCGGGATCCTCTGAATATATCCGAACTGACGCAGAACACGGTCCGGATGATAAGGCTCCACTATATCGAACGCTCGTATACATCCCTGATAGAAAGCCACTGGGTTCAGAGGATAATGATCACGAATGTCACTGTACGGAGTCCAGTTCACCTGCACATAAACCAATATGGAGTACACCGTTCGTTTACGGTGAGAGATGAAAAATCATAAGTACACAAAATAAAGCTTTAAGTGTTACTCACGTCGTGTGGAGACATGGTATCCAAACTCTCTCTGATGGCAACTAATCGGGCCTGTGTTCCTCCACCATGAGATCGTTGCACCCATTTCCGTGCAAGTGGCTCACCCATTCGAAAACCAACATTATATGTTGGTCGGAATGTAGGGAAATATTCGTATATCCAAGCCTGAGAAAATTGAAAAGACAATCGTTAGAAAAATAAAACAAACTACATTTAGAGCATACACGGACAGGACAAATGTTATGCACATACCTCGAGCAATGTCAGATATCCACTCATCTGCCGAACCCCAACTCGAGAGGCCAACCCCAATTGTCGATACAAGAAGACCAAAGCCGCTGTGCCCCAAGCGAATTCTTGGACACGGTCCAAATGCTCCAATAGCCTCAGGATCTTGGACGATGCTCGTGTGCCGGTCTTGTCTGCAAAAAGTGTACACCCCAACACAAAGAACTGATAGGCACGGGCAGCACGCTCCAACTTCTGTGGGTTCTGAGATGTCGTATCACCTTCAAATTGACTTCGAAGCCACTCCATCTTCACAGTTCCTCCTCGAAGGCCTTCGAGTCCCTCCTTTGCTTTTTTGGCTGAAACGCCCAACAATCGACTAACCAGTTCGGAAGGCAGCTCCGGCCTGCTTCTACTATCTGGAACCATGACTGACCGTCCACTAACAGGTAGGCCAGTCAAACAAATGACATCATCAAGAGTGATAGTGATCTCACCTCAGGGCATGTGGAAGGTGTTTGTCTCCGGTTGTCAGCGCTCTACAAATGCACATATGAGGTTTTTATTCGGCGTCTTATACGACACCCACCTCAAATCTGTGACGGGACTACGCTGAATCAATTCTATCCAAGCCGGATTTTCACCCTCAAACTGCCACGTCTCCATTTTTGTGGTGTGGCACCAACACTTCAGTATAGGCCGTTCCTCACCATTCCAAATGGAGTAGGCGATGTGTGTCTTGAAGCTCGGAATCAAATGTGGATCGATCGGTCCACCAGGGCAAGGGCCTCTCAAAATATCATCCTCATCAGCCTCCCTATCGGCCTCCTCAGGCACCTCTTCTTCATCATGATTATCGTCACTTTCTGCTTCCTCTGTCGGTGCTTCGTATTCGATCAGAGGAAGGGCAGATGCCGAAGCGATCGGAGGATGGGTGGTAATCACCTCCTCAGCTCGACGTCGTCGGTTCGACGCGGTCGGACGTGTCCTCCTAGTGTAAACCATATCCTCTCCTGCAATATTCATAAACAATATAATCAATTCACTTATATATGTAGTAGTCAATTCAATCTAATTCAATCATCGAACAATCAACCAATTCGTAAATAAATGGACTACAATGTTGCAACATAAACTCTACCAATGCACTATGTTCGACCACAATCAACTAAACACAGTAACATATGTTCGACCTTAATAAAACGAACAAGTTCAACAACGTTCGACCAACATTGGTCGAACAAATCTACTACGTTCGAACGCTTAAAACCGAACACACTGAACTATGTTCGACCAACATCGATCGAACATATCTACTATGTTCGACACACATAGATCGAACACACTGAACAACGTTCGACCACAATCGGTCGAACATATTCACTTTGTTCGATTAACCAGGATCGAACACCCCATTGTCCGTTCGACCGACGGGGGTCGAACATACCCCGCATCGAACACCTAATTCAGGCCACGACAGAACAGATTTCATGCATTCAACACAAATTAACGAATCCTAAACACTAACATTATGTTTTAAACTACATTACACACATCTAACCCATCAAAATTACAACTTCAAACTCAAAATTCGTAAGTTCACTTACTTGGATTTTCTTCTTCTCTTTGTGGATCCATTGTAGTGTTTGAGCAACCAAATCGACCTTGCAAACCTTGTTCGGTTGATGGTCGAACAAAAACGAAAAATTGAACTTCACAAATGTTTGGATGGGGTGAAAGGGACGGTTGTTTGCAATTGTGGGGAAGAAATTGTTTGGTTTGGGGTGTGTGTGTTTGTGGTGGGTGTGTTTAGTATTAGGTTTTTGTTTTTTTATTTTTTAAATTCATAAGGGTATTTTGGTAATCAAACAGGGTGTGTTTAGTATTATGTGAATTGAATTTTTATGTTATGGGGTGTGTTTAGAATTTGGGGTGTGTTTAGAAAATATTGGGGTGTGGATAGCCGGGCCCATTAATTAATTAATAAAATTAAACAATTTTTACGGATATGTGTTTTAAAATAAATTATCAAATTTATTGAGATACTTTAACTTCATTTTATTTATCATTTGATTGAAAATAAAATTTGAGGGTTGAATAATATAATTAATTGCAATATATAAATATTTTAAATAGTAAATAAAATAATTATTTATAATCTTACTAATGCACATATATATGAACAATTAGAGAATATGTTAATTGCCGTGTTATATTTAATGTTAATTCAATTCATATGTATTGCGTAAAATCATAGATATATTTTCTTATATAAATAATAGATAATTTTTTTCTAATTTACTAAGTTTAGTTTTTTAATTGTTTGAAAATAAAAATAAAAAGCCTTTTAAATAACAAATGTAATATCAACAAATTCCGTCTTTGTCTCTCGAACGCCATTGCAGTGGCCAAGCTCTTGAGCAGTTGTCATCTCCAACCAACTCGATTGGGTAAGCCGCTATTCGATTATTCAATTTCCGGCTGCAAACGACGCGTCTCGGCCTGATGCCTCCGCCTTTCTAGAGATGTTTCTGCCTTTCCTCCATTTTTCTTCTCTTCTTATAATGTATGAGCTTTATTTGTAAAGCTATACTATGCTCATTATATATTTCTGACCCACACAATTAATATCCAAAAATTAGGGCAAGAAAGAATCCACAGTCAACTTGTGAAGAACTCGAAGAAGAAGAAGAAGAAGAAGAAGAAGAAGGTATGTTTCTTTCTTTTCTTCTTCTTTTTATGTTTTATCCTGAAAGTCATGTTGTTTCCATGTTCGATTTCCTGCTGCGATTTGGGTGGAGTGCGCTTCAAAACCCAATAATTATTTTCGGTAGGGCATCCCCTACTGTACAGCAAATGTTGCTGCGTGATTTTTTTTATTAAGATAAATGGTGAGCTAGAGTTGTGTGTCTCTGCACTTTTATTTTTTGTTTGAAAAGGAATTACTCATCTTCAGAGATGCTTGCTGCATTTCTTCTAGTGTTTGGAGGCTGCAATTTGTAACCAGTTGTGTTGTTAATAGGGGATAGTGAGTAAGACTAAACAAAGCCCCTTTCAATTATTTTGCTTTGGTAGATTTTTGGAGAAACCCCAAATCTCTGCATCATATGCAGGCGCTGGGGGAAAGAAAGAAAAAAAGAACAAAAACAGCTTACAGAAAACGTGTCATTTGTAGTGGCTGGAAATATTGGGGAAGGGGGGACATCACGCTGTATCATTTTGTGCAACAGGGTTTTTCTATGGTTCTCTCCACAGCCGGGGATCCCCTTTTTTCTTAAACGATGTGATATAAACATTACTGATGGTGTTTGTATAGCCGATCTGTTGTGTAATTTCAGATAGTCAAAAGATCATTGAAATTATCAATTACGTGTATAGTTTTTCTATGCCAAGAAAATTATGTTTGGAATGTTGTTATTAAATATTGGTGTGGTTTTTGACCTCAAGGGGGTCTGATTTTCATTACAGTTATTTCTGAGTAGGGATTTCAAATGGAAAGATCAGTTAATTACTTATTTATGTCATGAAGTACTTTCTTGCGTATTCTTGTTAATTGCTTTATCGAATCTCTATTTCTTGTCATGTAGTAATAGTGTGTTTTATTAGCACTCATCATTTGTTTCTATAACTTCTTCAGTATGCACATGGTGTGCTCTCATGATGAATGCAATATTTATATTGAAATATAAATAAATTAGGTCTAATATAGATCAAGAGTTACATGATTTTATTAATTTGTATGTTTGGATCAAAGTCATAACCACAAAGTTTATGTCCAATGGAGTGTAATGAACATTGTTTTTTCAATGGTGCACTTCACTTCGGTTTAGCACATGCTTTTTTAGCTCTTTGTGCCTTGGGTGTGCTTTATGCTTTTGACTTCTTTGGTTTTTATACGAATTTGTGTTGGAAAGACAAGCTTATACTGAACCATGAAATATCTGAAAAATCTTGTTGGATGTAGGAGATCCAGTTGACCTTCCATGTTATTTATTCCTCTAGAAACAGAGCTCCGTTTTGCATATAATTTGACCAAATAAAAAAGGGGTTTGGTGGGGTATGCTGGATTTATAGATTTCTTTTTGCAATGACAAGAAACACCATGGATAAGAAAGATTAGCATACTTGGGCTTGGTCCCAAGTTGTTGTTCTTTGCATTATTATTATTTTCCTTATGTAGAGCCATCTGCCCTATCCAATTAACACACACAAAATCGGGTAATAAATCAATAGCAAACAACCTGTAAACAAATTTGAGAAAGGTAAGATTTAGTGTATTTTTCTTTCTCTCTTTGCCTGTGTTTATTGTTTTCAAATTCCGGTTGCCAAAGCTAGATTCCGGCAAGTGCTCCCGGAAACCAACTACATCTTTTCTTAATGGTATATAAGTTTTGAAATCTATCTCTTTGATCCATATATTAAAATTGGTCCTGTGTGAAGAAGGTTTGCTTGATTATTCACACCAACTAATTAATAAATAAATAAATAAAGGAGGAGGCTGCAATTTGAGTATTGATGTTGTGTCCAATTTGAATGGAGTACACTTAATAATGTATGTTTTTTTGTAAATGGGTGACAACTCTTTCTATTTCTCAGGAAAGGATTCTTGTATGGCAAGTAAAGAGCCTTTGATAATCAGAGACAAGGATGAGATGAGAAGGTGGTCGAGGTCCAGTAGAGCACGAGGGAAGAGCATCGGCTTAGTCCCCACAATGGGGTATCTCCATGAAGGCCATCTTTCTCTAATTCAAGAGTCCAAGAAACATGCAGAGCTCACTGTTGTCTCAATTTATGTAAATCCAGGCCAATTCTCCCCCAATGAGGATCTCTCCACTTACCCTTCAGATTTTCTTGGTGACATTCACAAATTGAAGAATATCTCCGGCGGTGTTGATGTTGTTTTCCACCCACAAAACTTGTACGATTATGGGCAAACAGATGCAGGAAATAATGTGAAGAGTAATGATGAAGTAGAGGGGAAGGTGGTGTCTTGTGTGGAAAACAGCGGCATGGGTCATGAGACATGGGTGAGGGTTGAAAGATTGGAGAAGGGATTGTGTGGGAAGAGTAGACCTGTTTTCTTTAGAGGGGTTGCAACTATTGTAACCAAGTTGTTTAATATTGTTGAGCCTGATGTGGCCGTGTTTGGGAAGAAGGACTATCAGCAGTGGAGGATTATTATGAGGATGGTAAGAATTGATCCCTCCTTTCTGCTTTAGGAATTCCAATTGTTGATTTGTGGATACTTTGGTTTCAATGCATCCCTTCATTAATTGTTCAGCTAAATTAGTCATAGGTGTTTGGTTAATTTATATCTGTTAGTCCAATCTTCAATATGACAACAATTGGCTAAATTAGATGAGATCATAAGATAATTTACTATAGCATAATGCTCATATATAGAGTTGAAATGGTAAAATAGGAGTTATGGATGGATAAAATCATAGAAATGGAGTTGTCTTGATGAAAAAATCACTTCAAAATTTCTTCACCTTGTGTTTGTTTTAGGTGCGAGATCTTGATTATGGCATAAGAGTTATTGGTGCAGATTTAATGCGAGATGATGATGGCCTTGCCAAAAGTTCACGTAATGTACGCCTATCACCACAAGAAAGAGAGAAGGTATATTTATTTTTGAAATATTTTCATAGTTAGATAATGCTTTTGCAAATTATTATTTGATGGCATATCTAAATAACATTCAAAACAACTTTCAGTTAGATAGAAAAGAATAGCAGAATAAGCTCACAATTTATAGTTTATCGTTTATTGATTATGACTCTTTCTACAAATGGAAACACTAAACCCCATGTGTACCAGGTACCCTAACTTGTATCTCAGCATTTTATTATAGTTTTGAACAGCCATAATTTCCACGTTCTCCTATGGAAAAGGAAATAAATGATTAACTAACTAGCCTTCAGCGTCATGAACACCGTGAATGGAATTGAAATTTCAAACTTCGTTGTGACCATATCCAAAATGGATCTTAGTGTCTTAGTCTGTCTTTTGATTGCATACTTTGGACCATCCAATTCAAGCCAAGATTTGTTCATCAAGTGACCCCTACCCCCTCTCCCAGAAGGCTAGGGGAGAAGGGAAGTCAATAACTCACTCAAACCTTTTGTTTTTTTACAGGCATTATCTATAAGTAAGTCACTGTTCAATGCTAAAGTTGCAGCAGAAAAGGGTCAAATAGTCTGCAAAGAGTTGAGAGATTCAGTTATCCGGACGATTCATGAAGCTGGTGGAAAAGTTGATTATGCAGAGGTGAGATACACAAGAGTGATGTGTTTGATACTCTTTTTTTGATAACTCTTTCCATGAAACTCAAAAGAGTTCCTTCACCTTTGGTACAAGAAATATGTTAAACGTGTGTGTTGATGCTAAACAGATCGTAGATCAAGAAAGTTTGGAAGCAATAGAAGAGATTAAGAGAGCTGCTGTGTGTTGTGTTGCTGCATGGTTTGGGAATGTCAGGCTCATTGACAACATGGAGATCAACGTCTGATAAAACCTTCATATATTATTCCTACCATTAACTCTTTACCTTTTCTTTTCTATTCATAACTTTTGTCGCATTCTTTTAATTTTTAGAGAAGAGGGAGGTTGTAACTTATAAGCTCTAACAATAAAACATTACGAGCTTATACAAAGCTGCTACATTCATTATAATAGTTAGCCTATTAAAATCACAAATTTTCTAACTTTTCAACTAACGAAACTTATAGACTTTATATATATATATATATATATATATATATATATATATATATAACAAACAGGCTTGCTATGAAAAGCGTATTCAGCATAGTGTAATTTTACATTTTTGTGACTTTGTGCCACTACTTCTTTATGCCTCATTGCTTTGTCACTGGGAGGGAAAAATTTAATAATAATAGCTGATGCGGGATAAATTACAAAAAAGTTGGAATTACAAGAGACAAAAATGTATTTATCCTCCATTTACTTATCAGACAAGTTTCATAATTTATTCATATAAACATGGTCAAGCTTTTTATATTTATTGAATCAAAGCTTAAATAAGCTTTAATCAACAAACAAACATGAATGAACCTACATTCACACAACAAATACAGAGTGACAGATGACAACTGCAAAAAAAATGTGGGAGTTTTCAACCAAGGCATCTTAAGACAATAATTAGTGGGATTCAATTTCCAGTATTGCATCTCACCTTAGATCACATGCACTTGATATACAAAACACAAGTAGAACTAAGTAATCCACAAATGGTTTTCTATGTCAAATTAACAACTCCGAATCCAAGGCATGTCATGGTAGCACCATTCATTTCTGCAAGCTATCTACACTCCCAAGATAAGTGGAGATAACCCACAAAAAAAATTACAATTGCCCACCAAAGTTAAGCTAGAAAACTACATCTAATATCCTGCTGCCTAAAAAGATTGACAACTTGAACCCCAACCCCAAGAAAGTAAAAAGAGAAGCACTCATAGCATTGGTCTTATATCTTACAGCCGTACTACGTATCAGAATACAAGCAGCAAACTTGGAATAATTACCGTCGCATCCTCAGTAGTAACTGGTATAGTATGTAGCCGCGGCAGGGGGAGCAGCAGCAGGAGCCTGCTGGGCTGGAGTCAAAGTTGCAGCAGCTACAGCTGGTTGTGCATAAGTTTGCTGTGGGTAAGCCTGCATATTTAACGATATCATCAGAAAAGAGAGATTTTATGAGAATGTGGAGAACAATATTGTCTTGTCTGTCAGATAAGAAAAATGAATTTCCATAACTCACCACATCGAAATTTAAATGAGTGCAAAATAGATACAAAATCTTAAAAAGCATTTTCAGTAAAAATTGTTACTCTGAAAGTAAGACCAACTCTTTTTTCCCCAAATATTCATCACAGTCTATCATTAGTCTATCATTACCAGTACTCATTTAATCACATGTACATATCGACACATTTCCAAGTGATGGTCCCCCAATTTCATTTCCCAAATTAGGTGTTCAAATACACAATGATCAAAGAAAATCCAATGAAGCAAGTCATTTGCATGGATTAGGAAGACTACAAGCATATAATAGTTTTACAATTTTCCTAATAAGAAAGCATAAAACAAAAAAAAATCATGTTACCTGAGATGGATAAGTAGGATAAGTTCCATATGCAGCACTTTGAGGAACTGATGCGGGGGCCTGTGGATGCGTGTAACTCGCCCCATAATTGCCATATGCAACCTAGGACAAACAAACAAGTGATATAATTTCACATCTCAAATGCATATTATCAAATTACTAAACAAGTGATATAATTTCACATCTCAATTGCAAATTACCGAATATGTGGCAGCATCAGAAAATTTGAAACCTAATGTAGCAGACAAGAAAAAACTAAAACAGCAGTACCAATATCATGTAGCTCACATAATCTCTTTTTCCCAAATATAGGTTTTCCCCATTGGGTTTTCTTATACAAGGGTTTTAACAACACCTGCATTTTTGGGTTTTGGTGTTACGCTCGTCTTGTATTCTCTTTTGGGACTGTTGTACGTTTTCTTTTTCTTTTTACAATATGCAAGATTTATTTTAAAAAAATGTAGCTCACATAATTTCAGAAAATGTCAAATTTTACCATAACCAAATCCCAGCTACATCAAGAATAATTTTTTTTTTTTAAAGAGTGTGCGTGTGTGTGTGATATATATATATAGAGAGAGAGATACCTGCTGGGCATAGCCAAGGTTCCACTGTTGTGCCTGAGTTTGTGAGCCTTGAGGCCAAGCTTGTTGCTGTACACCATAACCTGCTGCCCACTGATTTTGTGTACTGGGATACGCACCCATCACTGATTGAGCAGAAGTAGAAATGAGTGATTTTGCAAGTTTTGTTCTGTCTGATCCTAAATAGTCCTCTGCATGACGCTTCTTAGACTCAGCTGTGCTTTTGTGGCTCAAGAACAATTTTGAATGACGATAGTCAGCCTTCTTCACGGACTTAGCATCTCCAAATAGATCCAAGAACTGCAAATTCCAATTATTACACAAGCCAAAAAAAAAATCTGCCTCAATAAAGATATATGATACATTAATATTCACTTGAATGGGTGTCTGATAATTAGATATCTATCTCTGCCACACGCCTCACTGCCCATTTTCTTGCCATGCATTTCATCAAATATAAGTTACGGCACATTTAAGAAACTTATACAAGAAAATTTGCATTGGCTACTTGATTTACAAATAAGACCAGAGCAAACTTGGCCAACATTGTAAGAAGTTCACTTGGCCAAGATAACATGGGAAAAATACAATAAGAAGTCATGAACCTAATTATTTCAACTTCAAGTTTAAACACAGTACTAGGCAGTTGCAAGTGTCATTATTACCTCCAAGAAAATGTTTGATAGCTCCTCTTTTTCCTCTGCAGTTGCAACACTAGGGTTTTCAGGATTAGGGACTATGAATTTCTCTACCAAGGAATCTAGATATTCAATTTGCTTTGGAAGTGACTGAATTGACTCTAAGTGGATCATTGCCTGCAATATTCAAATGAAACACATATGAATCCAAATAGAAATGCTACAAAACAAATAAAGAGACAAGATTCTTTTACATACAAATGCATGACAAATTTATCTATCTGTGGGAAGCTATGTATAAATATATATATATATATATGGAAAGAAAGAAAGAAAGAAAGAAAGAAAGAAAGAAAGAGAGAGAGAGAGAGAGAGAGAAAGAGAGAGAGAGAGAGAGAGAGAGAGAGAGAGAGAGAGAGATGGGAAAGCAACAGAGAGAGCAAAAGAAAATTAAAAGGCACAGAACCTCCAGAAGGGGTTTTGACAATGGCGCAATCTCCACACCTTGAACGAGAATCTCTCTTGCCTTATCAACATTGCCAGATACCTTCCAACAGAAATTTGAAATCACATGAGATGTCACATGGCAATGCAAATAAATTCTTCACTATACTCACAACAAGAAGAGTCATCAAAGAGGTAAGTGTTTTTGAGCAGGCATATTTCAAAAACTCAAAAAGAAAGGAATGAGACACACACAGGCAATTCAAACAAAAATGAAATCATATAGGACATTTTCAGTAGTCATCAAATGAAAATATATTATTTTTTTAAGACAAAGAAAAGATGTATTTGTTTTTTGTAGTCATTTGTTTTTTAAGATAAAGAAATATATCTGAAAAGTGGGTTTTGACTTTTCCTGCATTCCAAACTTGAAAGAGATTTAATAATCTAATTTAATTTCCTGAAAACACTAGACATAAAAGAACATGCTAGTATGCTACATATTAAAGTTGAATAGAATAACCATGTACAACAATGAATTTAGTGAGAAATACAACACATACCAAATATACGAAACGAGAGTACTGAGCGAACAACAAAGGCAAAGTCTGTGACTGCTCCTTCCCTTTCTCGATTGCAATTGCCTGTTCATACAAGGAACAAGCATCTTCCAAATTCCCCTGAAAAACGAAAAACTGCAGTTATATATTGATACCAACATTGTTAATCTGTATCCACAAAGCTTAGTTGGGAAATCTTACAAGTCGGTGTTCCATGTTTGCATGCTTGATAATTGCTTCCAGAAGCCCAGGTGAAATTCCAGTATGCACATGTTGATAAGCAGCTCGGGCTCCAGAAATGTCATCATGCTGCTCTTTAAATCGAGCAGTAAAAAGATGAATCTCCGGTTGCCTCTGTTCAGAAATTCATAATTAAACCACAGGAAAACACAACCACCAATTGGACTCTCAAAGCATAAAAAAGGACAACTGATTTGACCGACAAATATTCTTTTACATACTTCTAATCTATCAGTATCACTGCATTACCTGTTGCACTAATAGCAAATTTAACTTGTTCTGCAGGCTAACTAATCGTTTCCCTTTTGGATTAATATAAAACAGCACATTTTTTCCGGTATCAGCTGTAAGAAGTTCTATTTCTCCTATTATAAATATCAAAAAACTAAAGCTCAATTTCAAGCCAAAGATTTTAGTAAAATAAAGCTTAATCCATTTCAGATCCTCCATCTTAAATATAGAGTTTGAGATCAGCAATACCTAAAGGCCTCACAATTTAGTCACATCTCGGAGAACAGAAATTAAACCCTTAAACAAGTATATGGAGGAAATTGAAATCACACATGATCTAAACAACAGTTAAATAATAACAAAGAAAATCAGTCCTTGATATCATTGACAAGCTCGAATGCAGAGAAAAGTGTTCTTTTCTTTTTCGTCGCTTTACAAGGAAAAGTTCTAACTTAATTGTTTTTTTTTTTCTTTTTTTCTTCCCTTCCAACTTCTGAACAACTAAAATGTAAGTAAGAGCTGTTTCAATAAAAATATTCCAGCATGCTCAAAAAACAATTACATTGCCAATGGATTAAAAAAAAAAATCATAGATCACTCCATACTAATTAAATGATAGCATTAATTTGGGAAATGTTAGCAAAGTTTCTTTATGTACAAGGTCAAACTCCTTTGTATTTAGATGAATGTACTGAAAATGAAATATATTTTCCTCAACTCACATAGCATACTTACAACAGTAAGAGAATATATTCTTTTCATTGACAGGTTTTACAAAAAGCAGACTTCATACAAAAGCATTGAGTCAGAACCATAACAGAACTCCATACCTTTACAAAGACTTGAGTGGCACGAGCAAGTGCATTTTCAGCAAGCTCCATACTGCCACTAATTTCCATGCAAAGAACATAACGTATCCAGTATTCAGGATATCTGGCACAAGCTATTAAACATCTTTCATACAGCTTAACAACCTGTGCATACAGATAAAGTCAATACGCCGAAATATCCAGACCAATGTTATGAAATCAAAGAAAAAACAAAGAAGTACAAACGAGAAATGCACAACGAATACTCCTCTCTGGCGGAAAAAGGAGGCCCCTCTAATATGAAAGGAGGGACCCTCCTTGACGGACAGATAGATGGTTAGGAAGATAAGAACACACCTGCATGCATAACATTGAACTTTAAAACAAAAATATTGTCATACTACACATTGAACCCAGAATTTCGACTCACAAATGAGAGTTTGAAGTACTTAGCCTTATAGAAAGCAAATGGAAGGCCCATGCTTTAGTCCAAGTTCAATATCCCGTTTTAAAAGATGCTTCTCCAACGGTTTAGCCAATAAAGCAAATGACGAGGCAGATACTACTTAACTGTAAGTCAATGTATAACAAGGACAACTAAAGCTACATGCCAAAATAAATTAGAAAATTCCCAAATCAAACAAACTCAGATACCTTATTGAAGTCATCTCCACCTTCGATAAAATCAAGATAACTATGCCAATTTTCAAGCTCTGAGATATTGAGGGGCCGCACATGAAAATAGGGCCTCCTAATAGCTGATTCGAAACCAATGATCTTAGAGTCAAAGTCTTTAGCCTTCTTATATATCTCTTCTCTAATCGCAATGTACTTCTCCAACTCCTCAGCATCTTTTAAGCTTGCATTGACAACCTTAGAAGATTGTTCCGCAGCATTAGGAGGAACCTCTGCCTCATTTTCTTGAGAATTTTCAGCAGCTTCCTCAGCTGTTCTCAATTCAGACAGAGGCCGACTTGCAACCAACTCTTTAAATCTGCAAGAACATCCACACAGCTAAAATAATTAATCATAAGGAGAAACCCTTACACACAAGTATACAGTATTTATGAGACAAAATGTCATATTCAATGACAAGTGGAATGCCTGACCTATCTTTCAACCCAAATAAAGAATAACGAAAAACGACAAAAGAAAAACATAACAAAGTCGAGAGAAATAGGGTTAGGAAATTTCTTAGTGACAACAACACAAAAACACGTTGATCTTCAGTTTGATTTTAACTGCTCAGCAACTCAAGAACTTGCACCTCTATACCACAAAACGAACATTACCATACATCTCATTTCCTAAACACAATCAATGAATAATGCAAAAGGAGGCAGGTTCAGAAAGGACATTGACTTGGCTTAAAGGAAAAATAACAAGTGATCACATTGTCAGAAATGATATGCATATTTAGATCATGACCACAACAATCTGAAGTAAGATTACCCTTCAAAATAACGATCGAGCTGCTGATTTGGAATTTCCAATACTCTTGTGTAAATTGTAGCTACACGGGGCCAATCTTGTTGTGAAATTTCATACTCAATGTATTTGTCCCAAAGTGGGAAGCATAAATAATCAGTTCCAACATATGCTAGTGCTCTTTCAAATAGCCTGAAACATCAGAATTATAAACTAACATTGAAAGATACAGTATATATGCAATTAAATTCACAATAAACCACAAAAGCATAAAGAAGACTGGTGTTGGGCAAGGGATAGTACACTCAAAGAGCACTTGAGAATTCTGAACTAACAAATTATGCTGTGCATTATTTACCTTTTCCTCAAAAGTTTCTTACACAGCTCGTCAGAGGAGGAGTCATACAGGCCATCTTAGCCTTACTGTGCAACATCTTCAGAGCGGCAATGGTGTTTGGAAGCACCTCATGTGCCATGGTTAAAAACAGCAAAATATCATGAAGACTTACATTACTAACCCTAGGGAGAAGTGTAACTGAAAGGGTGATGAGGCCATGTTAGAATTGAATCCCAACTCAGCTACTAAATAGTAGCAGAGGATGCAAGGGTTTGCACACCAGGGTGAAATTTTTTTTCTAAAATGCATGCCCTACAAACCTTTACACCTTATACTTCAGAAACCGCTGTTGCAGAGGCTGAAATCATGTTAGAGAGTGTGAAAAGATCACTTCAACACCATTAACATCAAGAATATCATGGGGATCACACAGGCTAAAAGCAAGTAAGTAATAACAACGGGATTACCTTCTGATAGTATCAGGATCTCCATAACTGCTAATAGCAAAAGCACAATAGTGCAGCCACATGTCAACAGAGTAGGTGACTCCTTGAACAGCTCGTTCATAAACCTCAGCAACTTTGTCTATTGAGCTGAGGCGTGCCTCATGATCAGCATATTTCTTCCAGTAGCCATAGCATAGAGGAAATTCCGCCAAGAAGGTATCATAAACTTTTCGAATTTTGGATATATTGCTCTAGAATTGGAAGGGGAGCAAGTTAGTTTCATTTGACAGCAATCATAGATTCACAGTAGAACAAAGAAGCATGTA
Source organism: Scutellaria barbata (assembly GCA_028654395.1). Lineage (NCBI taxonomy): Eukaryota > Viridiplantae > Streptophyta > Magnoliopsida > Lamiales > Lamiaceae > Scutellaria > Scutellaria barbata. The sequence continues at coordinate 21,978,968 of CM053649.1, forward strand.
GGTTTGCACACATCAACTCAAAAGGCAGCCATTAAAATTGACTGGTAGTATGTTGTAAGAGTAGTTCTTCACAATAATTAGAATTCTTCGGCACCCATTGTAACAAGGATAAGCTCCAAATTTGTGCAGTTGGAAAATAATATCAGAAAATAAAAAAAACACAAATACATACCTCTGACATTCTCTCTGTTTCGTCAATTAATGCAGTCCAGGCATCAAAATCCAAAGAATTAGTTGCAACTATGCTCCATAATCTTTCTTCTTCGGCACTAAGGCCTGCCATAAAATATTTCAACAAATGAGCCAGCATTCCACTGGAAAAAGTTTTAGCTTCAATAGTGCATTAGAGGAAAACAAATATGAAATTACCATTCTACACAAAAGCTCTTTTTTATACACATGTAACCATTAAAAAAATCCACCCCATTTTCCTCCTTAACCAAACTATCAACAAGCTCCGCAAGTGGTTATCTTTAAGCCATCTCATGAAAAATCATATAAGGAAACGAAGAGATGCAGTGCACAGGAAAATGAACAATGTGACCCTGTATACAGATCACAGCTTCCTATAACAGCAAAAAACTAAGACTTCATCACAATATGTGATTTGGCTACATGAATCATATCCCGCCATCATGTTCAGTAGGGACACACTCTCATTAATACTTAAATTTAACCTTTTTTTGGTAGCTTCTTTCCAAGTATTTTCAAGTCTTCTCTAATTTAAGTTAAAGATCTCTACTTATTTCAATGAAATAGATTACTGAATAAATATTCAAATGTAACATCACTAACATGGATAAACGATGATTTCCCAACTATTAAATTATCTCTACATGCATTAACATCACACAATTAGTTCCACTAAGATTGAAAAATTCGGAGGATGGATTTGAAAATCCATAATAAGTATAAGAAAAATCCCAGTCAGGATGTTTGGATTGTCCTCTATACTGGGTTTGAGATATTATTTTGAACTTTTATAACATTATTCCTTGAGTTTTTTCACAGATTTGAAACTACCTTATATGGAATCATTTTGTAATCCTTGCAAAAAGTTCTAGTCAAATAAGATCCTTCAATCCAAGTATAACTAAAGGTATTTATTAAAACTTCATTGTTGTTACACATCATATAGACACAAGAATAACATTTGTGCATTCCAACTATCAGACTTTAACTGAATGAATTTGTAAGACAAGTAGAGAACTGCTCAAGAGTGTTAACAAAAGAGAAAGCATGCCCTATAGCCTCTAAATGTTCATTTCCATTCAACAGGCAATTCCACAAACAGACGATTGGAATGGATAAGCTATCCTTCAAACAAATAGTAGCTTAAAGCAACATAGGTAAGTACCTGAACCATCCAGAGCCTGATGCAGAGCAGCACCTCCAATACCATCAGCTGAAGCAATCCCATTTTCAGATATACTGGCTGTTCCATCCCCTGCTCCGCTAACACCATTGGCATTCAGTGAAGAATCATAACCAGCTACTTGAGTTGGACCCAGAGAAGAGTTTGCATGACCAGAAATATTTTCATTAATATCATATGTCATTGCAACAGGGGTTTCTTGCTGGGTTGTATTTACTGTTGTCGCATATACATTTCCAGCATCTGTCTTAAGAGTATTGGCAACTGAATTAGCTGCATTCACAACTTCAGCTGAAGAAACTATTTCCCCAGTATTACATATGCTGGAAGGATCAGGATCTGCTACATTTTCATTGGTTGGAGCAATGGAAACAGCAGCATCAGAAGTTACAGTAGCACTTCCATCATTTTGACCTACAGAAGATGGTGGTGTCGCCATGGTCCCACTTTCTTCTACAATACCAATTTGGTGCCTATGAAGAACAGCAGAAAGCAGCATTGTTTAAAGGAACTCTACTCTTCCAGCATACATATTCAATACATGAGTATGCTGGATACAATCACCTGGATGTTTTTCTACATGAGTAGCCTATACGAATCAAACCTAATCAAGTTTATAATGCTATGACTCACGGCAGTCTACTTAGACACTAAACAAATGACCCTTCAACAACTTACACAACTCATATTCCATTATTTGCATTTGAGACGGCCTATTGATGAGAACAATAGAGTGAATAAATTGAATTGTAACTATATTGTCATGCGCTGCAGCTAAGAGATGTTTAAATCTAACCTATATGTAAATCAAAAGCAAATAAGGCTCTGTTTATAGAGAAAAAAATAAAATGAAAGATCAAATGGATCTCCTACATCCAAGAGAATTTTTCAGATAATATCATAGTTCTGCAGTATAAGCTTTAACTTTCCAACACAAGTTAATATTCATTAGCAAGGTAGTCAAAAGCGTAAAGGGCACCCAAGGCACAAAGGTTCTATGGTGCTTTAGACGCGAAGTGCCATAAAGCATGTGCTCAACCCAAGTGAAGCACACCATTGAAAAAACATTGTTCAGCACTCTCCATTTAATATATCCAACATACGAATTAATAAAATCATGCAACACTTAATTAACATCAGACCTAGTTTACTTATATTTTAATATTATAATATCATATTCATCATGACTGCACACCATGTGTATACTAGTTATAAAATACACAATACTACATTACAAGAAATAGAGATTCGGAATTGCAATTAACAATAATAAGCAAGAAAGTGCTTCATGAATCTATAAGTAATTAAGTAATCTTTCTATTTAAAATCCCTACTCGCAGAAATAACTGTAGTGAAAATGAAGATCCCCTTAATGTCAAAAACCACACCAATATTTAACAATAACATTCCAAGCATAATTTTCTTGGTACAGAAAAACCATATACATAATTGATAATTTCAACATGATCTTTTGACAATCTGAAATTACACAACAGATCGGCTAAACAAACATCATCAGTAAAATCACATCCTTAATGAAAAAAGGGGATCCCCGCGAGAACCACAGAAAACCCCTGCCGTGCAGCAAACAACACAGCATGATATACCCCCTTCCCCAATATTTCCAGCCACTACAAAAACGACACCGTTTTTTTGTAAGCTGCTTTTTTTTTTCCTTTCTTTTTTCCCCAGTGCCTGCATAGGGTCAGAGATTTGGATTTTCTCTAAAATTCTATCAAAAAAACAAAGTAGTTGAAAAGACCTATGTTTAGTCTTACTCACTATCCCCTATCAACAACACAACTGGTTACAAATTGCAGCCTCCAAACTCTAGAAGAAATGCAGCAAGCATCTCCGAAGATGAGTAATTCCTTTTTAAGCAAAAACAGGGAAAAAAAAAAAAAAAGTGCAGAGACACACATCTCTAGTTCACCATTTATCTTAATAAAAAAAATCACGCAGCAACATTTGTTGTACAGTAGGGTATGCCCTACCGAAAATAATTAGCGGGTTTTCAAGCGCACTCCACCCAAATCGCAGCAGGAAATGAAATATGGAAACAACATGACTTCCATGATAAAACAAAAAAAGGAAGAAGAAAAGAAAAAAATATACCTTCTTCTTCCTTCGAGTTCTTCACAGGTTGACTGTGGATTCTTTCTTGCCCTAATTTTTTGATATTAATTGTGTGGGTCAGAAATATATAATGAGCACAGCATAGCTTTAAAAATAAGGCCCATCACCAAGAGGGATGTATGCGATTCGGGCCGCCCGTCCCAGCCCATAGACCTAAGGGCTTTTCTTGGAACGGCCCATCATTACAAATGGCCCATACAGTAAAGTATGGTTATTTCTAAGTGGGTCGATTCGGATCATTGGCTATTGGGCTTAATTCAAATGACTTGACAGACTAACTCTACTACTCATATACATGTCCATGGTGAAAAATGAGATACTTCTATTATAAATGTGGTTGTTTTATCTAAATCTAAATATTGATTTTATGATAAGTATTAAAGTGTAAAATAATTGTGTGCACAATTATCGTTCTTTTCTTTTAATCTTGCTCTTTGGAAAATAAAAATTAATTGTTATATAATAAATTGATTTCTAAAAAATTGTACACTAATGTGTTTTTAGAAGGTCAAAGTTTAGTATATTAAGATTATAGAAGGTCAAAGTTTAGTATATTAAGATTAATGACGATGGTTATATCAACATTTATTGTAATACGACAAGACAAAAGTATATCATGGTCTAATTAAAATACTTCGTACATGATAGAGTACGTCTTAACACGACAAAACCATTTTATTGAATTTCTTCTTACACTATTGAATGAGATATTGCGGTTATTTCTCTTTTACCAAAATTGTGGATTTTTCGAGACTGATCACTCTTTATTTTAATGGATACTTTTTTATTGGTTAAGAAAAAGAAACTAAAAGTTGGAATATTTATATTTCTCATTTTTTGCACATAAAATTTGAAGTCTTGTTCTTTTCTTTTAATTTTTAAGACCTAACGATGTTATTTAAAAAAAAAAAACTCACAAATAAGTTCACAAACAGAGTTGTAGCATACAATAGAATAATCTTAAACTTCAAACACTAGTTGAATCAAAATTCAGTTCCTTAAGTTGAGATATGCTGAAAATTGATTTGATATAAGTGGTAGGTGGCATCACTTTAACTAATAGTTAAGTGACTTATTTACAGTCTTCTATATGATCTTAATAATTAATAATAGAAGAGCTAAATAAACATATTAAATAACTATAAATAAATAAATAATCGTCGTTGTGGAACTGGTCATTATTATAAGTAATATTTATTTATAGTTGTTTGATATATTTTATTTCACTCTTATATTATTTATTATTAAGATCATATATGATATAGTAAGTAATATTAATTTACAAACAAAATGAATTATCGAATAATAATATATATCTGATAAATATAAATAACACTTCCATATTTAAAATACTCGAATTAAATTATAATAAATTAAATATAACTAAAATATACTTATTCACCATCGATCATTAAATTTATGATATTGATGGTTACCACCGGTGATAGCAACTTGTATTGAAACTTAATTAAATAAGGAGATGTGTCAAAAGTCACCGGGACTTCACATAGTTTATTACATCTCCCTTTTATTAATAAAGATTTTAAATTGCAATATTCCATTAAAAAGCCCTATGTCTTATATTGCATTCTAAAAAAGTAAAGATGCGAGAGATTTACAAGTTTCACATGCAACCACCGGAAGTAAAAACAAGTTATTGGAGAAGGGTCTTGGAATGAATAGGAAATTGAAGGTATTCAACCATTTATTGATGCTCATATATAACCAATATGCTATTTTCAAATTTGACCAATGACAGCTACAATCTGTAGGTAAGCAAAGCACCTGCTAAGAATGATCTCCCCCAAGTGTTATCTACATCTACCAAAGCTTTAGCTAAGCCATGAAAACCTCTAGGAAACAGTTCAATAACTAGTTTTGATGTGTTGATCTCCCACATCAAAAGAAAAGGGGGCAACAAAGTAGTTGTGAGAGAAACAACAAGTGCTGAAAATGAAACACCTTCATGTAACTTGATTTAAACTTTGATATGGTGATGATTTTGTGAAACAACACTTTGATATTTGGGTGATTTGGGCTTTATGCTAAAAACTATAGTGTGTGTGGAACTCTTTTTAACAATCTTTTAGGGCTTTTAAACAAGTCACTTGATAGTCGTTATTAACTCAAACTGATTTTTCTTTGTAAACCTCAAGTTCATATTGATGGTAAATGAAATAATTGTAAAATTTTGGTTTGATATTGTGCATTGATTTTTATCAGTATAAGTTGATTGTTTACAATCATGTAAATTTATAAGATAAAACTAACCAAATAGGAATTTATTAAATCAATAAAAACATAACATCACGATATATTACAAACAATAATGTTCGAAATCCATAACAATTGAAAACTGGATGTAAGACCGAATGTTAAAGCATACACTACACCTATTATAATATGAAATTAGAGACTTCACTTATTCACTGGTTTAGAAACATGACAACCAATAAGAAGAACAAGACTGCTAACAATGATTTTCCTCTTCAACTCTTTCGTTCCAATTCATCTTGAAAATTGTTAAGTCATCTCCACTTTGCTTCAACATTGTTTGCACGTCTTAGTATGGTTGGAATTATCTCTCGAGAATTCTCACGCATAGGAGGGTGAATTCATACAACAAAATAATAACCAACAAGATACTGAAAATTTAATATTTTTTATTAATTGAATATAAAATCAAGATAATCTAAGAAAATACACGCGCAATAAAACTTAAACAAGTTCTACCCCAAATGAACTGTTAACCCCCAAAATTTCAGAAATTGGAATTTCAAAATTTAGGTTTTAGCAATTGAAGATTCTCATTCCTTATTCAAAAATTATTGTCCAAACAACATTTATTGTCTACATATACTGTGATTTTTTTTTTTTTTTTTTGGTTTCAATTGAACTTACCCGATAATTTTGAAAGGAAGAATACCTCCTCTTTAGGTTTAAATTCGTCCATGAAGTTTCTTTTGCTATAATTTGAGCGTAGTGGTAAAGACGATCCTTGATTACTAATATCCTTCTACAACCAGTGTGCAACAGTGACCAAAATTTTGCTGGAAAATGAGTTGGAAATTACAATTTAAAAGATTTTAAATACTCAGGTTATTATTGAATAAAAAAGTAATTAAGTTGCAAATTGATTTAAAAAAAAAGTATTTGAGAGTAAATTTTGCATTTAACCCAAAGATAGAACTTCAAATTAAAATATTGAAACATAGTAACGTTCCGAACAAAAGTAGATTTCAATAAATAAAAATTAAAATAAAAAGTAAAGCTCTTCTTTGAGGAATGCTTTGAACATGAGTGTACAATCTGTAAACATTGCCAACTGTGAAATTGGCAGCGTTTGAAAAGCGAAAGCTAACTTCACACACCAAATGTCTTCCTTCTTAAAAAACTCTAGAAGCTATCAAGCGTGAAGGGTCCCAACAAATTCTTCCCCAAGAAATCATTTCAATCCTCAAAGTTTTTTTGATATGGGTCCATCTCCATCTCAAGCTCAATCTCACTCTCACTGGCTATTATTTTTCATTCTAACTCTCTCCGCCACTCTCAGCCTCAGCTCCGCCGCTGCCGACTACTCCGCCTTGGTCTTCAAAGGCTGCGCCGACCAAAACTTCCAAGACTCCAACGGGATTTACAAGCAAGCACTCAAAACCCTTCTCAGCTCGCTAATCTCACAGTCCTCCTCCTCCAAATTCTACAAAACCACATCCGGCGACGGATCATCATCCGCCATTAACGGCCTCTTCCAATGCCGAGGCGATCTCTCTGGCGGCGATTGCAGCAACTGCGTGAAGAGAACCCCGGATTTCGCGCAGAAGCTCTGCGGGCAGGCGATTGCTGCCCGAGTTCAGCTGAGTGGGTGTTATCTGAGGTACGAGATATCCGGGTTCAGGCAGGTGGGTGGGACCGAGTTGCTGTACAAGGTCTGCGGGTCGAATCGGGCGAGCGGGGCCGGGTTTGGGGACCGATTGGACTCTGCTTTGGGGGAAATAGTGAAGGGGGTGGGCAGTGGGAGCAATGGATTTTACGCAGGCGCGTATGAATCGGTGTATGTATTGGGGCAGTGTGAAGGTGATTTAAGCGGTGGGGAGTGCGTGAACTGTGTGAAAAATGCAGTGGCGAGGGCAAAGGCTGATTGTGGGGCCTCCCTTTCTGCACAAATATATCTTCAACAATGCTACATAAGCTATACTTATTATCCCAATGGTGTTCCCACCAATCAGAACCCTATTTCACCATCAGGTATATATATTATTCCTCTTTGATTCTATCTTTTTTTTTTTTTTTTTTTTGGACATGTGATCATATTGTTGATTCTTGGTTTTGGTATTGCAAGTCACTGGTTATTGTTTGATGTAGGCTAATAGCAACAAAAGTAAGTAAATATTCGAATTTGGCTCGATTCTATTGTTTTGGCTAATCCTTTTAAATTTGTCGATTTAAGTATGATTTTGTCGACTCGTTTGTGTGAAATTGGGTGATATGTATGATGTGTTAAAGATGCGTTGATTAAAACGTGAAAACATGGTTGGCAAATGTTGCACACATTTTATAAATTGATCAAAACGGCAATGAATCAAGAATATAATGGATGATATATAAAAAGAGGTGTTATGAAAATAGGAGGTGGAGGAGCAGGGAGGAATACACAGAAGACAATAGCAATAGTGATGGGAGGAGTGGTGGGTGTAGGATTGGTAATGGCTTGTTTGTTGTTTGCTAAATCTACTTTCAAGAAGAAGCCTCATTCCTACAAGTATGGTGGATAAAGAGGTTAGTCACTTTATTTATTTTAGTTCACAATTTGGATTAAAATGTTTAATTAATAGATTTTATTTCTGAAAACATTAACTCTTTCTTAGCAGGGAATATTGTGAAGGATAAAATTGAAGAGGTGAGTTTGGAGTAAAGCAAGTGTAAGTATGGACACAAGTGCATTGGGGGTTGTAAAGATGGGAGATTTGCTTCACTTTGTTATAGAGATGTAAAGCTTTTCTTCCTCTTCAAGTTTTGTGATTCTCTCTCTCTCTCTCTCTCTCTGGGATTAACACTTGAGAGATTTCTATTTCAGAAGAAAGGTAGTAAGCATTAGTGTAAAAATGGGTCCTTTATGTTAGTGGCATGAGTAATTGTGCATATGATTGCAAAATTGTGATGTTGCTTTTATTAAAGTTCCTGTTATCGCTTTATACTATGAAAGCATATAATATTTGTCTCTTTATATGCTCATTTTAAGGTGCACAATTAGGGATGAGAATTTTGTGGCATAGATAATTGACTAGCATCCTTCTTCTTCTCACTTTACACAATCATATGAAATAGATCCTACTACACATTCATATAAAATATACCCTAATCAATGAAATTAGGATCTAAATTTTGAAAGAGAGTCAGTAATTTCAAAGGAAAAAATAAAAAAGACTTTCCCATCAATACTTAAATTTTAGCTAGAAATTTACAACTTTTTTAAGGGATATGGATAATAATGGAATAAAGTTGCATTAAAGTCCAAAATGATAATAATTAGAAGCAAAATTGAACATCTAAAACAACACTTACATGGTATCATGAGAAGAAAAAAATTAAAATACCCCTTTGTATATGTCAAAATATTACTTATTGTATGTTAAAGTATCGTTTAACATATTGTTAAAATATCACTTGTTATGTATTAAAATATTACTTAGTATCTATGTTAAATTATCATTTATTAAATGTTAAAACATTACTTAGTATACATTAAAATATTATTACTTATTATTTTTTATTATATGTTAAAATATTATTTGTTAATATTAAAGTATCATTTTATTGCAATGAAATCGTGATTTCTAATTAATTATCTAAATCTACAAAGATGTAAAATAAAAGAAGAATAAGAAATCATAAACTTGAAATTATGATTTAAAGAAAAAAAACACATATATGAAATTGTAAATCACTGAATGAAGGAAATGAGATATGAAAGAAGTGAACCTCATACAAAGAAGCAATACGACATCATACAGAAAATAATACTCAAACTTCATCTTTGTTTTGCGTTTGAGAAGAAAAAAAAAAAGATAGGAAGAGAAGATGAGAGAGCAACCATTCTCAAACTTCATCTTCGTCTTGTGTTTGAAAAGGTAAAAAAAAAGAGAGAGCAAGAGAAGATGAGAGAGTAACAGGCCGATTCTTTGCCCTAATTTATATATATATATATATATATATATATATATATATATATATATATATATATATTTATTTATTTATTTATTTATTTATTTATTTATTTATTTATTTTATTTTTTAACACCCGGCAGGTCGGAATACGGTGCCCCCAAATACACCAGCCTTACTCATAAATTATACGCTCGATGTTTGTAAGTATTTTAAATAGAGGATCCAGACGGCTATTTACCACACTTTTAATAAAAAAATTATCCGCTATCCATCTCTTAAATATGGGCAAGAAATAGGCGTACACTTTTTTTTTTTAAGTTACAATTAGAAATGGAATACTCAAACGTATGACTTTGTCCAAATTGAAAATGTATTGAAATAAAATTTAAATAATATTTTGTCTTTTATATAAAAATAACCAACACAAAGTTGAAAATATATTGACAGTTCTGTTCCATACAGTCAGCGACTCAGTATGAGTCATGATCTTAAAATTTAACAAATAAATAAAAAAACAATTAAGGCGATGGAGTGCAAGTTCTGAGCAAGACCAAAGTACTTATTCCATTGAAGGGTTAACAAATTGAATCCGACATCGGTAACATGGGATGATGGGACTATGACGAACAGATTGCCTTCAACCTTTGGATCCTCTTATCATCATCTCAAACCTAACTATATTAATCAACCTAATATTTATTTAAATGAAAAGGAAACAATATTGCTTCTTTAAGAAATAGAGACATTTACTATTTAAAAAAAAAAACAAATTGTAGTCATATTTTCGATAATTTTGAGACAAATTACATGAAATATTTCCTCATGTAGCTTATAGCAGCCAAAGGTAAGTATTTTTGAATAATGTATAAATAACTACATAAAATATTCCCTCATATTTCCTATAGCAGCCAAAACCAAGTACATGCTCTGTACATTTTAGTCATCCTTAGATAAAAGCAAATTAACATAGTCTTAGACATGATCTTAGGAGTAGCAAACTATAATTAGTATTCTCATATAAGCAAAAAATTCTAAAATTTGTCTGCATCTTCACAAAGTCTCCCACCCTTCCATATTTAACCACAGACACTACAGCCAGAATTGCCACGATGTACTTTCTTCAGATTCGAATATGAGACGGCTTTAGACTTCCCAAGCTATATATGAAGAGAACGCATTTGTTGTCCAACAGATTTTTCTATTATTCTCAGAGTTCAAAGCATATTAAAAGTTTCTCAAGTTGTACTATACCGAAGTTATGCAGGCTCAAATGAACACAAAATAGAGATTTCAAGTTTCATCACAGGACCCCACTATACAACAAGTTATATGGCTAGCAACAAAAGGGTTTGACAATCAACTTCTAGCAAATTCTTAGCTGTTCTCCATTAAAGTCAAGCTAACTACTTTTCTGGGATAACTTATCAATTACATAATGCAAATTGTGGAGTCTCTCAACCATAAATGAAATAATTGAGCTAAAATGTGTAATCAACCAACTATTGGCATGATAATTGCTATATACAGCAGACCTTTTTAAATGTTAACCCTTAAGCTCAAATTTTCAATCTACAAACAGTACCTAATATCTATTGGCAATGATATGTCAGCAATTAAACACTTCCAAAGATCATAAAAGGTTGCTGATATTGCACAGACCAATAGTTGGAAAGCGTAAAGGCAACTGGCTGAAATCTTCGAAGTTCCTGAACCAGCTTACTGAAAGAAGTACCATAAAATGCATAATGGACATTCCTGTGACTTCTAGTATACGAAATATGAAAATAACGATTTCAGTCTGGTCCTAAGCTCAGATTTCATGATTGGTTCCAAAGAACAGCATGACAAAAGTAGAAACTGTATGCTCTAATCCCAATCCATCTATGGTGGAATGAAATCTTAGTTACACACACAGTAATTTTATACATAGGTGTTCTGTTAGCATGCAAGACCCTGCAAAAAGCTGCCACCAAGGTAAGGAATCACTCAACTAGATACCCTGAGAAATGTGATATGGGTAGATTTGGTAGTTCAGGAATGTTTAATGATAGCTGTGAACCAAGGATGAACACCTCACTCACTTTACAAATGATCAAGTGATTGACTTTTAATCGTAGTTGTTAAAGGCATGCCTGAGGGCACGGCGCACAAGGCATATTACTTTAATAAGACATGCACACAATAAAAAAAAGGCATGCCCAATTGAAATTCATCCTGGGGTTTTATGCTTTTAATAACAAGCTAGAACAGTATGATGTACCTTTTTTCGTCACAACTCTGGACCCAAAAACTGGAAAAGTTTTAGCTAATTTGTGTTATCGACATCAGAAGGCAACTCCTAAAACTCTAATAAATTCACTCTCATGAAAGTAATTTCCCTCAGCAAAATATTGCAGGGGAGAGAACAGTAGAACACGGTCGATAAGACACTTCTTCGAATAAGAACTGGTTTTGGCCATTACAAGAAGCAAATAAAGGAAAATCCACAGCCCCACAGTACCCAATTCAAATAAGAGATTAGTTAAATCATTATGTTTAATATTACGATAGTCGAATCTATAATTATAAGATTTTCAGCAGTAAAGCCATGGAGGAATTAAAACCACAATACATCCAGAACAAATTGAAATTTGCTTCAGCAGCAAAGCCATGGAGGAATTAAAACCCGAATAAATCCAGTAACAAATTGAAATTTGATATAGGAAAAGAAGAAAAATAGAATAAAGTCCATTGGAGCAGAACAAGAAATTATTGAAAAAATTACTTAGGGGGGGAGCCAAGGAGGCTAGCCTGCTGCAACTCAAGATCGTTGAGCTGCTGCTCGCGGTCCATCTCGATAATCAAGGGGACAACGAGGATGAGGAAAGTGGTGCCGACGATCCAGGCGGCTTTTCCGGTGCTCTTGAGGAGTTTCTTGGCAACAAAGGCGGAATCCGACGCCGCTTTCTTGCCTCGATAGACGATCGGAGACTGGGAAACAGTGGAGGAGACGCGTGAGAGGATTCCTCCGGAAGACATTCTGGTTAGACACAGAAGAAAATTGGAGTGAGGAAGGGTTTCTAGGGTTTAGTGGGTGATTTATAGGCGATACTCAATGTGAGTAAACAGTGTTGACTGATCGATCCGCATTTGATCAATTTTATTGATATAAAAATATTTCATGACATAATTAAAAATATTATATAAGTTTATATAAACGTATCATATATTTTTATGTGTAAACCTGTGATATTTTTTAAAATATCATATAATATAATACATAAAAATATTACATTTTAAGAGTAAAAGTATTATTTCTCAAATTAAGTATTATTTCTCAAATTAATCAGTGATTTGAAGTTATGGAATATTACTCGTTATGTATAAAAGTAATAATTTTTACAAATAAAAATATATAATTTTTCGAAAGTATTTCATGATGAGAAGAAAAGTATTATTGGTGAAATTATAATTTTTTTTAAATTAATCATCAATTTACAATATTGAAATTGAAAGTAAAAGTATTACATAATATTACTTATCAAATTATTATGTTGCATGCGATCATAGGAGAAAGAAAATGGGTGGTAACTGAACTAAAAACTGAGTGATTTTTCATAATTTGATTTATTAAAATTTTATTGTTCCGTTCATTATAATCGCTGGGTATTTTGAAATTCATACACCTCATTAAATATATATATATAATCTTCAATAAGAATAAAAATAACTAATTTTCACTCCTAAAATCACTATTATAAATGGAAAGGAAATAGTTAGAAAACAAAAAATAAATAGATAAGACAACTTTTATTCTTTTTAAGCAAAAAGGTGGCTGTGTGCATTGGGGAGGGGGGGGGGGGTGTAAGGCTTTTTTTTTCTTTTTAATATATAAATTATAATCTTAAATTTGTTTTTTCATTTAAAATTTGTTAATTATGTATGATGTATCAAATTTATCCTTTTTAAAAATATAATTTCAAATTAACTTCATTTAAAATTCATTTCTAATGCATGCATGATTTACTGAATTTATAATACTTTGTTATTTTATTTATAAGGTGCAAATTTTTAAAATTTAATAACATATTCATTTAAGTTTTATTTTTATGCATGACATAATTTATGGCCATGTTTGTAATTTATCAATGCCCATATTTGTAAATGTTTGAAGTAAATTTTATTTTTATTTACTGTCAATTTTTTTTCCATATTTGTAATTTTCATGAGGGGTGAGTGTAATATTTTTTTTTGGTTGACGTCGGAATTTGTAAATGATAGATTCCTAGTCGAATACTCAAATTTATGTAAGTGAATGGAGAAATATGCTGTGTAAAGTGCAAAAAACAATGGTTCGGAGCCTACTCAGGCAAATTAGGTTGGCTGATCTTGGACGGTTTTGAGTGATCGAGCAGGATCGTATGTAATTACTTTAGAGAAACGAACTCTCTATTACTTTTTACAAATGAAAGTTCGAACCCTTTACAAGTTAAAATTATATCTATTTATAGCTACAAAATAATTCAAATAGTGGAGAACGTAGAGATTGTGGAGGTTATGCCCACTTTCTCCTTAATTTTCGCTTATTTATGTGGTATTGGGCGGTTTTATCACCCACGATCTCTTAGCAGTTGGTAACTTTTCCCAGCACGGTAAATCTTGCTCGGAATGACCTGTCCAGCTCGACTAACACTTTTATGTTGTTCCTGGTTGGATCATCTCGGTGCCGTCCTGGATGGATTTTCTGGCCGGGGCTCGCTGACGGGCTTAACTGAATCTTCATCTTCTAATGCCGGCCAGGTAGGCGACCACCTCAGCTCGGGTCGGTTGATCCAACATTTTTTAACAAATCATAATTTAAAATTAAAACTTATTCATTTTAATTTTGGTCATATCAAATTTATTATTTTAATAATTTTCGAATATTTTTATTTATACTGACATATAAAAAGCTAATATTAAAATTAAAATGTTTAAATATTGGTGTGTTTGAGTTTTTTTAATAGATTTGTAATAATTTTGACTATAGTGATAAACTAAAATTAAAGTATGTGCTTTACGTAAAACTATACTTAATTTATATATATATATATATATATATATATATATATACGGAGAAAGATTACAAGAAATAAAATAAAAAAAAAAAGATTACAAGAAATAAACAAAGAAATAAGAAATCAGATCATTAATAAAATAAAAAAATTAAACATAAAGTTTAGATTATCTATAAACAAGTTTTCGATAAAATATTTAAATTTAATTACAAATATAACAACACGTACAATTTACGGGAGAAATATTAGTTCACCATACTTCTAGTTTTTCTTCAAGATGGTATGTTCTCATTTTTCAATAATAATTATATCTATTAAATATTGCTTAGTATTATGAAACAGCATTAATGGCATCTAGAATAAAATGGGTGAGTATTTGTATTCCTTATGTCATATTTATCATTCATATACAAATCTGAAAACTTTTATTAAACATTGAAATAGAGATTTGAAATGATTTAAATCCTAACATTCTATTAAACATATATGACTCATTTGGATTTGGGCTAGATTGGGTTTAAAAGGGTTTGTAGTCCAGGAGATCCATGGCCTTAATGGGAAAAGAAAATGGAGCACAACCTGTTTTGAGTTTATGGTCAAATGGAGATTGGACCCTGTTAAATAAACCATTCAAAATTAGGTGGTTGAATTACCACATTTTAAGCCCAAAAATAACATCTCTGGTTAACCATCATGCTGTATACTTTAAAGACAAGAATAACCTTCAACCTAAAAGAATTTGCAAGCACAACCTCATATATATATATATATATATATATATATATATATATATATATATATATATATATATAAACCTACATTGTTTACCTCATTTGTTCTAAAACCTACATTGTTTACCTCATTTGCCCTGATTGCCGCCTCAGCGTTTGAAGATGACAGAACTTACTATATGAATCTCATGTAAGTTTTTACGAACTTCAACATATCTTCTATCATAATTTTAACTTTTTATTTTATTAGAATAATCGAGATCCAAAATTAAAAATAAATTTAAGTTACTCCTAAAGAAATTCAAGTAAAATTGTTTAAATTAAAGTTTTCTTGCATTTCTTTACCTCTTTCTCCATTCTCAATGTTTCATCGTGAGTTAATTTCTACATTTTGGGTAAAATATTAAATTGTATTGACATTGGTAGTTATAGTCCATGCTCCATTTGATTTTTCTCTTTATAGTGATCTCTTGATTTCAAAATTTTTATCCTTTCTTTTTATCTTCTCTATTCATTAGCTAATCTTTAAATTTTGGATTAAAAATTTAAGAATCGCTCTCCAAGCACTAGTTGAACAGATCTAAAATTCGTACAACTAGATTAATCCGGATCCCTTAAAATTTATATATTGAATTTTTTTTATTAATACACTGACTTTTATGGTATATCAATATAACTTTTACGTTATATTAGCATAATATTTATGTAAAAACTTCATAACTTTTATGTAATAATTTAACTTTCAAAAAAAAAAAACAATTTTGACACAATTTGTATAAATATACATTTATGTGATATTTCTCATACTTTAATGTGATATTTCAAGTTTGTGTAATATAATGTAAATGTACAACTAACATAATATAAAAGTATCAATGTTATAACTAAAGTGTATCAATGTCATAACTAAAATGTATAACAAATTTGTCGGATCATGAACACATGAAAGAGTGTGAGTTCGGACACCCTGGACGCGTGAGAGAGCGTGGAAAGTGGTATCGTGTTTGCTCACTTATATTGCATGGATTTAAGATTTATGCATTGGTTTCATAGGAATATTTGTGAAGATTTAATTTGTTATTTATCTAGTTTTAGCTTATTTTATAAGTGTACTATATAGGTTATTAATAGAATGAGCAACATCGATCTCACATGAACTAATCATTAAAAAAATTAAATATCTAATTAAAGTACTTAATTTGATTTAAGTGTCAGAAAATAAAAGAGGTGGTTTGAATTATTGTTGGTTCCAATTGATATAAGATATTTAAAGAGAGTTGAAGAAACAACTTCACGTATTTCAAATTTTTCTCAAACAAGCGACTTTCTTGTTGTAGGTGTAGTCGCTTGTACCTACAATGATGCTTACGGTTACTTCCTACAACATTACTTATAACGTTGTTGTATGAAGTTCTTTAGAGATTTTTATCACTCTTACTCCTCTTAAAGGGACCTTTATTAAGACAAGTTTGTTTACAACACACAAACACTTCCACAAACTTCAACCTTATATAAAGACACATACATCTGACCAATTCTACATAGGTAGCTTGACCAATTTAAACACAGATCCCTCATGGTTTTTCTATCACACGGGATATTAGAGCTTCCATAAAGTTCTTCAACTCACACATGGTTCGTATACTCAGTAAGAAAATCACTTATTACAGTTAGGAACTCCTGAAACAACCTCACACAATGAATATGGATGTTAAAAGGGCCACGACCCTTCAGGCTAGCCCATTTAAACAGAATTCGTTTAAATAAAAAGTGGTTAGTTTCAAATATTAAGAGCCCGTTTAAAATCAGACCTTTTTGGTCCTAACAGTTAAACCTATAGGTAAATAAGATTGGCCCACAATTAATCCGGGTTGGCCTGCGGTCTATGTGTATTTTATTTAAAATTATTTCTTTCAAATTTTAAGGTTACATATTGAGAATACAACACGGTAGATTAAAAAGAATCTCAAATTCAAACACCACTACCATTTACCACCACAATTAATTGTGATTCATATCTCTCGATAAGGTCTTCGTTCTTCGTCTTCCAAAATCGATTTGCTATTATGCACATTCCATATTCGATCAAACTTCAAGACAATATGTTGATGCTTATAAATTAATAGTTGTGTAGTAGTATAAACTACAATATGAAGAGTACATTTTACATGTTATTAAAATTATATGTGATTTTTATTATCATGAATCATTTAGTTTTATGAAATTGCGTGTTTAGTTTTAATTATGCATTATATTTTGACCAAAACATTGGATTTAAATATACAATTTTGAAAATTTTGACTTATAACCCAATAGTGTACCGTTTAGTCTGAATCCCGCTAAGGTTAATCCGTTTAACATCTTTGACGATGAATATACAACGAATACCTTTCACTGATGGATGCACACGAATTCAAGTGGATGTAAATGCACATGAATTAATGTACGAGAGTGCGTAAAAACGTATGTATGTGGTTTACGCATTAGTGCGGGTTGGGTGCACGATTGTATCCTTGGTTATAGAAGTTTTTGGGGTGAGTCTTTTGTAAAATTGTCTCATAGATCCCATTTCGTGAGACTGGGCTGGTCATGTCGAACATAAGAAATTATGTAACACTCTTATGTCTATTAGGTAGTATTTTTTTATTTATCTGTTAATACTTTTGTATTACTTGATACATAATAAAAAAGTATCACATGATAGGAAAAGAGCGCATGGGGCGACGCTGGAAGGATCCGCACATTTTTATACAAATTCGACCCTACTCAATTTGGGTCCTATATTTTATAATACAAAAATATTATCTGATATAAAGGAAAATGTTATCTAATATATATTATATATTTTGTTATACTCCAACCAAACCCAAAATGCATCATATAATAAAAAAAAATTACCCAATATATGGAAAAATATTACCTAACACACATAAAAATATTATATAATTTTTATATGCGACCGAAACGATTTGTGAAATGATCTCACCCAAGAATTTATCGTATTTTTTTTCAAATTGAAAATAAAAAACCTCAATAGAGCTATATGTTGTACGTATTTTTTCGGTTAACATTTGTATATTGCAAAAAAATAACCCAAAAAAATACCACAATCATTTCTCCCTTCTTCCAGCATGTGGAGTACACACAACTGCTCTACTCAGACCAATGATGAAAAAATCGCGATATTTCGGCAATATATCGTTATTCTTGTGGTTTCGAAATAAAAATGAGGTGGTTTTTTTCAGTAAAAATATCATTAAAAATGCCTTCATTTTGTGGGATTTTATCGATATATCGTCAATATATCGGTAACACATCGACCGAAAAAATGATAGTAGAAACTTTTTTTTTTTGTGTATTGCTTTTCATTTCCACAACTAGTAGACTTCATGTTTTCCTAATATTTAGGTTCATCTAATAATTTAATAAAATTTAATTAATTTTTTTGAAATTTAATAAAAGAATTATAATATATATTATATACTACTCTCTCCGTCTCGCGTCACTTTGCACACTAAATTGGGCACACTTTTTAAGAAAAAGTAGATATTTGTTTTTTGGTTGATGGTATAGTGGTCAAATTAGGCACAACTTTTAAGAAAAAGTTTGAATATTAAATGGTATTGTGTGAGAAAAAGTAATGGCATTCTTTGTAAATAAATGTGTATTGTGAGGGTGTTGATTATGTTAAAATTTGCCATTTTTGGGTGTGCAAAAGTGTTTGGGGACAAACTAAAAAGGAAAGTGTGCAAAGTGTTAAGGGACGGATGGAGTATATAATAGTAGTTTATCTCTATATTTATTATAAATATATTATTTTATTTGAAATTTTAAGTTCAATATATACATTAATGTTAGTTATAATAATCTGTAAATTACTAGATATATTTTCTAATTTTTTTACAAAGTTTTCATATTTAAAAAAAAAACATGTTCAATATTTCAAACGAATTCGATACATCCATCGATGTTTTCGTAAAATCAAAATCCCAATACCTTTACCCAAACCAATATTTTGGTCCTTGGCTCACACCCACTCCCCTTTTTACCGTTGCTTCACTGCCTTGTTTCTCTCCCACGCTTACTCCTGCCATACTGGTAACCTTCAATCCCCTTTCGCTTTTGTGCGTATCCAATTCTCGTTTTCAATCCTTGATTTTCTTGTACTGTATGTCATGCCCGATTCATCTTCTTCATCAAATGTATCTTTTGCAGCAATATATATATATATATATATTTTTTTTTAATGTTATGCATTATATAATTCCCTTCAATTTATGTTTCGTGAAAATTGGAATACTTTTCAGCCTCATTTCGTGATAATTTCCTCTTTCCTTTTGGGGGTTTAGGGTTTATTGCTGGCTTAAGACAATTTAAAGTCTGTTTCCGTTGTTGCATTTAGTTTAGTAAGGAAAATGTGATTCGTCATTGTAAGGAGACAGTCCCTGTAATTTATCTTTTGGAATGCCACCATTAACGAAAGGGAATTGATTTCGAGTTTGATTAGCTGCATTCTTTTTTCCTTGTACTGATGAATTGGAATGTCCATTAAATTTGTCAAAGAGAAGTGCATTGTCTTGTAAACTTGTAATGTAATGCGCTTTTCATATCATCTCTTAAAATGATGAGTTGGATGTGGTTCCATGAAAGTATGCAATTTTCTTCTGCTCTACACACGACGCATAGGCTGGCTCTTTCAGTTTTGCATGATAATTTGTAGGAATATTGAAGTGAATTGAAAAGGTCTCTGATTTATCTTGAGAAGCTAGATTCATATGGCTAGACACAAACAAGAATATTGATTTGGCGGGTCATTAGATCCATTCAAAAGTAAGAGATGTGTATAATAATAGTTGTAAACTTTCGTGAAAGGACAGATTTTGAACCACCAGATTATGATCATCAAATAGTTGCAATTGATCCAAAAGAGACGACATGCCATCTCTAAAGAGGCATCTAAAAGTCTATAAATGAAGGACTCCTCATTGTATTTCCTCCAGCCTGAAGAGATCAAGATAGGATAGAGGGCCAGATTGTTTGTCTTTGAATTTGGCAAAATAATATGATTAAAGAAAGAAGGCCTGTTAACTTAATAAGGATAGATGACATAGGCCAATATGTAACAGGACTTCATAGCTAAAAACATAGACCAAAAATGGAAACAAATGTACTGCATATCAAAGGATTGGATATGCTAGTTACTCATTTTAAAGGCTAAAGATTGAATGACCTGTTTTAATAGAATTCTAACCGAGTCTTCATGAGCTCTTCAGAATAGGTTCATGCTAAACTACTAAACTAGTCATTCGTGACAAGGTTAGGTGCAGTACGAATTTGAGTCCTTTATTTTTATGATGCAAGAAAGTGCTATGATAAAGCTGGAAAGGATAAGCATTATTTTTAATGATACCTAAATCTTTTGAAATACAGTGGAGTATGGTAGGATGCTCTTTATATGACGTCAATTAGGTGGTTGTCATCACGGTCGGTCCTAAGAGAAATTTACATGGCGTATTATCTGGAAGACACTTGTAGATCCTAAGGGACTTCATAGCTGAAATAATGAACACTATAGAGAACAAAACTCAATAAGTGCATGATTAATACCTGGAATACGTAGCAAATGAGATCTACAGCTTCTTCCTAATGTCGTGTCCACTACTGTAATTTCATTCATATGGAGATTGTTGGAATAATGGTACTTGAGAAAGAGGTGGAGATACAAGAGTGCTAATGAGGCGCAGTGAGTAAACATCTATTAAAATAAGGATCGTGAATTTTTAAGAAGGTTACACCATATACAATAAGTCGTGATTATAACTTATATCGTAGAGACACAAGACCTACAGTCCAAATTGATATTAGTGAAGGATATGATCAGAACAAAGATCTATCTAAAAGTCTATAATAAAGGTCCCTCCCATTTCCTATGTCTAAAAATCTATCAAAGTAATTGATTTTCTCTCTTCTCCCTCTTTTGAAGGTTTCTATTCTTAGTTTATTTATTTTAGGATAAAAAAAAAATCTCATTCGAACTATACATGAATTGACATTTTTTTATTGACTTTGAAATGTTCTACTTTGTAGTATGAACTTTAAATTTGATACATTTCACAATAATGGACAAATCATAGCCGTACACGTAAATCAACAAATAGGATTTGTCTAAAATGTAAAAATGCATCAAATTTATTGTTCATATGGCAAAGTGGAATGTTTCAAAAAAATGTTCAATCATGTATGGTTCGTAGGAGAAAATGTTTTTAACCCTGTATTTTATAATGCTTTATTATTCTTTGATGAAGAATAAAATAGAGCTTTTTGTTTAAAAAATCAAGATTTTGTCTCTCCCATCATATATGTTCTCAAAAACTTTTAACTATTACTATGCCTGCAAATATGAGTCTCTAATTATTATAATTTTCATATGTTTTTGTATATAGTAAACTATTATTTTGGTGAATGATATGTTTGTACATCTTACATTCATTACATTACTATAAGTACATAAGTATAAAACAATAGGGTTTAGCCTAACGGACGGTAAATTTCTAACCCAAACAAGGTCTTGGGCTTGAGTCCTCCCACCCCCATTTGTAACTAAAATAAATGTATTAAACAATAAGGACGATGATGTGACACCTAAATTCACATATAGTCTTGCAAGACATGATCTCTCAAGCAGAAAATGGTTTTCCATGAACAAAGTCAGGCACAGCTTTCTCCAAGATTTTGTTGCATGATTGTTTCAGGAAAAAAACAAAAATAATTCACCTTATTGAGTACATTTCCTAAACAGTCCGGGGGGGGGGGGGGGGGGGGGACACTGCCTACATGTTCGAGGCTAAAACTGATAATTAACCCAGAGCTGGGCTTCACATTTGATTTTGTGTTTAACTAGTGGTTTTTCTCTTCATGTTACAATTCGTCAGTAGATCCTATCAAAATCTGGTTTTTCAGGTCCTTTTAAGATGTATACTTGTGTATCATCTTTTAAGAGCCCCATTTTTGGCTCTTCTTCAAGTTTGGTACTACTGAGGAGGCATGGGCCACAGACCCAAATCCCTTGCGTGCCATGTATATTTGAGTCCTTTGTTATTTACTTATTCTTTTCCTAATATGTTGATATTTTTGGCATAATTAAGTAATGATATTTACTCAAATTCTAGTGAGCTGCTAACTGGTTTCCATTTAGTCAATTGTGTCGTTAGATCCTCTCATTATGTTTGTACTATTTTCTTATAAAAACTTGTCCTGATTTTCATATGCTTGAAATAACAAAAAAATCCACAATGGTTGTTGAATTTATATCATTTCCACTTGTTAAATAAAAATTGCTAATATATGACATAATAACTTAACAAGAGTATACATGGCAATAGATTACTCCCCCGTCTCCCCTGATAGTCCTTGTTATGTCACTGCATAGTAATATTTGAATTCTCAAATTTCATGTATAAATAGTGATACATTTGATGCACTTCCGTATCACCTGTATTTACCTTCTCTCTTGGCCTAGCTGACATAACCTGCAGTTGGTGGTATTTGTATGGTTAATTACCCATTTTTTCTTGGTCTCATTTTCTATGTTACTAGCTTCAATATTGTACGTTTCATGAAAATATATCTGTGAAATCTTATTCCTATAAATATGTTATAGAATAAACATCTTGAAATTTGAAAAACCATTATTTGATGTTGTTTCAGAATTATAAATAGCACATGCTTTTGGATGAGCAAAATGGATGTGTAAATCCTTTGTATGAGCACATCTGTTTTATTTCCACTTCTCATACATGTAAACCAATCAGGATATATATCATCTTCATTTTTGTCTTTTGTGTTTTCAGTAGATGAAAGGTTCTATAGGGAAAATATCTCACTTCTTGCTGTTTATATGAATGTCTAGCAGTTAAAGTTTTCTGTACATTTTAATGTTTGTAGTGTGCTTCTATATCTGCCGCCAGTACAGGCTGGAATTCCTGATTTCCCTATTTTAAAAGGCTGAAATTCCTGATTTCCCTATTTTTATATGTATAGTTCCTTTCTCTCGAATTGAGTACAGCAAAGTCTAAAAGTTCTTGGAGATTCTCACATCACTATAGAATAAACTAATTCTTTCAACTGGGTGATGAGTCTGATGACAGCCGATATCATGCTCCATTAAAAAAAAATTCATCTTTAGTAGTGGAGCTCTAGAGCAATCTGTTCAATATGCACGGACCTCAATTTCTTCATGTCTACCATAGCTTGAATGGCATTGCATGCATGGTTCTAAGATTCTTGTTGATGTTGTCTGTATATAGTGTTTACTGTAATGATTAAGTGAGTTGTGTGGCTGCTGATTTGGTTTTTTTCTGGAGCAGGCAGGTGATGATTCCCAATTACACTTGGGCAAGAGACTGAATTTTGACCTATTCACATTATCACTTGTAAGTACTGCTTTTCCCTGAAGTTCGCCATCTTATTTGGTGCTGTATGTTATAATTTTCAATAATGAGAAAACCGATTCATGGTGACTCTGTATGATGTTCAACATTTGTCCCTTAAGCCTAATTGAAGACACACGTGTATAGCCAGCTTGATGTACTTATTGAAGTTTACATAATAATGGAAAGTTTAAATGGTATTGATTATCTATAGTGAGATTAATTGGTTGGTGGTACTCAGATGCACTGCTGGATGGTTTTGCACAGTTGATATTGATTCTTGATTACCCAACAAGAAATAGTATTGGCATGAGGCGTAACCTAAACTATTAAGTTTTATTTTACAAGCTTTAAGCACTGATTACATGGCAAGACAAGCTTTATATCCTGCTTGAACTAGTGAGGATTATTTGATATGATATGCTTATCTTGTTTTGATTAAACCATACATGACATCAGGCTAACCAATGGTTTTTTTTTTTTTTTAATGTTTGCAACTTCAGCAGATTTATTTCTTCTATTGCTAGAAACTATTCCAATTGCTAATGAAATTAAGAAATTCAGGTTTATTGAGGGTTTGATTCTGTGACATAACATCTGATATAATGAACAACAAGGAAACTAAAGTTAGATTTGCAAAGGCCTATCGTGCAATGAAGGCTATTGGGATCGAAGAAGACATAGTGAAGCCTGTATTGAAGAATTTGTTGAAATTGTATAATAAAAACTGGGCGCTTATTGAAGATGAAGATTATAGAGCCCTTGCTGATGCTATATTTGAAAGAGATGAAGTAAGTGTTGTGGGCTGAGCACTTAGATTCCATCTCTTACGTCCAAGTTTTTCCTGCTTCCTATGCACCTATTTAACATTTCTCATATTTGGGTTATTCTTTTTAGTTGGTTTCTCTGATCTTTATTGTTTGGACTAATTTTAATCAAACTGGATTCATGCCAAATTATCTTTCAGGCTGAAGACTATTCAAAAAAGAATGTGCGCGATGAAGTATGTGATGATCAGCTCCATAATTGTATTAACTAAGTCAACCGTTCTCTTAATTCTAGTTGCACATAAAGACAGGGAACATGTTCCTACTCTTAAAGGGCAGAGGGATTGAGAGAGATGAAATAAATAAATGAATGAATCAAATAAAAGAATGAATCAAATAAAATAAAATAATATCCACCCGCTATTCCTTTCTAGGGGATTGTGTAGGTGAAGTTTGAAAAACAGAACAATTCCTTATGCCATGTCAGTTCCTTTTTTTTTTTTTTTTAATTTTTGAAAATCTTAGTGCAAAACACAGATACCTCTTTCAGGAAATATCTTTCTTCCATTTTTTGAGGTTTCTTTCTTTTTCTTAGTAAAAAGGGGTGACGGTATTCTGCCTAAATAGTAGACACAAGTAACAAATAAGAGAATACTAAAGATCCGAGCAGTAGAATGGCAGAACCGTAATGAAAGGAACATAGGTGGTTGTTTAATTAATCTCCTTATGCTTAAGTGCTATTATTTTGATTAATATTTTTTATCTCAGAAATTTTGAGGGATTGGGGACTGGTTCTGTAAGGGCCAGGTCTTGTCTAGTTTGTTTTTGGATGTGGTTGATGGTATTGTAGGTCTTCTCTTGCTGAACTTGTTGTTTCATGTAGTCTTTCTGAGGGGTTTATAATCCCTCCTTTTCTCTATTTTAATATAAGTTTATATATATATATCATTTGGTTGGTAAAGAAGAGTTCAAAGAAGATTGTGAATACTCAAGTTGGTGGTCTTTATAAATATTAATGTTTATTACATGATGGATTTAATTTTATCCTATTCACTGTAGTTTTTCTCCAAGCTTTTGAGGTTATGTAATGGCTTAAATCTCCTAAACACAGAAGAATATTTGCAGGAAGAAGCTAAGGCAACTGAAGAACCTGAACGGCCTCTGAAAAGGTTGCGGCGGAGAGACCAGGATGGTCAAACTTCCTCCTTAAATAAATCCAACTCCAGCATGCCTAGGACTCCACCTGTCAGGCCTAAAGAAGAACCAAATGAACTATCTGAAACCCATCTCCTGGAACTAAATGATCCACAAGGCAATGTGGAGTCACCTCAGCTCAATGCCGAAAATACAATGACTAAGCCACAGGCAGTCACTAAAGGAAAAAAACTTATCTCTTCCATGTCTTTGGTGGTCAATGACCTCGAGGGAGGTGATCCCTACCAGAGTAGCATCAATAGAAGTCAGCAAGGTACCCAATTACAAACTAAATCCATACCACAATTTCATGCAATGAAACTCAGAGACAGGGGTAAAGGAACTACCTCTCTTGAAATTCCACCCAAGGAAAAGAGGCCAGTTCCTGAGGGTTCATCCAATGTTGTACTGCTTAAAGAGCCTAAAGTTGAGCTTGACACCCTTTCGTCACCCAAAAAGAT
Organism: Scutellaria barbata; assembly: GCA_028654395.1. NCBI lineage: Eukaryota > Viridiplantae > Streptophyta > Magnoliopsida > Lamiales > Lamiaceae > Scutellaria > Scutellaria barbata. The sequence continues at coordinate 22,005,262 of CM053649.1, forward strand.
TAAAACTTCAAGTCATGCTTCAATTAAGCCTAAAGATGAGCCAAACGCTGATGAAGTACCGTGTTCGGAGGTTAGCGATGTGATCAATAATACAGGTTGGCATTCTTTTCCCCCTGCCACCTATTAGGATATTCATACATTCTGTGCTTTTTTTTAATTGAAAAGTATTAACTAAATCATAAACTGAGATTCAAAGATCTACTCTTAGCTGTATAGTTTCAATACTTTATCCATGTGGATGGTCCATCTTAGAGCACTTGGATCCCTAAAATTTCTTTCTTTTCCTTTTTTCCCCTGAAGTCCCTGATATTTATTTTTTACGCCATAAGTTTTAAAGGATTGAGTGTGCCCTGAATGTCAATGAATCTTGGTGTGGATTTTTTTTCTGTAGTAATTATGGGCAACACTCCTCTCTTTGCATGGCCTGTTACTATTTGCAGCAAGCTCATGTATATATTTCTTGTCTCAATGAATTATGGGTTGAAATCAGTTATTAAGAATAGTACATTATGCTGATTCTACCATGCTATTTAATTTTCATTTTTATTCGCATGTGTTAATCGCGAGACTCTTAGTTCAGTGCCATTGAGGTACTACAATGGGTCTCAGTTGAGATGTCCAGTTAGATTTGTTATAATCATCAGGCACAATAATGGCAAATTGATGATTCCACTTATTAGTTATCTCCTTTATAGTTCTCTCTTTAACTGTTGCAGAATTTACTCACGATCCTAGTTCATAAATTACAGTTACATCAGATGGTGGGGATTCATTGAGTAGAAATGATCTGCATAGAAAAAATTTGGTTCCTCAATCCTCAGCATTACAATCTGTAATTGAAAAGAAAACAGCTGATGGTACTGCAAAGCTAAAGGAATCAAGAAACAATAGTGAGCCACATATAGTCTCAGGATGCTCTCCTAGTCTGGAGATTGCTTCCTCTGCTTCTGGAGAGGTGGAAATCTCTTTGAGCTATAAATTGGCCCCTGGAAGGCCGGGCTTCCATATGCCTAGCCTTGAGGCTGTTCTAAAATCAGTTGAGGATGGTTATCTCGGATCACCCAAAATTTTGAAGCAAGAATTTCCAGTGATGAATCTTATGAAAGAAATATGTGAAAGCTTTCTGAAGTTAGAAGCTGATTCGAATAGCCAGTCACGAATCGTGGAATTGACTCCAACCATTGATACCGTGAGCAAATCTTCTGTAGCATATGCTAAAAATGCTAGGTGCTTGCGGTCTGGTGCCAAGGTTCCTTTGCCCAAATCTGTGGTACTTTCTCTACCTTGTTATGGCATAAATGGTGAGCAACTTCTGGACAAGTCAGATGCCAGAGATGAAATTGTATTAAATAGAGAAAACCAAAATAATACTGCTAAAGAAATCAATGGTCAGAGCCTGGGGGGTGTTCAGCAGCCTCAACTGGCTCGTGAGATTAGCAGGGCATGCCATGATGTTGTTGACATTGCCAAGGGACATGAAAACGTTGTAATTACACTGGTGAATGAGGTCAATGATGAGCCGCCTCCATCTTTCTGCTACATTCCCCAAAATGCAGTGTTCCAAAATGCATATATGAATTTCTGTTTGGCTCGTATTGGAGATAACATTTGCTGTGCTGCTTGTTCTGGGGATTGTCTATCATTATCCATACCTTGTGCATGTTCATATGAAACTGGAGGTGAGTTTGCATACACCTCAGATGGCCTTGTTAAGGAGGAATTTCTCAAAGAGTGTATTTCCATGAATCGTAATCCAAAGAAACATTGTCAGTATTTCTGTAAGGAATGTCCTTTGGAAAGATCAAAATGTGACAGTATCATTGAACCTTGTAAAGGGCATCTAGTAAGGAGGTTTATAAAAGAATGTTGGAGGAAATGTGGCTGTAATAAGCAGTGTGGCAATCGAGTGGTACAGAGAGGAATTACTCGCAAATTACAGGTACATCTGCATCGTCCTATCTTCATCTCTTGCATTTAATATAGTAGAGTTTAATAATGTTCACTCTCTTTTCCCTTAATTTGGTCATAAGGTGTTTATGACTCCTGAAGGAAAAGGTTGGGGTCTACGTACTCTGGAAGACCTGCCAAAGGGTGCATTTGTTTGTGAGTATGTAGGAGAAGTTTTGACCAATGCAGAGTTATTTGAACGTGTTTTGAGGAGTCCTAAAGGGGAGAAACATTCATACCCTGTGCTTCTTGATGCTGATTGGTGTGCTGAAGGAGTGCTAAAAGATGAAGATGCTCTTTGTTTAGATGCTACGTATTATGGAAATGTTGCAAGGTTTATTAATCACAAGTAAGTTTTGTTATGCGAAAAAGAATTGCATTGGTTGCATTAGTTTGTTGTTTTTTTTTTTGGAAATAGTTGTGGCATCCCTATTGTTATATCTAATGAAATAGACTACGGTAACAAGATTCTGGTCAGATATCTAGCATCTGAAACTTGATCAATATGAAGTTGCTTTTCTGCTATTACTGAAGCTTATTAATACCATATAATGTAACCGGGTGCTTCCTTCTCTAGCATCTGCTAAAGCTGGTGCTTGGTGTGCATTTCTTTGACAATAAAGTTGCTTTACTCAATCAGTAGGTTACCTTCTGAAAGTGATATTGATCTTTCTATCCCCTCCAAAGTGATATTGATCTTTCTATCCCCTCCCCCCCCCCCCCCCCCACACACAAAAAAAAAAACCAAGCAAGGAAAATTCTCTTCGAAAGTTTCATAGTTTTGTTTTGATTGCAATTACGGATATTCTTAACATTCTTTATCCATCTTTTGTAACCATGCTAGATGTTATGACTCAAACTTAGTTGAGATACCAGTGGAAGTGGAGACTCCCGATCACCACTATTATCATGTATGGAATCACATCAGTTTTTCTACATATTTTATCTTAATTTCATTTCATTTTCTAAGTTGTCTGAATTCAAGGTATTGCACAAAATCTTATTGGACCTTTTTTCTCAGCTTGCCTTCTTCACTACTAGAAAGGTGAAAGCCTTGGAAGAACTCACCTGGGTAAGTTGAATTAAGTTTCGTTGCCTGTGATTCCAATCAAAATTGTTATCTTGTTTCTAGTGATGCGTGCCCTTCAAAATAGTCAAGTGCTTGTTCAAGGTAGTATTTCCACATTATATGATTAAAAACACGTGTTCTAGGACTTTAAAGTTGTAGGATTAAATGGTGAAACATGCAAGTGAAAATTACACATGCGCTCCTTTTTTTGGCATGTTCTTGAAGAATAAAAACATTGTATCAGTGAGTAACTCAATGGGTCCCCGAAGGTCCTTCAAGATCCTTCTTAACCACAGTATCTCCCACACTCCTTAGCCATTGCTCTATATTCTGCTTTAGCACTGCTCCACGCAACTACACTCCGGTTCTTGTTTATCCATGTCACCAAGTTGCCCCATAAAAGGTACAATATCCAGAAGTAGACCTCCTATCAGTGTGACACATCTATCCCAATCACTCAGTCAGCATCCATGTAAACTTGATTCCGTGCTGGTAATTCTTCCAGAAAAAAATTTATTTCCTAGGAATGGTTTTTGAATATCCTTCCTCCTCACCTCAGATAGAGGGCAAGGGATTTCATCCAAGAATATGACCATGAACTTCATTAACTCTTGATCAAATCCAGCAGGGAAAACACGTGTACCCTGTCATTTTCTTCTCTTTTTTTGCCAACACTCTCAGCAGGGACACTCCCAATCATCTTCGTAGCAACGATCCAGCTCCTGTGATAGTGTAACAATTCCATTGCAGTACGTATCGACACCCTGCTTAGATTTCCACAACCTCGTTTTTATGTCTATTTTTTGGGAGTAATTTTCAATGCCATTATACATCTCTGAACTGCATCTCATATGTCCTCGGCCATGTTTGAGAACATGTGCTGTTTTGCTATCGCTGGTTTCATAGAAATTATTAAGCAAGCCATGACCAGGACATCTTCCAGGTTATCAATTCTGGATTTCCATCAACTGGTTTCTTGTGTTCCCTGGTATGAGGTCACACCCGAGCGACCTCTGCCATACATAGCCAATTAACTAATTCTGGCCATTTAATCTCTAACTGGTTTGTCGAGACGAAGACTTGATGACAGAAAAGATTTGCATCATTGCTGCTACTGCCTTGTTTAATCCCTATAATTCTGAGAAAACTTAAAAGGAATTTACTCTATTTCCGACATTATACCATATTTATGATCAGAATTATTTCTTGGTCCTAGCTAAGCCTACCTTGAATTTTGGTGAATGTCACTGAATCTCTTCACCCAAAACAATAAAACTTTGTCAAAATATTAATGTATACTAATACATTTTGGTTTTATTGTGCTCCTGCTGCTAGAAGAAAGAGTTCATGATTGTTTATACCTTGTCTGTGTGCTCAATGCTGCTGCTACGTTCACAAATTCGTCACTGATGTAGCCAAAAATGTATATGAATCATGGCTCTGTATTCTTAACGCTCAGAAGTTTTATTCCTAACAGGATTATGGCATTGATTTTGACGACCATGAACACCCAATTAAGGCATTCCGTTGTCAATGTGGCAGCAAATTCTGTCGGATGAAGCGTTGTAGTAAGTATAACTATGCAAAGTCAATCTTTATTTACAATTTTACATGCTACCAATGCTCGTAACCATCATGATTTTTTGTTGTAGGATCTAGAACCGCTAGAAGATGACCAGTGTGGCTGATGTGCTTCATTCTTTTTGCCTTATAATAATGGCAAATCAGTAATTGACATAACCAGGTTGTAGCTTTTGAAGGATATAGGCTGCAAGTTCTGGGCTGACTCAGCTAAAGCCATCATTGCCCCTATGGCTCTTTCTTCGTGTTGTATGTTGTGTAACCTATGACTTTATCGTTTTTTATGTTTCTTTTTTTTATTTTATTTTTTTAAATTTTGATATTAAAAACTGAAATTGGATTGGAACTTTCTTTGCCTATCTATCAAATTGAAATATAATTGGGGGGAAATTAAATTACTTCATTTTCACTTCATGTTCTCTGGGGTCACTTTCGGCCACATGATATTTTGAGAGGTTTGCACTTTTCAATCTAATTTGAAGAAAAAATTAGGAGTTCAAATTTAAAAATTGTCATAGCTTTTAAGGACAAAATTTGGGGTAGATTTAGAATTCTCAATGTGTATGTTTTTACTGTAATGAAAAGTTTTCTAAGGTAGGGGACCCAAAAAGTTGACGTTGATAAAATGAATGGATGTAGTAGAATATTTTGGGTCTCATTTATTAGCTGACTTAGTTTTTTGACCTATGGGGTAACACCTTTTTCTAGTGAATTACTTTTCATCATAAAAATAATCAAGTTATACTTTTTGATTAGACATAAATAGTATTTCTCATCTCATTAATTAACAATTTTACATTATATACATATAAGTGTTTGGAGTTATTTTAGATTTTTCACCAAAATTATGGAAACATTATTATATATATTGTGTAGAAAAATTAATTTTATTTGATTTTGTGGTATAAAGAGTTATTATACCTATGACTTAATGGTAGGGTGATTCAATATTACTATCAATTAATTACTCACCACAACTACGAATCTTGTAGTTCGAGTGGTATTTTACATTTATAAATATGCAGATTGTGATAATAAAGATTTGAACTAGAATCGTACAAGTTTTCTAATCTTTATTTCCTCCCTACCCCCTCAAGTTCATTAAAAAAAATATTACTCATCACAATTATCGTGAATATTATACCTACATTTTTTAATTTTATTATTAGTTTATTATTTTTGTATTATTTACATATTCTTAAAGTAGTTAAATAATAATATATTTTAACATACTTTTTATTAATTATTTTAATGGTATTATATTTTTATAATTATAATATCTTATTTTATATTATCTAAAAAATATTGTAGTTACACTTTATGTATATTTTCTTATAACCTATTATCTATACTAATATTCATTTATCTTATTTCTATGTATTTACAAAAAAAACTACATACATATCTTTAGATAAATCTTATATCAAAACTAAAATTATATTCATGTTATCTTTATGTTATTAATATTTTATATTTATTAATTATTTTTATACTATTTATGCATTCAATTGTTATTATTTTTTTCTATTTTAATATTAATTTTAAATTATTAATCAATATCTTATTTTTTTTATAAATAATTTAATATTATTTGCACAATTTTATATAATAATTTAACTTTAAGAAGTTGTGAAAAAATAAAATAAAATAAATAATGATAATAGTCAAAATTAATAAAAAAAAACGATCACTTTCTTGTAAATAGGAATAGATGATACCATGTTTGTTTGAGTTTGTTTTCACATGAAATAAGTTTGCCAACTGATTTTTATGCATAATAGTATCTAAACTGTTTCTATCAAAAAAAAAAAAAACTGTTTTGGTACATTCAAATATAATTGACTTTTTATAAGATAATTTGAATACAATTAACTCCATTGAAGCGTTAAATATATCATGATTATTGGAAAATAATTTTTGACTTAAAGAAGGTCACGACCGCAAACTACTTTATTATTCATTAAGAGATTTGATGGATAAAATAAATATTATGTTTTTAACAGATAAGTTAGCAACTATATTTGCTGTGATCAATGGATAGAGGAAGTGAAAATGCTTACATCTTATTGTTCAAGTAGAAAATCTTTGAAAAGAACTTTAGTATCAATAAGTGGTTGTTCTACCAGTGTATTCTATTTTTTACTGTTCACTTATGTTTTCTTGTGGATAAACTCTTCATGCCAAAAATAAAAAACAAAAAAAATTAGTTTCAAATTTGACAATCTTTGGGAAATTTTTGACATACTTAAAAGCTTTAAATAAGAAATTAGCATTAAGGGAGAAAATCCAAATGGGAAATAGAGATTGCTTTTCAATTTGTTTGGTCTATACATGCAGAATTGAATGACATAAAAATAATGTTAGAATGAATTACTTATAAACAATGATTTAATAATCTTTCTTAAATAACTTCAAACTTGTTTTCTTAAAATTATCTTTTGCTTAAAATTTTTGTTAGATTTATACAAATTGGCTGATTAGACGTTTTAAATTTAAAATATTGACATTTAACATTTTATCATAATGAGGTAAAGATGGCGAACACTTAGCCGCACCACCCAAGGACAGCGCAAGGAATTAACGATCAGATGTGTTATCTTTGATTTCCTTGGACTACATTAAAATTTATTATCCGATTGAATTTGCTTGTTCTTGGTTGTGACTGTGAAAGGTCTGAATTTAAATTTGAGGTAGAATTCTTCGATCTTTTACATAGGGCCACTAGAGCCGCTAGAAATCACGGGTATGTTGTAGCTCTAGTTCGACTAATGTGATTGATGAACATGCGCTTAGTGAGAGTCGGTTGCTCTTCTTGCTTGAGTGGGACGGTTTAGATAAGAATGAACATTGAGTTTTAAAAGAAGGAAATGACTAGACCCAACTCTAAAATGTCGGCATCTGAATCGATCAACAAATATAGAGATTTTTTTGAACCACCTTTCTGATTGACTAATAAATGAAATAAAATAAAAAATAACATTTAAAAAAAAAAGAAATCAATCGCAGATCTCTCACTAATTTTATGTAAATAAAAATTTATATAAGACACTTTTATAGATAATTAACATGAGATAGAGTCTTATTATCTATATTATTTTCACAAATTTATATATGAATACTAAGTTATAGACTAACCTATCTTAATTAATTTCGGGGATTGTCACTTCTTATACATAAGAAGTGTATAAACGTTTGAGCCGCATTTAAACATGGGCTTAGCTAGTAACATTCAGCCCATATATTTTCCTCAGCCCACAAATTGAACATGAAAACCCTAGCCCACATTGGCCTCCCTCTTAATCTTACATACAAAACCCTACCGCCTCTCACTCTTCTTTGCAATACGCCGGGGACACAGAACTAGAGAGAGAGAGAGACCGCGAAAATGTCTAAGCGAGGTCGCGGAGGAACCGCGGGGAACAAGTTCAGGATGTCGCTGGGTCTTCCGGTGGCGGCGACGGTGAATTGTGCCGATAATACTGGCGCGAAGAACCTGTACATCATTTCAGTGAAGGGGATCAAAGGTCGCCTTAACAGGCTTCCTTCCGCTTGTGTTGGTGACATGGTTATGGCCACCGTCAAGAAGGGTAAGCCCGATCTTCGTAAGAAGGTCATGCCAGCTGTCATCGTTCGCCAGCGGAAGCCATGGCGCCGAAAGGACGGAGTTTTCATGTACTTCGAAGGTATTAGATTAGATCTTAATTCTCTTGCCCTTTCTATTACATGTCACTGTGGATGATGCCGTCTCTGGTAATTTTATTTTTATGTTGTTAAATTAGGGTTTGGTGCTGTTTGCTAGAATCTAGAGCTAAGTTGAAATATTGATATTTCCATCTTTGCTAATGGTTTTTCTTTGCTTTCTAGCATTTGATACAGTTTGAGGTGCTGCATTCTTCCTTAAGAAATACTCGACTATTTACTATCAAAAGGACGTATTATTAGAACATGTTCAGAATCATTTTTAATTTGTTTCTAGTTGTTCGATGATTATTAACTTTCATTTCATAGTTGGATCTGGAATTGTTTTATTGTTTTTTTCTGTAGCTTTTAATTTCCCTTTTTTGTTCATTTTTGGTTTGGGTTTTTTTATTTGAAGCTCAGAGCTGATGTTGCAAAAATTAAGTTTAGAATGCTTTGCCGAAAGCACTCCATTTTGGTCTTTTACATTCAATTTATAAATTAATAAAGCAATGAACAGCTTTTATTATTGTATAGTGATTAGTAGGTATTAGGAATTGTTTATTTTAATTTGTATTTCAATCATGTTATACATCCAACTTAGTTGAGATGATGTTTTGAAGCTTTTCATTTAGAGTGTGGATCCCTTGTTTGACCTCAACTTATAAAATCTAATTGACATATCGGTTTTTAAATAACACATGAATGATTTAAAGCATAAATCCCAACAATCACATATGAATGATTTAAATTGCAGTCCTAGCAATTTAAAACTTTTGCATGCTTTTCTCTCCTAAGCAAACTGCATGGTTCTTGAGTTCTGATTGGTGATTGTCCAACTTTCAAATCTCCCCTTTCTCAAATTCATGAACATGGTTCTGATATCTGTCGTTGCTTAATCAGTTTTGTTCATTCATTCATTGTTTAATGTATATGCAGATAATGCTGGGGTCATTGTTAATCCTAAGGGTGAAATGAAAGGTAAGACAATTAACGATTCCCCTTTTTTCACACATGTACCGTTTGTTTTCGATTCCGTTTGATTTTATTTCCTTTGAATGGTGTCTTATGCTTCCTTCTGATTTTTGTATTCGAAGGTTCTGCCATCACCGGTCCAATCGGAAAGGAATGTGCTGATCTGTGGCCAAGGATTGCCAGTGCTGCTAATGCCATTGTCTAGTAACCAAAGTTTTGCCCCTTTTCTATAAACTCCTTGTGCTTGTTTCCTTCGTCCTGAGTCTTTTAATTTCTGTGTTTTGGAATGATAAAAGATGACATTGTCTGTGGGATTTTTGTTAGGGCTGTAAGCTTGTATGGATTCACTTTAATTTTATTTTTTATAGTAGTGTTCATTTTCATATATGGATGACCTTTTGCTATATATCTTGTTGAAATGGCACGGTTCAATATTTTAGATGCTGTGTTGCTGCTATTATATATTGGGTGAGTCTATTATAAAGTTCATGCTTCCTATTTTATGTTGTGATATGAATGTTTTTACTCTTTTGAATAAAATCTTAGATTGGTTTCAACTTTCTATCAATTAGTGTGACATAAGGAGCATTATGTCAACTGAAAAGCACTAAATGTGACGAGCATTGATGATTGAATTAACATGAAAAATATCACGTTATATTTGTTTGTGCATGCAACAAAATTCAAAAGGAATCACGACAAACAAACTTTTTCTTCCCCTTCTTTATTATTGTTTCTTCCACAACTTTTGTTAAAGTTGTTTTCGATTTTGGAGCTGTATCGAATCGTGATAATAAAGAGCACCTCAGGCTTTCACGAACAGGAATGCTTGACATACTTGATGAGTCCGCTCCTGACGGCGATGAGCTCGAGGAAGGGTAAAAAAATAACTTTACCCCAATAATTTGGTCACTTTTATGTACCATTTTATTCTAGTAATTTTTAAAATATTCAAAATTATTCTAATTCCATCTATTAAATGATGGAATAGTTTGAATGTTAATTGGTACTGTATATTTTACGAAATCTACTAGTGCCATTATAAATAGAGATTCCTTTAATTTTATGTGTAAAAAAAAAAAAACAATTCAAAAGTGGTAAAATTAATTAATTAGGACAAAATTGGGTATTTAAAAGTTATTATGATAAACTTGTATATTTAACGAAACCTCGGCGTACCGTATACGGTATAATGACATTTGCTTTCCTAGTAAGTGCATGGCCGGTATAATTACATTTGCTTTCCTCGTAAGTGCATGGGCGGATCTATATATATGAAGTTCAAAGCTAAAATATGAAGTGTTTTGTAAAATCGTGGATTTCATATCATGAGATGGGATGGATTGAGTCGATATAAAAGATTATGTAATATTTTTTTATATATCAAATAATATTTTTTATATTAACATAATATAATATAAAATATTCAATAATATATAGAAAAATATTAACTAATATACATAAAAGTATTAAATATTGTGTTAGGGAGAAGAGGTCCGAACAATCCTAGGATCCACACGTTTTTTAGATCCCCGACCCGACTCAATTCGGGTCATGTATCCTATAATACATATTATTTGATACACATAAAATTATTAAATATTTTTTTATAGTCCAACTCAACTCAAAAAAATATCATATAATACAAAATCTATACTATAGTAATAACAGGACAGTTGGGAATAATTATAAAAATGACATTTTCCCACCCAAACTGTCCTGCAATAAATGTTGTATATTTTTTCTTATTAATTGTTTTGTTAATTTCCAAGAACAATTATTACATATAATATAAAAGATAGTTTTTATTACATCAATTCTTACTTTTGAGGATTTCAAGACATTTTTTATTATATCAATACTTACTTTTGAGAATTCCAATACATTTTTATTGTATCAATGCTTACTTTTGAGGATTCCAAGACATTTTTTATTGTATCAATGCTTACTTTTGAGAATTTCAAGACATTTTTATTGTATTAATGCTTACTATTGAGAATTTCAAGACATTTTGTATTGCATTAATGCTTACTTTTGAGGATTTTAAGACATTTTTTTATTGCATCAATACTTACTTTTGAGGATTCCAATATATTATATATTAATTATCCATTAAAAATTTGATTTGATAGAAAATATTTTAATAAATTAAATGTGTGTTCTTGATTTTTGAATTTGACTTCCTATTCAATCCACTTTTGTTACTTCTTCTTCAAGATATTGATGTATATATATATATATATATATATAAGCAAAACTCATTTCTAAGACCTTAAAACTTGAGAAACCTAAAATTAGAATACAATTTTAAATAAATTTTCTAATTTTTAGATAATACAGAGTTGAATACAATCTTATTCGATAAGATTGGAAGAGACATATAAGTTTTGTAAAACAAAGATGTTTTGTTGAGGAGACATAGAAAGAAAAAAAAAGAGAAAAAATAAAGAAAGAAAACTGTCGATCTCTTGAAATGAGAAGAGAGAAAGAAAAATAAGAAGAAAAAAGAGAAAGAAAAATAAGAAGAAAAAAATACGCAAACTTAAAATATGGAGATGGAAAAACATCCACCACACTCTAATCCATATATTTATATCTCTTTCAATATATATTCGCGAATGCTATGTTGATTATAATACTATTATAAATGTAGTTTATAAGGAAGTTTTTAATAATTTGTAATATGTTGTGAAATTTATTATGTTACATCTTTTGATGGATCTGATGTATAATTTGGAAATAATGATTTAATTTAATTGTTTATGTTGTTATTTAATAGTGTATATATATATATATATATTAATGCTTAATAATTGTATTCAATATTGATGTGTTGTGTATTTATAAATTTAATTTAATTATTTTAAAATTATTTCGTTATATAACAATACGCGCAACGTGCAGGTACACTGCTAGTATTACCTAATACTCACAAAAATATTACATAATCTTTTGCCTTCCGACCCGACTGTCTCACCTAAGATTTTTCCCCAAATATTTTATTATATATATATATATGCCCAAAGTTATATTTTAAGTTAGTCTAGTCCAAAAATTGCACTAACCCACTAAAAAGTAAAAACCCTTATAAATTATGTCCAATTTTTTTTTTTCCAAACATAAAAATATTCGAAGACAGGGAGAATCTTCATTAATAAAGATCTACTCCCTCCGTTCCTTTTTAAATGTCTCATTTTATTCAATATGACGTTCATTTTTAATTGTTACTATGTCATTATTGATACTCTTTTACCTTCTTTTTTTCATCAATTACCCTAATAAATGACACATGATGGAATACTACAATTCTATATAAAGAGAGTAATTAATGAAAAAATTAGTAAATTAAGGAAGTAAAAGTAAAAAGAGAAGTAATTAATGAAAAAATTGATTTGTGTGAATGGTGGGACACTTAAAAAGGAACGGAGGGAGTAACTTTCTTGAAAATTTAGATGTGAGTTTCTTGAAATCACCCACCACATTATTAAAGGTAATTTTTTTAAATTCATTTAATATTTTTATGAAATATGTGTGAATAATGTCTATGACTCCCATGTATTTGTGTTTTGAAATATGTATGGATAATATATTTTTTCATTGTTATATCTTTTGAATTCATTACTAATTTAGTAGTTATTCAATTAGTATTTTCAATTATATTAAGATTTGGATTTCAACTTTGAATTCGATCAAATAATTCATTTAGTTAACTTAGTTATTAAATCAACATACGACCACTCGTACCATTTAATTTAATTTAAGGTGTAAGGAATTAAAATTCGACACATTACTTTAAATTAGTAGTTAGTTAAAATTTTTATTTTCATATGATTATAATTTTACAAAAACTTAAATTTAAACCTTCAACGTAGTTCTCGTAAAACACAACTTAAGTAAACATCGAAATATTTTGTTATGTATATATAATTTTCATATATTAAAATAATTTACTTTTCAACCCATCTCACTATTAAATTATGTATTAACCGTCCAAGTGCGCATGGAAAATAAATAAATAAAATCAAACCGACTTGTATTCTGTAAAAAATAATTAAGATAGCATTTAATAACACAAGAAGTTAAGATACTAAAAACCTTAATTCATGAACTTCTAGTTGTTCTAGTAGATGACTATAAATGTATACATATCTAAATAATATCGCTTCATGTATATCACATAGAAGAACTTCCTTTAGAATAAAATCGCAGTGGCCTAAATCTAAATACAGACACAAAAACTTTTGTGCAACTTGTGTATGGATCCTAGATCCATACACAATAATTTGACCCGCTCCACGCGCCCCCCACACGCCCTCCACGCGTCTCCACGCGCCTGGGTGGGTGCGCTCAAACCCACCCAAAATTCACTCCAGGTACTTGACCTTTATGTCATGTTAAGTGTACCTTTATGTTATGTTAAGTATACCTTTATGTTATGTTAGTCATACCTTTAGGGCCTTTTATATTATATTAAGCATACCTTTATGCAAGTCTTTTACATTATATTAATTATACCTTTATGCAACGTTAAGCATACCTTTATACAACGTTAAGCATACCTTTATGTTATGTTAAGCATACCTTTAGGGTTATAATGTTATGTTAAATATACCTTTATATTATGTTAAACATACCTTTATGTTATATTAGTCATACCTTTTAATTATATTAGTTGTACCTTTATATATTATATAAAAGTATGACTAATATTAATTAAAGGTATGCATAATATTTATATAAAGGTATATATGTACAAATTAAGGTTTTTTTATGCTGAAATTATAATTTTTTCGTTAAAATTAGGGTTTTTTGCCAAAATTAGGGTTTTTTTGCCAAAATTAGGGTTTTTTAAAAAGCTAAACTGTTACATAAAGGTATACTTAACATAATATAAAAGTATACTTAACATAATATAAATGTACAACTAACATAAAGATCATGATAAAAAAAAAAAAAAATGCGCCATGCAACAGTTATACACAAGTCCTTCTCAAATACAGAACCTTTAAATATAGTCAAAAGTCCAAATTTTTAATGGCTTCTTCACAAGGATCAAAACAATCGATATAAAAAAGTTTATATATGAAGGACACATACGAGAAGAACTTTCAGAAGAGCCCATGCTCTTATCACTATTTGTTGAATGAATTTTGTTTCGTTTTTCTTTTCAATTTCTACTACGCTATATACTAGGGGACACTGCTGGCTAGGTTGGGGGGACATTCTTGTGCTTTGCTAGAGTATTTTTTACTTTGTTTTCATCGTGTTTTTATTTGTTTGTGTCAATTAAGGTTTATAATTTTGAATTTGGCCATGTTCTTAAATCTTCTTCTCTTTATTGTTTTGCCTAAGCTGGTGATTTTATGCTAGTCGCTTATTTGTTATGAAAATTGTTGTGAAGTTTGTTGCTGTTGATTTGATGATTGTCCTTATCATGTTCTACTTCTACTATATGAGTATCTAAAATAATCAATGTGGTAATAAGTTATCATTTCTATGTGGGTTATTCTTGACTGTAATTCCTAATCATACTAATGCACAATTATGCCTTGTGGTATGTAAGAGAGTTAATACATGTGGTTGAAAATATGAAACTCGTATTAAGTGTCGAAGTTATTTTTAAATTCTCGCACATCTATTGTGAGAGGAAGAAAGTGAGAGATACAATTTTCGACTTTCGTTGACTGTAAAATTTGGTTTGTTATTGCTTATGATATCTTTTTTGTTATTGTTTGGATTTTGGAATCTTTATCATGTAGAGTTACGATGTCTTGTTGATTATAAAATCAATAATTTGTTTTAATTTATGATATGATAAATTATTGGTCCAGAAGTTTTGATTGAGTAGATAAAATTGTTGAAAGAGACATGTGTTTCATTGAAAATTACTTGGACTTTTATGTAGTAATTATCTCCAAAATCAATTTGGATGAATGGATTTCAAAAGATTTGAAATCCGTGTTTGGATGAAGGTGAATTTCAAATTCATCACTTTCATTTTGAACTAATTTTGAAATTATCTTGATGGATTTCAAATCGTTTATATCCAAACACAATTGAATGACATTTTTTGCCAAAGTTATTCTAATTTTGCAAAGTTTATTTGCAATGTTTGGTTTTGGTATCTGTTTCCGAAAACAAAAAGAAAAAACATTAATTGATAATAATAAATCCGACTTGAGTTAGGATGATGGCAGAATCGATTGCCTTTTCCTATGATGTCGTTAGTAGGTCTTATGTCAAAGAAGAGTGTAGTGTATTTCCACTACTATCAGATTATATTATGCAAAAATTTTTATGTAATTGGTATGCGAATTTTTATATTACATAAAAAAATTTATGTAATTGGTATACGAATTTAGATCAGTACACCTAATTTGACCCAACCCACACGTCACTCCACAATTCTCTATGTGCACGTACGTGCTCCCACATGTCTGGATGGGTGCATTCAAACCTACCAAAATTCGCTCTAGATACTATATCTTTATGTTATATTAAACATACATTTATATTATGTTAAACATATCTTTATGTTATATTAGTCATACCTTTATGACATTTTTGTTATATTAAACATACTTTTATGTAACGTTAAACATACATTTATATTATGTTTAACATACTTTTATGATTTTATGTTATGTTAAACATACTTTTAAGGTTTTTATGTTATGTTAAGTATATTTTTACGTTATATTAAGCATACATTTATGTAACGTTAAACATACAATGCATACATTTATGTTACGTTAAATATATCTTTATGTTATGTTAAGGATATTTTTATGATTTTATATTAAGCATAGATTTATATAAAGTTAAACATACATTTATGTTATGTTAAGGATACCTCATACCTTTATGATTTTATATTATGTTAAACATATATTTATGTTATATAAAGATATAACTAATATTACTTAAAGGTATGCATAATATTATATAAATGTATATATATATATATATATATATATATATATATAAACTAGGGTTTTTTTATGCTGAAAATTAGTGTTTTCATCGAAATTAGAATTTTTTTATTTTTTAGTTAAAATTAAAATTTTTTTAAGTTAAAATATTATATAAAAATATGTTCAATATAATATAAAAATATAATTGAGACAATATAAAAAAAAAAATTTGATTTGAATTGGATTCACTCCGACCCAATCAATATTATATGAATCTTAAATTTATACAACAGAAACTAATAAGTGCAGTTGATGGTCATATCATGAAAAGAAAGCTTGGTCATTTTTGCCGCTTCATAAAATCTGGGAAAGCCAAGTACTTAAAGGATATACAGCGCGGGAAAACCCCAAAACTCCTCTCGCTTGGTGGTGTGGATCAGGAGAATCGAAGAGGCGATATCGTTTTTAGGGTTCGAGCATTTCGAATATCTCCTGATGGGGTGGTCATACCCTGATTTATCCATGGAAGATTTGATCAAATTGATTAAAATTTTTATAGATATGTTGATTTTGGCTTCTGGGTATCAATCAACTGGTCGTCTCGCGCACTGGGGCTCCGATAACATCAAGAATTCCTTCCAATGGGCGCTCTTTCTCGAGAATGTAAGTGATGCATTTAGATATTCAACTGATTAAAATTTGTTGGCTTATGTTTCTTTATCTGTAATTAGGTGTCCAAAGGCCTGAGAAGTTCAACTGATTATGAAGACTCTGTGAAAGAGCTTGATGCTGCTTTATATCAATTGACATTGAGTCCCAATTTTCCTCAGGTTAGGCGTCTTTGAGTCTTATATAAGTTGATACTTATTGATTTGTTTGTTTATAGGTATTTACTTAGATGGCTTTTGTGTACATGTTTTAAGCAGGGTCTAGCTCATTTATCATGCACTAGCCTTGGTAGAGCGAGAGATCTCGTGTTAGAGCGTTTAGTTCAATCATTACCTCTGAGGGAGTCACATTTAAATGCTATAATATCAGCATGTGTTGAGATGGACTTTAGCAAGCTTGAGAGGATAGACAATGATGTCCTTGATGTCTATCTTGATAAAATAATGTTGATTCACTCAAAAAGACTGAACTTAAGTGAAAGCAGAAATTTCGTGGAGGACTTGAATATTTCAACTTCTGATGCCATTCCAAGTGGGAAACATGACAGGTGGACCGAAGGGGATTTTTCAGTATTGGCTGTTCAGCACCTCGAGAAAAGGCAGCTGGCTGTTTCACACTCATCTGCAGTTGAGGCTGTTCTGGAAAATCTCTGGCAAGCAATTGGACAAAGCATGCATGATGAGCTTGGAAATACCGCATACTCAGAACCCGTGAAGTATGTACATTTTCCCTTATTGAGTTTTTCCATCTTTTATATCCCTTTACCAAGTAAAAAGTGAAACATGTTTAGAATGAAGGAACAGTTTCCATGTTCTAGGCTGCAATGATTTGAATACTGTTAATTAATTTTCATGCTTTGAGAAAATAATTTTCTGACTGATTTGTTTCGTGTACCCAATATTCTACATGCCTGTTACATACACTCATGATAATTGCAGCATTAAAATGCACTCTCCTAGCAACTACACTGAGGCATTCTCAGCATTCATAACCTGGGACACATTGCAGTACTGCCATCATCCCCTGTTGACAACCACTTTCTTCATTCTGCAAAGATAATCTCCTATTCCTTTTATTGTTTGTCCCAAAAATATCGTCTACTTTCCTTGTTAAAAGTGTATTAATGTTCTTTTTTTCCTAACATACCCGGTACTCCTACTTAATATTCTCTAGAATTAATGTGCAAGTGATATAGGGATTAAAAGATCTTATTTCAAAAAAAATTGATGAGTAATATGGCCTTAAAAGATTGTGCGTAATCTTATTTTCCTGAGTGCATTCAATGCATTTTTAATCTGTTGAAAAGGGGAAGGGACTATTTGTGTATCTTTATGGGATAAGGGAGTATTTTTATAAATCTGCTGTCAACCATTAGTTAATTGTTGTTGTGAATAAATTTTGTAAAAGCCGCTAAGCTTTGTCTCTGTTTTTTTTTTGGGTTGAGATGGGGTTATATTGAAGCATTTTCTTGTTTCATATGAGCTTTATTTATTGCACCAAAGGCATCGATGTGGAAATATCTATGGACCTTTTTTAAGTTGTCATCTCTATGATGGATCTCAATTGAGGATCTTGTAAATTAACCATAGTGGTTGGAGGTTACTGTTGCAGGTTAATGGGTTCTCATTGAAGTTGGTCTGTGTCACCTATTAGGATAGAGTTTAAATTATCCATCTCACAGTTACTATATGCATTTTCATTTGAATTCTTGTTTACATTCTATTGTTCATCTGAGATGAATCAGTTCGTCTACTTTAGTGAGGAATTTATGTGTTTTTTTTTTGTTGTTGTTGATATTGAAGAGCAGTGGAACTGCCACTCGAATCCATTGTCTGGAACCGATGGAGATCAAGAAGTCTATCATATATGCTTGACAAGCGGACTATACGGCTGATAGCTGGTGCCAGCCTGATTTCTTCTGCACCAGAAAGACAATGGGTTCAGATGTTTGAACGACTAGATATTTCAGCTGAGAGTGATGATTTCTGTGAAACAATAGTAAGCCACTCAACTTTTTACCTCAGAAAATCTAATGTTTTCCTTGCTTCGTTTTACAAGTGTATTAGGTTCCACATAATTGAATAAATGGATGCATAAATACATGAATTCATTGCCAATTGAAGCAGATTGACATGTGGCCATGGCCATCTGGCTTTCCGTCCGGCAGTGCAGTTTATAAGTTCAAGCCTAGTATCTTAACTTAATGAATTTATGACATAGGTCCAATACTAATACTCAAGTGGTGAACTTTCTTTGTTGACACTAGGATATATTTGTTTCCCGAGGCGCTTCACCATATGTTCTTATTGTGATAACTAATCTATAAGTATATCCTTGTAGTGAAACTTGCATAGGGTAAGTATAGAGTATCATTTACTTTTTGATCTGGAAAGTATTCTCTAAACAAAATGTCTTTGCTCTGCTTAAGTGGAGATACTTAGGTTGATGCAGGTCTGGTCAATTTCTATTTGCACGGAGTATCATTTTTATGTTATAATTTGGAAAATGTTCAATAACATCTTTGCTCTAAATATATGGAGAAGACTACAAAAAAGGTACACTTTTGCTCTAAGTAAATGGAGAAGATTACATTGCGAGTGGTAGAGGAGCATAAATGATCTCTGGGAGGACAAGGAAATGGTTTATGCAATATTTTCAGCCTCAAAAGTGGTCTGGAAAGTAGACAGGGCTATCTAAAGCCTCATCAGGGGATATTATTATTCTATTGTTTATTTTATATCTTTGTTGTCTCTTCGTAATTGGTATTATGCTTACGTCTGCACACCAATTTGGTGGCTCTTGAAAGGCCAAGGGCTATGGCACTGATTATAAAATGTTGACGTACTAAAATTGGAATGCAAATGATAAGATTTATTGTTTTGTGTTTCTTACTGACTGAATGGGCAGGAAACTGAACTTTTGGATATTGTGTCAAATTGCTTTCTTTTTGACATTTTCAAATCCTGTTTACTTTTCCACTATAATTGTGCCCTAGCTCCAACTGATGAACTGTCAATTATAACTGGGAAGTGTTTTTTCAGTTATTAACATATAAATTTATTGCTCATCACAAACATCCATCTCATTCTTCTTTTGCTACAGTATATTACACCCTCATAACCTTCTATATGATCAATAACTGTTTTGTCATGATGAGAATAATTATGTTGTGAAAGAAGGTGAAGA
Source organism: Scutellaria barbata (assembly GCA_028654395.1). Lineage (NCBI taxonomy): Eukaryota > Viridiplantae > Streptophyta > Magnoliopsida > Lamiales > Lamiaceae > Scutellaria > Scutellaria barbata. The sequence continues at coordinate 22,025,281 of CM053649.1, forward strand.
TTAATTTCTTCACTGCTTTATTTTTGTTTTTATTTTATTTTATGGTGATTTCTATATATCGATAGTTCTACGCTGATTGGTAAACTTTCTCCTTTCTTAGTTTGAGTTTTGGCAACTGGCTTTATTGGAAAGTGTTGCCGAATGTTTCTGCAGGAGCTCTTGTTATTAGGATGTACTGCAGATAGATGGAGTACTCTAATTGAACATCTGATGTTGGTTTCATGCGAATCTCCTACCATTACAAGGCTATATCATGAAGTTTTCAACTTACCAATGTGCAATTCACTAACCCTTTTTGAAAAAGAGGGTCTCGTGAATCCTAAGGTATATTTTATCATTGCGGACATCCAGATGTAATGGTGAATAAGATGTTTCTGTGCTGGGTTTTCTCACTGATGGGGAGCACTTTTTTGCTCCAATCTGCTCTTTTTAGTGGATTCACAGTAGAAATAGAAGTATGCAATATAAAATGGCTTATGGTTACACAGTAGAAACCTAGGGGTTGGGCCTTTTCAGCGTTGCCTCCATTAATTATGAGCACTCTAACTATGATGTTATCTGTTACATTATTTGATTCTTACAGTACCTCAGATTTCCACTAGTCGAAAAAAAAAAAAAAGATCCAATCTCTAGAATGAAGGAGCCATTTACTTGACAGTTTGGAAAGCCAGTAAAATGTGCACGCATTCTGGCTATTTTGTGTCAATGACTTTTCAATAAGCTGACATTGCAGAAAGAAAGCAATTTCAACACCAGTTTAGTAAGTCAAATAATGTGATCTTCCTTCAATGCTGTATACTTACCCAAATTGTGTACCTTATGATAGATTTCTGTGATATTTTAGTGTTCCTCCTTTTCTCCTTCTCTGCCATTCTGTTTACCATTTCATCTGCTACACATTCATTCATCAACTCCATTGTACTTTAAAGTAATTTGGGGATCCTGGTATTTGTTTGAACCAGGAAAAAGGTGTGGTAAACTATCTAGAAGTGTTGCTCAGTGGTCAAATCACCCAACTTTGGAAACTGTCCCCAGTCCTTGCAGCAGTTGCAATTCCTGCATGGTACATTATCGTTCTCATGTTATTTTGTTATGGTTAAGTTTAATTTATGGAACCTATAGACTAATATCAGAATAAGAACAACTGACGTATTGTATTTATTTCAAAGCACTTCGATAATGCTCTTATTTTATTTTCAAACAGCTAATAGCCTTGTATATTATGTAGCTGAGAATCCCAACAGACCAAAAATCTATTGCCAAGTAACCGAATTTCCATAGAATCTGGAGTTTCACTCTATTCTTTATCTTCTCCTAAATAAACCGAAACAACCTAGCAAATCTTCATTAAGGAATCTCAATGAGGGACTAAATTATGGAAAATTTTCACTTCTAATTGGAATGTTTGTTCTTTGCCATGTCTGATTATAGGTCAAATTTGTTTGGATCCTATCTTCATGAGCTAGAGTGTCAATTCAGAGGAAATTCTTTGGCAACCAGGTTAGCAGTCGTAACCTTCTCTATGACTCATTAAAGGTATTTTTATTAATATGACTTGCATCAATTTGTCTTTTGTTTAGTTAACGTTTTCATTCATGTGCAGGCGCTGCTGCTGTGTAGCTGATGCAGTGGAGCATAGGGAGTGTGTGTTACTTTAATCTCATCATGTTTGTCTGTCACTAATCAAGTTACATTATACCTACTCTGGAAATTGTGAATTCGTGCTGTACTTTTAAGGTTTTCCTAATGTCTCAAATGAATGTCCTGGTGATGCTTTTAACCAGTCGATCAGTATTATTAAATGTAATTGCTAAACAAAAATAGTCAATTTTAAGTAAATATATATGAAACAAAAAACAGGTAGTGCAAGAGTTGAAAATGCTATTATATCAAAATTGTCAAAGCAACAAATATTAAGTTCACTAATATATTAGACAGCATGAATTTGTATTGTAGAAACCATGGTTCAACTTGACACGGGCCAGTTATACAGCACACATTTTCACGAAGTTGAGTTGCACCAAAATATGTTCAACCATGTAACTGGCTTGTTTTTCAGTGAAAGCCTATGCGTATTATGGATTATTTTTGTGTTAATTTTATGTACTCTAGTTTTAGTTCGTAAACATCTCAGGCATTCCAGGTTCTTTTTGTTCAACATTAGGTGTTAAGGTTGGATGGAAAGGACAGTCATGCATAACTGAATGCTAATATTGCTTTATTACTCTGAGATGTAATTTGCACTTTTAACATTCTAAAAGTGTCAAGAAGAAATGGGCATGAATGTATTTCTCTTATATTACTCCTTGGAGTGGTCAAAAGATATCTTATTTTCATGGTTTCTTACTTCATTGTTTAAAAGGTTGATGTAAAATCCTGCAAACCTGATGGCTGTTCTTGGATCTGTTTCTAGGTGAGGTGGCTGAGAGAATTTGGTGTCTTTATATTTTTCACATCTGTAGACCCCATGTGTCATCTTGAACATCTATTGTTGCATGATTGTGCTGCGCATTTGCTGTAATGGTGAGAATATCTTATGTATAGATTCACTTTTCCAACTTGATGTCTTTATATGAGATATTGAGTTTCCAGTTATAGTTAGTTAAATACATGCATTTTCATCTGCAGTTTTCATAGGAGGGGCTTGTGTCATTTGTGTTAATTGGAGCCTCACTCTTCTCCATTTACATTTCAAATGTGAGGCACAGGATCAGGAGAGCAGCCAAATATGAAGAGGTATGATTTGCTGATCTCTGAAATGCTAGTCTATTTCACTTGCATCCACAAATCCAGTGTGTAGTCATAAATATTTAACTTGGTTTCTGAACAGTATTCAGAGCCTGGAATTTGCAGCGTTTGCATCAATATGTGCGAACTGTTCAGTGCAAAAAACTCCTTTATATTGTATCATGAAGTGGATGTTCATACCGTCTTAGGCGTGCCTGCATCAACAACATGGTCATAGCCAGCATTAGCAAGGGTACACTGCTATTCTCCTGCAGAAGGTCAAGCCTGTAGCTAAATGAAACACTAGCCCAAGCACTGGTACTGGAAGGACAATGCTGACATGTACATCAAAGGTAATCCCACCTGCATACAGAGAGGCATTTCTGCAGTTTTCACTTTTTTTTTTCTTCTCAAAATGACAGCTCATGCTACCTTCCATGATTTTCTTATTTGATCTAGGCCACTATACTTTCTTAGATCATATTCATTTTCCCGCCTTAAGTATTGGTGGTAATGTATATTTGTTCAGTTGATATGTGATACCACTCTCCATTCTAGTAGAATAATCTACATTTCTCTCTAGCATCATTTTTTTTAATGAGTTTGGGGGAGTGGAAGGGAGAGAAACAGTAAGAACTAGAAAACTTGCGTGACCCGGATCGAACCCGGGTCATCACAATTTGCACCTTTATAAAGGTGGAATACCACTTGAGCTACAAGGCTCATGGTTTTACTTGTTATGTTTTTCCCAATGATAGTTTGTCTTTGTCAGAAATTGTGAGCGAAGGTGCTTTGCTACAAGGTGGTAATATATGCTCTAAATCTATACTAATTGGTGACAAAGGACACATTTATAGGCTACTTATGCTGTATATAGAAATGGAATAAGCATACTCCATTATGGCACTATATAGTTGTGTCAGTAAAATATGACTATCATTTTAAGAGAGAACTGTTGGATATCGAAAGGAATTGATTAATAATCATCAGTATACTATATCCATGCTCTTGCATACATCTCCCTTAGTATCGAGTTCAATATAATTGAACAAATTGTGGAGTTGTTCCAAGCCAAATTGATAATATCATGATACCAGACAATCTTCATATCCTTTTTTCAGGACTTAAAAGTGTATTATCAGTGCTAATGTTGATTGATTCTTGAATTCTTCTTTATCAGCACCAATTGCAGCTCTAGATATAAGTTACTGAAGCTCAAAGTAGCATGAACTGGTGGATGATTGTTCACGCCTGCCATGGTGAAACTACATATCAGCTAGTAAGCAACACTATAGGTACGTCGTCTATCTACTATCCACAGCGCTACTCCCAAAGACGAATAACTAGTTGCTTAGACAACAACCTCGGCTACATTAAAATCTTTCTTTTTAAAAAAATTTGCCATTTCATGTTCTACAACTTGGAACAACGCTTCATCATTTATCTTTATCCTCATCAAAGCATTGCATTTTGTTCTAGTCATTGCCCATTTTGTTCCGTTTCTTGTTAAGCTAATTCCTTGCTTCTTTAATCTAGCACAAGAGCCTACATAAAGCTTTCCTGTTCAAGGTCGCGCCTCTCTCTTAGCTTCATTAATGTGCACATAAACTAAAAAAATTATCTATATATACAGCGGGGCGGGTCAGAGAGGATTTGAGACATAGATCAAAGAATTTGTGTCACAGGATACACTTTAATCCATTCCCGAGATACATAAGTGCTTCTAATATAAATTTATATATATTAACTGTGGTTAGGGCACATATGTCATACTCAAAAAAATTCTCAAGATTATTTATATAATTTTAAATATATTTTATTTAAAAAAATAGACAACTACAAAAAGAAAGAAAATAACTAAAATAAATTGATTAATTCATGAAATTGAATAATTTTTCAAACATGTGTTTTAGAATAAAATATGAAATTTATTTAGGAAATTTTGAATTGTCGTTTTATTAATAATATTATTGAAAAGAAAATTCGTAGATCTTTCTAAACTTTAATGTTTAAAATTTTATTAAAAAAATCATAACGAAAAAAATTAGACAAATTGTGGGAGAGTTAGAATAAATATGATAGACATAACAAAATTAATTTTTTTCAATATAATAATAAAAAACGATCATGTTCCTTTACAAATACATTAATATAATTGAATAGTATACTAATTAAATTAAAATAATGTCAATGTTAAAACTAGATAAAAGGTAAAATACAAAATAAAAAAATATGTTTTTTAACATATATAATGTTTAAAACTCGTATATTATATTTTATATAGAGAGACGTATGTGTGTACATAGTAGGACACGATAGAGGCGGCGCACATTAGTGGACCAATGAAAAAGGGTCGGGTGGACCATCGCCAATAGTATTGCACGGTTGCCCTTTAAACCCACTCAAACAACACATAATGTATATATATATATATATATATATATATATATATCTCTCTCTAATTATTGTAAACCTAAAACCGATGTCTTAGATAGATATAAATTATAACACCACTCACATCAAAATGGGGGTGCTCTCACCGCCCAATCAGAATCCACTACAAAAGTGGATTGACACGTGCAACACACTTGATATTATATTTTCATTTTTTATAAATATTATTTTTGTGCATCAATTGTATATTTTAATTGGGTGTGTGAAGGTCGGATCTGATTTGATCTGCAATTTTTTTTTTTGCACTAATTTTATATTATATTTGTTATATTTTATATTATATTAGTTATATGTATAAATATCATAATATTTATATAATATTTTAACTTAAAAAAATTCAATGTCGACATAATTTATTTTTATATACCTTTATGTGATATTACTCATATATTTATGTGATATTACTTATACACTTATATCAAGGTAGTTATACATTATGTAATATATAAAGGTACAACTAATGTAGTTAAAAGATACAACTAATATAATAACTAAAATATATGATTAATATAATTAAAATGCACGAAATGTGTTAATGTTTGTCTAAAAAAATATTAAGGTACAATGAACATTACTAAAAGTATAACTAATATAACATAAATGTATAACTAACATAATTAAAAGGAATAACACATGAGAACCACGAGTTTGAGTGTGGATACCCAATGAACATTACTAAAAGTATAACTAATATAACATAAATGTATAACTAACATAATTAAAAGGAATAACACATGAGAACCACGAGTTTGAGTGTGGATACCCAGATACAAAGGGGCGCGTCAGAATGCGTTTTGGGTTGGATCGACCTGAGTGTAGATTAATGCATTAGGTGTATAAAAGTTTTTGTGTATATAATATTTTTTATTTCAAGATTCTAGATTTATTATTAAAGTAAACAAATTGTAATTTGAATTAATAATGTTATTATCAACTTTTAATACATTTATTTATATCATATAATATTTTTGAAAAATTATAATTTAATATTACTGAAAAATTATAATTTAATAAGTAATATTAAGTAATATTTTTATGTGCATTAGGCAATACTTCTATACATATCAAGTAAAATTTTTGATAATTTATAATTTAGACAATTAATACTATGTATGAAGTAATTCTTGTATATATTTCAAATAATACTTTTAATAAAACAAATTAATCTACAGCTCATATGAATTTGTGAAAATTGATATATATGAGTGGCAGACAACAAACCCCATTTTACCCATATTAATTCATGAAATCGTTTTACATGAATGTTTCTGTATTTAAAATGATTGTAATTTGTTAGTACTTATTAAGTAATGCAATAAATGTCAACCAATTATTTGCCGTTCGAATACAATTTATCATCACATGATTATTCATCATGATTGAAGTGATGAAAGATTACTAATTTTTCACACATGTGACATCACTGGTCAATTTTTTAATTTTTTTTCCTTTAAACTAGATAAGGCTATAAATTAATAAGAGTAATATTATTATAAGTTCTCGTCTTACTAGAGCAAAATTCATGTAATCTACACTGGTATTCTATAAGAGCAACACAATGCGATAAAAAAAACATCAATCATCTAATAAAATTACAATGATTTGTAAACACAAATATATATGTTTATAAGGTTATATATTTGTACAACGGGATAGATCCACTCTGAAAGATAATTTTAAGCACCTCAAGCGTCTATACATACCTACACTTTATCACGCATGTTATACCTTTTAATTAAGTTAGTGTAACATTTATATAACGTTAGCATAACTTTTATATTATCATAATATTTTACACAAACATGCATGAAATGCTTTTTTAACCCTTATATATGTTATAATAATATAATTTTTGTGTTGATATAAAAATATAAGTAATATAAATAAATGTATGAGTAATATTATATAAAGGTATAATCAAATTGTGTCGAAACTGTTTTTTTTTTAAGTTAAAATATTATATAAAGGTTATATTAATATAACATAAATGTATGATAATATTGAAGTAAATTTATAATTATACTACATAAATTTTTAAAGTACGACTATGCTGATAATATCACATAAATTAAAATATTTATACATAAAAATTATATTAATATAACATAAAAATTCGCATAAATTAAAAAATTAAATATAATTCTAGCATGGATCCAGATCGTGTCCAATTACATCATCTAATTGTTAATCTTTTGTTAAAGGGCAGGAAGCAAATGTCTCACCTATTTGATATTAGTGGTTTGAGATTTAATACCTGAAATAAACAACACAATACCATTCATACTGCAACCATACGTTATCTAAAAAAATCGTTAACAATTTTATTAAGATCCAGAATGATTATCAAACATGTTGAACTATCTATATTGCTATCTATGTAAGAATATTTAAAATTAAGGTACGAAACAAAATAATTAAATACATCAATATACTATTCACTTTACGATGCAATTGTATTTTACATCAATAACATAATGCACATACAATGTATTTTACAATGTATTACCTCTATGTTATGATAATATAAATTTTATGTTATGATGATATAACATTTATGCTATAATAATATAATTTTTATATTATTCTTTAAATAATAAAAATTATGATATTTGTATATAAAAATTAAATTATTATAATATAAATGTTCAATTATACTACATGAATTTTTAAAAATGTAACTGATAGAAAAACATAAATAATTTCACATAAAAATTATGATATTTATATAAAAAAATTATATTAATATAACACTAACGTATTAATAATAATAAAAAATAAATATTAAATTTCAACAAATTCGGGTCACGTCCAACCACAAAAGTAACTCTACAATGTATTACCTGATGCAAAGTAAGAAAATTACTTGACCTCAATTGATGCATGTTGACCATCTTAAGTTGACCCGATCCACAAAATAGAATCATAAAAACGCTCTCATATAGAAATTTACCCTACTACTTTAGCAAATGAAACAGAGACGGAACACGCGCCATAAATTGCGCGTGGATCAGAGATAATATACTGCGAGTATAAAACAAAATAAATGGAAGAAGCTGAACTCAAATAGAAGACAGCAATAACCAAAGTGCACTCGTCACCGTACAATTATTTTTAGCCACACGCCGGTGACGGAATCTCCTGCAAACGGCCGCGCGTGCCTCTCACATCCCTTCAGCACACGCAGCACGAAATAATATGACTCGTACATGTATCGTGTAAGTTATGCTCTAGTCATCGAGGGATTGCGGCTTAGATTTTTTATTAGCTCGATAATTCGAGATGGCGCTGTTCCATTCTCAATTGCCCTTGTTTTTGTGATTTCAGGTATGAATTCGATGCGTTTGCTTCTGATTAGTACTCAGTTTTTTTATAATTTATTTTAGTTTTAGCTGAATTTGATGTAATTCGTCCCTTTTTAAAAGTTTCAATTATGAGGAGATTATCTCTGAATCTTATCCATATGTACGCTTCGGAGTTCTTTCGATTTCTGATGTCTGATTACTTGCAAGTGATGTCGTCATTCGCTCTTATCTATGATTGAATTTGGGATGATTGTGATTAATTTAGGATAAGTGTGTTTTAATCTTGACTTAATTTCTTTGAGTTCATGGGATTGGAGCTCAAAGAGAGGCATTCCTTTGTATTACCAAAGATGTTGATGGTCATGGTGCAGTGATGCTCCTGGTTATTTCCCTGTGAAAATAGTGTAATCATCTTTTGTGCATGGTGAGGTTCGGAAATTTATTGTCTGTCATCATTGGTGTTAGATGACTATTTCGTTATCAAAATTTTGAAGGTTAATTGGTATAGTTCAGGAAAAATGTTGCTTTGATAGCAATTAGGCGATCCAGATGTCTGAAGGATAGCTTGATCTTTGAGCTGGGCTTGTCATGTAGAACTCAGGTTTTCCAATGCAAGATTATTGGAGGATTTCCATTAAAAAAATCCGATTTCCTTCTGAGGTGTCAAAAATACATTTAAGATTTCTGGGTGTTGCATTGTCACAGCTAAGAAGTTAAGAATTAGTGCTTTCTCTTGTGAGAATTTGCCTTAAAAGGTGTTCTTAGAGCAGAATAGTTAGATGATGGTTGCGTGAGAAACTCTTGTTATGCTGCCAACTGAAATGGTAAATCCACGGTCCAGGTAATATATAGGAATTGTTGCTATTGGAAATGGAGTTATGAACCATAAGAAGACAGACTTTTCGTCCATGCAACTGAGTTATACTATACCTGTCTTCTTTAGCTATATCATCATTGCCAAATGAGGTATTATGTTACATGATATGGCTAGAATTTTATGCAACATTATGAGTCATGAAATTTCCGAGCCTGTATATCATCTTTTATACATGTTTCCGCTTTGCTTGCCTTTATAGAGAAGATCTTTTACAAATCGCTAACACTCAGCCTGATTCTGAATTTCCTAATATATTTCATTCAGTAACCATTGCATATATATATATATATAATTATATACCCCTTTGAGATATGAGTTTGATGGGTGTTCTTCTGGCATTAGTTAATTAGGTGACTGAAGAAGCTGCTGGTTGCTCACAACTTAAATTGAAGTTGTCGTTGTTTAAACACAAGCCAACGATGGATGCAAAACCTGCTTTGTCTATTCACAGATCAGGCTCGAGACAAATTAGTAACGTTGGTGCCTCAGCATCTCTATCTTCTTCATTTCCTGTTCTTCCAACTGCTCTGGGAGAGACATTTCCAAAATTTTCAGAATCCCAGCAAATTTCTGTAAACAGGGAATTCATGCAACAACCTCCAGCTGTTGTTTCATCATTGTCTTCTGACAGTGGTGTTGTTGGACATATATTTTCTTCTTCTTCTGGATTTTCTACCAACCTTCATTTTTCTTCTGTCCAACAACAAGAAAAGCATCCAAGGCAAGCCCCTTTCATTTCTCAATCGACAAGTAGTGGAAAATCAGTTATATTGCAACATCCTGTTGATTCTCGAGTTCTTCAATCCACTGCATCTAGTCATTTGAACAAAGAAAATAATGACTCCTGGTGCAATGATACATTGCCTGATTTTCTTGATTTTCCAATGAGTACAACAACCCAGAGCAGTCAATTATATGGTAGTAACAGTGGCGGTATCAGCATTCTGTCTGATGATCTCGGTAAACCAAATGATTGGCAGGATTGGGCAGATCAGCTTATTACTGATGATGATGCTTTAACCACAGATTGGAATGGGCTTTTTGCTGATGCAGGTGTTGCAGATCCAGAACCTAAGGTGGATGTTATTTATCTGAGCTTGAGTTCTTTAGCATATTTCTGTCTCAGTTGATAAAGTGCTAATTTTTTTTTTTTATATTTTTGTGTTTCTTCGGGTACTGTTCATTTTAGATTTCACAGCAGTCAACAAGTATCTCCTCACAGCAGCCTCACATAGCCCAACAGCTCCCAGGTACACCTGGAGAAATTTGCAACAGCGGTGGCCAATCATCTGCAAATGCTGCTCAGGGGAAGCAGCGCATGCGTTGGACACCAGAACTCCATGAGGCCTTTGTGGAAGCAGTCAACAAACTTGGCGGCAGTGAAAGTAGCTTTACTCTTCTTGCTTCAGTGATTCAAATTGGCATGGTATAAAATTATTTGCCTGTCAGTAATATCAATGATTCTATTTACAGGAGCTACTCCCAAGGGTGTCCTGAAACTAATGAAAGTTGAAGGATTGACCATCTATCATGTAAAAAGCCATCTACAGGTACGTGGTATTCTGCAGTAATGGCCTTTCCTCAAATCTGTATCCATTGGACTTCTAGCTTTTCTTAAATCTGTTTCCTGTGCTGCAGAAGTACCGAACAGCTAGATACAAACCAGAGACAACAGAAGGTTTGCACATGATTCCCCCCAACATTTCCGTGTTTCTGGAATCATTCCTTTATTAACAGTAAAATCAATAATGATGAAGCTATATGGCATCATCTGTTTCTTCATCATATTAGAATGAAGTTGGTTTTCTTTCTTTTTTTTTTTTTTTACCTTTTTTTAGTGACTGGTTCAAGTAATGATATTATCATTCTTTTTTCTATCTGATTTCTAAGTTGATATGGCTAGTTGACTTGTATATCTCTTGTTCTTGCCTTTCCAAATGACCTAGTTCATCCCCTAATTGTTCTTAACATTTTTATTTCCTAATCACTAATTGACTAATAATTGCAGAAGATTACCTCTCAGTACTCTTTCAGCTATGTACAATGCCAATATCCAACTTCTTTATCCTCATTGATGCAGTGTCAGTCTAGTTGTCTGATTTAGTTTATCATTCTCCGAGGTTCCATAATCAGACCATCTTTTTCTTCTTATTCTAAGAGATGCACTTTTATTTTTGTTGCCCGGCCTAGTTTTACCCCTATGAATGGTGTTTTTCCTACTTCCCTAATGTTGTTCTCTCCTTATTTCAGAATAAAATGTTATTTAAAAGCTTGAAGAATTAGCGTTAAGTTTTTTTTTTTTGGAAACAAAATGCTATAACTGCTTTAGGCAGTGAACTCCACCTTACATTTAGTTATTGTATCAATTTTTTCTTCTCTGCTCACTCAGTGATAACCCCAAACACGGGTTCTACTCTTTCTTCCACTTGTGTATTAGCTTCTCAAATTACTATGGGTTAATGTGTATCAAAGAGACTAATAGTTTCCATGGACTAGTTAAAAATCATCTTTTGTTTGCAGAATCTGCAGATAAAAGACCTGCGTCCATTGAAGATTTGTCTTCCCTGGATTTGAAAACGTGAGTTTTTTTAATAATGTTTGTACAATGTGTATTTTGGATTCTGAATTTTCTGCATTAGTTTATTAAGCAATAACTCCCTCGACTCTGAATGCCTAGTTAAAGAGGAATTGGTACTGACGATGCAAATATTGAATGATTGCTGGATCAGAACAGATTTAAATCCTTTAGATGGGAAGCATAAAAGCTATCAAAATAGCTTTATATCCCTTTTTCTCTGTTACTCTTCTATAAAACCATGTCCAGCCCTTCCACCTGCTACTTTTGATATTTGGCTGTTAGTCATGAGTCTCATGACTATTCTATTTTAGTATCCAAGCTGTGTGAAAGAATAATTGCTTAAGTTGTGATTGCATAATAAGGAAGAGTATGTATCAGGGAAGAGGATGAATAAAAGCAAGAAATGCAGAGATGGAGGGGTGTGTGGTACTCTAATGCTTCCAAAACATATTAATGATGTAGACTTTTGGTTTTGGAACACTCGATGAAATTCTCACAAACATGCTTCATATGGAGTTTATCATTTAAGGAAAAAGCATACAAAGATTTTGAAATGTATAAAATTCTTGATAATATATCTGGTCTTTTTGCTGCTTTCTATGCCCAATATATTTCTTGCTTATTGTTATGCATCTATGGTTTTCCAAATCAGAGGTATTGAGATCACTGAAGCACTGCGATTACAGATGGAAGTCCAAAAGCGGCTGCATGAACAACTTGAGGTATGAATTTGTGGTTTGAAAGAATTTCTCAGTATGAAGGTTGCTACTAGTTGGCCAGTAGATGTTTTAGAGAGTTGGCACATATATAGTCTTTGATTTCAATGAAGCCAATGACTAAATGTCTATTAGTTTACTATTTTAGTGCATGTGAAGAGTAATCTGCATGCCTTGAGCAGCAAGACAAAAGCATTCTTGGTTTGAGATATATGTTGATGTTAGGCATATAAGCTAGGGAGCCCTAAGTTAATCCAAAACTGGTCAAAGGTAAAGGGTTAACTCCCACTTATATACCCTTCCATACTTTCATGTGGAACTGATGTGGGATATCATAACAGTTGAGGACGAAATAGTTTGTTTCTTTCGTACATAAATTTAAATCATAGCTTTCCCTGTAGGATCTCTTCTCGTTAAGGTTGCATGGGTATATTATTAATACAAAAGATACAATTTGTTGTTCTACTTAATAGCTTCTTGGTGTGAAACATGTAGAAAGCTACCCCTTTCGGTCTTCTCTCTTTGGCAAACCATATCAGGGGATTATAACTCAGGTTTCTCCTCATATACTGATGCATAGTTACTCAATCTACAGATTCAAAGAAATCTGCAGCTTCGGATAGAAGAACAGGGGCGATATCTTCAGATGATGTTTGAGAAGCAATGCAAATCAGGCATAGACTTGGTGAAGGGGGCTTCATCCACCACTGAGATTAAAGAGGTAACAGATGTGGTGCAAAATTCTCCGGCCAAAGAGAATTCAATATTAGAAGCTGAAAAGAAGGAAGCCGAAGGTGAGCCATCCAATATAGCAAAATTATCAGGCGAAAATTCTCAGCTAACGGGTGAGAAACACAAAGCTGTTGAGGCTAGAGTTCTTGAAATCCCTGAGGCAAGTGTCAGAGGCACACCTGATTCGCCACCAACAAAACGTACGAAAGTTGATGAGTAGGTAAATAGATCACCCCCTCCTTGAGTAGGGCTCAGCTCATAAGGAGCTGTGAAGTTCTAGTTTATTTGTTGAATGAAACTCCTCACAGGAGTCGTCGTTGGCTTTTGTTTTCCGTAAAATGTAGTTTATACCGATCGTTGACTGTTCGACTATCGTGTAACTTTGAATTTCCTTAGACATGTAGTCTTCTGACTTGGGCGCATGACAGAGATTGTAGAATTTTTGATGAGGAAATGAGGTTACATTTTCGCCCCCAGAATTTTGAGAATTGAAGCATTGTACAAAAGTTAAAACCCAAGTTTAATAATTTGGGTTTTTGGTAATAAGTACCTATAATATGTGGATCATCTCTCTCTGTTAGATACGTGCATAAGTCAGAATTTCATTGTGCAGAATTTCTGAAAAAAAATAAAAAATAATAAAATTAGGATTACAGCCATAAAACAACTTAAACAAATGGACCTCCATATGTTTAAGAATATGAGCCAGAGAATTTTTAAAAACATTAAACATTTGAAAGAAAGAAAGAACAAAATGGTTAAAAGAAACAAAATGCATAGAAGAAACAAAATGCATAGAAGAAACCAGAAAAGGTGACAGTAGTGGCCTAGTGGGTTGTATGGCAAGTGCAAGAATATTAGGAACATACTACTCAACATATTCCTTTTACATGTAATTATTGGGCAAAGATGCAATAATGGGTTGATGTTGAGGTGTAAATAAGTCACTACTCTTTTTTTTACAGTAAATACATTCACAACCTTTAAATTATGATGCAAAGACATCTAATGTTCAAATTATAAAGCAAGTTTGTCGTAAGACATGTCAGCAATCCTACATTTTAATAATAAATTTATTTCTATTTCATCCATATACACAATATACAACCAAACCAAACTTTAATTTTTTTATATTTTATTAGTGACATGAACCCAACATTTAAAAAAAAAAATTCTCATTATTTAATAATTACATATTGTTTTGGGAATCTTTTTTATTATATTTCAAAGGTATAAAAAATGGATTAAATTTTTTGATATTTAAATCCTCAATTACAATAAGGAAATATTTTACTATACATTTAAAATAAGCTACAAACACAATAACTAAATTAAATTACAATAGTTGAAATATAAAACGAAAGAATTTAAAAAAATATATATATATATTAAAACCGAAACAGAAATTAAAACCCCACGATACGATTTCGGTTTGAGGTTTCACAAATTTTTGAATTGAAATCAATGATTCGAATCGTTTGAATATCTCTAAACTCAAGATTGGGCAACCAACCAACACATGACTTTTCTCCCTTTTTTTTTTTTTTTTTTAATATTTGGTTTTGTCTCATTCTATGACTCAACCTTAAAAAGTCACCAATAAATGTATCCCAACATTGAATTGCTGCAATTTAATGTATAAATTAATGTTTTAAATGTTTTTTAATTCTTTTGCTATTCACATGTAATTGAATGTATATACCGTTTAGTAAAATGTTTAAAAATAGGGTAATTTCAGAGTGCACCTGAATATTGAACTTAAAATATTATATATATCACATTTGTTCTTTTGGAAAACAAAAGGTTAGAAATTCTGATGGACCGTCTGTCCCGAGGCCTACTGATGAGTTGGGCTTGGTTAGGATGATAAGCCCAGTCACAATGATGAGCCCACCTCATCCTGCTAAACGGTGGGTTAAAATGAATTGTGGATCGACCCGTCTTAACACCTCCACTAATTTTTTAGCTGGTGATGAGTGTTAGATTCAAATTTCAATGTAAGATCAAAAGCAACTGATGAGTGATGATGAGCTTTGGGAGCTCTAGATGGCCAATTCATCTGGTTCCACCAATGATATTGATAACCCCTAAACATAGTAGGCGTAGAAGTGCGTTGAAAAATGAAAACAAGTGGAGAACTTCTATGCCTCAATATAAACAAATCAATCCAATCAACCCCAATTCATTTCATATGTAATGTATTACAACAATGTCTAATGATACACACAAGAAAAAGGGAAAGAATAAAAAAAGAAATCAAATAAATAAGCATAGACAAATTGCAATAGAATTCACAGACATAAACAACCATGAGAGATAATAATAACAAAATACAGAAGAAACAGTAAAAAAATAACAAAATAAAAAGAAACAATTTTCCACACACCACCCACCCCCAGGAGGCCTCTTCTAAGGAAATTGATCTTCAGCTGCACCTCTTTTGAGAGCTCTATCCAGTCTTGTCTCAAAGGGAGTGGAATGCCAATTAACTCTCTTATCCTGCGAATATATATCATAAGGTTTTAGCACCAAATGTGGTGAATGCAAAAATCATCTACTGCTTTCTCATTTCAGAGATACCTCTCTGTACTTGCTGGTTGTGTTTGGTATGCCTTTAAAAGATGAGGCTGAATCTGAACGCTTTGTTGAACCTGAATGATTCCAATAGGTCCCAACGGTGCCTATAATAGGCATCTCATCAGGGCTTCGACTTGGAGACTTCCTTGGGGAGGGAGATGCTGAAAATTGTCTTAGCTCCTCAACTGTCAATGCACCCAAAATCGGCCTATCTTCAAAGCTCCTCACAGGAGTAGTACTACCATCTGATGCTGTTGTCTCTCTAGATTTAGTGATTGTCTCAAAGCCACTGAAAGTGGCCTTCTTGGAGGCTGTTGTGATTTCAGGTGAACCCAACCAGTTTGAAAGACTTGCATCAACTGCTATTTCTTGATTTGCATTTTTCGATGGATGAGATTTTGTCTTGAAACCACAGGGTGTCTGCACAAATGTTGGTTCTGAGTTGAACGATACACGAGGTGCCTCAAAGGTAGCAAAGTTCTCCTTTTGCGGCCTCACTAGATGTGTCCCTTTTGACTTTACAGCTTTCCACTGAGTAATGTTCTCCACGGGGTTGAGCACTGAATTAATGTAACCACTTCTATCTCTGGCATTAGTTTTTGATCCAAATGCTTTTGATTCCTCATCAAGCAGCTGAGTTTTCACCATGGTACTCTCTACTTCCTGAGTAGTGGCTTGTGGTGAAAGATTTCCAGTCCTCGATTCCATCGATGCAGTTATAACAGATTCTGCCCACACTTCCTGGCTGGAAATCAGAGCATCAATATCTTCATCACAGTAATCATCTTCATCTTCATCCAAATCATCCAAGTCACTATCACCATACTCTTCAGCTTCATCATCACTTTCTCTGGCATTGTGGTACCTATGATTCGGAGGATAGGATCCAACACTGGACGTGACTGAATTATCATCTTCAGATATTGAATATGAATGACTTGATGTTTTCAAATTGTCCTGCTTTTCTTTCTCATTTGTATTACACTCTGGCAAGGATTCAATACTTTCATGGACTGAAACATGCTCATACGTTGTGATATTTGAGTTAAATGTAACTCTCTTTTTAGGGCTGGCAGTCAGTTGCTCCACTCTCTTAGGGCTCGGATTCAGCTGCTCTACCCCCTCGGGTTTATATCTGCACTCCAAATTGAGTTTAATTTTTAGCAGTTAGAAATTTAGAAAGGTACTCAAAAAATCATACACACATACATATAATCATAATATGAATCTAATCATCTCACAAGCAGGGAGCAAAGATCCAATTCAGTAAAAGAGTTAAGATTAAATCAAAGCTTACCCCAACTCTGAAACAAAGTCGATGTGGGTGGATTCAGTGACCGACTGATCTGCAGAGATTAATTTTTCCTGATGAACATTCTGAACTCGTCTCTGCACCACAAATTTTATCATTTGATTCAGCTAAGATTTAAGTACAACAATACAAACAATAGAATAAGGAAAACAAGGAAGGCTCTTGATCATCATTTATTTAGAAGTGTGTAAAAAAACTATCTGTCAATTCAACCCTGGATTCCTACTTCGTTATATCAAACTAAAAAATAAAAATAAAAAGGCTGGTTTTCTATCAATAAAATCTCTGCTCATCTTTCATATAAAAAAAAACTGATAAATTAGGGCAATTACTAAAACTCTGTCTGGTTCCTGAATTAATTAGTAAGAATGCACCAATCAATCTAAACAATAAAAACCTAATCAAACAAAATCAATTCTAAAATCCATAAAACCACAAAATCCCAAAAATAATCAACAATTCCATCAGCTTTCTCCAACAATCTCCCTCAAAATCAAACGCAAAAGCCAAGTAGGAAGTAAAAATTGAAGTCCTTACTTGTCTTTGAGGGCTGGCTCGGTTAATCTTGTGCCTGCGGCGTTTGTTCTCCTTCTCACCACCGAAGCATCCAAGAAAACATCCCATCTTCAAAAAAGAAATAAGTTTCTAAGAAGCCAGAATTTGTTTGCTTTCTTTCTTAATTTCAGAGAATTAAGGGGTCAAATGATCAGAGTAGGAGTTCATGGAGAAGGATCTCCATGGTTTTCTAGAGAGAGAGAGAGAGAGAGAGAGCTGGCGAGGGGGAAACGGTCGATTTAGAGTGGTAGGGTTTAAGTGTGCGCTTTTTTTTAAAAGAAGCAAGTGACCGTTAGAGCTTGACATCAATCATGGACACAGCTGTAAACTTTTTAGTTTTTTTATCTTTTTAATATCATGAAGTATTATTAATAATAATTATTATTATTATTTTATAAAACTAGAATAATCATATACATCATTATTCATATTGTACATATGCAATATTTAATTATCTTTTTGAAAACTAAAGAGAACTTATAAATTATTCTAATATGATGTTTGAAATCTTATATACTTTTTTTTTAAAAGTGCTTGTAAATTTTTTTAAGATATCTTTTATTTGAAATATGATGTTTGGAAGCTTACAATTGTTTTTCCAAAAGAAAGGCCGCTCCATCTTATTTATGAAATAAGGTATTGTTTTTATAAAGTTCTTTAAATTTAATTATTTTAGTACTTAATGATGATTGTACGAAAATAAATCAATCTAATTTATTATTTATAAACATATTAATGTTCTTTTGAATAAGACTAGTATTTTCTCATGTGTGTTGCACGAATTATAATATTTATAATTGATTTTAAAAATCATGATATTAATGGATTCAAAATTTTATATTCGCTAAGTTAGCAAAAAAAAAAAAAAACAACATAATATAAAACAAATAATGTCTACAATAATAACTAAAATATAATAATTACAACACTCACAAAATTTCTTTATATACAACATTAATTGATACATAAATAAAGTTATGAATATAGTTAATGTTAATACATAAATATAAAACTAAGAAACAACAATAATAAATAATTGGACCATAATATTTTAATTTCATTATGTCCCAAGGATTTGTGTTTTTGTAGATTTAACTTTTGGGCCATGGTCTTATTATTTAAATTCTATAGCTTTAATTATTGTAAGATTTTTGAAATAAATTTAACTTTAAAAATAATATTTAGATTTTTTAAAATAATTATCAGATTTTGAAAATAAATTTCAAATTGTTCAAGAAAATTGTGGATTAGTTATATTTTTATTTTTATTTCAATTAATGTTCTTAAAATTTCCAAATAATTTTGAAATTTTTAATATTTTATTTTTAAAATCAATCACTTTTAAATTTATTATTATTAATTTTATTGTAAAACTTTTTTAAGATTTCACTTGTTTATGTGTAGATATTTAAAATAACTTTTCTGATTATTTATTATGAAAATTTTAATGCCATTATTTTAATTCTTTTATAATTTTGATATTTAAACCTTACAATTTAATTATATGAAATTGTTATATTTAAAAAAGAGTTATTCAAATTATTATGGTCTTTTTCACTAAAATTATGTTTAATTAAGAGAATATGAGATTTTATCAATTACTATTAAAGTTCAATTATTCAAGGCAAACCCAATTAGCTTTTTTATTAAAATATATACATAAATAAGTTTAATTATTCAAAGCAAATCCAATTTTCATGAATACATAATATATAATTTTTTTAATATTTTATTACGATAGTGACAAATTTGAGAGAAAAAATGACATTTTTGTAAATTTTCTCAACTGACCTCCTTTTATATTAGTATAGATTTGTTTTGGTTGACTTTTTTAGTAAACTACAGTCTACAATTATTAAGCAGTTGGTTATACAGTGTTTTTCCACATTACTCAAATAATATAAGTGTCGTGACTTTTAGTATAACAATATACTATAACCATATAACATATAACAAATTGAGTTTTATTTTTAAATTTTTAATCATATCTAAACTTTGTGTTTCTATAGGTAAAGAAACACGTCTCGAATGGTTTTATATACTCATTCCATTGTGTTGTTCTGTTGAGGTAATTTAAGTTCTTTATGGCTTCAATTCAATTGTCCCAAACTATTACCAATCTGCAACCTTGTAATTTTGTTTTGAGTTATGTTGGAGGCAAAAAGTCACTATTTTTGGTACTAATATTTCTTTAAATTAAAAATCAAGTTTTGCATATAGTATATTTTTTGATGATATTCAATTTTGGCTTGTATTTGTGTTTTTTCATTATCTGGTTTTCTTTTCCAAGGGCACAACTAAGGAGCTTAATCCTTGTTTGATCATTATGGGATTGTTATACTGTGTATCTGTGATTTGCTGTCAAATTAAACTAACTTTTCTTTACATATATGGTTAAATTCTTTGCAAGTTGCCTCTTTTCTTTTCTGTTGAAAACTCCATTGTGTAACAATGAAACTTACTATTCTCATTCAAACAATGTATTATTAGTATACAATTATGCAATTCCTCACATTCCCATCTTCATCTTCAAAATGCATTATTCCCACTCTCTCTCTCTCTCTCTACCTAAACACCATAATACACTTTTATGTTTCTATCAGCTTGTGCAACAAATAGCTTCTCATTCCAGTACACCACGTCCGTTATCGTCGAATTACAACCAATACTTCCAAGATTTATGGCATCTCTTTCATCTACATCTTCTTCCCGTATCTCATGAACCCTAATCGTCTTATCCCACCCCCCACTAAACACCCATTTCCCTTTCTTGCAAAGGGAGAAAACACCCCCTTTGTGAGCCCTTATGGACTTCACAACCCCATCGTTATGCCACACGTTTATGGTGCCATTCTCGTGACCAGCCAACAACAAATCACCGTCCATTGACAGACACAAAACAGGCCCAACTTTGCCCTGTCCTAACACTGCCAACTGGCTATGATCACTAAGAGACCATAACCGGATACTCCCATCCCAGCTTCCACTATAAAGGACACCGTTGCTAACTACTAGAGACGAGACAACTGAGCTGTGTCCACTCATAGTGCATGAGATTGTGTGGTCGCGCAATGACCATGCTTTTACCATTTTGTCCCCGCTCCCAGTATAGAAATATTCAGTCCCCGATATGGCCATAGCATGGATGCCACTATACCTCCAATCCTTGTTCTCATACAGTTTCTTTAATGGCTCTTCACAAAAGGGTTGACCACCTTTCCAAATACATATAACTCCTTCATTGTCACCACTAATGCACAATGGTTGTTCACCATCTACATAAACGAGAGACGTGATTCTATGCTCATGACCCTTGAACGAGTGTAGACTTGTGAAATCATGTATGGACCATACATGGACTAGCTTATCATACGAGGAGCTGAACAAGAACCCCCCTCCTATGGCTAACCCTGTGACACAATCAAGATGACCTTTCATCTCTATGCATTTGAGACGACCCCGAGAGATACCATCAATAATATCTCTTTCAACCCTCGATTCTACTTCATCTACATTTACCAACTCTTTCTCAGTTTCCTCAACCATGAAACATACATCTCCAAGAACCACACAATGATCTGAGTTTTCTTTCTTTAGTTCCTTCTTTAAGCTGAGTCCTGTATCAAATTGTGGTTTGATAACCAACTCCCTCAAGCATTTCCACAATTCAGTTAAAACTGGTCGATTTCCAGGTTCGTATGCGAGACATCCAAGCAACATCTTCAATAAAGAAGTGCATTCTAACCTACTTCCTAACAGTGCTGCAATTTTGTCCATCCAAGTCATGTACAAACCCGAAAAATCAGAGTCTGTTTCATCTCGAATGGCATTGATAAGTGAGAAAGGTTTCACCTCTTCAACAAAAGAGGTTCCAACAATAACACGAACCAGCAAACAGGCTACTAACCAAACATCTGAAGCATAACCAACTTCATACTTAGATTTTTGAGTCTCTAACTCAATCCCATCCTTCACAACTAAGCTCGATAACATCTCAGGACTAATAAACACAAGGTTTAGATTCATTTCCAAAGCACTTCCCACTGTCATATTCACTCTCCTACTAGTACTTAGAACCTCACTTAAATCTATATAAACACGACCAAAATGATTGAAACTAATACAATTCAGACTCAAAAATCCAAAAACAAGCCCCTCAAAATGCAAGCAGCTAAAGATTTCGCAAATCTCCATACCCACCATCCCTAAAACACCTATTTCTTCACTACTCAATATTTCCATTTCATCATCTTTTTTCTTAAGAACACACTCAACCAAACTAGGCGAAGTAAACTTCTCAA
This sequence comes from Scutellaria barbata, assembly GCA_028654395.1. NCBI lineage: Eukaryota > Viridiplantae > Streptophyta > Magnoliopsida > Lamiales > Lamiaceae > Scutellaria > Scutellaria barbata. The sequence continues at coordinate 22,047,412 of CM053649.1, forward strand.
ACACAATGTAAACGCAGTTATTATCCTCGTCATACCAACACCCATAAGCCTTTTCCACATTACTCACTCTATGAGTTGCATTTAGTATAATTCTCAATCTATTTCTCTCCACTTCTTTCATCTTATATAAAACAGTCACAATTCTAGACTCATAGCTAGACTTGAAAAGTTTAGAATCTTCTTCTCTCTCTACAAAAACCCCAACTTTAACGAGCCCTACACTCTCTCTCCCCCTCAGAACACACCCAATCACGTGATCGCTCTCAAAAGACTTGTAAACCTTTCCATTAACTACCCCACCATCATAATCCACACATGTTTCCTCAATCGAAATACAATCTTTCGGGAGAATCCATTTCTTCCATGTAGAATAGAACTCAGAAGACCACAGCTTTTGAAATAAAACCGACTGGTTTTCCCCAATTTTCGCCGGCGATGGTGGTGAAACGACATTTTTCTCCTTGACAGGGTGGCGATGCTGGAGGGCGAAGGAGAAGTAGAGGAGGTCGATGTTCTTGGGAAGGGAGGAGGGGTTATTTGGTAATTTCATGAGAAGGGTGCAGACGGTGCAGCGGATGGTGTTGGGGAAGGGGCGGGGAAGCAGATTCAGGCAGGTTTCGCAGGTGGTGTGGCCGCAGCTGAGGACGCGTGGGATAGCCGATACGTCGTCGTATGGCTGCAGACAAACAGGACACTCCGGTGGCTCGGCCTCGTCCATGGCGGCCAGTTGAGAATTTCGCGGGGCTGATTGTTGACTTCAATTCTGTATTTACAAAACAAAAGAAAGGGAAAGATAAAGAGTAATCAAAAAAAAAAAAAAAGATAAAAGAGTAATCAACTCAACCATGAAAAGTTTCTATATATTTCTGGAAAACAGGGCCCACTGGCCAACAAGGCATAACTGCAACATTTTTATTTTTTTGTCAAAACTGACCACTTAATGTTATTATTGTGAAATGGTAATTTTATTATCTATTATTATTAAATTAAATTATTTTTATAATTTAATCTTTATCATGGGGAATGGTTATAGATTGATCATATAATAATTAAATTTAGAGGATTTTATTGGTTCAAATCCTGAAAGATAGATCAATTATCAATTTGGTGTATGAAAGATTAAATTTATCAATGAGAACTTGAAATTTTTGAAATTATCAAACTTAGAATTCCAATTGAAAATAAGAAATATATATATATATATATATATATATATATATACATTATTATAAATATGTGTATTATAATTATGTAACATATATAAAACTCTACATAGTTTTATTGTATTACCGATAAAATAGATAAAGTCATATTTTTACATTCAAGCAATTATAATCAGAGTAGGTCTTGCGGAAGATCGCCTTAAATATCTTATTATATGGGATGAGCCGACCTGATTCAATCAACATGGGTTAATATCGTTGACCCAAAAGTATTATATGATATATATGAGAGTATTACTAATATTTTTATGTGTATTATTTGATATTTTCAAATATTATTCCATAATACACATACAAATATTATGTAATACTTTTGGGTGTAACATTTAATACTTTCAAAAATATTTTATAATATATATATATATATATAAATATTATATTATGAGAATAAAAGTATTACTCGTCAAATTACAATTTCTCAAATTAAATCATTGATTTCCTATTACGCATAAAAGTTTTACCTTATACAAACAAAAATATTGCATATATTATTTATCAAATTATAATTTTTCAAAAGTATTACATGATAAGAATAAAAGTATTAGTTGTGAAATTACAATTTCCCAAATTATATTATGAAATCTTTTTGTATGTATCATTTAATACCATTGCTTCCAAGATTTATTTAAACATTTTAAAAAATAGAATATTTTATTTTATTATATATATATATATATATATATATATATATATATTATCTCATCAAAATTCAAACATTCATTTTATAAAACAATGTACAAAGGGGCTGAAATCCCCATAAGCCTATGAGGAAACACCCCTGCCAGTCAACACGGAATTCTAGTAATGATGTCTTGCAACTCTTGTCAACTTTCCACTGTCGATTGTAGATGAAGAAGATGAAGAAAGATTCTATTGATAATCTTCACTGAGGGGAAAGATTACAATGAGATTTGGTGAAGTTTACTAATGAATCAAATAGTCAAAAATGTTCATCCTTCTTCCATTTATATTAAGCCAAGTAAGGAAGAAAGTTATTTTTGGCTTAAACTAATTAATCAATTAATTAAACAAAAACTAATTAACTTTTAATTATAACCTCTTTTCCTTTAGAATCAATTGGCGGTAATTAGTCATTCGGTTCTTCATAATTTTATTGGATTCTCTATTTTAAGCGAAGTAAGGAAGAAAGTTATTTTTGATTTAAACTAATTAATCAACTAATTAAACAAACAGAAAAACTAATTAACTTTTAATTATAACCTCTTTTCCTTTAGAATCAATTGGCGGCAATTAGTCATCCGATTCTTCATGATTTTATTGGATCCTCTATTTTAAGCGTAGTAAGGAAGAAAATTATTTTTGGCTTAAACTAATTAATCAACTAATTAAACAAACAGAAAAACTAATTAACTTTTAATTATAACCTCTTTTCCTTTAGAATCAATTAGCGGCAATTAGTCATCCGATTCTTCATGACTTTATTGGATCATCTATTTTAATTTGGTATTTTATCTTATATTTTAATATTTTTAATTTTTATTATGTGTAATTTATAAAATAATGATATCAGTTTTACACTTAACGTGAAGTAAATATAAAATAGAGAATCTTGTTTATTAATTTAAAGATTTTGCATCTTTGGACCATTAGGATAGAGGTAACTTCAACGGCTTGTTAAATAGAATTTAAAAAAAAAATACAAATTTAATTTTTATATTAAATAAATCAATATTTAAAAAAAAACATTTATGCTCCATTTGAATAGAGATAATTAAAATGCGATATTTGATATGAATGAATTTCAAATTAGAAAATTCACTCATATTGCTCAAAAATTAATTCAAATAGAATATAATGGATTTCAATTCAAATACAGGTAATGGATTTACTACTACAAAATTCAAATGTGTTCTCAAATCCCTACATCCAAATGAAATCTTATATAATTCTAATATTAATATTTTAATAAAATATATTGTTAAAAAGGTATTTTGGAAATCCCGAAGTTGATAAAATAAGATACAAGAGTTACATAGTTCAATGGACTATGTGCAATAAAAAAAAAGTATAAAATTTCAAGATAGCTACAAAGTTTAATGGAATTAATCATTTAACAAACTTATGACAAGTTTCAAACTATTCATTAAAATAATTTAAGTTGAGTTGATAGAAGCTCAAGTTTGGCTATAAAAATTGATTAAGTTTGAGTGGTGATCAAGCTTCAAATACTTTTAGTCTTGACTTCGAGCCTAGCAATATTTCAACTCGACTTGATTACACAAGAGTTAATCCCAGGACCTATATTGATTGCAGACACTTCCCTCAATATCACTATCAGTTTTTTCATAATAGAACCAAAAGCAGAAGCAATGATTAACAAGTGAATCACTGGTTTTGAACACTAGATCACTTATCAAAGGTATATCAAGCCAACATTCTTTTAACCATTTCTTCACAAGTTCACAGCGTTGGCCATCTCTCTACATAATTCCCAACAATCAAGTATCCACCAAATAGTATCCATTTATAACATGATTAACATTAAACAGTTAAACTTTCCAAAAAAAAAAAAAAAAAGAACATGATTAAGGATAGGGTAACACGCAACAAGCAGCTATCGATTCCAAGATCCAAGTGTGTGGAATCACCCGAGCTTTGAGACATTTGGCCGCAATCTCAGCTTCTGATGTCCTCTTCAACATAAAAGAACTCACTTCTTTTGCCCCACATCCTTGAGGGTAATCATTATTGTAAACAACTAAAGTTGTCGAGATCACTTGTTCACTGTCTCTTTCTGCAACGGTCATCTCTATGCTCTCGGAAATGGTCCCCCCACCAACGCTAACTAAATCTAAGAGATCAGTCTTGTAAGATGGAACAAAGTCCCCACTGAAATAGAAGCTCAAACCATCGAAAAGCTTTGGAGCCTGCACAAGAAAAGAGGGAGATAAATAAGAGGTCAAAATGATACATTTCTCCTTGATTTTGTTAGTGTGCTTACATTCTCTGATACCCTTAATCTGCCAGTTCTGGGGCCATCACAACACCCATGATTGTCCACATTAACTTCAAAAGGTTCTTCATTCACAGGACAATTTGCCTCCACACAAGCTTTTACCCCTAAATATGAAAGATTTATTGCAAAATCATTAGGTAGATTTTTAAACACCACAAGTTTGTCGATGATTTTTTACAAGGTTGCTAATCTAAAGCAGCTAGTTGACCCATAGAAAAGAAGATGCATAGAGCTTACAATCCATAGAAAGTATCCATTTCCCATTCAAAATCGCCATGAGAACTTTCAAAGTTCTACTGCATGCACCAATTGAATCTGTCGCTGCAATCACATGTGTGACATTTGGATTCCAGAACTTGTACATGGTAGCACCACAAATTGCAGCTAACTTGGCCACCAAACACTAAGTATGGGAAAACGAAAAACAAAGGAAATTAAGATGATTGAATAGATAGCATGATACTTGCAAGTATTCAGAAAAGGTGCAAGAGAAAAGAATTAACTTCATCGAGAAAGTCAGCAAGGCAAACAACTAAACTAACACCAAATTAAAGACAACCTTATCTTCTGAAGATAGAGCTGATCCGCAAAACACCCAGTTTTTAGGCCAACAAGCAGAGATTGTGGAAAAATTTAACTGTTCAGGGGTGCTGTGTGTACAATAACAAAAATGATTAGAGGTATGCCCTTAGCATAAGATGAAGAAGTAAAATAAATAGTGAATGATGATTGTAAACTTCCATACATTGGATTAGGCAAGGGACACATTTCTCCACGGGGGCGCTTTCTAGACTTGGACTTTTCACTTGGAAATTTAATTGATTTGTGAGAAGGGCATAGCATTAAAAAGTTTTCCTGCAAAATAAATACATGTTTAATAGTGGGATCAGCCTTAAGAAGCTAAACTGGCAGGAAAATACAGCTAACTTACACAATCCCATCTGCACTCTTGGACTTCAACAGCACAAGGTACATGATAACTTTTTCGACAGGACTTTGCAAAGCAGCCAAGTGCTGCTCCTTTTATCCCACAGCTACTGCACTTGAGCTTAGAAGCTCGTGCTAGTTCTAACTCCAAATTCACAATAGTTTCTCCATCAAAATAAACTTGAGGGGTCCTGCAATCAAGAATTCATACTATGGATGATTAGTTTGTAAGCATTATTTGCAAACTTTTAGGATGCACTAAAACGTTCATTAACATCTTGATAGATGATTAGCTCAACCCTGAATTTTATAACACGGGATTCAAATTCACACATGTTTTAGCTCTTTTTTTATCAAGGTAGGTAATCAAATATCAAAATTTTACAGAAGGGGCTAATGAAAACAAATCTCATACCATTCTATGCATTTAGTGTGGACGGGAATGGACTTGGAAAAGGCAGGTTCACCTCTTGTTACCTCCTTTCCATCTGAATAGTGCAACAAGTTTCCAGTCCCCTACAACACCAAATAAATATGAAAATAAATAACTATGGTAACCTCCCACGAAGAGAATGAGCAACTTAATCTAAGTCAGAAAATTACTTCTGATATCATAGAAGAATGGCAAAAGGCACAAACACTTCCATTCACATACAATGCATCACAGGGTGCAGTAGATGAAATGGTGTAAGTGTTGTCCTTAGCATTGTATTCCTCACAATTGGAACCTGCAGGATTAGAACATGGAACAATGTGCTTGCTGTATGCATGAGTTGGCAAAATTGTATCAGCTGATCCATAGTTCAGCTTCTTTTGTCTCTTAAGTTCCCTTGTATTAAAAGTGTCTTTCACATCCATTCTACTTGCTTGTGTACCTGAATTATCTCCAACAGAGTTCTTAACTCTATTGCTTTCTGTGCCCTGCAGATGTCAGTTATGGAGTATTAGAGAAAAGAGATGTATGAGTGTGGAACTACATCAGTTTGATAAATGTTGGCAGAAGCAGTAATTGATTGCTCGATAGTCTAATGACAAGTCAAACTGCCAGCAGTCCAATAAAAACCCAAAACTTACAAAAGGAGGAAATATATGGTGTACTCAATAAAAACATTTTAGTAAGTGCAAGACAGTGACAAACATATGCAACATGATAAGCGCACAAGCAGTATAAAATGTTAAGCCAAATCAATTTTGTAACAGGCTATATGAGCTGCATTCACCGGCCTTGAAACACCCACATGTGATACTTTTGCAATTTGACACTCAGTTTATGCAAAACAAGAGATTTCAAACTTTTTATCAACATTCAACTGTTCAAAGTTAAAAGCTAAGCAGCTAACACCTTACATGCATCAAGGAGAAGCAGGAAAAACTTTGTAGCATAAAACTATGTGTTATAATATGATGAGGCGTACCATATAACAGAAGGGAGCAAATAAATTAGTTTTTAAAGTTCACTTAGTTTACTGGAAGAGAGTATTTAGTTACCTTTAGAATGTTTCTTGTGCATGTCAATGTAACCAAGCATGGAAACCACACAATTTTTTAGCATGGGTTTAGAAAATTGTTCACAAGCATATATTGCATGCCATGGGTCTTGCAGTTATTTGTTCCAACATTGCAGTAACAGTAGTATAATGCACTAAACTTTCCATATAGACATCTGATTCAAGAGCAGTCAAAATTTTCTCTTCCAACCAAAATTGAGTGTTAACAATAGGGAATATTTGAATAAGACAATAAATATTTGGGAAAAACATTATATACATGAAACATGTTGGGATCATTATTGTGAATCGTGCTGAGATAAATTTAACATATTTCCATGAACATATGAATGCTATTAACATTAGGAAAGTTTTATACTAATTCAGCTTGACATCAGAGAAGCAGGAACATTCTTATGCAAATGAAGCAGTGATCGACCATCCGACTTCTACTGAATCTATCCCATACAGGCAAGAGGTATAGGATGATGCAACAAAAGTTACAATATATTTCAGCATAAAAACACCACTTTCAGTTAAGCTCTCAAGATGAAAGATCATTTGAGTCTTACCCCATTTCTGCCACCTGAATTGCTATTGTGATCTTCTGCACGTTTGGCATCAACAGAGGAAGGAGAGCTGCCAGGCGACATTTCTGGAACATGATTCACATCCAATTCTTCGGATATAGAACACCTATTTAACTGCATCCCAATTGGAGCACCATCAATTGGCAATACATTAACATGATTAGTCTTTGCCTTAAGTGCTGTTTCACCGAGTTCTTTAGAGATGGAGGCCTGACTTCCAGAATCTACAAGAACAAGAGAATTGTATAAAACAAGTCACAACACTCAAGATTGTTTCAGCAAAACAATAAAAATAAGTTTTTTGTCTACCCTTCTGTTACTAACCAGTGGATAAAAGTGGCAAGATAGCAGAGTTAAAAGTAGCATCCAAGCTTTTATAAATGGATACAATGTTCTCCATATAAGAAGCAGATCTGATATCTGCAAAAGAACATCAATTTCTTTCAGTTAACAGTTGAGTTGATAGTCTCAAAAAACTAAACAACTGGCTAGGCATTGTTTCATTGTCAAATAGATTCTTGGAAAATAAATTAGTCAAATAAGCAGTACCTTGATCGGTAAATTCCTCCAGGCATGCAGGACATTTGGTGCCATATTGGCAAGACTTAGGGACACAAGAACTGCATCAATGAAATAGGAAATAAACACTCATGTGTAACACACATCAAGTGACAACAAAATAACACAAAAAATAGCACATAAAAGAATAAGCTCACTTGCAGAAAATGTGATTGCATGGGAGCAGCATAGGCTTATTCAACAAGCTCAGACTGAAAAGAACAAAATACAAACACAAGAATGCAGAAAACTCAAAAATTAGGGAACACTGAACACGGTGAATGTTTAATGCTTACAGAAACAGAAAGATGCAAACTGGAAATTAAAATCATACCAGAGAGGGCAATTGAGCTCAAAACGGAACTTTTGCAAATGAAATATGCAAGGATTCAGCAACTTTCGTATATCCGACATTGCGGTCCTGTTTTAATCCCTCTTTTTTCTTTAGGGTTTTCTTGAAGCTTTGCAACGGTGGTGATTAAAAGCTGCGCTGCCTTGTTTTTATGTGAGGTGGGTTCAAAGGGGTCCCAAGCTTTCAAAAATAGGCGCGAACAGCCATCTCTTGGCGGTTCTCCATCCTCAAAGTTTGAGCTCCCGCCATTATAGTGCTGATTTGGTTTTCAAATGGAGAGGGGTAAAGGTGAAACGGTGAAAAGCATTTGGGAGCGAGGACGAAAAAACCACGTATCACCAAAATATTGTGCTAAATATGGATCCAATATTATAAGGGTAAAATGCGCGAAACCCCTTTATGATTTGGAAATCTTGTATCGGTCCCTCCTCTATTAAAAGAATGACAACATTTACACGTGTGATATGATTAAACATGCGCGAAATCTCCAATTCCGTCTTACTTGACGAGAGTATGTTTCACTCGTTGATTGTGCGAATTGTTGTTGAGTTTTCTTGCTTTTTCACTTGTGTTTTGACATTTATACCCTTCCATTATATATAAAAGCAAAGACATTTGATTTGTTATATAAAGAAGTTGCTACTCCTCTCTTATTCACATTAAGTCCCCCAACTTTTTTTTTTTTCCTGTTTAATTAATTTAATTAATGAAAATAGTTAATTATTTTATTTACATGCCAGGTTGTATGTAATATTTTATTTGTATAATATTGTTTATATTAAAACTTTATTTATTTATTGTGCTCATTATTTGTAATGTGCTCATTATTTTATATACATTGTGCTCATTTTATGGTAATTTGTATAGGGAAATGTCTTTTTCATTTAAGAAATTAATGACGAAAAATGAAGAAAATTTAGATTTAAGGTATAATATCTTGAAGTGCTACTGTAGGAAAAATATTGAGATTAAAGTTGTCGGTCCATCGAAGCCAAAATTTCCACTCTTACATCATGTACCCTAAATAACAACTATAAATGTTTCATCATGCACAAAAGGATATAAAACCTACAAACTAAAACTTTCATACCATTCACTACCTAATTCATCATGTACCACCCTCTCCTACATCCTTAGCAGCAGCCTCTCCAACCCCCTTTGTCCCACCCTCTCCTACATCCTCAACAACACCCTCATTTCCCCCTAAATCACCATTATCAACCCTTGTCACACCCTCATCTATTACTTCTTTTTCATAACAAATAGAGGGGATTGATTCCTGTGTGGAAATAGACAGAATAATGATGGAAACAAATGACAGAAAAATTCAAATTAAACATCAACTTAAACAGACAGAAACAAATCTGAGAAAATCCCAACATCAAACACAAACACAAATTAAACCAATAGAGTAATGATAAAGCATAACATAATGTAAATTTGAGAAAACAAGAAAATTCAAACCCAAACACAAAAGGATTTTGTCAATCAACCCCAATTAACAAGAACAGAACCATCCAACAAGAAATAAACAAATTCAAATGAATATAACTTCAAAAAATAGCTCCAAGTTAACAATAACTCTAGCAAACAAAAAAAAAAGGGTTGTCACCCAAGAATTCACAGAACAGACTTATAATAACTCCATCTATACCTAATTGATCTTTAAAGAATGATCTGCTAAGAGTATTTCATGATAGTCAATCTCTGTCAATAATAATAATTCAGGCACATCTATTTCATGTTAAACTACTTATACTCTAAAACTCAAAAATACTATTTTGACTTTCACGACAAAGAAACAAAAGAACCATGTTAATATTTAATCAGATAGCATCACAAGAGAAAAATGCACGAGCATGAAGATGCAGAATTCTGTGCAATTTCCAACTTTGCAAAAGAGAAAAATTGCAAACACCCCAACATTCAAATCCTATCCTCAAATAAGTAAATCCAACAAACAAAAAAGCATGAGGTCAACATATTTTGGATGAAAATCGAACAAAATTGTTTGATGAGCTGAGAATCGAACTTTTTTTTTTTTAAGAAAATCAAGTTCTTCATATAAGAAAACCCAAACCAGCTTTGCAGTACAATAAAAGTAATCGTTCAAACGGAAACAAAACTCTGCATTGAGCTACTTTGCAACTCAAATTAGTCTGTGACTCTGATTCCTAACTTTGACAAATAAAAAACGATATGATCTTTAAACACATTCCTAATCAAACAAACCGAATCCCATATCATCATCGCTCTCTTCCTTCTCCTCCACCTTTTTCGACTCGGCAGCAGGGGCGGCGCCACCGGAAGCACCGTCGGTCGGAGCAGACACTGCGACGGCCGCACCACCACCACCAGATCCAACATTCATAACGAGATCGTCAATGATCTTCTCGCATAGCTTAGCAAAGAGACTGGGCCAGTACGACTCCACCGACATATTAGCCGCTTTCAACAGAGTTGCGATTTTCTCAACATTGACAGGGATGCCATCATCGTGAAGAATCAAAGAGGCATGGGTGCAACCAAGCTCTCCAATCGGCATTGTTAATTTCTGCAATGAGAGACGGAGTGAAAATCTAGAGAATCGAACTTACCAACACAATAATAAATCTTCGCGGACACACCAAAATCGCGACCACCAAGGAACCCTAAATCCTAAATTTCCTCACAGTATTTCACTCGTGACCTTCAAAGAACCTTAAACCCTAAAATTCCTCACTGTGTTTCTGTAATTTCAGTCAATTGAAGTGAAGAAGGAGAAGTCCTAATTTTGCCCTAATTTTTCCCTTTCCATCCTCACATGTGGTGAATAAATTTTTACGGTGCGTAATTCCTCATTTTACAATAAGGGTATAATGGGGCATTCACGTATAAAATTAACACCGTTAGCTATAATTTAAAAAAATGGAGAGAAAAAATATATCGGTGGAAATATCGATAATTTCGAAAAAAAAATTAAAAAAAAATTGAAAAATATATTTAAGCACTTTACATAATATTATAATGAATATTAATATATATTAAATAAAATTTTGTGTTAAATTGATAATTTAATCTAATTTTTAAATCTTAAATTAAGAAGAAAAATATAAAATTATATTCTTTATTAATTAATTAATTTATTGTCTGAATAAATAAGGTAAATTTGTATAAGAATGAGAGAAAATTTACAAAGAGGCAAAAAAAGTGATGAATTTCACATATTCCACCGAAAGCAACCGATACCGACAATTTGCCGATAATTCGCTGATTTTTCGTTGACATTTCGGCAACAACAGCTCGAAAATTTCCCATTTTCATCGACAACGAAAACGACATCGACATTTACCGACAATTACTGATATTTTGCTGATTTTTTAATGAAAAAATAATGCACCCGTATATTGTATCGGCTCCGTCTCGTGGGCGACATTTCGTGATTTTTTTGTCCTTGGTTTTGATGAAAAATGTCTCATTCTCGTGGGATTTCACCGATATATCGATAGTATATCCGACGAAATATCGGTAATATATCAATTTCGGTAAATGTCGGTAGAAATTTGATTTTTTTATTTTATTTTTTGGCCTTTTTTTTATTATAAGTGTAGGCTTTATATCATAATAATACTCTCCATTATTATCATCTATCACAAAATCCAATTTCTTATACTTACAAGGTCATTCATAGATTTTTTTTATAATAAATTATGTTTTCTAACTTAGTTATAAATGTGATAGTTTCCACTATACAACATAACATTTCTTCTTTTATATCATAATATACAAGTTCTTCTAAATTAAAATCTACAAATTCTTCTTAAAAAATCAAGAAAATTCATCATTTAAAGGTTAGTTAATTTAAATATTTTACTAAATATTTTATTTCTTCAAGTGATGTTATAATCTATATTTTCAATAGTTCAAATAGTATAATAAACACTAATTTCTTTCTGGACAAAACTTTAGTTTTTTAATTATAATTGAAGATTCAATTTAGAGATATAAGCACATATGAATTGCATATTCGTGATTACACTCTAAATTGGTTATTTGTCATAAGCTGATATGTGTGAATCAAGATGATATGTCATCTTATTCGTTTCATCTTCGTGATTACACTCTAAATTGGTGCAATGTCATAAGCTGATATCAATATTGTGTGAATTAAGATGATAAGCCATCTTATTCATTTGAACGTTATAGGAATTCAAGTTACTACTAGTCCATATATTAACTTTGTACAAAATTTGTCATGTTATCATAGCAGACAACGTTTATATAGTATTTTATCTATATATTTATTGTAAATATATCATTTTACTTGAAATTTTAAGTTCAATATATGTATTAATGTTAGCTATAATAATCTATATACTAGTAGATATATTTTTCTACAAATTTTTCCTTTTTTTTTTTTTAAATGTCCAATATTTCTACCGCAATCGATATATCCATCAATATTTTCGTAAAATCAAGATACCAATATTTTTATTGAAACCGATATTTTCATCCTTGGAGCCAGCGTGGGTGTTTGGTGTAAGAAATGAGTGCTATTTAGGACACCTGAGAGATGCCAACGGATTGTAATCGTGTATTACTTCATTTCAGAATAATTATCATTTAATATTGTGAGATTAAATTACAATGTGGAATTTAATAAAATTAAAAAAATTGCTGACAAGTCGATTATGTGATTCCAATATTAATGAATCCAAGTCATTTGATGAAGGACTTGGTGAAATGAATAGAAGTAAAGGACCAACCGAAACAAAAAATACAAGAACAGTGACCTAACAATATAAAAGCAGTTGTACAGGGACTTATAGCAACAAACAGTAAAAAGTAGAATGACCTAAATATGCATGTTAGGTTAAGCAAAATCATGTTTTATCAATATACACATGACATATGATGGTGTTAAAATCCAGAAATAAAATTCGAGTTGATTTAAAAGGTCTAAATGATAGTCTTGTAAATACTACAACGGTCAATCTATCGACACACTGTATAAAAATTGGATTCCAGACTTGATTATGTGTATATAAACAATGAATAACGCACCTAATATATTTCATAGGATGTGTAACATCTCCTAAACTCCAAATGATAGAATGACCAAAGACAGAGTAAGACATTTGACTAGTCGACTACCTTGAGATTCTGAAGAAAATAGTCAGTAAATCCAAAATCGGCTCCAAAATGAATCGAGTTGGGTCCAGCAATCTAACAATAACTCAATAAGACAGCTCATCTGCACATATCATAGATTAATGAATATATTGGTAAACCTTGCAATAACAAGAAATGAACTAATGCAGCATTGAAAAAGCAGAAAAAATGGGAAAGACAGATCATACTATCATTGTCATCGGCCATGTTGTAATCATCTTCATCATCATCAAAATATTCAGCCTGTACAGTTGAACAGATATTCCGAAAAGGTCAGTTGAAACTAGAATGCTTTAATAATTATGATTTATCAGGCAAGATTACTGCCTTTGGGATGGCACAAATGCTTACAAGATTGCCAAATTTGATTAAAAACTGATTAGCACACCATAGCAAATATGGAAATTGTATCAAATCAGTATTCATAGCACCATGAGTATCTAGTATACCTGTTCATAATCACCCTCATCACTGAATTCTCCTTCATCTTCTTCCTTCGGTCCCTCTTCTTCTTCTTCCTCATCTTCATTTTCTTTCTTTTCAGCTCCTTCTGGACCCTGGAAGCTCAAAGTTCCAGAGACAAAAAACAATAAATGAGAACTACATCATGTAGGCAAAAACAAAAAATAAGGAGAATAATCCCATATCAAAATATCAAACTATTGATTGGAAAATATACCTGATCCTTGTTTTGAAACTTGTCAAAGAGATTGTTCAATTCTGTTATAATCAATATACACTCATTCCAGTTAGAGGCACATTCCCAGAATTAAAGAGAAAAATATTAAAAACCACATTATGAGATAATCAAATCCCTTCACCCTTTCGTTGACTATCTCCAATAAAGTAAACAATAAAAAGAAAACAAAATTTGCTTCTGAAAATCTCCTCTTCCTATAGCCACAAAAGAAAACATCATTTCTCCCACCATACCTTGGCCAGCGGTCCACTTAAGTTTCTTGACACGCCTCGTCTGACCTGTTTTGTTAATGAAAACAAAAAATATATCAACATCTTTTAAATGATTATGCTTCAGAATAAGATAGGCATTCACTTGGAAGAGTACATAATTCCCACAATAAAATAAATGCTGATTACATTTTAACTTGGTTTGGATTTAAAAATAAAATTAGCTGAACTCAAGGAGTATGTAGTTCATACAATTTGTCATATTTGAAATAATTACATAATATAACCCTACTCACCTCATCGTGGCACATATTAATGTGCCCACGGCTGATGTGTCAAAAATCCAAAATATCTATTAATTTCACTTTTCATGTAATGAGGAGATAAAATCATTACACGTCATCGGTGGACATATTAAAAGTTGCTTATAGTGGGCATTTGAACATTATATTTACATAATAATATTGAGTTTTATATGATATTTGTAACTATAACTGAGACTAGTTGTGAATATTTGGACTTGAGTTGATTTTTTATTTTATTTTTAATCTCAATTTCGGTTATAATTCCTTTTTCAACTTGTATACATGTACATTATATAAATATTGTCCAGTCGTATATTCTATTGAACTCTCGTTTGGATATTGATTTTTTCAACAATTACTCAATGATTGTTTTCATTTGGAGGCTAAAAATGGTAAAATTAGATTTTAATTGCTATGTAACTTGATTTGAGTCCTAGTGTATAGATTATAATAGTTATCAAAATTAGACTACTCAATTTACCACATCTCATTCTACATGTTAAATAAATTTCTTCACGAACAAAAATAGTTGATTAGTAAAGAAACACATTTAATTTTAGTCAAAAGATTTTGTTCCACTCGATTTCAGTTATACATTCCGAAATATATAGTTTAATAATGTATATTTACTATAGAAAACTCAATATGGTAATTCTCATGAATAAAAAGAAAAAAGAAAATTCATTTTGGTTGTATATGAGTTTTTTCTATTAACTTATGTATATTTTAAATTATGTTGTTGAAAAATGTTAGAATTCTTAAAATTCCTGTCACCAACATCACTCAGTCTTTAGCATATAAATTACATACAATAAGCAATCATAATACTATTTGGCAAAACTATCACAAGTTACAAGATAATTAAATTTAATTTAAACACTTACGCAGACAAAAAAACTATTTTCCCTACAAGCATCATTGCAAAAGATGGGCAATTAGAATTTTCGAAAAAAAAAAAAACATTTGTTAAGAATTAATGGTGACTTGAATTTGCTTTTGCCATTAAATTAATGGAAAGAAATTGAAAGTGTTTTTGTGAGCCGATAAAAGTAAGTGTTGGAGACATATATATATACTTAGAGATTACATATATACTGTCGTAAAAATATTGAATCATTGCAGAGAATTAAGGATGTGGAATATGATGGAATTCTAACAACAGTTTTTGAAAATAAAATAAAATTATATACACTAAACAGTAACCAAATAGTTGTTGAGACAAAAAAAACAGAAATACATGCAAATACAAAGTTTACAGGGGATGAACTTTGAGTTGAAGACGTGGATTATATTGAGATATAGATTTCCAATCTAAACCATCCTTGTCCCGGTAACACTCTTCTAACAATCTTGAACGAGAAATATCCAACACCTCCAATGTAGACACCTTACGCAGCAGGTCATGTGGCAGTGCAGTCAAACCTTCGCAATGTTGGATTTCCAAACATGTGAGACAAGGCATTAATGTCATGCCTGAAGACTCTTCTTCTTGGATCGTTATGTCCTCCCACTCTTTCCAGTTGGAACATAGGATAAATGTGAGCTCCTTTAATTTAGGAAATGCAACAGTATCCAGCTCCATGTCTCCTCCTCTTCCTATTCCCAACAATTCTTGTCCCACAAATTCAAATCCACTCGACCATAAAATTAAAAGCTCCTCCAGGCATGGCAGTTTCCCAAAGGGTGGCAATGAGGTCAGGTGATCGTGGAAAGTGAGCTTAAGTATCCTTAGTTGGTTGAGGGGTGAGACTAACCATCCCAATGGAAGTTGAGAGCCTTTGTAGTAAGAAATTTGCAATTTTTGTAGCTTTGGATGGGGCTCCAATGCATCTATTACCTTCATCCTCACCATTGACCACTCCTCATTTTCATACATCCTATCCTCAAAATCTATTAAAAGTTCTTTAATACCTATCTTATTCCTCAGTTGTGCTTCCTCAGCTTCTTCAACTATTTCTTCTGGATTAATGTCCTCATCTAAACTGATTCTCAACCTTAGAAATCCACTAAGATTGTTCAAGTTCTTCAACGATCGCAATTTGTTCCCTCCACTTCCTCCACGAAATTCACCCAATATGTGGAGACTAATTAACTGTCCCACTCCTTCAGGAAGTCTGGACAGATTAGAGCAACCACTAACATCCAATGTTCGTAAGAAGTTCAAAGCACATATACTCTCTCGCTACTCCTTCAGAGACTCATTCAAATACAAGTTAAGATGTCTCAAGTGAATCAAATTTCCAATTTCCTTAGGCAACTCTTTCAAAGACTCATTCAATCTCAAGTTGAGATGTGTCAAGTGAGTTAAATTCCCAATTTTCCTTGGCAATTCCTCCAGAGATACATTATAGCTCAAGTGAGGTGTCTCAATTGAATCAAATCTCCAATTTCCTTTGGCAGTTCTTTTAGAGATTTATTATTGCTCAAGTCGAGGTGTCTCAAGTGAATCAAATTCTTAACTTCCATTGGAATCTCTTCTAGATTGCAATCTTCTAAGAAAAGAGTTTGCAAGTTACAAAGTTGAAAAATGGTTTTAAGAGCTGCAAGGGATAATTGTTCAGTTCTTTTCAATTTCAACCATCTCAAGTGAATCATATTTTGCATTCCTTGTTGAATATAAAGACTTTTCACACCACAATTTTCTAGGCTTAACACCCTCAGATGTTTGAGGCAATAACAAAGATTTGGAGGAGATTCTTCATACTTCAAAACCAAGGTACAAAATTCATTTACATTGGAAACTAGTAGAGGGTCACAAGTTTGACAAGTTGTCTTATTCAATCCTGTGGCTTCTACTTTACCACTCTTCCTAAAAAATTGAGCAAAATCATGTACTATATCATGCATTTTACACGATTTAGTTCTCTCATCCAAATCATCTTTCTCAAAATCTTGAAATAGAGAACACATTGCCAAAATGTCAAAATACTCCTTTCCATTCAATTCCATGTTTCCAATATCAGAACCCAAATAACCAAGTGCCATCCAATCTCCTATTAAGTTGTCAACATTAATCTTAAAATCTTTAGGAAATGCCGCACAATATGAGAAGCAACGTTTAAGTGTTGGAGACAATTCATTGTAGCTTAAAAACAAATGAGGAAAAAGGTCAATTTTTACCTTTTCTAATTTCCATATTTCACAATCTAGTACACTCTTCCACTCTTCCAAAGTATTCTTAAAACGCAGTAGACTTCCCAAAGTCTTTGCGTCTTTGCGGCAAGAGGCAAACCGTTGCACTTTTCAACTATTTTCTTACCAATTTCCTCAAATTCCACATTACTTCTCCCAGAAAGGGCTATGCTACGCAACAACCAACAATCTTCATTAGAGAGCACTCCTGGATGACGAATGTCGTTATCCATTGTGTCTGTGATCTTAGCAACCTTTTCATTTCTTGTTGTCATCAAAATTTTACTACCAGCTCCACCACATTTAAGGGAAGTTTTCAAAGGACCCCACTTCGTAGAATCCTCTGTCCAAACGTCGTCTAAGACAAGAAGGAATTTTTTTCCCTTAATACAGTCCCTTACAGATTGTAATAGAGTTTCCAAGTTATTGGTACTTGGAGAATCTCCCTTTTTTACTCTCTCAATAATCCCTTTGGCAATGGCAGCCAGATCAAAGGGACCTGATACACATACCCAGATTCTTAATTCAAAACTCCCCTCTACTCGACTGTCATTATAAACAAGTTGAGCAAGGGTAGTTTTTCCAAGTCCCCCAACACCCACTATAGACACAACCTGCACATTGCCTAGTTCCTCTTCTCTCCCACCATTACCCATAAGTTTGCTAACAAGAATATCCTGATCCTTATCCCGACCATGGACATTCCCCAACTCAATCAAAGAAGTAGATTGAACTCGCCAAGATTCAGACAATGGATTCGTGGTGGGCTGGGAAGTGATAAAATTATATTGATCTTTCTCCTTCAAAATTTGATCAAGTCGTTGTTTCACATTCTTTATCTTGTTTGCAATATCACGACGAATAACAACTTTCTTGAAACATAAACATGAAGATGATGATGGGACGAACGAGCATACCTTTTGCTTGGAAGGAGCAAGAACAACATCATTAGATCGATCCATCCTATACTTGAGAAGTGCATAGTACCATTCATCCAAAACGTCCTCCATTTCATAAGACGTATGTTCCAGCCTCGACAACCAGTAGTCAATGTGTTTGTCTTTGAATCTTCGATTCTCAGCATCATTCAACACATTTCTCAGTTTGGTCAGCTCCTCGGAAAGCTTGCGAACCTCCTCATCAACGCCTCACACAAGAGTCACTTCACTCCGAATCTGTTCTGCAACCACATCTATAATTCGCTCCGCCACAACAGAAACAATGGCATCAGCCATGATCAGTACTAGTTTTGGATAAGCTTGTGTGTCTGTTTCTTTGTGATGATATGTATTGATGCATTAGCAAATTGAAGATACGAAAAGAAGAAATTATTGAGTCCAAGTCCCCCCTCTTTATTATGAAAGTGATATATGAAGCTGCTTGGCTGCTTCCTTTCAATTATTGGGCATAGCTGTAAGTGGGACAAAGAGAAGGACTCTTCATCGGTTAAAGTTAGCCTTTGGATTTAGAGAATGATCTGACGGACGTCATTATTTACATCTCATTTCATTTGAATCAATTAGTCATCGCTACCTACCTCTTAGCTCTTAATATTAATATCATTCTGTCTTTGCCTGCATGTCTTGGTTAAGGGCCTCTATAAGTTGACTTGGTTATTTTGGGCCATGTTTTTAGCCATTTGGAAGAGATGGTGAACTTTGACTGGTGGTGGCATTGCAATTGGAATAGCCTCAAACTTCCAATCAGCAGATAACAATCGAATTGAGCTTGAATTGCTACTATCTTGAATCTTCATCTTCTCTATAAACATCATTAAATCCTGATCATATGTATGATAGTAATAATAAAGGCATCAATCATTTTACAATAATATACATTATTTGGACAAAACACAAGACCAAATATCAATATTTAGGATCGATAGATAATTAAAGGGAGAATTCTTTTTTTTATCACAAACACATTCATAAAAGTTGCAAATGATAACGTTTTTATTTGGGTATGAGAGGGAAATCTTGGCAACATCATCTTGAGTTTCGTCCAATCAAAAATCAAAGCAAGCTCATTATTCTAATCAAAACCTCGAGCTAAAACATGATTAGTCATTAATTAATCATGAGTAGTACATAGGATTAGGCACTTTGAAATCTAATTTTACCACCCACTCGAGAATACAGTTATATTCGACGCTATTGAGCTGTCTATGTCAAAATTTAATTCAATTAAATTTGATTTTGAAGTGGTAAGTTTTATTTATAATATATAAAGTAACTTTGAAAATTGCATTTTCAGTTTCCAACTAAGTACAAATTTTTCCTGTCATTTTTTTTTTCATTTTTCACCTGCAATTTAATTTATATATTTATGTTTATTTTTCTCTGCACGTTTTTTCTTCACTTAATTTCCTCAATACACTTTTATTTTTCTTTGACTTTTGTCGTTAGTCAAGGATGAAAAAAATATCACGATAAATATATATATGATATTATAATGAGATGCAGTTTTTTTTCGATAAAATATTGGTAAAATATCGATTTTGGTGAAAAATGCCTCATTCTCACGGGATATCACTAATATATGGACGAAATATCGATAATATATTGATTTCAGTAAATGTCGGTAAAAATTTGATTTTTTTATATTTTTTAATCTTTTTGGTTTATTTTTTAAATTTTTTTATTATAAATATAGGTTTCATCTCCTAATAATACTCTCCATTATTATCACCTATCACAAAATTCTATTTTTTATCCTTACAAGGTCATTCATAGATTTTTTTGATAAAATTTTTTATCTTGTTATGTGATAGTTTCCACTATACAACATAATATTTCTTCTTCTATATCATAATCTACAAGTTCTTTTAAATTAGAATCTACAAATTCTCCTTAAAAAATAAAGAACATTCATCATTTAAAGGTTAGTTAATTTAAATACTTTACTAAATATTTTATTTATTCAAGTGATGTTATAATCTATATTTCCAATAGTTCAAATAGTATGATAAACACTAATTTCTCTCTGGACAAAATTTTAATTTTTTAATTATAATTGAAGATTCAATTGAGAGATAGAAGCATTTTCGTGATTACACTCTAAATTGGTCTCATGTCTTGAGTTGCTATCAATATTGTGTGAATTAATATTACATGTCATCTTATTTATTTAAACCTCATAGGAGTACAAGTTATTACTAGTCCATATATTAACTTTGTACAAAATTTGTCATATTAACACAGCAGACAACGTTTATATAGTATTTTATCTATATATTTGTTGTAAATATATCATTTTATTTGAAATTTTAAGTTCAATATATGTATTAATGTTAGTTATAACAATCTATAAATTAGTAGATATATTTTTCAATTTTTTTACAAAATTTTCATATTTTTTTTAAAAATGTCCAATATTTCTACCGAAATCAATATATCCACCGATTAAAATCAAGATACCGATATTTTCATTAAAATCGATATTTTCATCCTTGGATTTAACACATCTTTACCCATTTTACCCTAATTCCATTTCTTTCCTTTTAAATCTCAAATAGAGATAATCTTCATAAAAGTATGGTGAAAATTTCTTTTCTAATATGCTGTGATTTTATATTTTATTTATAAATTTTAAATCATTATATTTTGCTACATAAATTTTAAATATAATGTGTGTTATTGTATATCAGATAAGTTCTGATCATATATGTATTATAAATCAATAATTAAGGTTCGTCTAATATGATAGACAACAATAAATCAACAGATCAAGAACTATCTTGAGATTGATAGTTTTGATCTTTACTTCGTTTGATGTTTATAAAGCAAATTGATAATAATTCAAAGCTTACACAAATATAGTCGTACCAGGTGTAGTTTAGTTGACAAATTTTAATCGAGCTTAAGATTATATAATAATTGTCATCAACATTGTTGATGGTTTGGGTATAGTTGAGATGACAAATTGTAGTTAATCATAAAATATCTATAAATAATATAAATATTTTTATGCACAAGCTGCATCGTGCACCATGTCTCTACTCGCACTCACGTGCATTCATACACTCCCACATATATTTGGGCTATTGTAATACCTCTTACATTATGTGGTTGATAAATTTACGTGTTAGAAGTAATACTCTTTTATTGTATTTTAATAATTTATTTATGTAAATAAATAAATACATTTATATAATCTAATAAATACATTTACATGATATAAGTAATATTTTTATCTTTTGTTTTAGAAAAAAATAATGATTCTTGTGTTCAATATCGTTGATGACTGAACCTTTCAAATTATTACTTATTATTTATTGTGGTAGTGTATACAATTTATAATTATATAATGAAGTTATATTAAAAAGTTATTCATACATCTTTTATTATTTCAAACTTTGTATAATTTACAAATATATTTTTCATATCTCTATTGATTTTTAAAGTTACATTTATAAATTTTAAAAATCGTTGGGTAAAGTAGAGTTTCAACTAATGAAAGTAGAACTTGGTTGAATTCCCCTACCCCTATCTCATGTGAGTTTTCTAAGGCTTCCTTGTGCATTTTTTTTTCGTGTTATTTTAAATTCAAATAACACAAATTGTATATGTCATTTTAAATTATATTTGATAATGTTAAAAAGTTGGAATACAAAATTTATAAATAATTTAAACAACGAACTTGATAGCTTACATTCTATTTGTTTACCTTTTCTTGAATTTTTTTCATGGCTCGATGGATAATTTGATAAGTCTAATGTTAGTTAAAAGTGACCAATTAACAATAAGTTTTGAAATATTTATTTATATACAACATTTCTCATAATTACAAAAAATATATTAAAATTTTTTTAACTTAAAAATTGATAATAAGAATAATTTCAGACATTAAGTAATTAAAGTTTTTAGAAAGCTTGTACTCTATTTATTTATATCTTTTGTTGAGTTTCTTTCATAACTCGATAGATAATTTGATAAATCAATGATTTTTTGAGTTGGTTAAAAGTGATCGATTAATAATATAAAATTTGAAATAATTTTATTTATATGCAACATTTCTCGTAATTACAAAAAATATTTTCAAATTTCTTTAACTTTAAAATTGATAATGATAATAATTCTAGACATTAAGTAATTAAAGTTAACAAAAAAAAAATTAAATTATTGTTCAACAATGAACAAAATTTTGTGAACAACAAAAAATAATAATAATAATAAGTAAATAGTAATAATAATAAATAATAAACAACAACAATAATAATAGTAACAATGTATTACATGGAGAAATAGTCCTAAATAAACATGAACAATTTTCTTGACAAAATTATTAATTTTTGGAAATTTTTTTAGTCAAAATATTGATGTGATATCTTTAGGAGATAAATTGGCAAGCTGTATATACATTTTTGCTACTCTCCCTACCGTGGGCATATTAATATATGCTTATTGTTGATGTGTCAAATATCTAACATACATATAAATTTCAATTTCCATATAATTAGGGGATCAGAACATTTCACGTCATCAATGAATATATTAAAAATGGTCTACTGTAGGCATTTATTTTAACATTTTCATATGTATAGATATCATTTTTTTGAATTCTGTCAGGTAAACAAATGAATTTATATTCTCCATATTATAAGAGCGAAATGAATTTCATTCCCTGCATGGGGCCATGACAGGAGAGCAGAGTTGGGCAAGGAGCACATGGGACATGTATAGGCACGCAAAAGGTGGTTTCAAGACAATCCGAATTGCATTGATTTAGTATCCATGTAGTGGGTATATAGAAATATTTGTGAAATAAGATGTTTTAAAATAAGTCACTATGATTTGTTCATCTTGAAAATTATTTCCTTTAGGGACGAGCAATATCAATCTGAAATCAAAAACTCGAATAAAATGAGTGACTCGATTCTATTAACTAAAATTAGAAGATTTTAATTTGGTTTTTTATTTAATATCATCGAATTGATCAAATTGCATTAGAAATAAGAGAAATTGATCCTAATCGAGCAATTCGATTATTATGAGCAAAGTGTGTTTTTTATTCTTACAATTAAGTTTTTGAACAAATAGATTGATTATTCAAACTCTTGAATATCAAATGTTAATGGAATAAAAAAAAATTAAAATATAATAATAATAATAATATATTTTTTTACCTGTAAAAACTTTTATTGCAAAATCATTTTGGAATTTAGCAATGAAATTTGTAATTGTGAAAGAGAAAATTAAAAAGAAAATTTTTATGCAACTGGTGCATGTACTTGGTTGATTGGACTTGTCACGCACATTCATACGTCTCCATCATGTGCCGCTATTAATTTGGGTGAGTGTGCCCAACCCCAACCAAACTCACTCTCAAATATTGCATATTTATATTATGTTAGGATAAAAATATGACTTATATAATCTAAATATTAGGATAAAAAAAAACATAAATCTAAATCAGACCCGACCGACCCGACCCGACCATTAGATCCATGCGTCAATTTTAGAGGAGACTTGCTCAAAAATCGAAAAGCCTGGTCCTCCTCCGGCTAAGTAGTGACTGAGCATTCCTAAATACCCAAAACCCTTTCTAAACCCTCCTCATCCATTTCCTTCTCTATCCACATCAATGGCCGCCACTATTACCCGTTCGCTCCTCACCCTCCGATCGACCGGAGCCGCCACTCTTCTTCTGCCCAGACGCCTCCTGTCTTCCACCGTCTTCGATTCCCCGCCTCTTCCTGGCTTCGTCCGCCTCCGTGTCTCCACCGCCCGCTCTGCCGTACCCGCCTTATCTCACTCGATTCGCGTCATTTCACCTCCCAGAGTCAACCCGGTTAGATGCCGAGTTAACAGATCCGGCTCGGGCTACTCTCCCCTGAATTCTGGGTCCAACTTCAACGACCGCCCACCCACTGAGATGGCTCCACTCTTCCCCGGTTGCGATTATGAGCACTGGCTTATTGTCATGGATAAGCCCGGTGGCGAAGGGGCCACCAAGCAGCAAATGATCGATTGCTATATTCAAACCCTAGCTAAAATTGTTGGAAGGTTTATTTTTATTTTAAATATATTTTCGCTTTTCGAAAATTTCTTTTACTTGGAAGAGTCTAATTACTTTTATTTATATAGTCTATAATTGGTGTTAGTTAGTTTATCCCCTCAACCAGAAAGAGTTTTGTAAATAAAAAATTGAGCTGATAGATTTGATTTTATACGCTTGCTAATTAATTTATGCTGCTAGCTAATCTTTTACATTGGAGACTTTCTAGTTTGTTGTTAAATAATATGTTTTTCTTCTAGTAGTTGATTTGATTATTTTGTGTTCTTTTTGTACATTTGATGGTGAATTGTTGTCATTAATTGTTTGTGTTGTTTATAGTGAGGAAGAGGCAAAGAAGAGGATATATAATGTGTCATGTGAGAGGTACTTTGGTTTTGGATGTGAGATTGATGAGGAGACCTCTAACAAGCTTGAAGGTTGGTTCTTGGATATCCATTTTCTTGAGAACATGATTCTTTTTACTGTGCGAAAGAATTAAGTGTTTGTATTCTGATTGTTTTGTTTTTCATTTGATCTTCTGCATTATGCAGGTTTGCCTGGTGTTCTGTTTGTTCTCCCAGACTCTTATGTTGATGCTGAAAACAAGGACTATGGAGGTCAGTCTTCTACAATGTTGCTATAAGTTAAAATATTAATCATAGGAAATTTCAATTTGATGTTTGTATGGGCTGTTAAAACCAAAATAACAAACATGTGTTGTTCCTTGTACATTTAATAAGATCATTCTCTGAATTCAAAGCACTCTACGTGATTAGAAACTTCTGAATTGTACTTGAGATGATGAAGTTCAGTTCTTTTGTGTTAACTTGGAACATAAAAACATATTTAGTTTAGGAAAAAGTCACCTCCTGATTATTTAATGCCTAATTGCCCAAAGAGGAGACCTGTATATATATATGTGTGTGTGTATAATGGAAATTTCTACACATCTTTTCAATATTAGGAAAATATATTTTGTTATTCGAATTACTAGTAGATATTCTGTTGAAGATGTCCTAGCATGTTTGGCCAACAGTTCATGTAGATGTCATTCTTTCAACACTCAATACCATGTCCTTTTATTAATGGTTTTAAATAAAAACAAATGAAATTTACCCCAAAATTTACTCTTCCCAAACATTAGAGAATATTTCTTCATATTTTAGATTTCTTCCTCACAGCTACTCAACAACAAAAACCTATTAGATTCACACACTAACACTCACTTGGGAGTAAAAAAAGTTAGTAAATGATGAAGCCCAACAATGTCTTGGTTGTGGAGGATGTAGGGGAAAGGCGTGAAGTTAATCAAGGAACAAGAATTAACCCTTAACACCATTTTCAACCATTTGATTATTCTTCATTTTCTTCCTTTGTCTGGAGCCATCTGCTCCTCTGCCGCTGAAGATTAAACCCCCTCTCTGTCACTTTGCGAGGCTTTGAGGAACGCTAGCTGGCTAGAAGAAGGGTCTGCAATTTGGAGGTTTTTGTTAATTTGGAAGAAATAACATTGGTTTTTGGAAATCTCTAGTACAGCATTGTTTTGGGTGTTGACAGAGTTGCATCCATGTGGACTGATGGGCAGACATACTGGCACATCTGCAGTCAAATTTTTACTGGTTATTAAATTGCACAACAATTAAAATTTATTTTCTATTTTCTTTTTTCAAAATTGAGAAGTTGTGTTATGATTACTAAAACTCTGAAGGTCCTTTTTCCCCTTCTATTAGACCTTTATTTTTTAAGGCATTATAAAGCATCTTAGTTTTGAGGGAATTCTCTCACATAGGCATGATTTTGATGATAAGCATTTTTCTCCACTATTTGAGGCTTTTCAAGTCAACTCCTTCACAAGGCAGTGACTCTAGAATGTTGCTAACTGCGTGAAGCTTCCAACCAAAATACAATATCTGTATTCTGATGTCATAATTATTAGAAAATATGGAAACAACAAATGTTTGATTAGTTTCTGCTTGATTGTTGATGGTTCTTATTCTGTTCCCATTTACATTTCCTTTCAGTAGCATGTTCTCTACTATATTTTTCAGGCTTTTAGTTGCTTCTCATTTAGTGTTTATTATGCTTTCATGTCTGTTTCTTCGTTCATATCCCTTTAGTTCATATACTCTTTGTTTTTTATTTATAAAATTTAAATTCCTCAGGAATTGATATGCTGTTGAATATCACTTGCTGTCAACTTGAAGTCATTTGGATATAACTAGTTACTTCAGATAATGAGTTTTAGCCTGTCAATTTATGATCTTCCCTTTAACCTTTTCATGGTTTTTTGCAGCCGAGTTATTTGTGAATGGAGAGATTGTTCAACGGTCTCCTGAGAGGCAAAGGAGAGTGGAGCCAGTGCCACAGAGGGCTCAAGACAGGCCTAGATACAATGATCGAACTCGTTACGTGAGGCGTCGTGACAATATGCGTTGATCGGTCTGATTATGCTTTGATGAAGGCTGGCTCTACTAATGCCAATGACTTGTATAGAATCTGTGATGTGTCTGTCAAAATCTGTGGATTCTGAGGGTCCACTGAACTATGTCTATCAAATATTTGCAAGTCTGTTCAATGAAATTTGGAACTTGGAACAATGGTCAACTATAAACTATTTGAGAAGAATTGTAGGGTAGAAATATGAGTACCTCTTATTTCCTTTCCAATTCTTTATTGTGACTACCAAAATTAGGGAGTAAATGGGCATTTTCCAGGGTGGCAAATCATGTTATCATATCATGTCATGCTTTGCTATATGACATTGAATCAAGACTTGATGATAATAAAGGGTGAATACTAACAAGATAAGAAAATTTTCCTTGCAGATTATACTGCAACATAAAATATATATAACCAAAATTGATTTTCTTTGCATCGACATCCAATGCAGCTGATCGTTGTATACTTTCTCCAGTTCTTCAAGTCAGATGTCTTCAGTCATCAACACTGGAGAATTTGTATCATCGACATCTTCTGAGGTATTTTTGATGACTGGACTATGCACAGGTTCATTTCCCTCATCCTCAAACACAATACCACTTTCAACCCATTCTTCTTCACCTCTTTCAGTTGTATTCTCATTCTCACGTGGTTCTTTCGCATTAAGCTCTAGCAACTTCTCAAGCACTACAATGGCTGCATTTGCAGGACTCTCACCATCATTCAAATCTCTGCAATATATTGAAAAGTCCAACCATTTGTTTCCATCAATTCCATAGAAATAGGGAGACTTAAGAGAGTAAAGTTGATATATTCACCTTAGAGAACTCAATCCAGCAGAAATGAAGGATGCTTCGAGGCGAGATATAATATCCTCTGAAATATTTATCGCATTATCTGACAGGTATTCACCGTGTCTTGCAATTTCGACCAGAAACTGGGTGTCCAGTATAAACTGTTATTGATAAAAAAAAACACAAGTTTACTCAGTTGAGGAAGTTCAGGGATGAATGCAAATGGTTACAACTATGGAAATACCTGCATGAACTTGGTACGATGATCAGCTAGATTCTCTTTGCTAACTGTCCATACTTCAGATTTACTTGATATCCACTCCATTGCAGCATCGATCACTTCCTTGAACAGACTTATCAACCAATTCAAATCGAGGCAATCGTCCTCAGCAAGCTTGTGTAATTTCTTTAGCTCTAAATACAGTTCCTGATCATCGAGAACTTCATGAGCTTAATGCATGTAAGATGAAATACTTTTTCCCAAGTATCGTTTATCCATAGCAGATAGCCAAAATTTAGAGAACATCGCACAGAATTTAAAGAGCTGGATCATACCAGGTATGGAACAGAGGGAATCAGATCGCAGATTCTAGAATCATCATGACTGTTAATGAGAACAGATTCATGTTCAGCATTCGGAGAGAAGATATTTGATATGAATTGATCAAGAAAGCAGGCTTTAACCCGAGTGTAAACATCTTGAATCAATTTTGTATAATTACCAATCTCGGAATCGACCTGAGGGATACCATCAAACATATTTCTAATGATGCTAGAGAAGAATTGCATCAATGTCGACAGATTAGCCAGAATGGAAACTCCTTGAGTAGGGGCTTCTGTTAGATTGATTCTGAAACCCCCCTTTTCAATAGCATCCGTGTCACCAGTGATGGAACTTTCAAGTATAATGATATATGCTGTGAATAGGTCCATGATTCCCTTCAGAACTGATCTCTCCATTTTAAACGGAATCAAAGGGGAGATGTCCTCTGCAACAGACTACAAACAAGTACGGTAAAAATGATCAGCATGCTTTCTTCACATCCAAATGAAAATTTATTTTGACATGTATCTTGAGAGAATAAGGGAAACAACACACACCTGAAACAATGTCACAAATTTCCTCCCACTGTTGGTGAGAAAGAAATGTTCTGGTTGTTGATCAATGATCGCATAACTCCTTCCTGTTAAGACCCCCGACGCATAGTATCTGCCTAGAACCCAAGTATCAGTCGATGTGATGATGCTAATAACTTTATTCAAATGGCCTATATGGAGTTTCAACACCTCTTCTATCAACGGGCGAATATATTCAGTCAAAGATGGCAGCAGAAAGATCTGTTGAGTCTCTAACAAAGAGCAATACGACATTGCAATCTGAAAAGCATCAACAGCTGTTGATAGTCTACCACTTATATCGGATACAGATTCAATGTACTTATTGAAACAAACAACAAACACTTTGATTTCTTTAGTGGCCCACTGAGTCAGTTCTGAAGCATAAGGATAAGTTTCTCCGTTCAAGGCTACAAAACTCCTTACAGCTTGTGAGATCATTGAACATATAAATTTTGCTGCTTCTAGAATATACAACACATCTAGAGATTCTTTTGACGATTGCAAATCATGTACCCCAGATGCAATACGTGAATGATAATACTGAAGCATTAGATTGGTTGCAAGATAATTGTCACCAAGTTGGCACAATCCAAACAGTGCTTTCTGCAACTCTGGTGCAGAGACCCGAGGATGTTTAGCCACCAATGTTAATTGATCAGCAAGCATGGCCCTTTTCTCAGATATAATAGTATTATAAGACATCATCTGATCCGAAGAATATTCACTTGACTGCAAAGTTTGGAAAAAATCACTCTCTATTTCTAGCAGAGATAGGGCATCATACAGCCTGTGTTCGGAGAGAAGAGTATCTAACATTTCTGAAACATTTTCTGTGTGTTTTGCCAAAATACTTGGAGATGACGGTTGAACAGGTAGAGTTTCTTCAAGCATGGATTCTATAGTCCTCTCGGACAATAATTCTAATGATATTCTTTCACCAACATCTTTAACAAGTCTCTTTTGCAGATGAGCTTGATTTTTCAATCCCAATAACTCACTTTGCAAGACATCAATGTCCTTCAGTATCCTGTAAACAAGATCAATTCTATTCACCAGTTGCAGGTTTTGCTTTGACAGAGGATCTACAATGTTCAAATAACTTAACAAGATTGGTTACTGTATAGGTGAGAGAGGGCAAGGCTTCA
This sequence comes from Scutellaria barbata, assembly GCA_028654395.1. Classification (NCBI taxonomy): domain Eukaryota; kingdom Viridiplantae; phylum Streptophyta; class Magnoliopsida; order Lamiales; family Lamiaceae; genus Scutellaria; species Scutellaria barbata. The sequence continues at coordinate 22,077,516 of CM053649.1, forward strand.
TCCGACATATATGGCTCAAATCTTGAAAATGTAGGTAATTACTAAAAACTGCTTAACAATAGGATCATGAACTCTCCATATCAACCATTTATAAACATTAATGCACCAAACAGAATGAAATTACTGACCGAAACAAAATATTTAATTCCAAATTAATTCTAATGCAGTTGAAGGGAAGGCTAAAAGTTCTACTGCAAAGGCAAAACCATCATTATAGAATTGTAGCAAATCATACCTATAGGATGAAATTTTTGCAGGAACTTACGCAAGAAATGCAGAGTAATTGGAAAAGATGTTCTTCTGAAAATCCTGATCCGATTGTTGCTTAAGCTCAACAAGTTCAGAGCACAGATGATGAACACCCTATTATACAAAGAAGAATCAAGGAAAGCCCTATCAAACAAAAAATGGAAGAAACAGGAGTTGGAGAGAAATGAAAGCAACAAACCCTAGCAGTCATGGACTGAAGCTCAAGGTCCTGGTCTTCATCGCTGGAAACGGAGGAAGAATCAGCGGTGGTGTGGTCCTCTGACGATTCGTCATTGCGCAGTTGTTGATTGTGATCTCTGAAACGGAATCTTGGCGTGGAAGTGGAGATGGCGTCCATAGGAATTGGTGATGAGAAGCCTTTGGAATATTGGCGCCATTGATATATGGAAAAGCTTTGATTTGCTCGTCAATAGACTGCACTTGTTAATTCTGTAGCCGGCCTTTTGCCTTGTTCGCCTATCTCATATTATCAAATATTAATGCATTTTCCCAAACCGCCAAAACTGTAACCACCGTATTTTTCTTTTTTTTTTTTCTTTTCCTTTTCCTTTTCTTTTTACATAAAATGTATAAATTTTTTATCTCATACACACATAAATATAACATCATAATTATAAAAATATTACATAATATGCGTAAAGTATTACATGATGTATACTAAAGTATTATTAGTATTACTTGTCAAAATTATAAAATTATTATATGATTAAAATAAAAATATTAATTAGTAGATTAAAATTTCTCAAATTAATCATAAAACTAGAATTTTGAAATAAAAAATATTACATGATACATGTAAGAATATTCCTCAAATGCATAAACCATTACGATTGTTAGTTGATCTATATTGACCTGCATATATATGCTAAAATATTACAACCGTTAGTTGACCTGATGTGAGTATTGAATAATTGTTTGATCCAAAAATTTATCTTTTTGAATATTTTTTATCAGTATATGTGATTATTATATGTTTAACAAAGATCACGAAAATTATCTAAACTAATATTGATATAGTTTAGTTGGATTAAAATTGAGCACACTATTGATAAGAGTAAAACTTATGTGAAATAGGCGCATATGTGTAATTGGGTTGGCTTCGATTCGAATCCGTACCTCCTTATTTTTTTATTTAAATTTATATGCTAATTTTTATGTTATATTAATATAATTTTCATATACAAATTTCATAACCTTTATATAATAATTTTACATCTAAAAAAAAAACAATTCTGGAACAATTCATATATGTTTTTATGTTATATTAGTATAATTTTAAGTACAAATATTATAACCTTTATGTAATATTATAACTTAAAAAAAATCGACACAATTTGATCATATCTTTATGTGATATTACTCATACATTTATATAATATTACTTATACTTTTGTGTCAATATAAATATTATATTATTATAACATAAATATTTACAAAGGTTACATGTCTTTGTAAAATATAATATATCATAAAAGTTATGTTATTATAGTATCAATGTTATATTATTATAACATAAAAGTTTAAAAAGATATAATATGTCAGTTAAAATATTATTATAACATAGATATTAAGTTAACATTACTAAAATATACAATATATTTGTTAGAAATACAAACATGTGGGATAAAATGAGTGCGATCTTAGAACACATGAAAATCACCTCCGGATTGAATCGACCAATTTATATGGATCCTAGTATATATAAATAATTGTGTATTGATAAACATTGTATACTTGATTGTGTACAAGTTGAACCAAACATTAGAAAATAAATAGCATGGTATTTCAAGTAAAACCATCTATTTGATTTTGATATTTCATCAATCTAGTGTTTCAAAATATTCACTTTACATTAAATGAAAATATGATATCACCAATTAATGTTTCAAATATTCACTTTATATTAAATGAAAATATGATATCACCAATTAATGTTTCAAAATACACACTTTACATCAAATGAAAATATGATACTGAGAAAATTAAAAATAATAAAATATAAAATGAGATAATAAATTGAAATTGATGATATTTAGATAATGAATTGAGAACTAATCAAGTGATTTTAATAGCATCATATAAAGTAGATTAAAGTTGTTCACGTGAATTACACGTGAAAGAAAAATCCAAAATTATCAATTGTTGGTTATACAGGATCTACCTACATTCACGATATTTTAAAACTAGGTTCCAAAAAATTAATTATTATGATTTTCTTTTTAATTTAAACAAAATTAAAATTGTCAACATCTAATAAATAAAGGTTAAATTTGTAATTTTTGGATTTAAATTAGATGGATAAAATGTTGTGTAAGATTATCTCACAAATTACATTTTGTGATAGGAGATGGGTTGACTGGTCAATAGTCAACGTTTTGGTCAACACGATCAACGATCGGTCAACAACTTAAATGTAATATATTTTTATATATATGATACAATATTTTAAAAAAATTTATAATTTGATAAGTAAAATAATGTAATATTTTATATATATCAAATAATATTTTTATGCATATCCTTTGCTTTCAAGTTATAAATCAATGATTAATTTGAAAAAACTATAATTTCACAAGTAATAATTTCATTCTTTACATTTAATACTTTTGTGTGAATCATTTAAAAAAATTATAATTTAATATACTATTATGAAGTATTTTTGTTTTAATGTAGTGAATCATTGAATGCGATGGGGAACTTCGATCGCCGGGTCGTGCTAATTCCATACGAATCAATATACTTCATACACCTTCAAGTTCATAGGATGAAAAGAGATTTTTTAAGGGCCTTGTGCTCATTATGCCCATCATTGAATGTACTGGTATTCACCTTATCAATCTCTTAAATCAATGATGGGGTACTGGAAATGGGGACAAAGAAAGTGACTTCGGAGAATTCTCCTTCGAATTACAGAACTTGAGGGGGTAGGCATCTCTCTTCGAGCGGCAGTGCAAGCTCGGATGGTGTTAGCGCTTCTTGTGCGGCTAACAAAGCAGGATCAGCCTTCTATATTGTACGATGCCAGTCAGTCCGTCTTTTTGGTGGAGGTTTGTTTGCAGGATTCTCGTATAAGATAATATTTTTTTTAATTTTTTATTTTATGCTTAACAAATAATGTTTTTGATTCTATGACTTCAAATCAATTACAATTTGACAAGTAATGCTTCTATTCTTACCGTCCTACTCACCTATCCACTATGGGCACAGCCCACCACGACGTATCAAAAATTCAGAATATCTATTAATTTCACTTTTCATGTAACAAGGGAATGAGATCAGTATACATTATCGACGGACATATTAAAAGTTACCCATAATGAACATTTGAACATTTATATCTATTCTTATAAGTCATCATATACTACTTTTATATATATTATGAAATACATTTGAAAATATCACATATGAATCATGATACATATGAAAATATTATAAATTACAATTCTTTTATGTTTTATTGTGAATACTTATATTGTTCAGTTATTGATTTATGCTGTCAGATTGGCTCAGCCCATCTCACACAATACCTACTCAATTACACCCGTGAGGAAGGTCTAAAGTAATAATAATATAATAAGCTTATATGAGGGGTAATTTGGTAACTGAAAATGAAGCAATACCTTTTTATGCCTCAGCTCCCAACTGCAGTGAACAATCAGTCAGTGAGCATACAGAGATTATTCAACCGCTGCCTCCTCCAGCAATGAGAGGAGACCACGTCACCATTCTCCTTGCTTCCTTTCTCCTCCTTCTCACACCCCTCGCTCACGGCGGAGACGATGGAGACTTCGCCGGAGTACACGGCAAACTTTCTGGTATAATAATCCCAGGCTTCGCCTCCACTCAACTAAGAGCCTGGTCAATTTTAGATTGTCCCTACTCTCCTCTCGATTTCAATCCCCTCGATTTAGTTTGGCTCGACACCACCAAGGTTTTTAATCCTATGTTTATTTCAAGGTTATCGTACTGATCGCTGTTTGAATATTGGTTCGGACGTTTTTTGCTCAATTTTGGGCTTTGAATTTGATGTTTACGTGAATGCGCTCGAAGAATTCATCTGTAGTATAGAATTATTATTAGGCTACTTGTTTTGTCCTGGAAATGATGTGTGCGTATGTGCTATTAGTCTATATTTTTTGCGGAGAGTTGGAATGATTAAGATTTGCGCTTTTTTTTTTTTTTTTAACTAAATAACCTGTATACTAATATATATAGTATGAATAAACAAATTGAATGTCTACACATGTCAATTGTAGCAGCGATGGAGTTCAAAGGTCTGATGAGGTGTTAATTTTTGTTATCTGAGATATATAAATAGATTCACATTTGGTGTATGTGCATGTCTTTTGTCTTTTACATGATTCACGTGTGATCCTTTACTTGTGGTGATGGTTGATGAATTGGCGGTGCTTTTCTCAGCTTCTATCTGCTGTAAATTGCTGGCTGAAGTGTGTGTTGCTAGATCCTAAAAATCAAACAGATCATCCTGAATGCAAGTCGCGGCCTGATAGTGGTTTGTCTGCTATTACGGAGCTTGATCCTGGCTATATCACGGGTATGTTTTTGGAGAATTATAGGTGGCCTTTTGATTTTGACTTGGAGCTTAGTTAAGTAAGTTATTTTGTGAAAATCATTTATGAAGAATATGGTCTTAGTACTTCTTATTATTTACATTTATGCTGAAATTTTGTATTGGAGTCATTAATGTGCCAAATGCCTAGTTTTTTTTTGTGAATGTCTAAGTAGCTCTTAATTTCAAGTTTCCACTTTGTAAATGTTCTTCTGATGATGATTGACATGATTGATGCATTTCTTTAAGTTGACAAATTGCAGTTTTCTGCATTCTGCAGGTCCTCTTTCATCAGTATGGAAAGAATGGGTTAAGTGGTGCATTGAGTTTGGTATAGAGGCTAATGCTATAATTGCTGTTCCTTATGACTGGAGACTGTCTCCTGCAAAACTTGAGGAGCGGGACCTTTATTTTCATAAACTAAAGTATTTGTCTCCTCCTCCTCCTCCTCCTCCTCCTCTGTGTGTTTTTCTAAGTATTAATTTTTCCAGCTTTTCAATCACAGTTTTCTGCACCAAAAAGTGCAAACAAGCCCTCACACAGACCATGAAAGCATGAATAGATTCTGATGCTCTTGTCACTCTGTTTTTTTTTTTTTTGGTGTATTTCTAAACTATATCCCTGTCTTTATTTTATATTTTTCTTTACGTTGGTCCTTTTTTTTTTTTCTGGCTTAAGAAATTTGGCCTCAATCTAAAGTAATGACAAATATGAATATTGGATGTTCCTTGATATTTCAGGATTACTTTTGAAACTGCTCTGAAGCTACGTGGTGGGCCATCATTAGTTTTTGCTCACTCACTGGGGAATAATGTATTCAGATACTTCTTGGAGTGGTTGAAATTAGAAATTGCTCCCAAGAACTATATCAAATGGTTGGATGAACACATTCATGCTTACTTCGCTGTTGGTATGCTTGTGAACTCTGTTTAATTATAAAAATCAAGGTTTAGAACTATCATTTTGTTCTTACATAAATTTCTTGGTTGACTTCAGGCGCTCCTCTTCTTGGAGCTATTGAGACTGTTAAGGCAACATTATCAGGATCTACATTTGGTCTCCCTGTTTCCGAGGTATTATAATATCCCTAAAATCCCAAATTACTCTATCTGCAGATACCTTTATTTGACGCCAAATTCTGGTTCTCCATTGTATCACTGTTTTATGTTCCTAACAGATGTGCAAGGACTTAGAGAGGGGATGAATAAGGCAATACACGTTTCAGGAAATATAAATTCTATTTGATATTGTACTTCAACAATTACCAAAAAGATCAATTGTTTGTAAAAAAGTAAAAAAATATAAAGTTATAGTACAATAACTTCCTTATCTTAAGATTTTAGTTCAATAGCAGATTGTCTTCTGAATGCATGCTCTCTCTGCTGGATTACTAAAAAAGGAATTTGATGGTTTATGTTATTGTTCATATGTAGGCTAGGTTGGAAGTCTTGAATTAAAGGGCCTTTTTTCTTTTATGTGGGGTGGCTTGGGAGACACCGTTTCTCTTTGAATTACTCGTTCAAAGATTTCTTATTGATGAGTTATAGCAATAGCACCTATTAAAGCATCTAAAAGAATTATTGAAATGATTTCAAGTGGAAAAAAGTAAAAGACATCTGACAATTCTTATTTGGTTAGTTGTAAATATCTCTAGGGATTATCCAAGACCTACACCAGCTATTGGAAGAAGGCATCCTAGGGATAAGATACAGAAGCTTTGATTTTTGCCCATTTTACTTTGTGTGCTGGCATTAACTCCCTTTTATTACAATATTGGCAAGTCATCAGGGAACAGCTCGCTTGATGTTCAACTCATTTGGCTCTTCACTATGGATGATGCCATTTTCAAAACACTGTAGAACAGAGAATGTATACTTGAAACATTTTTCTGGTGCTAGTAGAACGGGGCATGTTGTTTATCTTTGTGACAACCATGAGTATCAAACAAACTACTCGGGATGGCCAACTAACATAATCAATATTGAAATTCCATCAATTCGAGGTATAACATGGATTCTTGCCTGCACCATTCAATTTTCAATGCTAATATACAGCTTTAAAATGTGCTGGATCATGCTAAATGCACTCCATGAATTTTCATGGCAGGAGATGAAGCTTATCCTTCAATGATAGGAGCACAACAGGTCAATCTTTCTGACATGGAATATGCATTTCCAACTCAGTTATCCTTTTCCGCCCGTGAAGTTTCAGATGGAACCTTTTTCAAAACTATAGCTGATTATGACCCTGATAGTCAAAGGCTACTGCACCAATTACAAGAGTAAGTTCTCTCTTTGCACTGATGCTATCTTCTTTGTATTTAATTTCAGAATATTTCTTCAGTGAGCAAGTGGTTACTATTATCCAGTTCAGTTAATATACGAAATGTAGTTTAGATAAAATTCAGGAGCTGTTCAGTCAACATACAACATGTAGTTTACATAAAATGCAGGAGATCTTTGTTATCCATTATGTTTTCCTCCTCCTGCCAAACACTTTTAGAGTGGAATCCCAGTTTGGTTCAGGTTCTCTTTATATTACTTTACCCAAATTGTAGACTTAATCACTTTGAAAATAAAATGAATCTTAGATATATAGTACCGCTTGACTGTCCCTCATACCAACAATGTCTTTTCTTGATTGAACAATGAAAAAAGGTCTAAGCACATCAGTGATCTATATGATATTATGATGAGTCTTAATTACAAAGGCATTCTGCTGCTAATCCTTAATATACAGGTCATATCATGGAGACCCTGTTTTAAATCCTTTAACACCATGGGACAGACCACCTCTGAAGAACATCTTTTGCATTTATGGAACTGAATTAAAAACTGAGGTATCTTTGGCTCTTCATGGTGATTTTGTGCCATATTTGCAGTTTATTTCTGGATATTGGCATTTTTACAATGTGGCTGAATTATGTGTTCAATTTGATACTGATCATGTTTTGTTATGTTGACATGTGACAAAATAGGTTGGTTATTATTTTGCACCAAGTGGAAAGCCTTATCCTGATAATTGGATAATAACTGATGTAATATATGAGCTAGAAGGATCTTTGTATTCCAGGTGAATACTATGCCAACATTATCACATGATAAGACCTTTTCTTTTCAATGTAATGCTGAATTTTTTTAAAAACCTTTTTTACATTGAAAAATGTGTGTAACAAGTACTTGGATATTTCATTATATTGATTGTCATTAGTGAAAATAAGGTTGAAGTTCAGAATTTAGAACCTGTTTAACTGTATCACATCCTACTTCAGCTTGTTCATGTGAAATAAACAAAAGAAATAGCATGAAAATGACCAAAACCTTGACTGCCTAATGTGATTATTTTTAATTTCTTCAATTTGCTATCCTGGAAACCCTTTATGTGATAAGTTTTAAAAATAAGCACAACACATTGTAGTTGTGAAATTGCAATTGCTATCCTGAGAAAATTGCCTCCAATTTATCCACTTGCTCAAACTTACTTGTTTGATGCACTCTTCTTTGACTTGAATTGTTCAGTTCTTACTGAGACAGACACCATAATTTCTTTTTCTTTTATGTCTGAATTTAGGTCAGGAAACCTGGTTGAAGGAAACCCTGGTGCTGTAAGTGGAGATGAGACGGTATGATGAGTAAAATATGTTTCCCTCTAAATAATAGTCTTGAGATTTCATGGCATTCTTAATGTTTATTACTTTTATTTCACCCAATGATGATCTGGTTTCTAGGTAGCATACCATTCCCTCTCTTGGTGCAAGAATTGGCTAGGACCAAATGTGAACATAACAAGAGCTCCTCAGGTGTTAATAAGAGAAGCTATAATCTTTAGATTACATCTATGAAATTATTACTTGTCTTAAGTATTTCTGTAGTTTCAGCATAACATCTTCTATTACTTGTCTTTAATTATTGGGTTCTTCTCAATTTGGAAACATGTCTGCCTTGATACATCTAAGAGTGGTAATGTGTGCTTGACTTTTCACACTTGAAATTCAGAATTCTATTTACTCAACATTGTCCTTTTCTTCTAATCTACGGTATTGCACTGATGCGTTTTCAAAGGACTGGTCTTTGAATTGCTAAAATGCACAAAAGTACTTCTTTAATAACTATAGTTATGTTTTTTTTTTTTTGCCTTGAGACCCTTGACATCTGTTATAAAGTTTACATAGGTAACTCATGACTGTTAGATTCATTGCTGAAAAAAATTATCCTACTATGATGTCAGATTCATTTCAAACTTTCTCCAGTAATTCTCACAGGTTCTCCTGCCACAAAAGAAATAATGTTCTTGTAAATGAGGAATTTAACATTTAATCGATTTGGATATTCTTTTCTCTTCTCAATCCTCTTTGGTTTTGTTATCTTTTTCTGCCGTTTAAGCCAGTTCAGCATAACAACCATGAGAGAGTTATATATTTGGTCTCTTACTGGTAAGATAAATCTATTGACAAATTGCAGTCAGAACATGATGGTTCAGATGTCCAGGAACATTTAGATGTTGAACATCAGCCTGAAATGGATATAATACCCAACATGACAAAATCTCCTAGAGTGAAGTACATAACCTATTATGAAGACTCTGAAAGTCTTCCAGGAAAGAGAACAGCAGTTTGGGAGATTGATAAAGGTAATACAATTACACGATTATTCTGTTTTTGCTGGGTAGAAAACATTTCTGTAGTTTTACCTTAATTAAGCTAGGTTAAATTATGTAAAGATTTTTTTGACAAACTTATTGTTATCTAATCAGGTGATGACCTGATAATGTGAATGCTAAATGTTTTTGGATTATTTTGTTTTTGTAGGCTATGGTATTTCTCTTAATAACGGAATTTAATTTTGTATTATCAATGCTTGGTTAACAAACTAGTTTTACTGGCTGATTGTGCAGTAATTGTCTCTTGTGTAACTGAAACTTAATTTAGTTTGATGGGTACACAATAAAAACGAGGTTAGTTGTCTAATTTGGTGAGTTGAAAATGATAAGGACCTCTGGATAAATGGTGATAAAACATCCCGGCATCTTTAATACTGTCTTCTCTCTTCAATATGTTTAAGGTTAGCATAGTGTTGATCAATTACAACAATATAGCTGTAAAACAAAGGAACGAAACGATTCATGGAACCAATAAGTTCTAATTTTCTGTCTATCCATTGACTTGGTTTTGTTTTAATATATTTATGAGGATTCGTACGCTCATGCTAGCCTAAGACCAGCAACCCAACCCAGGGACAGGGGTAGTAGTAAACTGCGTTTCTTTTTTTTATTTATATAATATTTTTTCTCCTTTTTGGTGGTTTAAAAAAGCAGAAATTGTCAGTCTCGAATTCCTTAATCGTCCTCCTGGAAAAGTGCAATTCAATGAACTTATAATCAGTACTCGTGATATCCTTCCTTTATATATCTAAATGGCTGAGGACTTGCCTTGCCTTTTCAAACCATCAAGGGGCTGCTCATGTACATGATGGAAAGCAATTGAAAGTAAAAGGAATAGTTCATAGACTGGTTACTTAACACTTTGCAACCGGCAAAATACAGGGAACAATGATTTGATGTTAACAATTACCCTTTCCTGATGTCCCTTTCTGTTGTGCAATCTATGCTGGATATAAGGTTCTACTCTTCTACTGAACTGCAGTCCTAATGTGGATTGTAGATCTCCAGTAGGACCTTATATGAGCCTTTTTGCTAGAAGGGATAAATGGTATTATATGCTGCCTTTTGTCTCTCTGCCTATTTGTCTGATCGATGATCCCGTAGATCTATTATTTCAGAGGTACACACACAGAGTGTCACTTGTTTGAATTTTCATGGTGCTTTTGTGGGTGAGCTTTAGATAGAAATACCCCTTTGTTTGAATTGAAGACTATAACATTACCAATTTGTCCAATTTATTTTCTATATTTCTCTTCAACTGATCAAATAATATCATTTGCAGCAAACCACAGGAACATTGTTAGATCTCCAGTACTAATGCGGGAGCTGTGGCTCGAGATGTGGCACGATATTCACCCCGACAAAAAGTCCAAATTTGTCACAAAAGGTGGAAGGAAGCATTTGTTTTTTTTGTTTTACCACCATGATTATCGTCATTACCACCAACTAATTTTGTCAAACAGCTACTCGTGGACCTCTGAGGGATGAGGACTGCTACTGGGATTATGGGAAAGCTCGATGTGCATGGCCAGAGCATTGTGAATACAGGTCTAATTTCTTTTCTTTACATGCATGCCTGTCTGCGTATTGCTGCTGATTTGTATTACGTATGAATATGTTGATGTAGGTATCTTTTTGGAGATGTTCATCTAGGTCAGAGCTGCAGGCTAAAGAATTCTTCGGCTGACCTGTTGTTGCATTATGTATAAACTACAAGATACGTTTCTCAAGGTGAGTTTAATCTATAAATTGTAAAGTTAAAGGATATATTATCTGTTGCTTAGAGGTTATGCAATCGAACATGACAAAAATTTCAGATGTGCACATAAAAACGGAAGCGAGCACGCTCTCTCCTCTTATCATATTGTAAAAAGGTACGGTTCTTCATACACCAAACTCCGTAGAAACTACTTTGCTTTGTATAATGTTTAACTAACATTCAAAGTAATCACTCTCAATAAGTGGAACCTCAAACCATTTGAAATGTTTTCTTCGATAGCAATTACAGGATTGGCCTCCCTGTTTACATCAACGAAGATGCTTGTATATTGTGTGAGGATGAACATAATGTCGAGATGGAAAGTGCTTCCACGTCTTAGGAAACCATTTTGCAGCATGATTGACATGTGTAATTCACATTTTTAACCTCAATACCAGCATTGTATCTCTTTAAATTTTTACCCATCATCTATCCTCCCAAGTAAAATGCACACTTTCTCATAAATATATCCCAATTCAAAACTCATTATTCAAACAACACTTCACAATAAAACGATACAAAGCATCTATTGTTTAATTTTTTTGGATATGATGTGATATTTTTAGTATAATTCAAGTATTGTATTTCAAGTGATGTCTCATCTTTACAAATGTGTAGATTGTGATCACCAAGATTCGAACTTAAATCAAATACATTTTTTAGTTTTCACTCTCCCTTTCACTCCCTCTAGGTCATAATCTAAGTCTATAAGATCCCACCGCAAACATAAGATTTTAACTTGCCTTATCGTAAATTTAAATCTCATTAAAACTTGCAAAATCCACATATGGCGTAATCCCAACATACCTATGTTGGATACGAGTATGTGGCAATTAATTAAGTTTTTATCTCATTATGTGCAATTTCTATATTGACAATGTTTTGTCATAGCGTTCGGTCGATACACAACATTTCATGAAGATTGTCAATTTAAAGCAACTGTTTTTATTGTGGTTTAAGATGGTAAATTTCGGGCACAGACTGGTGCTTGAGACCAGAGAAATTTGAGATAATTGTAGGCACAATATTTAAGAATTGGCAGTCGAAGCATATGATGCATTTGAACAGATGATTAAAGTAATTGATAGTTTTTTTTTATTCGTCGTATATTACACATTCTATACTGTTACGGATTTGGGGGTGCGATCACTATTCTTGAACTTTCAAAATTGTTATTTTTATCTGTAATTTTTTCTAATATTTATCATTAATTAATAAGGGTTTGCCCCTTGCATGGTAAAATTTGACTAATACATAATGCTTTCTCTTCAATGTTCTTTATGTTTTGATTTGAAAAAAATTATCCTGTTAAAACAAAATCCTAAATTCGCCGCTAATTCTATATATAGCCAGGCACAAAGTGATCATGAAATGTTTTTATCCATCCCCTCAGCCAACTTGAAGGAAATTCTTTAATCATATGAATACCACTTTTATAAATGATCAGAGCCAATTTCAACTTTATGATATGTGGGGGAATTCGACTCATTTCGTTTCCGTGCGTTCTTAAGCGTCCATCCCTCTTTCCCCGCACCAAGGACAAAAACATCGCCGAAATATTGTTGAAATCATGTATTCGAAATAATAATGAGATACAATTTTTTTTTTCATAAAATATCAACGATATTTCGATAAAATATCAGTAAAATATCGATTTCTTATTGAAATCATGAATCCGAAATAATAACGTGATACAATTTTTTTGGTAAAATATTAACGATATTTCGATAAAATATCAGTAAAATACTGATTTCATAAATGTTAGTAGAATTTTTTTTTTATTTATTATAAGTGTAGGCTCCATTTCCTAATAATTCTCTCCATTATTATCACTTATCACAAAATCCATGTAAAAGAATTTTTTATCCTTACAAGGTCATTCATAGATTTTTTGGTAATAAATTTTATCTTCTAACTCAGTTATAAATGTGATAGTTCCACTATACAACATAACATTTCTTCTTCTATATCATAAAATCTACAAGTTCTTGTAAATTAGAATCTAAAAATTCTCCTTCAAATATCAAGAAATGCACATATGAATTGTAGTTGGAAGAGATAGAAGCTACAAATTCTCCTTCAAATATGAAGAAATGTACATAAGAATTGCACTTGGAAGAGATAGAAGCACATATGAATTACATTTTCGTGATTACATTCAAAATTGGTCTAATTTCATAAGTGGGTATCAATATTGTGTGAATCAAGATGACATGTCATTTTATTCATTTGAAACCTCATAGGAGTTCAAGTTATTACTAGTGCGTATTAACTTTGTACAAAATTTGTCATATTATCATAGCAGACAACGTTTATATAGTAGTTTATCTCTATATTTGTTGGTAAATATATCATTTTAATTGAAATTTTAAGTTCAATATATATATTAATGTTAGTTATAATAATCTATAAACTATTAGATATATTTTCAAATTTTTTTACAAAGTTTTCATATTTTTTTTTAAAATGTTCTTTATTTCCACCAAAATCGATATATCCACCGATATTTTCATAAAATCAAGGTATTGATATTTGTACAAAAATCAATATTTTCATCCTTGACAACACATGACCTGCAAGCAACTTTTATAAGGATAAATATATCATTGAAAAAAAAGTTAAGGTTGTTAATTGAATTTTTTTTTCATTTTATTTTAATCTTTTATTTATCCTTATGAAAGTCACGTGCAAATCACGTGTTGTGCAATTTATTAGAAAAGCTGACGGGAAAAATGTTTAAGTTTTACTTTGGAAAAACTAATGAATTTTGAGTTGCAATTAGATTAAAAAAAAAAAAAAACTCATGAACTTCGGTTGAAGAAGAAATAAGGCAGAAAGAATAACATCAAACTAGCATTATATATCACACGTAAAATATATGTGGGTTATTAAGAGGAATGAAGCATAAGCATAAGCTAGGAGCGCGATGAAACATCATTTCAACATTACAATTTAACTGGAATAAATGAATAAATATATCCCTACCTAAAATATTCTTTGATATAATTTCCACGAGATAATTTTTACAATAAGACTCAATTTATAAATTAGTTTTTAATTTTAAATCTAAATTTTAAAGTTTATCAATAAGAGATTCAATTTAATATTTTTTCTCAATTTAAGACTTGAAAATTAGATTGAGTTCTCAATTTAAGACAAGATTTAATTTTCATTTATTTTTATTTATAAATTTATTTATATTTCAATATATATATATATATATATATATAAAAGATAAATTAATATAAGTTAGTATAATTTTAAAACGATCTTTATCCTACTTGTATTAATTTATATATTTATATATATACATAAAATTAATGCAATTCATAAAATTAAAATTCCTTTATTATCTTAATTTTATGAATATAAGTATAGAAAACCAATTTTAATCTTAATCAATTTAATATAAACTATATTTTATGAAATGAATTTATTATATTTTTCTTTCTATCTTTCTTTTTTTATATAAATTAATATAAACTAAAAAAGATTGTTTGAAAATTGCACTAATTTGTCTTAATTTATCTAAAATATAAATAAAAATAGAAAAGAAAATTAAAAATGAAATTTTGTTTTAAATTGAGAACTCAATCTAATTTTCAAGCCTTAAATTGAAAAAAAAAAAAAAAAGACTAAATTGAATCCTTACTGAAAAAATTTAAAATTTGATCTAAAACTAAGAACTAATTTATAAATTGAATCATATTATAAAATTTATCCTCAAATTGGACATTCTTGGGTATAAATTTTACAATTTTTTCTTTATATTGTCACACAATTTAGTCCCATTTCTCAATTACATAAGAACTAATTGAAAAAAAAAAAAAAAAAAAACCTGAGCATATTAATACAATTGAGAACACTCAACGAAACCGCAGCCAAGATGTGTCAAGTCCATTGAAACAATTGAACAAAATTTGTACATGTAATTGCTTTCCTCTATCTTCCACAATGATACAATTATTTTGCAGAACAGTATTATAAGGCATTCACAAATAGGGAGTCATCTGAAAGGCTCTACTGGTTCAGTTTCCTCAAAGAGCATAGCAACTTGGAAACAATCAGCAGCAGCTTCCACAGCTGATGAACCACCTCCACCCTTGTAAACCAGTCCCAGATCATGCCAGGCCGATGCGTTCATTCGGTCCAGACGTAAAGCTTCCATCAGTAAGCTTCTAATGATAGCTGGAGACTGGCAACCGACTCGTCTGAGAACCTTAGCCTGGGAGACGAGGCTTGGGATGTACATCGGATCTATGTCCAGAGCAAGCACGTATGCCTTCAGCGCTTCTTTGTGGTGGCCTCTAGCTTCATGAAGCAAACCTGCATATATAATTTGAAATAAGTTATAAGCAATTACAGAGGGAAAGTGCTCTCTTACTCACAATGATACAACTTAATAAGCCTAAGAATGTGCATTAGTTATCAAACTGAAGAAACACAAACCACATGCTCGTGCATTTTAATCTGAACATCCATCACAAAGATCCAACATAAATAATACAGTTTGGCTTCTCAGGTTTTAATTACCATCCTCCAACTCTCCTCTCCAACTTCTAACATCTTATTATGTCCTGTTTATATTGAGTTGGGAAAGGAGAGAAGCAATCACAAATCAGAAAATGACCTTGCAGATGGGTCATCGCACCTCACTCAACATCTATACATTCAATTGCTTAATCACCAGAGCAATAGCGAAAATTTTATGTAAATCTGCACCTATTTAGTAGTGACATGGAACAAATACCGGTCCAAGGCTTAGGTTCATTTGCAGCAAACATAACCTTCCAGCCTCTTCATCAATATCTCAAGGACACAGGGCCAGAGCACATTTTTCTACATTAATTGCTAATACTAAAAGGAGCTCATACCGGCCAGACAAAACTTAATCTCTCTCTCTCTCTCTGAGTCTACATATAGAACAAATCAGGCAATGAGAAAGGAATTGCAGATGAGAAAGATATTTGGGAAAGAATAAAGATCAAGCATTAGATACCAGCAGTATGCCATCTAGAAGCAGAAATGGAATTAATCGCTTCAGATTTGGAAAGACAGATCTCAGCGTCATGCCACCGAGACAATTTAATGTATATGGAAGCCAAATCATGCCACGTTTCCATCTCTAAGACATTGACATGGTTTCCGATCTCCTGTCAATTTGATAAAAAAGGGCTTTCTGTCAAAACAACTTATAAACCAGCTATGGAAAGGATAAAGTTAACTTGCGTGCAAGTATGAAAGAGAAGGGTATTTTCTGTCATGTACAACAAATGATAGTTGTCCAAATCATCCTTACTGTGTAGGTTAATGGCAGAAGGATTGTGATTATGCCATTATCAAATTCAAAAATCAATGTGCAAAAGTTGAACTGCAGCCTCAGTAATAAAGTTTCTTTTAAGTAATTCTTTTGTAAACAAGAAGTCCCCAAGCAATGAAAATGACTGAGCACATTCACTACAGCAAAAAAAGAGTGTGAAGTGATCCACCACATCTATCCTTAGTTATAGCTCAGTAAATGGAGTAGCAAGCTATTGCAATCATGCTGAAAAATTGCAAAAATGCTGACAGTCTGCACAGCAATGGATGTTATTTATCAAAATTTCATCACTTAGAAAATTGTCTGAGCAGGCAAGATTGGAGCTAATTAATGATCAAGAACGAATTTATAATTTATTAAATCTTGCAGTGGAGAATTAGGTCATACAATATGGGAAAGCATATATAATGGCATTATATGGCACAAGTAGGTACCCTACTCAAATTAAACACATATGTTAATATATGCAGATGCAGGCATTATAACGACAACAACAATAATATAATAATAATAATTAATATCATTTTAATTTTTTTGGTTACTTCCACATATTAACTATAATGACTGTAGTAATCGATAGTGTGTCATTGAATTGACCTCAATACACATCTGGATAGTAAATCCTGTTTCCAGCGATCATGATTGCCATTCTATGTATCTCCGAGAATATCTATTATTTATGTATGACAGCTTAAATCTGTGAAATCATTGAACTTCTGTCTTAACATCAAACATTGGAGGATGAAGCTACACATGACACTCTAGGATTCAACTGAATTCAACATAACCTTAATGTTACTAAAAAAATAACTTCACCTTAATTTCACCCACAAAATTCTTACTCACTGTTCAGCTACAACCAAGCACAATCTTTCTGTCTCATCCAAAGCACCTGAGCCTCCCTCCTAAACATTTTAGAATTTGGTGAATGTTGTCCTCACTGTTCCCTTAAGGTGGCTATGATACTAAATAATGCTCTCTAACAGGTCCAGTCAGAGTTATCTGCCAACATTACTACAGCTACCAGAGTTTCTAGTTCTCCCATCTGTTCATGCATTTTATTTTATATTCTCTCCTGAGTATTTAAGTCCATGGTCAACCAGTCATCAGTTGCTTCTTCTTTTGATAGCCTAAGATTATGATAAAAAGAAATACCAGCTAGATATAAAGTTCAATTTAGCCAAGCTGAAAGCAGGAGATCCAAAAAAGGGCACAAAGTGTAACTACGAATTCCTTAAAGCAGATAAATCCAGTGGGGTGGCATATTTGAACTTCAGTGGCTGAGGTTATCAAAAGTGCATGTTTGAGCATCAGATATGAATAGCATCCACGATCTTATTAGCTTTCTTAAATAGTAAAATGAAGGAACCTCAATGTGGTCAACATCCTTTTTGACAACTACATACGGACCCATTAAGCACATTAAAGCACCTGAACAACCATTTCAATCACTCAAAAATATTAAACATTTATGTCAAACAAGTGACTAGGACATCACACCTTAAGCTTCTTCCCCAAACCAACACTTTTACGCTGAACCTGAAGGACAGCAAGAAGCTGAGAATACGTTTCAATGGCCTCCTTCACTAGACCCTGCGCAATTTGGAGCTTAGCTTTAGTTCTCAACAATTCTCCCTGATTCCATATCCCAGTCTGGTCTATAGCTGCATCAATGATAGTTTGAGCATTCCAAAAACATTTTTGAGCAGATAATATTCGAGCCAATAAGATCCATCCTCTAAGATTAGATCCACCTTCCAATGTAAGCAGGTATTTTGCATGGTGGAGTGCTGCATCCAACTTTCTCTGCTCAGCATTTTCTAGACATAGATGGTAAATAATAATAGGGTCCTTCATTTTTGTCACTCTCCCGGCAATTTCCAAGGACTTAAGTGCCTCAGATTGTATTTCAACCCTTTCATTAACTGTCACAGCAGATCTAGAATGCGCCGAAAGTGAGATACCTAACATGCACTGGGCAACGCCCATCAATTGATCACATCTCCCATGCATATTTTCAACTGCTCTACGAGAAAAATGAATCCCTTCTTCAACATATTGTGAATTACCTCCACATATCTTTGATATGAATAACAAAGCTGGTAAATATAGTGAGTCTTTCAACAACTTCTTCCATAAATCCAAAGCTTCCAAGTCACGACCTTCTCCATGATAACAGAGAGCTAAAATATGATACCTTTCGTTTCGATCTATAACTCCAGGAAGAAGCTCTTCAACTTGATTAGCTAAAGCCTCAAGTCCACCAGATATGGAAAATGCAAATGAGAGGTGATCTAAAATTGAAGGATCCCACTCAATTCTCTTGAGTGAAACTTTTCTCAAAAGTACTATCAAAAGCAGAATGGCTTCCTCAATATTGTTCTTGGGTACAAATGCACCATCCATTTGGGATCTTAAGTCTGGGAGGATGGCTTCCACCCCACTGTATAAAAGAAAAATGGCAAACTCTTTTTGGATTTTAGATGTAGTTTCTGCATCTAGGTTCCAGTGATGGAGAAGGGCCCGACGGTATGACAAGACAGCCTCACGAGGAGAATCAGCAAGTTTCCACAATTCTGGAAGCAACTCAACAGCCTTACTCACTGTCTCCTGCAATTTACAGTCAGCACCAAAGTTTTCAGGCAAGCCAGCTGGTAATGAAGATTCAACAATGTCCATAATAACTGAGCATGATTGAGCAGCTTCTGCATAGATGATTGGAAACATAAATCAGACAATCATTCACAATAAGCAGGGTTATAAGCTTAAAAGGTTATATTTCTGTTGGCATTCTCTCTTCAGCTATGATAGCTGAAAACATGGGAGAGGATTCAATTGACATGAAAAATACATCAGGCCTGAATGCAGAAGAAAGTTTTGGGATGTGAGGTATATGAGATTCCAAAAAAATTAAATGATACTAACTTAAAATGCCAACCAGATTTAAACTAAAATTTCACACATGGAGCTGCCCAAGTAGTGCCTATTGTCTGAATTGAGACACAGTTTCGGAAAGGACAGAGGTGAAACAGGTAACTTTTAGACAGAAACTGCAACTAGCCATATAACCAGGGGAACAATTTAAGTGAGAGGTTAATTAAAGTGAAAGACAAAGAGCTTTCTCCTATATTACTAGCTATGACTACGTCACTGCATAGAACAGCTTCCTTCATTCCAAAATTTATTTGGAAACTTTATGACCAATACAGAAAGTGATATGCGGTATGCCTGCTAAATGATTAACAGATCAATGGAAACAAAAATGGAAATGAATTTAATCAGGTACAAAGGTCTATTAGTTCTAAAATATCACATACAACCAAAAAGTGGAAATAAATTCAATTGATACCTTTATTCCTCCCAAGTGCTTGTAATGATTTTGCCTTCAAAAAGATTGCTTCAAAGAGTAAACTAACAGCATGTATTGACATTGGTGGGGTTGCATAATTTTGTGATCGTCTCTTACGAGGTTCTCCTTTTATGGAGAGCGTGATTTTCATCTTTGGAGTTACAGTGGCTATATCAATCCCTTCAAACACATGTAAGGCTGCTTCAATGTTACCTTTCTGATACTCATACCTCCCTAACAGTGCTCTGGCTTCCTGGAAATTATGGTTTCATAGTCATGCTTATAATGACTAACCGAAGTGACAAAAGACTAACCAAAACTTTGGTTAGTTAAAAAAAAACACCAATTATTCTCAAAGTAATGGTTTAACTTTGATGATAAAACAGATTGGGAGAACTTAACATCATACTGATAAAGTAAACTTCATCATGATTTAATGAATGAAAGAAAAATCAAAAGGGATTGCATAAAGGTTCTGCATCAATATTATCAGGAAACAACCTCATAGTTTAAACTACCACTTTCACGCAGTGAAGTTTCAGCTTCTTCAATGTTGCCAGAGTCAGGCTTCCTTTCAATTTCTCCAGGTCTAGATGATCGAACACTCACAGAATTATCCTTAGTTGCATGAGGTTCAGAAGAAGGGACCATTTCAATTCCATTTGACTGATCTGCAGAGCAAAGACACTGCATTATCTTTCCCAGCCTACCACGGACTCGATCCCTCCGTCGTTGATTCTCATTGCTCATAGTAATTCAACCCACTACAAATTTTGGACAAGCAGAACACAAAATTGTTACAAATTAATCCATGGTCATAACTCATAATATACTCAACAGAAGAAAGTTCGTCAAAAAATTAACACCTGCATAAGGAATTCGCATGTGATATTATTCATCATTCTTGATTAAAAAAAAAAAGATGCTAGTTCACACACCGCATGACTGCACCTGTGGCAACTTTGATTCAAAGGAAACCAACAAATTGCAATTAAAAATGAAATAAGAGATTGCAATATTCAAATCCAAATTTCAAACAAAAAAGAGAACCTACAAATATTTTTCCGAAACCATATCAGAATTATCTAAAAATCAGCAGCCAAACCCAAAAATTCACCCACTGATCATAGATATCAACAAGCCACAACCCGTGCATACAAACAAAAAAAACAGAAATATTGGAGGAAAAAGCATAACACATAAAATACCTAAAATCAAGACCGAAAATAAAATTTAACCATAAAAGAAAACACAGCAATTAAAGACAATTATGATATGATAGATTCTCATCTCACCTTTCGCTGTCGAAAGAACAGCGCATAGAGCCAAGATTAGATGCCCACAACTCATCAACACCAGTCCACATCTCACCACTGGAAATTCCACTGTTTGTTCCTCTGAAGGCGAAAACAAGAGGAATTACAACAAATTTTCCGATGATCAAACAAGGACACGACAAAGCTTACAAAACTCGTTTCAATTCCTTTGTTTTTCCTTTTTCAGCAGAAACTTTTCTTTTCAGAAATTGATGTAATTCTGTAGACTGATTTAGCACAGAATTGTTGGAGGGAGAAAGCTGAAAACAGGGAAGCGAATTTGAAGGAAAGCGTGAGAAAGAAGATTTGGGTAATGAATTCTAAGTTAGAAAGTAGCAGCTAGCACTTAATTATTAAAATATTAAAAATATTAATTTCTTTAAAAGGAAAAGTTGTGGTATGGAATATATACATATATATATATATATATATATATTATATAAAATTGTCTCGTGAAAATAGTCATTATTCAAGATTCAAACGCGCTATTATAAATTAATAAATTTTCATTTTATATATTATAGATAGATTTGTATTATAAAATTAGATTAGCAACGATTTAGTAGGATTTACACTCATTAATTAATATTAATTAATGCAGAGTGTAAGTGGGGTCAGTTTGGTAAAATTAGTTTGATTACAAGGTCAACTCAACTATGTGATCCTGGATTGATTTCTGGCTATCGATGTTTTTTAAGCTAAGCCACTTGGCAAATCTCATAATAAATTTTATTTTTTAATTTATACACCGTCTTGTAAACGAATTCTCTATTTGATTTTATTATTATGTTAATAAATAAATATTGTTATTATCAATTCACAAACTACAAGTATGGTAAATCAAATGATATTTTATTTTTATAAAGACATTAGAATTTGAACCTCAAATACATTTTTTAATTTTTATTGTCCCATTTCTTCCACTTCTTTTAAGCTCAATAATTTTTTTTTATCAATTCACAATTTGAAAATATTAAAGTTATAAAGATTTTTCAAGATAAACCTTTTCAAGGAATTGCTTCTCGAGCAGTCGTTAACTTCTATAGAGTAAAGGTTAATCATCGATAGTAATAGTTGGATTGATTCACTAGTACAAAAATACTGAAAAAAATATCTACTTACTAATTTGGAATAACTTTTAAAAAATTTGACAATAAAAATGGATAACTATATTAATATAATAATGAAAATAATTTTTATTTAAAAAATTATAAGACAAAACAAATAAAGTACTTAAAAGTTCAAGAAATTACAAAATTAAATTATTTTCCCTCAAAACAAACAAGAACACGTCAAACATTCATCATTCAAACCGATAATTTGGTAAGAAATTGGGATACAATTATATAAGAATCACGTGTATATAAGATGACGTAATGAATTAGCCAATAAATAGTCTTTTGACACCCATCTAAAACTTAAACATTTAAATAGGCAATAATACACTATATTTAAATTTAAAAAAATTGAGCTAAAATATTCTTTTAATAATAACCCAAAAAATGATAGTCTCCTCCAAGGTTTTGAATACATGTTATTCGTTGCATAATCTATTACTGCAATGCGGCTACAAAGTTGAATTGAATAAGATGAATACATTTACAAAAGTTAGTTAGGTAGTGTAATAAAATAAAATAAAAACCTAAAAAAATCATCCTAAACTGTCGATTTTTCCTCAATTTCATCATCCAAACAATTGCAGATTATCTTGCATGTATGATCATGTTTCCTCAATTTTAAGATCATGTTTCAACTTATTTATAACGAATTAACAAACTTATTTATAACGAAATAAGCAAATGAGGCTGTCTCACTTCACTCCAAAATATTTTGGCTAGCAAACAACAAAATTAACATAAAAAAAAACATGAAAAATTAAAAGCCCTTTCATAACTCACAAGCCCCTAAGGAGGCAACGTTTGAATTGGTGTTTGTGACCAAGGATTTGAGATTTGAATTTATTTAAATTCTCGCTTGTTTTGAGCTTAGAAGGAAATTTATATAATCTACCAAAATACTACTGTATTTAAATAAAAACATAATTATTAACTCTATATTATAACTTACTAATACACAAATTTTACTACACACCTAAATTTTTACTTTTACAAACATATACATCAACTAACAATATAATATTATATAATAATATTTTTTCCAGCATTAATTTGACATAGTACTAATCCTACAATACAAAATTTCTAAACAAGCACAAATTTTAACTATTCATCTTTATTTTAAAAACTCAGGATTTCAAAATCGGATTTACTCAATCCTATATAAACTCAAAACAAACATAACCTAAGGATCATCATTTGAAATTTGAAATCCATATCAATGATAATATATTTTTAAAAAAAATTACAATTCATTTTTCTTTTTCTTTTTTCCCGAATTTTGAAATTGGCCTTTGGTGTTTATTAGAAGGTTAGAGTAGACAATGCTCAAATTTATCCATAATTATCTAATGGATATTAATACTCTATTACGTTAATGGTGATCGCCATTAATATATTAATACTCTATACTGGATACTCTGTTACGTTAATGGTGATCGTTGATGTCTCTCTAATGTCTCCTTGATCCGGTGAGGTAAAGTCTCGTGACTTATTTATATTATTCATTGTTTGTAAAACTTCTCTCTCTTCGTGACTTATTTATATTATTCATTGTTTGTAAAACTTCTCTCTCTTTGACTATGATGCACTTTGCTTGATGGATGAAGATACGATGAAATTATGGAAATATCTTGATTAATAGAAAATAATATTTATATTGTTCATAATTATATATAAACTGAAGTTGTTTTATACATTTGCTGTTGCTGCTGTGGCCGATGGAAGTGGACATCGGTAAAGTCTCGTGACTTATTTATATTATTCATTTTGCAATTTGTTTGCAAAACTTCTCTCTTTTTGACTATGATGCACTTTGCTTGATGGATGAAGATACAATAAAATTATGGAGATATCTTGATTAATAGAAAGTAATATTTATATTGTTCATAATTATATATAAACTGAAGTTGTTTTATACATTTGCTATTGCTGTCACTGCCGATGGGAGTGGACATGTTGACATGTTGATGCTGCTGCGGTCGATGGAAGTAGACATGTTGATGCTGCGGCGGCGATGGACGTGATCTCAACACTCTACTAGTCAATACTTGATGGATGAAGATACAATGAAATTATGGAGATATCTTGATTAATAGAAAATAATATTTATATTATTTATAATTTATATATAAATTAAAGTTATTTTATATAAATAAAATCTTGTTCTACAAATCAGATGGAGGTCGTTATCATGCCACGAGCTGACTATTTTATATAAATATGAGAGATTTTATATAAAGAGTGTGACTATATTTTATATAAATATGGGATATTCGAGTGTGATTATTTTATATAAATAGGGGAGATAAAGGCTTTTATATATAGGGGAGATTTGAATGTGATTGTTAGTGTAACTATTTTATATAAATAAAATAGGGGAGATTCGAGAGTGATGGTTAGTGTGACTATTTTATATAAATATCGATTATATTAGTTGCAATATGTATAAATCAATTGATGTGATAATATCAATAAATCTAGATAAGTTAAACATTCATATATAGATATTTCAACTGATATAATTGATGTCGATATCGACATATTCTATATGAATAGAAACCCTGAAACTCTGAATATTTAACTTATCGATATCTTAACTTATCATTTTGCAGTTTGTTTGCAAAACTTCATAAAGAGAATGGACCATGATTCACTATTCACTACAATGAAATTATGGAGGTATTTTGATTAATAAAAAATAATATTTACATTGTTCATAATTATATATAAACTGAATTATACATAAATTGAAATTGTTTTATATATATAGGGGAGATTTACATCAATGGACGATGATTCACTTTGTATATGAAGGTATCTTAATAAATAGAAAATAATATTTACATTGTTCACAATTATATATAAATTAAAGTTGTTTTATATATATAAACTGAGGTTGTTTTATATAAATAGGGGAGATTTACGCTCTTGCACTGATGAAATTAGGGAGGTATCTTGATTAATAAAATATGGAGATATAATAAAATTATGGAGGTATCTTGATTAATAGAAATTAATATTTACATTGTTCATAATTATATATAAACTAAAGTTATTTTATATATATAAATTGAGGTTGTTTAATATAAATATGAGAGATTTACACTGTTGCACTGATGAAATTAGGGATATCTTGATTAATAGAAAATAATGTTTACATTGTTCATCATTACAATATATATAAATCTGAAATTGTTTTATATAAATAGGGTTCTATATAAATAGGGGAGGTTGAGTTGTTTTATATAAATAGAGGAGATGGGCCGTTACTCATGTCAAGGTATCTTAGATTAATAAAAAATAATATTTATATTGTTCATAATTACAATACATATAAACTGAAGTTGTTTTATATAAATAGGGGAGATGGAGTTGTTAGGTTCACTCAATGCATTGAGAAGATACTATAAAGAATATGATGATCGCAAACACGATCAAGAATGACACGTAGAATATCATATTATATTACGTAGAATATCATAATATGATGACACCACATGATCATAGAATGCCACATAAAATATCATAATATGATGACACCACATGATCATCATGATGATCGAGAACATCACCACATGATCATAATATGATGATCGAGAATACCAAGTAGAACATCATAATATGAGAACACCACATGATGATCACGTAGAACATCATATTATGATGCTCGAGAACACCATATGATCATCATGATGATTGAGAATACCACATGACCATCATAATATGATGATCGAGAACACCACGTAGAACATCATAATATGATGATCAAGAACACCACATGATGATCACGTAGAACATTATAATATGATGATCGATAACACCACATGATCATCATGATGATCGGGAACACTACATGATCGAGAATACCACGTAAAATATCATAATATGATGATCGAGAACACACATGATCATCATGATGATCGAGAACACCACTACGTAGAATATTATGATAATCGAGAACACACATGATCACGTAGAATATCATAATATGATGATCGAGAACACACATGATCATCATGATGATTGAGAACACCACATGATCATAATATGATGATCGAGAACACCACATGATGATCGATGCATTGAGAAGATACTATAAAAAACATCATAACATGATGATCGAGAACACCATTGATGATCGAGAACACCACGTAGAACATCATAATATGATGATCGAGAAGATCGAGAACACCACGTAGGAATATGATGATCGAACACCACAAGATCGAGAACACCACGTAGGAATATCATATAATATGATGATAGAACACCACATGATGATCGAGTGAGAACACCACGTAGAACATCATAATATGATATTATGATCGAGAACACATGATTCATGAACATGTTATGATGATCGAGATCACCACGTAGAATATGATAATCCACGAAGAGGCAAGATGTCGAGTAACGAATCCAGCAGTAAGGGGGTCCAAGGGCAAGCCCAGCCCCCCAACTGTAAATCAAAAAGTGGGAGAACTTGAGGAAGAGATTAGGTTCCACAACGAGAGGATTGTGGAACTGGAAGGACTTGTCGAAGATCATCACAATGATCTGGCCGAATGTCGAGAAGCCTGTAAAGCACTTACTGAGGCCGCGAGGGCAAATAGTGTGGTAGAGGTGAACCGAGAACTGGAGGAAATGCGAGTTCAGATTACGTTGTTACAGAGAGCTGTGAGCAACGGTGCTCCTGCTGTGGAGCACGCCCTTAGGTTTCGGGTGCCTGAGTCGAAATCCCATGGTGGGGTGAGGGATGCGAAAGAGGTCGAGAATTTTCTGTTCGACATGGAACAGTATTTCCTTGCGGCCAACATCCGAGATGAGGGACACAAGGTGTCCACCACCACCATGTACTTGACGGGAGATGCCAAATTATGGTGGCGCACAAAATATAGGGAGATCCAGGACGATCGAGTGAGACTTGATACGTGGGTCCTTCTTCGGGATGCAATTAGGCAACAATTCTTCCCGGAGAACGTTGAGTATAAAGCACGGCGTGCACTGAGAGAGCTCAAGCACATCGGTGCGATCCGTGAATATGTGAAAGCTTTCTCGACGCACATGCTCGACATCACCGACATGTCCAAGAAAGATAAGCTCTTTACCTTCATAAAAGGTCTAAAACCTTGGGCAAGGGCTGAGCTGCAGTGCCAACGGGTTGAAGATCTGAATGCTGCCATGGGCGCGGTCGAGAGACTGATGGACTATAACACTGAGCCTCGTAATAACAATATTGGCAATACTCGGCAAGCGGTTAGTTCTAATAGCCAAGTGAAAGGCGCGGTACAAGTTCATTTAACAGATCGAATCCCGAAAAGAGTGGGGGAGAGAGACCATCCACCACTCGTTCCGGCCCGCAGGGAAGTTCCAATAGGGGAAGGCCCCAACAGGAGAACAAACAAGGTACGCCCCAACGGAGTGCGGTCTGCTTTCTTTGTGATGGGCCGCATCGCATCAAAGATTGTCCGAAAAGACAGTTACTGAATGCAATAACAGGACTTGCTACTAAGTCAGAGGGGCAGAGTGAAATGAGGGCATCCACTAGCGGTGGGGATAACTCAGAGGAGGAAAATGAGAACCTCGGAGCTTTCGCCCACCGGTGCAATGCCTTATCTCAAAAGGTAGCAGCTAAGAGACAGGTGCTGCCGAAGAGAACAAAAATAGCTCCGGCTCTGATGGGCCAAACTGACGAAGGACAACTGTCGAAAATTCCAAAGTCGAAAGAGTTGATGTTCGTGGATGTAAAGATTAATGGGAAGCTCGTGCGAGCAATGATCGATACGGGTGCCACCCATAACTACCTTGCAAGCGCCAAAGTTGGGAGACTTGGGCTTGTGCTGGAGAAAGCTGTAGGGCGAGTGAAGGCTATAAATTCCGCTGCGCAGCCTATCGCCGGGGTCGCCAAGTCCGTACTGTTGAGGGTTGGCCCTTTTGAGGGAAGGACTAACTTGTCCGTCGTGACGATGGACGACTTCAAGCTCATCCTTGGGCTTGAATTTCTGAGAGATACTCGGACGGTGGTGATGCCTCACGCCGACTCCTTGATGATGATGGGAAGTAAACCATGCATCATCCCCACTTTGTCCGGCAGGACAGGCGAGAAAGGTCTGTCTGCCTTGCAGTTTGAAAAAGGGTGCAAAATGAATGAGTCGTCATTCTTGTGCACCCTAAGCTTCGATGAAATTGAAGAAAAGTCGGGACCAATTCCCGACGCTGTGAAGAAGCTTCTCAACGAGTTTGAGAATGTGATGCTTGATCAACTACCTCGTAGGCTCTCGCTGAAGAGGAAAATTGATCACGATATTGAGTTGGTGCCTGTCACGAAACCTCTTGCCAGGGCACCTTATCGCATGAGTCAACCTGAGCTCGAGGAGCTTAGGAAACAATTGAATGAGATACTGGAATGTGGGATGATCAGGCCCGCTAAGTCACCGTATGGAGCCCCTGTGCTATTCCAAAAGAAATCTGATGGCTCCTTACGTATGTGTTGCGATTATCGAGCGCTGAACAAGATCACTGTGAAGAACAAATATCCCATACCATTGGTGGCAGATTGCTTCGGCCGATTGAGTCGGGCGAAGTACTTTACTAAAGTTGACTTGCGTTCGGGCTATTGGCAAGTCCGAATAAAAGAGAGCGATGAGGCCAAAACCACCGTGGTAACACGATATGGAGCGTATGAGTTCCTTGTCATGTCTTTTGGCTTGACGAATGCCCCTGCGACATTCAGCATCTTGATGAATCAAGTGCTCCACGACTTTCTTGATGAATTCATGGTGGTGTACTTGAACGATATTGTGGTCTATAGTGAGACCTTGGCGGATCATCTTGAACATCTCTGCAAGGTCCTCACAAGGCTACGTGAGCACGGGTTATATGCAAAATCTTCAAAGTGCTCATTCGCCCAGGAAATGATGAGTTTCCTGGGTCATATTGTGGAAAGAGGCAGGATCCGCATGGATCCAAAGAAGGTGCAAGTCATCCAAGACTGGCAACCACCAAAGAACGTTCATGAAGTGCGATTGTTCCTTGGATTGGCAAACTATTATCAGATATTTGTTGAGGGCTACTCCGGAAAAACACAACCGCTGACCGACCTTACAAAGAAGACGGAGACTTGGAATTGGTCACCCCAATGCCAAGTCGCCTTCGAAATTCTAAAGAGATCTATCATGACTGACCCTGTGCTAGCGTTACCCGCTTGTCAAAACCATTTGTGGTGGAGACTGATGCTTCTGACTTTGCATTGAGGGGAGTTTTGATACAAGATGGACATCCTGTGGCTTTCGAGAGTAGAAAGTTAAAGGATGTCGAGAGGCGCTATCCGGCGTACGAGAAGGAGTTGTTCGCCGTTGTCCATTATCTTAGACAGTGGCGGCATTACTTGTTGGGCTTACCATTCATTGTCAAGACAGATAACACGACGGTTAGTCATTTCTTGACACAATAGAAGTTGACTGGAAAGCAAGCACGATAGCAAAAGATGCTGTGAGTTCAGCTTCAATTTGGAGTACCGTGCTGGTTCTAGCAACCATGTTGCTGATGCCTTGAGTCGTAGGGCCGATTTGGGAGACCAACAGGTGGTAGCTGGGCTCTCTTCGAGCAGAGTTGCCACCCAACTGACGGATCAGATACGCGAGCTAACGAAGGCAGACCCCGCAGCTCAGTGTCTGGTCAACCTGGTCGGACAGGATAAAAGCCGATAATTTTGGTTAGAGGATGGAATATTGAGCACCAAGGGAAACCGTCTCTATGTACCTAAGGGCGGGGACTTGCAGAAATCAATCATCACGGAGTGCTATGATATCTTGTGGGCGGGACATCCGGGAGAGGAACGCACTATGGCCCTAGTTCAGCGAGCTTACTACTGGCCACAAATGCGAGATGATATCGAGTCATATGTCTGAACTTGTCTTGTTTGCCAACAAGATAAAACAGATAGGCAGAAGAAGGCAGGCTTGCTACAGCCGTTGGCCATTCCTATGAGGTCTTGGGAAAGTGTATCGATGGACTACATTATCGGTCTACCAAAGGTTGGAGACATTGATGCCATTATTGTTGTGGTAGACCGATTCTCTTAGTATGCGACATTTATAGCAGCCCCCAGAACAGTATCAGCAGAAGAGACAACTCAACTCTTCTTCAAACACGTTGTCAAACACTGAGGATTGCCGAGAGATATCGTTAGTGATCGGGACTCCCGATTCACTGGCAACTTTTGGACCGAGCTCTTCAAACTACTCGGCTTCAAACTCAACATGAGCTCAAGCTAGCACCCGCAGTCCGATGGTCAAACAGAACGCTTCAATTCTATGTTGGAGGAATATCTTCGACACTTTGTAAGTGCAAATCAGAAGGACTGGGCGAAGCTTCTAGATGCTGCCCAACTATGCTTCAATGCTCAAAAGTGCTCAACTACTAATATGAGTGCTTTTGAGATATGTACCGGGCAACAACCATTACTTCCACACTCTGTGGATGCCCTAGACAGTGCTCGAACTTCTTCAGCTCAGAACTTTACTATGGAATGGAAGCAGAATATCGAGTTGGCAAGAAGTTATTAGGAGAAGGCTCAAAAACGGATGAAAAAGTATGTTGATCTGAAGCGCCGTTTTCTTGAGTTCAATGTGAGGGATTCGGTGATGGTAAAGGTTCCTAAGAGACGTCTTTCACAGTCATCTCGAGGGAGTGATCCTCGCTTGATGCAGAAATATATTGGACCGTTACCAGTTTTGCAAAGAATTGGCAAGGTAGCCTACCGGTTAGACTTGCCACCCTGGTGGAGAATCCACAATGTCATCCACGTCAGCCAACTTAAGCCATATCGGGCTGACAAGGTTGATCCCACACGCAACCTGCACGACCGTCCCCAAACGAAGTTAGCACGACATAAGGAGAAAAAGATGGCCGAATCCATTCTCAACCACCGAATTACAGGTAAGAGGAAAAAACTGCATCTTGAATATTTGGTGAAATGGGAGGGTTGCAGCACTGAAGAAAATACTTGGGAGAGGGCGACAAATCTTAAGGCGTTCCAATCACTTATTGATGTCTATGATGGATCTGTGGCACCGAAGACGTCGCCAACTCAAATGGGGAGAGCTGTCACGGGATGCCGTCCCGATCTGCGGGATTAGCCGGGATACCGTGACTTACAACTTATCCAACCGGGCCGTCGACCAAAAGCTGCACCAACTGATGCAAGATTATTCTAAGTCTAGAAAGTTTAAGTCGTTAGGTGCAATGTATGATTCTTGTAATAGCTGTTATGCCACCGGTTTGCCTCTGTGGCATTTTTGTCGTAAAAATTCCTGTCACGGGACGCTTCGCAGAGTGTATAAAAAGAGCGCAACCGTGCGGCTAGTAATCAGCATGTCCGATTACTCCGCCTAAATAACTCGAAACTTGCTGGGAATCACAAGCTTAATGGGATATAATCACGTCAAAGGCACATCAAATACAAAAGCAGGAAACTTCATTGTATTGAATACGATAATAATTACAAAATGGCATGCACGCTGTGCTTACAGTTGTTGAATAGAGAGGGGGGAAAGATTCGGAAGGTCATTGTATTGAATACGATAATAATTACAAAATGGTATGCACGCTGTGCTTACAGTTGTTGAATAGAGAGGGGGGAAAGATTCAGAAAACCTTCCGAAGCAACGTTGCATAGAGCCTCCCCCTCTCTATGCACAGCGTGCATGTCATTTTGTAATTATTATCGCATTCAATACAATGAAGTTTCCTGTTTTTGTATTTGCTGTGCCTTTGACGTGATTATGTCCCATTAAGCTTGTGATTCCCAGCAAGTTTCGAGTTATTTAGGCGGAATAATGGACGTGCCGATTACTAGTCGCACGGTTGCGCTCTTTTTATACACTCTACGAAGCACCCCGTGACAGACATCATGATTCATGAACATGTTATGATGATCGAGATCACCACGTAGAATATGATAATCCACGAACATCGACATGATATTCATGATGTTCGAGATCACCACGTAAAACATGCACCGATAATCCACAAACATCATAATATGATGATCAAGATCACCACGTAGAACATGCACCACATGATAATCCAACATGATGATCAAGATCACCACGTAGAACATGCACCACATGATAATCCACATCGAGATCACCACGTAGAAAACATAACATGATGATCGAGAACACCACATCGAGAAAACACCACATCGAGAACACCATGCCAGAACACCACATCGAGAACACGCGAGAACACCACATCGAGAACATCATAATATGATGATCGAGAACACCACATCGAGAAAACACCACATCGAGAACACCACGCGAGAACACCACATCGAGAACATCATAATATGATGATCGAGAACACCACGTTAGAACATCATAATATGATGATCGAGAACACCACATGATCATAATAATGATCCACGTAGAACATCATAATATGATGATCGAGAACACCACATGATCATATCCACGTAGAACATCATAATATGATGATCGAGAACACCACATGATCATAATATGATGATCGAAAATAATATGATATGATGTTCGAGAACACCACATGATCATAATATGATGATCGAAAATAATATGATGATCGGGAATACCACATGATCATAATATGATGATAGAGACGTTTTATTCGACAATCACACTAAATGATGTCCATCATGATCGAGAAGATCGAGAACACCACGTAGAACATCATACACCACATAATGATCGAGAACACCACGTAGAACTATCATATACCACATAATGATCGAGAACACCACATAATGACCAAGTAGAACATGCACCATAACATCATAACGTGGTGATCTGTTATGATGTCATCACCACGTAGAATATAACATAATGATTGTTATGATGTTACCACATGGTGATCTACGAACATCATAACATGATGATCGAGATCACCACGTAGAACATAATATGATGATCGAGAACACCACATAATCATAATGATGATCCACGTAAATATGATGATCGAGAACAACATCATAATCGAGAACACCACATAATTATAATGATGATCCACGTAAATATGATGATCGAGAACAACATCATAATATGATGATGGAAATATGATGATCGAGAACATGATCATAATATGATGATCGAGAACATCACATGACCACGTAAATAATATGATGATCGAGAACACCACATGACCACGTAAATGTGGTGTTTTATTCGACAACCACATAAATCATATTAATATTTAACTTATCGATATCGATTATATTAAAACAACCACATGTCACATCATTAAATCATATTAATATTTAACTTATCTGATGTTGCTCCGGTTTAACGTGCGTCTTCTCGGAACCAAAAACTCGAAATCTCGAACGGTCGATCCAACGGACCTACAAAACAGACACCGGGAGGGGTTCCCGGCGAAGGGACTCCGACGCTCAAGTCAGTCGAAAAGCTCTGAAATCTCTCAAGTAATATGATGTGTATATTGCGTGTGTGTAAAGTGAAAAAGACAAGGATATATATACTCCCTGATACTTGTTGTAGTCAAAATAGGAGTCTTAATTGTAGTTGAGGTAGGAGTCCTCTGTAAATCCGGGATTAGCTCGATATTTCCCTGGAAATAAGGGATATGGATAACAAACCCGTAAAAATAGTGGGTAGTTAGGATTAATTCGTTCTCATCCAATCAGTCAGTTCGTCGATACACTCCGAGCTAATGTAGTTCGTCGGGACAGGCATAGCTCGCTCATAAGTATAGTTCGCTTGTAAGAATAGTTCGCTTGTAACGACCAAAGCAAGGTACGAAACCCGATTCGATTCAACCAGGTTGGAAAATAGTTCGGTTCGGTTATTGCATTTAGTCCGATCATAACAGTACTCCCTCCCTTTTCTAATGTGTGTTTACACACACTAATGAAGTTCACTTAATCAGGACCTTTCGAAGGAATAGTAAGTACCTTTCGAAGATAGGATATTCCGAAAGGAATGTTTCAGTTTGTTTAGGACATTGGTCCTTTTAGTTTGCTGGGATATTCCGAAGGAATTTATCAATCAGTCTACTCCATCAGGTTATTCCCAGGAGACGCGTTGATCAGTTCATTTGATTAGGACACTCCATGGGGATGTATCAATCAGTTCGTTCCAAGGGAAGTTTTGTTGATCAGTTCGGTCGATCAACACTTCCGAGGAGAAATCAGTTCGTTCCTAGGAAGGTTCAATTGATCAGTTCGGTTGATCAACCCTTCCAAGGAGAAATTATTCAGTTCGTTCCTAGGAAGGTTCAATTGATCAGTTCGGTCGATCAACCCTTCCAAGGAGAAATCATTCAGTTCATTCCTAGGAAGGTTCAATTGATCAGTTCGTTCGATCAACCCTTCCAAGGAGAAATCACTCAGTTCGATCCTAGGAAGGTTCAATTGATCAGTTCGTTCGATCAACCCTTCCAAGGAGAATCATTCAGTTCATTCCTAGGAAGGTTCAATTGATCAGTTCGTTCGATCAACCCTTCCAAGGAGAAGTCATTCAGTTCGATCCTAGGAAGGTTCAATTGATCAGTTCGTTCGATCAACCCTTCCAAGGAGAATCATTTAGTTCATTCCTAGAAAGGTTCAATTGATCAGTTCGTTCGATCAACCCTTCCAAGAAGAAGTCATTCAGTTCGATCCTAGGAAGGTTCAATTGATCAGTTCGTTCGATCAACCCTTCCAAGGAGAATCATTCAGTTCATTCCTAGGAAGGTTCAATTGATCAGTTCGTTCGATCAACCCTTCCAAGGAGAAATCATTCAGTTCGATCCTAGGAAGGTTCAACTGATCAGTTCGTTCGATCAACCCTTCCAAGGAGAATTATTCAGTTCATTTCTAGGAAAGTTCAATTGATCAGTTCGTTCGATCAACCCTTCCAAGGAGAAATCATTCAGTTCGATCCTAGGAAGGTTCAATTGATCAGTTCGT
The DNA here is from genome assembly GCA_028654395.1 of Scutellaria barbata. Lineage (NCBI taxonomy): Eukaryota > Viridiplantae > Streptophyta > Magnoliopsida > Lamiales > Lamiaceae > Scutellaria > Scutellaria barbata. Next base: position 22,112,823 of record CM053649.1, read on the forward strand.
TCGATCAACCCTTCCAAGGAGAATCATTCAGTTCATTTCTAGGAAGATTCAATTGATCAGTTCGTTCGATCAACCCTTCCAAGGAGAAGTCATTCAGTTCGATCCTAGGAAGGTTCAATTGATCAGTTCGTTTGATCAACCCTTCCAAGGAGAATCATTCAGTTCATTCCTAGGAAGGTTCAATTGATCAGTTCGTTCGATCAACCCTTCCAAGGAGAAATCATTCAGTTCGATCCTAGGAAGGTTCAATTGATCAGTTCGTTTGATCAACCATTCCAAGGAGAATCATTCAGTTCATTCCTAGGAAGGTTCAATTGATCAGTTCGTTCGATCAACCCTTCCAAGGAGAAATCATTCAGTTCGATCCTAGGAAGGTTCAATTGATCAGTTCGTTCGATCAACCCTTCCAAGGAGAATCATTCAGTTCATTCCTAGGAAGGTTCAATTGATCAGTTCGTTCAATCAACCCTTCCAAGGAGAAATCATTCAGTTCGATCCTAGGAAGGTTCAATTGATCAGTTCGTTCGATCAACCCTTCCAAGGAGAAATCATTCAGTTCGATCCTAGGAAGGTTCAATTGATCAGTTCGTTCGATCAACCCTTCCAATGAGAAGTCATTCAGTTCGATCCTAGGAAGGTTCAATTGATCGGTTCGGTTGATCAACCATAAGTGTAGCCCATTAAATTGATTCTTCTCGGTTGGAACTTTCTCCTTTCTTAATCCGAACTGCTTCTTCTAGGTTGATATACTTGGTAGCTTTTTGTAGTAAGTCATCAAAATTCAGAGGGGTCTTCTTCACCAAAGAAGTATGGAGATCACCCTCTCTCAATCCTTGAATAAAAGCACTAACCATCAGATCGCCCGAAGCCTCAGGAGCCTCAAGGGTTGCAGCTGTGAACCTTTTGACGTAATCTCTTAATGTCTCCTCTATTTTTTGTCGGACTCCAAACAGTGTTTGAGCAGATCGCTTTTGTTTCTGAATACTGGCGAACTGATGTAAGAACAAATCTGATAATTGTTCGAAATTATGAATCACCCCGTCACTGAGCTGACTGAACCAAGTTTGCGCGGCTTTGGTAAGGGTGGTAGCGAACACCCTACACTTAATCCCTTCAGAGTACTGGTGTAAGAGATCAGTATTTTCAAATCGACACAAATGCTCCCAAGGGTCAGTAGTGCCATCGTAATCGAAATTAACTGGGTGAAAAAAGACAGGCAGCTTGTCCTTCATGATCAGGTCCGAAAAAGGGTTTTCCTTTGAGTTTCGCGGAGCTCGACGAGCGTTCTGATGGGCCTCTCTCAGCTCTCTTCGCAGTTCAACAACCTCCTCAGATGGCTCGGCGCGTTCCCCTTTTTGACCCCTGGGCTGGTCGGAATGATTCTCCCTCTCGTTAGCTTGTGACTTGTCTTCTGGCTGATTCTTCTCTATTTCAATTTTCACATTCTCAGATTGTCCTTTGACATGAGCAGTCAAGGCCCTTTGAACTGCCGCCGATATCAAACCGGAAAGCTCTTCAGGAGTCAAAGTAATGGTGTGAGGAGGATTATCCGGGACGGTGTTCTGGCTGTCCCCTTCTTCCTCGCGATTCCTCGATGGTTCACCGATCTCCGTTCTCTGCGTTCCTCTGGTGTTTACCATATTTGCTCTCAACGTCTCAACTCAGAATATTTCCCACAGACGGCGCCAATTGATGTTGCTCCGGTTTAACGTGCGTCTTCTCGGAACCAAAAACTCGAAATCTCGAACGGTCGATCCAACGGACCTACAAAACAGACACCGGGAGGGGTTCCCGACGAAGGGACTCCGACGCTCAAGTCAGTCGAAAAGCTCTGAAATCTCTCAAGTAATATGATGTGTATATTGCGTGTGTGTAAAGTGAAAAAGACAAGGATATATATACTCCCTGATACTTGTTGTAGTCAAAATAGGAGTCTTAATTGTAGTTGAGGTAGGAGTCCTCTGTAAATCCGGGATTAGCTCGATATTTCCCTGGAAATAAGGATATGGATAACAAACCCGTAAAAATAGTGGGTAGTTAGGATTAATTCGTTCTCATCCAATCAGTCAGTTCGTCGATACACTCCGAGCTAATGTAGTTCGTCGGGACAGGCATAGCTCGCTCATAAGTATAGTTCGCTTGTAAGAATAGTTCGCTTGTAACGACCAAAGCAAGGTACGAAACCCGGTTCGATTCAACCAGGTTGGAAAATAGTTCGGTTCGATTATTGCATTTAGTCCGATCATAACATTATCGATATCGATTATATTAGTTGGTCGTATGCATAAATCAATTGATGTTGATAATATCGACAAGTCTAGATAAGTTAAACATTGATACTGATATGATTAATGTATCGATCTATTCTATATGAATAGAAATCGTGAAACTCTGAATATTTAACTTATAGATATCGATCATATGTATCGATCTATTCTATATGAATAGAAATCGTGAAACTCTGAATATTTAACTTATAGATATCGATCATATTAGTTGCAATATAAATCAATTGATGTCGATAATATCGATAAGTTTAAATAAGTTAAACATTGATATATAATTGAAATGTCGATAATATCAACAAGTTTAGATAAGTTAAACGATGTGTTGAAATGTCGATAATATCAACAAGTCTAGATAAGTTAAACATCAGTTGATGTGGATAATATCAAGTCTAGATAAGTTAAACATCAATTGATGTGGATAATATCAACAAGTCTAAATAAGTTAAACATTAATTGATGTCGATAATGTCAACAAATTTAGATAAGTTCAACATTGATATATAGTTGAAATATCAATAATATCGACAAGTTAAACATTGATATATAGTTGAAATGTCGATAATATCGACAAGTTTAGATAAGTTAAACATTGATATAATTTCAATTGATATTTCAACTGATATGATTGATGTCAATAATATCGACAAGTTCTATATGAATAGAAACTCTGGAACTCTAACTCTTGAAAAAAGTCTGGCATGGAGTAGAAGCAGCTAAGGGAAATGCGACAAGTTTTATATGAATAGATATATGAATAGGAACATAATGAATATGAATAGAAAAGTCTGGCATAAAGTTTTATTTGAATAGATATATGAATGAATAGAAAAGTCTGGCATGAAGTTTTATTTGAATAGATATATGAATGGGAACTTATGAATATGAATAGAAAAGTCTGGCATGGAAATGCAACAAGTTCTATTCATCTATATGAATATAACAAGTTCTATATGAATAGAAACATATGAATAGAAAATATATAAATGAAATCCTAGAACTCTGACTTCTGAAAGAAAAAAGTCAAGAAACATATGAATAGAACCCTGAACTCTAACTTACAATAAGGAAAATGCAACAAGTTCTATATAAATAGAATCTTGGAACTCTGACTTCTGAAAGAAAAAAGTCATAAATAGAATCTTGAAACTCTGACTTCCTTCTGAAAGAAAAAAGTCTGGCATAGAGTAGAAGTTAGAACTGCTGAACTCTGACTTTTGAAAGAAAAAAGTTGAACTCTGACTTTTGAAAGAAAAAAGTTTGGCATGGAGTAGAAGTCAGAAAAAAGTCTGGCATGAAGTAGAAGTGGCTAAGGGAAATGCTAGAGTAGCTAAAGGCATGGAGTAGAAGCAGCTAAGGAAAATCCTAGAGTAGCTATAGGAGAAATTGAAAAATGAAGTCCTATAGTAGCCAGAGGAGAAATTGAAAAATGAAGTGATGGAGTAGCCATAGAAAAATTGAAAAATGAAGTGCTAGAAAAATGTAGTTCTAGAGTATTGAAAAATGAAGTGCTAGGAAAATGGAGTCCTAGAGTAGTCATAGGAGAAATTGAAAAATGAAGTGTTAGGATAGTCATAGAAGAAATTGAAAATTAAAATGGAGTGAAAATTGAAAAATGGAGAAATTGAAAATTAAAATAGGGTGAAATTGAAAAATGAAGAAATTGAAAAATTGAAAATTAAAATGGAGTGAAAATTGAAAAATGGAGAAATTGAAAATTAAAATGAAGTGAAAATGAAGTGTGCCATGGGAGAACTTGAAAAATAGAGTCCTAAAATAGCCATAAGAGAAATTGAATTAGTAGTGGTCTCAAGTGTTTCAATTAGTGCTCCTTATTTTTAGAGGGATGTGAGATGGTAGGATTAGATGATATTTTGGTGGGTTAGTAATTATGTTTTTGGTTGAAAATAAATTAGAGTCTATTAATGATTTTTTTTTTTTTTTTTACATCTTTCAGTTTAGTCAATTACTCTCTTCTCAATCTTCATTCGTATGAACCCATTTCTTGCTCGAAAATGAATAATAAATGGTGATGATAACATTGATGTTTTGATGGAGAGCATCATGCCTCTTAAAGCCATATAAGACACCCTTGGCCTAAATTACTTTCCAATGCAAACCAATATGCATATATACCCCAAAATCCCAAACTGAAGCTAGTCCATCAAACACATCCCACATACCAATACCATAGCTTCCATTAAACCACTCAAATACAATTTCCACATAAATTTAACTCATTAGTCCATGCTTCTCCACTCATTCCTGCACCTCCAAAGCCAACTACCACACCCCCTTCTGCAGATATGTCACTCAAGTTAAGGAGAAATTGGTAAGGACCTTTGTTGCAATTTGTGATGAGAAATGGGCTCAAAGACATCACTACAAAAGCCAACACACTTTTTTGAGTTTACCAAATGAAAAGGAAGGCGAGGATATGAGTTTGGAGTTCAAACAACATTGTGAAGGACTTTGAGAACAAGTTCTATTTTGAAAGGAAGAGTAACTAGAGTCGTCAATACGTGTTGGATGAGGTGGATCAACTCACAACCCATTATAACTCATTATTTGGTAGGGTAGGATAGGTCTATATTGTGGTGGGCTACCAAAATCTCAACCCAACCCTACCCATTAATGGGCCATGGATGAGACGGGCCGACCATCAAAATTTTATATTATTTTTTTTACTTTTTAAAAGAAAAACAATATATATAACATATATATACATTTTAATAAGACATATATGCATTCAAATACGTATAATATACAAACACAATTTTAAAAAAATAGTTTTTTTCATTAAAACTTCTTCCTATAAATAAATGCTCATATCAATATTTTATAAATCATTAATTGGAACAAATAATTTTTTATCATAATTATTCATTTCTTGTCTGTATTTCAACTAAACAAATTAAAAACAAATTGAAATGCACAGGGTCAAATCCACTTAGGCAAGTCATCTGGCGAGTCCCTAATTTCTCAACCAAACTCATCATTTTGGTATGGGCAGGTAATGTTATTGATAATGGTTATGTTTCTTTATGACATGATGTTAGCAGTGGTCTTAGTGTTTTACTCAGTCTTATTTTATTTCATAGTTTTACAAGTAAAAGTTATTTTCCTTTATGACATGATGTTAGTAGTGGTCTTAAGTGTTTTACTCAGTCTTCTTGTTATTTCCTAGTTTTATAGGTAATGATTAGGGTTAATTTTGTTTATAGGTAATGATTAGGGTTAATTTTGATTATGTATGTAAGCTTCTTTATATTTTTAACAATTAAGTACGTATTTTTTAATTTTAATCATGTATATATTATTTTTTTCTAATTTCAATTCAATTTTGATCGGAATTCCTAAACTTGTGCCATGTGAGATTTCACGACGACAACCAAGATATGATTGAAATTGAAAAAAATTGAAATATACAGAATCAAAATTGAAAAAAATTAAAACATGTAGGATAAACTGTTTGTCCAAAATAAAAAAAAATGTCTTGCATACATGACTATTTTCCTTTCTGACATGATCTTAGTAGTGGTTTTAAAGTGTTTCATTTAGTGGAAGAGCGTTGCTTATTTTTAGAGGGACGAGAGGAGGTAGAATTAGTGTTTTTTTTTTCTTTTAAATAATCATAGAGGAGACAAGATTCTTTATTCTATATTGATGTTCGTCTGATTCTAAAATAATCACCACATAAATGTATAAGATGACATTATCAATTTACACATGACATAAATTAAAAATAATTAAATATAAGATGAAACATCCACTTAAAATAGAGGATTCAGTTTGTTATTTTAGTAAGTTAGTGTGTTAAATTATATTTGAAGTTGTATATAAATTAGAATCCACTAATAAAAAAAAGACTCAATTTTTTCAGTTTGGTCAATTACTTTCTATTTCATCTTGAATTCTAGAGTTCCGTTTGTTATTGGAAAAGAAATATATATCTGTGATCATAACAAATATCAAACTGAAACTTTTACCAGTTGAACAAAGTTTTCTAAAAGAGAGTAATGGTGTCCTTAGGTTTCCCCTCATTGCTATTTTTTATTTTTCAATTTTCACAAAATAACTCATCCCCTCACACTAAAAAAAATCGTTGAGATTTTCTAATTTTTATAATTTAACATTGTTTGGTATAAGATAAACCAGTAACGCTTCAAATTTTAAGTCAAACAACTTTGCTGTAAACACATTCATTATGTACCCTTTTCAACTTGCTAAATTAATTTGATCATTTTGGCATTTTCCAACAAATTTGGAATCATTTGGCCTGGCCCTGTAATTAAACTTGGATATAATGAAGTTTTGCACTACTTTATTTAACAATTATAAATGTAATGTAAAACAATCTATGACATCTCAAACTGGTCAAATTTGGTCATTTTTTACTCTAAAATTTACTTGAAATACATTTATATTAGAAAAATTATAAAAATACTAACTTAAATTAATCAAACTAAATTGAAATTGGGCATCCATCAATTCACTTTTCAATGAGATTGATAGTCAAAAGTCCGAACTCCAGTTGTGGAGACAAAACGACAATATTTATCAAATTTAGAAAAACACTTTGTTGTGACGAATTTCTTGGACAAAATATGGTCCAAAGTTATTCCCATGGAAGTTGAGGAAACATAATAACTAGATAGGCAAATTGACTATCTACATTATACATGTGTCATGTAAATTCGTATGAAACGAGTCGAGTCAAACATCAAATAGCTTGGATAAAATTTGAGTAAAATAGAATTGAAAACAAGTAAAGACACAAGATTATAACTCGGAAGCTTGCTGGGTCAAATTGACACAAGATTATGGCTAGATTATGATTCAGAAGCTTGCTAGTTAGATTGACATAAGATTATGGCTTGGAAGCCTAACTGGTCAAATCTGGTCGGGGCGATTCTAGCAGTATTTATTGTTTTTTTAGGAGAAATATCAATATAACGTTCTAATACAAATAATTTTTAGATCCATTTTTGGTATATTGAAGCCATATTTATTGATTAGGCAAAAAATTACAAAATTTAGGAAAGTATACCGATTAGTCCAATTTTAAGGATCTAGGTATGATCAACTCGGATTTGATCTTGTTCAGATTGGATTTGATTTGATCTTGAATCTGTTTCGATTTTGAATTTGTTTTCTTTTCCAAATATTTTGATATTGTGGAATTCTTCTTGGAGTAGACTTCAAATAACACTCAAATTGTGTTGAGGAAGGTAACGTGAGTCCGAGGTCTAGTCGGCTCGATCACTTTTGATTGTTCCTGCTTAGGCCCGACCCTTCAGGGACCGCAGCGCAACGACTAGGACTCGTGTCGGAGGAGTTTTGAGCGTGAGCTTAGGCCCGACCCTTCAGAGGCGGTTTTACTGACTCGACCATCCTAGTCGCCCCTGCTCAATCTTCTGGCCAGCTTGGATGTCTATAAATCTGATTCTAATCAACTCGGTTTTGAGATACAACAATCCTTATAATCAAACTAATTTAGTGGAAAAAATGATCCAAACTAAAATAAAAGGTATAAATTGACAAATCTTAACAAATTCAATTGGCAAAAATGTATTCGGCCAACAATTTACTACTGATCACGTTTGTACATGAATTCCATTGAAAATAATATAGTCATCATAAAACTTCAAAATATTTGTAGCACCTTGTCGATTAGTACGCTTATACATATGTAATATTTTTCTTCAATATATCATATTATATATAATTTGCTAATGTATTTCATGTAATTGATTGAGGTTATGGCTATTGTCAAATCTTTTATAAGTAGCTAAAAAGACAAAAAAAAAAAAAAAAATTGTGAGTGGTCATCTTACAAATCATATTTTGTGAGATAGAAACCTATTAAATTACTTTTACAATATTATTAAGTTAAAATGAGTCATTTATGTCCAAAAAATTTAATTGATTTTGTCTCACAAATCTTGATCTGTAAAATAATTTTATTAAAAAACTTAAAAAAGAAAAAGTTAATTTTGAATTCCAGTATGTCATTTGTAAGAAATTTATAGCCCAGCTGAAAGATTGCTCTTTATTTATAGGTGGTTTTTTTTGTTTCTCTTTAATTGTTACTATTTTTCATTTAATTAAATTAATATAAATTATTTATTATCATTTAACAAAAGTGTTCTTTTGTTGGAGAACCAACTAACAAAAATAAAAATATAGTTTAAATTTAGTGATTTTTGCCCTTTTTGTTGGGTTCAACATACGTATGTAAAATAAGAGGAACAGAAAAAGAGGATAATCTAGTAAGTGGAAAACATTGTCACTAACTTAGAAGGATACAAAGTAAATAATTATTCTTTCCTAGATATAGGAAAGCACTAAAGCCCAAAAGCCCAATTCAAGTGTCATTGTCACCATCAATGTCATTTCTCCATTATCCATTCATTGCAAAACATCCATAAAATAACAGTATTTTATCTTTCCCTCAATAACATTCGAATTTTATCTAATAAAATAATTATAATAATTATTAAAATATGAAATCTTATATAATATACAAATTTGAACAGATACGCATTTGAAGTAGGGTTGTAAAAGAATCGAACTTTTTTGATTCGATTCGATATTTGAATTCGAATATAGTGATTCGAATTCGAAAAATGCGAATAAGAATTTGAATAAGAATATTTTTTTTACATTCGAATATTATCCAAATACGAATATGAATATAACCATATTCAATTCGAATATTCATAAAAATATTCAAATAATTATAAATATATATAATTTTAATAAACTATTAAAAATATGTATTTAATAAAATTATATATATATATATACTTACATATAATTATTTTTACTTCTCATTTATTCTCCCCTCACCATTCCCAGCCACATTGACATATATATTTTGAATTTCATAAATATTCATATTTTGATAAATATTTTGGATGTTAATTTGAAATTTTTTAGTTCATAAATTATTACATGCAAGAGTTGATGAACGATGTATTATTTAATGTGTATTATATAAGTTGTGTCATGCATATGATATATATTTGTAATTTCATATTATTAATTAAAAATAAACATATATTTGAAAAAAAATGAAATTTCGAAGTCCACAATGTATTTGAATATTTTATTCGAATATGAATTTCATATTTGATTCGAATAATAAATGAATACGAATAAACTAGAATATCACGAATCAATTCAATTCGTTTACAACCTAACCTAAAAAATGTGCATTGTGCTCATTTTTTTAAAATTTCATTTTTTTTAATATTTCATATTATACATAGTTTTTTTTTTCATGGGACCACTTACTTTCTTCTTGATTCTTATCCCACATATTAACATAATCTTTTTCCCAAATTATAATCAAAAGTCATTTGTTAAAATTACAAGACATAAATTTCTTAACAAATATCCTCAATATCAATCTTATTGTAGCCAATAATTAAAAAACAATGAAAAATATTTAATTAATTAATTAAAGAAAATAATAAAAAATATTTAATTAATCAATTTTCAGGAAATCCTAAAAATATGAATTTTCAAGAAATCCTCAAAATTATTGTGATGTTGTTCATAATAAATTTTTTCTAACAAGATATTTAAAATTATCACAAAGTTAAACAAATAACTTCTATTGTACATATATTCTAATTATTGCATTGTCAAATTAAAATTATCTTCGATGACACATGCATCATCTACTATATTTTAATATTAAAATCGTCATCCATTTCCAACCGTCTCCACTATTTTTTACACTAAACATAATATATTATTGTTTTGATTTTGGATGAAACACATTATCCACAATATATATTATTTTTTAGGATACGTATATTGATACAAGTAGATCAATATTTTTTATAAAATATTCAATATGCACAATACAATATACAATGTATAGATATTGATATATATTGATATACACAACTGATGAACATGAATATCAATAGTTATATATTATTATCCACAGCTTATTGTTACCTATCAAGTTGGGTTGAGATATTTAAATATTGCATGTAATTATTATGATTTCTATAGTATTTAAAATTTTATGATATATTTAAATAATTATAATTTTATTATTATTCAAATAATACATGATATTATTTAACATTTTAATTATATATAATTAAAGTGCCTTAAATATTATCCCATATGTTAATTGATATAATAACAATCAATATTTAAAAAATAAAAAAACTTTAATATAAGAGTTAACCCCCGTTGAATCCAATACATGATTAGGGGCTGAAAACATTTACTGTGAGTATATAAAAGTATTGTTAGATGAAGATTTTAAATAATACAGGAGAGAATAAATTTTTTAAATTCTTAAAGTATCCCGACACTACTGGAGATTGGCTACTTATCACTAAATTTCTCTATTAATTGATAATATATAGCTGATTAGTTTCGATGTCAAATAAACATGCTTTTCTATAATATAGTTTGGTAAATATAATTGTTTGATTATGAGAATATTTAGTTATCAAAATTATTTGGTATTATTTTTGGACTGTCCTAATTTAAATAATTCAATATATTTCATTTTATTCCAAAATGTGAATATTGAAAATTTTATTGATTCAAAGAATTTTTGCCACTCAAGTTTTCCTCTGATATATTTAGTAAATAACTTCTGGAAAAAAATATTCGGCTACTTGAAATGGAAGATTAAAATAAAGTTTATCACTTACCTAAAAATAATTATACCATTGCATCAACATTATAATTAAAATTATTTTTTTATTTAAGCATTCTTCATCACAATTTTCGAAATTTTATTTAATGAAAAAAAACAAAAGGAGTAAAACATCTAACTAATGATAAATGCAATACATATATATATTAAAGGCATGTCAAAAAATCCACATGACTAGCTACGCATTACGTTAAAATAATAATAATAATAATCATAAGCTAGTCATTGGTTAGAAAAAAATAATAATAATAATTTGGAGTTGCTTGAATTAGTTTGTATAATGTGTACACAACATGCTCATTTTTCGATTTTCAATTTATGGGTGATGATTTTGAGGGATCAAAGAGGTTGCCCACACTTGAATGAATGGATAAAGGTGGGTTATAACCATTTAATTAACCAACCAATGTTGATGCACTAATGGGCTTATATGACTTGTTTTTTTGGTGAAATTTAATTGAAATTGTAACTTGGTCAATTAATGTATGTCCCATTCTGATTCATCTCAGTTTCTTGTTCAGGTGTTGAAATAGGCCAAGTAATGGATTCCTCATCAAGTATGATTGTGGGTCGAGGTCCTACGAAGTAGTCACTACTCAAGAGTTGCTCAAAGATTAACTAGTTCTAACAAAATCCTCATCATTCTCAAAGAAAAATAAAGTTTGATAAATGATGGGTACCACTTAAACTAAAAGATAAGTGACTTGATAAAATAAAAGACATTGATAAAAGAAAATATAATTATTCTGAAAATATGTCTCGACATGTAAAACTATCTTTTGAACGGGGCATAGAAAGCTGTAGAATACATATTAATTAAAGGAGGTAAAAAGAAATTTCATGTGTTGTCAATAAAACCAATTGCCAAGCTCACAACTTGGATGAAGTTGACATATGGGAGTTGAAAGGCATTGAGGAACTTGGGATCTTGTTCTAAGAATTCAGTAGAGTATAAAGAAGAAGTAGCTTTACTAAAGATGTAGCAGCCAGAGATATGCAAAAATTAATCATAATAGATTAAAGACAAATGTCTATTATAAGGATGACAACGTGTACGGTACCTTTTAATTTAGGGATACTTATATCATAACCTTATAAATATTATACTATTTGTGTTCGTCTCATTCTCATTTAAAATTTATTTACACTACATGTATTCATTTCGAACCTGATTACCACTACCCGTATACTACTCGCATTCATCCTATACATATTTGATTACTACGTATAAATACTTTTTAGATGAATTTAAATAGGTATTTTAAGCAGATATCCTAAATTATATGAAACCAAACAACACCAATATATTATATTATTTATATATATATGCAATAAAGAATTACTTAAAAATATATAACAAGTACCAAAGAATTTGTTATGTATTTTTATTTTATTTTTTATAAGTATGTGTGATATTAATATGAATATAACCTCACTATCTTTTATTTTATTTGTTATAAATACGTGTGATATTAATGCGGTAAATCATCATCAATTATCTAAACAAATAGTACTAAATTAAAGTGAGAAAGAAAGTGAAAATATATATTACTACAAATTATACGTATAATGAAATTTAGATCATTCAAAATGGTTTGTGACTTAGGTATCCATATCAAATTTCATATTTTGTGTTGGTCATGTATTTACACAAATTATTCTTTATTAAAAAAGGACATAAACATTTACAAATATGTTCTTTCATGTCAAATTTCTTGCATTCAACTTATAAAAGCATTACATACTTCATACTCATTACATTGTTCTCCATTCTTGTCCGCTTTATAAAGTTGAAAACAATTAAGTTCGTTGGAATCGAGACTTTAGAATATGATTCTTTTAAAATTATCTTATAAATCTAATTTAGTGAAAAATTCATCAATTCACAAGCCACATAAGTTTATGAAAACAAAATGTGGACGGTACTCAAAATCCGTCTTATAAAATTACATTTGTGAGACAATTTCATATGTATGTTTGTATAGAATGTTGCAATCTTAAAATTGAGAGTTGTTTTGATATTTGAGGCCATATATTGACCACAAAAACTTGGATCAGTAATAATGGACAAATGTGTTTGTTCAATAAAGAGTGCAAGCGTGTTTGTACTATTCACTTCAATATGTGTACTCATTTCTTTCCATCCATGTACAGTTTTGCAATATTTCGTGTTTTTTTGTTTTTTTCAATTAAAGAATGAGAAACGAAAATAATTTTCAATTATTAGTAATAATAAATGAATTCAATATTTTTCAGTTGTACGTTTACGTATATGGATAGTATAGAGAATACTCGTTTGGTCACAACTCACAATGCAGTAAATGCCAAAAGTACTTAAAATTAATTGCAATTATATTTTAGAGAGAGACTAAAATCCTATTATAGATGTGCAAAAAATAAAATAAAAAATAAAGAATAACCCAATTTTAGGTAGCTTTTAAACCTTTTGAGTTTGTGAGAGGCCTAAAGCCCATGATTCTAATAGCCCACCACCGGATTATTACTTAAAACGGAGTGGTGTGGATTCACTAAGACAACTTTTTTTTTTCTAATAATTAATTATTAACAACTTTACTATCCTCATTCCTAAAATATCTATTAATTTTATTTTTATATAATAAAAAAATAAAATAATTATATATTATCAATAAATATATTAAAAGTTGTATAATAGATATTTTAATATTTTCTTAATTATAAATATAATAATTATTTGATTACTTGTAGTATATATATTATACAATCATCATAAAGAACTATCAATGGTTATTCTTGAGCATAGAGTTTTTTGTTCTGTGTTCTTCCTTTTTTTTTTTTTTTAATCTTTTTATCTGAATGATGATTGATTAGATGAAAAACAAGCAGATTTCTTGTATTTTATTAGTAGTAGATCGTCGTCACCTGAATTTCTTCTCGAATCTTTTGTTTTCGAAAAAAAAAAAAAGTCAAAAATTGGAGAACTCAAATTGAATGAAAATCGTAAATAAATATATTACAAGAAAGCTAGTATCATGGGGATTAAAACCCTAAATCAATTTGTGAAATTGTAAGCTAAAATGACAACTCAAGAAGATAGGGTTTACTTTGAAATTTCGAACGTATTTGATCAATTTGTCACAAAATCGAATGGTTTTTTTGAAATTGATATGAGGTTATGTTTGGACTTGAGTAGAAGATCATTTTGGTACGAATTTCACATATTTTGGTTAAAAATGAGAAAAATCGAAATTTGGAGTTTCATGAACAATGGAGTTTACCGACGAGAGGTGGCTGCGGTTATGCTTATATTTAGTTATTTTCAGCAATGTTCTCGAAAATTTGGAAGGGAGAAAAATTATAGTTCGATTTGGATTAATTTGTGATGTTTGGCAAGAAAAAGAGAATTTTTGGTGTTTATCGGCAATGCACGGTGGTGGTTCGATGGCACGGTGGCTAAAGCCGAGGAAAGGAGATGAAGACGATGGAGTTAATGAGAAATTCAAATAAATTTAAAATTAAAATTTACAATTACCTAAAAATTAAAATAATACTTGAATGATTTAAAATTCATTTTATCAAATTTAAGTAGTTGCAAATTTATTAAAATTATTCTAATTTCATGGATATAACATATATATATATATACATGTCTAAGAAAATTTTCTTATCTTATTTGTAAATTTATGATATTTTTATTTGATAATCGCCGCAAATGTTAGTTTTCGAAGATTTGATGAATCTTTGAATTTTAATTTTTTAAATAATTTAAATCCTAATTTTTTGTATTATTTTTTCAAAGATTTATTTTATTAGTTTTAAAATTGATTAAAAAATAGATTATATGTAGATAAATTTTAAAAGAAAATTTTAATCAGATGAAAAATATTTTGAACTAAATTCATTTTAAAATTAAGGTTGTAAAATATTCAATTTTTTTATAAATAATAATAATATGTAAACTAATAAAATTAATTAAATAAATGTAGAACATATTTCCCTAAAAACATGAAAAATAAACAACAAAATAAATATACATATCCACACAATATATAAACAAGTAGTGAAAACAACAATGTAAGGTAGTGAAATAATAAAAATATATTAAATTTAATTTTACAAGAAACCGTAAAATAAAATTCCAAAAAGTGCAAAAAAAATGAGAATATTTAAAAAAGTATTAAATTACAAACTTTGTTGTGAAAGGGGCTTGGTGCAATTTATAGACAAAAGGTAAGGATATAATAGTCAAATAACATTCAAAAATTGATTAAAAACCAACAATTTTCGCACTTGAGGCGAGTGCAGTGCAATGCATTGCCGTTATTTCCAACGATTTTAGAGGAAACATGTTGATCTATGAATAACACACGTATAGTCCTTATAATTCTTTTAATAGAAGGGGAGCAATGCCGATTTTCCAAAATACAAAGGGGTTTTATACATTTAATCCTTTATATATATAATCTCCATTCGTGCATACATATAAAAATGAGTTACAATTTTGTACTTCAATTGCATGGTAGTTTATGGTCAATTATATATGTATTTTAGTCAACCATATAAAAATGAGTTACAATTTTGTACACCAATTATATGGTGGTTCATGGTCAATTATACATATTTTTCAAAATATAAATATGAGGAAGAGTGTGCGAGTATATACATTTTGACGTTTGGGGTGTGTGAGAACATGAAAACACGTGAAATATAGTTTTAAATCGAATCGACTAAAAGTGCATGAATCTTACATCCATGCACTAGTTACACCAAATTATTTATGTATAAAAATATAATATTTTGTATGCTATTAGCTCTCATTTTACCAATCCATTTATTCATTGAACCCATCATTAGTCTAAATTTGTTGTTAAAAAAAAGTTTGTAATACATAAATTTCAATGGAAAGCTAATTTAACTAGTTCTTTTAGAACATTATTCTTTTTTCTTAAAAAAAGAAAGAAAAAAAGGAAAGCAAAGCGCAGAAATAAAGAAATGAAGATCCTTAACCACTTCTACTTAGTAACATTTTTTATTGTCATATTGTAAAGTTTTGTTTTTTAGCTAAGAAAAGAAATTATATTTACTTAACTATACCCTTTTAATATTTGGTGGTACAAATTTAAGTATATGGTGGAAAATGTTTAAATTATATATGTCGATACACGTTTAAATATATAATAGAATAAATTATATTAATGATGATACGAGATAAAATATATGGTGATACAAGCTATCATATGGTAATACAAGTTAAATATATGATGATACATGCTGAATATATGATGAAACATATTACATGAATTAGCGATGGTACATGTTATAATATATATAGCAGCACAGACGTAAATATATGATAGTATGACGTTGACTTCATTAAAAATATAATGATTCAAAAAGCTATTCTAGAAAAAGAATAATTTCAATCTTATAGTTTTAAAAAAAAAAAATCTACAGTAGGGTACTTTTAAATCTATCCATTTTCTTGGGGACGAAAAGAGCCAAATATATGTTCACCCACCTCATCATGCTAATGGAATATTTACTATCTCAAAATTTAATGATTTTGAATACGAAAACTTTTTATATTCAAAAGATAAGAACAATTTTTTTTTTTTTTTAAAGTTAAAATGACTCATACAACTCACACTATCTACATTTCCATGATCTATATAAGAAGAAAAAGAAGTAAAAACATGTTGTGAGGTCAAAAACGTCTAGTTGGAATAATATTTATATCAAAATATCAGTTTTGACTAAAAAAATATTTTTTTATGTGTTTACTAAACAAAATGTTTCCTTAATATTTATCTTAGTAATTTAATTATTTTGGGTCGTATTCACTACAATTATGAAGGACTAGATTATTATTTTAAGAAAAGATTTGACTAAAATCTAAACTAGTTTACATTTATTAATTATATAAAAATATGTATATAGTAAAGTGATATCAATGAATGAATGAATGTAGGGCAAGTTTAAAAGTTGGGACACATTGTAGGCGTTATTGGAATTGTATAAAGGAATATATATATATATGCTGCCACTATTTTGTGGGCGCCTTTTTGATTAAAGTCACTCATTTTATACTTTAATAAAAAGAAAATAAGATGGTTTGCACGTAAAAGTTATATTTTTTTAAGTTATGACAAGTGTGTTATTCACATGTATATGTACACTAAATGCAATTATTAAAAATTAGAACATTACTGAAATTAATAAATGAGAAAACAAATATAGTAATATGGTTAAATACATCGTTGATTATCGAAATTTCGACCTTTATTCTACTTGAGGATTGTTGAGTAATGTTTACTTTCCAAAATACAATGTCACGTAGAATTAAAAGCATGTATATAGTACATGCAAGTTAGAATTTGAGCATTTCTGGTTAAGTTTAATTTACTAACAAAATTTCGAACCTTAATCTAGTTTATTTACATTTTTTTTATATATGCTAATGTAATATATTTTTATTTTATGTATTATGTATTTATATGAATAATTGAATGTGATGCTCACATATCAAATTTCTAAATAGCGTGTTTATTTTTTTTTAAAGTGTAATTAATGTTGGAATAATTCAATAATTTGGTGTTTCTCCAAGCTTCAAGTTTTCAAAATTTTGAATCTTTAAATGAATTTTAACTTGAATCACGAATGAGATATATCGTCAATTGTTCCGATCCGATGAAGAGCATCCGATCATCAAGGCAATCAAATTTAAAAAAATATACATAACAAATATAATTTAAATTATTATGAAACGAAATAATCAAAATAACTATTATGAACATATTATATTGCACGCTTAATTATAACAATTTTATTGGGCCTTAATAGATGCATAGGCCCAAAAGTTCTTAAAAGTCTATCGAAATTTAATAGGGTGAAACTATTCACATCCTTGAACTTTCTTAATACACATAAATTCTAAAGACACCATATGATAATCTTTCATTACCTATTATACTAAATACACCACAAACCTGCAAGTTTTCTTGTCACCATTGGTTTCAGCAATTCACAAGATAGAAAAGAAAATTAGACATGCAAGTTCAGAAAAAAAAAACTTAAATACATCAAGACTCATACCTAGGTGACATGAACTAGAAATAATAAATAAAATTTACAGTTTTTGAATCAGCAACCAATAAATTATTTTTATCAATAAGATTAAAAAAAATTTGAAGATATATATACCGATAAATGTATTAATTAAGTTGGGGATATAATTTCGAATTATAATTCCACTAACAAGGCCAACAACAAAATCATTTTCTCAAATGATTGTCAATAAACTAAATAAACTAACTGAAAGTTACCTTTTCTTTAATGGTGGTGTGATGACCAAGGTTTTGAAAATGGAAAAATTTTGCAAAACAATTCTTCTTGATGCAGAGCATTTCTTTAAGTTATGGAAGAAATAACTCTTTAGTCTTCGTTGATATATTCCCCCAACTTTGTATTTTTCTTCTTATTTTCCTCAATTTTGCTTTGCTATTATATATGTTTTTGTTTTGATTTTTTTTTTTTATGAATCACAACAGACAAACGACAATAGAATGTCCATGTTCCCTCTCTTTTCAGTTAATTTTTTTTAAGGAATATCAAGGGCTTAGAAAATCATGGGATGCCATGCATGAATGCAAATATCTATGGGATTACAGGGGATTTAGAGCCCAACCACATTAAAAAATAAAATATTGAGCTTATTTTTGTACTATAAAATATTTTTGGGCCAAAAAATAATTTTATCTGGGCTCGAATCCGTTAAGTTTCTAACCTCATTAAAGGTCCGGCCATATTGAAAATATCGAGGGGTTTATAGATTTTATAACCTAAGTTCTTTTTCATTACTCTCATCTCATCGTCGGTGCCGCAGCTCGACCATCCTATTCAAATTGTCGCAACCATCAATTGAAGAACAAACACCACCACCATCGTTGATCCACCGTACTCATTTATTGCGATTTTCCTTTTAGATTTTTGGCGTTGCAAACGTATTTTAGATATTTTCGATGACGATATTTTGTTCAGAAAAATTTATGATTGATATAAAAAATACAAAAGTAGCCCCACCCCTTTAATTACTAATCAATTGAAATATACAAGGAAAGAGCTCATCTTTCAAAATAAAATAAAAAAATTAACAAAAAATCATCACATAGATCCACCATTAAATTTACAAAAATCTACAGAGGAATTAGTTCACTCTTTAAGGGGTAAAAAACAATTTGACTACACACAATAATATTACAAACATCTATACCATATAATATAACATAAATATAAAATCCAATTGTGTGTGGGACCGGGACTTCCTGCAACCAACTAATAAAATAAATAGACAGCAATAGAGTATGTATTTAACATCAGCACTAATACATACACACAGTATATATATAAGAGAGAGAAAGAAGCGAAGAGAGAGAGGGGAAAACAGTCGTAAGAAAAACAAAGGAAAAATTGGATCTACTCCATCTCCATCGTGGTGAACAGAAGGGCCTCTCGCCGCCATGAGAATACGCAAGCACGCCAAGAAATCTCCATTGGTCTACGAGGCCTCCTCTATGATGCCGGGAACTCTCGTTCAGACTCATATCTGTCAGCTCAACCAGTCCCCCTGGGACGTCATGGATTTCTCGCCGCCGTCAACTCCGCCACCGCCGCCGCCGCCGCAGGTGAGTCGCCGCCTCTCTCCCCTCAGATCTGTCGCCATACGTGTCTTCTTCTTCTCCAGCCTCTCTGCATTTACGCCGCTGTTCTGCGTCTTCTTCTAGGGTTTTCTTCTGCCCCACCCCTAGGGTTCTGCACGGCCTATTAATCCCTTGATTTCTCCCCCTTATTTCCTCCCGCGATTTCGATTTCTCCTCTGCCGTCGTTCTTTTCCGGTTTATTTCAGCTTCGGTGACTCCATTTTTCGAAATCGGGTTGTTTTTGTGCAGGTTAATGGGAGTGGTGTTCCGGCGAGAAATGGAAGCTCCAGTCTCTCTATCTCTGGTGGTGAGAGGTAATCTACTTACTGTTTGTTGAATTCCGATGGTTTCTTCGATTTCTTTCTCCTCTTCGCGCTATCATTTCCCGATTATTTTGTTAGGGTTTGTGCCCCGATAGTTATATGTGAAAATTTTCCCTTTTATCCTTGGATATAAATATTAAATATTTAATATATCAATATTCGCACACACATTGCCCATCGGGTTAGATATAAGAATACACTCTTTCTTTTATACATTTAGGGAGATGAATATGAATATCTTTCTCCAATCGGAATATCCCAACACAACCCATAAGGTGGAGCAGCCGCCACCGCCACCTCCGCCGCTGCCACCCCCACCACCGCCGCCGGTGAAAGACGAGGAGACTATTCCGTGTTGCAAGACCGACGGAAAGAGCTGGCAGTGCAGAAGGGAGGCTTCGAAGGGCAATTCACTATGCGAGCACCATTTGTCCTTAGTTAAAAGCTACAGCAACAACTCGCCTCATCCGACCAAGAAATCCTTGAAGCCGGCAGGGGAGGCGCCGCCGCCGCGCCGCCATAGACCAAAGAAGGCTCCGGCGTCATCCAACCCCTACGAATTTTACTATTATTCCGGGTTCGGGCCGCGATGGGGCAAGAAACGAGGCGAAAGCAGCAAGAGTAACGGTTGCAGCATGCCCAAAAGTGTCGAGGAATCGGTGTCGGAAATGGGTAGGGAAGAGTTCGATTATACCGAGTACGAGGATGACGATGAAGAAGAAGAAGAAGAAGAGATTAGAGATAGCGGGAAGAAAAGAGTGAGAAAGCCGATCAAAGCTAGGTCTCTGAAATCACTAATGTGAGGACAGATTTTAATATTATGTAAAACGTATGGTGTTTGTGTCTTTGTATCTGTAACTTTATGGGTTTTATTTTTAAGGACTTCAATTTTTAGGGTGCGATATATTTGGTAGCATGGTTTTGCCGTTCTGCCTTGGGTGAGGTTAGGGATCCTCTCTTTGCGTGAGATAAGGACACGCACATATATTATTGCCTGGCAGAAATTTCGAGAATAGCTAAGGGTAAATTTGTCCTTTACAATTATTGCCTTTAAACATATATACTTGCCTCCCTTTTTTTCATTAACTAGCTAGTTATTCGTCTCAAAATGAAATTATGGCAACAAATTCAACCAACCGAGTTTTTTTTTTTTTTTTAAGTATGTGAAGTACCACAATATCTCACAATATATTTAATTTATGTATGATAATTAAATGCGTAACAAGTTTATTAATTGCATGAGTTTCACCTATATATCTTTTTCCACTCATGAAGACTTATAGAGAGAGAGAGAGAATCCACGTGTAGATACTAAGTTTCCTTTTTGTTCTCTTTTATTATTTAATTCATTCATTCATATAATGACAATGATTCCTTCAAGCTGGTAATGCTAACGTTTAATCAAATTAGATCAATTGTCCCATTTTTTACATAATTCATTTGTATCATATCGTTAAAATATGATATACGGATAAAATACAAAAAAATGGGCCTGAAAATGGAGATTGAAATATAATATTGGAATAATCATAATTGGTCTTATAAGATTTAGATAGCAAAGGAATATGTCCTTTTAGGAATAAGAGAGCATGGATGCTCAAGAGAGAGGTTCCATTTCTTTCTACAAGGGTATAGCTCTTAGGTTATGGGAATCTTTTGTTATAATGTTGAATGATAGTGTGAATTAATATTGCTAGAAATAAATGCGGTTGTTGAATGGGATGACCTTATCTATGGCTTTAAACATTTATCAAGTGCATTATCAAACATAACTTTACAATTTTAGTAAGTTTACCTCAAATAGGAACAATATTACTTTTCTCTATACTTCTATGTTCTCTTCATCCTATTACATTTGATGGAGTGAATTTGATATATCAAATCATGATATGTATGTAATTTATTTATTTTATATATTTAATTTTATAATTTTAAATGTGGATTTGAAATGAGAATATTTTCTTGCATATATATCATGATTTAATATATTCAGAATATAAAGATTGAATTGTATATTATTATAATCTAATCTATAAATAGACTTAACTACTTGTTATGTTAGTCGTACATATAATCTTTGATTATATATGTATGATTGGAAGTAAGATATTCTATTACACTTGATTTTACATTTCATATTCCAAATCAACCACCACACGCCACGTATATTCAATGATATCACTAATTAATACGTGACATGTATTAAATATTATGTTATATCGAATGTAATAGAAGATTCAGACTCGATTGATTGATGTTTCTTAATATTATTTCACACCAAATATTTAAATAAAATAATTGATTATATAAGGAATTAAAGATTAATTTTAATTTAATAATAGTATTTCTTAATTTGTGCGGAAATCCTACACTTATGGAATGGAATGGAAAGAGTTTATATTTGTAGATTTTAAGATTGTGTTTGTACGGGGGTTTTGAGTACAAACTTGAAATTCATATTAATTAGTTGTGTTTGGATTGATATGGAATTCAAAAAAAATCATCGTTTTCAATTTTGAAATAATTTTTAAGCATTATAATTGAATTTTGAATTAATTATAATTTGAGTGGATTTTGTGTTTTAAATCTCTCAATCTAAAAACAAAATAAAACTGTATTTGGATATGATTTGAAATATAATATTTAAAATGAATGTATTTTAAATCAATCTTAATTTCTAAAACATCAATTTAAAATATAAGTGATGAATTTAAAATTTATATCAATTCAAACAGCATGACATAAGTGATTTATTACTATGAATTTAAAAATACTTAAATCCAAAGACGACCTAAAGAACAGTTGAACATTAAAATAAATAAAGTTGTCCAATACAAGAAACTTTTGACAAAAACAATATCTATGATTATATTCACAAAAAGAATTTAAAATCTGATCCTGGTGTTATGATTTTTGGATTCAAAAGTCCAGTGCTTTTAATCATTATTTTATTTCATGAGACAGCTTATTTTTCTATTTAATAGATTTTTATTTTTCCGACAAGCAAACTCAGGATTCACGTACTGCGTCATCCAGCACAATTCCTTGTAAACTCTCTCTCTCTCTCTCTCTCTCTCTCTCTCTCTCTCTCTCTCTCTCTCTCGTGACGCACGAACACAGGAGAGATGAAATGGCAGAAAAGGGTAGTTCCAAGGTTCTGGGTTTAAAGTTGGTAGTGTTTGTAAGTGTGCATGAACTGCGTGCCAGGTGTTCGATGATTTGCTTACCTGAAGCACTACTGTTTTTCTTATTGCCCTTCACATGATTGAATGACTTGTTCAACTCGCCTTTTAGCTGTTGCTTATCCTACTCCTTTGATCGATCTAACTTCAACTATTAATTGTGCCTAACTGTCGTCTTAGATTAAATATGGTCATAATATCTCATCTCTGTTTCATTTGTTCCACGTACTCATATTAGAAAACTTTGGTCATAATTGATGTTTGAACCTCACCTTCAATTGCTGATTTTGTAATCTTCTTTGCTGACAGTGTTCTTTTCTTTTTCTTGGGCAGCTTCTTTGGTTGGAACTTAAGTTGTTGTAGTTCTTGGCAGCCATGATGTGTGCTTCTTTTACCAGTAGTGTTTCATTTCCAAGTTTTCTATTACAAGTTCCTAGGAACCCCACTTACATTGCCAAACGTCTTTCGTGCTATGCTGCATCGAGGAAACCTGACTCCAATCCTGATAACGATCCTTCCTTTAATCCTAAGATGAAGCCTAAAGGGAAAAATCGAAGCCAGATATCTAAAAAACCAGAGACAGAGGGTGAGAATTCAGAGAAGCCATTTCCTGGAATGATCCCTAAAAAGCCAAGGCGGGGTCGGAGGAGTGAAGCTGCAGCCGTTGAGGATTTTGTGCGTGGTTCGCTAGAACGTACTATGGAGTCTATTAGGAAGCAGAATCCGGAGATCCTGGAAAGCATGGAAAACTTCATGAAGGAGAAGGTTGATGCCAACACTCATTCTGATGATGATGACAGTGATGAAAACAATGACGGTGATGAAAAGGGAATGCTTATTGAGGAGGAGGATCCATCTTGGCCTTTGGATGCAGATATCGGATGGGGAATCAAAGCCTCGGAGTATTTTGAGCAGCATTCGATAAAGAATGTTGTAGGCGAAGATGGGACTGAGATAGACTGGGAGGGAGAGGTTGAACATGGATTGGTGAAAGAGATCAATTGTCTTGAGTGGGAGAGCTTTGCTTTCCATCCTAGCCCTCTTATAGTTCTCGTTTTTGAAAGATACAACAGGCAAGTTGTCGTCATCTCTTAACCCTTTTCTAGTCTAGATGAAATCCATTGACTTAAGGGTCCATTTGGATAGGTCCATTTGGATAGGTGGATTTGATGACTGATTTGAAATCCATGGCAGCAAATCATCCTGTTGTATCTGGATAGTTGTGGACTTGAAATCCATCACTTTTATTTTAAACTAATTTTTGACTCATTTGGTTGGATTTCAAATTCACTCCAACTTGAGTGGATTTAAAATCCATTTATTTCAAATCACTTTATCGAAACACAACCTTAATGATTTTAGGGCAAGTGATAATTGGAGGGCTTTGAAGGAGCTGGAAAAGGCAGCAGAGGTTTACTGGAAATCGAAAGATAGATTACCTCCTCGGGTTTGTGATATTAATCCTTCTTCCTTGTTTGTTTTCCTTCTCCAGATTCCTCTTATTGAATAAAATAAAAAAGACGTAATTTGAATGAACAGACTGTTAAGATAGATATGAACATCGAAAGGGATTTGGCATACGCACTTAAAGTTAGAGAATGCCCACAGATTCTGTTCTTACGCGGAAACAAAATACTATATAGAGAGAAAGGTATATCATTTTTCTCTGATATATATTGTACAAAAACATATGGTGTTATCTATATTTGTGTTGTGTAAGTGATTAAGTTTTGGGTGTTTACAGAGTATAGATCGGGAGACGAGTTGGTTCAGATGATTGCTCATTTTTACTATAATGCGAGAAAACCTTCATGCATCAATGACTCTGCTCTCTCTTCACCACATCAGTTGAGATCTTTTTTTCTACTTTTCTTGAGCTTTCTATGTTCTGTTGCTGCTATGGCTCTTCTAAGTTCGTTTAAACAATGCAACGTACGAATGCAGGTGAAATATGCAGCAATAGTAATCGAGCATACATCGTCTTTACGAATGACTGTAGAAAGGAGAAAGGTTTCCATGCAGTGTAGAAGAAAGGTCTATCATGCTTAAGGGTATGAAAAATAGTATATTATTATTGGTCTTTTTTTGTTTTTGTTTTCTTTGTTTTCTTGGACAAGTTTTAGACATTTGAAAGAGAAGTTTGGTCTCAATGAGAAAAGACACCATATCTAGTAATCCCAATTCATTCTATTGTGGAACCAAGTCTCTGTTGTGTGCAAAATAAATTAGAGAAAACATTTCGTTTCAAAATAGAATGTTAAGACACAACACATAATGAATCTATCATTAATTGGTGATAGACGAAAATGAGGACACATTAGTAAATATCCAAATCTCAACACTTGTAGAAATAGTGAGTTCTATGAATATTAGATAGGCCCTCAAATTTCAAGAAATGTTATTTACCTTGTCCTTTTATTTCTTTTATGTTCGAAACTCGACACCCAAGAATCAAACGTCACATGCTTGGTCCTTTGTCTTTTTTTTTTTGAATATTAGGTTGTGTTCACTGTAAATCAATTTTGTTTTATATGAAGAAACCGACACTTTTGGTCTTGCAAGATATATATAAGGTTATTTTGCAATGGTTTGAATACTTTCACATTTAGTTTCAAAAGAATAAAATTGTAGATTCGAGTCTATGATGTTGGAATTTTGGCTTTAAAAAAAAAAAAAGTGTTAAGATTCAACACCTTTGAAGTTATGACCATGTGGTTGACTTGAATCCTAGGAACACTTACAAGCATACAATTTATCTCACTTAAACTCATATTTAGTTATGGTTGAAAAGAAATTGAAACATTCATTTAAATTATTTTCATACCCTGTCTGATGATTCATGAATTTATTTGAATAACTATAGATTTTATTTTGTACATTGTAAATTTTATCAAACTATTTTTAGATTTTATTTCATAATTTTTGTGATTTATTTAAATTAATTTTGAAAAGTTTTGTAAGATTGTTGTCCATATATGTTTTTTCCTCTCTCCAAAATGTGTAGAAAAGTACTGATTTTCCCTTTAATTTTTTTTTATTTGACAAAAAGTGTGATTAAAAATGTAGCAAAGGCTAACAAAATTAGACTTTACATAAGTGAAATTAAAATGCAATAAGAACAAAAGAAATTCGTAACGAACAAATGTTGGAATCTTTTCAAACAACCATGTATTATGTTGGGTCCAAAAATGTAATTATTCTCATTCATATGACAAGCTCTTTAATACCCCAGAATCCAAAAGTACATACACACAAAAGTCAACTTCTTGGTGTAGAAATACCCAAAACTCAACATTTAAAAAAATAAAAATAAATCCTTTATTTGTCATTTTATCACCCTCAACCGATAAATTCTCATACAATACAATAAAAAAAAAACAAGATTTGATGCTCAAACTATGACTATTTTTCACTTACTCTGTATTTTTTTTTTCTAACATTTAATCATAAAGACTTTCGTGATTTACATTGCAACATGAGAATCATTGTTGACATTATTTTTTTATTGTAATCCTAATTTGTAGGGGCATTTTGACATGCCATACATTGAAATGATGATGAAAAATTATATATTGTCGGCGAATCTGAAGTTGTGAAGTGTAAATCACAGAAAGTTTAGGTAGTTAAGTATAATATAAAAGGATTTTGGAGGTGAAGTGGAATAAATATTATATCATGAGTGGCAAATTATTTTTTCTAATAGAAAAATATATGAAGTATATCTATAATATTTCATTTACCCATCCACAGATATTCTTGCATAATGGTATCATTAGCTTTTACTATTCCAATAATTATGAATGTTAGTAAATTTCCACCGTAAAGTATTTTGGTATTTGAGTTTGACTAACGTGGGCGTATTAATTTTGATTTGATAGTTATTACTTGAATTGAATATATGTACTATGTTCAAGTTTATTTAACATGATAATTTATTTATAAATAAAAATTGTTGTGGTTGAGCATGCTTGGTTGAGAAAATGGATTAATAGTTTGTTTTAGGATAAATTTCATAACAACACCCAATTTATAGTTTAATTCTTAATTTTAAATTTAAATTTTAAAATTTCTTAATAAGTAGCTCAATTTTATATTTTTTCTCAATTTAAGGCTTGAATTTTAGATTGAATTTTCAATTTAAGACAAAATTTCATATTATTTTTCTTTTTTATTTATATTTATAGATTTATTAATATTTTTAATATGTATTAATATTTTGGATAAATTAAGATAAGTTAGTGCACTTTAAAAACAATCTTCATTCGGCTTATTTTAATTTATATGAAAAAAAAATAGTTAATTCAATCATAAAATATAAATTATATTAAACTAATTAATATTAAAATCGATTTATATACTTTTATTCATAAAATTAAGAAAATAAAAGAATCTTAATTTTTTTAATTACATTTATTATATTTTATATATGTGTATAAATTAATATAAGTCAGATGAAGGTCATTCCAAAATTATAAGAACTTATCTTAATTTATGTAAATTATAAATACATATTAAAATATAAATAAATTTATAAATATAAATAAAAAGAAAAAGAAAATTAAATTTTGTAATTGAGAATTCAATCTAAAATTCAAGCCTTAAATTGAGAAAAAATGTAAAATTGAGCCCCTTATTGAGAAACTTTAAAATTTGGATCTAAAATTAAGAACTAATCTATAAATTGGGTCTTATTATGAAATTTATCCAGAAAATTATTACTACTATTGTCCCACAAAAATATTCCATATTTTCTTTTCCATTAATTATCCCAAAGCGAAACTCACCTTTGGAAGTATACTAACTGTTTTTTTCCTAATAGACGATCACTTATATTTTTGAAATTAAGAATTTATATTTATCATCTTTCAACAACTTTCAATATAGGTATAATACAAAATTTCAAAGTATATTAAATGTGTTTATTAATTAAAGTAAAGATAGGAAAATAATAACTTGTTGGAATTGAGGCAGTAATTGTAAATAGATGATATTGTTGTTTATATAGTGATAGAAAAGAGAGGTGATACGTACGATGCCTTCAAAGTTGGACTCTGATTTTGCACAAATTAAAACCCTAAACCATATATGAATAAACACTTTATGTAAAGGTTAATCTTAAAAGGTGTACTCGTTACTATGTCCTATTTTCTACGTGGACAAATTAATTTGCTCTTTTTTTCTTTTTTTCTTTCTTTTTAAGTTAGAAAGAATGAGAGGAAGTGAATAAAGATTAGAAAAAAATTAGTTTTATGAGACTTAAAATTTAAAAATATCTTTTGAAAACTGAACTAAAAATATTCAATATCTAAGACCTTAGTTAAGTTTGATGTCTTGAATTGTCCAAAAAATTAATTTTCTATTGTTCTGGGTTCGACCCTCAGTTAGAACCTAGTTTAAATAAATTATTTTTATTTGTGTGTAAAAATATATTTTATTTTATTTTATTCATACTTTGATGTTTTGAAGTTGAATTATTTAAACATTTATATATATATATATAATATAACATAGCAATTATCTAATAATAATAAAAATAATAAATTATATATAATTAATATATTTTATATGATTGCTTGAATTTATTATAATTATATATATGCACTATATCATCTTTTAAGTCTTAGGAAAATCTTATCATGTGCGAGTAGTAAAAGTTCACCCCACAGATTAATCACTAGGCAAGAAGGGTGTCACATCAAAATCGAACATATATAAATTAGTATATCCAATCACAATTAATGTTAAACAAACATTGCACATATATAAGGGTGTGTGTTTTATATGTGAACGTGAATTAATAAACTAATTAATTAATTGCCCTATTAACTTATTATGGATGAAATATCCTATTACTTTACCCATTGATTGTGGATGCATGAAAGTATACATTTCCTTCATATTCAGGACATAGTCAAATCGGTAAGGTTTGTGGTATGCAGGACATAGTTAAATAGGTAAGGTTTGTGATGATGTGTGGAGAAATCTTACGACAATATAGATTTAAATCTCACATGGAATATATTTTCATTAAAATACTGTGGAAATTAATATTGTGGAGGTTTGTCCTAGGATTTATGTTTTGAGCTCTCTCCTACAAATCTGATGTTCGAACACATTTTTTGATTTACATCATATCTAATTGAGAGACCTCTTTATCTCTCTAATCAAAATATACCTTTCTTACAAAATTGAACTCAAAATTTTATGTTCCCATAAGAAAAAAAGTAAGCACTATTTATGTGGAACATATACATCATTTTACTTCATAAAATTATCATGTGTTTTTAAGATGTGTGTGGTGTTTCAATCTCGTACATGTTCTGTTTATATAAAATATATTAATTTAATCGATTTAGTAAAAAAAAAAAAACTTATTCCAATATTAATATCAAATTTGATCTTCAAAATTAGGGATTATTTTAGATTGTTACTCGAAAGTGTCGAGTCATCATAAGTAGTCCTTCAGTTATCTAAAAATTATAGGTCATCACCATTATTTTTCGGTCCACTTGGACGGATACTAACTAACAAGAAAGTTTTGGATGTTATTTTACCAATTTTTAAATTTTACTAAAGCCTCAAATAGTTTAAAGTCATTTTTTTATAAGTACATCTTTGCATTTTCCTTTTTTACTTCACGACCACGAACTCACGTTCAATCAATCATAGTCTTCTTTTGTATCTCTATGGAATTAATGGTTTATGATAAACATACAAAATTTAAGAATCTTAACATAAATTATCTGTACTTCAATTTTATAATTTACGTTTTGTTTTCAATATTGGATTTATTTTAGTTTATCCGATCACCAGTTTACTGAAAATTAATAGAGTTTTTTCACTCATGAATATCATCCAAACTTCACTTTGCAATTGAATTTGAATATTTTTTGAATGATTCGTTAGTATACATACATAAAGAAAAACCCTAAATATCAATGATGAAACTATAATACAATGATTTCAAATTAATAATATAAGATAATTGTTATGTTATAATTGTATTACGTTATTTATTTTTAAATTTTGAGTTGTCCTTAAAGTTAATGAATTAACTTTATCAAAATTGATATTAGTTTATACTTAATGTATATTAACTTATTTTTACTATTGCTAATTGACATATAACTTAATTGCAAACCTTGTAAATCTGTGCCGCTAACTTGGTGAAGAAGAGAAGGACAACAACGGACGACGAAATCAACAAAAAGAAGAAAAGGAGGAAGGGAGAGAATAAGAGAAGATGAAGAGTGTCGCCTCATTTTTGCCATAATATATGATTAAAAAAAATATATTTAATGAGTGGATAGGACGATTCACTTAGATCTAGAATTCGTATAGCAGAGACACACAAGTGCTCCTCAACTTAAATTAATGGCCCGATCATCAAATTAAAGTCACAAAATTTCAATCTCTACAAATACATAAATTGGTTAAGTCCAACCAACGAGGTTCTTCAATATACCTCTCCAATTATTGCACGAAAAATACATTTTCATACATATATGAGTAAATATTATTATTATACATATGTTTTTCTTAAACATTTTTGTGTATACATTCACTAATTTAGTCTCTTGATTAGGTTTTATATGAGAATCTATAGATAAATCCACAAACATATGAATTTCGTTTATGGATAATAAGGATTTGTTTTATGGTAACTATGTGTAAAATCATTTTATATAAGTTTTTGTGTTTCAACTTAATTGATAGGAATTTAATTTTTAAGAAAAATGAAAGGGAAGGAAATTGAGGAGAGAATTAAGGTAGGAGTTGTAATACACAAATATAAAATAGGAAAAAATAAAAAATACAGAGAATAATAGGTGTCAAAGTTCACACAGCAAAAAATCGCGTATTTTATTTTGGGTCGATACGGACTCTTCTCTCCAGGCCAAGGTCAGTTTTTCCGCCTCCGCCACCTCGTCCTCCTCCTCCGCCCTTTTCGCTCTCCGGTTAGGGTTCCGTTTGCGAAACTTAATTTATTTTCTCTGAATCTCGTCATTGCAGTTCGATCTTGCGCTGAAAGGTCTCAATCAAGGGATAACCAACATATAAAGAAATGGTGCGAGGATTGCTAGGAAAGCTCGCCAGTCGCTCTCTCTCCGCCGCCGGGAAATGGCAGCAGCAACAGGTCCGCCGCCTCAATATACACGAGTACCAGGTATCGTAAGCGTATACGCACTCTTTGCTCACTCACACCTATTTAAAGTTTAAAGCATGATCTACTTCAAAATTGTGGTCTACTATTTGTGATTCTCCTAGAGCATGTGTTAATCAAAGCTTTGATTAGAATTCTGTTATTTTAGTTTCGTTAGATTTTATGAAAATTAGTGTTGGGGCATTGTTTGTGATATGTGAATGGGCTATTGCACTAATGAATGAATCCTTCAGCCTCATTTAGGTCAATCTTGAACTTGTGCGTAATATTAACGTTTCTGGACTGATTTTAGGGAGCTGAGTTGATGAGTAAGCATGGAATCAATGTCCCAAAGGGTGTGGCAGTTGGTTCGGTTGAAGAAGTCAGGAAGGCGTTGCGTGATGTATTTCCCAACCAGAGTGAGGTAATTCCATGGAATTATTCTTGGATCTGTTATCCTTTGGGCTCATAATTTTTATAAGAAATTGATTTATAGAGGCAAATCTTGGTGTTGTAGGTGGTGGTGAAGTCTCAAATCCTTGCTGGTGGACGAGGACTGGGAACATTTAAGAGTGGTCTCCAGGGGGGAGTTCATATTGTGAAGGCTGAGCAGGTTGAGGATATTGCTGGTATGATAAACTGCCCTTTTTTTTTTCACAAATAAATCATAGATGCAATGTGTTTTCATTTACTTGGCATAATTGAGCTTCTTCTAAGTTGTTCTCCTTGTAATGCTTTTTATCTTAGTGGGACACTTCAGTTCAGTTATGAAGTTGTGTAATGAAAAAAAGCTGTGAATGTTAGTAGTTTAAGTTGCTACGTCACAAAAATCTGCAGGTTCACTGTACGTGGCCAGTTTTCCTGACTTATTCATTTCTTACTCTGCAAGAAATTGTGTTAGGGATGAATGTCATCATTGCATGTTATTAACACCTACTCAGCTAGTGAGCCACTGAAGCAGATGGACATATGATATCTCCCTATCTTCCCATAATCCCAAACTTTAAGTGAGATGGCACTTTTCTAAGAAAATTGGGAGAAATATATTTGCTTCTGAGAAGTAAAGAGTTTGGCAAATCATTTGTATATTAGTAGCACAAATTGTGATCCATTATTACACCTCTATGTTTATGTTATTTCAGGGAAAATGCTTGGGCAGATACTTGTCACAAAGCAAACTGGACCTCAAGGAAAAGTTGTCAGCAAGGTTTGACATCAAATATGTTCTTTGATCACAATAAATATGAAAATATGTAGACTTACTATTGTGATGAAACCTACAATAATTTATTATTGTTGTATGAATCTATATTTCATTTGGTGTTAATTTTGTCACCTTTACTTGTATAACATGTTGCTTATAATTCTGATGAAGGATTGTTAATTGCAGTCATTATTTACTTCCTAATCCAGAGGGTATTTCATATTAGCTGGTCATAAATGCTTTCATTAATATCTGTTGGAACACAGAGAGCGGATTGTTGTGAAAAGAATTCTGGCAATTGGAACTAATTGACTGGGTAACTTGCTTGAATATCGTGTTATTTTTGCCAAAAGATTTTTCTTCCAACACTTTCTTATATTGAGCCTATAGAGGGGTTCTGTGCCTCTTCAATGGTGTTAGACAGTCTCAATGCTCGAATAAGAAATTAATGGAAATCATTATGAAATTTATGCTCTAAGCACAATTTCTCCTTTTTAGATCGCACTGATTTACAGTTCTGTATACTGCATGCTATGGAGGTCATGCATAGAGATGATATCTGAAATGTAACTTCATCTGGCCAAGTTCCATTTCTGGAGCCAAAGTTCCATTTCTGGAGCCATTTTCAAATATGCCACAAGATGAGTGGATTGCTGAGATACCTTGTAATTTGATATATGCAGATTTTATCAGTCTAACTAATTGGAGGAAGAACTAACTTACTGCCTTTTGATATCCATGATCCATCTAGTTGTCAATCCGATTTGTTTTTGCTGGGAAAATTGGATGTGAAGGTTTCAATCCTGAACTATTAGTAGCTTTACTGCAGTAGGTTTTTTGGGTCCTATTGACAGAGTAAATACCATATGTTCATTTCAATGGCATCTCCGATTGCAATATCTTGATTAATTCAACTGCATTAACTAATTTGTCTGCCTTTATTCTCTAATTTACTCTGTTTATTTCCTCGCAATCTCATCATTATCTGTGATTGGTTGTTTCATATGTTACTTTATATTTGCTTCTTATTTTTCAATAATTATTTGAAAATAATTTACCTTAGGATTGATTGTGTGATATCCTTACTTTTCTCTCTCAATAACCCAAGCTGCTTTATCCTTCAGAGTTCAGAGCGAGTTCAGACCTTTGTAGTGTATTGATAAGGTGATTTATGAAAAGCAAGAATGATATTTTGTTTTGCAGGTGTACTTGGCTGAGAAATTGTCCCTTGTCAATGAGATGTACTTTGCCATTACTCTTGATCGTAAATCTGCTGGACCTGTAAGTTCCTAAAGATTGAAGTCTTTACCTTGAGTTTGTTTGTTGCATTTCCACCTTTGATCATTTGACTTCATTTGTTTTTATAAGTACTTCCAATTATCACCTTTTCTATTTCATTACTTTAGCTGTTTAGTTTGGTATTAGTCTTTTTGAATCCTTCAGAGATATATTGGTGTAGATAATGTGTAACTGAGAAAGGAGATCATGGGTCTTGTCTTACTTGAATAATCGATTGATTAATTTTGCTTCAAAGGTTTCTTATACAACATGTTAAGCAGGCGGCTACTTGTGAGATGCTTTCTTAAGTAGCTCCTGCTCATTATTTTCTTTGTGCAAACATTATATATGCGAACTATTTTTATTTTTCAAATTATTTATATTCTGCATCATAGGTTAAATCTGTCTCGCTGGAATTGCTTGTAATGTGACCTGTACATTCGACTTTCCATTGATACTTAACCCTACCTGTGCATCAAGGTTTTCCATGGATTATGGAATTTTCTGGTGACCTTGCATTTTGGTTTGGTCGTGAAGATAGTAAATTTCACATGGTCTTTACTGCAAACATTTGCCTATCCTATGGATTTGTAGGATACAAGGTTAAACTTTTAATACCCAAGTCTGAGTTAACCTATTAGGATGCATTTCCTTAATATGCTTGAAGATTGATAATTTATTGTCTTATGATCAAGCATTCTGAGCTAGTAATTTAGCATCCAGGCTGCTTGAAGCTTAATTGTTATCATCTCCAAGTAACTCAAGGATAATAGCTCATGTTTTTTTGCTTAGCTGGTATACGTATAATCATAAATCACAATTCATGCTCCAAGTGTTGCACAATTCCACCAAAGTGTTAGCACGATAAAAACCAGGTGGTAGACAAAATATTTATGTTTAATTAGTCGTCAGAATCGGACAAGTACTTTAAGTTTAGAGTACAAATTAGAAAATGTTCAAACATAAGGCTGTATTTTGGTGGTATGCTAAATGTATTTGCTCCCTTACTTGATTAACACCTGTATATTCTTAAGCATAAGTCTATGCTGAGCTGTGGTTGCATCTATATCTTACAGCTTATTATTGCCTGTAAAAAAGGAGGAACAAGTATCGAAGATCTTGCTGAAAAACATCCAGAACTGATTGTAAAGGTTAGTCCATCTTCAATGTTTCTAAGATCGATCTGGTTGCTGAATTGCATGTTTTCTAGGCGATTCCTTTTACTAATTGATATTTTGGATTTTGTCTGGGATAGGTACCTATTGATGTTTTCACAGGAATTACTGATGAGGATGCTGCCAAGGTAGTTGATGGTTTGTCTCTCAAGGGAGCCGATAGAAATGCTTCAATGGAACAAGTGAAGAAGTTATATGAACTTTTCTGCAAATGTGACTGCACATTGTTGGAGGTAACCAATATGATCTTGTTCTCTTAGAATTGTTTTCTTTAATATTTTCAAAATGCATGACTGGTCTCTAGGTTTAACTTGCACATGAGTATAAACTCCTTATTATGGCTAAATCTGAAGCACAGTTTATTTAATAGATCAATCCCATTGCTGAGACTTCTGATAACCAATTAGTAGCTGCTGATGCCAAACTCAACTTTGATGATAATGCTGCTTTCCGTCAGAAAGAGATATTTGCTCTTCGAGATCCAACTCAGGAGGATCCTCGTGAGGTACTTACTAGTATTTTATTTTCTCTGCAATGGCCCCTATGATAGAAATATCGTGAAACTTTGATACTTTTGTGGTATCTGATATCAAAACGGGGGCTTATTTCATTTTTGGTAACACTTGGTAAAAAATATTGTTATAAGTAAAAAGTATTGGAAATTTCATTTTAATTGTTCCAAACAAATTAAATGGTCCATTTTGAATCAAACCACAAACTATGTATTAGATGACATTTTATCTTCTTTATTTGACCCACAAAGAGCATCATTTTGGTATTGGTAGTTATGTATTAGTTAATTCTGGACAATATTGGTGTTAGTACAATGTATGATCTATATGTTTATCAAGAACATGTCAATTAGGTTGTAATTGAGTTAAACGTTAAAAAAAAAGTTATAATATTTCTGAAAATCTCATGTTAAAATTTTGATTTTTATGATTCCTTCGTTTTTTCAAATTTTTACTGATATTGATATTGATATTTCCACAAATATTTCCATAAAATCAAATTACCAAAATAATTATTACAAATAATGATATTGTCAACCTTGAAGGCCCTTCTTACATGCCACTTTCAAAGAAGCTAATGAATCTTTATTTAGTGGTCTTTATTCATCAGGTTGCACGTTGTTTACAAATTTTCAGGTTGCTGCAGCTGAAGCTGACTTGAATTACATTGGATTAGATGGAGAAATCGGTTGCATGGTGAATGGTGCTGGTTTGGCCATGGCCACAATGGATATTATTAAGTTACATGGAGGAACTCCTGCCAACTTTCTTGATGTTGGGGGTAATGCTTCCGAAGGCCAGGTAATTCTGATATTTCTCTAAATTTCAAATGCCGTGGATATGTTGCCTTTTAAATCACTGTATTCACATGAGTGGAGGGTATGTCTTGTGAAAATTAATATATGGGTCTGTTTAAAATTTCTGGGTGGAGTTTCAAATTTGAACTATGATGCAGTGTTTGATTGGTTCCTCTGTTTCCTACTTGGGGTTTAGGCTACAATTTTGACCATTCAGTTGAATTTATCGAACAGGTTGTGGAAGCTTTTAAAATTTTGACTTCAGACGAGAAAGTGAAGGCTATTCTTGTGAACATTTTTGGAGGTATCATGAAATGTGATGTAATAGCCAGTGGAATTGTGAACGCTGCCAAACAGGTAAAACATACACTGATATTGTATTTTACACGAGTTACTGCTGTTTCTTTGACAAATCTGAACTGCAAATCTAGTCTCTGTTCCCTTTTTTACTCATGCCAAAAAACTTGAAACTTCCTTCATTTCCTTTGTTTACCATATCCTCTTGTGATAAATGTGTATACCTGCTTGCTAAATGTTCAACTTTTAAGGATTCAAATCAAATTGATTTTCTGTTTCCCTTCCATCTGTACAAAATTGGTACACCTTTTGCCTTTAATGAGACCCATGCACGATTCTGAACATTATTGGTTAATGCTGTAGGTTCAACTCAAAGTACCTGTTGTTGTTCGTCTTGAGGGCACCAACGTGGACCAAGGAAAGAGAATTTTGAAGGTAAATTTGAAATCACATTTGTCACATACAAATCTGGTGAGTTAAATATTAACCATCTTAAATTTGGTTGTGTATAGGAAAGTGGCATGGCTCTGATTACTGCTGAAGATTTGGATGATGCCGCTGAGAAAGCAGTTAAAGCCTCTTCAAGCTGAGAACGTCCTGTTTAGTTTGGTCTGAATTACTTGAGGGCTTCTTTGTCTTCTTTTTGACGCTGGTTTTTCGAGTAAAATTCATAATATAAATGATTCATTGTCATCTGAGAAGCCAGACTAGGTTTTGGTGAAAAACCAGTTGATCTCCATTGCTCTCTGGATGGGATGGCATTCTAATCATTCTTGATTTCATATATTTTGGTGTTTTAAGCAGATCATCGGGTGCTTACTTTATTAAAAATTATCTTGCCCTTGTCAATAATAAATTCAGGCTGGATTGCAGAATGGTGATATTGTTATTGATTAAACATTTTTGGTAGCGAGGTAGAATTGAAAACAAGATCTAAACATCCCTTTCTCTTGACATTGGAATCATATTTTAATTCAACCCAGCATTACAACTCCATTGGCCCTGTATAAAATCAGAGAGAGAGAGAGAGAGAGAGAGATTTTCTTGGTATCTATCATCTCCCAAATAACCCTCAATCTTCCGTTGTACGCTTTGTTCATATTTGTCTCGTTCATTAATTTATTATTAAAATCTGACCAAACACAGTTTAAATAATATTTCATCTCTTATTTTTGTGTTACAAATTTACAATACACATAGAAGCCATATATATATGTGATGACGTCATTATTTTACATATGAGGAAAAAGCAAAACAAAAAAAGAAAGTATTGAAATGCTATAATAAAAAAAATCAATAAAGAATTTTTTTTTTTACAAATTTTGTAAGAAGACTTGGCTAATAAATCATTATACTCTATATATTATGCATTTTTTTCATGAAAATGAAAGAAAAATATTAAGGGGCCCACCAATGACCTATATCAATAATCTTATGCGGCGGCAAAGGAGATGCAATATAATTTGTAACCGAATAATGAAAAAAGTAGGAGACGTATCTTTTGGTTCCAATTGAGCAAAATCTTCTGACTATAATATGTAGCAACAGTGGCATAGCCAAAAGTGAATATTGAGGTTTGCTACAAAATTAGAATTTTTTTTATACAGTAGTTTTCATTTTACATAGCAAAACATAATTTCTAAAACAATTCACGTGTATGAAAGGAAAAAAAGTTACATGTTTGAGGCCATAATACAGAAACCATACACTCAGATAAAGCACAAAAGAAAGTTGGAAAAATAATTTAAAAAAAGAAAGTTGGGAAGTTAATTGGTGTGGAACACTGATATACTTTTATATTTCCTTGGAAGCAATGAAATATTTTATGTCGAATCAAAAGAGGTAACTGAGTAAATTTGCTTGCCACAATAAAAGAACACAACCTAACTGATATATGAGTAATATTTGGTTGTCTGAGATATATGATTTTTGGGTTAATGAGAGTTGAATTGGAGAGTTTGATGGAATTTCTAAAATTTAAAAGGGTCGAATTGAATTCTGAGTTAAATAAGTGGATTGAGTTATAACTTTTTATGTGAAAGGTGGAATACGTTTGGATTTTGGAAAGGGTGATTGCATAAAAATTCACCTTTTTTTTTTTTTTTTTTTTTTTTTTTTTCAATTTTTCAATTTAATCACGATTTATTTATTTATTAA
This sequence comes from Scutellaria barbata, assembly GCA_028654395.1. Classification (NCBI taxonomy): domain Eukaryota; kingdom Viridiplantae; phylum Streptophyta; class Magnoliopsida; order Lamiales; family Lamiaceae; genus Scutellaria; species Scutellaria barbata. The sequence goes on from CM053649.1 coordinate 22,151,546, forward strand.
AGCAATTTCAAGTGTTATCTTTTCAATTTTTGCAATTTGAAGTAATTTTTTTTTTTAAATATGCTATGAGAAAGATGATTTTTCCGTGACATTTCTTGCTCTATATGGTGTGCAAAGTTATGAAACTAATATCATGCTTATAGACACATCTACCAAATAAAGAGACTCACAATTTAATTAAGTATTAAAGACATTTATGTCCACTAAGTAAATGAAACTGTCCATTACCTTACACCATTTATACTAAGAATTTGAAGTACAATTTTGGTGCATTAAGTTTTTTTTTTTTTTTTTTTTTTTGAATCTGTAGTAATATTTGACTGTGGTGAAAATATTACCGTACCCACCGTGAGTAATTTTTAAAATGCTCATAATAACATTTAATGCTCAAATTATATCATATGAAATTAATAGATTTACTAGATTTTTACACATTCATCCACGATGGATAGGATAGGAGAACTATTTACTGCTAAAATAATTGCGTTGAAAAGTTATGTGTTCTAAATGAAAATTTATACTTTAAAAGTTTATAAATACAAAATACAATGATAATAAATAAAATTACAAATTAGATAATTAATAAAATAATTTTTTTAAATAAAAAATTTAGATTATCTTCGTATGACAATACGCTCAACACTCAAGAAAATTATTAGTTATACATAAACCTAATAAAAGTGGAGTATGACATTGTATTCTTAATAAAATGTTGCCCATATAAATGAATTGAATTACTGATGAAATATCAATGTAAAATAGAAGATCATATTTGATAATTTTAAGATATGTGTGAACCAAACGTGTTTTAGAGAGAGATTATTATTTGGGTACTATTTTCTTGGTATAAACAAATGATGGATTAGTTCAAAGTATTGGATCAACTAAACTGTTAGTATATCTGATAGTATTCTATTAAGGAATGTTTAAACCCATAAACTATCTATCTTGATGAGGTAATATTCCGTTTAAACTCTCTTTTCTGCCTATATTAAATTTGGCATGTTCCTCATGCTTTTTGTTTGAGACAACTTCTTCAATTCATGTGGGATATTGTTAGAAAATTTTCAAATGATGCCTATTAAATTAAATTAAATAGGTATTTGCAATAGATGTGAACAATTAGATCATACATTTTGATAAAAAGAGACAACGTGACAATCGCGATTGATCTATCCCAATCAGTGCATCTATTTATAAGCATATACATATTTATAAATTGACATTTCTATTCCACAATCAAATATTAATGTAAACACATGGAATCCCACAAAATTCATTTCATTCTTCCTCATTTTCCGGGTCTAAAAGTTCAAAATGCAAGGTTCGTTTTTGTTTTTTTTTTCTTTTTCCTTTTTGAGATTTATAAGGCCAGCCATATCAATTGTTTTTAGGACTGTTATTAGTTGATAAATGAATATCAGATTTTATGTTTTTGTATTTTTATAAGATGATAATGTTTTCATGTAGAAACGGTTTTAGAAAAAGGAAGAAGGTAAAAAACACAAAATATAGAAGGCACACGTAAAAAATAAAACCCTATCACACGGGTGTGTGCGTACCACACGTTAGAAGTGAGAGTTAAAAAACACTGATTAGGTGGGCTCAAAGCAGCAATCTTTATTATTATTATTATTATTATTATTTCCCTATATATTTTTTTAATATATTTATAACACTATAAAAACAATTGATGTGGCTGCTGTTATGCCACTATCACAATATGTGTGTGGTATCTTGTGCACGGTTTTCGAATAACAGTGCCACTAAAGTGAAACAATTTCATTTTATGGAAATAAAAAAAATCTCTAACTCTCATCTTGATTCAAAAAATTTCCCCTTTTTCTAACCAAACCATTGTATTACCATTACACATATCATTAAATTTCCAACATCTAATTCCCAACTCAAAAGAAGAAGAAAAGAGACCTCCATAATAAATCAACCAATATAACAGAAGATCTGTACTGAAGTGCTACATGACACATGCAATAAATAAATAATTTCAATAATGATTAAGGAAAGAAAACAAAAATTACATGAACAGAAATGCCATCATGTATATTTCTCTTTAAAAATAATAAAGGAAACACACATTTTGTTTTCCAATAGTTTGGAAACCATGCTAAAAGCATGAACATTTGATTCTATATAGATAGGATATCTGGTTCTTTTGAGCACTAAGAACATCTACGAAAGATGAACTGGAAATTTCCATCATTATCCTCAGTATGGCAATGGTTTCTTCAAGGAGTTGGCTAATCTTGTTGAGATGCAATAAGCAGTTGATTGAATAGTGATCATTGGATTAACACCAACTGCAGTGGGAAGAACACTTCCATCACAAACAAACAGCCCCTTAGCTTCCCAACATTCTCCATTTTCATCCACACCTCCTTCTTCCTCATTTGCCCCCATCCTACAGCTTCCCATCTGATGAGCTGAGCAGTAGATCGTCCAATATTCTGACCGACTCCTCGGCCCTCCACCTGCTGTCACCGTCTCCAAGAACTCCTCCACATCCTTGTTTTTTGTCCCGTTGCATTTCAGTTTCTGACCATCACTCCTCATTGTGCCTACTTCCACAGCTCCTGCTGCTATCAGAATCCTCAAGGCACGTCTCATCCCCTGTTTCAGATTTTCCTTGTCAATTTCACTTAGCTTGTATTTTATACATCCTCGTTTTCTCACAGTTCCTGAGCCCCTGTCTCTGGATAGTGCAAATAGGACAGCAGTTCTTGAGTATTTCCTCATCGCATCGCCCATTTGTTGCCTTGAAACCCAAGGGAACAAGGCAGCAAACGAGGCAGGCCCGGCTGATGCAGCTTCTACTATGGCTTGCACATTTGATTCATCATCTTGGACTTTATGGAGGGAAGTGATGATTCCCCCCTCAAAGTTTTTCCCTTTCAGATCCACTTGGGATTCAGGGAAGTATCCCCACACAAGGGTAACAGGGTGGAGGTGCAGATTCTGGCCTATGTTCTTGTTCTCCAAACCACTAGTTATCAACAATGGCGGTGTTAAAAGAGAGCCACAAGCCGAAACTGTTGCCTGTGCTTCAATGTGGAGTTTCTTTTTGATTTTCTTGCTTTCAGCAGATGCAATTACTCCAACGCATCTTTTTCCACACTTTTGGTTGCTATCATTCACTATAATGAATCTTTCAACTTCACATCCAGTTAAGATCACTGCACCATTGTTCACAGCATCAACAAGCCAAGTGCAATCCGTTCCTTTCTTATCGCCTCTTCTGCATCCGTAACAGCAAGAGCCACAGTAATGATCTGCAGAAGAATTCCTCGGCACTGGCTCAACCTTTAGGCCAAGATTTTTGCAACCTTTTCTAATCACTTGATTTTGAAATCCTTCCTCCACACAAGCCTCTGTGACACCAATCCTCTCACAGACATGATCCATGGCAGATTGATATTCATAGCTGGTGAAGATAGGGATCTTGTTCTCTGTGGACCATTCTTTGAGTACATGATCAGGAGTTCTTATGCAAGCTGCCCAGTTTACAGATGAACCACCACCAACCGCTGAGCCAGCAAAAACCAGTATTTTCCCATCTTGAGTTGAAAGCATCCCACCAGATTCATATAACTCAGTCAGTGAAGGCCCTTCGAGACCTGAATAATCCTCTGCCACAAAGTAGTGGCCTTTCTCAAGAATAACAACTTTCAGACCCGATTTTGCAAGCACCGCTGCAGCAAGCCCTCCTCCGGAACCAGATCCAACGACCACCACATCACATTTGATCTTAAATATGTTGTCATTCGGATCCTCTGTGATGTTTAAACCCTTTTCAATTAAGGATTCCCTTAGTGAGGACTCATCTTGATGCATGGTCTCAATTATCCCCTTAGCAAGTGGCCTTTCTTTTTCGGGTTTTCTCTGCCTTTCAATAGCCTCTACATGGTATCCAATTGCTTGCCAAGCTGGATTATATGAGTTTTCATCAGCCTACAGAAATTCAAGATAAGGGACTTAGTATGTGTAAATGCTATTTTACAACAATTAACAAAAAGCAAATACTTCTATGATCCTCACAGAAAAGTCTCATTCACAACACCTCAAAATACAATACAGCTAAGGAGCCTTTTCACTTATAAATACTTCTCATTGCTCTTATGCAGTATATACGTGTGATAATCCTTGAAGAGTGAAACAAAGATAGCAGAGATATCAAATGCAAGTATTACCCGATAGAAAAAAATCAAGAGACTTGCGATTTTTATCAACAAGAAAGATATTCTTAGAGGCAGCAGAAATGTTTCTCTGCTCCATTTTTGAAGGATAGCTTCTCTCTTCTTCAAAGACAACTCGGAGAAACTATGCACAAATGGCCACTTCCAATCCAAACAAATACGCCCACAAATCATAAGCGTCCCCAATCTGCTCGATAGAAACTTTAACACTATGCTCACTATCAACACTGCTTTAGGTATCCCCCTCTTTACTATTAGCTCTGCCACCTGGAAAATTAATTAAATGGCAAAGCATATAATCAAGATAACTGTGTAAAAGTGATACATAAATGAATAAAAAACAGAACAACAAATTAAGTCTGTAAAAGTGATACACTTCATTCTAACAGAATCTGTAATTGCAGATGACCATATCTCACTCAAATACCATATAATTTCAATAATTAATAGAATCCTTAGTTTTTATGTGAAACACTCAAACATACATTCCTCTGAAAAGATGCTAAGCTCAATATAAACAAACACATAACCAACTGCTATAACTCGAAGTAAGCAGATCGTTGATTTTAATATTTACAAATCATAACAATTCCATTAATAGAAAACTGTTGAAGTACTATGAACCACAATATGCTTCACTACTAAAAGTAATAGAAAAACATGTAAAACCACAAATTATAGAATTAAAAAAAAAATGTATAAGCATCGAGAAAATGGCTTACATCATGAGTGACCGACGAATTGAAAATAGCATTGGTGGTGGTGATAGCATCATCATCATCGAGTTGGAGGGGAGGAATGAGGGTGTGACAGATGGCAGCGAGAGATTGGATCTGGGATGAAGAGAATCCATGGCTGTAGCTTGAGCTCTTGCTGCCTCCCTTCAACAATGGGTGGGGCTCTTCTCCCTGCATCTCTCTCTCTAGACTTCTCTCTCTTCGAATGATAAGACAAAAATATGGCAATTGTATTTTAATTCATCGGTCATTCTGTTGTGGACTTATAGGAGAGAGTAGCATCCATTGATTTATATGATTAATGATTCCAGAAATGTTATTAATTATTATATATATATTTTTGAAGAATTATTAATTATCATAAAATACAAAAATTAATATTTATTGTTTCATGCATCTTTTCGAGAACAGTGTTGGCTCACCTCTGAGCTTCTGGAAAACGTGTGATGGGAATTCATATTTCGTTACGATTCAAGCCGACTTAACACCCGGCCCGTATAATTTATTGTTGCGTCAGATTGCAACCAATTTATTCATTAATTAATGAAAATGAACCAACTGATACTAATTTAGAAAGTTTTATTAACCCAATACTATAGATTAACTTTCAACTTAGTATAAGAGATGATGAAGATTTGAAAATATCTAGTTTTATAAAATAAGACCATATTTGATATTATATATTCTATCCAGGATGAAAATATTACAATATTGTTAAAATTTTATTTCGTTAAAATATCAATATATGTCAATGATATATCATTAATATATTGATTTCGATGATATTACACAAAATATTGTGGAATTTTGTCAATATATCGTGATATTTCGATAAAATATTAATAAAATATCAGTCGAAACTATTTTTTTTTTTTCAGTTTTATATGAATGTGAATGACTATAATTCTTTAATTACCTAACATTATGAATTTCAAATATTCTTACAATTCTCTAACATTATGAAAGCGATTAAATATCACAATTTTTTTAAAGAGTTTTAAGTTATTAAAAAAAGTATTTTGCACGTAAATAATATTATAATTTGAACGTTATAACTGTAATGTAGATGTATTTTTAGATAAAAATAATTTCAAAGTTGATGTAATCGTCTAGGCCAGTTTATGATTTTCTGTAAACTATATATATCATTTTTTATATGTATTTTAGTTGAAATAATTGTAAATATATCATTTTATTTGAAATTTTAAGTTCAATATATGTATTAATGTTAGTTATAATATTTTGTAAACTATCAGGTATATTTTCCAAGTTTTTTATAAAGTTTTTATATTTTTTCTAAATTTTACCGATATTTCCGTAAAATTAAGGTACCAATATTTCCATTGAAAATAAAATTTTCATCCTTGACTCCATCTATTTTAAAACATGTTTCATACTAGAGTTTTTGTTATCGATTAAAGAACATAAAAATCAGACAAATAAACATTTAACTAATCAAGAAATTTATGATTCAAAATTGGAAAAAAAATCAAATTAATTTCATAAAAAATATCATACTAAATCCTTAAATTGTAGCTAAGGAATATGAAGGGTTTGTTTGCTTGCCCTTATTAGCTTGATAGTATCCTATATCAAGAAGCTGAATGTTTGCTTGAAAAATATGAGTCCATAATATAAAAACGAGCCTTATAGTATCAATCAATTTTGGGATATGACTATCAATGCGGATAGATGAATAGCTTATTTCATTTGTTCAAATCAACTCAATAAATTTCATAGATATAATCAATTTAATCAATAATTATGTTAAATATATCCTAAATGAGTATAAATTAGGAATAAAATTTGCATAAAAGTTTAAAATAATACTTAATTTGAAATAAAATTTAAATTTTGGAATAATACTTATTATGAAATGAAGGAGTAATTCTTATTCCACTTTTATTCATTTTTTCATATATGTGAAAGTCATAGTTATATTTTCTAGGAATATTATTTTGAAAATATTTTTAAAACAATAGAAACTACAACATGTTAAATAAAGTCTTAAACTTTTTGTGACTTCTTAACTGGTACATAGGTTTATCATTCAAACCCCTACATAATAATTAATTTTTATATTTCAGATTTTAAATTAATAGTTAATCTATCTTTCTCACCATAATTTGATAAAAATAGTTAATTTTATTGTACTTGAGTCATCATTGATTTTTTGGGATGTTTATATGATATTTTTATATACATAAATACAAACCGAACCGACTTGAAACCAGTTTCCATGCATGCTCATGCCTTCTTCCATGTCCTTACACTATAAGGTGTCCGTGTCCAACTCATTCTCATGTGTTTATGTTCTGATAATTATCTTATACATTTTAATTATATTATATTAGTTGTATCTTTACATTATATTGTACATATAATATCTTTTTTAAACCTTTATGTTATATGAGGTGAAAATTTATGTTATAATACTATAACATTTACATTGATATAAATGTATGACTATGTTGATATTAATGTATAAATAATATCACTTAAATGTACATATGTATAAAGTGTGCTGATTTTCTTTTAAAATTAAAATATTACATAAAATTTATGATATTTGTACATAAAAATTATACTAATAAATATTAAATATTAGGCATACAAATATAACATAATAATCCGTGCATGAATAAAAAAAATACAATGTACAGAATGCGGATTCAAATCGAATCCAAATTGACCTAATTGCACCGTATAATTGGCAAATTATTACACTTTTATATATTTATGCAAAATCTATACTATAATAAAAATAGAGAAGTTGAAGATATTTACAGGTTTGTCATTTTTCCTCTCAAAGATGTCACATCAACAATTTCTTTTATATTTTGCATTTTTAATTGTTTGATCCATTTGATTTAATAATATAAATATTGTATTATTTAATTCATATTTTATTTGTCTTGATTAAGTTAATTTTTAATGAACATAATTTTTTTTTATGTTACTTATAATTTGCGTTTGCTTGACATTTAATTTTTCTGCAAGGCTTATCCTTCTGGTGTTATATTAGGTATCAACTAACTGTCGTGAATACACTATTTTAACGAACTATTATAGGGTCTCTTTAATAAATTTGGAAGTTGTCAATATTTTTTAGTTTCCTACTCATATATCCACCATACGCATTTACGTGACTATTATTAATGCAAATAAAATCCTATAATTCGTATTATTAATATGTCACATATCTAATATGTTTATTGTAGAATGATCTGAACCATTTTTTTGATATATGTTATCTGTTTGAGCTTAATTTTAATTTTTGGCTTATTTATTAATCTCAGTCTGCTAGAGATTATATATATTCTTATTTGATCTAGTATTATTGTAACTGTATTGTAGCCACTTTCAAAAATAATATATGAGATTCTTTCTTCTGCCCGTGAACGTAACTAACACATTCTAAGTGAATCATATGGATTCTATATTCTTTATTTATCATTTTTATATCCTTTTCATTTCACTTATAGCATTTATTAATTTCATATTACATAATTTATGGAATATATGCCTATTATTGCAACTCATTGATTGTATGATATCCTATCCCGACGTGTTGAGATTGATTAATCAAATATGATTTAATTTGACGAGGATATAATATTAGGTTAAAGAATTAGGATGATGATGTGACATACTATTAGGTTAAAGAATTAGAATTATTAAATATAATATATATATTTATTAATTGATCCTAAATTTCTTGAAAAACGTAAAACTTATAGAAAGAAACAATTTAATGAAAAGAAGAAAATTCAGTGTCTTTGAGAAATTTTTTAGAATCAATTATTTTTTTATTATAGTTGATATAACTATTTCATCTTTGAAGTGTATATTTGAATAATTTGAAGTCTTTGAAAATATTTTTGGTTTTTTTATTTAATTCTAAAAAGTAACTTTTATTAAATGCTAAAAGATTGCATAAGTATTATATTATAATATTAATTATCAAGTTGTTCTCATATTGATGTTGATGGTTTATTTTCAGATTGCAACTGCTAAGAATATGTTTATCAGTGAAAACAAAATCAGCTATTTCATGTTTTTGAGTTTGTAAAGATTTTGAATTATTTTCATAATATTTTCATTTCTTATAGAGTTATGCTAACTACACAAGTTACTGCAGCATCAGTAGAAAAAGGTTTTTCAAACTAAAATTGATAAAATTTTATTTGCATTCAACTATAACTCAAGAAAGATAAAATGAATTAACAAAGGTGTTGAAAAAACTTGATCTTGAAAACTTTATTCAATGATCTAAGATATTTTCAATGATAATTTAAAAATTATTTTCGTTTTTAATTTTGTAGGTATTGCATGTTTTTCAAAATTTTAGATGGACATATAAACATATTGAAACTTGTATGATCTATTTGCACAATTTTTTGAATGAAATATTTTTGTTTTCTTCTTCTTTTCAGGTTTATAAATTATATATTTTAAGTAAAAAAAATATTTTTTCTTTATAGGACTCATTTTTTTCATTTTGTCATGAATCCTCAAAATGTCAAGATCGATCCTGTTAAACTCTTTGATGTTTATGTGTTTATCATCTTTTGGATATAAGTGGAGATCCGAACTTATTATTCATTTCTATTGGGTGTGATTATAAGTAAAATTTCATCATTTCAGGTTGATAATACAAATATTTTCGTCTCCAAAATACACCCTAGTGTCTAGCTACTTAAATTAGGCGGATTGCCAAACTCTAATCGTAACTATGTCAAAGTGTTACACAATCTAAAATTAAAGCATAACAACCATTTATTTGATTAAGATATGATATTTATAAGAATCTGTCTATTTTCTCCAAAATATAGTCTAAAATACTTTGAACTTTGGTTTTTATGAATGGTCCTAGCTAGGTTTGAATTATGCATTGCCACGTGGGAAATTCTCATCCGTAAATATGGCTGCAATGACGTAGGTTTTTAACAATTAATGACATAGGTTTAATACCATTGACCAGGTTTTAATGGTAATGTTTATAGCAGTGTTTTCATAATCAGAGCGGACCGTCGGTTCAATCGGTTCAACCGGGAACCGGTATGGAAATCGATCCGATTACCCTCAATTAACCGTTTTTTCGGTTAAACCGAAAAGAACCGGTCAAAAACCGGTTGAATCGGTTATAACCGGGAACCGGAAAACCGGAAAATCAAATTTTTTTTGTTTTTTTGGGCTATGAAATTTCCAATTTTTTTTTTCATGAACCAATGCATAATTTATTTCTTATTCGACTATAATTAAATAACAAATGCAAAATATATTTCTCATTCAACTATAATTAAGCAATGCAAAATTTATTTCTCATTCAACTACCACAAAGTTATGTGTCATCTAACGTATATTATTGAGATTGAGATATGCATAGAAGAATATTTGTCGATATTTTTCTTTGATTTATTTTCTTGTATTTGTCGATATTTTCCAAATTATTGAGATTATGTGTCATCTAACGTATATTATTGAGATTGAGATATGCATGGAAGAATATTTGTCGATATTTTTCTTTGATTTATTTTCTTGTATTTGTCGATATTTTCCAAATTATTGAGATTGAGATATGCATGGAAGAATATTTGTCGATTTAAAATGAATCATATAAGTATATAATTTTTTTAATGTAACATAAATAATATTGAAAAAAAATAGACAAAGATCATTTTATCGGTTGAACCACCGATTCAACCGATCCGACCGGTTCAACCGTGAACCGATGGTCAGGCCGGTTTGACCACCAATTCGGTTATGAAAACACTGGTTTATAGTTAAATTTTTGGATAAAACTTTCTCATGAATTTCATGAAATCGTATGGATTTGATCCGGTTAAATTCTTAATTAATTTGGTCAACGTCTGGTTAATAAAATTAAAGGATTTTTTTTTATGTATATTAGCAATATTTTGTATTATGGAATTCCTTTTTTTTTATGTGTATGGAGTAATAGTTTTGAAAATTTATAATTTGACAAGTAATATTGTGTTATACTCTGTGTGTATTAGGTAATTATTTATGCATATCATATTATATTTTGTATTACAATATTCTAAATCCACGATTATTGAGAAATTGTAATTTCACAGGTAAATTTTTATTCTCATCATGTAACACTTTTATGTGCGATTATGTAATACTTTTAAAATTTTATAATTTAATAAATATTATGATGTAATACTTTTATTTAGGAAAAATTGGCGAAAATACTCCATACATTATCCCTAATTATGACTTTACCCTTTAATTTTTTGACCTTTAAGAATTAGCCAGTAAATTCCCGTTTGTTGTTGAAAATACTCATTGTTGAAAATACTCATTTACCTTCAGTAGGAGGTGACAAGCTAACATGTCAGGCAATAACACATGTGGAATTGATTGATTTTTTTCTTCTAAATCCATGTCATTCGAAAACAAAGATAAAAATCAACAAATTTCACTAAAAATAATGATTTTCTAATTATTAATATTATGAAAATTATGTTTGAAAATTTTAAAGTAACAAATAAAATTAAAAATGTTATTTTATAAAAAAATCTAAAAATTTTATTTACAAAATCATAAAAATATTTTATATTATATAAATACACAAAAGAATCTAGTAAGAATGTTAAAATAACATAACAATTATTATTATTATTAGTAAATTATGAAAATTAATTTTAAAATTTTAGATTCAACAAATAAAATTTATAATACTTATTTAGTAAATATAATATATTAGAAATATTTATTTCAACAATCATAAGTTATTTTAAATAACTAAAACGTATTTTTAATAATAATAACAATACGTAATTATGTTTACAATTTAAAGATAATTTTCCAACAAAAATCTATTTGAAAATCCGTTTGCTAGATTATTTTTTTTTGTTGGTTTATAAATATCTCAAAATACAGTAAAGAAATTATTAACTATGATAAATCATTTCTTTGTTATTATGAAAATTTATGTTATTAATTAAAATTGTAAACATAATTACCTATTGGTATTATTATTAAACATAGGTTTTAGTAATTTAAAATAACTTATGATTTTTGAAATAAATATTTCTAATTTATTATATTTACTAAATATGTATTATAAATTTATTTGTAAAATTTAAAATTTGAAAATTGATGAGTTCTATTTTGTGTAGTTTGATTATGATATTTTTCCTTGTTTTTAAATGTCAATTAGTCTTTTAGTCTTGATTTTGATAAAGTTTTGTGATTTGTAGGACAAGATAAGAATTTAATTGATATAGAAGGCTTTTTGGATTGATTTGGAAGAAATTTAGTGGAGTCCTCAAAGCTTGCAAATTATGCGACGGTTTGTACTTTAAGCGTGGGCACGCTTAACATTTGAAAATCGCAAAAAGAAGGAGACGTGGATAAATTCTGTGGAAGTTATTTTCTTTAACTGCTAATTAGATTTATCCTAGGGGGAGTTATTGAGGGAGAAATAAAAGGGGGATTGAAGACTGATGGATTTTCAACTCTTTTTCTACGTAAAAATTCTGCAACTTTTATTTTCTGTAATCTAAATTCTCCATGGAGTGCTAGATTTTATTTCTATCCAAGAGATAATCAAGACTTGGTTCTTCCGCTATTGTGAGATCTAATTTAATTTATCGTTCTTTCTTTCTTGTTATTCATATATCTTCGGTGCATCTTGCTTATTATTGTTTTGGTAAATTGATTAAATAGGATCCTTTATCAATTTGTCAAAATAATATATCGCCAATTAGAACGTTGAATCTGTAATTGTTTAATTGTTCTAATTCTTGTGGCAATTAGCATAATTGATTATAAAAAGATTTTCAATTCTCTGCTTTGAAGATATATGATCTAGTTTAAATAAACCTACATGTGTGTTTGTTGACTAGAATTGAGTCTTTCTAAATCTTAATGCAATTGATAAATTATATTCTAAGATGGTATCTAGAATCGTTTACTGATTAGGGTAGTAATTAGAGATCGTATCCTGATTACCGAACCTTAAGGAAAGATTAGATCGTTAGGTGGTACCAACGATTATAACCAATTTAATTTTGAAGGAAAGATGGAATCATTGCGTCTATGGTCAACGTGGAAATCACTCTTGAATTTGTCTCTTGAGTAGATGTTTTTATTTCATTGAATTCATCTTAGTTTGTTTTTATTATTTTAGTTTAGTTTATTTAATTAGAAAAATCTCAAACCCCTCCCAATTAATTTGTTTTTACAAGTGTGCAAAAGAACAATCATTTTCCCAATCTCTGTGGATTCGACCTTACTCATCGCTATCTCAAATTTATATATTTGGAGTAAAATTTATTATTTGTTGGATTCGACACCCATCAAAAATTAAGTTTTCATAATTTAATAATAATTATTATTGTTATGTTATTTTAACATTTTTTCTAGATTCTTTTGTGTAATTAATTTAAAATATTTTTATGATTTTTTAAATAAAATTTTCAGATTTCATATTTTGAATAAAATAATATTTTTTATTTTATTTATTACTTTAAAATTTTCAAACATAATTTTCATATTAATAATAATAATTAGTAAATCATTATTTATAGTGAAAAACTTGTTGAATTTTATCTTTCTTTTCGGTTGACATGAATTTAGAAAATAAAAAATTAATTTCACATGTGTTATATCCTGACATGTCAACTTATCACCTCTTATTAATGATAAATGGATATCTTCGATAATCAACAATAATATATTAGGTATTTTCAACAACTCAAAAAATTAAAAAGTAAGATCATAATTAAAGGTAATAAATGGAGTATTTCCTCTAATTTTGCACGTCGTATTGAACACGTTATTCATCTTGATTTCGAACTTTCTCCCTTTTTAAAGTGAAATTTAATTTCTAGGTTCTTCCATTTAATTTTTAGAACAACCACACAAAATTCTTATGTATAAAGTGGATCAAATATTTCATCTGTAAGAATGCAACCATACCTTTTTATTTAAGGAAAATAGTGTTTTGTCTCATTCCATTTTTTTCCTCTTTTTTGATTTTTAAGTGGTGATATATATTAAAGTTGTCATGTGGTAGGTTGATTGTCCAATATGATGTTAATGCGACAGTTTTGAGGATGTGACAGCAACCCAAACCATCCCATTTAAGATAGTGTGTAATATTAATACTCAATATTATTTTAATAATATTTATTTTATTTAATATTAAATAAAAATATTTCAAATTATTTATTTTTTCGAATAACCACTCTTCATTCTCTTAATGTAGATCTTTTTCATATTACTTAATATAATTAAATATATAGTTAAAATCAAAAGTTAAATTGAGACAACTGTTTTTTGTGTAACTTTATATATGAATTTCGTGTAGCTCTATATACAAATTTCGTGTAATCCTTTGTTAGAATTTCGTATAGCCCTATATCCGAATTTTGTGTAGCTCTTTGTCAGAATTTCGTATAGCCCTATGTTAAAATTTCGTGTAGTCCTTTGTTAGATTTTCGTGTAGCTCTATCTCCGAATTTCGTGTAGCCCTTTGTTAGAATTTCGTGTAGCTCTATGTTCGAATTTCATATAGTTCTATGCCAGAATTTCGTGTAGCCTTATATCCGAATTTCGTGTAGCCCTTTATCAGAATTTCTTGTAGCCATATATCGAATTTCATGTAGCCTTTTGTCAGAATTTCGTATAGTTCTATGTTCGAATTTCTTGTAATTCTTTGTCAGAATTTCGTATAGCTCTATATCTGAATTTCGTAAATTAATAATATAATGAAATTCATGTATTGAATAGGCAACAATTTTACTGTTCAACCTGTGAACAAAACAAAACAAAGTCGTTTATTTTTTCAAACTCATCCCATCACCAAGTACACTTTTAACTAAAATATGTATTTTTGAATAATTTAGGATAAAAATATAGAAATTTAGGTATATTTAAACATTAAATATTTTTAAATATTTGGATACACCTTAAATATTTTGGATATTTGGGACCGTTTCCTCTTTTAAGGACCATGTCAACATGAAAGCATTATCGGAAAGTTATCAAATGGAATTATATAATATTCAATTTTGTGTATGAAATTGAAAAAGAAAAATTAAAAATCTTGATTAAATTACAAAAAGTTACGTATAAATATATATGTAACATAATGCATCGATATATGGCGTATTTAACATGAATACGCAAACAATTATTCATTCTTCATTCATGTCAGACAGTTTTAATACCTCCCTATTTCTTTTTTATGTTAAATGTTAAGTACCATCCTTAATAAATACGTACAGTGGGTTCAAATCAAAAATAGGTACTGGCTATGATTCAAAATATAGGTTTAATCTGAAATCATTTATATTGATGACTAGCTCAATCTGTGTGAATGCTCTATTAAACTTAATGCATTTATGATGCTTAAAAATTATTGATAAAATATGATATTTAACTTGTCATAGAGATTTTTAATTTTGATGTTATCTATTTTTGCAACATTAATTTGCGTACTTCTATAGTGATCTTTTAATTTTTTTTATAATTTCAGCTTAATTTAGAGTTTGTTCCCGATATTAATTGCTGAGATCATCTTGTAATCACTTATATACTACTATCCTCCAGGGATGAATTTGGGGTTGTTTCCTTATATTTTCATTTCTGTTATTAATTTATAAGATTTCGATTTTCTATATTATTAAAATTCACAAATATTTGTATACATTAATAATTTTTTTTGTTGTAGTGTTTTTCAATTTTTAAATCTTATATTCTTTTGATAAGAGTATTTTTCATTCAATTTTCATATTTATTAATTTATAATAAAATTTCTAAATCATACTTAACTATTCCCATCACTCAAGTTAAAGTCTTAAACAATATCTCAGGTTCAAATTCCTCCATTTTAACTAACAAAATTTTGATATCGAATATATATATATATATATATATATATATATATATATATATATATATATATATATATATATATATGAGATACTATTCCATATTACCCATTTTCCTATATCATCTTTCTTTTATACCCATCAATATAATAATCTATCCATTATACCCATAAATATAACAAAACATTCCTTTCTACCCATTTTTCTTGGAAAATTACTATCTTAACCTTGTTGACATTCATTATTCACCAAAAAACCTTGATTGTCATTAGCCATTTTTTCATTCTTCCACATTTATATTTATCAGATCCGGATTAGTCCTCTGATCAATATCAGACCCAACATGCTTCCGTAAATAAAATAAAATTGAGTTTAAATCATACCTTGCCTTTGTCTCTTAAATTCCCTTGCACCTCGGTTCAGGTTTTACAGATCAAAGATCCAACCACTCGCCCGCAGTCTATGGTTCTGAAACCGATTTTCTTGGGAACTCAGATCGCAATCCTTCTCAACGGCTGCCCGCCTTTAAGGAGATCACGGGGAGACTCACTGCCGGATGAATTTTCACTCAAAATTATAAAATTTTTGGACAGAATGTCGGAAAGCAAAAGCCTTGTTTATTGAAGAAAATAAACTAAACTATTTTACAATATTACTACTCTCCGCCATTGGAGGAGAAACTTGATTTAGCCGATCATGGCTAAGACTCGTGAAGGGAAAACCCCCATGAATAGGAAAGCTTGAAAGCTAAACTATTACAGACTAGAGAGAAGATTTCTTGAAAACTTAGAATGAAAGAGAAGGTGTGTATTTTCGATGATCCTCTTCTGAGGTTGAAGTCCTCCTTTTATAGGCATCAATGTGCTCCTGTGTGGATCAATTATTGTCTTACCAGCTTGCATTCCACTTGATTAGTGGGGAATGAGCCAACCTTCTTTATTGCTCACCTACCGTTTAGTAAGTGTAACTCGTTGTCTTCTTGCGTCGGCAACGAATCTTCTGCTTTAGTGGAGGGGTCCTCCACGTTTTTCCTTTTGGCAATCTTCAATCCTTGGTGCTGGATTATTCAAAAGTGGGACCATCCACTACACCATGTCTGTCGTGAATGTCATGTGCTGGATAGAGCCAAGAAAGATTTCTTAGACCCTTTTGAACCTGTATAGGATTAGTATTTGAACCCTTTATACTGTATTCCTATCTATTACATTTTTAGAATACAATACAGCTTGTTATTAATCAAGTCTAATTAGACCTGTTTCCTTTTATTACATTTTAGGCTTTTATTTTCTAAAAACCCTTCCATTTTCCCTTTTTCTTCGGGTAGTCGGGTTTGTCCTTTTTTACTTTGAAACTCTATCCAAACAGCGGTTTCTCTTGTGCTTGACAGTAAGAGCATATCCGTTCTTCCCATCTTCCGATATGTATCATATTACATATCTTCTTCCTTGTTTGTTCCGTTGCTGGAACCTTATTTTCCCAGATTAACTTTCTCTTATTTTCGAAGAGGTTCTCAGCAAATCCGGTAGTTGTTCCTGTCATGGAATTTAACAGGAATGATCCGTTCACCGAATTATGAAATATTTTGAACGGATATTTCACTTTATCCATCTCGGTGAGACAGATCCAAAGATCCCATGCTCGTCTGGTTGATATATCGTTTTCCGTAAGGGCGACTACCAAGGAGCTGTTTTTCGGGGGTGTTTTGGCTCGGTTTATCACCCCCATCTCTGATCTCTATAGTTTTATAAATTGAAAAACTGGATGAGATCTTTTTCCTGTGATTTCTGGAGCATTTTTAGCTCCAATATATCTCCTCGACCCAAGTATGGGTTGTTCTGCCATGAATCATGCACAGCAGTGGCTATCCAGTCCGGTAGTTTGAAAATTTCCGGAAAACTGGATGCGGTAGTGAAAACTGAAGCAATTGCTCCAAAATCGAACCATTCCCGCACATCATGAGGGTTTACACCCGGAAGCATCCAAAGTCTTGGATACTTACCAGACCAATCAGCAGTTATTCTGTTTGGATTGATCCCATTTCTTGTAACTAATTTCTCCCATATTCTTTGGTAAACCTGCAAAGGAGAAATAGTTTGGTTAGTGTTAACCTGTCTAAGGCCAGTTTGGGCTTTAGGTTAACCTCTCCCTCTTTTACCCCAGAGGTACTGGGTTGACTCGGGTTGCCTGGAATTGCTTCCTGACCTTCCAAATTAATATTTTTATCGGAGTCCGATAAAATATTTGGTTTGGCCTTATCAGCCTTTTCACCGATATCCGATGAAAAACTTTTATCAGCAGGATGTCCTGCTTCGGGTATAAAAGTACCTTGTTTGTTCATCGATGATGAACTCTTCTCGTGTAACTCTTTCTGCATCACCGATGGTGAACAGGCCTTGTTTAAAGGTTCCACTAATGCATTCCACAAATCACTATTTGAAGTTATGGCTGCATGTAGGGTCATTTGGACTTTATCCAAATCAACTTTCTGGACATAAGATGCTGCTTCGGCTCTTACCCTTAGCACCTCAAATGCCTTGAAGAGCTCCTCAAGGTTTTCCCTAAGGTGCCTCGCTCGTATCGTGATGGAATCTGCTTCAAGGATATCCATCTCTTGTTAAGAAATCTGCAAGAACATTCTCATTAGATTTCACTTTGACAATATCAAAAAGATAATATTGGCATTCTGCTTGCCACCTGATAATACGAGCTTTTTCAATCTTTGATTCAAGTTTGTTTTTCAAAAAAGCTTTAACATTAGTATTATCAACTTTTAATGTAAATTCTTTGGCTAATAAAAACAAAGACCATTTTTTTAAAGCCTTCCAAATTGCAAAGAATTCATTCTCGTTTATATGCCAGACTCTGGCTTGTTGTTCGGTAAACAGCCCTCCTGTATATCTACATGGTTCTTCACCCGCAGATATTTTTCTCATGAGCATTGCTGCCCATCTGAAATCATTAGTGTCTGTGTAGACAATTAACGGATCCTCATCTTGAGGATTTGCGAGCTTTGATAAGTTACTACAGACTTGTTTCAACTCACGAACTCTTTGGGAATGAATATCTTCCCATTTCCATTTGGTCTTCTCATCCTTTTGTAATAAAGGACGGAAATCCTTGCGATATTTTGCCAAATCCTTAATAAATGAACCTGCAAAATTAACCACTCCTAAGAAGCTTTGAAGGTGCTTCTTATCTCTAAGAACATCTGGAAAATTGCAGATTTTCTCCACAATATGTTCCTGTAGTTCCATTCATGCATGGTCAATAATAACACCGAGAAACTCGATTCTATTAACCGCGATTATTGCCTTATTTTCAGAGAGCACTAATCCTTCTTTATGACATGCTTCTGAAAATATTTTAAGATGCTTTAAATGATCTTTCATATTTTTAGATGCAATTAGAATATCGTCTATGTACACAAACATAAACTCAAAATAATCTTTAAAAAGATTATCCATCTTTCGTTGGTATATCTGAGGTGCATTCGCAAGACCCATGGGCATTACGTTCCAGATATACTGACCTTGTGGTGTCGAAAAAGTAGTTAATTTCTTAAACTCCTTTTCTAACTTAATCTGGTAAAATCCAGACTTGCAATCAAACTTTGAAAACATTTTTGACCCTTTAATACAATCAATTAAGTGTTCTCTACTTGGTATGTAATAACCATCAAATTCGGTAATCTTATTAATACCTTGATAGTTAATTACTAACCTTATTTTTCCTCTTTTTATTTCGCCATGGTTTCTTACCAAAAACCCTGGGCTACTATAAGGAGAAATACCTGCTTCGATCAGCTTGAGATCGATATGCTCTTTGATAATTTTTTGCATATCCTTTCGATCTTCAAGATTCATCTGGATCGGCTTGTATCGAACCAACTCGTATCGGTATTGTTCTTTTACCTTCAACGTTGTTTCGATCTGGTTTTTGTCCCACCAGGCTAAAGGATTTTCATTGTAGTTCCTCTGGATTAGCCTTTTAACATTTTCAAGGGAAAGTAAACTTTCCTCATCAATGTCAATTTCCGGTAGTCCTTCTTGTAAGGCATTTTTCAGAAACTAAATAGCTTCTTCGTGTGCCTCCTCCATTCCCTCTTGTCTATATGACAAAAGAGCTTCACCAAATTTCCTCTTATCCTGCATTTTAGGATGAGTCAACTTGGCTTCATTATCACCACGTTTGCTGCGAAAATTAATAGGCATTATCCTATTAAAGGCCTTTTCTCGCCGCAAAACCTGTATCATACTACCACAGATAGTTGTAAAAGTTAACAGGTTCTTGTGATTATCCTGCTCATATTTTGCAAAAGTTTGGATAAAATTATTACCCAACAAAATATCAGCACATGTATCATGAATATAGATAGGTGGCATTTTTACTTTATACCATGGGGTATCGAATGCGCCTCCGATCATTATCTTGATTCTCGAATACCTTTATTGAGTATCAGGATTTTCTGAGAGAAATCCCTTCCTGCAATAAGGGGTAATTTTTCCACTGCTTCGATGGGAAAAACTCCTGGCTTTGCTTTGCAAATGCCTGAACCTGAGTCAATATAAGCTGCAAAATATTCCGTCTTATATTGATCATATAATATCCCTACAGATATATATATATATAGAAGATACTCGTCATTCAGAATCGTATGGATATATTCTTCTTTTCCAAGATTCTAACATGTTTATCCTTGAGCTTCTTATATTGTGCTCATAGATTAACTCTTGAAATTGTATCTGATGAGTCTGTCCATTATCTCGCATTACTCTCATGCGTTCTGTCAACTCATCTTTTTCTTTTCTGAGATCTTGGATCTCATCATCTATATGTCTCCCTGGCATAATTTAGAACCCGTCTGAATTGTTTGGATAAATCCCTCTACTCCAGCGTTCTAGCATGTCTATTCGTGCGTTTATTTGGTTTATTTTTAACGCAGTCTCTTGCATCCTTATAACTACTTGGATACTTCTTTGTTCTAGCCGATCCTGCTCCCGCAAATATCTTAACAAAGTCCTTGCCTGAATTCTTTGTATTCTGAGATCAATGATCTCTTCCTCCAGCTTAATTCTTGGCATAATGGTTTTATTCTACCCTGATTGTATGTCCATCAAGGTCGAGTTCCATCCATTTTCCTTCTCTTCTCCAGGGTTTGTGTTCCTCAAGGAAACTTAACCCTAAGGTCATAACTCCTTTGGTTATGCCTGTTCTCCCTGTAACAGATACATGATAGCCTGATATTTCTAACATGCCTTCATATCTATTAATACTTGGTTGCTGTAAATGATATATCTCATCACAAGGAAACAGATTATCAGTTTTAGATGTATCAAAAACAATCTGAATTTCTTTCCATTCATCATTGGGGCATTTTATTTTAACATTTCTTACCCTAATCTTTTGTGGATACAAATACTCACTTGGTTCTTTTCATTTTAGGCTTAGAATTCTACCTTCGGAAAATGATAACCTGCTACTAATTTCAAAATCAAATCTTAATGATCTATTATTTAGAATAGATTGATCTTTAATTAGTAAATTAACACCACCTAACCTCGATATTTTAATCGGGTCTGGTGTCATTACTTTGGCAAATTCCTTGAAAATTCTAGAAATTTCTATATACTCTTTCCTAAGAAACATATCTAAATGATGTGTATTGGAAAGCGCATATGCAATTCTATACGTGATGGAATATGGTCTATTTCCTTCTTTCATAAGATCAGGTCTTTTAAAATCTTGATGAAGGGTTAAGACTCTACTGAAATCTTGGTCAGCTAGGTTGTATGCAATCATAGGATGAATGTCAAACATAAGTTTGCCAGCATACAAATTTCCTACCATGGTACCAAGACAACTTTCACTTAAGTTATTGATTTTTCTATCCATTACAGATAAATGTAATTTAGAATCAATTCCTTCTTTGAAGGTAGCTTTAATCACTACTTCAATGGTTCCAATATGGATCCATTTCATCGTGACTGCTACTTCTTCTTTGATACAACTCAATTCCTCAAGAATTTCTTCTTTTGGAATAAGTTGCATTTCAATTTTATTACCGGTTAACCCTATTGGAATAGAGAACTCACCTGAGTTCACCCGGTAGATGATGTGATGCTTGCGCTGTCTTATTCCGATCTTGTCACAAAATCGATTAAGACTTCCAATCTTAAATCCGTCGTAAGGACTTAAAGTTGAATCTTGTTGCATGATTCTTTCTATCGTCTTGTTTGAGATGGTCATTTTTGAAAAGAATCCTGATAGACTTTCCAATGTTTGGAGTCTATCTTCCTGTTCGTCGGAGCTACTCGTCTGATTCTGTAGATGATCCATCGGATCCTTGTGAATCAGATTCGAACTCTTCTTCATAGATGCTTTCATCTGAAGAGATGTCCTCGAACTTGTAAACTGGCACCAAATCACCATAAAAGACAGCATCACGGATGTCTTCTGTGAACTCAAACTAGCGCATATCCTTTTGCTTTTGTGGGCAATCGGGCGAAATATGTCCTCTCGCACTGCACGTCCAGTAGTTGCAATTCTTGATACTTTCATTGGTTCGAGTGTGAGCTTGTTTGAAAGTTCTTCTCCTGGTTGTTCCTCCTGTTGTCTTTCCTGTGGATTTAGATCCTTGTGAAGAGAACCTGGAAGGACCAGACTTTTGACCAGATTTGTAAGATCTAGCCTTGGATTTGGACCACCATGATCTTCCTCGTCTGGAAGATCTCCTGTATGATTCTCCGGACTTAGATTGAAACCCTCCTTTGAAGTGTTTCTTTCTTTTTCCGTGTCTTTCGCGCTGTGGTTCCCCGATAATAATCGGAAAATCATTGTTGTCACAACAAAGAGGGGTCTTCTTCACAATTCCTCTTAGTTTCTTCTTATTCTTTTGTAGTGTCGCTTGTTGACACCATTCTCTTATGCTATCCTTGAAAAAGGACATCCTTCTGGCCACTGAATCGACTCGGCCCGGAGGTACCTTGTAGGTTTGCATAAGCATCTCCCTCCATGGACTGCAGATTTTTGCAAAGAATAAATCTGTTGCAACATTCCATGGTACATCTGCTTGGAAATAATATTTGCGGAACCAATATATATATTCATCCGCATAACATATATTTCTTAATTCGAGAGCAAACAGAGCTTGCGTGTACTCTCTTTTCTTCTCGTCTTTTCTTTCCTCAAAATATCCATCCCCGAGGAAACATAGTTTGAGCAGATGACCCATCCTTTCGACAATTGTTAAAATATTATCGTTGGATAAGATCTCTTGTTTGAGGGAGGCATCGGTCATTTCCCATGTCTTTTTGGCCGAACCTTGCAAACTATTTACCAGTATCTGGCAAAAATGTTTGTTATCAACGTCCAGCATTGATGAAGCAACTTTCATAGATGTCATCCACTCATCGATCAATATTTCCATATTTCTGAAATCGGTGATGTCTGTTGTGAGCATCAATCCGAACGGATGTGTGGGTTCGAGCATCGTTTTTGCCCAAGAGCTCTTAGATACTCCTTTAAACCTTTCCGGTCGTCTCTTGGCTTGTCAAGCTATGTATTCTTCATAGTCAACCCCATCTTGCTTCTAAATGGGTTCGGGAGGAACAGGTACTTCAGGTACTGCCGTACTCGTGCTCTCCTCTTCATTTTTTGGAATAGGCTCATTCATCCTGAGGTTTACCAGATCCACAATTCCAAGATTGGAAAGGGATTCAGTTAACTCTGCAAGATCTACTCTTGAGACTTCCATCCGACTTGTCTTATGAGATCAAGTAGGAGTTCGTCGTTGTTTTTGGGCTTCGGAACTTCCGTAACCTTTCCTTTGGAAATGATTGGTATACCGCCGAATGAGTCTTTCATACGTTCGTTCATGGATCTACCAGTTCCCTTTGATGACCTTCTTTTCAAATCTACAATTTCTTGTCTCAGATCTGAAACTTCTCTTTGGATCTCGGATAGAGATCGGAACATCTTCTCCATCTGTCCACCATAATAAATGATGGTCTTTTGGATCTCCCTAAGGTCTTGAGTGACCTTAGATGTGTCTGGAACAATTATGTTCCAATCTTCGCTGGATGTCATTACTGATATCTTGCACTTGTGTTATCTCGAAATATTTTCGGATACATTTTTCTTGATTTTCTCCTCCGTTAGGCACAAGAAAATAATATTGTACAACATAATTTAATCTATTTCTTCAATAAAACCTGGTTCTGATACCAATTCGTGCATCGGATCTCAATAAATATAAATCATGAAAAAACTCAAATAAAATCTTTTATCCATTTAAAATTTATTCGGTATGTGGTATTGTTATACCTTTCAGACCAGATCACAAGTATAAATACGAGTGTTTTTTGGGGCACGGGAAAGGTTTCCAACCGATATACCAAAATAATTATATCCGAATTTCAAAATACTCTTTAGCAATATGGTTTGGTAATAATAAATTAGGAGTTAACATAGCAATTTTCAAAATTAAAATAATCATTTCTTTTGGGATGTCAAAGGGCATTTTGGTCTTTTCACCAAAAATGGGTATTTTGGGCTATTTCTTATATCAATGGGTATTTTGAAAAGTTGTTATAGTTAAATGGTTATAATGGGGTATTATCCCATATATATATATATATATATAGAGAGAGAGAGAGAGAGAGACAATGACCCGAAATAACCCATTTGTCTATATATGTGCCTCAAATATCCCCCTTTTTTAAATTAATGCCCTGAATACCATATTCCTTATATTAATGTCCCAATCTACCCCTTTTTTTTAAAACAAGGACCGAGTACTGACACATCTCATTGACTTGTATTTTGTGTATTTTTTTTAATTAAATGACTTGTATAATGTATTTTTTTAATTAAATGACTTGTATTACTAATTAAACGAATACTCACATGAAATAATAAATTATTTATTAGTAATAATTTTAAATTTGCATCTAATTATTTATAATTTTAAATAATTAGTAACATTATATAAATTATATAATAATTTATAATAATTAGTAACATTATATAAATTGAAGGAACGGCAATTTTTTATAATATGTAGTGGGTGCACGGCAATTATTTTCAAAAAATGACGTGCCCCCCTTTATTTTTTCAAAAAATTTTGTAAAATTTTCTTTAGTGTTATAATTAGTGAAAAGCTAATTTTGAAATTTGCATTGTAATTATTAATAATTTTAAATGATTAGTATTAATTTTCCAATTTTTTCAAAATTGCCGTTCCCACTCTTATTATATATTTTATACGAATTAAATAATTATTTATGTGTTATTATATTATATATAATTACAAGAATGGCAATTTTATGCAAATTGTTATCTTATTTAATTATTATATTATAATTGCCGTGTAGTTTTTTTTTATTTTACTTATTTTGCTAATTACATCTTATATTATTTAATACATTATATTGAAATCAAAAATAATAATAAGACTTATAAAATATTGGCACTAATATATATTGAAGGAACGACAATTTTGTAACATATTTAGGGGGTGCACGGCAATTTTTTCAATAATTGTCGTGCCCCCCTATATTTTTTCAAAAAAATTGTAAAATTTTCTTTAGTGTTATAATTAGTGAAAAGATTATTCAAAAGCTAATTTTGAAATTTGCATTGTAATTATTAATAAATTTAAATGATTAGTATTAATTTTCCAATTTTTTCAAAATTGCCGTTCCCACTCTCTTAGTATATATTTTATACAAATTAAATAATTATTTAAATAATTAGTTATGTCTTATTATATTAGATTATATTACAAGTGGGAACGGCAATTTTATGCAAATTGTTATCTTATTTAATTATTATATTATAATTGCCGTGTAGTTTTTTTTTTTTGATTTTACTTATTTTGCTAATTACATCTTATATTATTTAATACATTATATTCAAATAAAAAATAATAATAAGACTTATAAAATATTGGCAATAAAATATAAATAAGGAACGGCAATTTTTTTTAATATTTAGGGGGTGCACGGCAATTATTTCAATAATTGCCGTGCCCCCCTTTATTTTTTCAAAAAAATTTGTAAAATTTTTTTTAGTGTTATAATTAGTGAAAATATTATGAAAAAGTTAATTTTGAAATGTGCATTGTAATTATTCATAATTTTAAATGATTAGTATTAATTTTTCAATTTTTTCAAAATTGCCGTTCCCACTCTCTTATTATATATTTTATACAAAGTAAATAATTATTTATTTCTTATTATATTAGATTATATTACAAGTGGGAACGGCAATTTTATGCAAATTGTTATCTTATTTAATTATTATATTATAATTGCCGTGTAGTTTTTTTTTTTTTTTTTTACTTATTTTGCTAATTACATCTTATATTATTTAATACATTATATTCAAATCAAAAATAATAATAAGACCTATAAAATATTGGCAATAATATATAAATAAGGAACGGCAATTTTTTTTAATATTTAGGGGGTGCACGGCATTTTTATCAATAATTGTCGTGCCCCCCTTTATTTTTTCAAAAAATTTTGTAAAATTTTCTTTAGTGTTATAATTAGTGAAAAAATTATTGAAAAGCTAATTTTGAAATTTGCATTCTAATTTTTGCATTCTATAGTTGAACGGCAATTTTCGAAAAAAAAATAGGGGTGCACGGCAATTTTTTTTAAAATTGCCGTGCACCCCTATGTTATATATTAATTATATATAATATATTAATATATTAATTAATACATAGTGCATATAATATAATTAATATATTAGTGCAAAGTGCATAGTGGGAACGACAATATATATGCTATACTAATTAATATATTAATATATTAATTAGTGCATAGTGCATATAATATAATTAATATATTAGTGCATAGTGGGAATGGCAATATATGTGCTATACTAATTAATATATTAATATATTAATATGCTTATATGCAAGTGGGCAATATATTATATTAGACTAATTAATATATTAATATGCACATATGTTTATATGCAAGTGGGAACGTGTTATAATTAGTGAAAAAATTATTGAAAAACTAATTTTGAAATTTACATTCTAATTATTAATAATTTTAAAAGATTAGTAATAATTTTTCAATTTTTTGAAAATTTCCGTTTTAGCTCACATTATATATTTTAATATTGAAAAAATTGGTAATTATTGAAAAAATTGACAAATTATTACTAATCATTTATAATTATTAATAATTAGAATGCAAATTTCAAAATTAGTTTTTCAATAATTTTTTCACTAATTATAACACTAAAAAAATTTTGACAAAATTTTTTGAAAAAATGAAGGGGGGCACGGCAATTATTGAAAAAATGTCGTGCACCCCCTAAATATTGTTAAAAATTGCCGTTCGCTAGATATATATTATTGCATAGTGCATATTAATATATATTATTGCATAGTACATAGTGCATATTAATATGTTAATTAGTATAATATAATATATTGCCGTTCCCACTTCATATAAGCATATGTGCATATTAATATAGTAATTAGTATAATATAATATATTGCCCACTTGCATATAAGCATATTAATATATTAATTAGTATACCACATGTATTGCCGTTTCCACTATGCACTAATATATTAATTATATTATATGCACTATGCACTAATTAATATATTAATATATTATATATAATTAATATATAACATAGGGGTGCACGGCAATTTTAAAAAAAATTGCCGTGCACCCCTATTTTTTTTTTTCAAAAATTGCCGTTCAACTATAGAATGCAAAAATTAGAATGAAAATTTCAAAATTAGCTTTTCAATAATTTTTTCACTAATTATAACATTAAAGAAAATTTTACAAAATTTTTTGAAAAAATAAAGGGAGGCACGGCAATTATTGATAAAAATGTCGTGCACACCCTAAATATTAAAAAAAAATTGCCGTTCCTTATTTATATATTATTGCCAATATTTTATAAGTCTTATTATTATTTTTGATTTGAATATAATGTATTATATAATATAAGATGTAATTAGCAAATTAAGTAAAATCAAAAAAAAAAAAAAACTACACGACAATTATAATATAATAATTAAATAAGACAACAATTTGCATAAAATTGCCGTTCCCACTTGTAATTATATATAACATAATAAGACATAAAAAATTATTTAATTTGTATAAAATATATAATGTGAGCTAAAACGGCAATTTTGAAAAAATTGGCAAATTATTACTAATCATTTAAAATTATTAATAATTAGAATGCAAATTTCAAAATTAGTTTTTCAATAATTTTTTCACTAATTATAACACTAAAGAAAAATTTATAAAATTTTTTGAAAAAATAAAGGGGGGCACGGAAATTATTGAAAAAATGTCGTGCACCCCCTAAATATTGTTAAAAATTTCCGTTCGCTGGATATATATTAGTGCCAATATTTTATAAGTCTTATTATTATTTTTGATTTGAATATAATGTATTATATAATATAAGATGTAATTAGCAAATTAAGTAAAATAAAAAAAAAAACTACACGGCAATTATAAATAAGTAACTATAATATAATAATTAAATAAGATAACAATTTGCATAAAATTGCCGTTCCCACTTGTAATTATATATAACATAATAAGACATAAAAAATTATTTAATTTGTATAAAATATATAATGTGAGCTAAAACGGTAATTTTGAAAAAATTGGCAAATTATTACTAATCATTTAAAATTATTAATAATTAGAATGCAAATTTCAAAATTAACTTTTCAAAAAAAAATTCACTAATTATAACACTAAAGAAAATTTGACCAAATTTTTTGAAAAAATAAAGGGGGGCACGGCAATTATTGAAAAATGCCGTGCACCCCCTAAATATTGTTAAAAATTGTCATTCGCTTGATATATATTAGTGCCAATATTTTATAAGTCTTATTATTATTTTTGATTTGAATATAATGTATTATATTATATAAGTGTAGACAGCAATTTGAAATGATGTAATTAGCAAAATAGGTAAAATCAAAAAAAAAAAAAAACTACACGGCAATTTAAAATATCTAACTATAATATAATAATTAAATATTTAATTAGTGCAAAATTATTACTAATTACAAGCCAAATTAAACAAAATACATGAAATAAAATTTATATAATGATAAACGGCAATTTATATAATGTTACTAATTATTATAAATTATTATATAATTTATATAATGTTACTAATTATTTAAAATTATAAATAATTAGATACAAATTTAAAATTATTACTAATAAATAATTTATTATTTCATATGAGTATTCATTTAATTAGTAATACAAGTCATTTAATTAAAAAAAATACACAAAATATAAGTATACTGAGATGTGTCAGTACTCGGTCTCATCATGTCCATTTTTTCAAAAAAAAAAGGATAAATTGAGATATTAAGATAAAAAATAGGATATTTAGGACATAAATTTAACTTGAGAGGTATTTGGGCATTTTATATAGAGAAATAGGTTATGTCGGGCCATTCTATATATATATATATATATATATATATATATATATATATATATATATATATTACCAAAAGAAGAAGCATCTTGTCACGTGGTATCTTATGTCAGAACTTTTTTCCCAACTGAACATATTTCTTTACAAATTGTGGTAAGGTGGTGATCCCAATGGTATATGATTTTTTTTTTTTTTAACCATTTTGTACTTTACTTAATTAACACTGCAAAATCAATTAGGAAATTTATTCATTATTTATATAATATAGTGAAGTTTAGTTATTTCTCTTTCAAATTTTGGTTTTCAGTTGTAAACTTTTTAAATATCCATTTTTTGTCCATTAACTGCTACTACGGGTAAATATCTTTTTTTTTTTAGTTGCAAGTTGCATCTTATGTATTATAAAAAAGATAAAAAGCGAAATATATGTCTACCATCCACATTTAATCAAATTACCAAATTATGTGTGCGTGAGATTTGAAAAAACTACAATTTGACTCTCTCAACAATCAATCTTTCAACATGTAATCCCTTTAAAAGTGAAATAAATCAACAATCAATCTTTCAACATGTAATCCCTTTAAAAGTGAAATAAATTATGATAATATAGTATGTGTAAGTTAGAATTAAATTACTCATAGAAATCACATGCAATCCGAGTTTCTTAGTTTTTCTTACATAAAGGGCTTGATAGTAATTTTTATAAAGTTCAGGATGGAATTAGTAATTTGATCTAACATCAAGAGTAAGTAGATGTCACTCACCAAAAAATAATAGATAAATACTACTTATTATAACAGGAATGGATCGAAAAGTTGGTTTTTTAAATATAGATAACTAAAAAGTAAAAAATAAATTACGAAAATTAAATAAGACAAACTTAAGAATAAAAAATAAAACTACCATAATTGTCACGTGGCAATGTATGATGAAATATCTTCCCAGCTAAAAAAATTATTTTTTGCAAGTTGCATTAAGGTGGTTGTTTAGTTAATTTATAATACATAGAATGATCGAGATAGTTGGGTCTACGCAAGTTAAAAGTAAATGAATTAAAGGGATGAATAAACTTTAAAATTTATATAATTTTTTTAATATTGGACAATCAACTAAGCTAAATTGAAACTAGCCAGTTATTAAGTGACACGTTGAGTGAATATTAGGCTAATATATGCATGATCAATAACTAGTTGATAGTAGGTTGGTGACAAAATATCAACTTAATTTATAAGTGTGGAAGATGTAAGACCTAATAAAGACACAAATACTTACGTGATTTCGATTTAAACTTTGATTATTACAACATATATTGATATAAAAGTGAAATATCATTTGAATTATAACCTAAATTGTTATTAGTGTAAAACTTTATTATTTGTTTTAACTAAAGTTTAATGTGGTGAAAATAATTAATATATGAGAATTAATCAACTTAAAATAAATAGAAATGGATTTATAGAGGTTTAATATGATATCATTCTTCTACTCATTGCTGATTTGTATCGTTTTTCAATCTTTCAAATAATCCACTAATTTGTATCACTTGACGATTTTTGTCGTTTTATAATATTCTAGATAGTCCACTTATTTGTATCGATTTCTAATTTTTTCAGATAATCCACAGGTTCATATATCTTAGGTAATTAGGTTTAATTAGCCGGTTAAGTATGTGTATTTTCTATAATTAGCTTTTATTTTTAATTAAAATCACCACTAGTGTGGGGGCTTATTCATTTTTAGATTCTCCCAATATTACTCGACAGCTGAGCTTTCAACCATAATTTGGAGGAGAAAATTATATGCAAACTTTAGTTTATTTAATTTTGGTTTGAATTGGTACGTGGTTTGGATTATTAAAGAAGTGTTTAAGTGATGCTCAAAATATTGACTTTTCTGCTTAATTCACCTTCCAAGATACAAAATAAAATAATGTTGTTGAAGATTGATTTTTAATCAATTAAGTGTGAGTTAATTGTTGATTTTTGTAAGAAGTTTTGTTCATATATTTTTGATTATTAGTTTGAGGAATGAAAGTTGGGCGGATGTGAAAGTAAAGGGGAAAAGGGCCTTCTACATCTCGAGTAGATGGTCGTAGTATATTTCCATTCCCAAAATTGATTTTTGGTGAGTGAAAATTAATGCACGAAATTAGTGGTCAAAACCTATTTGGTGGTCAAATATTGTGTTTGATATTGGAATATCATGAGCAACGTTGCTCGTCTATGAAGTCCAAAACGCAAAAGCTCAATGGAAAACCCATTTGGGGAGGATCATTTTGAAGCTCTTGGGGTTAATGGTCTTTCAAATCTTCGGTATTGATGATGTAAGGTAGTGGAGAGCTCCAATTACTTAGTGGACATAATCGTCTTTAGTGCTCCATTAATATAATAAGTCTCTTCACTTGGTGGATGTGCCTATAAATAGAACATTGTTTTCATATCTTTTTACACCATTGAGAGTACGGAATTCTTATTGCAAAGATCATATTTCTCATAGCATTTTTGGAAAAGCAAACTTGCATTTTTAGATTTTTCTGGCCAATCAAATGGATTCTTAATTCTATAAATAGAAATGTGATCCAGTCATTCCATCATTTTAGTTCGTTGGTGTTTTTAGTTTTGTGGTACTACTAATTAGAAGATATAAGTCTTTTTTTCCTTTAAAAACGTCATGTTGTATCGTGAGCATTCATCGGGACATGTGTTCGTTTTTTAAGAGAAAAGTCTCCTTAACTCGACTTTCCAACATATCTCAACGATGCACTTTTCAAAGTTCTTCTTTGTAAGAAAGCTATTATTGTTGCTTTTTGAACCGTGTACACAGCCTAAACTTGAAAACCATACTAGAAGTTGAAGTTTGAAGGCACTCTAAGTTTCCAGCAAGATATGTGGTTTATAGTGTTGCAACATTTGTATTCTATTCTGTAATCGTTTTATGTTTTCAAATTTTCATTGTAATTGACATTATTTAGTACACTATAAACCAATTGATATATAACATATATAATTTAATATTGACTAAAATTACAACTAATGGACTGTGATATGACTAAATTGACAATTTTTAAAAAATTTGTTAAAATAAAAAAAACTCGAAAAAGATTTGAATTTTTTGACTATTTAGTCTTATTTTAAACGGATACCCTAACCATTTTGAATTTAAATGAAACCAAACAACAATAATATGAAGAAAAAGAAAATCATATTTATAATTTAAATACATATTAAATACCAAAAATAAAAAATAGACCAATATAAAAACTAATCATGAAAAATATAAACAGGTAACGGATAGCAGAAGATATAAATTCAAACACCATCCTTACTCTAATGAGATTTTTTCCCCTTCTCCCACCCGTCTCAATCCAGTGTAAAACTTACTTGTATCCAGAATTTAAGTGATTGGATACCCGTATATATCCGTGAAACTGTTGTCCCTTAACTTCTTCTTCTTTTAATATTTAATTTAATATCCACAGTTTTAAACTACCGACTTACTTCTTCTTCTTCTTTCTTCTTTTAATATTTAATAAATTAATACTCATAGGCCTAACTGCCCCCTAACTTACCTCCCTTAATGTGGGGCCTTTAATTTGAAAAAATAAATTTAATTTAATGTAATATGGTCCATACTAGTGATGATTGTCGCTACTTTCCCAACGCACAATTTTTTAAATCAATCAATTTTCACTACAATTCTCAACCTTTTTCTCAAGTGTTGAAAAATGCAAAGAATTATGATAAACTCAAATGGACCGAAATCTATTTATAATTATAACAAAAACAATCCTTTCTGCCAACACAAATAGTATTTTTTGTAAAAAAAATATTTAAATAAATTCTATATAAATTTTCATGGGATCAGTGATCCTCCAAATCACAGATCCTGCAAATTGTTCATTCAAAAGAGACTCTATCATTTCCCCTCCAAAAAAAATAAATTAAATCCAATAATTTTTCTATTGGATAAAAAATAAAATTATACAATTGAAAGAAGATTAAAAAAAGTCCATGTTATTGGCACAGTAGTTAGGCCCACTAGAGTTGGGCTAAATATTGCGGTTGGTTCTGCCAAGCCAGAACCAATTAAAATGTTTTTTAAATCTACAAAATAAAACAATTTTGACCGCTACATTAATTGGTTTATATTCAAGTTACACAGACCATTAGATATATATATATATATATGCTATATCTCTTTTTTTTTTTTTTAATAATTTTTATATGCTACATCTGATAGGGGAATTTAACGGTCAACAACATCCATCATATAATTTTGCACAGATTCATATGGATATATCTGATAATGTGTGAGTGTATGTAAAGTAATTCATTAATATCTCATTTTCAGATATAATAGATTCTCTATTTAAATAGTTTTAAATTTCTATTGTTAAGGAAGTGTTTGTTTTGGATTCATGAGTTAGGATTTAGAATTTAAAATTTTCAAATTCTGTTTGTTTCGAGTTTACAAGGAGGATTATATAATTTATTAAAATTTTATTTTATTTATAAAAAAAATATAATCATTAACCTTATATTATAATCTATTAATATATCTTCTTAATACACATCTAAATTTTTATTATTACAATTATCTAATCATTATCATTACATCAACTAATAATATAATATTACACACCAACAATTTTTCTAACATTAATTTGACATCTACAGTATTAATCATGTTCTATAAAATTTTCAAATAATATACATTTTATCTGTTCACCTTTATTTCAAAAATTTAGGTTTTTAAAATCGGGTTTCCCCAATTTTACATAAACCGAAAACAAATAGCCCCTGAACGTTTGGGGAAGGTGGTGTAAGGTTTTGACATAAAAATATTTGATTTAGAAAGTGTTTGGCTGAATTTATTAAAAAGATTTTATATAGTCTTATATCTTGTAAGATATTTTGAAAGTTTATAATATATTTTATTTTATTTGAAAATAAGTTGGTAGAGTGATTGGATAAATAAGATAATGAACCTTATCTCACGTATAAAAATCGTCAAGAGTAATTATACTCAAACAACAAATTGTTTTTAGTGATAAATGAGGTTAATAAGGTGAATATGGAGGTAAGTATACAGTTCTGCTCACCTACCCACCGTGGGTGTGTCAAAAATTTAGAGTATCTATTAATTTTATTTTCCATATAACAAGGGGATGAGATGATTACACGTTATCGGTGGACATATTAAGAGTTGTCCAAGGCATTTGAACAAATCCTAATCCAAGTATATTAAGTAAAAGTAGAAATGTCTCTATTCGGTCAATTTTGCCAAAAATACAGAGGGTTGTTCCGCTTTGGAGCTTCTTTAGAGTTTTTATGCAAAAATTTGCTAACCCTTTCTATTATATTCAAGCACTTATTTATAGAAGTAAATGATTGGAATAATTTATGGATCTAATAATCCCTTGATTTAGAGAAGCAACCATTCTTTATATCTTTGATTTGATGTTGATATAACACATTTTGTGCTTATTGATGGAAGTTGGTGAAAAAAATATTTTGCAGCCTCTTGTGTTAAAGATGGAGGTCGACATTTTGATGATTTATCGACCTCCTCGAATCTTTGTTAAAAGGTGTAAGGGGACATTCTTCAAGGCATCTTTTGATTGCCTTGGTGGTGAGTTCAGTATTATCTTTCTTATTCATCGTCTTGTTCAACGAACCAGATAATGCGGGCAGCCAATATATTTACCAACCTATACGTCAACTCAAGTCATTTTATTTTTCTCGGACAAGGATATTGTTTAGATGACACCTTTTGATAAGAGATCTGGTCGGTAAATTTTGGTACTATAAACCTTATAAGATGTCGATAATTTTGTAGTTTCCCTGATAATATTTAAAGGAGCTTGTAAAAAATAAGATGTTCTTACAACAAAATCTCTATTTAAGTGTTGATCTCAAATTCCCCGTCTGAGAATCTCCATTTTCTAAGTGGGCGCGACAATTATATTTCACGGGCTTTCCATTACGATTGATACTAATTAGGTGCATAGAAATGTTACATCTTAGTTGGCCGAATCACTTTAAAAAAAAAAAAACTCATAACATCTTAATTTAAGATAAAATGAGATTTTATATTTATTTATTTATGTGAACAAAAATGAGATTTGATAGTTAACCATTTATCAAAACACTCTTAGAAGCTTATGACCTTTTGGGAAAAAAATTTACTTAGTAGTCTTCTAAGTTTGTTCATCGAATTTTTATATCACTAATCTTTCTCGTTTTGTTTTTTTTGGTCCCTGTTTAAGAAGTTCCTCTTTTTTTTTTAGTCATTTAAAGTGCTATAACAAGTAAATATGACTTGTTGTAATGTCTTGTCTAATTTAGTGTAGCTTTTAATTATTATAACATTTATTTTCAAAAAAAAATCATTTTATTTCCAAAAATATAGAGGGAATTTTCATTTTCATCTAACATATCTAAATTGACATTACTAATTTTTAATTTTTTTTCTTCACAATATGTTGGTTAGAATTTTGTCATTATGGGAAACAAAACACATTCAGATGAAAAATTGATATTAAGTAACTAGAAAATTTATTTTTCACAAATCATATTTCAAACCTACTAGGTAATGGATAATACAAAAATTTCGGGTATGAATTTATAATATTTATTAAAGTAGAAATTTGGTTGAAGATTACAATTTGGAGATTAGGCCGATTTTTAGAGCTTGGATTTTGAAAATGATAAGTGATGCATCTTTCTTTCTTTTAGTTTATGTTTTTTTTTTTTTTGGTGTTCTCTAGAAAAACTCTTTTTTTTTTTTTATGTTAGAATTCAATTTGTAATTAAAAAAAAAAACATTTGCTTCCTATAACGGATCAAGTGATTAAAAAATTATATTTTTTAAATCTGAATAATTATAAAAAAAGATAAAAGATGAAAAATTCAATAAGACAAACTTAAAAATTAAAAAAAAAATTCCTAAATTTTAAACATCTTATAATATATTTCAAAAATTTTATGAACATAGTCAAACACGTTATTATTAAGGGTGAATAACTCCAAATACCCTAATTAATATAACACCTACTCTTTTATACCCCAAAACATATAACATTACACTTTTCTACCCATTTTTGGTAAAAGACCAAAATACCCTTTGGCATTACATGTGCAATGCTATTTCCACTCTAAATTTCTTAATTCCAAACCAATTGTGCTAAGCTTGAGGTTTAATGATCGGATATAATTATCTTGGTATCTTGGATGGAAACCTTTCTCGTGCCCCAAAAAACACTTGTATTTATACTTGTGATATGGTCTGAAAGGTCTAACAACGCCAAATACTGAGTAATTTTATCTAAAAAAACAAAAAATAATTAAATGTTTTCCATGACTTATATTTATTGAGATCCGATGCTTGAAGTGGTATCAAAGCCTGGTTTTATTGAAGAAATAAATTAAATTATGTTGAACAATATTATTTTCTTGTGCCTAACGGAGGAGAAAATTAAGAAAATGTATCCGAAAATACTTCGAGATAACACAAGTGCAGGATATCAGTAATGACATCCAGCTCAGGGTGGAACATAATTGTTCCAGACACATCTAAGGTCACACAAGACCTTAGTGAGATCCAGAAGACCATCATTTATTATGGTGGACAGATGGAGAAGATAATCCGATCTCTATCCGAGATCCAAAAAGAAGTTTCAGATCTGAAACAAGAAATTGTAGATCTGAAGAAAAGACAATCCAAAGGAACTGGAAGATCAATGAACGAACGTATGAAAAATTCGTTCGGAGAAATTCCAATCATTTCCAAAGGAAAGGCTACGGAAGTTTCGAAGCCTAAAAGCAACGACGAACTCCTACTTGATCTCATAAGACAAGTCGGATGGAAGTCTCAAGAGTAGATCTTGCAGAATTAACTGAATCCCTTTCCAATCTCGGAATTGTGGATCTGGTAAACCTCAGGATGAACGAGCCGATTCCACCGATTCCGAAGAAGGAAGAGGAAAACACAAGTACGCCAGTACCTGAAGCACCAGTACCAGAAGTACCGGTTCCTCCCGCACCCACTTGGCAGCAGGACGGGGTTGACTATGAAGAATACATAGCTCGACAAGCCAAAAGCCGACCGGGAAGGTTTAAAGGAGTATCCAAAAGCCCTTGGGCAAAAACGATGCTTGAACCAACCCATCCGTTTGGAGTGATGCTCACAACAGATATCATCAATTTCAGAAATATGGAAGTTTTGATCGATGAATGGATGTCATCCATGAAAGTAGCTTCATCAACACTGGATGTTGATAACCAGCATTTTTGCCAGATACTGGTAAATAGTTTGCAAGGTTCGGCCAAAAGGGCATGAGACATGACCGAAGCCTCTCTCAGACAAGAAATCTTATCCAACGAGAATGTTATAACAATCATTGAAAGGATGGGTCATCTACTCAAAATATGTTTCCTCGGGGACGGATATTTTGAGGAAAGAAAAGACGAGAAGAAAAGAGAGTATACTCAAGCGCTGTTTGCTCTCGAACTAAGAAATATATGTTATGCGGATGAATATATATATTGGTTCCGCAAATATTATTTCCAAGCAGACGTACCATGGAATGTGGCAACAGATTTATTCTTTGCAAAAATCTGCAGTCCATGGAGGGAGATGCTAATGCAAACATACAAGGTACCTACAGGCCGAATCGATTCAGTGGCCAGGAGGATGTCCTTTTTTAAGGACAGTATACGAGAATGGTGTCAACAGGCGACACTACAAAGGAACAAGAAGAAACTAAGAGGAATGGTGAAGAAAACCCCTATTTGTTGCGACAACAATGATTTTCCGAGTATCATCGGAGAACCACAACGTGAAAGACACGGAAAGAGAAAGAAACACTTCAAGGGAAGGTTTCAATCTAAGTCCGGAGGATCATACAGGAGACCTTCCAAACAAGGAAGATCATGGTGGTCCAAATCAAAGGCTAGATCTTACAAATCTGGTCAGAAGTCTGGTCCTTCTAGGTTTTCTTCACAAGGATCTAGATCCACAGGGAAGCCAGCAGGAGGAACAACCCGAAAAAGAACTTTCAAACGAGCTCACACTCGTACAAATGAAAGTTTCAAGGATTGCAACTGTTGGACGTGCGGCGCGAGAGGTCATATTTCGCCCGATTGCCCACAAAAGCAAAAAGATGTGCGCCAGTTCGAGTACACAGACGACATCCGAGATGCTGTCTTCTATGGTGATTTGGTGCCAGTTTACAAGTTCGAGGACATCTCTTCAGATGAAAGCATCTATGAAGAAGAATTGGAATCTGTTTCAGAAGGATCCGATGGATCATCTACAGAATCAGACGAGTAGCTCCGGCGAACCAGAAGATAGACTCCAGACGACGGATAGTCTATCAGGATTCTTCTCAAAAATGACCATCTCTAAAAAGACGATGGAAAAAATCATGAGACAGGATTCAACATTAGGTCCATATGATGGATTTAAGAAAGGAAGTCTTAATCGATTTTGTGACAAGATCGGGATAAGACAGTGCAAGCACCATATCATTTACCGGGTGAACTCAGGTGAGTTTTCTCTTCCAATAGATCTAACCGGTAATAAAGTCGAGATGCAACTTATTCCAAAAGAAGAAATTCTTGAGGAACTGAGTCATCTTAAAGAAGAAGTAGCGGTCA
Organism: Scutellaria barbata; assembly: GCA_028654395.1. Classification (NCBI taxonomy): domain Eukaryota; kingdom Viridiplantae; phylum Streptophyta; class Magnoliopsida; order Lamiales; family Lamiaceae; genus Scutellaria; species Scutellaria barbata. The sequence goes on from CM053649.1 coordinate 22,190,488, forward strand.
CGATGAAATGGATCCATATTGGAACCATTGAAGTAGTGATTAAAGCTACCTTCAAAGAAGGAATTGATTCTGAATTACATTTATCTGTAATGGATAAAAGAATCAATGACTTGAGAGAAAGTTGTCTTGGTACAATGGTAGGTAATTTGTATGCTGGCAAACTTATGTTTGACATTCATCCTAGGATTGCATACAACCTAGCTGACCAAGATTTTAGTAGAGTTTTAACCCTTCATCAGGATTTTAAACGACCTGATCTTATGAAAGAAGGAAATAGTTCATATTCTATCACGTATAGAATTGCATATGCGCTTTCCAACACACATCATTCAGATATGTTTCTTAGGAAAGAGTATATAGAAATTCCTATAATTTTTAAGGAATTTGCAAAGGTTAGAACACCCGACCCAATCCAGATACCAAGGTTAGGAGGTGTCAATTTGCTAATCAGAGATCAACCTATTATAAACAGTAGATCATTAAGGTTTGATTCTGAAATTAGTAACAGGTTGTCCTTTTCTGAAGGTAGGATTCTAAGCCTAAAAGGAAAAGAACCATGTGAGGATTTATATCCACAAAAAATTAGGGTAAGAAATGTAAAAATCAAATGCCCTAATAATGAATGGAAAGAAATCCATATTGTTTTTGATATATCTAAAACTGATAATTTGTTTCCTTGTGAGGAGATATATCATCTACAACAACCAAGTATTAATAGATATGAAGGCATGTTAGAAATAGCAGGCTATCATGTATCTGTTACAGGAAGTGCAGGCATAATTAAAGGAGTTATGACCCTAGGGTTAAGTTTCCTTGAGGAACATAAGCTCTGGAGAAGAGATGAGAAATGGATGGAGTTCGACCTTGATGGACATACAATCAGGGTAGAATAAAACCATTATGCCAGGAATCAAGTTAGATCAAGAGATCATGGATCTCACGATACAAAGAGACTAGGCGATAGCTTTGTTAAGATCTTTGCGAGAGCAAAATCTACCAAAACAAAGAAGTATCCAAGACGTCATAAGGATACAAGAGGCTGCGTTAAAAATAAGTCAAATTAACGCACGAATAGACATGCTAGAACGCTGGAGGAGAAGGATTTATCCAAACAATCCAGACAGGTTCTAAATTATGCCAGGAAGGTGTATTGATGAAGAGATCCAAGATCTCAGAAAAGAGAAAGATGAGTTGACGGAACGCATTAGAGAAATGCGGGATAATGGACAGACTCATCAAGTAAGGTTTCAAGAGTTGATCCGTGAGCATAATGTTAGAAGCTCAAGGATAAACTTGTTAGAATCTTGGAAAAGAAGAATCTATCCAAACGATTCTGAATGACAAGTATTTTCTCTATATATATATCTGTAGGGATATTATATGAACAATATAAGACGGAATATTTTGCAGCTTATATTGACTCAGGTTCAGGCATTTGCACAGCAAAGCCAGGAGTTTTTCCCAGCGAAGCAGTGGAAAAATTACCTCTTATTGCAGGAAGAGACTTTTCACAGAAGATCCTTATACTCAATAAAGGTATTCGAGAAACACGAATAATGATCGGAGGCGCATTCGATACCCCTTGGTATAAAGTAAGAATGCCACCAATCTATATTCATGATACAGGTGCTGATATTTTACTTGGTAACAATTTTATCCAAACTTTTGCAAAATATGAGCAGGATAATCACAAGAACCTGTTAACCTTTACTACTAACTGTGGTAGTATGATACAGGTTTTGCGGCGAGAAAAGGCCTTTAATAGGATCATGCCTATTACTTTTCGCAGCAAACGTAGTGATAATGAAGCCAAGTTAACTCATCCAAAAATGCAGGATAAGAGGAAATTTGGTGAAGCTCTTTTGTCATACAGACAAGAGGGAATGGAGGAGGCACATAAAGAAGCTATTCAGTTTCTGAAAAATGCCTTACAAGAAGGACCACCCCAGATTGACATTAATGAGGAAAGTCTACTTTCTCTCGAAAATGTAAAAAGGCTAATTCAGAGGAACTACAATGAAAATCCTTTAGCCTGGTGGGACAAAAACCAGATCGAAGCAACGTTGAAGGTAAAAGAACAACACAGATATGAGTTGGTTCGATACAAGCCGATACAGATGAATCTTGAAGATCGAAAAGATATGCAAAAGATTATCAAAGAGCATATCGATCTCAAGCTGATCGAAGCAGGTATTTCTCCTTATAGTAGCCCAGGGTTTTTGGTAAGAAACCATGGCGAAATAAAGAGAGGAAAAGCAAGGTTAGTAATTAACTATCAAGGTATTAATAAGATTACCGAATTTGATAGTTATTACATTCCAAGTAGAGAACACTTAATTGATTGTATTAAAGGGTCAAAAGTGTTTTCAAAGTTTGATTGCAAGTCTGGATTTTACCAGATTAAGTTAGAAAAAGAGTCTAAGAAATTAACTGTTTTTTCTACACCACAAGGTCAGTATATCTGGAACGTAATGCCTATGGGTCTTGCGAATGCACCTCAGATATACCAACGAAAGATGGATAATCTATTTAAAGATTATTTTGAGTTTATGTTTGTTTACATAGACGATATCTTAATTGCCTCTAAGAATATGAAAGATCATTTAAAGCATCTTGAAATATTTTCAGAAGCATGTCATAAAAAAGGATTAGTGCTCTCTGAAAAGAAGGCAATAATCGCGGTTAATAGAATCGAGTTTCTCGGTGTTATTATTGACCATGCAGGAATGGAACTACAGGAACATATTGTGGAGAAAATCTGCAATTTTCCAGATGTTCTTAGAGATAAGAAGCACCTTCAAAGCTTCTTAGGAGTGATTAATTTTGCAGGTTCATTCATTAAGGACTTGGCAAAATATAGAAAGGATTTCCGTCCTTTATTACAAAAGTATGAGAAGACCAAATGGAAATGGGAAGATATTCATTCCCAAAGAGTTCGTGAGCTAAAACAGGTTTGTAGTAACTTGCCAAAACTCGCGATTCCTCAAGATGAGGATCAGTTAGTCGTCTACACAGACGCTAATGATTTCAGATGGGCAGCAGTGCTCATACGAAAGACATCTACGGGTGAAGAACCATGTAGATACACTGGAGGGTTGTTTACAGAACAACAGGCCAGAGTTTGGCATATTAACGAGAAAGAATTCTTTGCTGTTTGGAAGGCCTTTAAAAAATGGTCTTTATTTTTATTAGCTAAAGAATTTATATTAAAAGTTGATAATACTAACGTTAAAGCTTTTTTGAAAAACAAACTTGAATCCAAGATCGAAAAAGCACGTATTATCAAGTGGCAAGCAGAATGCCAATATTATCTTTTTGATATTGTCATTGTGAAATCTAATGAGAATGTTTTTGCAGATTTCTTAACAAGAGATGGATATCCTTGAAGCAGATTCCATCACAATACGAGCAAGGCATCTTAGGGAAAACCTTGAGATGCATTACAAGGCCTTTGAGGAACTAAGGGTAAGAGCCGAAGCGGTATCTTATGTCCAGAAAGCGGATTTGGACAAAGTCCAAATAACTCTACGTGCAGCCATAACTTCAAATAATGATTTATGGAACGCATTAGTAGATCCGGTAAACAAGGCCTGTTCACCATCGGTGATGCAGAAAGAAATATACGAGAGAAGTTCATTATCGATGAACAAACAGGGTACTTATATACCCAAAGCAGGACATCCTGCTGATAAAAGTTTTTCATCAGATATCGGTGAAAAGGCTGATACAACCGAACCAAGTGTTTTATCGGATTCCGATAAAATTATTAATTCGGAAGGTCAGGAAGCAATTCCAGACAACCCGAGTCAACCCAGCACCTCTGGGGTAAAAGAGGGAGAGGTTAACCTAAGGCCCCAGACTGGCCCTAGACAGGTTAACACTAATCAAGCTATTTCTCCTCTGCAGGTATACCAAAAAACATGGGAGAAATTGATGACAAGAAATGGGATCAATCCAAATAGAATTACTGCTGATTGGTCTGGCAAGTATCCAAGACTTTGGATGCTCCCGGGGGTGAACCCTCATGATGTGCGGGAATGGTTCGATTTTGGAGCAATTGCTTCAATTTTTACTACCGCACCCAGCTTTCCGGAGATTTCCAAATTACCGGATTGGATATCCACTGCTGTGCACGATTCATGGCAGAACAACCCATACTTGGGTCGAGGAGATATACTGGAGCTAAAAATTATCTCTGCTGCTCCAGAAATCACAGGAAAATGGTCTCATCTAGTTTTTCAATTCATAAAACTACAGAGACCTGAGATGGGGGCGATAAATCGAGCCAAAACCCCCCCAAAAAATAGCCCTTTGGTAGTCGCCTTGACTGAAAATGATATATCTACGAGGCGAGCTTGGGGTCTTTGGGTCTGTCTCACAGAGATGGACAAAGTGAAGTATCCATTCAAAATATTTCATAACTCTGTGAATGGATCATTCCTGTTAAATTCTATGACAGGAACAACCACCGGATTTGCTGAAAACCTCTTTGAAAATAAGAGAAAATTAATCTGGGAAAACAAGGTTCCGGCCACGGAACAGACAAGAAAGAAGATATGTAATATGATACATATCGGGAGATGGGGAGAGCGTATATGCTCTTACTGTCAAACTCAAGAGAAACCACTGTTTGGACAGGGTTTCAAGATAAAAAAGGACAAACCCGACTACCCAAAGAAAAAGGGAAAAGGGAAGGGTTTTTAGAAAATAAAAACCAAAAATGTAATAAAAGGAAACGGGTCTAATTAGACTCGATTGTAAACAAGATGTACATGTATTCTACTAATGTAGTAGTATAGGAATACATTGTAAAAAGCATAGGATGCCAATTTCAGACAAAAGATAGTGGCCTGTCCCGCCACCATTGAAGAATCTGCATCCTGAACCAAAAGACAAAGGTGGAGGACCCCTCCACTAAAGAAAACCTCGCTGCCGACACAAGAAGACAACGGAGGTAATAGATGTACTTACCAAGTGGTGGGTGAGAAATAAAGAAGGCTGGCCCATTACCCACTCCTCTAGTGGAAGGCAAGCTGGCAAAGGCAATAATGCAACCTCAACAGGAGTACATTAAGGCCTATAAAAGGAGGCATTCAGCCTCAGAAGAAGATCATCGAAAATCCACACCTTCTCTTTCATTATAAGTTTTTCGAGAAATCTTCTCTCTAGTCTGTAATAGTATAGCTTTCAAGTTTTCCTGTTTATGGGGGTTTCCCCTTCACAAGTCTTAGCCATGATAGGTTAATTCAAGTTTCTCTTCCAATGGTGGAGAAAATATATATTGTAAAATAGTTTAGTTTATTTTCTTCAATAAACAAGGCTTTTGCTTTCCGACATTCTGTCCAAAAATTTTATAATTCTGAGTGAAAAATTATCCAGTAGTGCGTCTCCCCGTGACCTCCTTGAAGGCAGGTGGCCGTTGAAAAGGAGTGTGATCAGGGTTCCCAAGAAAATCGGTTTCAGAACCATAGACTGCGGGCGAGTGGTTGGATCTTTGATCCATAAAACCTGAACCGAGGTCCAAGGGAACTTAAGAGACAAAGACGAGGTATGATTTAAACTCAGTTTTATTTTATTTACGGAAGCATGTTGGGCCTGATATTGATCAGAGGGCTAATCCGGATCTAATAAGTATAAGGATTGGAAAAAGAAAATTGCTAATGGCATTTTGGAAATTTATAAAAGTCAATAAGGGTGAAATAGTATATTTCTTTGAAAAAGGGGTATAAAATATACATGTTTATATTGATTGTGGTAGGAAAAAGATATTTTATATGGAATATGATATAAAAGGGGATTGATTATATATATTGGGGTAGGATGGGATATCAACCCTTATTATTAATCCAACAAATATGATAAAAGTTTCCTTTTTCTATTTAGGGTTAGTTCCAAACCTTCAGTCATTCTCACCTTTTGCTTTCGTCCTTGCAAAATTCTTGTCTCTCTCTTTCTTTCTATCTCTCTCTCTGCACTATTCATCTCTCTAACCTTGTCAATTTCTTGCACTCTTTGAGTATTTTAACCTTGTCTTTTCCTATTAAATGTTTCTTGATTTTTTTTTCCAGTTTACATTGCAATATCTATAATTAGTTATTTTTATTATGCTAGGATTTGAAGTTGTGTAGCTATAGTTTTATTAATTGTCTTAATTTAATTTGCAATATGCATCCATGCTCAATGTTAGGGTTTTAGTTGTGCATTTATATTTTTTTGTTGGGTTTTACCAAGTTCCTCACATCATAATTTAAAGGTTTTTTTTTTTTTGCTTTAATATTAACAAAATTAAAATCTCAATTTAATGTAGCAACTTTTAAATTTTTGTAATTCAAAGCATGATTACCTAACTCGCCGATGAGATTTTGATGACGTGGCTATTGAAGTTCGAGACTCATTGCCACATTACACACATCCTTAATATTGAGCCAAATGTGTATTGCAAAAAAATCACAGAAAATTTACCCCTTTTTTCTTTTTTATAATTTCTTCATTGCTATTTTAAAAATAAAGCTAATTTAATTATGTATGAACTTTTAAATGTGATAATGAATCCTAAGTTGTGACAGCCACGTCATGAAAATCTGATCGTCAAATCAAGTCATCATCAGAACACAAAAATAAAAAAATTCATAGTAATAAATCGTGAGTTTTTATTTTTTATTTTTTTTTACTTTTTGACAATTAACTACTCTTTTCCTTTAAACACTGATTGTCCTAATCTTTGAGCATGTTGCCTTAGCCTCTGTTTTCACGAAAAGTCTATACTTTTCTGCATTATAACCTTTTTGGTTCTCTATTCTTTGCCTTTTCTTTTCCCCAATATTTATTAATTGCTTTTACTTTTCACGTAAATATGGGTTGAATTTATTTTCCAGACTCAACCTTTTCCACACATTCCTTATTGTATGCCCTATTTTATCTTCTATTTATCTAGGCTGATATATATTTACTTAAATTGAAACTTAAATGAAATTAAGTCAATTATGGTACTAGACAGCTTGTAGTTTCAAAAGGTATGGATGAATAAAGGCAATGCTAATTCAACCTTTTATAGTTCACACATACAAATAATATTTTTTTAAATTGAAAATTTATATCACGATAACTTTATTTAACCTATATTGACTTGCTCATTAACTATACTGATAGAAATTTAATATTATTTGGTTTGTTAACTCGTGAACAATGAATCTACTTGGTTGTATATTCATAAATTTCTTCGTAAATTTGGATTCGAGTCTATCTAACTAATTTATATTATATATATATATATATATATATATATATATAAATAATCACGAGTGTTTTGTGTTCATGATTGATGGATAAATTTGAAGCATTTTGTATCAACCACCAAGTAATTGATTAGAATATTGACTTGCTGCAGTCATGGAATTGGTTAGTTATAAATTAATTTACTAAATGTTATAAATTAAAATATTATTTTTTGACAAATTTTATCTCGAAGTACTCTCTAATTTAACCAATTATCATGTTTTCTTAGACTAGGAAACTTATGGATAACTAATGCATCAATTTCAAAATAATTGAAATATTAATAAATACTAATATATCGATATTCGTTTACTAATTATATAAAGTGTAGAAAGATCGAGAAACTTCCGATACATTGGTATCCGCTTACAAAAATCAGAAATTTTGTTTTTAGTTTTCTTCAACATATTTAATGGTCCATTTAGAATCAAACAACAAATTTCATCTAATTTGAACCACATTAAAAATCATTTTAGTATTATTAATCAAACTTATTTTTATATTTTTTAATTTATTTATCAAAACATTTAATTAATTTGTATTCTAAGTTAAAATTGTGTATAAAATTTTCCAAAATATTTCCTAAATCAAATGTTAAAACTCTGATTTTGAATATATAGTCCATCATTTGTTTTCAAATTTCTAGCGTTATCAATATTTCACCGATATCTCAATAAATAAAAAATAATATTATATTGGACCATTTCCAGATTTGAACAAAAGCAAGCATAGTAAAGGAGAGCCAAGTCTTTCAGAATTCATATTTTAAAAGGGTAAAATGAAGAGTGCAATAAGAAACCTTGATGACCAACTTTTTTTAGGTAAAAACTCAAACTAGCAAAACCGAAAGCTAAGGTGCGATCATGACCTAACTTCCTCAACAAGAAATACATTCTCATTTCATATATATATGTAACAAATTTTAATTTATTACATTATAGTACTACTTTATGGTATCCTCTTACAAAAATTGATTTATGAGATGAAGTTCGTTTAGAAGAGTCAGATTTAGATGACTGATTTGACTTAATAAGAAAGTTGAATGTATTGACGGTTTGATTCAAGGTTTTTACATAGATATCATATTTGGTTGCTATTTTCGTATATTGATTAAGGGGTGAATTGCGTCTATTATATACTCTTAGAGGTTTTATCAAATTACAAAACTAATCATCGAGTTAATTTGTGAAAATTACAATCAGACATCTTAAATGATCAATGTTTTAATATATGATCTCCTTAAAACTAAAAGTATGATATTGACAAAATTGAATTAGTTCAAATAAAATTATTCATGAAATCGATTTCAATAATTACTATGTGAGTTTTTAAGGGTTTTGGTTGTATTTTGACAAATCTTACCCTCTCGATCCCCAAATAAATGTTGTTTTAGTAAAAAAAAAAAAAAAAACAACAGCAGGAACAGTCTATCTCAAATTAGTAACGTTATAGGATTCAAGAAACATTTCGCAATATCATACCAAAATTATCCTAATTTAATTATCTCAAATTAAATGAAATATAAAATTATTATTAAAATTTATCTGTAATAATCGCAAATGAATAAGACTCTTATCAGTATCTTATCCAATTTCGTAATCCCTATGTAAAATTAAAAAAAAAATATTAGTTTGGAATGAAGAAAGTAATATCTACGAATAATTTCACAAAACCTGGAAAGTAATAACTGAAATTAGAGTAGGATTAAATAAATATGTAAATTATATTTTGCAAAATAATAATAATAAAGAAAAAGCAGGTAGGGGGCGGCGGAGGAGACAGGAACACGGCATTCGCCGCCGAGTTGTCCGGCCACTGTCCTTTTGTCTCTTTCTCCGACCAAGAAAGGGACGCCTAACTACCTATACTATCTCTTCCACGTGTCAGAATTCCATTGGGCAGCGTAGGGAGTACGGAAGATCCTGATGCAGCATGCGAATTCCATTTCTGGGTCTTATATTCCCTATATTCCTCGCATTACTTTTAATTACCTTTTTACCCTCTTCACTTTTCGTCCTTCTCTGCCTATGTCATTACATATTTCGCTGAAATAGATACTGCTGCCTTTTCCCTATTTTTTGGTGAAAATATTAATCCTTTTTTGCTCCACTTCTCTCTCTCCTCTAAAAGAAAAATTATTAAATTCAATTTCATTCGCCTCTGCAAAACATTAATTATCTTGGAAATTTTAATTGCTCCTGCAGTATATAGGTAAATGCAAAATCTCTCAAAATAGTGTCTACCTTATACTATTTGAGATTCTAATGTTTTAACTATTTCTTTCCATAAAATGATTTGCAATTCTTTCTTTTATCAATTGAATAAAATGTATAATAGTCATTTATACCACATAATCAAATGTGCATTACTTTTTTACCACAATGTAGTTTTCTTACAAATTTTTTTTATCACAAATTAGGAAAATAGACAAAATTATTCCTTTAAAAAAAGTAAAATAAATCACTTTTGAGTAATTTTAAATGATATGGAATAAAATATTATACGAATTTTGGCTTACATGAATTAAACCTTACATGAAAAAATGTATAATTTTGATGTCTTACATGAATTCCTTTTTTTTTAATGATGTCTTGTACAAATTAATTTTGTATAATTTTGATGTCTTACATGAATTCCTTTTTTTTTTTAATGATGTCTTGTACAAATTAATTTTGATGTCCGACATGAATTCCCTTTTTTTTTAATGATGTCTTACACAAATTAGTTACTTTTTTATTATTATTATTATTATTATTATTTTTTTGTTATGATGTCTTACACGAAAAAATTTTGTACTCAAGTTTAGTTAGGGATGGTAGTGGGCCAGGGGTTTCCCGTTCCTTACATTTGTACTCAAGTTTAGTTAGGGATGGTAGTGAGCCAGGGGTTTCCCATTCTTTACGAGGATCCGCCCTGAATCGGCGGGATTCCCCGAAATATATCCCCGTAGGGACGAGGACAATTTTTGTCCTGATCGAAGGGACAGGGCGGGGATGGGATCGCATTCCCTGCCCCACAGGGCCTCGCTACTTATATATATATTTATATTTATCTCTTATTTTCTTCCTCAGTCTTAAATCGCAGATTTCACTCTCTTTCTTTCTCTCCGTTACCGCCGTCTTGCCTCACTTTCACTGCTCTGGCTAAATTACAGATTTCACTCTCTTTCTCATTGTTACTATTGATCGATGTCTCGTCACCTTCATCCCCCAACACTATCCCTCTCTCTCTCTCTTCTACCCCAATCATTCACTGTCGTCGCCAGTTAAGCCACCCTACTGAATATTAGATTAACCCCTCTCTCCATTCTACTAATTGCTGACGGGGTGGGGACGGGGATTCCCGCGAATGCGAGGTCGGGAATGGGAACTGCTCCTCCGGCCCCACCCGCCCCGTTGCCATCCTAAGTTTAGCTTATGCCCCCTTCATTTATACTCATTTTGGGTACACTTTTTCTATGATGTTTAAAATAAGATATTATTAGTGGTTTTATATTTTAAAAATTCATTTTGAGCTTGCATGTGATCTTGGATTGTAGTAATATTGCAAATCACGTGTTTAAAATATTACACAAAAAACTTCAAATTATGATTAAATTCCAAAATTTAGTCATGATCCGTAAATAAATTGTGCAACTTACTTTGCTAAGATTGTTTAGATTTTGTTTAACCCTACCTTTGATATCCACAAATGGTATATTATATTGGACACAAGAGATAAAATAGTTGTTCAAATTACATGGAAATTTAATTCCACTTGAATTATCAAATTAATGTAAGAATGGCAATGATCGAGCATGAAACTCTATAGAATATATTATTAACTCATATTTTGAATCTCATCCCAAATTCCATCCTTAATAACTCTCTCATTCATGTGAAGGTTGTATACCCAAAACTCAAAATTCTTGTTTATTTTTAATTGTGAATAATAAATTGAAATAAATTTTATAAATGAATTTTTTTAATAATAATAATAATAATAATAAAAGTAAAAAAAATAGTATAATCACATTTAATATTTAAATATAATATGATTTAATATATTAGTAATTGAGGTTTGTAACCGGGTATTTCATGAAATTTGTCAAAACAATAAATTTACAAAATGGATATAGATAAACTAAATTGTATATAGAGTTTTTATTTTAAAGGTAAACTTCTCATGATTAATTTCAATAATAAAAATTAATAAATAAAAGAAATATATTTTAAGAAGATTAAAGACTTATGTATGAAATTGAAATTTCATGAATAAATGTATTTATATTATATTAATGTATATATCTAAAGATTATAATTTTCAAAAATTATCATTACTAATTTGTAATAAATGGGATGTGGTGGTAAGGAAAGAGGAGTTTTCATTTTATTTAAAAGTCAAATTAGTATTGTTATAAAAGTTAATAAATAGATCAATGAAAGACAATTGTATGATTAAAATTAAATTAAATTTAGGAGGAAAAATATGTAATCATAAGTTAATATGTGTGAAAGTTTGGTTTCTCTTTAGTATATATAAATAATTAAAGATTAAAAATTAGTGTTAGGGATGAACAAAATTGAACCAGAACAAAACGATGGATAAAATCAAAGCATTCAATTTGATTGTAATTCCATAAATCGAATTTTAATTTGATTTCGTTTGGTTTTAGCATTGAAAATTTATGTTCGAACAGAAAAGTCGAACTTTTATATACTTTTTTAATATTGTTATTTTCATTATCATTAATATTTTATATACTACATTGATATAATTACTTTCACATTAAATGATTAAAGAGTGAAACCTTTTTTCCCCAAATCTGTGATCTGTTGAATTTTATACATAGAAAGAAACTACGTGTGTTTATTATCATGAAAAAGAATCTAACACTTGATTTGTAAATGAATCATATCGATATGAATCAAACATTATCACGAGAAAATTAAAAATTTGAAATAATTGATAATATATCATTGTGACATCAATTTATTTGCCTTCCTATCAAATCCAGAATTGTATTCCATATCAAAGTTACGTATAGTGAAGTTTGGGAAGAAAGTTTTTGGTTTTCTTTGTTTATTGAATTATTAATTATTTATATTTCATCTTTTGTTCTTTTTAGTATTCTATGTTTAGAATATTCATTTTTTGATTCACTTGTCAAATAGACTCCAAATATTTGTGAAAATTACAATAAAAGAACTCTTTAACTACATGTTTTTCAATATAACTTTTTGATTGGTTTCTATGAGTAATTTGACTTATCACTCTTTTTTATCGATATTATGTTATCATCCTTTAAGTTATAAGTTATTATATACTTGTTGAACATTTAATCGTTAAACAATGCATCTTTTCGTATGTAAAAGTTTAAAAAGTAAAATGTGAAATTTAGGGTGTAAAAAATCCAATAAGTCAAATTTAGAAGATGAAAAATAATTTTTATCGATTTGAGAATAATTCTTCTGACATCACGTTAATATCTAACTCTAAAAAAATTGTAACTCACAATATAGAAATTGAGTTATAAAAATAGATTTGAGTGGTTGATCTCAAATATGTATTTTTAATAAAGTTTTAATGAAAAAGTGGACAAGGTTTAGGAAATAGAGTGGAGCAGCATGAAAGATAGGAGTGCAGGCTAGAGATATTGATAGACTTACTTTTGCTGATTAAATAAGACAAAAACGAATTATGTGCATTTATTTAGCTGAAAATTAATCGCAGCCCTCCCACTTTTCCTTTTTAACACTTTAACCCCTCTTCTCCATCCAATCTCCACTTTACCCCTCCAACTCAAACACTTAATTGTTAGACATATTCCAACTTTTAAAAAAACTTAAAATGTTGAATTTTACAGATATATAATTCCTTTAGTTTTGTTTAGGCTGATTACGTAAAGTCTAAGCGTGTCTAATTACTTTTTCCAATTCATCAAAACATCCTAGTATTTTAACAATCTTAGTTCATCTCAATTTATCTTTTTTCCTATAAACTAATAAAAAAAATTAAAATTTCTACAAAGAGAGAGAAAATTTAAGATTTATTATAACGATTTTTTGATTTTATTTGGTTATTTATTGTAATAAAACATTGTGTGTTTCTGTTTGTTTATATGTAGGTGTTTCTTTGAGAAAGGCTTTAATATATAATATGAAATGTCTCACAGATTTAATTTCACAAATCATATCTGGTAAAATAAACATTCTTATAAAAATAAATTATTAGATTGTAAATAATGAAATTCTATTTCATATAACTATATTTCTAAAGGGCCACCTTTTGGTTTCCACCTTCAAACTTGCTTCCAAGTTTAAATTCTATATTTAGATGATATTCTTCATTCAATTCATATTTCATTTATAGAAAAAAAATAAAAATATATAGAGGGGGGGGGGGGGGGATAGAGAAAATAACTCAATCACCATAAAAAAGAGAAAGACAAGGAGAAAAGTGTAATTCCACAAAGCAGCAACAAAAGAAGCATGTTTGTTATTTGAACACAAACAAATTGCAAACATCCTATTCAACCATATAAATCACCCCCACACTTTCACACATTCTTCTTCACCTTCTCTCTCTCTTCAATGGCGGATTTCGCATACTCACTCATCCTCTTCTCTCTCCTCTCCACCTCCGTCTTGTCGCAGCCGCCCCTCAACTCGGCCGAGCAGGATTCTGTATACCGAGTTCTCGAGTCCATCAACTCAGCCATCCCATGGCGCACCCTTTTCCCCGACGATCTCTGCTCCTCAGCCCCACACGGCGTCGTTTGCGACTACTTCTCCCCCACCACCACCGCCGCCGCCGTGCCCCACATCACTGAGCTCAGCTTCGGATACATCTCCGACTACTCCCCAAACCCACCCTGCAACCCCACCTCCACCCTAGACCCTTCCCTTCTCTCTCCTCTCTCTCACCTCAAGAAGCTCTTCTTCTACAAGTGCTTCACCCACACCCAAACCCCATTCCCAGATTTCTCATCTCAAAACCTCTCTTCATCGCTGGAAGAACTCGTCTTCATCGAAAACCCATCTCTGGTCGGATCCCTCAACGGCAAAATCAGCAACATGAGAAGACTGCGAAGGCTGGTCGTGATAGGAAGCGGCGTCTCCGGCGGTTTCCAGGATGGGTTCAGCGAGCTGGCCAATCTCGAGCAGCTGACACTCTCAAGCAACAAGCTAACAGGTGAGATTGATACCAACATTTTCCAGAATATGAAGAAGCTGAGGGTTCTTGATTTAAGTGATAATGGGTTCGAAGGAAACATGCCAGAATCCATTGGATATTCATCGGAGCTGTTGAAGATTGATTTAAGCTACAATGGGTTTTCTGGGAAAATCCCAGAAAGCTTGAAGGGATTAAGGAGGGTTGAGTTATTGGATTTGAGCTACAACCATTTTGGCAATTATGGGGTGCCATTAGTGCTGGGTGAGATGGGGAGTTTGAAGGAAGTATATTTGAGTGGCAACTTTCTTGGGGGGGAGATTCCTGAGATATGGGGAAATCTTGGGGGTATTATGGGAATAGGGCTTTCTGGGGTGGGACTTGTCGGGAATATTCCGAGATCAATGGGGGTACAACTAAGGAATGCGTGTTACATAGGGCTTGATAACAACATGCTTCAAGGGGTTGTACCTCAGGAGTTTGGTGGGTTGGAGTTTGTGAGTGAGTTGAATTTGGAGAACAACAATTTGAGTGGGAGGCTTCCTTTTTCTCAAGGCTTTGTCTCTAAATTGGGAGGGAAGTTGAAGTTGAAGGGCAATTTGGACATTTGCATTGATGAGGCCTTCATCTCTGTTGCCCTTGAGCACATCAGAGTGTGCACCAAACCTAATATTTCCAAAACTGCCCTTTTCTATGAGAATTCTTGTCCCACTCTGCATCTTTCTTCTTTGCCATTTATACCTATTTTTGGGCTTTTCATCTTTTTGGGGGTTTTGAGAGCTTAAAACTAGTTGAAAATATGAAATCTTTCATCATGTAATTACAGCTTGGTTCTTTTGAAATCTTTATTTGGGAAGAGGAAGAGGCGTTTATGTAATTAGATTGAGCTTTTATTTTATTTAATCCAACAAATCTGTATTTCATTTTGCTACTTGTGTTAATATCATTTATTGAAAATGGACATCATTTTCTTGAAGATTTTCTCTTCATTCATGTGATGATGACATAGAAAAACATTCCTATCACAAGTATGAAAATGACCCCTTTTGTGAAACATTGAGAAAAGAAAGAATAGTAGTTTTGTGTGCCAAAAAAGGGATAAAATAAAATCAAGGCAATTCAGACACTGTTATTCAAGAACCTCTGCCAAAAACAAATTAATGGCAATAGTACGTATGAAATGATGCTAGCTAGCTAGAGACAAACTACTTGATTAATGTTTCTCAATTCTATGCCAGCTCTTGTACACATCTAAGGAATTGGCTAAATATTCCCAATGACAACAACAGAGTTTCCAAAAAAAAGAAAAAAAACCAAAATACATCATGCTCTATGGATTGATCATCATCATCATGTGAAAATTTTCCTTCTTTTTGAGCTCTTTAATTAGCTAACTAGGCCATAACATAAAGTGATAGAAAAACTAAATATCATAAAAAGGACAACATCATAACTTACTCACTCTTTCTTTACCTTCTCTTCATCTCATGCAGTTGCAATAGGATCCAATTGAGGAGATTCAGAGTTTATGGTTATGGATTCCTTATCCGGTCGGGCATCGCCACAAGTAGTCGGTTTGGATCTTGATCGCGTGGATCCCTCACCTCTACGGCCACCTTCACCATTTTGTTCCCTAGACTTCTTTCTCCGCGCTTTCTTAGCCGGATCAGGGATGCCCGGTGATGGTGAATCCGAGGGGTGATCCGACGATTCTTGGTGGCGACGATGGGACCTAACACTGCCTTCGGATGAATCCTTGGAGTGGTTTCTCCTTTGCCTTGATCTTGTCGACGAATCTTTCTTCTTAGGGGACGAGACCGTGCCTTCTGTCGATTGGTGACGCCTATTCGATCTTGGCACGTCCGGTAGGTCTCGTCCCGGAGATTCCATAGGCCTACTACTTCTTCTCGTATTAGAATCTGTATGTTGAAGACATATAGATTATATATTAATGTGAAAAAGATCATAACTAAGTGGTGAATGTTATACTCGATGGAATGTATGGTTGGTACCTTCAGAGACCCATTTGATTTCAGGATCCGGTTTAGGGTCCCCAGTTGGGGGACCCAGAGGTGCCGATTGGAAACCTGGTGATGTATTGAATTCTTTCATCTGTAGTGCACATATATATATCTATTAAATTTTACTAAATTTAATTAACCTTTAATTTCAGATACAATGAGCATAAATAACTCTTTTAACTTCTATTCTATCAGGTTGAATTTTTTTGAGTAATGAATCGAAGGAATATGCGATGACATTTTCATGGAAATCCCCAACCAAAAATACATTTTTTTAATATAATATTTGAACATTATTGTGCTTGGAAACACAAATTTGTAATAAAGAACATCAAAGTAATGGGAAAAAAAGAAAAAGAATGCAATAAAGAGAGTTTATGTATAGTTAAGAGGAAATGTTTGTTAACGCTACTTTCACATAATAAAAAAAAAAATTACACTATTTCATGTAAAAGACCAAAATACTTTTAAAAAAAAAAGGCTATAAATATCCTTTTGAAGTCAAATTGAGGGATTTTTTTGTTCAAAATGTTGGAAAACTGTCCAAAAAAAAAAAAGAACATATTTCCTCGTACATATATATAGGTAAAAAAACATATTTAGAAAATGTAAATGAATAGAAAATGATGGGAAGTGTATATAGCAAGACAAAATGAATTACCCAGGCGGGGGATTCAACCATTGGTCCATCCCATCCAATATGAGCAACATGCTTTACATCTGTGGGAAAACCAATCTGGATTTCCTCTTTCTTTTCTTCCTCTGCATGGCAGAGAGATATTAGAATTGATGTGGGAATTAAATAATATGTTGTTATTAAATTAGAAAATAGTACCAACCAAAAATGTGAGAAATGTATTTGAAGCCTTTGAAAATGCCCTTCATCATAGGCTTGGACGTCATGTTTTATTCACTCGTTTGTTGGTTTGATTCAAGAATAACTTCTACTTAGAGAAAATGATTGATGAGCCAAACCAACCCTTTTGTGAGGAAACTCTGTTTTCATCCCATGGATTTACAAGAAATCCATGTTTTTTATATTTTACCTCAATCTTCTTTATTCAAGAAAATGAGATTCAAAAACGCTGAAACATACGAATTTCCTCCTGCAGGGCGGTTTGACTCTTTTTTTTTTTTCCCTTTTTACAACAACTTTGTGAAAAAGATAAAAAGAATAGTGTCACAAAAAATGGGAAAGCTGATGCTGTTATTACAAAACGAAGCCTTCGCCTTTCAATGGCAATCAATCCTTGAGACTAAGTCACTGCACCACCATCCACTTCTTTTTTCTTACTATTCTTAGCTCTTCTTTTCTTTTTCTTTTTTTTCAAACTTCATTTACAACATTACCTTTTGAGTAATATGTCAATTTTTATTTATTAAGAAAAGGTGAACGGTAAGTTTGCCGCTCTCATTTAATTTAACCTTTGTTTAAAGTTGTTTTTCAGAGATTAAGAAAATATTTAATAATCTGTTATATTTATAAAATCACTATACCACCCACTTTTATAATATTAAGGTCGAGTCATTGGTTATACTTCCAACAAAAAAAAAAGTCGATTGTAAATACTACAAGATAAGAGTAGAGTTGGAAAAACAAAACATTTATTCTTGTTGGTAATCAAATATTTGTAAAGTAATCGTCAGTTTGAAATCCCGATATTAACTATCTTCATTTATGAATTTTGTAGTAATAGAAATAGAAATACATGCCCTATCAAAACAGAATTTGCAATTTGTGCGTCTCTTACCAAATAGGCAAAACTATAAGTATTTAACTACTATTTCCAATTCACACATTTTGGATTGGTACATATTTAGATATGATATTACGAAGTTAATGTTGATTGATAAATCGATTTCTAAGAAACCAATTAATAATTTAACAAATCTAACATGGAAATAAGGCGAGAGCATATTTCAGAACTGAAATATATTGAACTTAAATTGTAAAGACAAATGAACTCACAACTTCTTGACCCAAAGTAAATTTATTAGAAACGCATACTGCTCGAAAATAAATATAGATTAAACAGCATAATAGAGTTCCAGATTGTGAACTTGTCTTCAATCTGTCATCTAAGATGCCTTGAGACCATCCATACCAACACTAGCCTGTGTCAAGGGGAGGAAATATTATTAGTTTAATCCATGCTTGTGTTTTTGAAGATTGTTTGCTAAACCATTATTTATGCAGCATTTGGTTTAAGTTTTACTAACTATATTCGATAACAATGTCTAAAGGAGAGAAAAGGAAACACACAAGAAAGATGGCAATCTTACCAAGAACTTGTGGTTCTCCTCAAGAAGTGGAGTGAAAGTCGAGCAAAATTTATCGATGTCACTATAAATATCACCAGTTCCACCCACGACTTCTAAGAACTTTGTTCTATCCGGAGCAAGCTTCATAGCAAGCTGTAATTTCAGAACAGAATAAGTTTAGGGGGGAATGGAGGAATTTGAAACAAGTTTGTAAATGGATTTCAGTAGCAATCCAATGTGATGTGTTAGTTTTCCAGATAACTATTTAACAATGCATATGTAAAGAAAAAAAGATGATCAGAGATGCAATAATCTGGTTCCTCATCAATATGAATGGATTTCAGTCCAACGCAATGACATTCTCAGATTGTTTGAACTACTGATGGTGTTAAATCCATAAAGCAACGAGAACATAAGATGAACTATAACTTCATTTATATTCAAACTACAACTACTTATTTTGTCAAAGAGTTGATGTTTGCTTTGATGATGTTGAAAAGTAAACAAGTGGTCCACTGTAAGGCAATAAACTGACAAATAGTAAATAGAACATTCCTCAAAGGTTATCCCAGCCCAATTTAATTGGTGTCCCTAGTAAATCATGAACTCGAGACAAATGAGCATTCTAACTGGATATAATGTACAGATACAGAGTTTTCACCGTAAAGCTTGAACTGGCTAGCCAACCATGCCACTGTTTTAGAGTCTTGCTGTAGGAATCAGAACAAGCTTGAGACATTGGCCAGTCTTGATGCTGGAGTAAATTCCGGAACAACTCCACCAGGAAATCCATTGCCCTACAAGTTACATAATTCTAATTTAGGTCTGTTTCAAGCTGCATGGATAACATGAAAATTAAAATATGTATGTGTGTTAGAACATTCATGCAGTGCAAATTAAACTTCAAAACACCAGCAAGTTAATGAGGCACTGAGCAAAGAGAGGGGGTTTGAATCATTTCTACCTTGTCAACCACAAAAGACCATTGGTGCAACTGGTTGAGCCTTTGGCAGTCTTAGCATCAATTTCTTCTTGTATCAAGCTGTACAAGTGTTCATATTTTGTCGGGTTGGTCAAGTATTTGGTCTCCAACCTCTATGGTACAAGAAACAAAATGTCGTTTTATTAAAGAATATGCTTGTGAAAGATCTCTGGGAGTGTGCAATTTGGTTGATTAATTAAAAGAAATGGACATACTGGACAAGTATAAGAAAATATAGAGGAACAGTATCTCACAGTTATATTGCCTCCAATGTCAGATTTGACGATTGCCATAGCAGCTCCAAACTTGTCTGCAAACTCATGCAGTTAAGTCATATTCATTAAGTCCTTCGGATCACAATAATATAAAGAACCAAACCATTTAAGAATGTGTAGAAAAGTCGAAATCGAAGACCTTTAGGAACTCAGAAAATATTATGCCTGACGTGAAACTATAAATATGTGACCTAACAGATGCAACAAGCACACAATACATCACCAAACAAAATAATTTCACAATTTCTTTCAAGGCTCAGTGTTTGCTCAACATTTACATAAACATTTATTCATATTGAGTCATGGTTCAATTGTCCAACGAAGTCCCTTTAGGCTTCATTGGATCTAGTTTTGATCATAGATTGAGTATTGCCTCAGATCCAAGATGGAGAGTAGACTATAAGAAATCTACAATCAACTAACTAAAAGTTTAAAATGCTTGTCTGCAAGTAAATAAACAATTTGTCAACAATAATCAAATAACTTAAGGATCATGTGTAAGATATGGTAGACTGATGCTGATAAAGGCTGATGTGACGCAACTGATGGCCCATAGCTAATGTTAAAAAATAATGGTTATCACGACAGTCTATAAATAATGTGAAACGAACAAATGATTATCTCCTCATACAATTAAGAAACTGCAAAAGTCTACTTGAAAACGGTTTCTACCAAAACTCCAAGCAAATTACCTATAACAGGTAAAATAAGCTTGCATACTTCCAAGAATTGCTTAGTGAGCATCACTCCATTTTCTGACTTGACATGCTTCATTCCTTCCAATGCAGGGCCAAACACTGTCCCTTCCATTATGTTCTTTACTGCACAGATTGAATAACGCAGCCCTAAAATTACAGAGTAATAAAAATTAAAATAAACACCAACAACCACGGGGGACTCTCATCATCCTGGATTTCCATTTTCTCTGAATAATGTTAAAATCTTATAACCGATTAGAATGAATACTGGAATCAACCAGAACCTAGATCTCCAAATCTCAATGTATATAACGCACAAATAACTGGATCCAAAACAAACAAAAGAAAACAAAAATCTGAGTTCCATAGTCATAATTGAATGTCATAAGCTGATGAATCCATGGAGTTTGATCCACTCCAATGTTCTCACAATCTACTCAATTCATAAAAATAAAAATAAAAAAACGATAATATTAAATAACACCAAATTATACAGAAATCACGATCTATCATCAAGCAACAAAGTATTAAATCAAATAGTTGGCATAACTCGGGTAAATAAAAATCTGAAGTTTACCTGAGAGTGAGAGTATGATGGGAGAAATTAGATTTTAGAGAGATCTTTGTTAGTGAGTAATATGGTTTTAGCAGAGGGGTTCCCAAAATTGTGTAGCTTCAGAGGAACGCTGCTCTTTATAAATAACGAATCTTCCAGTTTAGTTACGTTGGAGTCCACCCGATAAATCCCCATAGAATCAAGATTTTCAAATTAGGGAATTTTTTATAAGGCCCGGCTATCCACACCTCGGGTTCTTCTAAATACACCCCACCAAAAAAAGAAAAAAAAAAATACAATATGTAAAGTTAATAATGTCCTTATCAATTTAATAAAATAAAAAATATAATAAAAAGAAATATCCAAATACATCCACCTAATTTGTGATTGCTAAACACATCATATTCTTCTTCTTCCTCACAAACTTCAATTTGTATCCAAAACCCTATTGCTCAGGTTCAAAAAATATCATGGATCAAAATAAAATACGGGATATGGACAATGTAAGTCATCTAACAGCGTTTTATCTATTTATTTTCCAGTATCGTGTGAAAAAAAAAAAAAATTGCGCAGCTCCCGATCGGCTAATATAGGCTGAACATTGAGTAGTGGGTTCGACTTGTATTGACCGAACACGTAGTATTATATTCTATCACAATCGGACGAACATATCATAAGGTGTTCGATCACAATCGGACGAACATACCATAAGATGTTCGACCGATGGTTGAACGATACACTACATGTTGGGCCCATAACCGAACACATTTTAATCCGTTCGACCAACCAGGGTAGAACGGAAGCCACCCCAGAACCAAAATGCGATGCAAAAAACGAACGGAATTAACGCATTCTCGAGTCTCGACAAATTAACGAATCCTAAGCACTTACATTGTATTTCAAACAAAATTACACAAATCTAACACATCAAAATTAGAATTTCCTACTCAAAATTGATAATTTCACTTATTTGGAATTTCTACTTTTCGGTGTGGATCCATTGTAGATTTTCAACTGCCAAATCGAGCTTGTTAAAACTTGTTCGATTAAAGGTCGAATAATCCTCATAATTTCGACCAAGATGGTAAGCAAATTAAGGGTGGGAGACGGCTCTTGCAACAAATTTGGGAGATAAGGTTTGTGTTTTGGTTGTGGGGTGTGTGTGTTAGTAGAATAATTTGTATTTTTATTTTATTTCATTATTTAATTATTAAGGATATTTTGGTAATGTTGTGGGATGTATTTAGTATTATGTGTATTATTTTTTAATTTTATGGGGTGTGTTTAGAATTTGAGGTGTGTTTAGAAGAATTTGGGGTGTGAATAGCCGGGCCCTTTTTTATATCACTTTCTTTTTTTTTCTTTATAAAGTAATGACTTATAAAACTGTTTCATGTATGAAATAGGCAATAACAACTTATAAAACAAAGTTTAATTTGTGAAAGAATAAGTTTGGTGCGGGCCCATGAGCTAAGATATATGCCCCATATCCGATTCGATTCATTATGGGCCCAACCCGTACCTTTGTAAATGAATTCGTTTTGATTCGTGTCATGCGAGGATCAATAAATTTCTGGAGTTTTTTAACACAATATTGTATTTTGAAAATTTATTTAATAAAATATAACATAATAGATGCAATTTAAGAAAATAAGTGAAGGGTGGTGGCGACTTCTGACAAAACTAACCGGTGGTGATCATAATCATTTTAATAATACATTTAATATAAGTCGCACTATTCGTGATGACTAAGTATATTTAATTATTTTAAATATAAGTTAACATGCGAAATGTATTTTAACTAACATATTTCGTATACTTTAAATATATAGGTATTTTAGCTAACATATATCGTATACTTAGATGTTAGTTATATTAATTAGATAATATTATTAGTTTTTTTAATAGAATATTATAACTTCAATTTTTTATTTGTTAAACAAATAAAATGTAAAAAATAAAGTTTAATAAAATAGGTGAAGTCGCCACCGGTGGTGGTGGTGACTTCTGACAAATCACATTTTTAATTAATTTTTAATAGAAGTTGTCACCACTAATTTATAACACTAACTTATAACAAATTTCATTTTTTTAATAATTTTTAATACAAGTCGCCATCATCGATAGCGACTTTAATTAATTTTTAATACTAGTCGTCAAAATCGGTGGCGGTTATCATAAAATTTAATATGTTTAACGATTGATGACGAATACATATATTTTGACAATATTTAATTTGTTACAAATTAATTCGTATATTTTAAATACGTAAGTGTTAGTTATATTTATTAATAAATACTATTATTCAATAATCATTTTGTTTGTAAGTTAATCTTAATTATTACTCCCTCCGTCCCTTAACACTTTGCACACTTTCCTTTTTAATTTGTCCCCAAACACTTTGCACACCCCAAAATGGTAAAATTTATCATAATTCTTACCCTCACAATACACACTTATTTACACATAATGTCATTACTTTTTCTCACACAATGTCATTTAATATTCAAACTTTTTCTTAAAATTTGTGCCCAATTTGACCATTATACCCTCAATCATAAAACAAATATTCACTTTTTCTTAAAAATTGTGACCAATTTGATGTGCAAAGTAATATAAGATGGAGGGAGTATATCATATTTGATATTAATAATAAATAATAAATAATATAAGATTGAAATAAACATATCAAACAACTACATATACATATTACTAATAATACCAAGCAGTTCTATAACGATGTTTAGTTATTTATTTATAGTTATTTAATATGTTTATTTTTCTCTTACATTATTTTACATGGTCTTTTGTTAATAAATATTTCAAATTACAATATTCTATTAAAAAATCGTTTGTTAACGTTCGTGAACATGTTCAAGTATTAAATAAACGATACAAACACTTTCTTACGATAAATAAATGAGCATGAACAACCTTCATTCATTCGAGCTTGACACGTTTACACACACCCCTATATATGATCTTAATAATATTTATTGATAAATATAACTAACACTTACGTATTTAAAATACACGAATTAATTTGTAACAAATTATATATTATCGAAATATACGTGTTTGTCATTGATCATTAAATATATTAAATTTTATGATGACCTCCACCGATTTTGGCGACTAGTATTAAAAAATAATTAAATTAATTATCCGGTAGCAAATTCTATTAAAAATTAATAAAAATGAGATTTGTGAGAAGTCGCAACCACCACTGGTGGCAACTTCACCTATTTTATTAAACTTCATTTTTTACATTATATTTTGTTAATAAAAATTTGAAGTTGCAATATTCCATTAAAAAAAACCTAATAATATTATCTAATTAATATAACTAACACCTACATATTTAAAGTACACGAAATATGTTAGCTAAAATACATTTTGGGTGCTGACTTATATTTAAAATAATTAAATATACTTGGTCGCCACCGGCAGTGGCTACTTATATTAAATATATTATTAAAATAAGATTGATCGTCATTGTCGGTGGAGACTAGTATTATAAATTATTAAAATAATTATGATCACCACCGATAGAGTCAGTTTTGTCAGAAGTCGCTATCACTTCACTTATTTTTTTAAATCGCACCGATTATACTATATTTTATTAAACAAAATTTCAAATCACAATATTGTGTTAAAAAGGCCAAATTTCTCCCCACACCATCCTGTTGTGGGGTTGGTTCTATCTGACTTGCCCTATCCTAAAAGTTTTTTTTTAAATGTCCAGTGAAAACAAATTTAATGTTTCTCATGAACTTTATACATTTATATTAATAATGCTAATAATATACATATATTTAAAAATACAAAAATAAGTTCATTATAATTATTTTAGTTTTATTTTATTAGTTTTATTATTAAATAATTTTAATTTTTTCAACATAATCACATCCTTAATTATAATAAATATTTTTAATAAGATAAAAATAAATTGCTTATAATTAACTTACATTTATTAAATAAATAGATATACATTAAAATATAATATATATGTATCATATAATATATATATATATATATATATATATATATATATATATATATATATATATATATAATATATTGGGGTGCATGGGGCAAGGTGGGGGCATAGAGAAGATTGAGATCTCACCCCAAAGATCTCGGATCAAGTTGGATATCCACGGGCCGAGTTCATATTAACATCTCTATCTATGTATATGAAGAATGTGTGTATATATATATTGTTTTTTTCTTTCTTATCTTCAATTCTTCTAACTTTTTTATCTTCAGTCTTCTTCTCTCGGTTTATTTTGTCGTGGTTGTGAACCTATAATCTACTATGTAGACACATTTGCATTTGATAAATCAATTTTGTGAAGAAATGTGTCTTTTAGTATTATATAAAATTGTATGTTATGAGTGGTAAATTGACCCATTTCATTATATTCGTAATCTCACAAAATTCCTGCTGATCTTTTCTTATGATGGAACCCCAAGGTATACTAATTGGGATCACTTGAATTTCTATTATCATCATCACTTGAAGTATCCCAAGGTATATTAACTGAGATCACTTTTATTTCTATTATCATCGTCACTTGAAATATCACTAGTATAATTAAAAGATATTACCTGTTTATTAGAACACAAACAAGTGTGAAAAAATATGAGTATAGATCACTAGCGCATAGGATCACATGTAAAAATAGTTCGATTAAGTTGCATGAATCCTAAATTTGTGCACTTGTTACATAAAAAAAAAAATTATGACATCTGCATTTGATAAATCTTTTTTGTGAATAAATGTGTTTCCTTGTGTTATAATTATCTTTTTTTTTTTTTTTGTGAATAAATGTATTTTCTTGTGTTATATATAATTATCTTATATGTGTTGGTTATCTCACAAAATTAAATCCGTAGGACAATTTCAAACATGTCCTACTTTTCTTTCCAGTATCACAGCAATAGTACCAAAAAAAAAAAAAAAAACACAGATTAATGAGCTTTGCAACACTAATGATAAGAACTTGCACAAACACAGACAAGTTTAATCAGCACCAAACATGAACCAATTCTGAAGCTTAAAATAATAAACCAAACTACAGCTCGATTTATATTACACTATGGACAATTAGAATAACCATATACCGTTCTTTCACCAAACAGAACGGATGCAATATGATGAGCTTAGAAGGATGATGACTCATAGTCAAAATCTTATCTACACACAAAAGAATGGATACAAGAAATATGATAAACAGGGGAAGAATAAAACATTAGAAAGTGAAGTAGTTGATGCTAAGATATGCAACAGCTGTTATTGTGATGCTTTGGCCTGCACTGAAAAAGCATGCAATAAGACACACAAAAAGGTTGATAATCTGTATGTAATACAGGTTAAGGACGGAGAGAATATAAAGTAGGATGAAAGCTTGCCTTGTGCAAATATTTCTTGTGAATTTTCAGTGCCTCTTTCAACGCTTTTTTTGCATCCAAATTCCCGGTCAGTTCGCCCAAGATCTGGATAGAGGTTTCCAACAATGAAAAAGGACACATTTATTAAATAAAAAGTTGAAATAAGCAACAAATGGATATGCAGTTGGTAGGGCAGGGGAAGTAGTACCTGGACAACATCATCCATGCCTTGAGCCTCTTTTAAGAGTTGTTTATTTTTCTTCTCAAGGACACTAGCAACAAGGAAAACAGCAAGAGCACCTCGCTGATCTGTCCATCCGGTCTGCAAATTTTTCCTCTCAAACTTTCCATACTGCTTAAGCTCTTTTTGACTGACTTTTACTTCACTTGGAGTGCTGGAAGAAACCACTTCTTTTGATTTCTCATATGATGAATAGATTTGCGGATTGTACTCCATTGCCCACATGACCTAAGTCACAGATTCCCCAGCAAATAGCAGTAGGTGAAAAGACATAAAATATAGATATGGTATGACACAAAGACCCATTGTGATAATGTATCCAATGGGAAAGGGGTTTACCTCCCACAAATACATCGCATCCACAAAAGAGAACTCTCTTCGGAACAGAACCATCAACATACGGATGGCAAATAAATATTCCCCACCATCCAGTTCCTCTGTTATTTGAAAATGTGGCCTTCAGTTATAGACATAGAGACACAGACACTCTAAAGAGATAATGGCATGGGTTATTACATTAATATATTATGTTCCTATAGCTATTGTCATGTTTCTTAACAGATGCATGCACTATAGTCTGCGTATTCTTTTCACCCCTTCTACTGTCTTTCTTTGGATCATGGTACTAACTTTTATGGGATGTCATAATTTATATACAGAAAAGAGGGAAAAAGTTTGAATCACCAACTACTTTGGCAGCCTCCAAGGATCAAAATCACTTGCAACGATGCTGGATTTTTGAAACAGTATGAAAAGTTTATCCGTATGTAGCCGAGGATCATCAACTTGATGATAACTAAATTTTAGCTCTCATATAGTAAATGGTTGCCTTACTTGCTAAGGGTTAAAGGTAGAACTATCATAGCAACTCCAAACAAAATGTAATTTGTTATTATTTAAAATGCTAACTTTAATAGGAAAAGTTATACCAAGGCAACAGGCATACCAAGATGACGATGGAGCTTTGGGTCTATAGCTTTAATAATTTGTGCAAGGGTACTCAGTTGAGATTGCACTCCCATAGCACTTGCGGTACACTTGAAATTTTCCCTCTTCCAAAACAGAAACAAGAATGAATCACCAACGCAAGACAAGCAAATAAACATAATCCATACATCTTTGTTGAGAAAGACAAAACAAAGTCCACTTATATAAATCTCAGAGAACAGTATACTAAATACATATTAAATTACGAGCACTATCACTCTCACACTTTGGGGGACAAGGTGGTAAGGCTCACATAATTAATCGATCTGAAAAAATAAAATATGAACAAGTGTAGTGATGAACAAATCTAGGCCATTTACAAATAAAATCTGCAAGAAGTTAGCAGCCAAGAGGTCAAAACTATTAAACATGAGAATGCAGGGAAAGTCTCCTAATGAAAGATTCTAACAATCTCAAACTTTTCCAACTAATTGCAGATTGCGACAATAATCCTCTTTATTTTATTGTTTCATTCCCATGAGGGACTACAAATATTCCATGTCATGGAAAGAGTTCATCTATAAGCTACCATTCAAGATTCAACAATGCATCTTGTTCTCTACTAGGTAATTGGCATCTGGAGTCTCCATGTAGAAAGTGGGATAGTTCACTAGTGCTAGGAAATCTACTTAGGAATCATCAGCTAAACACTTGCTATTTGTCAGACAAGAGTAAGAGGCACTGCTAGGGGAAGAGGAAGTGGAGGTAAAGTAAACCATTATAAACTAACACTAATGGGACCTCTGAAAATATAATAACAAGAGGTATAGTAATAAATTATTAATTCATAGAATATTAATAATTCAATAAATATACATTTAATAAATTAAAAATGTAAGACGAACATGTGCTTGGTAAGTCCCTTTCTGTATTGGTATATTTTTATTCACTGCTGTGAATAAATCCTCCCTGGCTGACCAAGCCAATTTTAGGGCCTCTTTAGTCAATTAAATATGAATCAACACAAGTGTACTTATTCTATTACATAAAAAGTTATTTAAGATTTATTAATTTTCTTTATCAATTTCATTTAATGAATACATATTAAATTCAAGAAAAAAAAATTCATTGTGATTACATTTATTCATTTATATATATTGAATAAATTAGATTAAGACAAATATATTTTAAGTAACAATTCAATTTTAAAGTACATAATTTACTAATAGATAACATGAAGAATCATTTTATTAATTTATAGCATTATTGAGAAGTATTTCAATTACAAACTTAGGTTTTGTAATAATAAAATATAATAATCAAGGTTAGTAAGAACTAAGAAATAAAATACTTATAATATATACAACTGAATGGATTTATTAGGGGTTGATTACAAAAAGTAACATGAAGTATGACATTTTTTTTTGCACTTTGCAACCAAAAACCATTTTTTTGATCCAGTCAAAATCGAAATTTTCGTTCAATTTATGCTCAAATTGAGCTTGAATGATGTGGATATCATAAAACTGATTTCGGGTTTTTGCTTGGTTTGGGATGGAGAGTGTTTTGGGGTAGGATTATGTATATTTTAAATAAATCAGGACATTAATTTCGATTTTGGATAGAAAAGTGAACAGATAAAGGCCTAAGTTTAGGAAAAGCTAGTGGACTTTGGGTGCAAACAGAGAAAAAAGAAGTTTAGGTTGCAAAGCGCAAAAAAGAAAGTTGTTTTTCTTTCCATCAGTTTATTAATTTATAATATGGATGGCACCACCTAACTATAAAAAACAAATCTGGGAAAAATATATTATCTAATTTTATCAAAATGATTAGTTTAATTTTTATTTTTTAAGAGATTAATTTAGCCTTCAACCCACATTGAGACAATAAAAATATATTATATAATGTAAGTTACTAATTTATAGAGTATTAATCTATAGAGGTTACATTAACCGTAATTGCTAATTTACAAGTTATTACGAGATCAATTCATGGCTAGTCCAAAGCTTATAAGTTTCACTTATATACTTGTCTAGTACTTTTTTATTAATCATTTTCCAACTAACCAAGCTTCTTTCATGAAAACACAAATTAACTCTTGGATGAAAAAAAAAAGGGAAAATAATTATTTAAAATTTGATCAGCACTAACAGAATATGTGATGATGCATGATCTTTCCGAGTACAAAGAAACCTTACTAGTCTACGCATTGCACGCTCAAAGCACCAGAAGGCATCTGCTTCATGTTCAATAAGAATAACCATTGGAGAGCATATATCATTCATTCCTGCTCGAGGGAATAAAATAAACAAAAGCAGGTAAGATCTTCCACTAAAAGATGTGGTATGTTGGGTTAACACAAGTAATTACCTTGAACATACCCAATATCTTTGTCCATCCACGCATAGATGGCAAGAACATCCCAGAGCTTTGCTTGATTAGCCTCATTCTCATAATATGCAAGAGTGCGATCAGTCCGTACAACATCCAAACCTAGATTACTTATGTCAGCTATATAAATATAAATCAGCACTACATGCATACAACCCTTCAAGCATGCTGGTCAGAACCCATAGAAAAAAAAAGTTTCATAAATCAGATACAATAAATATTAGGAAAAGGTACACTCGGTAACATTCTAGATTCATTTTCATTTTAGAGCAAATCAAGGTGAAAAATAAGTTATGCCCAAGCACAAACCGATTTGAGGTAGGACAAGCTTCCATTGAATCTCTTTTTTGTCTGGTTGACCACGTTTTGACTTTTTAGGTTTGACATTAGTGTTATCAGAAGAATCTTGGACAGGAGTACCATCATCGTTAATTATAGGCGTCGTGATGAACTTTCCACTGCCAATGGCAGGTACCATTTGTTGACATATAGTTTTCCATTCAGCATACTTTTCCCTAAAAATAGGAGTAAATGCATAAGTGAATGATTTACAAAATGAATAGATCATTAAAGCTATAACTCCACATATCCAAAAATATATATGGACAAAAAAGTAAATGTTATGGAAAAGGTTCTTAATGCACTAAAAGGGTGGATAAAAAAATATTGTTGTTCTGTAAAGAAGAATAGCGAAGTGGTTAGATAATTATAAAATGCCAATGTCAACATAGTGGAATTTATGAGAAGATACCAACAGATCTTTTCCACTCACAAAATACGTGACGGCTCTAAAGTGTTCTCATTTGTTAATAAATGTTCATGCTATAGACCACCTTCAAACCAGAACTCATATCAAGTGCTCTGACAGCTTTCGACTATGACATATTGAATACCATATCAGATGATGACATTAGCAAGGTCGAACTCATAGGACTAGTTTGGTTCATCGGTTGGGATGGGTTTAGGGGTTTTTAACCCACTCAAACCATTGTTTGGTTTATGGGTTAAAGGCCCATGTCAATTCATGGCCCGGGTCACAATGGGTTACAACGTGGGTTTAAAATGGTGATTTTGTGGGACAAACATACCAAAAGAGGTGGGTTTATTTAACCCAACCTTGCATCTACAGTGGCATTTTATGAATAACCATTTCTGCCCTAATTCTATCAGTTAAATGTAGGGGTGGGAATAGATCGGGCTGCTCGACAGGGGCCTATTGCTCGGCCTACTATTGGCTCAGCTTGACTCGGTCTATTTGATAAATGAGCTAGGCCAAGACCTTTTGTTAGGCCTTTTTACAAAAATAGGCAAGCTCAAGCTTCAAAAAATGTCTTTAGAGCCTAACAGGCCGGCCTATTTATAGTCTATTATTATAGAAATATATAATACATATTTTTCAAAAATTGCCTTTATGCCTTTAAACAGGTTGACCTATTTATAGTCTATTATTATAGAAATATATAATACATATTTTTTAATTGTGCCCTATATATATGATCCATTATTCAAGAGTTCACACAGTCGCACACCCTTACAAACATCACCATCAACGCATCTATTCACACGTGACACAACACAAGCAAATCCATTCCTCCCACCTTCAACTACTGTCACCAAAAACCCATCTTCATCCTTCACAAAGAATTGAGACACATAATATATTGATCACTTATCTTCATCCTTCACAAAAAATTGAGACACACGAATACACGTTTAAGGTAAACTATTGATCACTTAAATCAAAGTATGCATATCGCAACTGATATGATCGATATCGATAAGTTAAATATTAAAAAATATATATATATATATATATATTTTTTTTTGTAACTGATATAATTGACGTTGATAATATCGACAAGTCTAGATTTGATGGCATTTATCTTCTATTTTCAACGTAATTGGTTCTCATCATGCAAGTGTACTAAACTTGAGAAAATGACTAAAATTTAAAATGTAGCTCAAATTGCATGGAATGGATCATGCAAGTGTACTAAACTTGAGAAAATGACTAAAAGTACTAAACTTGAGAAAATGACTAAAATTTGAAATGTAGCTCAAATTGCATGGAATGGTACATTCTTGTATGTTGACAGCTTAAGCGCTAAAAATCTATGAATTTTAAGTGTATAGTATTGTTATGTTTGTAGGCTTTTAATAGACTTTAAATAGGCTTCAGGCCGGGCTTAAAAAAAAAAATCTATCATATATAATAGACCAGACTTAGGCCTTATATTTAAAATTCAGGCTTGGACCGATCACAAAATAGCACAGCCTAGCCTAACCTATTTCCACCCCTAGTAAATGACTGAAAAAAATTGGACCAAATAATAGAAATGCCTATATTGAAATTCAAGAAAAATAATTCTCACTATCTGGCTATCTCTAGAACTCCATTTCACAGCAGAAAAAATGGGGCTTTGGCTGTGTGCAAGCAATGGAGCTACTAAAAACATGGGGAAGCTTTGGCCTTTCGATTCCAGCCTTATTTTACAGGAATTTGTCAGCAAAAGATCTCATCCAACGTGGAAAATCGAGGGAAAAAAATGTATTTTGGTGAAATCAAGTTTGAATCGAACTCAGTTGCATAAAACTGATTTGAGGATTTGAAAGAGTTATTGAAAAGGAGTGTTTGATACAAGTTTCGCATATTTTGGTTAAAATTTGGGTAAAATCAATTTCTTTGAGAGCTTGGGGGCTATGGAGTTTTATCGGGGAGGGAGGCGGTGGCATTTGGTGGTTTGGGAGGGATTCTTGGCTGTGGTCTGCTCAAAAGTGAATGGGTAATGATTTCTTGGTTGATTTCCATCCGATTGTGGGGGTCTTGGTAAAGATGCGTGTTTAGGAAATTATCTGATGGTGGAGGAGCAACAGCCAACGATGGTGGCTGTGAGATGGGGAAGATTAATTTTAATTAACCTAATATCCAACCTTCAAACCAAACATATAAATTACAACAAATCACCTTTTTGTGAACAATACAAACTCACCACAACGTAACAATTTTAAAAAAATCCAACTATCAAACCAAACGAGCCCATAAGGTGCAGACAAGATTCAGGTAGAAACTGGCCTATGCCTCCCATAGTGTAAGTAAGTTAAATTTGGAAAAATCTGATATTTCTTCCAAAAGAAATTCAACTAAGGTCAGTTATCATATTTGACATTTCATATTTGAATATCATGAGTTGTGATATACCAACCAGATCAAGTTATACTCAACATTTTCCCTCATTCCATTCACATAAAATAGGAGAAACCAAACTTTTTAATATCATTTTCTTCTGTCTTGGGCATAACAAGGTAAATCAATTCTATTTAATGTTATACATGGCTATCAGAGATGAAATAACTTGCATACCTTCTCTGCTCCCTGACTTCATTTCTTTCATCATGTGTGCTGTTTGGATCAAAACAACCCAACAAGAACTCCCATACTGCCCCTTTAATAGTAGGATGAACCCCCTAATATGATAGCCCAAGGAAAAAATTGTTGATACTTCAATTATTCAATTTTGTTTGCATAGCTAATAAGTTTGTACAGCAATAATTGTGTGGAGCACTTTCTTTATGTAGAAATTTCAGTTAGAACTGCATACAAGCAGGCTAAGAATTTCAACCACCTTTATAGGTGCTCTTAAATGCCATTAGTTAATTATGCAAGCAGAAAATCCAACTTAGGAAAAAGAAAACTCACATCACAGTTGATAGTTTATTCGGCAATGCAGGATATAGAGCACTTTCGGTACCATTTAGTTGTAAGTTTGTTCCTCATACTACTGAAACAAGTTTCTCCAGGCCAAGATAAAAATATTTTATGCAACAAGCAGTTATAAATTGATACTTTTACTAATTTCTTCACCATAAGTATAAACCTGGCTGCAATGAAATTAGTGCCCAATTGCATGCATAATTTTAGTCAAAAGCCATGGTCCATGCATAGTCCATAACACATAGGTTCATAAATGGTGGGAGAAGGGAGTGAATAGCCCAAAGTAAGGAATTCTTGCCAATGAAAGCATGATACCCCAGAAAAAATCTGAAGATTGAAATCACTGATAACTGAAATGTGATGATCAATTGCCTTATTATGATGGTATGGACCATAATAGGTCCCATCCTTCTACCTGATTGAAATAAATATGTATAATACAGGGTTTTTAAGTGAGATTCCCAAAGATGCAATGCAACACCATATTCCTGATAGATATTCCTTGCCCAAATTTTGCAAAGGCAAACTATCACATCCTCTATCACAATAAAATACAAATATGAGAAAAGACATCAAAATGGAATTGCCTTTTGAAGATTCTTATATCACTTGATGACAACTATTTTGTTCTAGGTTTGATAAGTGATACTCCTAATTCAAATGTTGGCACGCGCATGAATGAATGGAACCTCATAAAGTTTAAACAAGAAATGCATACATAAAAATTAAATTTACCCCTTTCTGGATTCTTCTTAAAACACCAGCTATATCCAAATGGCCATCCACAGTAAATGCCGCATTCCATCTTCTTGGACTCAGAGTTTTACCCACCTGTCATTTTATTCAAGGAAAGTGATTATGTTTTCAAAATAAAGTGTACTGAAAGGACATAATACAATAAGAAATACAAGCATGGAAAAACAAGTAAAATCATTTGAATGGTCTTCCATGGATATTAGGGACATCCATGAACAAACAGCCTAAGAATACAAGATTCAATGTTCCCCAAAATCCAACTTACAGCTGCTGACATATGCACATTTATAATCAAAGCTAGCATAAGTACACCATAGTTATGTCGTCAGCTCTCCAACTCATCTGGTAGACAAATATAAGTTCAAAACTGCATAACTACCTTCTAAGGTGTTGAATTCATTGACGTAGAAGGAAAAATATTTAAAATACATCAAATATTTTGTTTCAGTGAACATAAATTGCAATAAATCAACCACCCCATCCATAAATTAAGATAAAACATACAACTTAACTAACACATCAAATAAAGTGGAAAATGTGAGCAAGACACTTATACATACCCGTGCTTTAAAACGGGTCTTCGGAACATCAGCTTCACATTCAGGTCTAACAGGATAGTATGAATCCAACTCCTCAGTGGCCGAGTTAAAAAACAACATGTTCCTAAATGCGAATCAAGCAATCCATAACCATCACAAACATGGCTGAATAAAATAATAATTAAGAAAAAAAAAAAAAAAAACAGAACAAGAAGAAGAAGAAAGAACAATAACTTCTCTATATATTCTAACATTACTCACTAGACTCTAAATCAACATTCTCCACGAACACATATCAGCATTATAATCAATGGAGCCACCAATAATTATCCCATTTTTCAGCTGGATCAACTCAACTAACTTTACAAATATGGGACATACGTGACCAAATAACAAGATTTCTTCTACAAAAAACTTATGAAATCAGGCAAGAGTATTACTACATGTATATATGATTATACATTTACGCCATAAATCGTGTACCTTTAAATAGGCTTCTAAATACAATGGAAAATGGCAATCCAATTCGCCTATGAATTCTTCGAGATTACACCCCTACGCCAATAGTCATACAATCGGAGGCAAGATTAGGAAGATTAAAAATGGTGAAATTATAATTAGGGTTGGCGAGAAGAATGTAGAAGAAAAGACAAAATGTGGATGCGTAATTTGAATTGGAAACGACAGCCTCACTGTACAGCGGTTTCTGCGTCCACCACTTTTTATTTTCCCCATTTTTAGTATTTACTGCTTACACTAATCATAAAAGCCATGATTCAAAATACATTAATGACAAGAAGTTTTTTTTAAGAGTGTGACTCACGTGTTTCTTCCACCCTACACCTAGTGGAATATATTGGGTATGTCAGATCATGATACGTGTGTAATTAAATATTTTCTCACTTCAATTTCATATTTAAAATTACAAAATTAAATATATAAATAAAATAAATTGTACACGTGTCATAATCTGACACACCTAGTGCATTCCATCAGGTGTAGGGTGAAAGAAACCCACGTAACATATCATCAATTTGAAATTAATAATTATTATGTGTGAGTTTTATTAACTATTAACTCATTTTTCTTTAGGGATAGTGTCATATATATCAGTTGTATATATATATATATATGTAATTAAGTTAATTAAATTTGAATTCATACACTTTTGGTTTTTTTATTTAATTAGTAATTTTTATGTTGTATTAGAGTAATATTTATATTACATTAATATATTATTTATGTATAAATATTTTAACATTTATTTAATACTTTAACTTTAAAAAATAAAAATTCAACACAATGTGTACATATATACATTTATATAATATTATATTATTTATATATTTATGATTTATATGATATTATTTATACATTTATGTAATATATAAAGATACAACAAACATGTATGAGTGCGTGAGAGCATTTAAAGATTATAGACCTATTATTCTAAAGTAATTTCCTCTTCAAGTTTATTATGAAGGTCCTTTCGATTGGCTTGGGTGATATCATGAGCTCTCTCATATCGGAATCGCACTTTGATTTCATCCAGGGTAGAATGATTCACAATCACATTGATTTGGCTTCGAAAGGCTTCAATGTCCTCAATGGAAAGTAATTCGGTCGAGATATTAGGAAAGCTTTTGAAACTCTAAATTAGGATTTTTTTTGTTTACAACTTTGAGAAGATTTGCCTTTTCGGAGATCATTATCACTTGGATCAAAGCTATCGTAGGCTCTGCTCGTATCTCCATTCTTTATACAATGGTCTGCCGATAGGTTATTTTGGGGTGTGAAAGAGGTGTAAAATAGGGTGATCCACTATCCTCACTGCTTTTAGTTTAGATTTAATTATTTTTATCAGAGCTTGATGTAGTTGTTAATTAATTTGGATCGTAACTAATTTAGTTAATAACTAATCAATTAAATTGGAAAAATATGGACTTTTTCTACAGTTTCATGTTTATTTTAAGATTAAATATTTGAATATATAAGATGATATTTCTAGCCTATGATCAATGTTGCTTATTCACTCTTGTTTTATTTGATTGTTTGCTTAGCTAGTTTAGCTTCGTTAGTTTAGTAGATAATCAAAAAATCCCTTTGATTTGTTTTAAACTCAAAATAATTAAGTCATGTTTCTTGAGGATTGACCTTATTTGCCGTTGTAGTAATTCATTTGCTCATTTCAGAGTAGGAATTTATTTTTATTGATTTGATATACCATCAATCAGGCCGGTATGGTCTGATCTTCCTCACAAGATATGTCCAAAACCACTTTGTGTAGGACTTATCTTGGTCGGTCTCATTCTAGTTAGTTAAGTCCTGCTCTAGTCTTTCCTAGTGAGGTTTGTGGAGCTCGATAGGTGTTTTGGATTAGGTTGTGTCAATCTAGTATGATCATCCTCATTTCTTGGACCATCTTATTTAATAAAAACCTTTATTTCAGGATATGATACTTTATTTAGTATTTTAATGCAGGACTTGTTCTAGTTGGCCTTATTTTGGTCAATTAGGTCCTAGTCTTCCCTGATGAGGTTTTTGGAGCTCAATAGGTGCTTTGAATCATATCGAGTCAGTTTGGTCTGGTTTTCTCACTAGACATGTTTAGAACCACCATGTGTGGGAGTTGTCTTGATCAGTCTCATTTAGGTCATATCTACCAATATTTTGGCCATGATCGAATTTTCAAAATAGTCTCCGAGAACTTGTGCAACTTCAAGCATAAAAATATAAATATTGAAAATATTTATATTATGGTAAAAAAAAAAGTTAGAATAAGTTCATCCTGACTTAGAACCAATTTCTAATTTCTATACATGGAAGACATTACTACAATAATCCTAAAAAATATATTCAAACTGAAACTTAATTTAAAAAGTTATGAATTGTTTTATAAAAAAAAAAGGTAATAGAAAATATATAAAGATGACTAAACAATAT
The DNA here is from genome assembly GCA_028654395.1 of Scutellaria barbata. Lineage (NCBI taxonomy): Eukaryota > Viridiplantae > Streptophyta > Magnoliopsida > Lamiales > Lamiaceae > Scutellaria > Scutellaria barbata. Next base: position 22,228,612 of record CM053649.1, read on the forward strand.
ATTAAGTTGGGGTTGAGATTAATTAAGATTGTAAATTATTATTATTCTAACAAGTTTTAAACTAATAATATACGACATTAATTTAAAGCAATTATGTATATAATAACAAAAATTAAATTAACAATCAACAGTAATAGTTTTTAAATAATTTTAAAATTAATAATAACACATTATATCTAGTATTAAACAACATTAATTATACATAATAAGTTCAAAAAAATGACATTATTTAAGAATTATATATATTATAACATAAACTAAGAAAATTCAATAATAAAAAAAATAAGAAAACTAAAAAACAGTCCAACGCAATTAGACTCCCACCGTGGCCATAGGACTTAAGAAACTGCTAAAGTTACGCTAGGCCAATTGAGTTAATTGTAATTATTATTAACCAAACTATTTTTTATATATAAATATATAGTGAAAAATAGGTCTTAAATAATTGTATTTTTTTGGGGCCTGAGTTGATCAATTCATTGGAATTATAAGAAGTACTCTCATTTTAGTGGGTTAGGTTTAGTTCTAGTCACTGTTGGTCAGAATTATGAACCTCAATATATTCTTCAAATTCGATAGGTCATTCTAATATGATCTTCCTTAACAGACATATCCTGAAAGATCTTGTGCAAAATTTATGTTGGTCAGCCTCGTTTTGGTCGATCAAGTCCTAGTCTGGTGTTCCCTAGGTTTCTAGAACTCAACAATGCTCTAGACTAGCACGGTCAGTCTAATCTGATCTTCCTCACTAGACATATTTTGAACCACTTTGTATAGGACTTGTCCCGAACTTTTTCTGAATTACATGTATATTTGTGCCAAAAACCTTTATAATCGTATATGGACCATATAAAAACACTGTAAATTTTACGGCACATAAATCATAAAATTATAGAATATTTAAACATTAAATTACGATAACAATAAACGTTACATAAAAATAATAAAACAATAATTACTGATAATTAAAAGACTACCTAAAAAATACAAGCACTAAAGATACAATAGTTTTCCTAGTAATTTTGAAGTCCCCTCCAAAACCCTCTATGCGGGGAAATTTGTCTAAACAAATCAAGGGATAATGCGTTTTATTTATAAAATTTTAAATTCACCCTACACAATTAATTTTTTTAACAATATCATTAAATACATAATGGCTGAGAGAGATTCCATAGAAAATATAGAAATGATAAATTTCATAATAAAACTTAATTTATATATTAATTTTTAATTTTGATTTTAAAATATTTTAATAAGAGATTTAATTTAACTTTTTTTTTCTCAATTTGAGAATTAAAAATTGAATGTAGTTCTCAATTCAAGATAAAATTTCATTTTATTTTTACTTTTTATTTATATTTATAGTTATATATTTATTAATATTTCAATATGTATTCATATTTGAAAAAAATTAAGATAAGTTAGTACACTTTAAGAATAATCTTTATCCGATTTGTATTAATTTATATAAAAAAGAAAAAAAAAGAAAAATGTTATTAGTTCAATTCATAAAATATAATCTAATTAATCTGATTAATATTAAAATTTATTTTCTATTCTATTATTCATAAAATTAAGAAAATAAATGAATCTTAATGTTATGAATTGCATTAATTATATATATATAAATATACAAGTCGAATGAAAATCGTTTCGAAATTGCACTAATTTATCTTAATTTATCTAAAATATAAATATATATTGAAATATATATAAATCTATAAATATAAAGAAAAAAAAGAAAAAAAAATTGAATTTTATGTTGAATTGAGAATTCAATTTAATTTTCAATTAAGAAAAAAGATTAAATTGAACTTCTTATTAAGAAATTTTAAAATTTAAATATAAAATTGAGAATTTATAAACTCTTAAAATTTAAATATAAAATTGAAAAATAATTTATAAAGTGAATTTTGTTATGAAATTTATCCATATGTTAATTAGTCTTAAGGATAAAAATGAGATTCTTATTTATGGTGGTTGTATTAAGAAATTCATTGGGTGTGTAGAGAATCATTCATATTAAAATTTTGGATAAAACCATGGTGGGAATATCCACATTTTATTAATTTTCTAAACGCACCCACCATTGGAAAAATAAAAATCAAATAAAGTTAAATTACTACAAACATTCCAATTTTACCCTTTAGTAAATAGAAACACAAAAATGATTCTAAAACCTTCTCCTCCATTCCCTCTATCGAATTCATCTATTTCTCTCTGTCCCTCTTACATGCAATGAAACTCTTATATAATGATAAAATATATCATGGGTTGATTAAATGTAAGAAAAATAAGAAAATCATATTAAAAAACATTAGAAATCGATAATACACGAGAACTAAACTTAGTTCAACTATACTCGACCGAAGATGAAGAAGTACAACCATCAGAGATCAAACACACCATAACACGATCAAGATCAAATGATATTTTTAATTAAATCGTATTTTTTATGAATTTTTTTGATTGAACTGTTCCTTAGTAAATATTTAATTTTTTGGAATTTTAATTAAAAAAAATGTTAGTGACCTAGAGTTTAGGTAGAAAGATAATTATTAGGAAGAAAAAGAATATGGAGTGAAAAATATATTTATTTTATTTAAAATAATAAAATTTTAGTCAATTGACTTTATTTATTTATTAAATTATTGGACGCGTTTAGAAAATGGTGGGTCTCATTATGCCAATATCACAAACTAGCTTTTCTTTATTGGGCATGAAATTATGTTTGGAGGAAAGCCCATTAGATGATATGATGCAGACCAGATAAAGCCCAACAAGCACAGACAAAAACCCTAGCCCTAATTCCTCTTCAACAAAACCTTCATTTTCAACTTCAGCTCTAACTCCACACTCCACCTCTCTTCCTCGCACAGATCGCCGCCGAATATGGTGAGCCCACCGGAACACACTATCTTCTCTATATTTATCTCTCTTCATCTTCAATAATGAAATGTGTGCATACGATTCATCAATTTCATCTCTAATCTGATTTTTTATCTTAATTATTTGGGTGCAGCCGTTCAAGAGGTACGTGGAGATCGGGAGGGTGGCCCTCGTCAATTACGGAAAGGACTATGGCAAGCTTGTTGTCATCGTTGACGTCATCGACCAGAACAGGGTAAGCTTCTCAAACTTTCCCGATGCAAGTTTCAGTTTTCCGGTTATAATCGCTCTATTGTTATCTCCTTTAGATGCTTTTAGCGTATGGATGATAATTAGGTGTACTTTTTGTGAGTGTTTTCGAGTTTTCTAAAGTTTTTTTGCTTGGATGCTAGGATATTTTCCCCATTTATCGTGAACTTTGGTCTAGAGAGTAAGTCTGCGTCTCTGTTACCACTTGTCTGTGGTTTAGGATTGGATTTAAAAAAAAAAATTAGTTATTAGTGATCTCCATTGTTGATCAATCTATGAAGGTTTATAATCAAAATGACCGTGTTAATTAGTAATTACCAATTCTCTCTCATATACATGTAATGGGTGGTTATATTAGCAAATAGGGCTGAGTGTGCGGGCACAATGATTTTCTTGTGTCACTAATTAATGGCATGTATGTCTGCTGCTGAATGCTAACATTTGAGCATCTTTGCTATAACTTTTGGCTCCATTTTGGATGTGATTTTGAAAATGTGGGGTTTTGGTCGTAATACTTCAGTAGTATTGTTAATGAAATATGGCTTTAGCTATTATTGTTTAGCTTGCTTGGTGAAAGTGATGTTAATGAGTTTAGAATGTGTTTGATTATTATTGTACTTGTTACTTTCTTATATCTGTTCTATGGAGAGTTTGTTTTTTTGTTGGATTAATAACTTTTCTGAAACAACAGGCTCTTGTGGACTCACCTGACATGGTACGCAGCCAGATGAACTTCAAGAGACTTTCTCTTACGGACATCAAAATCGACATCAAAAGGGTTCCGAAGAAGAAGATTCTTATAGCTGCTATGGAAGCTGCTGGTGTGTATTTGATAAAGAAAACCTTGCACCACTTTTTTGCATTGATAGGGAAATTGAAAATTTTATGATTTCTGTGGCAGATGTGAAAGGAAAGTGGGAAAATAGCTCATGGGGAAGGAAGCTGATTGTACAAAAGAGAAGGGCATCCCTCAACGACTTTGACCGGTTCAAGTTGATGCTTGCAAAAATCAAGGTTTTCTATACATTACACTATCTGCGGTTCATTTTAATTGTGTAATAACTATTCTGTGTACGAAATGGAAGAAACTGGGAATGTCACTTTTATTTTATCGAGGCTGGTTTGGGTTCATAAACCTAATACCTTTTTTTGCGTATTTATATTAGAACCCATCTTTACATATCTTGGCGAGACACTTGTTTGGAAGTTTAAGAGTTTTGATTTTTGACTTGCAGAGGGCTGGCGTTGTGAGGCAGGAGCTTGCGAAACTTAAGAAAGAGACCACAGCTTGAGAAAGTGTGCATTCCGGTTATTAAGAGTTTGGCTTATTAGGGATTTCAATGTCGTTACTTGTTTTGAATACACTGCAAAAGGAATTATTCTCAAATTTTGCCAGTTATTATTTGAACTTAAACCCCTTCTACTTCAAGGGCGCTGGTGGTGTTTTTGGATTTATTTGAATATTTTTCACAAGCTCTGCTGTGCTTTGAATGATATAATTGTTTTGCAGTTTTTTATTTTTATGAGATTGATAATTCATAACTTATAGCCACTGGAAAAATTTGCTATTAAACGATGTGTAAATTTTAGTAGATTCAACTTGTTTATTTCACTATTTTTCTGTATCAAATTTTTAATAGAATTACGTTGACTAGTGAAGTTAAAATGATCACTGCTTAAATTTTTAGGTAATGTTCTTTAAGACAATTTTAAAAATGCTTTTTGGTAAACTTGTTTTAATATCCATAAAAGGATGTAGTTAAAAAGACCTAGTAGTTAAAAAGAACTGTGGTTAGGTATTAATCATTGAAATTGTGTATGGAAATTAGATGGCAATTGGCAATATGTAATAAATTGTGCAGTTCTTTGAATGAAATGAGACAACGACAAGAAGTTTGTATACGTAAAATGTAAATACAAAACCAAAAACCATGTATTATCCAAATAAAAGAAATGCAATTGAGACTGTAATTCTAGAGAAAATCTTCATTACCATATAATTAATTATGGATAAATTTTAAGATCCAATTTATAGATTAATTTTCAATTTTAAATTCAAAATTTAAAATTTCTCAATTAGGGGCTCAATTTTTCATTTTTTCTCAATTTAAGGCTTGAAAATTAAATTGAGTTCTCAATTAATGACAAAATTTCATTTTCATTTTCTTTATATCTATATTTATAATTTATTTATATTTTAATATATATATATAGTTTAGATAAATTAAGACAAATTTGTACAATTTAGAAACTATCTTTATCCGACTTGTATTAATATATATATATATATATAATAAATGCAATTTAATAAATTAAGATTCATTTATTTTCCTAATTTTATGAATAAAAATATAAAAAATCAATTTTAATATTAATCAATTTAATATAAATTATATTTTATGAATTGAATTAATTGTATATATATATATATTTTTTTTCATATAAATTAAGATAAGTTGAATGAAATTTATTTTTAAAGCACACTAATTTATCTTAATTTACCCAAAATATGAATACATATTGAAATATAAATAAATCTATAAATATAAATAAAAAAAATATGAAATTTTATCTTGAATTGAGAACTCAATATAAATTTCAAGCCTTAAATTGAGAAAAAAATATTAAATTGAGCCCCTTATTAAGAAACTTTCAAATTTGGGTTCAAAATTGAGAATTAATCTATAAATTGAATTTTATTATGAAATTTATCCAATTAAGTAAAATGAGAGAAGTTGGCAATGTTATAAATTTACCACTTCCCTCCTAAATCATCTGTATTTTTATTTTTTATTTTTTTGGGTCGAATTTGGGGGAAAATATATATCATGTTTATTATTTCATTATAAAATCATCTCTGAAAATGGTTTCAATGAGTTTGCATGTGTGAGCCAACCCTTTCCGTATTCCTATGTTGTGTACTCGAGCACAAAAATTTCATTTTAAATTAATTTTACTCATGCAGAATTGAAATGGTGGTTACACCTATTTTTCGGCCAATGAGTTTTATTTATTTATTTATTATACAATTGGCATGCAAAAATTGTTTGGTTAGACAATGATTATTTGCCTCACAAAATAGGATTAAAATTACAGCATCGGTCTGTCTTCTACCGCACCGCTAGCCAACCGTGGATGTAGATTAGTGACTAATTAAAAGATTTGCCAGGTATTACAGATTTTCCTAGCTAATCACAATTCGATTTGAAGTAAAAAAATACTTTAATATGGAGAGAAAATTGGGTACTTTAAAATCCTATTACAAACATGTTTTGTCTTATTAAATCTAAACAATCAATTTCTAATATCTATGTTTGGGAACATTTCAATCAAACACTTCAAAGCCACCACGAATTTGCTTCCATCGAACGCTAGGATTTGTAGGGCAACTAGGATTTGTGAATTGGGATGGGAATTTAGATATTGTGGGGGTGTGATTAGCGGTGCATTTTATTTTAATTTAATGATATATTTATATTTATAAATGATATAATTGTAATGTGGTTGGGTGTGTATAGAAAATTTTAAGTTAAAATAAATTTATTTGGAGATGTGTTTAAAACGTTAAGTGTGTTAAATAAGTAGTAGAGTGTCTATAGCTCACCCTAAGTAAAATTGTGAATGAATTGATAAAATTAAAAACATTAACCAAAATAACAAAACTCACAAATGTTCCCATCTTTTTAGTCATCGGACCCTAACTGTATGGTAATCACGGTATTGCCCAACAAGTGCAATAATAAAGTACAAGTAAACATAAGGAATTGAAAAATACAGACAAATTTTTACATTTTGAGAAAATGCTCTAAAATACTACAATTTGTATAAATGATTATTTTTCTACTATAAAATAGTTTTGTTATTTTTTTACCATAATTTAGGAAATTCGACAAATTTATTTTTTTAAAAAAATAAAAAAAGTCAGATTTTTTTTTATTAAAGATAACATGATATAATCATATCGTGTAATCTTAATATTTTTTCATAAGATTATACGATATGATCATATCACGTAACTTCTGACAAAAATCTAACCCATTTTACATTTTTTTCAGAAGGGTAAATTAGTTAAATTTTCTAAATTAATGGTAAAAATTAACAAAATTATCTTACATGGTAGAATATAAGATAGAAAAGTAATCTGTTATATGAATTATGTTAATAAATCCGCCATACCCTTTTCATTTTATTATTAATATATACCTCTTTATATAAAATTTTGCTAACAGTGTTTATTTAAAGGTGGTCATTTTCTTATAAAGAAAAAAGAAAAATATGATTATTTACCTACCCAATCCATTGAATAAGTATATAAAATCTTTTTTTAACATTTTTTTCCCAACAACATTAAAAACGAAGTATACTATATGCATAGATGATATGTAGGGATTGGAGTTGCTCTGCAATTTCATGCATAGTCGCAAACATAAGATATTGAAGCCACCTTAATTAAAATAGAGAAAGCATAATATGGATTAATTGGCAAAAACAAGATTTAAAAAATAAAAAATAAAAAGAAAAAAGGAATTAATTATGTAATATTGTTAAAAGTTGGACAAAGATTAAGAACAAAAACTGCAAATGGCGAGGTTCCACTTCCTTCCTTAAACCTTCCACGCACCTCTCACTTTCTGCAACTTTTACACACCGCGTGAGATATATGTATGTATATACATTCGTTTGATTGATTAAAGATAACTGAATTTCCTCAATTCCGTGTGTTTGATCGACAACATGAACCTCTTCACCAAAAAACCTACGGCCAAAGGTTTGTTGCCTTCAATTTCCCATTTTCTCTTCTTGATTTTGCTACTCATTTCGTTTCACTGAAATAAATCAATTTTCGCTTCTTACATATAATTGGATCGATTTAATTGAATTGGGGTCATATTTCCGCTGCGTGAATTCGTAATCTAATTGTCCATGAGTTGACTTAGAGAATACCTAAATTTTGAGTTTCGATTTTGTCTTTTGATTCTCCTCTTAGTTTCACTCAATTTTTTGGTGCTTGGTTTTGCAGAGGCGGTTCGGGAGAGTAAGCGAGAAATGACCAACGCTACCAGAGGTATAACTTTGTGTAATTTGATCCCACATTTATTCTTATGCTTTTTAGTTTTTGCAGCTTCATATAACTGTGTTTTGGGTTTTCTTGGATTGATTATCGAACTCGTTGATCGATAATTGGGAAAAAGAGTGAGTTTGATAATATTGCACAAAATATTGAAAAACAATGATCTCTGTAAAACTATTTGTGAAGTGAATTGCTGAGGTATTAGATTGTTTAATGAACTAAAAAGCCTATGCTACAGAAACTTTATATTGAGATTTAGTTCCCAGAGAAGTTAGAAAGCATTGATCTATGATTTTCCTTGCTGGTCCGTTACTGTTTATTTTTGTTATGTGTTACCTTCATGATCGATAAAACCCAAGTAACATTACACTGTTTTGGTCTGTGGTCTTGGTTTAGGTATAGAAAGGGAAATCAATACATTGCAATTAGAGGTACGTTGAGGTTTGAATGCAATTTTTATTTATGGTTTTCGTTCTTTTCTTGCATATAAAATAGGATAACTGTTTGTGATGCAGGAAAAGAAGCTGGTTGCTGAAATTAAGAGAACCGCTAAAACAGGGAATGATGTATGTTGAATGTCTGAATTATGCTGTTTGTAAACAATATATTAGAACTAAATTAACATGTAAGAAACTATATGGACCATTGCATGTTTTATTTTCCCCTACATTTTTCAGGCAGCAACGAAAATTCTTGCACGCCAGTTAGTCAGGCTTCGGCAACAAATAGCAAACTTACAAAGCAGTCGAGCGCAGATGAGAGGTATTGCGACACATACACAGGTACATAATCAGATAGTTAAAACCCATTAATATGTTTCTTGTTTAAGAGGCTCTAGCTCATCTGACAATAGATATAATAACTAATGTAATTAGTTATGTGGTTTTGCAGGCAATGTCTGCCCAAACTTCTGTAGCTGTTGGTATGAAGGGTGCTAGCAAAGCTATGGAAGCAATGAATAAGGTTAGATTAGAAATTGATGGAGCATAATTAGATACATTTGGACATAACAGCTTGCAAGACAAAATTAAAACCAACTGGAAAGCCGCACTCTACATACTAAGATTTGTGATGTGTTCAGTTATTCTAATTACAATGATGATTGATTGCAGCAAATGGCACCTGCAAAGCAGGCAAAGGTGATTCAGGAATTTCAGAGGCAATCAGCTCAAATGGATATGACTGTGAGTCTTAAATTGTGCATTTGTACAAAACAATATAAGCTAGCATGTGAAGTTAACATTTCCTTGTATGTGCTCCTTTTGTCCATGTAGACCGAAATGATGTCAGATGCCATTGATGATGCTTTGGATAATGATGAGGCTGAGGATGAAACAGAGGAGTTGACAAATCAGGTGATTTTATGTTTTGGAAAATTGCTGTTAGTACTTCTGAAATTAGAGCATAATATTTATCCATTTTAATCTCTTTATAATCATCAATAGAAAATTAATCGAAGTAATTCTCTTTTAGTACATAAGTGGCAGCTTGGAACTAAGTGTCCGCCTTTTAAAGTCCTACTCTCTTGTGGAAAAAACTCTTCTATGTTTATCATGAGTTCTCTTTTATAATAGTTAAAACTTTGATTAGGTACCGTAGTTTAGAAAAAAAAAAAGATTCATGTCATAGAAAGATCATTAAACAAAGAAAAACTTCAAATGTCCTTACTCAGGTTTAGGCTCCAATATGTCTATAGTGATTGATGTGGGTCTCAAATTCTGGGAGGGCTCTCGGAAGCCCCTCTAGAAACAAGAAGTGTATTAAAGTTATTGCTGAGGGTAATAAAATGGATTACATAAAACTTTCAACAATAGTTGCCTATCTAACGGCTGAGAAGACAAAACATTCCTATTTCAATTACAGTTGCCTATCTAACGGCTGTGTCAAAGAATGTTATTTGCATGCTGAAGCAACCTTCTCGTAAGAATATACATTGTAAGTTAACAGGGTTTTGGATATCAATGATATAAATATTTGAATAAACTCTTACATTTTCACGTTCCATCACCTAAGTTAATCTGCAACTTTTTAACACAAATTTTATCTACGACTTTAAGTTTTGGACAAAGCTATATTGGAGAACTGTTGTATATATTGGTTGATGTACGGAATTTTGGTTCTGAAAAAGGTTTTCTTTACTGTTGCACATTTCGCAATTGTTGTTGTAGTACATATACTCATTTATGCCAATGTACCAGGTGCTAGACGAAATTGGTGTGGATGTTGCCTCACAGGTTCTTTTTTTTTTTTTTAATAAACATCATACTTTTACTATGACTGAGTATTTTTTTGACATCTAACTTGCAAGTAAATCATTTCCCAACTTCTCAACAGTTATCATCTGCTCCCAAAGGAAAAATTGGTGCAAAGAACAGCGAGGAGGCTAGCAGGTATTATTTCTTGCCTCTTTCTTACTTGAACACACACACACACACCCAGCCTACAATATTTCTAAACCGTCATCTGCTTCGTATAGTTCAAGGATTGATGAACTGGAGAAGAGATTGGCTGCCCTCAGAAATCCTTGAGCTGCTTCTGGGAATTGCAGCTTCATATCCTAATTTGAATTTGTGTATATAAATTCTTCCACAGCTTTTAAGTTTTCCAGCACTTGCTTTGTTCTTTTGTTACCATTTCAGTTATGTTTGGTAACATTTTGGACAAAGACAGTGTGGTTGAGACTTTGAAGATACCTTATCTTGTTTCGTCATTTTCAATGTTGCATATCTGATTACGAAAAAAAAAAAAGGGGACTACTTAACTGCCATAGACCAAAATTTGAACAAAGCAATCCATAAGGTAGCTGGATCGCAAACAAAACTGAATTTGAGTAACTAAATCGAACTTGAGTTTGGATTCAATAGATTATGATACTAGCTCAGTAGGTCACGATCCTTACCGATTCTTATCATTCCTTATTTTATTATTTTATTTTTTACAGTTTGCTTGTTTGTACATTGTGTTTCTTATGGAGCTAAAGTGGTGATATGACGAACGTTGTTATTACTTTCTAAAAAGGAAATAAAAGTTTTTGGTGGTAGTGCTTGGCCATATCACAAGTTTGGCTCTCAATATTGGTCCTCATATATATAGGTGACAATCTGGAAAGGCAATAAAGCTACAAGGACTATTGTTTATAGCTGAAATTTTTATTTACCAACTACTTTGAGGAATAAATAGCTTGGAAGGATTTGGTGAAGAGCTAAAATGTGGATTAGGTTAACAGAAGTAGTAGATATGAACAAACACACTGAGAAGAGACTCTATTAAAAGAAGCCCTTCAAAATTCTCAATCCAACTCAATGTATCATAGTCTCTAAAACAGCCCTCTTAGATCAACTATGCTATCAAGAATCATATTTTGCACTGCAGTTGTTTTAGCCACAACTGCAGTTATACTTCTAGCTTTGTTCTCACCCCTACCCCACCGGAAAAACCACAATAGTCCCCGGCTAGCCTTATCGTTCTACATCCAACAGCCTCAAGTGGGCAGCTCAGCCATGCATGCGGCGGCGGCACCACCTGATGCCGGGGCCTTGATCTTCCACCGGACGCTCACTGAGGGCCCGGAGAACTCGTCCAGGGTGGTCGGAAAGGCACAAGGTTTCATAATCCCGGTTGAGAGTTTCGCACATTCAGCTTTCAATATCATTTATCTTACACTTCACACACATGAGCATTCAGGAAGCATTAGCATCCAAGCCAAGAATTTAGAACACAAAGAAACACAAGAGCTGAGTGTAGTGGGTGGCACAGGGTCCTTTGCTTTTGCTCGTGGTATTGCTGTTTTTGCTCAAACGTCTAAAATGGATGTTTCTTATCATATAAAGTTGCATTTAGAGTAATCTCTAGGATGAGGTGAAATCTATAGTTTTTTCTTCATTTTTTAACCTTTTTATCTACCACTTATTTTTGGATATCTTGTCAGATCAATTTTTTCTTGGTCTACTTTTCATTACATGTTAAACTTTTGGTAAAGATCAACATCCTCACTTGTAATTCATGAACTTTGAATAACAATTGCAAGCCAAATGGTTGTTTTTTTTTTTTTCTTTCTAATTTGATCCATACGATGATTTTATTATGGGTAATTACGCAAAATTTCATGAATTCTAGATTAATTTTAAATTACAGAAGAACTATTATTTGTAAAATTGTTGTTCGCAAATTACATCGTCAACTTCATTTCACGGTATGTAATTGATAAGCCTCAACAACCATAAATATATGGGTCTCGATGAAACTGCATCAAATTTATTACTAATTTAGTCACCCTACCGTTTAGTCATAAATCGAGAATGGGAGGTGGAAATAAAAATTAATATTATATATAGAATTGTCAATACAAATTAACACCATTTGGTGGGTTAGGTTAGGTCTTAATTGTGGCGGGTTGCCAAAATCCTAACCCATTTGATGGTTAGGAGTGCCGACCAACCGAATTATTTATTTATTTATTTTATTTTTATTGTTTTTTACTAAGAAATATATTTACTCCATCTGTTCTCAACATCAACCACCGATAGAAAATCCCGAAATTTAACACGCACACACACACAAATATAGAGATAGATATATACGACATTTAAACACGCAAACATTTATTATAGTTACACAGCTATAATAAACATTCAAGGATAGAAAACTCCATTCATATAACTCATCGATTCTTTGGATGAGCACACACATTACGTTGTGTTACAACATAAGGAACTCTTCACAAAAACGGGACCAGAAGATACTCACTCTCGTGGGAGGAGAAATGATGGATGTGGTCTACAACACGTCTATCATTTACAAGGGTGTTATAAGAACGATAACGTGAAGATATCCATAAAAATAGGTGGCATTTGTCTACTTTCACATTACCTTTGACAGAAACCATCATCTCAGCTACTTCCTGATAGAAAGGAATTCAAAGCTTCGTAGAGGATCATCACGAGTGGCTTTAGCACGAGAAATGGATGATGGTTTATTGCTGTCAGCACTGGGTTGAATTCTTTGTGTGGTGGATACACGACCACTGCTTGAGACCAATCTGCTGTTGAGTTCACCAGATGAGCTTGGTCTGGTGTTTGATATGGCAGCTCTCTTTGATGAGTTTCCATTTCTAGAAGTACGTCCCTTTTCTGAATCGAGTTGCTGAATTTAAGGAACCATAAAAACATTCTCAGATTAAAATTCCAACATTTAAAAGGTTTTCCCAACTATTCCTTACAAAATTTGAACAGAAAGAGATAAAAAATGTGTTTTTCCCTTGTAAATCATATTTTGCGTACTCATGCTTTCTGTTTTGTTCTGAGTTTTTGGGAACAAAATGCAGAAAAGTATGTGATCATAATAAAGATAAAACTAAAGCTAATTTTTCATGGAACGGGGAACAATAAATACCACATCCTTGGATGAGGGTACATCTTCAGTTGTCCGCCTAGACTGTTCAGCATGCCGACCAGAACTCGTAGCATTTCTTCTAGAGAAGGCTTCAACTGCACCTGAGAATCTATCCCGAATATCTTGCCCCACTGGACAAAACCAAAAAAAAAAAAAAGATATGAAATGAAATATTAAATATAAATTCTACCAGCGGATGCATATGAAAATTTCAATGAGCTTTAAAATAGTTGTAATCTGGTTCGGCATTGCCAATATATTTATTTTTGCCAAATATCTTGTAGATGAGAGAACAAGTCAGGATGCAAATGGCCGGTATGTCTTAAAAGTTACTCTCAAAGCAAAGGATGACATGTGACATTAGATTCAATTTGAAGTATCTTCACCAGTTCTCAGCATACCAAAAGTCACATACATAAGTTTATAATATTGGAGTAGGCATTTCAACACCAAATTTTTACTATCTGATAAACTGTTGTAAGTGATGTTAACATTGATTCACTAATTGGTGCAAAATTCAATATCCCCACCGACATTACACATAATACTACAGTACCGCATTAAATTACACCTTAAAATTGTGTGGCAATTGAATCCAGTTAATATGGAACCATTATCAATTCACAGCTTTGATGAGTGCACCTACCGCCAAAAAATATAAATTTAGGGTTCTCATATTTGCCAAAAAGATATTTATACCTGATGTTCTACCTGGTCTTTCACCAGATGGTCCAGCAACAGCATTACCAGTGGGATTCTGTAAGCAAATCAATCAACTATTAGGCACATGCTATCAAAGAGCACAAAGCAAAGATATTGACAGGCAAAAGCTAACCCTTGGTCTGGAACTTGAACCAATCTGAGGATACTTCAACATAGTCCAATCAAACACATAGTCAAATTGGTAACCTGCATCAGTGTTTCATAAGTGCATGCTGAATTACAAGATACTTTGAAGAAGTAAGCAAGTAATGAGCAGAAAATCTTTTCAACATGAAAATTTTGAAAGCATAGATGAAAATTTGGGAATTGAAGATTAGAACACACAACACAGTTACATTATTTATTACCTTCACGAATAAATAAGTCCCGGAAAAGCCTCTTCAAATAGGAATAGTCTGGCTTGTCCTCAAATCTTAAAGACCGGCAATAGTGAAAGTACGAGATGAACTCGGATGGATATGATTTGCATAGTACCTGTAACAATTACAAATCAGGTTTGACCTCTCAGGCTCTTAAGTATGAGAAACAACAATGTAGACCATCTAATCTAGAGAGCCCGAGCCCAAGATGGGAAATCCAGACCAGATTCCAATTTCATTATTCAAAATCACATAGATCACAGAAAGAGCATTATGAAAATCTTCATGTATATCAGCCACAAAATGGGTACATGTTAAGTAGTATTCAACAATCAAAATACTACAATTCCTTAACCTAATGAAGAACCAGGATCAGTCTAGAAAATCAAGTGGATCTAAAAACATAGGAGTAAGTTCTAGACAGATAGATCATATAAATCAAATAGAATAGAAAACAACTATTTGTTAGGGCCTAACCTAGACCTTAGCATACTTAAGAAATAGTGCATTTAAGACAAGGACAACCCACATAAAAATTGAAAATGACTTGCATGTATATTGACCTCTATAGAAGTTAACATTTTCTTCTCACTGATCTTATCATATTTCTGCTTTTTTGTGCCAGCTTTAAGTCCCTGCCAAGGAAGGCTAAAAGAGAAGAAAATGTTGGATTAAGTAAATGAGGAAAACTGACAAACAATTGTTAGAAAATCATTCAAAACAATATAGGAAAATGCAAACAAATATAGAAGCTAGGGATACCAAATATACGACCAACCTTCCTCTTAGAAAATACATTAGGACATAACCAAGCGATTCCAAATCATCCCTTCGGCTTTGTTCTGCCAGCCAAAAAGAGAAAACAAATCCATCAAGGAAACAATACCGAAATTTATAGAAGGATCACCTATTATTATGTAATACATCACTAACCAACTCCAAGATGTGTATTGACACTGGCGTAGCGAGCGGTACCAGTGAGATTCTTGTTTTCCCTGGGATTAGTCATTAAAAATGACATTGAGTACATAGATACCAGAGACTAGAATGCAGAAATAGTCGGTCAAATACAAAACTATATTGTGATAAAAACAACACCATGTTGTAATAAATTTTCATGAGCCATTCAAATGTTGGAAAGCATAAAACCAAGCTGCTGCCTTTATCTCTGGTTGAACATGTGGTCAGAAAATGTCAAATTCAAAACGAAGAAATGGGCCTAGTTCTTAACTTTCAGATCTTCATTTCTCAGGAGCATAAAGGCCCATCTGGTATATCAGGATTGGTAGAGGCTCAGAATCCTATGCAGAGAGTTATCAGCTCTACCAACAGAATAACAATTCATTTATGGACCATACGCCAACAAAATTCAATAAGAAGTCTTACTGTTTAGACTTGTTCAGATAGTCTTCTATTCCTTTTATATACCTTCTGGATTATTTTTCTATTTGCAATATCTTTATTTAATTCTCACGGAAAGAACAATATAAAAGTTCAGGCAAGCAAGTAATGCCACTAAATCAGTACACATATACTTAACATACACATAAGAGAATATTGCATAACTTCAACCCACGAAAAAGATGAGAGGAAGTACCTATATGGTATGTGCTTATGAGTCTGAAGGTCCCTATACTTTTTGGCAAGCCCAAAGTCAATGATATAAACCTGCAATAGAGACCAAATTGCCATTGATACAGTTGCCAAAAATCATGTGGATACAATTAAGCAAAAGCCACTTTGTGCCATTAACCATCTTTTAAAAAATTGGACCACTCATTGTGACTTAACAATTTGGAAATTGCCATAAAAATATCCAAAAAAAATAAAAAGGAAACTCCATAATTCGAATAGCAGGAAAATTAATTCAATCAATCAAAAAGACTCTAAAAACTAAAAGATTTTCGCCAAAAATTAAAATTAAAATCAAGTCAATCTAAGATAGTTAATTATACTGAATACTGTGATTAGTCCCAAAACAAAGTTGATTATTTCCCACACTAACGCTTTGTAAGATGCTTCATCATTCCTACATTTTCATCAACCATGATAGACGGTCCTTCCGTTACACGAGTCAAATAATATGAAGTGAATGGAAATGGAATACAAGAGTCATTAACTCCTGGGTCCAATATAATAGGTACTTCTTCTACTCTAGGGGATTTATTTAGATAGGAGATAAGAAGTGTAACTTCGGAATATGCTAACAACACCAATCTTTATGCAGCTTCACACCATTATATCAACTAAATTAAGATGGTGCATTTGAGAAAAGAAACCCAGCAAAGGAAATAGACTTATTATTGGAATCACAAAAAGATCGTACAGGGCATAATTTTGGTATGAGGGAGCATGTAATATGTTGGCAATACAAGAAAGCAATTTTACATTTTTTTTTAAATCATATGGTATCATTTGACTCTTACAGACAATGAAATCAGATAATTCAGGAATATTAATGTAAATGATTTGCAAAATATAATGAAGACAATGGTGAGTATCATGTGGAACAACGGTCTTCATAATTAGTGAAAGAAATAAACCGAGAGAATAACTTTACATTAATCCAAATAAATATGAAGCCTAAAATGATAGAAAGGCGTGCCTGGTTTGCTTTGCGCCCCAAGCCCATCAAAAAATTATCAGGCTTTATATCCCGGTGAAGAAATCCTCTTGAATGCATGTACTCAACCCTATTAATCTAAATACAAAGTACAAACTTAGTTATTATAACTAAAATTAGAATTTAAATATCAGGACCCAAAAGGAAGGATTAAAAAATCTCGACCACTTACAAGTTGATCCGCAAGCATTAACACTGTTTTCAAGGTAAATTTCCTGTTACAGTAGTTGAAGAGATCTTCCAGACTTGGGCCCAGAAGATCTATCACCATGACATTATATTCGCCCTCCACCCCAAACCATTTCAAGTTGGGAATGCCAGCTATATAGTATCAGAAGGCAAAACATTAGTAAATTCATTAAGTAAATTTAACTTCTGTACCTCTCATTTCGATTCATTAACCAAACTGCACAAATACATACAGTAACCTCTTACATGATATTATGAGAATTATTTCAAATTCAGAAAAACAAGGGATGATGGACGGCAGATTTCATACTATCAAGCATCGCAAACAAGTTTTGCAGCAAATATACAACCTCAGACAACCACGTCTAACAACCGTTCAAACCCAAAAGAGATCATTGCCCGCACGGGCTATATAGTGCACAAAAATATCAGATTAATAATAAATAGTGAAATATGCAAGACAGATGAACAAGGTATAATAAAGCTGCAGAAAACTAATGCATAAAACTTCAAAAAAAAAAAAAAAAGAAACTGTAAATATGATCACGAAAATAAAAGTTTATGGTCAATCAGGATGCATTGTGATTGGTACTAACACATCTGATGTCTAACCAAATATATATGTCTTTATGCAACTGTCAGCAAGTAATCTCTTGTGTGTGAGTGCGTATGTATGAGTGGGTAGAACAAAGCAACTTACTTCCTCCTTGGAGAAGCATATAAATTTTTGACTCATAGTGAAGTTGAGGGTGCTTGGTCTTCACTGATTCCTGGTAATAGCAGAGCCAACAAAAAAAACATATATTTAGTTATGCAGTGAAAATTAATGTTTCAATTGATAAAATAAGAAATAAACAGTGATGGGATAAAGGACTTGCAACTTCTCTAATTCAATAAAAAAAAAAAAATTGCCATAATGTTAAAGAAAGGTATGCGTAGCTTCTAGTTTATCCACGGAAAAATTTGAAATCAAAAGCTGTTATTAAGTTGGGTACAGTTTGTTGTAGTTATACATCAGTAAGACATAGAAGGTGTTGATCTTTCTTATGTATAATAATAATGTTAAATGGTCACTTTTCCAGTCAAAATCACTTCAGGATTCCACGAACAAGTATACCCTTGGTTATTTCCAATCATATAAAATGATTATTCTTCTTGAACAAGGGATGTAAAATACAATAATCTGTTCAGCTTTTTGACATGTTTTCAAACTTCACATTCTCACTCAGGGTAAATGCACATAACCCCCTCATGGTCTAGAAATAAAATTCCCTCGTGATTTAAAAACTAGGCTAAACCCCCTTGTCATTAACTAAATAAAACCCATATTCCCCAACTCTATCAATTATAACGCACGTGGGAAACACGAGTCCTTGTTGCAATGAGGAGTTATGTTTTTTATTTTTTTGGTGGTTAAATGTTTTTATTGTCCTCATTTGACTATATAAAAGTACCCATTGTCTTGTGGATGTTTCTTGCAATTTGAAAGTTCAATTGAATTTTTGCTGCTCTTAACTTTTTTTACTTCGAAATTTAGTATTTTCTTTAATTGAGCTCTCCAGCACCATCGGGCTTTCAACCTTCAAATTCGAAAGGCTACCGTCCAACGCCATGCCACAGTGGCCAAGACAGTTGCTGCTATTTCCATCACCAGATGAATCTCAGCCCCCACGGCATAGGAATACACTTTCCGATATATCATATCCATTACTGGAAGGTATAAAGCGAACATAAAACCTGCACCTAGGGATGAAAAGAAACCCACCAAATATTTCCAACTAGTCAACCTGGCGGGTTTATCGTGACTTGAACTCATGGCTAAGAGAACTGAACTCAGTGTCAAAAGCATCAGACAATTGAGACTCATAAATGTAATCATTTGCTTAACTATAATGACATAAACTGAAGAAGACAAGAAGTTGAAACTGTTAAATACAAGGATCCCCAAGAAAATGAAAGGTTGTTGATACTCAAGAAAACTCCGACCACCATTGACAACATGAAAAGTTATATTTTAAAACCTGAAAATGGCCTGTCGTTTGGTGGATTTGAAGAGATAGAAAGGGAGAAAGATGGGAGGAAGAAAATGGCAACCAGCAGACTGAACCCATGCCAAAACGCATCTGCTCGAACCGTTGTGCATGAATTAGAATTCAGAGATGAGGCTAGACGAAACTGAACCAAGAAACAGAATGGTGTAATTGATGATAAGAAGATGAGCGTCGTTCTTGCTAAATTTGGGGAGTTTGATGTTTAGGATATAAACCCCAAGTTCATTTCATTTTCTCTCTCTCTCTAAAACATTGTTTTTTTAAAGAAAGTTAACAAACTTTAATTGGTATGAAAGGCATAACAGGAAAGTGAGGAAAAAAGTAACGTCGTCAACTCATTTTTAATAATGAGAGCATCGACTTTATTTAATTAACGACAAGGGGATTTCATGCAATTTTTACTCAACAATGGGTTTATTGCAACATTGAGGGATTCCGTGCATTTATCCCATTCTTACTCATATGGTCATTTAAGGTACAAGATCATGAAACTAAGCTAAATAAATACAGATCCCAAAAAAAAAAAAATCTCAATAGTTCCAATTTATAGAAAGGTAATCAACTGAATATATCAAACAATCATACAGATGAACTACAACACTTATTTGCTCAAAACTTCATAAAACACAAAGAAAGGTGAAAGGTATTTAAAAAAAAAGTAATGGGAAACTAGAAGAAATAATACCAGCTTAATGGCTACTTCTTCTCCATTCTGTATGTTCACACCTACATAAACAAATAAATAAATAACATATATTTTGTCACTAAGAGGAAAGAAAGTAACAGTTATAGTAATCTAAAGCGGAAAACGGAGTTAACTAAACAATGAAAAAGAGTAGTACCTAAAAAGAGTTCACCAAATGAACCACATCCAATTTTTCTCCCAAGCTTAAATTTTCCACCCACAACGTGATCCATGGCAATCGACTCAATTGAACAAAACCCAAATTTCAATTAACACCTCAGCTCAAGAATATATCCGGCAAATTCAGCCTTAATCCGGGATTGGCAAAACCCGAATTCAAGCCGACAAACGTCCACAAAACGACCCAATAAAATTGCCAAATCGGATTCCCAAAAATGGATCCAACAAATCAGTAAAAGACAATATTGATCAAGAGGTTCTTTCTTCCATCGTGCTTCATCCTTGAGAAGATGGAACCCTAAATCGGAACCCTAATAACTCAGAATCCCTCCTCATTGATCTCATTGATCAAAATCCAATAAACAACCGATCAAAATCAAGCAGGTTATTTACACCTAAGGAGTAAGTGTTCCTTTTGTCTAATAATTACAGCAAATGAACGAATCTAAAAAATATGATAATGATTATTATACGAAAGATACAAAGGGAGACAAATGAGCGAAAATTGAGGGATTAGAAGAGAAAAAGAAGAGAGAGAGAAAGAGAAGAAATGAGTTTAGGGAGAGAAAAACAATGGATTTCAGGTATGTGCTGTGCGTATGTGTGGGTAAAAGCAAAATGGGATGAGAGAGAGAGAGAGAGGAGAGAGGAGAGAGAGGATTGATGATTGATTAATAGGGGGTGAGTGGTGGCCGGTGGGTGATGCAAAAGAGAGAGCTCTCTTTTCTTTTTTTGCCTTTCCTTTTTTCCTTTATTATTATTATAAATATAAATATTTGCCTTCCTATTTACAACTGCATCATCAAATATTTAAATAATGTCCAAACATAAATAAAATCCACCAGAGAATAACTATAAACAATGATTAGCTTCAATTTCATTCTCTTTTCACTTTTAAAATATAATGTAACCAACATATTAGGTAGGAAAGATAAGAAAAAAAAGGTTTAGTTATCTTATCTTGGAACTGTATTCAGTTATATTGGGTGCATGCTTGTATGATCGATCATACATTAAAAATTTTATGATTGAACGATTACTCATTACAGGAGTACATGTCAGGTGAAATTATTAATTTGAGCAATATTACTATGATTGAGTAGGACATTAGGTGTTTCCATGTGTATGATGGAAACAGTGAATATTTTTCTCTTAGAAGACGATGAATTCAAATTCAGTCAATCATTTCATAAATTTATAATTTTTTTATTAAATCTTACCTAAGATTTCGATTAAGTCACATATATGTTAGCATACAGTGCTCTCAAATTTCTCAAGCCCCACGATAAATACAATTGTCAAATCCCCTTCATTTGTAACGAATTTTCTCATTGAGGATCTTATTTCAATACTCAATAATGATTTTTCATAAATAAATAAAAAAAACATGTACATGTATGCATATTCAAAACAAATATTAAAATGTGGTCTATTATACAATTATATCATTTTGGAAGAATTCAGAATAATATTATAATATATACAATGCTACATTTGAAATAAAAAAAATTGAATAATGCAAAAATCATGTTAAATGTAATGAATTAGATGAAAACTTAGAAGTGATGGTATATGTGATGTGAAAGAGTTATGGAGAGAGAGTCACAAACGTGCAGACCCTAAATATAATCAAAGATGTATTACCATTTCATTCTCTTTATCCTATTTATGTGGATTATTATTCTATTGCGCTCATTATTAGATATCACATTATGCAATTTTGTCTTAATTTGTTGTAAAAATTAGTATATTTTCTTAGAGTTGGTGGACCATATGGCAAGCTTATTCTTCTCTACGCTTACCTTTTCATATCTATATATATTGAGATTAATATATCTATATATTTCATATGTACCAACATAATTGTAAGTTTCGATTAAGTGAAGAAGATGTTGTTTTGAATAGTCTTTAACATCAAATTGTTGAAATTTTGAAGATTAGTAGCCTTTAAGCATAATCAAATTGTCAATTCTTACTTGTCCGTATCATCCGACTCATACAATGAAATAAAAACACCGAACTCGCTTCCAAGTCGGTTGGAAAGGGTCTTGAAGAATGCTCATTCACACCTTTTGTTGAACACTTGATGAGGTCGATCGACCATCCAAAGGCCGACCAGCTCCATCTCTGACACAAAGGTGAGACGATAAAAGATATCCTCACCAACTCCTACCAACTCTCACAAAAAGGTATCGATGATGCTATATCCCATGTAAAATTACTTACAAAGCATGGTTGCTCCCCCCCTCCCCCAAAGAAATAAAGAAGGGATTATACCCACAAATCATTCCAATCATTCACTACTACTATAAACAGGCTCTCAAATGTAATAGAAGAGGTTGACAACTTGATAGAAGAAAATCCTGAAAAAACTATATAAACTACCCACTGTTCGTGTATTATTTACCGACCTGGGCTAGTCAACTCAAATTGAAAATATATATAAGCAAAGATCCCGAGGTCATTTATTTGCATATTCCATTCTCATTCCACACTTATCTCAATATTGATATTATTTATCTAAATTATCACTCAAATACATTGATTTTGTGACTATAATTATCATCAACGGTTTTTTTATGTCAACAAAAAACATTTGATGTAAACACAAAATATAATATATAGAAGATTCGAAATTAATAAATGATCGGAAACGAATTTGATATAATCATTTGTTTTGTTGCATTTGGTTTGATATGGATAATTTTTTTGAAGAATTGAAAATTCTTTAAATCGAACCAAATCATCCCATTTAAGAATAAAACAGGCAGAATAGTAAAGCCATGTGAAATATCAATCCATTAATTGTGACATAAACCTATAAAAAGATCAAAAAGATGATCATCCTAATCAAAAAAAAAAAAAATCAGATCAAATTGTATGAGAAAGGAGAGTTAGTAGAAGTCCAAGCAGAAGCAGTATACAAGCTAGTATCTTTCCATCCTAACCTCAATGTTCCATCTCCCTGCACAAGACTGTATCCATGAGCTGGAGGAAACATGTTGAGTATCAACTGTGCTTGAGCCATTGCATTTGTGCTCATTCCAATCTGCATGAACCCATTCCTTGCCAGCTCACTCCTCCAATGCCTATACTTATCTTCCCCACTTCGGGCCGGGCCCCCCACCGCCAGCACGTTGTTGATCTCCCTATGCAGGAGACAGTGCTCGACGCGGTGGCGGGCCGAGTCGTCCCCAGGCAGGAAAGCCCCGAGCGAGTCGAAGACGGTGGAGTAGTAATGTAGGGAGGTCACAAACCTATCTAGGAATGACCCCCCATGAGCAATTTCTTGCTCCACTAGTGTGATCACCCTCGGCCCGAGCCCACGGAGGAGCCTCATCGTTTTCCAATCCGGGCCGGTCGCGTCGTAGAGCGAATGTTGTAGCCAGTGGATGGCTAGGGTTTCGCCCCTCTTGATATGCAGCGCTGACACGTCAGCAATGTCGCCACATTTGGTGTCGACGGGGTGGAACTCGAAGGACATCCCGAGGCGCTTGGCGAAGTTAGAGAGATGTTTTCCGGTGTCCACTAGTAGCTCCATGGAGCTACCCATCCCGGTCATTCGGACCTGAGGCGGGCCTTCGGCCCGAGTGGCCAGGATGTGGAACAGGGCCGGCCACTGCAGGCCCTGCATGATGTCAAGGTCAATGATGTGGACCCTTTCATGGCGATGAACCGACTCGAGAATGGCTTGATTCGACGTAAAATGCGCGAATTTTATGAAAGGGGAGACATTGTTGTAGAGCTGGAAAGCTCCATGGATGGTCTTGATGTTGATAAGAGGTGAGCAAAGACCTATCCAAGAGTTGATGACTCTACTACACATGGCCTTGGCAAAATAAGCAACCACTCTCTCAGCACAAGAAGTGCCATAAGGAGACGCTATTTGTGTGAGCTCAAGGAGCATTCTGTGGGCCTCACCTAGGTTATCAACTGATATAGCAACAGCACACTCTAGCAGAAGAGTGAGAAGACTCATTCCAGACTCATCCATCATCGTTTTTCTTTTATTGCTACTTTCGCCATTAAAGGAATGATCTGTTTGATGATGATCATGGCAGCTCCACTGCTGCTGGTTCTGCAAGAAGATCGATCCCGGGGACTCGTCGGAGCTCTTCCTAGCTACTTTCCGGGCATCATACGCCGCCAGTATCGGGGTTTCCGATTGGAAGGTTCCGAGCAAGAGGGCGTCGTCGTTTTCGGGTAAGTCGTCGATGAGTTGCTTGGTGACATGTTCTACCCATTGGGACAGCTCACTTCTCATGTTCAACTGCTCTTCAGGCTGCATAGCATGGAATAATGAATATGAGTTTCTTTTTTCTTTTTCTTTTTCTTTTTTAAGATATATTGAGAAATTGATGGGTATTTGAAGAGTGAAGAGAGAATGAATGAAAGTAAAGAAATTCTGATGAGAATTTGGAGGTATAATAATGGAGAGAGTGAAGGCCGGCATAGTGAGACAGGGAGATGGAGACAATGGGTATATGACAAAGAAACACGTTGGTTTTGGTAGTGATATTATGTGATAATTATTACTAGGATTTATTTGTTTAACTATGTAAGATGTGTGCTATTTGAAGAAAGCTTTGATGTCATGAGAGGTAATAAAAGACTTGGAATTGACAAGTCAAAGGTTGACTAGGGAGTGAGTAGTATTTTATGTTACACTTAACCCACTGTCCAGATTGATATATCAAAAATTCAAAATATCTATTAATTTTACTTTTTTTATAATGAGGAAATAAGATCATTACATGTTATCAATGAGCATATTAAGAGTTGTTCATGAGCATTTAAGCATTATTTTTTATAGGGAAAAGGGTTAACTGATGCCAATTTAGCAAAGAAAATTCCAATTAACCTAAGTTGGAATGACTAATTTCATCATCGAATAAGATGGAAACAACACTATTGGGTCCCAATCCAAATATGGTGGAAAATTTCCAATTAAATTGAGGACGTGGGGATTTTGTAAATGTAGGCATGAATATTTCAGTTTATATTAAAGAAACAAAAATCCAAGGTTAGTAACTTATAAGTCTATGAATTTAACATTTTAGAAAATGAATATTCAAAACTATTCAAAAAAAGGGAGTGTGATCTCATCCTGTCCCTTCCCACAAACCGGATTCTTTTCTCTGAATATTTTTAATTTTTAATTTATTTATTTTGTATTTAAGTTTCTAAACTAAGTTGCTATAAACTTTAGTTTGTTAATTCTTTGTTCTTTCCTTTTTGTTTTGATGACTTTATACTATTATTTATGTGGTGTGACCTATTTGGGATTGTTGTTTCTTTAAAGCGATAGATTTATGTTGATATTTATTAATTTAAGTTGTTAATTTTTTCGAAGTATATAGTTAATTTATAAATGTTAAAATGTTACAAATATAATTATGTTTCTAATACATTTTTCATGAATCGGTATCATTATATTCATAGATGTTAAATTATTACTCCTCTTTTTATATTCCTTGATATGTAGTAGTTTTGGGTGCTTTTGACCTTGTTTTGGAAGTTGTTTAAAAGGAGAAGGATCTCCACCCGAGCAATTGAATGGACATCAAATCGAGACGAGATCAAGACCACAATGTTCGTGAAGAAGTATGTCTTGTCCACCACATTCATATAGTCACTCGTAGAATTCAGAATTTTGAAAATGGGATACAAACAAATAAATAATATATAATAGAAAAAAATTCATACAATAATATTATTTAATATTTAAGAATGTACAATAAAAATATATATGCAAATAGATAATATATTACAAAATATTCAATTAAAAGTTACAATCACAAGCTAATAATTGATCGGTCCAGTCTTCGTTTTTTATAACAAAAATTTATTGATTTCGTGTTTTTAAATATTTATTACTAAATATAAGGTTATTTTCTGATTGTCTTGGTTTTCTTTAATTTAGAAATATCATTTCTGATTTTCTAATTAAATTATTATTATATAATATGAAAATAATTTTATAATATAAATAAGTTCATGAATTTAATAACAAATTCACACGGTAACAATCCACAAACATTTCAAAAGAAATCCATAACAAATTTCACACATGGAGAAAACACAAAGTCTTATTTATCAATAAACATAAAAATTAACTAATGACTAAATCAAATTTAAATATTAACAATAGTTAAGGCTTTCGTGGGCATCATTTGAAAACAAAAGAAAAAAAAATATAAATAAATAAGAACATGCTGCCAAATTAAAAGAAAGATGTTTTTGTTTGTAATTTTGAAGGAGAGGTAGTGTAGGATACAAGTAAGACTATCTTCATTTATGAGCATTAATAGAGAAGAAACAGGTATAGGGTCCGACTACGTTGATCTTATATCTAAAATATTTTGTTCATACATTACTCTATTGTCCAATCATGTTTTATCTCAAATAGGGTACAAGTAATAGATAATAAGAAAGGGTGGGACTAAAGAGACCCATCCTTTACTAAGTACACTTTAATTTTAATTAAAATAAATTCAAATTTTTAATTTTATTCTTTAGGCAAAAAAAAAAATTATTCGATCATTATGGTCAAACATATTA
Organism: Scutellaria barbata; assembly: GCA_028654395.1. Taxonomy (NCBI): domain Eukaryota; kingdom Viridiplantae; phylum Streptophyta; class Magnoliopsida; order Lamiales; family Lamiaceae; genus Scutellaria; species Scutellaria barbata. The sequence continues at coordinate 22,255,583 of CM053649.1, forward strand.
TTGTGTGTTCAGCATCTTCTGGTCAAACATACTTTTACGTATTCGGCCCATCGGGTTGAAAAGAATTGGTCAAATTTCATCAAATTTTCATATGATTATCACATAATTTTCATACATTTAACTAGGTCGTGAAATATTCATCATTATGTTCGCATTTAATTACTCAAGAAATTAAGATAACTAACGCAAGAAAGGTGGAAAAACGAGAGAAAGTGAAGGATGGAATGAAATTTCACACATTTTTCATACAATTTTCACACGATTTCTTGTTTCTTTAATCTTTAATGTTATTTATCTTAATTACTTGAGGAATAGAATGTCAACATATTGATGAATATTTCATGAATCAGTTAAATTAATGAAAATTGTATGAAAAACAATAAAAATTAGATCAAACCCGACCAACTCTATTCTATCCTGATTGGCCGAACGCCTTAAAATATGTTTGACCACCAGGTGCCGAACACACAATAATATGTTTGACCATAGTGACCGAACATACAATAATATGTTCGGTCATAATGGTCGAACATAAACAACTTTTTTTTATTTGCCTAAAGGATAAAATTGGAATTTCGAATTTGTTTTCAATTTTTTAAATGAAATTGGGATATGTTTGATAAAGGGTGGTGCTATTTAGATTTTAAATTTCAAATTACTCTTTTCAAACACAATCTAAATTTTAGTAATTCAAAGGCCTCAAGCCCACCAATGGCCACAAGTCCCTGTAAGCTGAGTAAGAAAGGTTGGCTGTAGCTGTAAGCCTGAGTGAAGTAGAATAATTATCAAGCACAATACACATTAGCAACCAAAATTAATCAAAATATGTTTACACTATCGTTTATTTGTACAGACTTTGAACAAAAAAATTGGTTATGTTTACTTTGTAACAAGTTTCAATAAGAAATTGGTCACTGTATCGCTATGGTCTCAGAACAAAAAAAGTTAAAGAAGTTACTATCAAATGAATCTGCAATGGTCACCTCAGAGTAAACGTTTGAAAGAAAATTGGAAGCCATTGTAAGTCCAAGTCAAGCAAATGAGGTGCACTTGTGTATAAACCAGCCGGTCGATCTGCATTTGCTGAAGATGATGAACAAGCACAAACCCGATGACAAATTATCATGTTTATCCAGATCATTTGCTCAAAAGTGAGGCATATGGGCAATCAGATATGATATGGGCAAAACGTATGTAAAGCTTTGAAAATTTCATTGGCCTGCTGTCTCAGAGGTTTCCGACTCTTCCTCTGTTAGAAATGTAACACGGAAGTAAGATGATAGACGTCACACTTTATGATAAACCAAAAAAAAATCTAAGATACGAGAAGCATGAGTGTTTCAACTATGCAACTACTGAGTATTTGTCGCAGCCAGCTTTGAGGTGGCCTTCAACTCTTTTTCTTTGTCTCAATTTTCGAAAAAATATAAGGCAATGGAAAAAGTGAGACCATGCAAATAATAAGTCATGGATCTCAAATTACTATGTAGACATCACCTCCGGCCATTATTAATTGGCTTTTTTTTTAACACAATAGTTTGAACATCACCCCAACAAATGATAATTAAACACAATATGCATCAGATAGTGAGTCTGATGTAATTGAAGCTCGAGGTAGAGAAAAAAGAACCAGACAAAAAGGTCGTTGTGGAACTGGTCATTATTATTAGTAGTATTTATTTATAATTATTTGATATGTTTATTTCTCTATTATATATTATTCATTATTAATCAAACAATAATAATATTGTCTAATTAATATAACACTTACATATTTAAAGTTCACGAAGTATGTTAGCTAAAATACATTTCGAGTCGTGATTTATATTGACTTATATGTTAGCTAAAATACATATTGACTTATATTCGGGTGGTGAAGATTAAAATAATTAAGGTTGCCACCACCGGTGACGACTAAAGAGTTATAAACTATTAAAATAATTAAGGTCGCCACCAAGAGATAGAGAAAATATTATAATAATTAAGGTAGCCACCGGTGGTGGCGACTAAGAAGAATTACTATTAAAATAATATTTATGTCAGAACGGTGGCGACTTCAATTATTCTAAATACCCCATTTTTCACTACACTTGGTTAAAAAACATTATAAACTTCAATATTGTGTTAAAAAAACCTTATTAATTATTATGCTCTATAACAGTTAATTGCATATTTGAACGCACAAACATGCTATAAAAAAAATAGATGCATACATACCAAAAAGTGACTTGATTGTTGGCCTCTTTGATTTGGTATTTTTCTTCTTTAGTTCAGCTGGGGAAGAAAATCATAGAACGAAACAAAAGAGATCCAATATCAGTGACGTGAAGGTATGAAAGTTGAGTAGACAAGCTTACAATTGCAGACAATACAAATTGGCTAGAGACTTCTTCTCCTTTGCATATGCAACAATACAGATAAAATGAGCATTTGAGAGAGCTTCACATAAAATGATATGCAAAATACAGATGCTCACAAAAAACTCAAACGCATTAGTATGAGTGCATACACAATGCAGAGAGAGAGAGAGAGAGAGACCCATTCCAGGAACTTGGTAGTCGTTCACAATTTCGAAATTCTTGTATGTATACCCAACAAAGTTGATGTCTTTGGATGAAAGCATCTGGAATTGCAAAGAAAACATAAGCTTGAGAGCAAGAGACAGAAAAGAAAAGAGTTCATAAAATGCTGCATGCTCTAATGAGCACATCTTCTGCAATACAGGGGAAAAAAGAAAATACTAATTTGAAAAAAATAGGTAAAGCAAATATCAATCGGGCAAGTGAATTTGATAGATATGGACATCATCAGACAAAAAATTGCAAAAGTTGACACTTGGGCAATATTCCAAAAGAAAAGGTGCTACAAAACTTGCAATGTTGCTAGGCTGTTCACCGATTAAATTCCATTTTCTATTAGTTCCAACTGAAATCCATGTAAGCCCATGTGATCAAATGAAACTACATTCTTAAGCTCAAAATATAGTATCCTCCAGAAGAATTAATGGTCACAGAACAGAAAATCTAGTTAACATAAATATATCGCCCATGTGTACTGTAAAAAGTTAGTTCTAATCCAAGGTTATATTAACGTATACAGAGGTCCACTCAGCCAAATATTTTCTGGGATTTCAATAGTCGAACAAAACAACAACAAAAAATTACAAAAGAATGAAAATTAATTAAACCACTTTTGAGCCTTCAACCCATCCATTTTTTGCTTCTAGCCAACTATTAAGAACTTTTACCCCATAAGCATAACTTATGTTCTTCCATTGATCTCACAGAATGCAATAACCAAGTCAAATACGTGGCAAAATAAAGTAACCAGTAAAGAATGCTGAAAACAGAACAAGCAAGAATACCTTTCTCCATGGACCAGATTTTGATGAACTTTGAGTGTGGTGCTCTGACTGCAGCACGAAACAGTTCTGATTAGCTAATCTCTTTCATAAGTCATTAAAAAAAAAGACATTAAATGTCTATGTGAACAGACACCAATACCTCTTCAAACTTTTCAAAGTTTTGGGTATCCAACTCATCTTTAACCTCAGGAATAAATGCTGCTTCCATTTGGTAAATGTGGTCCCAGTCAACTCCCCTAAACCAAGGATGGGCCTAAATAAACAGACAATCAACTCATTTTCCATCAATTCATCAAATAACTTGGCTTAAAACATACTGTTCAGCACCTTCAATTCATCTGCTCCATTTGAACCAAGCCTTTGGCTAACATTACAAAGTAATTTGCTTATCAGGTCTTTTGCTTCCAAAGAAAGTACAGCTTCCTCAGGAAACTTTAAATGTGTTCTCCAGTTCACTATCTGCACATAAGAACAAGAAGGCCAAAATTACTTCATATTCTTATTTCAGCTTCACAATATTTTACTATAGGGAACCGGTAGTGCATTCAAATGCAAAGTAATTAAAATGATAGAACATATCAACATATTAATAGGCCTGGATGGACGAACCAAAATTCATAGAGGATGACATATTATCACAACATTTTCTTTTTATAAAAAAAAGTAAAAGAAAAAAATCGGAATTTTAGAGTTCTGAAACTATAAGCCAGCTTCAAGTAATTACTAACCGAACAAGCATGTGGAAGGAAGAAAAAAGAAATTCCCACCAGCAACCTTATTATTGATAAAGACCACATGAACACAAACGTCAATGGCTTAAGCGTATGATTATTGAAAGGTGGCAGCGACAGCCCAAGCCTATGATCCCATTGAGCTTAATTAGTTATAGACCATCCAACATTGGATTAATCCCCTTTAGCGATAGATATAGATCAGATATGTATTCTCAAATAACTTTAAATTGTTACTTTTATCTGAATTGAAGATGCTCTTGATACACCGGACCAAGCCCAGTGACCAAACTACTTGTGGTGGCGTGAGTAGTGAAACCAATTCATCCATGGGGAGATACTTGATGTGAAGTGATACTATATACACATATAAGAGAAAACATTGCAAACTGTATAGATAATCAACATCCACAATAAAGTAAAACATTACAGCTAAGGTTTCACACAACATTAGAGGAAATCATAGTCTTACCTTCCTGCAAGTTGACATAGGATCATCAGAATAGAAGGGAGGATAACCCACAAGCATTTCAAACATGATAGCGCCAAGGGACCACCTACACAACAAGAAAAAGCCTCATTTTCCAGTGATGTGAAAAAAATGAACCCCTGCTCCCTTAACCCCTAGCAACACTGGTGATGATTGCAAAGGAGGGGGTCTAAAAGATAACAAAGACAAACAAAAAGAAGAGATGTTTAAAGGAGAGGAGCAGGCAAATAACATTTATGAGATTGTACTAGCAATTAGAGGTCATTCATTTCAGAATAGCAACAGCAAAGCCAAAAAATGATCTATATATATCTCACTCAAATTCATACATCCTCAGTACATATATATGATATAAAGTAAAAAACCGAAACATGGTGGGTAGATATAAACTAACCAATCACATTCCATTCCATAACCCTTCTTTAACAGAACCTCTGGAGCAATATAATCGGGTGTACCAACAGTGGAATAAGCCTGCACTCAGCGAATGTGAATTATGAAAAACGTCTTTTTGGCAAATTACTTCTCAAGAATAAAGAAGAAAATGTTTTACAGTTAAGATGTTCATCATTACTACAATTCATTAACAATTTAATATAGGATAGCTGCTACACAAAACCAAGATATGTTCCAAGCCAATGACACCGAGTTTAGTAGCAGCTCGAGCAAAATCAAAATAGCCTTTTTTTGCGTTACTTACAAGCATTCTCCTATTTTTCTGCCAATGTTGCAATTGCTCTTGTTGTGTGCGTTTTGGAGCTGACCTATCATCACTCGTTGAGGATCCATTAAGGTTGTCTCCAACTGTAAAGTCTTCTTTTATAGTACTACAGTCGAGAGGTTTGCACAGGCCAAAATCTGATAGTCTTAAATGACCATGTCTATCGAGTAGTAAGTTATCGGGCTTAATGTCTCTGCAGCCAATCAAATGTACGAACAAGTCAGACATAGAAGTAGTCGATATGAATGTAGAAATACAGCATGCTGAATAGAAAATTCAAACCAGCTATCCACAAACCTATGTATGTAGTTGTGTTTATGGATGGATTCAATAGCCAAAACTGTCTCTGCTACATAAAATCTGGCCTCATCTTCAGTCAAGGTATCTTTTCTCATTAATAAGGTCATCATATCTCCACCGGGAAGATATTCCATGATAAGATACAAATATTCATCATCTTGAAAAGAGCAATATAGTTTGACTATGCAATTACTGTCCACCTCCGCAAGTAAATTCCTTTCAGCTTTAACATGTTCAACCTAATAAATACAGAAGGGACAAGTCACGTAATAAACATAATCATATGAGAATCATCTGAAGATCAATAATCAGGTACCTGGCCTCTACGAAGCATTTCTGATTTCTTAAGCTTTTTCATTGCATACACAGATCCTGTTGTCTTTTCCCTACAGACTCTAACCTGTACAGCACATACCAGCATTAGAATATCATCTTTCACTCAATATGTACTTAGATGACATTTAGATATCCTAGAACATTATATTCGTCAAATCAATAGACAAGGAACCTGGTTGTATTCAATGGATTGGGATTTGGGAACACCATCCCAAACCAACCAAAGCAATGAAAACCAAGATAGGCATAATATTAGTAGTAATCTTTACCTCTCCAAAAGCACCCTTCCCAATCATTGTCAACAACTCAAAATCATCAGCACCCATTTTGTGCCTCTGAAGACGCATATATTCAGTTTCCTTCTTCTCTAAAAACTTTAGTAGGTTATTTTGATCTTCCTCAGATACATCAGCATCAGCTAGCTTCTTTTCAAGTAAATTTCGCCTGACAACAAACAAATGTGAGATGATACTCACTTGCACTCAAAGTAAGAAAGAGGCCCCTCAAAAAATCCAGACTATGATGTGAGCAAGAAGTACAAGAAAAATAAGAGGTTGACACGATGCACTTAGGATGACAAATAATTTGACAAGTTCAATAAAGATATATAGAAATAAAATACATTCAAGAAAAACTAATTAGTTTACCATACCGCTCCCTCCTTTCCTGAAGATTTCTCATCTGCTCCTTGTAATGATTTTCAATATACTGCTTTGCCGCAGCCACCCTTTGTTTCGTGAGGGTTGAGGCTTCCTCAGTAGAAATTGATTCTGGTTCATCTCTTACACTGCCCATTGTGTCCTTCTTTTTAGTCAAAGGCCTAAATCTATCTCTTGGTTGAAACCTGTTAAGCCAACTTCTAGCTGAGTCCATCAATTTCTCCTCAGCTTAAGAGGCAGTTTGCACACAGCTTCCCAATCGAATCCCATTGTAAACTGACACCATCACTCGCATCCCTCAACCACAAAATCTACCAATGATAGAAAGTTACTTTTAGACTGAATTTAAATCTGAATGGAACAACAGTGTACATTATTATCAAACTAGATGGGATTAAATCATCACTTTGCATAATATGTATTTGCAGAAAATACCTTACAAGCGTATACCCCGTCGTGCAATAATTACCAATTCTAAAGTATCTTCCAAGTTTTCAACAAACCAAACAATCTAATAAATCTCACACGCTACTCAAACACAAAAACACCCGGATTCACCAACATAAACACGAAACGATTGTATATACATATTACGACAAAACGGGAGAAAACAATAAATAAACCAAAATAATAATAATAATAATAATAATAACGTTATCTATGAATGATCATGGAAATACCTTAAATTTGAATTGGAAAAATTCCAAATTGAAAAGCCGGCAGTTGTTTATAATTCCAATATCAGTCGGTAACATGCAACAAAAACCGAGGACAGAATATTCCTGTGCCTAAACACAATATCCAGAAGAAAGAGAAAATTAAAAGAACTTCTGCAAAAAAAAGGAAGAGCAATAGGCAGAAAAATCGGCTTACCGCCAAATCTTAAGAGACGGAGAGAGAAAACCGATGAGCGGAAATTCAACCGTGCACGTATATAATCAGTTATAATACAGAAAAACAATGAATGAATAAATAGATTTGCTTGATTGATTTTGACTACAAAAAATGAAAAAATAAATCCACCATTTTCGCAGGTTTGGAGAACAAAGGCCACCTTCGCATGATCTAACGTTTTCTCCACTATTTATTGTAACTCGTTATTCTTTTACTTTCTCTCTCTAAAATTTAACGCTCTACATTAGACCCTTTAATGACTTATTTGAAAAACGAAAAGCACTTCTTTAAAAATAATTTACTTTTCAAATGTTATTTGCTATTAAATGAAAATCCGAACACTGGTGCTATTAAATGTTATATTTTATCTAAATTCCCTGGTCTACCCCTTTTTTTTTTATTTATTGAAAAGGAATAACTATTATGATAAACACTTAGTATATGTGAATTGCATATTCTATATAAATATAATAAAAAAATGTTCATCGTGACAAATTTTTAATATGTCTATCGATAACGTATAATGATCTAATTCTCATATTATATGGAAAATAAAATTAATAAATATTTTGAATTTTTAAGACATCAATTATAGATGGATAGGGTAGTAGTGTCGTTCTATATAAATGTCTTTACATTTATTCTTTTTTATATGATTGTATAACAAGGTAAGAAAGACTATTTCTTAAGGTAGGACAAAATGCAATAAATATTATTAGATAAAAAATGGTTTTTTGTCAACCGGCCTAGAGACATTTGACATTTCCATTATATATAATTACATATCAAAATTATTTTCTTGCTATGGTATTGTGCATTTTTCATATTTTATATGATAATTTATTTTTGATGAATCTTTGTATATCATATAGGGATAACACTGGCATTATAATATATATATATATATATATATATATATATATATATATATATATATAATGAATGATATAATTGATACTTAATGAAATAATGTACTTTCAATCATCCAAAAATAAAGCATCATATTTTAGAGAAACAACTTCTATTTTCTTTACTTTTTTTTTTTTTGAGTAATAACTTTACAAAATGATTAGAAATACGAAACTAATTGGTGGGTACAAAATCAACTAAGATATCCTCTTTTGCCGACGGCGATTGGAATGAATTCCAATTAGTTAATCAGTAATAAATAATGAGTATAACTTGTAGCAAATAGTTGGTTTTTATAAGTTAAAAAAAGAATTATGTATATTATATATATATATATATATATGAAAATAGCTCAATTATTATAAAAATAATTGACAGATATGATCATTAACTGAAAGTCTTGCAACTTCATTTCTTTATCATCATATAGGAGCAATTTATTTATAACATATGAAAATAAGAAAAGGATAATTATATATAAGGCGTTGGATAATAACACTCTTCTTTCTTATCAGTACACTCCTCTATTTCTTTTTTTATTCATTTTCTTTTCATTTTTGAGTGTTATTAAATGTTATGAATTTGTTTATATAACAATTAATCTATCAAAAATTGATACTAAATTTATTTTAATTATATCTTATTAAAATGGTAAATAATATGATATGTTATTTGCATAATAATAAATCTTATAATTATTTAAAATATACCGTAAATTTTAAAATACTTCACAAATCATAAAGAATAATAAATATAAAAAAATGTGAACTCACGGGTAATAAAGATTCAAAGTACTTTATACAACTCATGGCATAAAAATATAGAGTTAAGATTTAAAGATGCTAAGCATCTAATGGTTATTATCAAGGAGCCTTGATTTCACAGAAATGTCAATAAATATATAGATATCAAATATCGATAGCCAATTGATATGAATATCCATGTTTTATTGCAATGTTATTAATTAATATATTAGTTTTACATTATTTTTATTTACTTTGAGATATATATTTCTAAAACTTGTCAATGGAAAAAATGTAAACATATATAAGTTTTTACTAATAATAAAATAATAAAGATCAAAATTTGATGAGTTAAAAATAATAATGAAGATTAGAAATTATATGACAAACTAAGAAAAAATTAATAATATAAAATATTATAAAATCATTTTTACACTAAAATAGTTCAAAATCTGCACTAAATAATACGTACTATTTAGACGTTGTTAAGAGGTGTTATCATAAATGCAAGGGTTGATTGGCAACCCCCACATTTTACATATATTACAACATGGTCCTTAGAAGTGAATTCAAGCAAAAGCTAGACAACCAAACAGATATTGATGTTTCATCCAAGGATATATATGATGTCTTTTGCTAGACAACTAATAGAAATTTTATTATGTCTGTATATTGTTAAGGAGCGCAGTCACTATTATATGAAACATAATTAACATGTTATTTTCCAAGTGAAAAATAGTAGCTTGATCCATGAGTGAAATGTTTGAGAGTATATTTGAAAAATAAAATAAAATAATGTAAGATGGACTTAAACAAATTATTTTCTAAAAAGTAACTTATGATTTTCATGAATATATGGTAATATATATATATATATATATATATATATATATATATATATATATATTAAAATATCATATCTCATCATCTATTACATGAAAAATAAAGTTAGTAGATATACTAGATAAGTGACACATGAGAAATGCTAAAAATGAACTTAGAGTCCAGTTCACAATAAGTGCACTGAAATGAAGTTCAAAAGCCAAAAATATACACTTCATCCAAAAAGGACTTATAGAGAAGCTAAGCTACTTATTATAACCCTTATTTATAAATTATAATTAATCATATAAATTTATTAGCAAAATATATATTTAAAAAAAAAAAAAACTATGTCAAAAATTAATATCAAATAGATTACCAAGCAAGGTTTACAACATATGTTAATAGAGTTATACAAAAATTACATATGTTGGTAGGATAAGGAAATAGCATCCATGACTAAGGCAACAAAACAACTGAAAATGAGAGGAGAACTTCCATATTTACGACAATGATACAGATTCATGAGAAATTTGAGGTTTCCATTTTATTTGCAAGATTCTCACTGATAAAAAAGTGATCAATCTCAGAAGCTGAATACGTGTCATTACACAATTGCAAAAACCTATAATCATCATCAAATCTCACAAAAATCGCAAACTGAATCTAAAATTTTGACACATTTTCACACCATAAGAACTACTGTAATTTAAATTTCATGCGACAAGTAGTACTGTAATGAAGCAATGTTTATTGTACCCCCTATAGGATTTCTGAATCTTATGATCTATTAACAGACATAGATTCAGTGATGTAATTTGCAATAGTCAGGACTGTGGGTAACAGAGTAGATCAACGATAATACGCCATATGTCTGGAAGACCTAAAAGGGGAAGCATCGAATGGAGAAGAGTTTTGGAGTGGCGATGGAGAGTTGATTGGTTTCTTCTTCTCAGTCTTAGTTTCCGACCTTAGCCACAACTCAACCACTGATAGCAAATTCACGTTTTTCAGTTCATTGAGCTCAGTTAGCTTCTTTGACTTCTTTAACACACCATCTTGAACATAAACAAGATCAGTTGCCCAGGTCTCCAATCCATCAAAAATATGAGTTGCATAAACAATTGTCGCTCCTCTCTGAAATTAAGACATCAAATGAACAAAATTTAACACCCTGTTTGACTATGTTTAATGAGATCCAAGTTTAGGTGAGGTCATTGTATAGTGTAGGCAAAAGGTATCAAAACATTTTTTTTCCTTAAAAAAAGAACATATAATGAGCAATACTAACACAATATATTTCACAGTCAACAAAATGGCAATTATTTCATCACTAGATGAAGAAGCTAAAAAAGTGACTAAAATGCCATTGTATGAATGAAAAGATCAGCAAGGATACCTGCTCACACTCTTCCCTGAAAAATTCTAGCAAATCCATCCTAGCCACGACATCTAGATCGACAGTGACCTCATCCAGCAAAAGTACCTGGAAGGTCAACCTTGACTGTTAGCAAAAAGGTGTATTGACAAGAGAGTTAGAAACATAGACCAAAAACCATGTAGTCTACTTGCTCGAGATTGATCAACTTCAAATAATTTGATAATGCCTCCCCACCCCCCCCCCCCACACCGAAAAACTCACCCAGATACGCATACCAACTAAAAGAAAACAGTACCTAAACAGCCAGGAAAAAAAGAAGAAGATAGCAATGGATGTATAACTATGAAAAGAGAAACAAAATGAGAATGTAGCCAAGAAGTCCATCAGAATATGAAAATGTCACTGAGAACAGTGAATGAGCACAAACCTTAACAAATGAATGACTTGATATCACCACATTTGGGTAAAAAAGTTTACCTTATAAGGCTGAAGGAGACCCATGCAAATTTGGACTCGACGCCGTTGACCGTCTGAAACCTTGTGCATGCGCCAGTTAAGATTGATATCCAGCAGTTCAATCAGCTTATCACGCCTAACAGGATCAACACCTTCAACTGGATAATAATAAAAAGAAAAGCAAAAGAAAATTGGTAAAACCTTAATTTGTGTTAGATTTGAAGAATTTGAGAGTGGATTTGTAATCCATGGAAAAAATCGACCATTGGATTGATGTGGCTACAAAATCTGCCAATCTCATTCAAATTATTTTTTGAGTGATTTGGATGAATTTGAAATGCAGCGTAATTTGGATGAATTCAAAATTCAACCATTTCAAAGCTTCAATCCAAAATGCAACCTAATTTCTCACCAAACTCATTGAATAAGAAGAAAAGCTTATTCCCCTTAGATAGAAAAGAGAACATAAACTATCATCTTCAAATAAATAATTTGCTGTAGTTAGAAGGAGAGAAAATACACAACTGAGGCAGTTCCAAAAAACTGAAATGGCAAAGAACTCTATAATCAAAAAATGAACTCTACCAAATAGAGTAATCACTAAGTGATACTGCAATGCAGATGGTAAATAAAATAGTGAGCAAATAATACACAAATTATGGCAGTTCACACACCTCCAAAGATCATATGTTCCGCTGAGAAGTCCCCTTGGAGCGGCAGTTCTCCCTACAGTTCGGCAAACAAGGGAAAAAAATATCTCAGACAATCATCCAAATATGCAACTAAGAGAAAACCCAACATAATGACGTCAAAACACAGTTATAAGTTTATCATAGCAGTTAATCAACTCTTAAACACTCAAGAACAAGCATTCTTTGACCAAACCTTTTGATCCCACCCCAGAACATGAGAAAACAAAACTTGAAAACACAAACACACCAGTCCAGAACATATAACAACATATTACAACATATTGCTAACTAACACAGCCATTGGATTGCACAAAACCAAATCAGATTAAAATAAAACTATTCAGTGGGCTTATAGACCAATTACAAGAGAATTATGCAGTGATAAGTTAACTAAAACAGTTTATTAACACCTTAAAACTCAAGAACAAACCTTCTTTTACCAAATTTATGATCCAACAGAACACTAACAAATATATTGCTAAATAACACACCAGCTAATGCCATTAGATTGCACAAAATCACATTGACAATGAAATTAAACTATTCAGTAGAGGCTTATATACAATTACAAAGAATTAAGAGAAAGGGAAAAACTCACAGCAGAGCCGACAGATTTACTCCAAGATTCTCCCAAATAGGCCAAATCACCACCGCAAACGAGACTCGTGTCATGAAAAGCGGAGAGATTCAACACTCTCACTACGTCTCTCCCACCCACCATATGCTTCCCGGCCAATATCCTCAGCAGAGTCGTTTTCCCTGATCAAAAGTCAAAACCGACCACTACATAACTGATAACAAATCCAAGGATTCAAACAAAAGCAAAAGTGATAAGAAGGAAGAAATTGGCACCAGATCCATTGGCGCCGACTAGGAGGCTCCGCGATCCGGGGGATATCTTGAGATTGAAATCGATGTAAAGAGGGGTATTAGCGTCATAGGAGAACTGCATGCCGCTCACTTGAATGCTGTAGGAATCTCCCTCCATTTTTGGGCTATGGAGGCTGCGAGAGTCGTCGGTTGGTTTTAAAGCAACACGCAAGTGTGCAATGGCGGGTGTTTTGCCACGGATTCTTCATCAAACGAATGGAGGAGGGGATGCAAATGCCTGCAACTTTTAATCAAATTAATGAGTATTTCAATTTTACAGCTCTTTTTTTTTTTAAACATTAAATTTTACAGTTGAAAACAATTATTAAATTTCTTGTCTAACGAATTAATTTAGGTTTAACTTAAGATGTAAATGAATCCAGCCGTTCGTGAACTATTCGCGGCTCGGCTCGATAAATATTCGTTCGAGTTCGTTTGTGAAGCTTAACGAGCCGAACTCGAGCCTGAATTTCGAGCTCGAATACTTAACGAGTCGAACTCGAGTCTGGGCATGTTTGATTCGAAAGCTCGCAAACAGGTTCGTTAAGCAGGCTCGCGAACAGGTTCGTTAAGCAGGTTCGCGAACATGTTCGTTAGGTTCGTGAAGAGTTCGTTAACATATTCGTTTAGTGTTTGTGGGCTAGTTTATTTATATATTTTATAATAGTATTAGAGTTTAAAATTTAAATAAATATGTATATAAATTAAAAAATTCTTAACACAAATATTACATGATTAAATTAAACATATTCATTTTATAAACATACTAACTAATAAAATTCAATACAATCTAGTTATTTCTAATATATTAATTGTATTGTCATTTGAATATCTTTAAAATTTTGATATTAAATTATTAATGATACAATTTAGTGAGTATATATTATCCTTATATAAAAGATATAATGCACAATTAGCAATTTTTAAAATAAAATATGTATTAATTATCAATATCTGCACAATTAGCATTTTTAAAATTTTAAATTTAAGATTTAAAAAAAAAATAGAGATATTAATTAGAGTTTAGATTCTTCAATATAATATTATGAGATTTAAAATCCACACAGATATCAACGTGTACACACGCGTGCCCGCACACACACACACATATATATATATATATATATCTAAACGTAACTCTCGAATGTGTTATATAGTTTTCGAACAAACTAAGTAGATAATTGGTTATATATTGTTAACTTTAAACATAAAACATATCATTAATTAGATATTTTATGTTTTTGTATTTATCATCAGTAAGAATTTTAGTGCTAACGAACAATCGAGCTTGTTAACGAACTCGAGCCCGAACTCGAACTCGAGCTCGAACAATCAAGCTCGAATTCGAGCTTGTAACCGAACTCTTTCGAGCTTTTATCGAGCCGAACTCGAATTGGGCTCGTTTGTCCTATTAACAAGCCTTATCCGAGCCGAACTCGAACGAATACCGAGCCCAATATTTTTCAAACGAGCCGAGCTCGAGCTTCATTCCTAAGGTTCGAACCGAACTCGAGCCGAACTCGAGCCCGAACCGAACTCGAGCCCAGTACTGTTCGGCTCGATTCGGCTCGTTTACATCCCTAGATTTAAGTGCATGAAAAAAAAAACATATTCGATTACAATCTTGAAATTTTAGAATTTATTCTAAATCAATGTTTCAATCATTTTTCAGTAAAATGGAAATTAGGTGACTTGCATGATAGATTTAATTTTTCACTTTGTAATCTAAACTATATTTTTTCATCTAAATACAACTTGAAGTTTTGAAATTTATCAAAATATATCGTAACTCATATGTTGCATTTGATTAAAAGAAAATTTTAGATTGCAAAGTGAAAAAATTAGATCATATACCAGAAAAATGGCCAAAAAAATGATTTAGAATTGTATAATGATAAACTACATAACTTCAAGATTGTAGTTGAAAAAAAAAATTATAAAATGAAAGAATTCAATATTTTAGGTTGACTTTTACATTTAATCTATTAATTTCAGGGTTAATAACATTTTATCATCCGAATTATACGTGATTTTACATTTTTTGTATAAATTTTGAAATGTTACACTTTACCATATGAACTTTAAATTTGTTACATTTTACGGTATTAAATAAATCATAACAGTACACATATTCAAAATCAACAATTAGGATTTATCTAATATCATAAAATGTATCAAATTTAAAGTTCATACAATAAAATGTAATATTTAAAAATTTATATTAAAAAATATAAAATCACGTATATTTTGAATGGGAAAATATTTCTAACCAAAATTAAGGTGTTAATAAATTTAAGAAACTCCAAAATTTGTAAGAGAAAATGTTGAAATAACAATTTGGTGTTACTATATTAAAAGTTTTGAGGTTGTATATGAGTTTGAGGATAAATTTTAAATTTACACAAATAACTTCATTCGTATAGTTTGGACAGTCACGCTCCCCTACCCATCGTGGGCATGTTAAAATATGCTCTCGGTTGATGTGTCAAAAATACAGAGTATCTATTAATTTTACTTTCCATATAACGAGGGGATGAGATCAATATACGTCATCGGTGGGCATATTAAGAGTTGCCCACGGTGGGCATTTGAGCAATATTTATAGTTTGGATTAACTTGAATCTATCACTTTTAGAATATTTTTTTGTCCAATCATATAACATTTGAAGTCTGGTAAATAAATTTTTTATTTAAATTAGAATATTTTACACAATTATTTCTATGTACTAAGTTGTTGGTAAATATATCATAGAATATAATTTAAATTGAAATATCTTTTATATAATTATGTTTATACATTAGATGTATGGGTAAAGATTCGTACAATTGAGTCAATCCGATTCGAGGTGGTTTTTATGTATTTCACGCACACCTCACATATCCACACGTGTCTCATGTTCGTACTCACACTCTTATCCTGCGCTCGTAATCTTTATGTTATGTTCGCATAACATTTATGTTATGATAGTTTAACTTTTACATTATATTACTGATGTATAATATCTTTTAAACTTTTGTGTTATAATAATATAATATTTATGTTATAATAGTTTAACTTTATGTAGTATTTTAAAACATTAAAGTTATTATATTTGTATATAAAAGTTATACTAATATAACATAAATGTTAAACTATTATAATATAAAGGGATAGGGGCCCAAAATACCCTAATTTATATAGGGGTGATTATTTTGTACCCTAATTGATATAGTGTGTATGTTTTCTACCCTAATTGATATAGTTTGGTTGTTTTTTACCCCTTTTTTTGACTTTTACACAACAATGATTGATCACTTGAATGTACTAATCATTGATGCATGTGACTTGTGAATAGTGTATGTTTTTGTTCTTTATATTGCATTTTTACTTTATATTGCATTTTTACTTGCGGATCCTTCATTTCATCTCAATATACTACAACTGAAAAAAAAATTGCGTTTGTAAAAATAAATTGCCGTGAAGAGATATCAGGTAATTTTTTTGTCCTAATTTTTTTCCTCAAATTTTGATAAATATGTTTGAAAACCCTAATTTTGGTTGTAAAGGCAATTTTGAAAAATGTTTAAGGTGTAAACGGCAATTTGACAATAATTGCCGTTTACCCCTAAAATTTTATTAAAATTGTCGTTTATCCCTATATAGGTGCAAAATAGGTTGTAAATGGAAATTAAAGGATTAAAGGCAATTTTCGAAATTTTTTAAGGGAAACGGCAATTTACAATAATGGCCGTTTACCCCTTTATTTTTTGGAAAATAGCCGTTTAACCCTAATCTTGGGGGTTAAACGGCAATTAATGATGTTTTATGGGTTAAACGGCAATTAATGAATTTTTTTAGGGTTAAACGGCAATTAGGGTAAATTGCCGTTTAACCCTAATTTTTTTTTAAAAAAATTGCCGTGTAATACCCTAATTATTGTGAAAGGCTAAAAACGACAATTTTTTACGAAAATGTAGATTTAAACAATAGAAGTGTCAGTGTTTAGAATAATGAAGCAATAGACAACAGTGAAACAACCACACTTTCAGTGAAACAACCACACTTTCACTGAATGAACCACACTTTGACTGAATATGTTGCTCTAGAATATAATTAAGCATTTTATATCTTCAACTGCATTTCGTTGTTTGAAATTAATTTTGCACTGCATACTGACGAATTTATTTGCTTAGACTCGAATTGTGAAGAAGAAAATGAGTTTAAGAGTTGTTAATATTTGGTTTGGAGGTCATTGGCAAGGCTTAGAGTACGTAAATGGTTATCGAGAGGTGATTTATCTTCAAAGAATCACATTTTCTGATTTAGTAGACGGTGTTCATGGAGTTGTACATGCAGACATGAATTGTTGGGGTTATGTGATCCACTCGTTAGTGGAGATGAAGGAAAGAGTTAGAAAGATGAAAATAAAGAATGACTCTGATTTGGAAAGAATGTTATGCATATCTGGAGACGATCTTGTTGTTTATGTCTCTCTTCGAAGGATGGATGTTGGAGTATTCGATCCTGTTGTGTCAAGTACAAGTGATAATTACAGCGCTGGTGGTTTTTCGACCGAGCCCCGTAACGTAGGATCCTTTTATTCAGCGCAAAATAATACCGTTGATGAAGTATTTGATCCGGCCCGTCAAAGTGTTTGTTGGGACACAGGTCTCGGGTTAAATGTGCAGAAATCGGACCCTCATACGACCTTCAACTTGGAGAATTCAAATGTTCCCTTTGGGTTGAAAAATGACGAAGCTTTTTATGCAAGATGGGGTATACCTAATCAGAACGATGATTACTACGGTAGATCAACAGGTGATGAGAATTGGATGGGAGGCCCGTCAAAAGGAAAAACTGCAGCTGAAACGTGGTCACCTTGGCCATCCGAAAGCGGTCGGGTAAACTATGGAGGATTCAACTTTCTAGACTTAAACGTGCCTTCGACATCCTACACTGGAAACGTAGAATGTCCTCCCGAAGAAGATCCATACACGTATGATTACGAACGAGGACAAGAATGGCGTGAGGATCGGCACCACTGGGCAGGTACTTTTAAATAGTTGTCACATATGAATTTATTATACGTATGAAATAATTGAATAATTGTTTAATTATACCTTCTTGTAGGTTCGAATACCGGAGACGATCATGTCGAGACGGCAGAACCGGACGAGATAATCAGTGACTTCGAGATGGATGAAGAAGATGAGGCCATTTTGGATCAAGAGCAGCGAGAGGCATATCAGGATTTTCTAACGTACATATTGAGATCTGAATGGAGCATCCCCGATATTCCACCATTCGAGCCGCCCTCTTCTTCAGATTTGGACAATAACAACCCAGAGCCGAGCGGTCTTCAAAAAGGTGCCACTTTTTCCACCAAGGCTGAACTGCAGAACAAAGTCGGGTTTTACCACTTGGAGAATCGAGTTGGATATAGAGTGGAAAAGTCGGACACTAAGAAATGGTATGTTCGATGCAAACAAACAGATTGTCCATTCAAGCTCCATGCACACCAGAAATATGGTATTTGGAAGATCTCCACAATAAAGTTGCCTCACAGTTGTAGCTATGATCTGGAAACATCTGCTCCAAGACGACTTCCATCTGTTTTGATCGCAGAGTACTACGCTGATAGGCTACGAAATGATAATTCGGTGCTGAATCCTCGGGGCATCATCGAGGAAATGAACCATCGGCATGGTTTGCAGCTCACTTACAGGTTCGCATTAACAGCAAAACGTCGTGCCATGCAGCTCGCGTATGGTGACCCGAAAAGCTCTTTTTCTATGCTTCCATCCTATTTAGAGGTCTTGAAAGAAACCAATCCAGGATCTTACACTGCTCTGGAAACTTACAGTAATGGAAAATTTAAGTATGTGTGTTTTGCTCTGGCCGCCTCTATTAATGGATTTCGTCGATATTCACGACCTGTTGTAGTAGTTGATGAGTGTCATTTAAAAGGTCAGTATAAGGGAATTGGATTTGTGGCGGTGACGAAGGATGGAAGCGATCAGATTTTCCCGTTGGCAGTCGGGATTGGAGATATAGAGAATGATGAGTCGTGGACATGGTTTTTGGGTCATGTGCGAAATGCCTTTGGATGCCCAAATGAGCTGCTTATCGTATCCGATCAACATAAAAGCATCGCAAGTGCCATCAGTAGAGTCTATCCAGATGCGTCTCATGGTTTATGTTGTTTCCACCTCCAACAAAATCTCGCGAAGCATGGTTCACATCTTGTGGGGATTTTCAAAAAAGCGGCATACTGTTACGACGATCAGCTTTTCGAGAAGTATGTTTTATAAAAGAATGTACTTATTTATTTTTTGCACCTTTTTTGTTATCTAACATATCGAACATCTCAGGTACATGACGTTGCTTGTAGAAGCAAATATCCAAGGAGCACTGGATACATTGAGCAATGCAAAAGCTGAGAGATGGTCTCGGGTGAAATGTCCCGTGCGAAGATTTAACGTCATGACCTCTAATGCCGCCGAGACATGGAATGCTCGTCTCTTTTGGGTACGGAAGCTACCAGTGTGTTCCTTCTTGGAGTGTGCAAGACGAATACAAGAAAAATGGTTTGTCGAGAGAAGGACGGTCGCTGAGGAAAGGGAAAATGAGCTAACAAAGGCCGCACATGATAGATTAGTTGACACCGTGCGGCGGGGACGAGAAATGCATGTAGATAAGCTGGGTAAATACAAGTTCAAGGTGGTGGAAGGAAGAAAAAATTGGGTTGTCGAGCTCAACCATCACACATGTACATGTTCAGTGTTCCAAAATAACTTGATCCCGTGCGCCCACGCATGTGCAGCAATCAGGTAATTATTATGCTTGGCAGAATAAATATTTCTGTATTAATTTAACTCTGTTAATTAATTTTTCCTCATCATACAGTTTTTCGAAAGCAGCAGTGACGTCTTACGTTGGCTCGTACTACACCACTGAGTCACTCAGAGGAATGTGGGCTGGTGAGGTTTGCCCTGTACCCAATCCACAAGATTGGGTCATATCTGATGAGGTTCGAAGCGTTTTTTGTCTTGCACCTGATCAACCAAGATAAGCCGGCCGGCCGAGAAGAAGTCGGATATCTAGTTTTGGAATCAACGAGCACCAGGAACATGTGGCCGATGTGGCGGCACTGGACACAACAGAGCTACGTGCACAAATCCCATGCCGCCCGTTCAGCGAAGCGAGATTGATGATCTAGCTGGTGATACAGATGAGATTCCAACAAACGGACGTACGAAGCAAAGAAAAAAGAAACAGTGCTCATTGTGTGGATCAGACAGTCATACGAGAAGAAAGTGCCACTTGTACGGCAGTTCTTTTACTTTGTAGTAGATTATGGAATATTTTGTGAACCTACTTTGTTGTGAGGACGATCGAACATGAGGAGCTCAAATATGAAGGCCAATATTGAAACAGTTCTCATAGAATGCCATCTGAATAAAATTCTTACATCTACATGCCATAAAATGAATAAAGACAATACATCATCCGAAAATACATAAAACAGTGAAATGAAAAATAGAAACAGGCTAATCGGCCATATCTTCAGCCGTGATGGTGCTCTCATCAGAGGAGTATCTGAAAACTGTCAACGCCATCTGCTGCCGTGCTCTCGTGAGACCCAACCGAAACAAATGGCTAGGCCACTCAAGTGTCAGTGCACTCTCGACGGCCATGAGGGCAAAGACACCGCATGTGTGGTCCTCGTGCTGCTCGTAACATAATGCATCAGAGCAGGACGAAAGCTCCAACTCGTCATCCAAAGACTGCATCGGAGTACCCTCATTGGCCATCATATCGTAGAAGCCTGTGTGCTTCAGCAAGGCAGGTATAACACGTCTAATGGGTATCGTCTGCCGATAACGCCTATGCTCCTTGTTCTTGTCTCATGTCCAATGTAGGCTGTCGAAGAGTACTAATTTACGAGCATGCAGAAAAATGGAGCAAGCCACCCAGTGCCCATCCAGATTCATGATGGTGACGAGCTGTAAAATAATGTCGATCGAACATTTAGCACTTCAAAATGGTTGCTCCAACAAATCAAAAGTATACGAAAATTATTATTTGACCAGTAATAGGGACTTACATTTTTTGGCTTCTTCCACCAGGGCTTTACATGTCGCCATTTGGGCATTTGTCCCAACACGTACGGGGCAAGTTGATCCAGGAGCTCCGGTGCAAAAGTCTCGTTGGTCGGACCTTTATACTTCTTGTAATCCGACTCTCCTCGATGAGTGACGTTCCACACCTCCTGACAAGCACTCTGCATTACAAAGTTCAAATATTAATCACTAGGCAGGTATATGGATACATATATCGAACGAGCAATAAATGGTGATGTGGGTACTTACAAAGAAGTGGACGTCCAACACCTGGCACTTGTGAGCCTGCTCCTCGTGGACCCGAATCCCTACAAACAGTGGATTGCTCTGCATAATCCCCAAGTAGGAGTCGAGATGCTGACATAAAACAAACGGTCAAATGTAAAAATCTAGTAATAAGCAAGCAAAAAAATACATTCAAGTGATGAAAAAATACCTCATGGGTCATGTCCGCCAACGGATCCAAAAAAGAGCTGAAGAAATCATGCCCAACACCATATCCAACTCCGACATTACACCTGCAAAAACATGTGCCATGTCAATCACTGGACATAATCACCCTGACTAACGTAAATTAGAATATCATACGATTAATGAAGTACGACTTACATCTCATAGGCTTGCTTCTTCTCTGCCGCCAGGAGTCCTGTCTCAATGTATTTCTCCAGGTCAGCTTGCTTCAGACTCGGTCTACGTGCAGATCCATGGACGAATGGACTTCGAACATGTCGAGACGGAGCTCTCTGTCGTACAAGACGAATGCCGGCAGTCGTCTCGGGAATCCCAGCAATGGAGGATCCAGCATAATCACTAGTAGAATCTGGTGACTCTACATCAAAACCGGTGCTGGGTCCTGCCTGAACCGGGGCCGCCCAAGTGCCCATATCAAATGGCACTGGAGTAGGATCCCAACCTCGATGACTGTCGGGCGGCTGAGCGTACGGAGTCTGTGAATAATGAGAACCACCAGCATGGGGATAGTAGGAGGCATGATATGATGGCCGGTGGCTGAAGAATGCTCTGAGATCATCACCAACGATCTCCGGTATGCGCAACTCCAGCCTCTGCGTCTCCTCCCTCACTGCGGTCTGCACCAAGTCCTGAACCTGGCACTGTACATCTGTATACTGCCGATCATAATGGCCTCGCAAGTCCGTGAACTGCTCATCGATGTGGCCTCGCAGGTCGGCATACTGCTCATCTACATGGCCTGACAAATCTGTGAAACGACGATCAACGTAAGACCGCAACTGGTCGATCTGAGTACCAAAAAAACCAGTGAGGCGCTGAAACAGGCCATCCTGATCGGAGCTCTGATGTGGGTACGAAGGCTCTGGCGGTACAAAGTCGGAAGGAGGAATGTAGCTGATCGGCGAGGCATCCCAATACGGCTCATATCCATGCTGCTCGACGTACGGCTCCTCGAAAACTGGGTCGGGCTGGCCGGTGGGGTGCTCCTCAGGCTGCTCATGCCCAGGATGCTCATGCCCATGCTGCTCGGCCTCCTGTTGGTCGAAACTATGACCGAAGTCTCGAACCGGGTGCTCCTCAGGAGGCTCGCTCGGAGGCATCGGTGGTCGTCTGGACCGTATGGTCCTCGATCGCCGAGCAGCTCGACGCTGCCTCGTGGATGGACCGGGTGCATCCTGCTCAGGTACAGGAGCTACAACCGCCGTCGGAGGACGACCACGCCTTCGTGGTGCAGCTTGCACGCCCTCATTCAATGAGCGATCAATATTCTGCCAATACGGCTGACAAATCTCCTCGGCAGTCGGAATGAGGGACTCGACGCCGTCAACCTACATAAAAAGTCTGAAACATCAGTTTCGGTGCAAAAATTAACCGTATGCAGTTTCAGCAGCAAGACTGAAAAAAGTAATAGAATTACCTCGCCGGATAAAACATCAGTGACATCCACTACAGACTTCGCCGTGGACCACTTCAAGCACCTCGAAATGTGCAGTCCAGTATCCAATCGCCGGCCAGCCACAGTGGACGATACAGGGATGGCCTCGTACGCCCATATCTTCACAGTGAACAAATTTACGATATGTGTGAGCAAAGCACTGTAATAACATAATTTAAAACGACCGAAAAGAGTAACAGAATGTTCAAATTAATTATACTTACCAGTAGAGCAACCGAGAATCCATAGAAGTGATACGCGGGGGTTCTATTGATGTTGGCCGGGACCAGAATATCCTTTGGCACTAGGTCCATATACTTAAGCAACGCCTGGAAAGAAAGCTTGCCCCATGGAAATGACTCCCAACGTTCTTCCTGCTCGACCAAAGCCCATACCCACATATCCACCGAGCATTTTCTGCAGTCGACCTCAAGTAAGATGTAGTAAACGAGTAGGATCTTCGAGATCTTCACCGTATCATCCATGCTCCCACGGAACTCCCCTCCCTGAAATCTATATAGGAGTTGTTGCAGCGTCACGTGTGCGGTCTCGGCATGCACTCTGTAGTACACGCCATTTCTTGGCGGACGATGATCCCCAGCCGGGCTGAAATCGGAGTCGCCAAACCTCAAACCGGTGACTAGAGCAAACTCTCTCCTCGAAAACTTACAAAGGTGATACTCCTCTCCAATTGCAAACCATCTCTCATCATCGGGGGTGGTCGGACCACTTATTTCCCTCGACATGAGAACATGAAGAAACGACTTGCATGTCTCAGCCGAGGTCTCCCACCGTAGAAAATGGCCAAAACATGTCCGTTCGAAATCCGCAACACACTCTCCCCCGTGCTCTCCCAAAGCACGTCTGATATCAGCTAGTATACTCAAACGAGTATACCCGTTAATGTAGGCTAGCGTGCCCTGACAACGTTCACGAACCCACTCAAAAGCCATCTACAACAAATGTACACAAATACAACATTACTTATTAATCACAAATGATGTTACAAAACCAAAAAAAAATGGATCCCCTTTTTTGGCCGTTTAACCCTAAAACAGGGTTTTTTGGCGATAAAACCCTGTTTTAGGGTTAAACAGCCATTTAGCAAAAAAATAGGGCTAAACGGCTATTAACCATAATAGCCGTTTAGCCCTATTTTTGTTGGCTAAATTGCCGTTTAGCCCTAATTTCTCATTTTCAACCATATAATTCCACATTTTAGGACTAATTACGATTTTTTCAGTCCTAAACCCTAATTATAAACTACATTGCAATTAACCCTAAACTATAAACAAAACCCTAATTCATCACAACAAATGCACAACAATATAACACAATTGCAGCCCTAATTCATCACCATAATTGCACAAAAATATAACACAATTGCAGCCCTAATTCATCAAAAAAATTGCACAGAAAAATTGCTGAAATTGCAGCCATAATTCATCACAAAACCCTAAACTATAAATTGCAGAACAATTCATAAACTTGCACCACTAATTCAAGCCAAAAATTGCAGAAAAAATCTCACCATTGCAGCCTAATTGAATGAATAAATTGCACAACTTTGATCGAAAAAATAAGATACAAATAATTGCCGTTTACTAACCCGTACAATGTGTGCTAATCTTCACCAAATTTGGACGATTTTTGCAAGGGGAAACCTCTCCAAGCTTGAAGAAAATGGCCGTTTGTGTTGTTGAGGAAGAAATGGCCGTTTGGAGCATTGAGGAAGAAGGGGAAATTTTTGAACAAGGCTACACGGCTAAAAGGGTGGTTGAATGAATAACTCACAAAATGCCAAAACACTTTATCACATGAAGCTAAAGTGTGTCATGCATGAGACATTTTATGACATTGTACTTGTAATGTCAATCAATGTGGGTCCAATTGACCAATTGTACAAAAGGGGTAGAAAACATACAAATTATATGCATTAGGGTACAAAAATTTATTAACTATATGAATTGGGGTATTGTGGACACTTTCCCCTAATATAAATATACAACTATATTACATGAATTTTTATACTAAGAAAAATTTATAATAAATAATAAACTAGCCGACGGAGAGGTTTCTATTGATAATTTCAATAAACTAGCGATGGACATATCTGTCGAAAAATGAGGCAAAACGAGGTTATTTTTCTACCTATAAGATATATTATATATTGTTATCAATATATACACACTAGTACATGGGTTTTAAAATATAAACATTGTTAATTTAAGTTTTTTAAATATCATTTATATTGAAAACATACCTATCATTTTGTATGTTACCTATTATCAAATTTGGTATCAACTATAATATAATTCTATTAATATAATTATATATATTTCATTCATAAAAGATATACAAATATTATTTATTGTTAGTGTTATCATATTATTCAACTACCACACTAATTTCTAGTTTTTTCATTATGTTTTATTTTTCTTTTATAAGTTTTTAAAGTTTATGGAGATCATTAAATTTTTATTTGAAATATATGATAAATAACTCAAAATCAAATTTTCTCATAATTTCCATAGTTTTTTTTTTATTTTAAATATTTAAATACTGATTTTGATTTTAATTATCTATTTTGAGTTAAAAGATATGACCTTTAACTCATAACTATATTTAAATGACTTGATTCATAATGGATTTCATGTGTCATTTAAACTAAATTAATAATAATAAAAACAATTAATCTTATTAATAGGAATAGTTCACAAATAAATATTATGATAAGGAATGCATGAGAATTATTTTTAATGGGAGGGCGATATAAAATGTTCCCGAGGACTTACGAGTTACGTCGTGGCTTGGAGTATTAAATAACTAATTTGACAGGTTTTAAAAAGATAATTAAACTGTAATGAAGCATATATAATCTCTGGTTTGTACATTTTTTTAGGTAAATAATATTTAACAACCTTTTGTAATACCATTATCTTCATATTTTTTAGAAACTTCACAATTTTACTCTTACAAGAAGAAAGAAAGTTGTAAAAAGTGAGTATTAGAGATTTAAAATGAAAACAGTATATAAATACATATATGTATGAAACAAATATAGGATTTCTCTCCCAACTTTTGACATTTCCCTTTGATATATCTCATATTACTTAATACAACAGCAACTAAGTCAACAAAAAGTCAATCTTCAGAATGCTGCCCAGCCAGCTGCAGAAGTTTGAGGAGACCCTGATCCAGCACTGGCTGGAAGACTCTTCTGCAAATTTAAACATGTTAAAACTTACAAGATTGCTGTAGAAATCTGCTCATCAATAGCGACACAAAGCTTGATTTGAGTAAAATAGCAACCAATGCTCATGGGTTGAAACACAATCAAATCAAACTATCAAGAAAATAAACCCATACGGAATTCAACTTATGAGCTATTGGAAAATGATATACCTCGTAAAGATGATCACACTTTCATATTAACAGAATGAAAATCATATTAACACACTGGCCATGAGAAAATGATCAGACACGTGCACTTGCTACTGTTGCTTCATGCTGCGCCCCTATCCCTCTCCTAAAGGAACTCATGACCTTTTTCTTTCTGTTAATGTGTAGTAGATTATGCCAGCAAAGTTGCCAATAATACCTCAACCACTGTTACTCTCAAAAATAAAAAATAAAAAGAGATACTTACTTTCCTCCTGAAATTAATTGTCAACTTAAGGTTTCAGTTCCTCTCCTTATAGCTAAAATGGCTCAGTATGCATTGGATGACATAATCTTGCAACATTGCATTGGCCAGAACCAAACAAAACTCAGGATTCAGAGGACTCTCATGTCTATGATAGGAATTGATATTATTCAAGCTTGCAAAACGAACCAAACATAGCAACTCTATCAAAAAAGAAGAAAAGGCATATAGCAACAATGCTAGTCCATGTATATCAAAAGTCACCTTTCATAAATGAAGTCAAGCATCAATGTACGTTGGATATAGTGTCATTGACCATAAAATATTAATAAAAAACTAAACATCATCAGAGTTCTTAGGGTAATAACTAAAAAAAGTAAGACATACCTCAAGTTGAGAGAGATCAGAAAGAGTATCACTTGAATGCCTTGAATTTTCTTGTGCTCCCTTCGGAGTAGTACCACTACCATGAGTGGAAGAAGTCATCCTAGCAGCGACAGGGTCGTTGGGGGGAGGAGGAAGAGCAGACCTAATTTTGACAGCTCCACTAGGCGGGGGGGCAAGAGCTACAGCTTTGGGTTTTCCAGTTCCTGAAACTCCACCTGACAACCCCGCAGCAGAAAGCATGCCCGCTCCACTCGATGGTTTATTTTTGACATTTATTCGGATTGTTTCCCCTTCCTGAAGACCAAACGCTACGAGTTAGTATATCAAGATAGGAATGAAGATGAGCTGTTGTGTGGGGTTCTAGGAAAGGAATAAGAGGGAGAGTATACTGCCACGATTTATTCATTTCAAGCCAAAATACTTTCTCAGAATAAGAGTATAGAATTGCAATATTAAGTCCATTATCGCAATAAGATTATTAAAAGAAACATTCAAGAAACAACTTGATCGAGACATAACTTTTAATACGATAGTAACTAGGCTGACGTATTTAGCCATCTCTGAACTTAGCATAACGAAATGAAATTCTTGATAACTAGGTTTAAATTACACTTTTTTTTTTTGGAGTGACTTATATATACTAATCAGCTACTTTTTCACAAGCTTAAAGAGAAGCAATGAGTCGACTCAATTGAAGTAGAAATGCGTTCAAGAAATCGTTAGTTCCTGTTTCTTCATAACTGCTCATTCTCACATTTACTAATTTAAGCGGATAATCATTCACTAGTGCAATGATTTTCTTCCAACCTGAGAATGGCAAAGATGCCTAAATAATTCTGAGGCCAACATGGATACATGTCAAACACTACAACAAAGTTCAGTTTCTTCTAATCATTGGAAAGACAAAAGGGCATATTTCCTACACCTGAACATATCCAAAAACATCATAATCCTAGATTCATCAACAACCATCAGCTAAAAAATGGCAATTATCGACAACATTTTTCCGAAACTAAGCATCAATTTACTGACCATTCAAGGATCACATTCTTAACTTGCAATGCAATTATACCTAAAAATTCAACATTCCAGAATAAAGAATTTCAACTCAAGAAGCAAACGACAAAGTAAATCACCTTCAATCTGTGATTAACAGCAGGATGTATATCAATGTGGCCGTCCTCCCCGCCCTCCCCATCGCCGGCCACATCCTTCTCCACCTCCCTCTTCACGTACTTCTCATGATCCGACAACGCAACATTGAAATCGAAGGCCTCATTCCTCTCATTGAACCCCAACCCTATGAACGCGTGCTTCCCACGCCCGTCCTCGATCCGCAGCACGAAATATCTGGACGAATCCAGCACGGATTCGACAGCAGCCTCTCTCTGGCCGGGATTGACGAAGCAGGCGGCGAAGAGCTCGCCGGAGTTGGGGTCCTCGAGGCGGATCTCGCAGCGGGTGTCGCAGGAGACGACGCGGAGACGGCCGGACCAGATCTTGTCGGACTGGAGCCACTCGCCGCACTTGTAGCCGCCGCTGGTGGGGCGGGGAGGGATCTTGAAGACGGAGACTTCGCGGACAACTAGGAGGGTGTGCTCGAAGGTTTCCGGCTCCTCCTCGAACGACATCGTTTCGCTATTGGAACCAACAGTTACGGATGCAGTGCAATGCTGGGCTTGCTTAGGGACAGAGCTGTTAAAATGGAGGAGACGAGACGTGGGTTTTAAGCCTTTTCGGATTAACGAGTAATTTTTTTATTTAATACAATATATAATATATTAACAGTTAAGTATTACCAAAAACAAAAACAGAAAAAATTGAAATAAAAATCTTATGTAATTTTAAAAAGGATGATACTATTCGCAACTCATCCTTTTCTAAGCACACTTTAATTTCTATTTACACTTCACATTATCAATTTTAATTATTATTAACCTTTAAATACACCCCACACAATTTCTATTATATTCTTAGCATACCTTTGAAAAGAAATACAACACACACCCCACTACAATATACATCCCACTACAATACACACTTCTAAACACATCCCAACACAACACATTAGAGTTTAGAGAAGCGGAGAAGAGAGGCTGAATCTAAAAATCGAACATCCCGTGCAACCTTTATCGGCAAGAAATCGAACAAGCACAATGAACTCTCAAAATTAGTGTTTATCCTTTCACTTTATTGTTTTAGTTAGTAAAACTTCATCCATGTTCTTTAATTAGTAGGTATTAATTGCAAATTTTCTGGACAAACTCAAACACTAAGGCATTTAGATAGGATTTGATATATATGCGTAGTGGTATGTGGGAAAATTGGAGGTGGGAATTGAATTTTTTGAAAAAATTTCGTCAATTCTACACGGCTTTGTTCAAACCTGATTGTTCAAATACTTATGGTTTAGTTCGATCGGATTGATCAAACATCAAGACTTCCATTCAATCAAGAGGATCGAACATCAAGCCTTACGTTCGACCTAGATGATCGAACATCCTTCTACCTGTTCGACCACTTCAGGTCGAACACTCTGCATTGTGTTTGGTCTGGTGTGGTCGAACGCGACTCTTTTAGGGGGATTTTTTTTCCCAAATCCTAAACTTTGATTTTTCAAAATACACCACTAAAAACTCTAAAAAAATGAATGAGAAATTTTACATTGCTCATTTCACACATTTCTTCACGTTTCATTAACATTTTTCAAGCCCAAATTTGCTTGTTGAGTAGTAAATTTTTCTTTCAAGCTTGAAAATGGAAAATGGAAATGGAGAAAAGAGTTGAGTAGGAGTGATAAGTGAAAATGGAGTGTACTTAAAAAATATGGGGTGTGCTTAGAGATGTCTATCTTCATATTGGGTACACAATGATTTTTTATACATTTAATAATTAATTACTTTTAATTTATTTAATTATTATGAGGTGTGCTTAAAAAAAGTTGGGATGCAGATAGACTCCCCTTTTAAAAATCCATGAAATTCCCAATGAAATCCCTGAAAATTAGAATCAGTCATTTAACTATGAAAATATTTAAAACAAATGTAATTTTTGTTGACTAGGAATTAATATTTTATTCGAACTTATTTATTCTACATCTCAATCAAATTATACTATCATGATTTAGTGTTTTGTGATTACTTTGATCACTGAAAGTGTAATTAATTTTTTTTACAAACGTTGAGTCTCATCTAATGTGATTAAAACTTTTGCAATTGGATAAAGACATGTGATTAAATTCAAATTTAAATGACACTTTTAGTTGCAATGTGACATTCTCCGATGGTGGAAAAGATAACTTAGGAAAAAGATAACATAAGAAACAGAAACAAAAACAAAAAGATTGGTCTTTTTATTTTATCTGATAATTTGATACTAACAATTTGCACAATTTTTTTGATAAAAATAAGGAAATGAACTGTATATTTCTCACTTTGATGAAAACTTCTCAGCTCATTTAAGATTCACTAAATATGAAAATCGCCGAGTAACCAATATTTAATTAGATTTGCAATACTATTTACTTATTTTCTGATTAAAAGCACAAAATATTTTGATCACATCAGTTAGAAATAAATTCTATTCAAACCGAGCAAAATCCGTCTTCTCGATCAAATTGAACAATAAAGAAAATAATAAATTCAAATTATATATATAAAAGAACTTATTTTATGATTCTAAAATATATTTTAATCTATAAAAAGGAAAAAAAATATACTTCTTATGATGATTTATTTTCATTCTTACTTTAGCTTATATCCAATGATTGAATCGATGAATTATTAACATCATGATCTTTCGATTTGTTCTTTCCTTCAATATTAATACTAGTGCATGAACTCTCAAATATTTTTTATAAGTTACTAACTAAATTTTCCTATAATATATGAATTTCTTAACTAATGAAGTATGGAATTGTTCTATAAATCAAAACCACAAAACAAACATAAGAATCTCAATCTCAAAAGCGCGTTCCCTTCTTTATTCTAAATAGGCGTTTGTTTGTTTCTTTCCGGAGATTAAAGTCATCTTTCTTTTATATATAGACTCAGTTATATCAATTTCTTATCCAATTAGTCTTCTAAATCAATTAAAAATGTCAATTTTAATCTAATCAACACTTTTTATTCAACAAGGATTCCAAATTCTATTCAATTATTTAAGATTTCAAATCTTATAATATCAACTTTATGATTATGAGCTAATCTCCTGTGCACCAATTGACAGATCTAAATTTAGATATGTGTAATTGGGTCGATCCGACTCAAATATCCACACTTATAATTTTTTTATTCATATATTACCTTTATATTATATTATTGTGATCTTTATGTTATATTTTGCAATATTTTAACTTAAAAAAAATTCTAACACAATTCATATATATATGATATTTTTTATCGGCAAAAAAAATGATTTTTATTAAATATAAAAGTAATATTACTCATACCTTTAAATGATATTACGTATACATTTATATTAATATAGTCATACATTTATATAATATATAAAAATGCAGTAATAGAACTAAAAAATATGAGTACATAACTTAATGTATAATTAACATAACTAAAAAATATAAAAATGAATTATATATATATAAATGATTATATTAATATAAAATTATATGTAATTTTACATAAAAATATGTTGATCAAAAAATGCATAATAAAGATATACATAATATTACATAAAAGTATAACTAATATCATATAAACGTATGTTGATCCAAAATATGCGTTGATAAATAACTTTTTTTTAGTTACAGAATTATATAAATATTATGATATTTATATATAAAAGTTATAATATAATATAAAAGTAACACGTGAATAAAAAATAAAATTAAAAGTGTATGGATTCAGGTCGGATTCATGCAATTGATGTACAAGAATTTTTGTGTATGATTATATTAATATCATAAAAAATATTTCATATTTATTTCATTGAAGTTCATATATTTTATTTCTTTATTTAACTCTTAGGTGAGGTAAAAAGAAAAACGTAAACAATAAAGAGCACTTTTAGGGCCTAGGTGAAATTGAAGGGTCTTTTTTCTCCTAAAATAAAGAGAAAATTAGGGTCAAACTCAAATGTGACAGATTATTGGGCACTTATCGACTGTAGCTTGGGCCGGTCCATGCTTGAGAACAAATTTAGAGGTAGGGGTAGGATAGGAATTTCGCACTACGTCACCATGTGTACTCGCCACTCGGAAGACTATACAGTCCCTTATTAAGAACTGCTCCCAACTCAACTGTTTCGGGTTCTCACTGAGACGAAGACTCGATAATTTCTTCTCCACAGTAAGCAATCTCCCCCTAATTTCCTAACATCCTGAAGAATTTTTACTGATTCAGTTGATTAATCACAGGAAAATCTTCCCCAGGAATGGCTCGAGATTTAGGATTCCTGGTTGTAGTAGTTTTAGTGTTGGCGTCGGCCTGTGAATCGGCCATCTTCAGTCCGGTCTCCGAATCCCATCGATCTGCCGCATTGGAGCTTTTTTCTGCCGCCGATGGATCTTTTGGAAGGTTAATTTTAAAACCCTCTCTAAACCCATGCTTCCCCTTTGGTAATACGTATTTGCAATATTGACATTTTTTTTAGAGAATATTCGCGGTGGAATTATTTGATTTGTTTTTCTTTTTATGTTTGGAGAATGAATGTGTTTGCAATTTAACAAACGGGTAAGATTTCTAAGCAGAAATCTTTGTAACTTTCAGTGTCGATTTGGAAGATCTGTGATTCTGTCACAAATACTAGGCAATGAAATGTGATTAATTTAGTGCTTCTTTATAGTAATGAGTCCAATGACTATATTGTGGTGGTTCTGAACATCCAATCTAGAGTTCTCTTGGAGCTGACTTTTTTGTTTGCTTTCATTCTCTTCCCCCTTTTGGTTCTTGTTCTTTTTTTCCCCAAAATTTTAATTTAATATTATTAAGGACGCTTGCAATGCTCATTGCATCTGCATCAACTTTTTTATTATTCAGATATTGGGAATTTACGTACATCCTTGCTGTAAATACATCATGCTACATATCCTGCATCATTTTATGTATTTCCTCCCCTATACTTTTGCTGAATATTAGTGGAAAAAAAGTTGGTGACTGTTACATTTGTATCATTTGAATTGCATAACTTTGAAGAAAATTTTGTTTTTCCCTTATATGTTGTTGCAGAATGAAAATCTTTGTGCAATCTTTTTTGTCATATCTCCTTTATTTATTCCATGCAGTATTTATCATTGTATCTTATGTTTGACAGTTTTAAATTTATTATTTTGAGTTCACAATAGTTTGCCAGCTCACTTGATTGTAATAATTTCCAGTCTGGAGGAGACATATGAGGCATTAAAGACATTTGAGGTTCTTGGGATTGAAAAGAAGTCTGATACAACTTCTGCTTGTGCATCTGTGGTGGACACCTTTTCATCCACTTCTTCAGTTTTGAAGGATTTTTTCCATGCATTAAGAGTTAACAGCATATTGAAGTGCGAGCTCGATAGTGAGACTTTTGGGGTATTGGAATACTTTATCTTCTTCGGTTTGTGTAAAACCTGTTGTCACTTGTTCTGGAAATGTCTTTTGCTTACCTTTTTCTTCTTTGTCTGCAGGGAATTGTATCTAGACTTAAAGATTCTCTAAATGACGCCAATTCACTTCTTGATTTTTACTATTCAATAGAGGGTTTAGTGCTTATAAAGGTAACGATTTCATTCAGTAAACTCTGGAAAGATCTCTCTTGATCAATCCATCTTTTAGGTTTAACGAAAATTTGATCCATCACTAAGAAGATAGAATAGAGTGTTAAAACTTGCACTTCAAACCTTGTATCATTTATGTTGCTCCGTGCTTATACAGTAAATGCATATAAATTTTATTGCTGTCATTTTCTTAGATTCTGGAGAACCATTAAGTTGTTACCTAATTTCCTTGTGACTATTTTTTTTTAAAAAAAATTCTTTCCCTCCTTTTTAGGTTGACTTGTGCTATTTTCTGCTTTGTTGAATGGGGTTTGTATCTTTTCCATTTGGTATGCAGGATCAGACTTCTGAAGTGGATGTTCATCTTGAAGATGCCGATAAAATTTTTCGTTCTATAAAGGTTGCATAATTTGGATTACTAAAAATATGCTCTCTCCAAGGGCTGATGTTCTTCAATATTTGAATTCTTAACTTTAATCATCTCTTGGCAGGCTCTCGGTCAGAGTGATGGAAGATGGCGCCTTAGTTCCAACAACCCGGAGTCTAGTAATGATGCAGCTGGTATTTAAGCATGCTCCACACTTACGTCACACATGCTAGCTAGCACAGTCCTTTTGATTCAACAGATATAATGTTGTTTATTTACTGTGGTGTGTTATCAGTTTCACTATAGTTTAGCCCATAGTTGTTAGAGGCATGCTATCTCTAAGGCACGAGGTGCATAGGGTGCAGGGGGTAGCACTTTTACAAGCAAAAGGTGGGCGCTGTTCATTGGGCGTGCACCTTTCAGTGCCTCCTGTGCCTTTTTAGGTGCGCCTCCTGTGCCTCAGGCTCTTGTTCACAGGCCGCCCTATAACCCCAAACACGTTTCTGTAAGATCCCTTTTAAGATTTTTAAAGACTTGTTTTTTCTTGAGGAAAACATAAGAATGGCCAGAACTTCATCTTGAGGAACAAATACTTGTTTTTCATTTTTTCTTGACATTTATTATGCTTCCTACATTAAAAGCATTAAAAGCATCAATATTTCAAAGTATACACACATTTTGTTTTTTTAGATTTTCTTCATCTTGGATTTTTCCACCGCATGTTTAAGATGGGCGCTGGGATTGCCTCTGTGCCTTTGTGGCCTTGTGCCTTTAACAACTATGGTTTAGCCACTATGATTCATTATCTTCTCAGTGTTTTTTACCCACTTAAATCTATCTACAGGGATAGCACTTGAAACCCTGGCTGGAGTTATTTCTTTAGCATCATCCGAGATTGATCCTTCTCTGGTGAGTCTTTATTTTGTTGGTTTTGTAGCTAACGATTTGTGACCATGTTTAGTTTTATTACAATAAACTAAGACTGTATTTTAATAAACTTGTACCGGCTTTAGATTTATTCCTATAGTGCTTAATATATTATGTTGCAGTTACTCTAATTTAAATGATTTACACATTGAGCATTTTTTTTCATTGAGACGCCTGCAATTTGTTGTATTGTTCGAATAACCAGACTGTTGAATATGCAATCAATCTCTGTACCTATCTTTTACTCCCTCCGTCCCAGCTCAACTTGCCTACTTGCCATTTATGTTTGTCCTAGCCGAACTTGCCAGCCCAAAAATGGCAAATTTTTTTTTACTAAAATATCCTTATTTTTCAACTTTATTACACAAATGCCATCCAAATTTGTTGCATTAAATATGAAAAAAGCAAAAAGTAAGTATATTTAATTGAAAAAAACAAAAAGTAAGCATATTTAATTGAAAAAAAATAAAAAGTAAGCATATTTAATTGAGTCAACTGTGTTTTCTTAACCTCCGTGCCCGGTCAAAATAGGCAAGTTGAGCCGGGACGGAGGGAGTAATGTTTAATTGAAGGCATTGGTCACCAAATGTGTTGGCGGAAAATTATGTGATCCTCTCTTCCACACACAGCTGTTGTTTGCCGACAACTTAGCTTTATCTTACAATTTTCAAAGAAAGTTATTTGACAGCTAATTGGAATAATCTGATCGTAAGTTTGCTTTCCATGCCAGATCACAACTTTGAAAAATGACATTCTGAAGCTTTTTGATGGTATTGAAAGATATGGTATGGGCTCATGTTTCTCTTTTCCCTTTTAGCATGTTTGTCTCTTTCAATAGTTTCCTATATTTATTTAAACACTGCTATGATTTGATTTTACCGGCACTACAGGGTCATGATGATTTTAGTTTTGGAGAAGATTAGACCAGTGTCCTTTTGACATTGAATTGCTGAAGGACATAATATTTACAAAATATGAACATGTACCTTGATTAACCACTACCACATGCTTGTCAAGTGCTTATGCATATTAAATATTTACCTTCTCTGGCCAAAGAAAGATTATTTTGTTACTCACCTCTTTTTATGATATGGATATACCACTTGCACTTTTTGAGTTTTGAATTCCAGAATATATCAGCAGTAGTGCCGCTTTCTAATACATGGGGTAAGAGGCTGAATTCAACTGATTACATGCAACAGTAGAAATATACAGTGCTGTTATCAAGTCAAATTCATGTTAAACTATGCCTAAACCTACAGCATTTATCCTTTCACTTCATACATTGCTCTCCCTCCTTCATCTTTTCTCCCATTGAAATTGGATTATAATATCCTGATGGAAGGCTAATCTATGTTATTATAGGTTTCAAGCTTAGAATTGGATGGTGGCAACTGAATTTGTATTCCTTATGCTGCCAACTTGATTCTAGTCCTATAACTATTTGGGATACTGGTTTCGGGTCTACTAAACCTTTTATATATATATATATATATATATATATATATATATATGCTGAAACCAACACTAGTAGACGAGTTCTAAGTCAAAGATTACATTATGCTATTGTTTTCACATTGTTTTCTTTGATGTTCTCTGTTAGACGATGGGACTTGTTACTTCGATGAGAAGCTTGTTGGTACACATGGGCATCATAGTCCTCTTTCAGCCTCTGCATCAGTAGTCCGTGGAATAACAGCTGTTGCAGCAGTCACTTCTGAAAGTTTAAATGTATGTATTTACATAAGAATGGAGTGTATGTTATGTAATGTGTTTCATCCCTGTAATTCTTTATCTTCCGTGAGATGTGGAACTGTGGTTTTACATTGCAGATCCCAGGGGAGAAAATTTTGGGTTTGGCAAAATTTTTCCTTGGAATTGGAATTCCTGGAAGCGCAGGAGACTTCTATTACCAAGTCACTGCCCTGAATTGCTTGGAAAACATCAGGCAAGTATTTTGCATGTTTTCCTGCCCATGGGCTCTTTTGATATATTTTCTTTTCTACTTATCAAGCCTGCTTTTTTATACAATAGAGCATATTTTGATTTGAAAAGTTTCTACTTGTATTTGTACCTGCTCCTGGATTTTTTTTTTTTTTTACTTTTCCAAAGTGATTCTGACGTATCATCTTTCTTCACCACAGGGGATCTGTTCCTCTGATTTTATCACTGCCGGCTACTGTACTTTCGGATACCAAGAAAGATCAACTTAAGGTCTAACACACTGATTGTCTTGCTTTCTCAATTAACTCGATTCATTGCATAGTACTTTCCATTCTCTGTTCAGTTAAGTTATTTCTTATCCTTTAATTTCTTGTGTAAGTAGTGGAATGAATTTTCGACTTGCTTCGGGCCATACCTCAGAACTCAACATTGTCTTGTTGAAACTTTTGTTATTGTTAAATCTGTGTAGCAGAATCATAGTGAACTATAGACAATTCATAGAGTTGATTTTTTTTGAGAACTTTTTAAAGTTGTACTGCAAAATGCTGCACATGTGTGGCCAGTACTTACAAACTATGTTGTTTTAGGTTCGGGTCAGTACTGTATTGGGTTCTTCTGCTCCTACTTTGTCAGTCAAGCTCATGCAGATATTTGTTTCTGGTTCACAAGATACTTCTATCATTGACCAGGTACTTCTATTTAGCGGAAGTCTTCATAAGAATTACAACTTTGTAAATAGTTATATTTAGAAGACTGTCTTCATGTTTCAATAACTTTATACGATAAGTGTTTTGGATTCCCATGGGTGCAGAAGCTCAAGTTTGATGTGGACAGTGGAATGCATATCTTGGAAACATTGCCTGCGAATGTTGATCTTGGAAGCTACATTTTTTCTTTTGAGGTGGTTGCCCTTTTCTTATTCACCCCCCTTTGATACCGTATTCTGACATTTCATTAAGTAATGTTAATCATCCTCTTCACTACAAGTTTCAACATTTCTTTCTCGCATTTGTAGATTATATTTGATGACCCAGAACAGAAGAAAAACTATGCAACTGGTGGACGAACTAAAGTTCCTATTCATGTTACCGGGGTTATTAAGATTGAAAATGCAGAGGTTGCAATACTTGACAGTGACCTTGGGAGCATAGAAACTTCGAAAAAGTAATCATACTTCATCTCTTGATATTAGAGGATGATTATTTATTTGCCTTTTTTTTTTGTTTGATTAGTTTAATGTGCTGGAACTTATAATGATCTTGTGGATTCTCTATAGATGTTGGCTCAATTCTTATAGTTCATGTGCTGTAACTCTTTTCTCACTTCTTAGCTCTTATCTTCTTGTGAACTCTCTTATATGTTGCCTACCTTTTATATTTTATGTTCCGTAGCTGTTTTCCTATGGATTTTCCTATGGTTTACGCTCTTTCTTGAGTTGTTTATATCCTAAACTTTTTGTTTTTACTCTGTTCTCCTATAGCATTTTATTTTGGCAGATTAGGGTTGAAAGCTGGGTTGATTATCTAATTGTATCACAGTTCATCATCACACTTTTTTATGCTCTCCCTAGTAAATCTCCTCCTTTATTGTAGTAACAAATTGCATATGATAATCATACATGAACTGCAATATTCATTCTTGTGAGTTTCATGATGTTTAGCATGAAGGAGATTAATAGAAGTTCCTTTTATACTGTCATTTAAAATCAGGCTGGCCTTACCAGGGGAGACTGCAGTTGCTTTATCAGCTAATCACCTTCAGAAGTTGAGGTTGTTTTTTCAGTTGACAACTCCATCTGGACGTGCATTTAAACCTCACCAGGTTCCCATTCTAGTTCTTTTAAGTTGCACGCATCTATATTCTTTATTAGTAACGTGTTCTGAGTATCGTGTTCTGTTCAGGCATTCCTCAAGTTGACACATGAGAGTGGAGTTGAGCACATCTTCTTGGTGGGGAACTCTGGGAAAAAGTTTGAGATAATACTAGTTAAGTGCTCTATAACTTCATATGACTTAATTAGTGAATTATATTGTGCAGAATATCCAACATGATTTAGAGAAGTCCGACAATCTACATTCTGTACCTCACTTTGATCTGGCATGTTACAGCACTATCATCATAGTTGACGTCATTGGTTTAAAATTATTATCTCCTTTTATATATGTTCTTCCCATTGCTATTTGGATTCATAAAACATGCAATTTTCCTGCCAGGTGTTTATGTAATGCGTTCTTGTACTTAGACATGCATTATTTTTTTGATTTCATTTATCTTGACTGTATTTTATCTTTAGGATTTTCTGGGGCTGGTTGAGAAGCTTTTCTACCTATCCGGTAGATACGAAATTCAACTTACAGTTGGAGACTCTAACATGGTAAAATTCTGCATGAACTGAAAATGTTGTATTTGGCTTTCTCTTGTGTGTCTCATTCACTTGTATTAAAGTGCCAGAATATGACTCACATGTTTGATGTAGCTTCTTATGTTTCATCTATTTTAGGAGAACTCTTTCTTGCAACCTCTGGGTTATGTTGAATTGGATCTCCCAGACGCACCTGAAAAGGCACCCAGGCCACCTC
This sequence comes from Scutellaria barbata, assembly GCA_028654395.1. Taxonomy (NCBI): domain Eukaryota; kingdom Viridiplantae; phylum Streptophyta; class Magnoliopsida; order Lamiales; family Lamiaceae; genus Scutellaria; species Scutellaria barbata. Next base: position 22,295,519 of record CM053649.1, read on the forward strand.
CACAACCTGTTGACATGTATTCCAGATATGGGCCTAAGGCAGAGATAACCCACATATTTAGGGCTCCAGAAAAGCGTCCTGCTAACGAGCTTTCTCTTGCTTTCTTGGGCCTAGTACTCATTCCACTTTTTGGTTTCTTGGCTGGGGTACTTGTCTTTCTACTTTTTCCTCTTCGTAGTTGCATAAGTGAATGTATCATTTTTTTGTTGTATATTTCTATCTCTTCATGTTTTATCTATTATTTTACTAGAACTAAAAACTTTACATTCTTTTTTTTGCTCCCGCAGCTCTTTCACCTTCGTGCTAACCTCAAGAACTTCCCTAAGTCAACTGTTTCTGCAACATTTGCCATTCTCTTCCATCTGGGCATTGCAGCCGTTCTGTCACTGTATGCATTATTCTGGTTCAAGGTCTGTCTATTTTTCTGTCATTTAAGTTTAAGTTTTGGTTGTTTGTTGTTCCTGTTTCCAAATCGGTAGACTTGTAATAACTCTCACCTCTTTGTCCATGAGACTAATTTTTATTTATTTAAATCTTACTGCAGTTGGATTTATTCACGACATTGAAGGCACTTGGCTTATTGGGAATGTTCTTGATGTTTGTTGGGCACAAGACGCTATCCCACCTTGCATCCACATCGGCCAAGTTGAAATCTGCATAAAAGTTGTAAATCTTATTGAGAGCTAGTAAAGGATGCTGCTCAAATTGGCATTCTCATTCTATCTTCTTCAGAGGACTGTTTACAGTATGACGTGGTTTATTTGGTGAAACAAAATTTTGATATTTACATGGATTAGCTGCGTTATCTGATGACAGAATTGTAGGCATAGATGGCTATTTAAGGGCATACAAGATAAACAAAGATGTAACTGGACGATATTGGACATGGCTGTTTATCTTTAACAATCTTCATATAGCAGGTGGTTTGATTATCCAATGACCTTTTATCGGTCTTATTAATGTATTGGAAGTGGATATTTGGATTTGTCAGATTATGTGTTGCAAAGATATATAATTTTGGATACTGAGGATTTTCTATGTTTGATTCCATTGATATTAAATGTGGGTGATGTGTGTGAAATGGATGAGCTGTTGAACTTGATTAATAACTGCCTCTAAATTAATTTCATAAGCTAAAACACGTTTGTTGTTAACACCATCATCAATACAACAAAAAGTCGAGTGTGAAATGTTCATAGTGCTCGATAATATAAGCAACACTTTGTAGCTGTCCACGATAATATTTATTTTCAAAATTGAATTATGAAATATCAATTATGCTGGATGTCAAGGCTGCAAGGCTAGTCTGCAAAAGTAAAAAAGTTAGTGCACTGCAAAAGCAAGTTGCATTATGGGCATTGCCAATAATGCATTGAAACATTTACCTAAAAGTTTTTTTTCCTTCCAATTGCCTATAAATAATTGTGACAAGTGCCTATTCCAAACCCCAAACATTACTTCTCCAAGTTTACGGTAAGTCTCTCCCTCTCTCTCTCTCTCTCTCTCTCTCTCTCTCTCTCTCAAATTTAATTTAATTTTATTGTAGCAACTTAGACCCTTAATTAAAGTATTTGTATGATTAAGATTGTTGTTTTAACTTTTCATATTTTTTTTTGACAGTGACACAAGAGAAGGATAAATAATTGGTAATTGAAAGAGCTAAGAACGGGTAATGATACAGAATATCTTTTTACACTCTAGAACATTTGGTTTTATTGTATTTATATGTGTTTTAATTTTATTTATTAATTGTGGTATAACATCATTCTCAATGCACCAGGGAAATTGCAAAATGTCTTAGATATATGTTTATTTGACTTGTTCTACTTTCTACTCTCCCAAAGCTAATCATTCAAAGCCTATCGGTATATAAAGTTGGCGTTTTGAGTTTGAAGTTTCTTCCACCGATTAATACTTATTTAATCTTTTGAAAAAATTATTATGTATAGACATGAGCCTTGAGCACGGAACACTTCACATTTATATACGCGTAGATTTCCAAAAAATAAGAAATTGTATATTAGTATGCTAATTTTATAGACATATATTGATTTTCACATATTGTTAGTTAATTATGAGCAAACTTGATATTATGAGGTTAAGAAAATTTATATCACATGAAAAAGATTTGCTTATCAGACTTTTCATGAAGATATGGTACAAATTGATAACATTGTATTATACGGACATCTAGTAATTTTTATACTTAAATTGTTCTTTTTTTAAAGTTAAAGCTACAGTATTACATAATGTTAGGATATTTGTACATAAATATCATATTAATACATTATAATATAAATGTGACACTAATATAATATAAAACTCTAACTAAAGATAAAATTATCGATTTAGGTATAAATATTAGTATCTTAATTTTTTGGAAATATTGATGGATATATTAGTTTCGACATAAATATCAAACATTTTTTATAAAAATATGGAAACTTTGTAAAAAATATTGAAAAATATATCTAATAGTTTATAAAATATTATAAACATATATTGAACATAAAATTTCAAATAAAATGATATATTTACAACTAATAAAGATATAAACTACTATATAAACGTTGTCTGCTATAATAATATGAGAAATTTTGTACAAAATTAATACATGTACTAGTAATAACTCGAACTCTTATGAGGTTCAAATGAATAAGATTACATGTTATTTTAATTTAAACAATATTGATACTAACTTGTGACATTAGAACATTTTAAAATGTAATCACGAAGATGTCATTCATATGCTCTTCTATCTCTGCCAACTATGATTCCCTGAATTTGATAATGTGGATGACCCACTATGGTTGACTAGATTGATACATATTGGAATATCCATGTAACATTTCGTGACACAAAACAAATCATATAAGATTGATATGATAGGAATAACCTTGGTATCCACAACTCGAAGTATTTAATATAATGGTTCATAAATTTCCATCATATATTTTACTTGATCCTAAAATCTATTGTCAACAATGTGTCTTTCCACTGATTTATCTACCTACTTTTGAGCGGCTCAAACGATTTGCAGCCCATTCATCACTCGTAAATAATTGCTTCAGGCTAGTTTTTTTCTTCAACAAACTGTGTAATGCGATATAGTTCGTTGCAAAACGAGTTGCTCCTGGGCGTACAATATCTCCTTGACATACCTCACATTTTAGTCAGCAACCACCCATAATTGTAAATGTAGTTTGTTAGTTGTCTAGCCTTAGTATTTATTATCTTGACTTGATCTTTTTTTTTTTTTGATATCTTTAAAGATCAAGTCAAGTTTAAGATCTTGAAAAAAATGTATTGGACACCATGAACTGCATTGATCTTTGAAGATATTGAAAAAAAAAAAAAAGATCAAGTAAAGATGGTAATTGCTAAAACTAGACAACTAACACACTACATTTACAATCATGGGTGGTTGCTGACTAAAATATGAGGTATGTCAAGGAGATATTGTACGTCCAGGAGCAACTCATTTTGCAACGAACTATATCGCATTAGATAGTTTGTTGAAGAAAAAAGCTAGCCTAAAACAATTATTAATGAGTGATAAATGAGCTGCAAATTGTTTGAATCACTCAAAGGTAGGTAAATCAGTAGAAAATCACATTCTTGACAATAAATTTTGAGATAAAGTAAAACATGTGATGAAAATTTATGATCCATTATATCAAATATTTCAAGTCGTGAATATTGATGTTATTCCTATTATATCAATCTTATATGATTTGTTTCGTGTCATGAAATTAACACATGGAGATTTAAATATGTATCAACCTAGTCAGCCATAATAAGTCAATCCACATTATCAGATCTATGTAATTACAGTTGGAAGAGATAGAAGAATATATGAATGATATCTTCGTGATTATATTCAGAATCGGTCTAATGTCACAAGTTGATATCAATATTACTTAAATCAAAATGACATGTCATTTTATTCATTTGAATCTCATAAGAGTTCAAGTTATTACTAATATCTGTATTAACTTTGTACAAAATTTCTCATATTATCGACAACATTTATATAATAGTTTATCTCTATATTTGTTTTGAATATATCATTTTATTTGAAATTTTAAGTTCAATATATGTATTAATTTAGTTATAATATTTTGTAAATACTAATTATATTTTCCAATTTTTTTACAAAGTTTTCATACTTTTTTAAATAAGTCCTATATTTCCACCGAAATCCATATTTTTATCCTTGAGCTCAAGTGATATTTGAATCTTGTAATACCTTCACTCATAATCGTAAAGTTATAAAAACCGTGACATTTTCCATACAGAGTCTCTATCATTGATAGCACCATCTTATCTTCCACCTGTCATTTCTTCATAAGAGGTTAAAAAAAAAAAAAAAAAAAAAAAAATATATATATATATATATATAATTAACCACTGTTAAGATGAATAAATTAATACTTTAAAAGTGGACTCAAGAAAAGTAAATAAATAGATAAAAAGTAGTGTTTGTGTGAACCAAGTGTATTGATCATAATTCATGTAACTAGATGTCTGGGTTGGGTCGCGTTTGGTTAAGTCTGGATCTGCAGCGGTGAGACATGTGAAATGCACTTTCGAGCCGAATCGATTAAGGTTTGAGTTAGAACTTGGGATAGAGATTGAACGCATGTGGACATACGTGGGCAACAATAAAATACGTGAAATGCACCCTCAAGTTGGATCGATTCAATCGCACAGATTCTAAATCTATGTACATGATGGATATAAATAATTATGATAGATAAATAATCCACGTTTCTTCCTAAATCACACCATAAATATTTCGGATCTTAACAAGTATAGAAATTGTGATAAATAGATAACAACTGGTACAATATTAAAAAAAAAAACATTCATCATGGTTATTCAATAATTATTGTACCACAACACTACAATAATCATCGTAAAGAAACTACCATAACCACACTTTATTTTCAATTTTATGAAATTGTTCAGTTTATGATATAAACTTATAGAGTACGCATTATTCATTTCCAAATATATAATGATTTATTACTAATAAGTAAATTTAAGTTGAATATAATAAATTATTCTAAATCTAATAAACCATCATAAATTAATATGGTTATTACTAATAAACTTATTATTAATAGAATGATTTATTACTAATAGTTATCATAAGTAATAGTCATTCTAATTGTAATAAGTAAATACAATTATACTTACTAGTTATAAAGTACGTGTATTATAAATAGTAAACTTACACTTATTGATTATCAAATAATAAACTCATGATAAAAAGATTGACATATATTGTCCAATATATGGGTTAGTCAGACACATAACCATCCAAGATACACAAACATCCCAACCAAGCAATAAACTATCCAAAAATTAGCTTAAATACACTAAGCTTAAAATTAGACACAAGCTGAAGTTAGAAGTGGATTAACAATATTATGATCACATAGAACGTAAGGTTTTTAACTGTTAATCTCCTGAAATTATAACTTAGGGACAACAATTAGGATATAATGATTTATTACTAATTAGTAAGTATAAGTTGAAAACAAATCATTATGAATTTAATAAACTATCACAAATTAACATAGGTATTAGTAATAAATAATAGTCATTCTAAATGTAATATATCAGTGTCATGACTCATGCATCATCGATAGAATCATGTAAGTTAATAAAGAAGCAATATAAACCTCAAATATAAAAAAACAGTCACATGACGCATGTTCAAGTAATTTACTATAGTAATTTAATCTAATTTTACTTCAAAACCAAAAAATAATCATACATTTTATTCGTCATTTGTTTTATACTTTTGCCAAAAACTTAGTGGTTGAAATTAATGCTATCTTCATTTGCTTTCTAATTCTGCAATAAAAACTTGGCGGCAAGAATTTATGCTATGTTCATTAGCTTTTTAAAATTAAATATAGATCAAACATCCTTAAAAAAATTAAATTTAGATCAAACATCCTTAAAAAAATTAAATATTTAGTAAAGTATTTTAAATTACTAACTTTTTTATTCTCTAAAACTGTTGAATCCTCTCAATGTTGAACAATACTTGAAGATGTTGCAGAAGGAGAATATCTGTGGAAGTGTGATTTTTCTAAGTGAAATTGTTATGGCATGTATAAAAATATATCATATATTTACAGAGATAAAAAAAAGGTATAGATAAAAAATCCATAAAATGACTAATTTTTGGATAAGAAATCTCAAATCCATTATTATCAATGTTGTGGAAAGTGGAAACAATCTCTGCAACAAGCATATGATTTAAAGTAATTGTTCGCTCCTCTACTCACTAAAATTCATAATAAAAAAAGAGAAAAAAAAATAAAATAACCAAAAAGAGAAAATAAAAAAAATAAAAAAACCGAAATTACACAAATTCTGCTGACATATGGCTAAATTCGATATTTCGCCGATATCAAAATATTATTGATATATCGGTAATATTTTGATAAAAAAACTGTTGCGAGATTTTATTATGATACCTTAATTTTAACAGTAAAATATCATGATTTTTTGTTACTTTCTCTAATACACGAATAAAAAATACAAAGAAATAGGGATTCGAATAAGGATAGAATTCGAGTCTGACCTGATTGCATTAAATACTTGATGCATTGTAGACCAACTCAATAAACTCATATTTAACCTTAGAAATGATATTTTGTTAGGATAAATTTCATAATAAGACCCAATTTATAAATTAATTCTTAATTTTACATTTAAATTTTAAAATTTTTCACTAAGAGGTTCAATTTTACATTTTTTTTTCTCAATTTAAAGCTTGGAAATTAAATTGAGTTTTCAATTTAAGACAAAATTTCATTTTCATTTTCATTTATTTATAATTTAATATGTATATATAGTTTAGATAAATTAATACAAGTTTGTATAAATTTGAAAGGATCTTTATCCGACTTGTATTAATTTATATATATATATACAATAAATGCAATTCAAAAAATTAATATTCCTTTATTTTCTTAATTTTATGAATAAAAGTATAGAAAATCGATTTTAATATTAATTAGTTTAATATAAATTATATTTTATGAATTGAATTAATTATATATATATTTTTTTCATATAAATTAAAATAAATCGGATGAAAATTATTTTTAAAACATACCAACTTGTCTTAATTTATCCAAAATATGAATATATGTTGAAATATAAATAAAAAGAATATAAAATTTTGTTTTGAATTGAGAACTCAATCTAAATTTTAAGTTTTAAATTGAGAAAAAATATATTAATTTAAACTTTTTATTGAGAAACTTTAAAATTTAAATTTAAAATTGAGAACTAATTTATAAATTAGATCTTATTATAAAATTTATCCAAATTTCATTATATGTGTGGGGTATATATTACAGATCCATTTCACTCATTCTTGTATATATATTTGGTTAGTATTAAGTCCCTGGACGGACTGACCTTGTTTTGGAGAATCTTAAATATATAGGAGGTAGTGTTATTGTGTTCTTTGCGAGGATTAAGTGAAACATGAAGAAGAGATTCACAGAATCGGAGGAGGCATCAACAAGCAAAAAACAACGACGAGAGAAAGAATCGGAGCCTGGATCCGAAAACGATGCCGACAATTCACATTCTCTTTCCCTGGGTAATTAACTTGCTTCTTTTCTTCACTAAATACTAAATTTCAAGTTCTGTTCTTGTTTTCTTTTTTTCTTTTCAGAATTTCGTTTCTCGTTTCATTTATCTCTTGCTCCCAATTGACGCTGTTTCCGTTCAATTTGTTTGTATCCATGACGTTGTAAAGAGGAGAATTTGACTTTCAGTGATACTCTCATGGCTCTTCAGATGATGCGTGCTCAATTTCCTCACATAGATAAGGTAAGGGTTGTCTTGATTTTTCTGACTCAGTGGAACGAGGGCATGTTATGGTTTGTATAAAGATGATAAAATTTGAATGAAGGTCGGTTTTGCTAGATTTTGAGTTGGATATAACTAATTATTTTGAGTTTGTTATTTGCATTGAGTTATTAATTTGTTAAGAAGTTGAATTGCGTGTGAAGGTAATGGAATTCACAAAATTTTGGGAAATTGATGTTAGTGGCTTTTGTTGCCAAACTACACTCTTTTGGTGTTTGCTTTGGCATTTGCAAAATATTAAAACTTATGCTGATTTATTATTGGATTACAATTTGCAAGAGATCACAGGGGGAGCTGTCTTTGATCTACCTAGAGTACGAATCTTATCTTTGTGATAGAGGTGGAGAGTTCCATATTCTAAACCTATATATGATGGTTTTTCTAGAAACTAATTGGGATTTAAATACATTAAAGAATTTAGTGAATTTTATAGTTGTGATAGCTTTGGGGTCTCCTATGCAAACCAGATATTGGAATCAAGAGAAGTATGTTTCTAGTCATTGCTTGTCGCTCTAAATAACTTTCTTCTTGTCATTCTTTTATTGGATTGGCTATATCATTTTTTTTAATGAGCTTGGTGAGTTGAAGGGAGGGAGACAATAAAGACTAGAAAACTTTGGGTTTGAATCATCTGGACCTTTATAAAAGTGGGACACCACTTGAGGTACAAGGCTCGTGGTTGGATTGGCTATATCATTGTTGCAAGATGGAGAATAATATTTCTTTAGTTGGTTTTTTGTTTATTACTGCGTACCTTTTTCTATCTTCTTCTGTTAAGATGTTCTCCCTTATGATAATACAAAAATTACGTCTCACAACCTATTAAATAGCATCTAGAATTTGCTCGCATTATTAAAGTACCTTCTTTCCATGCTTATTATCTTGTCATATTTACTTCACTTCTGCAGATACTGTGTTAACCATGGATTTATTATTATCATTTCTTATAATCATTTATTGCTATTATAATTTTCTTAAATTTTGCATGGGGGTGTGGGGGTGGGGAAAAAAGTAAGAACTCTGCAGCAAGATATCTTGTTGTAGCGTTGTGTCTCTGGATTTTGCTAGCTTTAATTTTTGTTTAGCAATCTTGCTAATGAAACATGTTTGTACTTTTCTTTTTAGGCAATGGAAAGAGTTCTATGCTATCATTATACCCTCTGTCAGACATAAATATTGCTTCCAATCCCTTATTATATTCGAAACTTCAAGTTTGGAGTATTGTTTCTTCAGGTTCCAGTTCAACCTTTTGTTTTGCGGTCGCAGTTATACAGCAGCTTGAAGGATAGGACACAAGTCGATAGAGAATTAGAGGTGCCTTCCACAGCAAGCATGTTTCTCTTTTCCACCATATATAAGAGGGCTTGTTGTCACATGCATTCTTGTTGATGTGTAAATTTCTTTCTGGTGTGAATATTAAGAAATCTGTCATGATGTTTCCCATCCTGAGACAAGTCATTATATCTTTACACTTAGACTTCTGCTAGGTGATTTTTCTTGTAAAACCTTCTTTCATTTTCTGCCATAACCGTTCTTATTGATTGTTGTTATCATGTTTTTGGTAGATCTGTTCCTATACTCTGTCTCTTTTATATCTTGGATTATTCTTCTGCATTTGCTAGAGTAGTATGATTATTCTTCTGCATTCGCTAGAATAGTATATTGGCAGTCCTTGATTAGATATACCCTCTTCTTGTTTTTTACTCTATTCATTGTTCTGTTTGGCATGAGTATTGGATGATCTCTATTCATTGCTATTGGATGCAAGATCAGGATATTTTTCTCATATTATGCAGTCTCTGCGGAGGGACGAAGTGTTGCGGATATTTAAGTTAAATACTGGACAGGATGATCATGCCATAATGTTTATAGATGACTATATGAATCAGGTTGGTTTCTTATGTTTGAAGTAACCTTCTAAGTGTTTACCAACTATTTTTCGTTGTTGCTTTTCTTGCTCAAAGTAACCTTTTCTGGTCATTTATAGAAGTTTTTATATGGAGCTTCTTTTGGGCATTTATTGGAGTTTGTATGTGGAGTCTTGTGCTTGATCGGGAGATGATTAGATTTGTATAGTCCGGTTCTTGAATATTTAACTTCTAAAAAATCAATGGGTTAGATTACATATTTTAACTTAATCTTTGACATTTGGTTATACTCATCTCTAGTAACATTAGAGAAACCGAAAGTAGACTTGAAAAGAGAGATACATCATGCAACAAACAACTAAAAGAGTTAGTAATTCTGGAAAATACAACTTTAGCTACAAAAGACAACGGTTTGATACACAACAATTCTAAATAACCAAACTATGAACTCAGAAAAAACAACTAATAACTTCTCTTCCATCTTGATCAAGAATGTTCAGACATTCTCCATACTCCTTCATCAGTAAATACAATCTCTACAAATATTACTTCTAAAATACCTTTATGTATAACAAATAGAAACTAATCTTCACAAATAACAAATAGAAACTCAGTTAAGATTCAAGATAACATAGAAACTCAGTTAAGATTATAGAATACACACCTTATTAACAAGCTTCAAATTATCTTCACTCTGAACATCTTATTAACAAGCTTCAAAATATCTTCATGAATAACTAATAGAAACTAATCTTCACGAATAACGAATAGAAACGCTTCAAAAGCTTCAAATTATCTTCACTCTGAACATCTTATCAACAAGCTTCAAAATATCTTCATGAATAACTAATAGAAACTAAAGCTTCAAATTATCTTCACTCTAATAGAAACTAATCTTCATGAATAATGAATAGAAACTCAGCTAAGATTCAAGATAACACCTCTTCTTATTAAAATATCTTCATGAATAGCTAATAGAAACTAATCTTCACGAATAACGAATAGAAACTCAACTAAGATTCAAGATAACACACATCTTATTATCTTCATGAATAACGAATATGAATAACAAATAGAAACTAATCTTCATGAATAACGAATAGAAACTCAGCTAAGATTCAAGATAACACACCATGAATAACGAATAGAAACTAATCTTCACGAATAATGAATAGAAACTTTGCTAAGATTCAAGATAAGACCCATCTTATTAACAAGCTTCAAAATATTTTCATGAATAGAAACTCAGCTAAGATTCAAGATAACACTCACTTGCCCTAATTTGTTTTCGTTTATCTCAGTTAAGATTCACCAGTTAAGATTCAAGATTTGTTTTTATTTATCTCAAAGCAAAATATATTTTCACGAATAGAAACTCAGTTAAGATTCAAGATAACATTCACTTGCCCTAATTTGTTTTCGTTTATCTTAGTTAAGATTCAAGATAACACTCACTTGCCCTAATTTGATTTCATTTATCTCAAAACAAAATTTGAAGAAATAAAATGCAACTAAATGAAACCCTACAAAAATATTTCCTTTAAATATGCAAAAGCTGTTTTGCCCACCGGAATCTTGCCACCTCATATTTCCTTTAAATGTAACGAATTTCCTTTAAATGCAAAAGCTGTCTGACTGCGGTATGTGGAATCTTGCCACCACACTGTCTGATCGCGAAGAAGACGGTATGTGGAATCTTGCCACCACTGAGACACCACAGATATTATTCAATCTGGCATTTGAAATGTTATTGTTTCATTTAAAAATTTAAAAATACTTTGATCTGCTTTAAGTAATCATCTTTTTTGTGATGATGTTTAGTGTTTTTTTCAGGTTTTAATTCTTTGTTTTTGTTGGGCTTAATTCTACTTTTACCCATACAACAATCAGTTTTGGGATCCAATGAGGCTAATTTGTAGGGTTATTGTAGTATCCATTTTGATATATTGAATGTGACTTGGTTAAAAAAAAAAAACTCAAATATTTTTTTGCTCATTTCCATCTATGTGAGTCTAGCTTGAACAAATCTATATATATGAGTTCCCCTACTCAATGGATTGTGATGCTTTGATCGATGCTATAACTAGTAGTTGTCTAGAACAATCCAAAGAATGTTAGAGATATGTACAAAGGAAATATCTAGATACAATCTAGAATTGTTTTTACATCATATATAACTCCTACACACTTCTAGATAAGTTCAAGAGAAAATAATGTACAAATGCGCGTATAAAATTGTTAGTGGTCTAAATTAGATGCCATTTCCAATGCATTTAAGGCATGTTTCCTACACCCTTATGTGATTAGGGCTAAGTACATTGTACTGAGAAAGTGGGTTTGGATAGGTGCAAACCTCTCAGTTAGAGAAAATAAGAAAATGGCCCAAGTGAATCCAACTTCGTGACATGTAGCTTAAAATTTGTATTCTTTATTGTTTTATCTTCTTGATTTTCGAGTTCATAATTATTCATTAGAAAATATTTATGCGTCTAATGTTGGCCGATGGATGTTGACTGAAATATATTTATCTCAAAATTATGATTCCTTTTGTTTTCTGTTAAACAGCCCAATAATAAGATATTCCATTGCCCTGACCAAACTCCTTATCCTTGGAAACTCATTTGTCATTATCTTTCATGAATGATGAATGATCAATGAAATTCTTTGAAAATTTTCAGATTGAACGTGTTGTGAGAAGGATGGAAGAAAAGAAGCAAGATGATCTAATAGTTTTTGAGTGGTTTAAGATGCATGTCATACAGGCCAAGCTGGATACAAGCATTGGTCATCAAGAGCTTGTCAGTAACCTATTCTTCACTCTGTGTATGGCACTGCTTGACTGAACAGTTAATGCTGTTGTTAATTTTTCACTGGTATATGTGTTGGTCACTGGTGTCAACTTAGCTACACCCTCAGAAACTAACCATTTTACATAATGCCATTTTACCGATGCATCAAGTTAATTGGTTGAAATGGCTGTCATTGAATTCTGAAGCTTATTATAAATTTAGGTTTGCTTCAGAAACTGTATTAATGAAACCTTTTCCATTTTGAAATTGTTGCAGTGAGCTTTATGCATCTTGTGGGACATGTTTTGTATCATATGTAGTAAATGAAAAGTGAGCATGATAATAAAAACGCTTATGAGAACTTAGCTTGTTCCTGATATCTATGCTTAGGGGTCCTCTCCATTCATGATGGAGGTGCTGTTTCAGCAGGTATTTTGTTTGAGGCTGCTCATTCATTTTGTTTTGATAGGTTGATTTGTCACCTTCACATTTCATTATGAACACTTAACCATCAGCATTTCCAATACTTAACTACCATAATGTTTGTTTACTTCTTGAATTATTGTTCAATCAAGTAGTTTTAGGTGAAATATGCAAAGGTAATAAGTCATTTAAACAGCAAAAGTACATTTAACAACACTTTGGTGGGATGGCTTGCAAAACTTGGAATACTCATCTTAATTTATGGATTGATGATGTAACTTATGTTTTCCATGCTATTTACCACATGGAAATAGTCTTTTGGTTGTTGAACATGGTACTAAGTTTGGGAGGATGGTGCTAGGGGTTTCTGAGAGGATTCTTCAGTAACTCAAACATATATGTTTGTGTACTTAAATGTGTTTACATTCTTTTGTTTGAATTGATGAACATTTTTGTTTTTCATGTTTTGTTTCAAGGAAGCAATCTTGCTGGATATTTTGGATTCCAGGTTTTCTGTTTTTCCCCGGTACACCCGGAAACCTGCAACCCCTCATTGAAAGTTATAGTATTCTAAAAAAGTTGATTTAATTTGTGCTTAATATGACATCCAAATTGTGTCCTCTGCTATGTAAGAAGTTGTGCACCAAATTGAGTGTGTAGCTGAAGCACTTCTTAGTTGTTTTGCAGTGGTCACTTCTTTCATTAGGGGGGAAGGTGAAAGAAGAGCACATCTCTCAATTGATTAATGCTGGTCTTCTTGTAAGTATACTTTTATTGTTTATTTATGCAGGTAGTCAACCTTGGCTTTTCATCATTGGGGTTTTGAATCATGTCTCTCGTTTGAATGTAAATTAAACATGTGTTTATCATAATAATTCATTGTTCAGTTCTGTTTCCGCAATTCACAATTTGTGTATCTCGTTTGAGTTTAGTTCTAAGAAAAAAACTCCAGAGTATTTCAGAAAAGTGACCCTATGTGTTTTGGCATTGCCAGAACTTGAGTTCTTATGCCGAGAGTTGGTTACTTCTAAACAAATTTCGTTCTCTCTAATTCCACTTGAAAAGAGAAAGTCTAGAGAAACTCAAAGTTAGCTTTACTTTTTGTAGGTGGTTTGTGCCAAGAGCTGTTTTGTGCACTTCCCTAGTTTTCTTTTTATATTTAAATATATTGGTTGCCGATTGGTTTTATTGCTTTTTAACAGTGCAGTCTTCTTCTAGATTCGCCAACTTATTGATCAGAATATGTATTGGTTTTCAATTCCAAATGTTGGGTCAGTGCTCAAAGGTCTCTCACAGGTAAGAGTTAGAAGTTGCTACTCTTAACAATTTATTCTTAAAAATGCAAATCTTTTGGTAAAAAGTTGTCCGCTATCTTTGCCTTACTGATTTCCACGATAATTGCAAATGAAATAAGGCTCTATTTGGATAGAGTGATTTGAAATTCCTGATTTGAAATGAATGAATTTGGAATCCAAATGACGATAATTGCAAATGAAATAAGGCTCCATTTGAATAGAGTGATTTGAAATTCCGGATTTGAAATAAATGAATTTGGAATCCACTCAAGATGGAGTGGATTTACCAAAATGACTCCAAACTTAGTTCAAAATGAAAGTGATGGATTTCGAATCCACATCTATCCAAATACTACCCTAGGATTTGCTATCATGGATTTCAAATACATCCTCAAATCCACCTATCCAAATGAAGCCTTCAGTATACATTTTCCAAGACATGCCGTGTGAAAATTTGCTCAAGTTCATTCACTTACCATTGCTGAATGAGAAATCCACCAATTTATGGTTATGCAGTACTGTGAATTTGCTTCTATTGTGAAGTGCAAGGACATCATATTTCATGGATCCTCTTCATTACTAAGGAAATATTACTGCGACAATTTTGCAGTAGATCGTCTACTAAACCATATTTTTTATTTTAAATTCCTCATGTTAACGACCAGTGTTGAAGCACTGGTTTGGATATGAATCAAAATATTATATATTTTTATATAGCCTGTGAGATGATTTGATAGCAGATACGACTTATAGAATTGAATCCGACCTGCAAACTTATCTGTACACAAATTAGGTTGGTTTTTCCTTGCATTTATTGCATCTCTACCTGGGTCTTGAGTTTGTGATTTTATAATTTTGTATAGAAGCAATATAATGCACATGAATATAAAATATAATGAGGGTCTCAACATGAATTGTGTCACATGCATCTCTCAAGAAAATATAATTTATATGATTCTGTGTTTGGCTCTTAAACTTTTCATCACAGGGAAGGAAGGAGCTTATGTCTTTTCTCAACCGGAGAAAATACAAGGAGATGATGTTGGTTTCTTTGGAGAAGAAGTGTCTACGGTTTTCTCCTCTGGATATGAGATTTCATTTACGAGATCTTATTGGTTCAGGTCACCTCAAAACTATTCAGACACCCAGCGGCTTGATTGTTCGGGTTGCCAAAGATTGAATTCTCGTAATTACCTCCATTAGGTGCGCATTTACATGCTCATTAATAACAAGATTTTTATTTTTTATGGTTTATTTATTAGTATTATTTTTATTTGTTGTGAAAATACATCCTGTTTTTCTTGAATGATACATGATATGATTTCCTGTGAGATCTGTGCTACTAACGTAACTATGCAAGGTTAGTTCACTTTCAATGAGAATATGAAGGAATAAACTGAATTATATTTGCTTTCGACGAGATATTTAAAATCAAGTACTATTTGGTTGGTGGTGATGAAAATGATGAAAATTTGACAGTAAATTCTTCCAATTTTTGAAACAGTTTTGTGCAGAAAAATTATCTTTCTACAACAACTAAAATTCTCAGTATTTTTTTTAGTGGAGCTTATACATGACCAAATCTGTAAAATTTGGTCAAATATTGACATGATAATATCAAAAAGATTATGACTGGGGTATCTGAGGCTAAGTGATATAGGTCATATAGTTGTCATACGGAATACTTATAGCTTAAAAGGTTGTTGCATCTGATTAAAATAAATAGTCGAATTATACTAAAAGGAGAAAAGTGCATTGAATGGTTTAAAATCTCAGTCGGACTAATTTGATTGTACTTCAACAGGATCAACCTTATCAAAAAACGAAGAGAATCTTTGTCCTGATATCTAGAGATTTTGTGGAAATTTCTTATCATACATTTCTTCTTCTGGGATGTGAACTAACTTTTCTGATAGTAGTCGTGCATATTTTGTTGAATTACAAGACAAATCGTAAAACATCGATCAGATTCTCATGATTGTTTTTCCCTCTGAAAAGGTAAGCAGAATATGTATCAACTTGTCACGATTGCATTGATCTGCAGAGTCGGAAATAGTTATCAATCACGTCAGGTTTGCATTAAAGCTGAAATATATTAGAAGCAATACTTGAACGACTTCGATTGAATGTAAGAGCAACATTATTTGTATGCCAATCACTTTGATGTGAATGGAAGATAGAAAGTGTGAAGAATTAATTTATGAAAAGGACATTATAACTAGCAAATAATTTTCCCATATGCTTATGTTCTTGTCCAAGATCTGTGGTCATATACTTTGATGAAGTTTCTACTTTCTTGTTCATAAATGATTTGCAATATTGCATCTCTTTCTGCTTGCTTCAAACACTAGCCACATAGTCGTAGTGTAGCAACCTAGTTTTCTTTTTTCTCATCCTAGTTTTATTTTTTCTCATCAACTCGTGTCTAAAAGGCCTTTTTCATTGTGACTACCTTGTGAATGGTGTCGAAATTGGGTGACTACTACTACCTGCATCTTGTGCATCCTCCACATACTATAAATCGAGGTACAACAGCAGGACTGTTAACCCACCAACGGTGACGTATTAATGTGTCAAATATCTATTAATTTCGTATTTTGTAATTATATAGAGTGAGATAATTATACATTAACGATGTATATGCTAAAAGTTGTATAGGGTGCAATATTACCCCCACTTTTTCCTTTTTTTGTTTGTTTTTTTAAATGACCCAATTTCAAATTTACGTCGGACTAATTTGGGGATAACAAGAAGATTAGTCAAAATAGTAGTAGTTTAGGACACTATACTCGTTTTACAAATATTTTATCCAAGAAGGTTCATGTGTTTTGAGTTTTACTACCATCCATTTATCCAGAATTTCTATTTCTAATAGCATAAATTTTTAAATGAGACGAAAATTGAATATGATACAAAAGATGTCCAAATAAACATTAGTCTCTTATTAGCAAATCCAAGTTTACAAACTCAGTAAACGTGGTAGCCACGTGAAACAACCTACAACTATCATGACACTCTTCATTTGCATAATAAGCATTTTTGTTATTTTTATTCTTGATAATATGTACTTTTGCTTGATCCATTATTAGTTTTCAGTAGGTGACTTTAGCACTTATTATTATTTTTGTTTGCAAGAATTTACTTAATAGTGAAAACTCCCAACAGGTTAAATCTTAAAATACTCGAACTTGTTCCACATTACTATGCAATTGATAACTGAATAACTGATATAAAGAAACGATAACAGAAATTTTGCATGTTATGACAATGGATAACTTACTGAAGATAAAAGTACAAATAATATAATTCTCTGTGTAAATAATTTATAAACATGATACATGTAAGAAGCATACTTGTAAGAAATTATCGTATCTATCATTTTCATCTAAAATACCGAAATACGCCTATAAAATGGTTAAAATGAGTTGTCAAATTAAAAGTGTATATTTCCTTGTATCAGCGGGTAAAAAATCTTCCTTATTTCTAGGTGGGTGAAACAATATCCAACCCCATCAAAACAACGATAACAACCAAAACCTTGTCATAATAATAAAAATATTCATATAATTTGAAAAAAAAGAATTTGTTTTTTTAATTATCTAGGTTAATCTATTGAAATTATTCATCTCCAAATATCCAAAAAATACTTTTATAAAAGTTAGCAAAAACTTTTTTGTTCGGTTCCAAACCAACTGTAATGATCTGTAAAAGCTCAATAAACCGACACAAAGAAAAATAATTCTTAAAAATTATTGTGAAATAATTAATGTACATGGATCATTGATGATAATAATAATATACTTTCACGCTAGGAAATAAATTGTTTGATTGAAAAAAGGGATATCACATTTATTAGCAAACAGTCACCAAATTTCATTACCTGACGCTTCACTGAAAATAGCTGACATTCCATTTTAATGCCTAATAATAGAAATTCATTAATAATCAATCACTTTATTTCCCTTAAAATATTGATTTTTAATAGAAAATCCAACTTTAGAATTTATGTTGGAGCTGATTACTCATTAAATACGAATGATATCTAGAAACGTGTCTCTGCAGTTATATAATGATGGGCCTTTTTATTGCTTGGATTGTAGAGTTGGATTATCACATGGAAATCACGTACCTAAGCGCCACGTGTAGGTTTCCACGTGGCAACTTTTGATTGGTTTTTTTTCACAGGTGGGCCCATGTACACCAATCATATAACTTTGCCCCTAAGATATTCAAACGCTGGAACTCTTTTGTATTTGTGTTTGCTTGATGTGGATACCAACTTTAATTCTATTGGTTGCATTATTATTATAGTCCAATGTATGCCACTCATCACACAAATACAAACACTAATCATTAACATGAAAATTCTTTGGATAACTGAAATTTAATCTATTGGAAATAGTTCTATTTTAACTTTATTACTTAAAAACGTGGGAGTGTACCCCCCTGCTTGTTGGCCTACCAAACACTTGCCCGCTGTCCTTGCTGCCCGCTTGGCGGGCTCCCCGCTCGAGTGATTGAATTATTCTTGCAATGCAATTTAAGTGGTCTTTCAATATTTTTCAAAATATGCAGTCTCGCAACGAAATTTCATAATCATATTCTATAATTTGATGACTCACAACATATTACAAATTTTGTTGCTATGGTAAAAAAGTTTACAAATGTCTGTTTAGCGCTTCTCCATAAAATAACTTCCCTACTAACAGAAAAATGGATCTTCTACTATCTTGATATCCAGTGAAATTAGAATCAGAATACCCAATGATTTTTAATTTATCCGATCTCTTTCATGTAAGTATGTGATCTTTAGTTCTCTGAAGATACCTCATAATCCGTTTGATTTTTTTTCAATGATCAATACCAGATTTACTTGATTATTTGCCAAGCAAACCAACAATAAAACTTAAATCTAGTCTTATACCTGGACAAACATTAAAATTTTAATAGTTGAAACATAGAGAAGCTTTTGTATCTCTTGAACCTCAAGATCAGTTTTAAAATATTGACTGAGATTAAACTATCTCCCTTAACCACATGGGTGTCACATAGCTTGCAATTTTGCATGCCAAATCTTTGCAATAACTTTTCTATATATTGTGTAAGAGGATATTTTCTTGGAATTATTATATTTTTTTCTATAACCATAAATAATATTTTTTATTCTTGTAATATTTTTGTGAGTGACTTATAAATGAAACATATGGAGTATCTTTAACAAAATACTTGAAGACATTGGAGATATCTTAGAACTATCTCAACCAAAATAATCTGACAGTCTTGGCTTGTGTTAGATGAAAATAATGGGTAATATTGACTAATGTTGTATTCGAATGAAAAGGATCGAGGAAGAACTTAAAATTCATTGATGATATTTGGATCAATAGAGATTTGAAATTTATCACTTTTATTTTGAACTAATTTTTAATAATGGAGATAATTTTTTTTTTAAATTTATTGATTTCAAATTTTATCATCCAAATGCTGATATAAATTATTCAAATCTTAAAACAAATTAATAAAGCTTTTGTCTTCATTATATAGAATCATTTTTTATATCAACTCACACATATCATGTCGCTTTTGGGCCGATATCACAAAAACTTGAAAGGGACGTGAGATAATGCATTATAATTTGTTGGAAAAATCTCTACTAGGAACCTCTTACACAATTGGTAGAATCAAGGACATGCATTCATTTGATTCGAGTTGTTAACACAATAAATTATGTGAAATTATCTTACAAAATTATAACTTTGTAAACCAGAGTTTCACTATTTATAATACAATTTTTTTTTTAATTTCAAATCGATATTTTATTTTTGAATTATAGGTTGACTAATGTTACGTACAAAATCTATATTTGTAAAATGATCTAACAAAAATCCTATTACATAGTTGATCACTAAGATCTATAAGAATTAAGATTGATGTAACACATACAATTATTGTGAAATGATTGAATCCAAAGTATTAGAAGTAACTATTTAAGAATAATTGTCCCAACATTTCCAGTATTTATTTATTATTTTCTATTACTATATGTATTTTTTTTTTTGTTGTTTATAAAGTCGCACATCAAAAGACAGGTAGACATTGGGACAATGGAATGATTTTTATGTAAATATTTTGTCTACATCTAAATAAAAGTTTATTATAAACTGCAGTTTGATGTATTAAAAATTGTATTTAAAATTATTTTATGCGTGTGGAGAAATGCAAAATAGCGCATGCATTTTGTTCATATATAGGGCACGTTGATTACTTCCAAGATCAAGTTTCATTTTCTCAAACACCTTCCCAAAATAAATATAATTCTACATAACAAGACTAGTATATGTTTTTGTGTAGAATCTTTACAAAAAAAAAAAAAAACGTAGTCTTACTCTTACAATTCTAATTTTGTGAGGTTGATTTTCACGATTTAATTTTTATTTTATATATTATTAGTTATTGATTGACCCATTTCATAAAGTTAGATTTATAAAATTAAAACGACCTTACGAGAATCATACTCAAATTTTATTATAAATCTAGAAGTATATAGAAAAATTCATGTAATATAATAAGCATGATGAGTTCCAATGACAGACATTAATCTAATAATTAAGACATACAAAATTATGGATTCATAAAATGCAAGTCGAATCTCAATGCACACGATTTATTGACTCAAGGGATGCTTGGTAGAGATCTAGATATGGGGAATGTGATGAATCTAGCAACAAACAAATGAACTACAAATAAACAATCACATAATTAGCAATTATGAATCCAATTATGAATCTAATAATTGACATACGTAATAAGTATTAAGATAATAATGATATAATACTCAAGTCTAGTCTTTGGTAGAGTGGAAAACAAAGGATTGAATGTCAAGAAGAACCAAACTGATGCAAATCTTAAAGATATATATTTGACGAAGAAGAAAACCATATATTGTACCATCGAAAAGTTTAATGTTAACTGATGTTAAAGTATTTCTTAGAATTCAGTTCATCTACTTTAATTTGGTGAAATTAGCATATTTTTTTGAGATGGAGTCCCCCTAATTCATTCCATTTTAATATTAAGCTAAAATTGTTAATCTAAATTTAAATCTTCTAAAGATTCTAAATTGATCGTACTCACTAGATTGGCTAATTATTATTTTTGTTGCACAAATTCTCTTGTGTATGTATGAATTTAAGATCCATGCAATCCGGTTTGATTCGATCCGAATCCACGAGTTTTGCCTTTTTATTTTATTTTATTTTATATGTTGACCTTTATATAAAAATTTGGTAATCTTTATGTATAAATATTGTGATATTTATTTATTGCAATTTAGAAAAAAAAAAGAATTTCAGCAAAAATTGTATATAGATACCTTTATATGATATTCATGTAACTTTTATATGCAAATATCATACATTTATGTAATATATGAAGATATAGATATTTGTACATAAATGTGACATGAATATATATAAGAGTCATATTAATATCACATAAAGGTAATTTATGTATAAATTTTACTGAAATTCTTCATTTTTTTTCTAATATATTGTACATAAAAGTCACGCAACATAAATATCACACCAATACAATATAAAGATTTTAACCTGAAAAAAAAAATAAAATCACACGAATTCAAATCGACGGAATTACATGTACACCAATTACACAACATACACACTCTTTTTGTTACACTCAATCCATTTAACTTTAATTTGATGAAATCATGCCCCTTTATTCGGCTAAAATCTAGTATTTTGTCAATAATATAGGGAACATGATTTAAAGGGACTTCGGTTTAACCCAAATAATATGAAAAAGACTTAATTTCATCAAATTAAAGTAAAAGCCGGAACTTAACAACATAATAATACAGAAATTTAATTTTATAAAATTAAAGAGAGGAACTAAATTCAAGAAAAACAAAAAGAATATAAAAATAGGAAGAATTTTGCAATTTTGTTCTTGCTAGACATTCTTACATCCCTTAGCCTAATAAATATTAGATAATTTAACAAGAATTTTTTAAGGTGGGGCAAACTCTTATGCTTTCTCAACTCATTCCAAACACCTTTCGATCTTATATACTACTTTAATTTTCAATTTTTTATTCATCCACTAATAATTTAAGGATAAATTTATCATTTCAAATTTTTTTTAAAGAAAACGATCCAACATTTAAATTTCCCATTTAAATAAGGACCCACAATTATATTGCCTCAAAAGAGGCAAATTAAACATAATTTTCCAACATACATACACGAGTCGACAACATATTGCATCAATTTGTTTGTTTGTTTGAGTGTGTGGCGTTGGAAATTCTTGTAATGATATAAGAACTGATAAATTATTAAAATGTATTTTAATACAAATTGCGGCCGCGTAACTACATATGATAGCTTAAAGATCACTGTATTTAGCAAGGAAAACTTGTATGTTTCATCCATATTAATTTGTAAGATTTAATTTATACTATATAAAATTAATGTAGGTTGACGCGGTTAATCAAAACTCAAGTTAAAGCTCATATTTTTATCGCCTTGATGAAAAATGTTTATTTTAACTTAAAAAATATTATTTTTGCTTCGAAAATATTACTTAATATTTCTTTTAAAACCTACTTCAAAATATTACTTTTATTTTAAAAAGTATTGCCTTTTACTTAATAGATAATGCTTATTATTTGTTTACAACTATTCTAAGTAGTACTTATAACTTACTCGATATCAACTAAGTTTTACTTAAATATTGTTTAATTTTTCTTGAAAGGTAATACCTTTTATTTAATATATATATTTAAATCTCTTTAAAGGAAGAAGTAGCAAATCAACAACCAAAAAATATAAATATAATCGTATACATGAATACCTTATCTGCAAATATCAATGCAAAATATTGCAAGGATAATGATGATGGTGTAAATCAAAAGATCTATACATAAATATTAGAACATACACATTGAAACTCGTATAAAATATGATTCTATTTATATGAGATACAATATGATATAAATTTTATACCAAATATGATATATAGATCTAGTTCACAAATTATGTAAGATCTATAAAATAATCTCATATATAATGAAAGTCGTTATTAGATTTTTGGTGTGATTTGGGCATGACATAAATTTACAGCCTCCCCCACCGTTCACGAGGAGATGATATATTTGATTTTTTTGGAGGCTATCTATCTACCAACCTGGATCCTTTTATTTATAAATATATATAATCTTATCCACCATACACTTAAAATATAATTAACGTTATATTCACAAGTATATATATATACGATACTAGATTATAAATATTATGCTGTATATCATTACATATATACCATTAGCCATATATCTATATATACACGCACATAGTTTGCATGTGATTAAATATTAGTGAGAATAATTCGGCTCATACATCTAAGCACTAAAATTATTTTTATTAGTGATATTTGGTGGTGACATCCATCAAATATCATTATATATAATAATAAAATAATAGGAAAGAGAAGTTTGATGGTGACCAATATCATGACACCCCATTTTAAAACACAAAAAATATATATTATCATTTTATTGGTGTCGATAAATTTTTTTCGAATATAATTTAAAATGTTGATATTGAAAATAATTTTTATTTAAAAAAATCAAAATTCATAAAAAAAATTCTCTATAAATAGAGTCCAATATTGACATTTTCTCACCAATCCAGAATTCATTCTCACTTGTCTCACAATCTCAAATTCTCTTTTTTCTCATCAAATTTATATCATTTCTTATTATGGATCATAAGAATCCAAATTATTTTTCAAACTATCAAAATTACCCAAACTTTCAATCTTTTTTAACTTTGAAGAATATCCAAATTCTCAATAATATGAAAACTCTTAATTTTCTCTAAATTTCAATCAAATCTCCAAATCCCAAAATTTTATTATATTTCTAATTTAGTATGCATCTATTTGTAGTTTGTTTGTTTTTTTTTTTTTCAATTATTGTAATTTTGATTTAATTATTGTGTTTGTATGTTATTTTAAGTGTATGGTAGATCAATTTCCTTATTGTAATTTTGGAATTAATATATCAAAAAAAAACACACAAAAAAATATATAATTATTAAATAATGAGAAAAAAATATTAGGTTGAATTGATGTCACTAATAAAATATGAAAAAATTTAAGTGCAAGAGAGAGAAATTAATATTTTATTTGTGAATTTGATTGGGTGAGTGTCATTGATAAATGTTGTCTAATTATTTCCCAGAGAGGCAGTTGACTACTACTAATTTATAATGAGTATGTCTCATGTACATTTGGTGTACATGCAATTCGGGTCGATCCGCATCCACGGGCTTTTTAATTTATTATTATTATTATTATTAATTTTTTTTTTTTTTTGCTTGGAGGCCAAAACCTTTGTATTCAAGTTCTGTGATTTTTATATATAAATTATGTGACCTTTATGTATAAGTTTTGTGACCTTTATATTCAATAACTTAGAAAAAAATGAAGAATCTTAACAAAATTTGTATATAAATACTGTTATATTATATTCATATGATCCTTATGTATATTCATGTGACCTTTATATATAAATATTCATACATTTATATACTTTTATAAAGTATATAAATGTATGAATATTTATACATATAGGTCACAAAGTATTTATGTACAAATTTTGCTGAAACTCTTTATTTTTTTTCTAAATTATAATGCATAAAAGTCACAACATTTATAAATAAAAATTAAGATATAATATTTAATAAAAAAAATTTACAAATTCAAATCGAATCAATCCGAATTATACGAATTTTAAATCTGTACACCAGAGGTGCACATGAGAAGTTGTCATTTATAATTTGTGTCAAGTTTTTCCATTGAAGGCCGTACGGAATTAAAACTTCAATAATTTAAATTGGCATAATTTCACGCTACCCTTTTGAAATAACAAAAAAAAAAAAAAAACAAGGCCTTTTTATACTCAACTCATATAAAACTTGCTTTTAACTAATGTTTGAAAATATCATTAATTAATGAGTGGGCCTCCGAAAGTCTGTACAAGACAGGGTTTGTGTGACTCGGATTAATCATGTGAAATAAGCCATTATTATAGACAAATCATGAATCGTGCGACACGAGACGTGGTTTCACGTGAACCAACCAACCATGTCACACAATTTCATAACACGAATGGTACTAATTATATGATAGGCCATGATTTCGGTGATGCAATTAATCCAAATTTTGTATGATATCAACCATGACTCGAGTCCACCATTGGTGATATCAATCATTATGTGTCTCATTTCTATACCTCTTTTTTGGGCTAGCTAGAAAAGATTTTTTTTTTCATCTTTTAAGTTTTGCTATAGAAGTTATTTAGCTACCTTTAGCCACTTCCATACTTTGAGAAACCACATCTAGTATATTGTCTTTTAATTCATTTTATTTCGATTCTTCGTAATAATAATTATACATTCTATTTACTTAGTCGATCACTTTCATAATCAATTTGCACCATCGATTTACAATATAAAATGTTCTTCTTATTAGAGAATACTGGCATAATAGTCATGTTGTTTAACATAGATCCGTGAATATTGTTATATGGTACTTGACCTCTTTCTATCCTTTCAATAATGATGTAATGAATCAAACCGTTCGTAAATGATTTGTAGCTCGATTCGATAAAAATTCGTTTGAATTTTTTTATTATGATTCGTTAAAGTAAACAAACAAATTTAAATTTAACGTTGTTCGGATCATTAGCTCGTGAACAAATTCGTTAAAAGACTCGTGAGATAATTTCGTAAGATATAATGTTAACATTGATGTTGATATATTATTATACTTTTATATATAATCATCTGATAAAAGATACTTTTTATAATTAAATTATAAATTTTAGATAATATATTATATGTTTTAAAAATGTGTAATTTATTTTGATAATAAATTGATAAATAACATAATTTATTATTAATATTCATGAAGAAACTCGAGTAAGCTCATGAATCAAGTTGATTCGATTCCATAGATCAAGAATCTATGCATAAAAATATCCGTGTTCAAGTTATAATATAAAAAATAGAAATAATAGTCGTATGCGATGAGAGAGAGAGAGAATGATTGGTAGGTGGAAAAGATCCATCCAAGAACTTCTACTTGGTTATCAGTTTCGCAAAAGTTGGAAGTTAATAATGAAAAATGCATGGAGCCCTATTATCAACGTACTTCTCCAGCTTGTATGATTTTTATGGTTTAACTTTGTACCAAAATGTTGGGAATTTTCCTATCACCCTATCTTGGGTCGGAGTTTAAATTGGTGTGAGGTACGGTTCTGCCAAATTCAAATCCGAGAGTATAAAACTACATAAGTATAAAACATTAAAGTTGCATCTTATGTCCACTGAATATCCTTTTACTATAGCGGTAAAACGTTTTATCACAAAATCTGATTGATATATAGCAAGGGTAATTAGCACTCACTTGTTCCACGTGATCAAATAATACTAAACACCAATTGATTATATGCTTCTCTTTCCACATCTTCATATATTTTGTCCACCTTCGCTATTTCTTGCTTACTAATAATTAACTTTTCGTACGTTTTGTTGCCCTTTTTATCGTGACTCAATCTCATTACTTACTTTATTAATCCACACAACACATCTATGATATACATTTATCAAAATACGATATCAAATTTAAAATATAGTAACCAATGGATAGGAGGATCTAAGCTGTATTATTATTTGTGAAATTCTTATATATGATTGTTTTGCATTAGATGTCATTCCGTAAAATGTGTCGTTTGCATCTGATCAAAATCATCATTAATATAGTCAACACATGTAAGGTAATACTAATATATATATATATATATATATATATATATATATATATATATATATATATGGGTTAATACCCTAAAATACCCATTTAATTATAACAACTTTCAAAAATACCCATTGATATAACAAATAACCCAAAATGCCCATTTTTGGGAAAAAGACCTAAATACCCTTTGACATCCAAAAAGAAATGATTATTTTAATTTTGAGAATTGCTATGTTAACTCCTAATTTATTATTGCCAAACCATATTGCTAAAGAATATTTTGAAAACCGGATATAATTGTTTTGGTATATCGGTTGGAAACCTTTCTCGTGCCCCAAAAAACACTCGTATTTATACTTGTGATATGGTCTGAAAGGTATAACAATACCACGTACTGGATAATTTCATCTGGATAAAAGAATTTATTTGAGTTTTTCCACGATTTATATTTATTGAGATCCGATGCAAGAATTGGTATCAGAGTCTGGTTTTATTGAAGAAATAAATTAATTTATGTTGAACAATATTATTTTCTTGTGCCTAACGGAGGAGAAAATCAAGAAAATGTATCCGAAAATCTTTCGAGATAACACAAGTGCAGGATATCAGTAATGACATCCAGCTCAGATTGGAACACAATTGTTCCAGACACATCTAAGGTCACGCAAGACCTTAGGGAGATCCAGAAGACCATCATTTATTATGGTGGACAGATGGAGAAGATAGTCCGATCTCTATCCGAGATCCAAAAAGAAGTTTCAGATCTGAAATAAGAAATTGTAGATCTGAAGAGAAGACCATCCAAAGGAACTGGAAGATCAATGAACGAACGTATGAAAAATTCGTTCGGAGATATTCCAATTATTTCCAAAGGAAAGGCTACGGAAGTTTCGAAGCCTAAAAGCAACGACGAACTCCTACTTGATCTCATAAGACAAGTCGGATGGAAGTCTCAAGAGTAGACCTTGCAGAATTAACTGAATCCCTTTCCAATCTCGGAATAGTGGATCTGGTAAATCTCAGGATGAACGAGCCGATTCCGCCGATTCCGAAGAAGGAAGATGAAAGCACAAGTACACCAGTACCTGAAGCACCAGTACCTGAAGCACCGGTTCCTCCCGAACCCAGGTGGTGGCAGGACGGGGTTGAGTATGAAGAATACATAGCTCGACAAGCCAGAAGTAGACAGGGAAGGTTTAAAGGAGTATCCAAAAGCCCTTGGGCAAAAACGATGCTTGAACCAACCCATCCATTTGGAGTGATGCTCACAACAGACATCATCGATTTCAGAAATATGGAAGTTTTGATCGATGAGTGGATGTCATCCATGAAAGTTGCTTCATCAACACTGGATGTTGATAACGATCATTTTTGCCAGATACTGGTAAATAGTTTGCAAGGTTCAGCCAAGAAGGCATGGGAGATGACCGAAGCCTCTCTCAAAAAAGAGATCTTATCCAACGAGAATGTTATAACAATTGTCGAAAGGATGGGTCATCTACTCAAAATATGTTTCCTTGGGGACGGATATTTTGAGGAAAGAAAAGACGAGAAGAAAAGAGAGTATACACAAGCTCTGTTTGCTCTCGAATTGAGAAATATATGTTATGCGAATGAATATATATTGGTTCCGCAAATATTATTTCCAAGCAGATGTACCGTGGAATGTGGCAACAGATTTATTCTTTGCAAAAATCTGCAGTCCATGGAGGGAAATGCTTATGCAAACCTACAAGGTACCTACAGGCCGAGTCGATTCAGTGGCCAGAAGGATGTCCTTTTTCAAAGACAGTATACGAGAATGGTGTCAACAAGCGACACTACAAAGGAACAAGAAGAAACTAAGAGGAATGGTGAAAAAGACCCCTCTTTGTTGCGACAACAATGATTTTCCGAGTATTATCGGAGAACCACAACGCGAAAGACACGGAAAGAGAAAGAAACACTTCAAGGGAAGGTTTCAATTTAAGTCCGGAGGATCATACAGGAGACCTTCCAAACAGGGAAGATCATGGTGGTCCAAATCAAAGGCTAGATCTTACAAATCTGGTCAAAAGTCTGGTCCTTCTAGGTTTTCTTCACAGGGATCTAGATCCACAGGAAAGCCAGCAGGAGGAACAACCCGGAAAAGAACTTTCAAACGAGCTCACACTCGTACAAATGAAAATTTCAAGGATTGCAACTGTTGGACGTGCGGCGCGAGAGGCCATATTTCGCCCGATTGCCCACAAAAGCAAAAAGATGTGCGCCAATTCGAGTACACAGACGACATCCGAGATGCTGTCTTCTATAGTGATTTGGTGCCAGTTTACAAGTTCGAGGAAATCTCTTCTGATGAAAGCATCTATAAAGAAGAATTGGAATCTGTTTCAGAAGGATCCGATGGATCACCTACAGAATCAGACGAGTAGCTCCGGCGAACCAGAAGATAGACTCCAGACGACGGATAGTCTATCAGGATTCTTCTAAAAAATGACCATCTCTAAAAAGACGATGGAAAAAATCATGAGACAGGATTCAACATTAGGTCCATATGATGGATTTAAGAAAGGAAGTCTTAATCGATTTTGTGACAAGATCGGGTTGAGACAGCGCAAGCACCATATCATTTACCGGGTGAATTCAGGTGAGTTTTCTCTTCCAATAGATCTAACCGGTAATAAAGTCGAGATGCAACTTATTCCAAAAGAAGAAATTCTTGAGGAACTGAGTCATCTTAAAGAAGAAGTAGCGGTCACGATGAAATGGATCCATATTGGAACCATTGAAGTAGTGATTAAAGGTACCTTCAAAGAAGGAATTGATTCTGAATTACATTTATCTGTAATGGATAAAAGAATCAATGACTTAAGAGAAAGTTGTCTTGGTACAATGGTAGGTAATTTGTATGCTGGCAAACTTATGTTTGACATTCATCCTAGGATTGCATACAACCTAGCTGACCAAGATTTTAGTAGAGTCTTAACCCTTCATCAGGATTTTAAACGACCTGATCTTATGAAAGAAGGGAATAGTCCATATTCTATCACGTATAGAATTGCATATGCGCTTTCCAATACACATCATTCAGATATGTTTCTTAGGAAAGAGTATATAGAAATTCCTATAATTTTTAAGGAATTTGCAAAGGTTAGAATACCAGACCCAATCCAGATACCAAGGTTATGGGGTGTTAATTTGCTAATTAAGGATCAACCTATCTTACACAATAGATCATTAAGGTTTGATTCAGAAATTGGTAACAGGCTGTCCTTTTCCGAAGGTAGGATTCTAAGCCTAAAAGGAAAAGAACCATGTGAGAATTTATATCCACAAAAAATTAGGGTAAGAAATGTAAAAATCAAATGCCCTAATAATGAATGGAAAGAAATCCATATTGTTTTTGATATATCTAAAACTGATAATTTGTTTCCTTGTGAGGAGATATATCATTTACAACAACCAAGTATTAATAGATATGAAGGCATGTTAGAAATAGCAGGCTATCATGTATCTGTTACAGGAAGTGCAGGCATAACTAAAGGAGTTATGACCCTAGGGTTAAGTTTCCTTGAGGAACATAAGCCCTGGAGAAGAGATGAAAAATGGATGGAGTTCGACCTTGATGGACATACAATCAGGGTAGAATAAAACCATTATGCCAGGAATCAAGTTTGACCAAGAGATCGTTAATCTCACGATACAAAGAGACCAGACGATAACTTTGTTAAGATCTTTGCGAGAGCAAAATCTACCAGAACAAAGAAGTATCCAGGAAGTTATAAGGATACAAGAGGCTGCGTTAAGAATTAGTCAAATAAACGCACGAATAGACATGCTAGAACGCTGGAGGAGAAGGATTTATCCAAACAATCCAGACAGGTTCTAAATTATGCCAGGAAGGTGTATTGATGAAGAGATCCAAGATCTCAGAAAAAAGAAAGATGAGTTGACGGAACGCATTAGAGAAATGCCGGATAATGGACAGACTCATCAAGTAAGGTTTCAAGAGTTGATCCGTGAGCATAATGTTAGAAGCTCAAGGATAAACTTGTTAGAATCTTGGAAAAGAGAAATCTATCCAAACGATTCTGAATGACAAGTATTTTCTCTCTATATATATCTGTAGGGATATTATATGAACAATATAAGACGGAATATTTTGCAGCTTATATTGACTCAGGTTCAGGCATTTGCACAACAAAGCCAGGAGTTTTTCCCAGCGAAGCAGTGGAAAAATTACCTCTTATTGCAGGAAGAGACTTCTCACAGAAGATCCTTATACTCAATAAAGGTATTCGAGAAACACGAATAATGATCGGAGGCGCATTCGATACCCCTTGGTATAAAGTAAGAATGCCACCAATCTATATTCATGATACAGGTGCTGATATTTTGCTTGGTAACAATTTTATCCAAATTTTTGCAAAATATGAGCAGGATAATCACAAGAACCTGTTAACCTTTACTACTAACTGTGGTAGTATGATACAGGTTTTGCGGCGAGAAAAGGCTTTTAATAGGATCATGCCTATTAATTTTCGCAGCAAACGTGGTGATAATGAAGCCAAGTTAACTCATCCAAAAATGCAGGATAAGAGGAAATTTGGTGAAGCTCTTTTGTCATACAGACAAGAGGGAATGGAGGAGGCACATGAAGAAGCTATTCAGTTTCTGAAGAATGCCTTACAAGAAGGACCACCCCAGATTGACATTGATGAGGAAAGTTTACTTTCTCTCGAAAATGTTAAAAGGCTAATTCAGAGGAACTACAATGAAAATCCTTTAGCCTGGTGGGATAAAAACCAGATCGAAGCAACATTGAAGGTAAAAGAACAACACAGATACGAGTTGGTTCGATACAAGCCGATACAGATGAATCTTGAAGATCGAAAGGATATGCAAAAGATTATCAAAGAGCATATCGATCTCAAGTTGATCGAAACAGGTATTTCTCCCTATAGTAGCCCAGGGTTTTTGGTAAGAAACCATGGCAAAATAAAGAGAGGAAAAGCAAGGTTAGTAATTAACTATCAAGGTATTAATAAGATTACCGAATTTGATGGTTATTACATACCAAGTAGAGAACACTTAATTGATTGTAGTAAAGGATCAAAAGTGTTTTCAAAATTCGATTGCAAGTCTGGTTTCTACCAGATTAAGTTAGAAAAGGAGTCTAAGAAATTAACTGTTTTTTCTACACCACAGGGTCAGTATATCTGGAACGTAATGCCTATGGGACTTGCGAATGCACCTCAGATATACCAACGAAAGATGAATAATCTTTTTAAAGATTATTTTGAGTTTATGTTTGTATACATAGACGATATTCTAATTGCATCTAAAAATATGAAAGATCATCTAAAGCATCTTGAAATATTTTCAGAAGCATGTCATAAAGAAAGATTAGTGCTTTCTGAAAAGAAGGCAATAATTGCGGTTAATAGAATCGAGTTTCTCGGTGTTATTATTGACCATGCAGGAATGAAATTACAGGAACATATTGTGGAGAAAATCTGCAATTTTCCAGATGTTCTTAGAGATAAGAAGCACCTACAAAGCTTCATTGGAGTGATTAATTTTGCAGGTTCATTTATTAAAGACTTGACAAAATATCGCAAGGATTTCCGTCCTTTATTACAAAAGGATGAAAAGACCAAATGAAAATGGGAGGATATTCATTCCTAAAGAGTTCGTAAGTTAAAACAGGTTTGTAGTAACTTACCAAAGCTCGCGATTCCTCAAGATGAGGATCAGTTAGTCGTCTACACAGACGCTAATGATTTCAGATGGGCAGCAGTGCTCATGCGAAAGACATCTACGGGTGAAGAACCATGTAGATACACTGGAGGGTTGTTTACAGAACAACAGGCCAGAGTTTGGCATATTAACGAGAAAGAATTCTTTGCTGTTTGGAAGGCCTTTAAAAAATGGCCTTTATTTTTATTAGCTAAAGAATTTATATTAAAAGTTGATAATACTAACGTTAAAGCTTTTTTGAAAAACAAACTTGAATCCAAGATCGAAAAAGCACGTATTATCAGGTGGCAAGCAGAATGCCAATATTATCTTTTTGATATTGTCATTGTGAAATCTAATGAGAATGTTCTTGCAGATTTCTTAACAAGAGATGGATATCCTTGAAGCAGATTCCATCACAATACGAGCAAGACACCTTAGGAAAAACCTTGAGATGCATTACAAGGCCTTTGAGGAACTAAGGGTAAGAGCCGAAGCGGCATCTTATGTCCAGAAAGCTGATTTGGACAAAGTCCAAATGACTCTACGCGCAGCCATAACTTCCAATAATGATTTGTGGAATGCATTAGTAGATCCTGTAAACAAGGCCTGTTCACCATCGGTGATGCAGAAAGAAATATACGAGAGAAGTTCATCATCGATGAACAAACAGGGTACTTTTATACCCGAAGCAGGACATCCTACTGATAAAAGTTTTTCATCGGATATCGGTGAAAAGGCTGATAAGGCCGAACCAAGTGTTTTATCGGATTTTGATAAAATTATTAATTCGGAAGGTTAGGAAGCAATTCCAGACAACCCGAGTCAACCTAGCACCTCTGGGGTAAAAGAGGGAGAGGTTAACCTAAGGCCCCAGACTGGCCCTAGACAGGTTAACACTAATCAAGCTATTTCTCCTCTGCAGGTCTACCAAAAAACATGGGAGAAATTGGTGACAAGAAATGGGATCAATCCAAATAGAATTACTGCTGATTGGTCTGGCAAGTATCTAAGACTTTGGATGCTCCCAGGGGTGAACCCTCATGATGTGCGGGAATGGTTCGATTTTGGAGCAATTGCTTCAGTGTTCATTACCGCACCCAGCTTTCCGGAGATTTCCAAATTACCGGATTGGATATCCACTGCTGTGCATGATTCATGGCAGAACAACCCATACTTGGGTCGAGGAGATATATTGGAGCTGAAAATTATCTCTGCTGCTCCAGAAATCACAGGAAAAGGGTCTCATCCAATTTTTCAATTCATAAAACTACAGAGACCTGAGATGGGGGCGATAAACCGAGCCAAAACACCCCAGAAAACAGTCCCTTAGTAGTCGCCCTGACTGAAAATGATATATCAACGAGGCGAGCATGGGGTCTTTGGGTCTGTCTCACCGAGATGGATAAAGTGAAGTATCCATTCAAAATATTTCATAACTCTGTGAATGGATCATTCCTGTTAAATTCTATGACAGGAACAACTACCGGATTTGCTGAAAACCTCTTTGAAAATAAGAGAAAATTAATTTGGGAAAACAAGGTTCCAGCCACGGAACAGACAAGGAAGAAGATATGTAATATGATACATATCGGGAGATGGGGAGAGCGGATATGCTCTTACTGTCAAACACAAGAGAAACCGCTGTTTGGACAGGGTTTCAAAATAAAAAAGGACAAACCCGACTACCCAAAGAAAAAGGGAAAAGGGAAGGATTTTTAGAAAATAAAAACCAAAAATGTAATAAGAGGAAACGGGTCTAATTAGACTCGATTGTAAACAAGCTGTAATGTATTCCAAACAATTGTAATAGGATATGAATACAGTTGTATCAAGATTTGGATGCTAATTCAGACAGAGGATAGTGGCAGGACCCGCCATCTTTGAAGAATCCGCATCTAGACAAAAGTGGAGGACCCCTCTACTCATAAAGAGATTCGTTGCCGACGCAAGAAGACAACGAAGGAGGTAGATGCACTTACCAAACGGTAGGTGGAAATTAAAGAAGGTTGGCCCATTCCCACTAACCAAGTGGAGAGCAAGCTGGCAAGGCAATAATGGACTCTTACAGGAGGAGATTGATGCCTATAAAAGGAGGCCTTCAGCCTCATAAGAAGATCATCGAAAATACACAACATTTCTCTCTTCATAAGCTTTTCGAAATCTTCTTTCTAGTCTTGTAATAGTTTAGCTTTCAAGCTTTTCTGTTTATGGGGGTTTCCCTTTCTCGAGTATTAGCCATGATTGGCTAATTCAAGTTTCTCTTCCAATGGCGGAGAATAGTAATATTGTAAAATAGTTTAGTTTATTTTCTTCAATAAACAAGGCTTTTGCTTTCCGACATTCTGTCCAAAAATTTTATAATTCTGAGTGAAAATTCATCCGGCAGTGAGTCTCCCCGTAAGCTCCTTATAGGCAGGTTGCCGTTGAGAAGGATTGCGATCTGGGTTCCCAAGAAAATCGATTTCAGAACCATAGACTGCGGGCGAGTGGTTGGATCTTTGATCCGTAAAACCTGAACCGAGGTCCAAGGGAATTTAAGAGACAAAGGCAAGGTATGATTTAAACTCAGTTTTATTTTATTTACGGAAGCATGTTGGGCCTGATATTGATCAGAGGACTAATCCGGATCTGATAAATATAAGTGTGGAAGAATGAAAAAAGGGCTAATGGCAATCATGGGTTTTTGGTAAATAAGGAAAGTCAACAAGGTTAGGATAGTAATTTTCCAAGAAAAATGGGTAGAAAGGGATGTTTTGTTATATTTATGGGTATAATGGGTTGATTATTATATTAATGGGTATAAAAGAAAGATGTTATAGGAAAGTGGGTAGTATGGGTTGGTATCCCATATATATATATATATATATATATATATATATATATATATATATATATATATATATATATATATATATTAAGAGTGAGACTTGTGTGTAACTGTTATATGGATCTTAGATCCATACAACGCAGGTCGGATCGGGCCGAATTCGATCCGGATTCGTGTATTTCGTTTTTTTTATCCTGACCTTTATGTTGTGTTAGTCATACTTTTATATTATGTTAAACATACCTTTATATTATGTTAAACATACATTTATATAATACTTCAATTTTAAAAAAAAATTGACGAAAAAACTATAATTTCAGCACAAAAAAACCTTAATTTGTACATATATACCTTTATGTAAATATTACGCATACCTTTAATTAATATTAGTCATATTTTTTTATAATACATAAAGGTACAACTAACATAATTAAAGGTATGTCTAACATAACATAAATGTATTTTAACATAACATAAAAACCCTAAAGGTATGCTTAATATAACATAAAATCATAAAGGTATGGTTAATTTAATATAAAAATATGTTTAATATAATATAAAAATCATAAAGGTA
Organism: Scutellaria barbata; assembly: GCA_028654395.1. NCBI lineage: Eukaryota > Viridiplantae > Streptophyta > Magnoliopsida > Lamiales > Lamiaceae > Scutellaria > Scutellaria barbata. Next base: position 22,331,761 of record CM053649.1, read on the forward strand.
TGCTTAACATAACATAAAACCATAAATGTATGCTTAACGTTGCATAAATGTATGCTTAATATAATATAAAGACCCAGAAGATGTGACTAACATAACATAAATGTATGATTAACATAATATAAATGTATGTTTAATATAATATAAATGTATGACTAAAATAGCATAAATGTATGCTTAACATAACATAAAAGTCTAGCACCTGGAGCAAATTTGGGTGGATTTGAGCACACCCACCTAGGCACGTGGGGGTGTGTGTACACGCATGAAGGACGAGTCGGGTCAGATGTACGTCCAATTGTATAAAAGTTTTTGTGATATATTAATTAATCAAACATTAATTGCTATGTTTGATTAATTGCTAGTGCAATATAATGCTTATAGAGTAATCCATATGTTAAATATATACTAGCTAAATAATAAGCTATATTTTAATTTAACTTTTTGTAACCCGATTATTATCTATATCTTATATATATATACACAGTATATATATTTTTAATTCTATTTCCTTTTTATTTAAAATTTTTATTAGAATATTTGAAGTTATTAATTATAACATTTTCTTTTCAAAATTTCAACATATAATATATCAAATTCATGTTCTTTAATCTTCAAATCACATCTATATTGCATTTATAAAACAAAACACCAATTTCTAATTTTCATTGTCCTAAAACATAAATCATGATTTTTTATGAGATTTTAAATGATGTAGCATTTAATTACCTTATATTTTAGTATTTTGAATTGATTGATACAATTAATTGCTCATTGTTTTGTTTTTTTTTGTTGGTAAAATTCACTTTCAATACATGTCATTTCAAATGTATCATTTTTATACCTTTTAATTTTTTATTTACATTGCATATATTTAAGCAAAAAATCAAAACTAATTTTTTAAATTTTGGTACGATTGAGTTGTTTTTTAATTGATTTCTAGTAGCTAGTTTCAACTATAGTAGTAAACTAAAGTAATAAAGTTTAAAAAAGGTGCTCTAAATAAAAAGTATATTTTAGAAATTATAACAACTAAAATGACAATAAATAAAATAACAAATTAGAAAATTAACTAAATAAAATTTTTAAATAATTTTTAATTATTTTAGAAAAATTATTAACAATTAAAAAAAAGAATATAAAGGTTAAAATCTAACTAAAAATATGACAATCTACACAATACACGAAAGAAATACTAGTATAATATATATAAATATATTATTTGTCATATTAGTTGAACTTTCTGTCCGTGTTGATCGATTGTTAATCAATATCGACCGAATTAACCCAATTCATCTAATGAAACGGGATAAGTAAGACAGTCTCAAGAAGATCTAATCTTATTATTATGAGCCCAATTTCAAGATTTTCTCTCGTGATCGAGTTCAGTTAATTTGTTCAAATTAATTGATGGTTCATTTTATTTAACAATTTGAAAATCTCATAATTGATCTTAATTTCCATATGCATGTGATTATTTTTGTGGTTATTATTAGATGGCAAGTACTTGTGCGTTGTCACTTTTAAGCTGTTATTGTGATGAGAAAAAAAACTACTATCGATTAATGCATATCATTAATTAGAAAATAAAATGATTCTCTGAATGTCTTATTAGTTGCAACGTAATTACTAATATTATTTTGTGAGGGATACGTGTTGGTGTAAAATAGTTAGCTTTGAGTGAAGTTTGTCTAACATGCTACATATATATAGCTAGTTTAAGCACTTTAATAGATAGCCTCTTAGATGTTATAATACGCTTTCCAAAATTAAATCCTAGCAATGACATATATAATATTTATTTTTTGCCGACATTGTTAGATAAATTCAATCACAAATTCTTTTATTTCAATATTTTTTTTTTAGTGATGATTATATAAACAGTCACCCTTCTTAATTTGCACCTAATTATTTTCATTATGGCTATTGGTGAGTACATGAAATACTCCTCATGAGATCCACACAAATAAGTTGTAGAAAAATAAGAGTAAAGATGTAGAAGACATAAGCAAGATATAATTACTGAAAATAGAATTGAATATTCCGTGGAAAATAGTAATCCATGTGAACACCCATGATATTAACTAATATATATAATATTAGACAAATAAATTAAAATGAAATCTAATTAAACATCATATATACTTCTATAAATAAAAATAAAAAAAGAGTATTTTGATGATGAGAAAATGAATGGAGAATGAAAGGAGATTCTTGGAATGTTTGTGTGGAATGTGATGGGGTAGGAACCCTTTGGACTTACGCTTTCTTCCTCTGATAGTAAAGCGTGTTGTAACTAAATTATATTTTCTGAACTTGTCATTATGGGAACTTCGTCACTACATATCTACGTGTTCTATAGCCCTCAAAATCCGATGAATCATATATATTTCTACCACTAAATGCCATTATTCATTTAATAATGGGATTTAAATAATTAGCTGGAGTATTCATTGAGGCAAAATATTTGCAGATATACTTGGCATTTTTATAAAATTCACTTCGTTTGTCTCCAAGTATGTTTACGTTATTTTCACGTGCCCATTTGATGTACGCATTATGATGTATGCACTTTAATAACTCCAATTTATAGCACCTACTTCCATTTTTTTGTCCAATAATTTCAAACAATAATATGGTGTTATGAATCCACTCATATCATATTTCGTTGAAAATTCTTTGAAATTGATAAGGGAATAGGATTTGTGTGAGATCGTTTCACGGATTTCATTTCATGAAATAGGTCGATCAACAAATAATTAAAAATATCATATGATAGTGTGAGTTCAGTGTGAAACCATTTCATAAATTTAATTCCATGAGACTGTCGAGCCGACACGATGAACAACAGTCGGTCAATATTGATTAATGTCGAGCAATATCGATAACCCAAAACTATTATATAATACATATCAAAGTTATTGAATGTAATATTTTTATTCTGATAATGTAGTAATTTTATTTGTATCATGTGATACTTGTAAAAATATTATAATATAAGGATAAAATTATTACCTGTCAAAATTTATATTTCTCAAATTAATTTGAAGTTGTAGAACCAAAAGTAGTATTCCTTACATAAAAATATTACCTTATCCAAAAAAAAAAAACTATATAGTAATATTTATCAAATTATAATTTTCCAAAAATATTACATGATGCATACGAAAGTATTAGTTGTGAAATTACAGTTTCCCAAGTTACTTATGGATTTAGAATTTTGAAAGCAAAATGAATTTAGAATCTTGAAAGCAAAAATATTAAATGATACACATACAATTATTTTATTGTATTACTTGTCAAATTATACTTCTAAAAAGTATAATCCCGTACACATAAAAATATTATTTAATATAAATAAAAATATTACATTTGACATTGTTAACAGCAAGTTGACCACATTGACCATTGATTTGGACAATGACTCTTGTTGATGGGGTCAAATCCGTCCCTTTTTACATAATGAGATCCGTGAAACGATTTTACCCAAATATTTATCTATATAATAATATGGTATATGACAATATTCCATATTGTCAATAATATGTACATAGAAGTGTTGATTGAGCGTGTTACCCTAGTGCAGCTGGACCCATTTTACAAAATGAGAATCATAGGACGCTTTCATGCAAAAATTTCCTTAATAAAAAAATTATTTAAAAAATTTAGAATAACAGATTTCAAATTCATATTAATACAAATTTGCTATTGTAAATCTTAAATCATTTCTCAAATCTCACTGTACAAAACAACCCAACTTTCTTCAGAAAATAATTAATATATCATAAAAAATGGAAGTAGAAAACACTACTACACAACCTTCATCAAAAATAAAATAAAATAATGTCAAAAAAATGAAAATAAAAAATTATTTTCAAGAAACTGATTTCCCAACAATCTCGAGACAAAAACGATAAATTGCATTTTTTTTATATATATATATATTTTTTTAATTTTGGGGTTGTTGATTTTTCGGTCTTGTAAAAGTGGTGGACTCTGAAAATTGTGTGATTTAAGGTAAATTGACTAAAATTTGCAATTTTATCAAATTTGGAAAAATGATTGAACATCAACATGGACGGAGATTTCATGTTTGATTGCGTAACTTTGAGGTGATTGACATTTTAGACCTCCATTATATTCTTCACATTTATTTTGATAATTTCAATATTAATTTATAAATGATTTTTAGATTATATATTTGGTAAATTCAGCAGTTTTCAGAGAGATTTTTAGATTTTAATTTTAATTATTTTTAATATTTATTTAAATGATATTAAAATTGAGTTGTGAATAATTGATTTATAAATAAATTTCAAATTTTGATTTGTAATTTTAATTTTTAAGAAAACATTTAGGTTTTGTTTAGTTTGAGATTTCTAAAATAAATTTCAAATTTTATTTAGTTATTAGTGGATTTATCAGAAATTTTCAATTTAAATTTATTTAATTTTATTTATTTATTTAAATGCTAAAATTTATTTTAGATGACCGAAAAATTAATCGCTTCAAAGTTGTGGTAAATTGCAAGTTTTCTCCATATTCCATCAGAAATCCCCAAGTTTGATAGTCAGTCTTGTTAAAATTTCAATTTTTAGTTAATTTTATCTTCAATTTGCAATCAAAGAAATTACTGTATTGAAATCGATACCACCTACCATGCACCTAATTAATATATGAGATCAAAGAATCAACAGTTTTCAAGATTACGGTTTAGAAATGCATTCTTCCTCATTATATATTTGTAAAATGGAGTTCATAAAACCCCAAATTAAATACACATAAAAGAGCATATATGTCCACACAGATACACGCACTCATGGTATCCCAAAGGGAAACAGTTATTGGACATTTCTTGTTTAAGGTCAATAAAAGAACTTTTAGTTATATATTATCTATACTTTCTTTTTAAATAAAGATATATATGATACCTCAAATTGATGTAATAGAAAGAAGAAGCTACATAAATAAAGTTGACACCTTTCTCATTTTGTCAAAAAGTGTGCAGTGCCAGATTTTATCTCCATATTAAAGCTTTCTTGATCTTGTATCACAAGCCTTCTATATCTATTATCTAAAACTAAATTAATTAAAGCAGAAGTAACCATCCCATAGAAAGATTAGTTAATTCTGTTGTAGACTGAATATCTTAAATAATAAAATAAAAACTAATTATTGACAGAAAATTATATATAAATAAAAAGATGATAGTGAAATGAAGCTTCCTTGTCAACCTCTATAGAGAATCTTCGGACAGTGAATTAACTATTTAAAAACTTCAAATGTGATAGACTCTATTCTAACTATATAAACTTTGTGGGACCTTTGAAATTCTTTTGCTGACAATCAACATTTTTATTTTCGAAAATATAATATATATTTTCACACTATAGTATTTAAAATAATAATAAAAGTACATAATTAATGAAATGTTTTTCCCATGTGAATATAAGAAATTTAAACTAAGAAATATTAGGAAAATTAATGGAAGAGGTTGTTGATGACTTTCCATAAATTTGCTGACCATATATGCACATTAAGAAGTGAAGATACATGTTTGGGAGATAATTATATGGAACACCAAATGCTAAATGTGGAAGAATTTGACAAGTCTAAATAACTGTACTGTTAGCATCATTTCTATTTCCAAAGAAGAAAACAATAATGATAAGATCAAATGAAGTGTCGACATATATATTACAAACAAGCTTAGTTATATGTTTTATTTTTTGGGTTAGATGTTTTATATTCCTGATATTGAAGTTGAACTTATAATAACACAAAATATAGTAATAGACATACAAGGACACTACATGTTGAGTTAAGTTGTTTTATTTTGTGTTTGGATTGAAGGATTTGAGGAATAAATTGAAATTTATAGGAGAAATCTACTGATAATGTTTGAATTGATATAAAATCAAAATTCATCAATTTCATTTTGAATTAATTTGAGTTGATTTTGAATACTCTTTAATTTAAGTGAATGTAAAATAGATTAATTTCAAATCTTGTATTTTAAATCTAAAGTCCAAATATACAACCTAATCAATTTAGCATCAACTCTTAGTCTACATGAAAAAGAAATACTTATTATTATCATTGATACATATATCAAATAATGAAGTTTAAAGAAAGTGAGATCCGAACCGCTCATTTATACTGAAATTTAATTTATCTAAGAAGGATCAAATTGTAGTGAAACCTATAATATATCAATATCAAATAACATAACTTATGAGTATAATAAATCACCAAAAAATCAATCGTTTTTTTTTTTGGATCAAAAGATAAATATACGTTGCACTGCCAAATCCCAACAAAATCAGTTGTTAGAAAAATATATGCATTATTTTATCATATATGCAACATTTCTAAATAGTGATTAACAATATCACAAAAACCTATGTACATCATTGTTTAATACTTTAAAACTAGGGATATATTATATATATACCATACATCCATATCTCCAAGTAAAGTGATAAATATGAAGATCCTAGAAATTTAAATAGTTATGATTGTATTACACAAGCAATTTAGGTATCTATTAGAGATTGGCTACAAAGACATGATGAAGGGTGAGAATGACATGTCATAGGGTCCCCATCTCATCCCATCCATTCCCATGTCCCCATTTTGAGGCCATGACTTATGGAAGTGTATAATGTGAATGGACACTTTGAAAATGAGGAGAAAATTATTGGCCCCCTAACTCACACATATATAGAAAGACATTGATATGGACTTCCTACTATGCATAACAGGTGATCTGGCATTTTTGTTATATCAAGATAGAAAATATTGTGAAGTTAGTTCCCTAATTATTGGCCTCATAGGATTTCAATCTCATCCCAATCAGTTTTTACAATTAGGTCTTGTAACTTTTAAAATGTCGTCAATTTAATCCCAGGGTGGCATAGATTTTATAATTTATTGGACTTTTTTCTTCGGCTGCCTGAATTAACTTTTGGACCCTTTTAAAGTGACATGACAATTAATCGGATTATGAGTCAGATTTAAATCTGAATCAAATATTTTTACAACTTACTCATTAAAAATGACATGACCGGAAAATAGGTTCAGATATATAGCTCATATAAGTTGCATTTGAAAAATAATTTTGATGAAATTACTAATTCCTGATCACCATCGGACTAATTTCAATACACTTTTAAAATTACTAGTTTTTGATTGCATGTGGAGGTCAATTCAAATTAATATAAATACTTTATATATAACACTTTTATATTAAAATTTTAATTATAATAGAATTGTATAAGATTTTGAATTAGTTATAATTCTAATATAAAATTTTAAATTACTATTATAACCTTAAATAATAATCTTTAATAAGGATATATTCGTCAATTTATATTTTATATGAAACATCCACACTTTTATATAGGTAATAGATAGATATGATCTAATTATAGAATTTGATTCAAATATGATAGAAATTGTCAAAGTGGCTCTAACAATGGTTGTAAATTTTAGTAATAATCTTACCATACATATGTAAAGAAATGATCTAAATGGTAAATACATGATCACTTTTGCAATCACCATGCATCAATAACACACTAAATCTTTAACATGAGTTCACAATCAAAGCTCTCGAGGCCCTCGCGCGAGACCCAACCTTTCACACCACATGCAAAGCTTCTTTTCAAAAGGGAAAACAAAGAAAAAATACATATATTATATATTTTCCTTTTTTCAGTTATTAATTTTTTTAATTACTTGTAAAAAGTGAAATCACAAAGGAAAAATTCATATAATAGTTTAATTTATATATTTCTACTTTTTACTCTTCGTGCTTTTAGTTAGTTTGTTATTGTTCCATATCTATACTTTGATTTCTAATTTTTTGTCTTCTTCGCTTTCAATTTTATTTTAGTTTTGCCCCTTAAAAAATCAAATGAACTTTAAGGGCAAAAATTAAGCAAAAATAAATGAGGAGAATATAGAAATGTATACATTATGAAACTATATGGGTAAAAGTAAGATAAGTGGAACTACATGAGATAAAATGCAAAAAGAAAGTACATGTAGAAAAAAAAAAAGACAAAGTTTGACAATATTATGGGAAAATTTAGAGTGAACTGGGGTTGAGAATGAGGACAATTAATGCTAATTTGGGCATTAGTTATTGAAAGAGGTGTTAAAGAAGAAAGCTTCAATTGCTCCTTTTCAAGGAGGAAGAAAGATAAGTGTTTCTTTCAGTGCTAGCTCTGTTTGTCTTTGATTTGGTGTTTTCTAATCAATAAATTTCTTATTATATTTGGTGATCCATCTTATATAGTTCTTTTTACTTTAATAAGAAGTGTTAATTATCAGTGATGCAATTTATATATTTGTTTGTTATGATAATTATTTTGAATTTTTTTCTCATTTGGATTAGTTTTTAATATGCTTTTCATAAATCTTATATACAATTTTATGTATTAAACCTCTTTACGAAATTTTTACTATCTTTTATCAAGCTCTTTATTTTTGTAGTTGTCTTTTTACTATCTTCCAATCTATTTATTTAGTCTACATACAAATACTGAAGATTTCTTTTTTTTTTCTTTTTTTTATGTAAGATTATGTTGAATATAAAACTTTAATAAAGTAATTTACGATTGTAAAAGCTACAAAGATAAATTTTTTCTTGATTAAATATTAATAAACCTTCTTTAAAATGATCTCAAGTCTTATAAAAGCTATTTCTTGTGGGAAGTCGGTTTCATAAAACATCACATTTCATTCTGTAAGATGAGTTTGGACGATTCAGTCAATACCAGGTCAACATCAAATAATGTAAATTAATGTTCGATCAATGTGGATCCAAAGTTAAATAATGTGAAAAATAATAGTTTTTATGTTTATCATGTAATTAATACTTTACAAGTGATACATTATGAGAATAAAATATTACTACCTCCAATTGAAAATAAGTGTCATTTTATATTATCTCTATTAATAATATTTGTTAGATAAAATTTAGGAATTCAATATGATACTTTTATGGGATTAATTTGATTTTTTTTTTCCAATTTCAAATTTTAAATTCCTATATTAGTTAAGGATGTATTTATTCAATTTTTATTTTTTTTATTCCATGACAAAAACTTTAAAACTATATGCACTTACTTTGAATCAAAGGTAGTTGTTGTCAAATTACAATTCCTCAAAAAAATTACCCAATTCATTTAAAAATATTGTTTTATATAAATAAAAATATTACATATTATAATTACTTATAAAATTATAAAAATATTATATGATCAGAATAAAAATATTACTTCTGAAATTATACATCCTTAATTAATCATGGTTTTAGAATCTTTTAACCAAGTATATTACATCATATGCATAAAGTATGATGTGATACACACCGAGTATTACATGGTATTAAAGGTCAAATTCTAATTTATCAAAAGTATTAACGCATACAAATATAATTGTTACATGATACAAGAGTATTACTTACCTTATTATATAACATAAACATATTACCTAATATGTGTAGATCAAGTTGGTCAAAATGTTGGCTCATGTTGTTCAGAGTGTTGATCGAATCAACTCAACCTATCTCACAAACTCACATAAAAAATTTATCTTATAAAGAATTGGTTGTTTGGGTTTAAAATAATTTACAACATGGTTAAATAATTATAATTTAGTTATTCAACATCAAGGTCGCTTGTTTAATGTTAAAATCAAAAGTAAACAACTAAGAAATAATGAAAATTACAATGATATTGGGATTATTTATCAAATCATTTCACCAGTGCTTTCCTCGAAAAAAAAAAAAGGTCCCTTTTAAAGGTCAAAATCATATTCACCTCTAATTGCATGTAAATAACTTTTTAATGTTATGTTCAAAGAGATTCCAAAATCCCATTGTACTACTAATAGCTAGATTAAGGACTTACAATTCAATTTTTCTATCTTTAGATATGTTGTCATCATTGTAAATGATTGCAAAATGTCTCTTAGTACTAATATTTGCAATCTCATTTTATAAGATACACAAAATAACCCAACTCTAAGCTTGATTTGTAATTCGCATTATTTTCAAATTGTTATTATGATAACACTATAGAGATTACTTTTCCTTTAATACTGTAACAACAAATATTTTATATTAAATATATAAACACAAAAAATTGCACAAATTATATTTGTTTGAATTAAATGAACTTTCCGGCTACAATATATTTAGTCATTTGATTCTTCTCTAGGACTAAATAAGGAATTTGGAGTTGACTTTTAGTTAAAGAATATCTTTAATCATTTGATTCTTCTCTAGGACTACATAAGGAATTTGGAGTTGACTTTTAATTAAAGTTTCTTGCGATATTTGAACTTGGCTTGAAGAAACAATTTGATTCGAGGGATTGACACCTCATTTCAAATCAATTGGCAATTTTGAAAACCTTCACGAAGGTCTTTTGCTATGTGAAGAACACCGTTGAACAAGAGAAGAACATTGTTGAACTTGATGATATTTTGACTTTGTAAAACGATGATCGGAGGGGTAAGACACCTTGATCTTGAATCAAATGTCATTTTTTGTAGCTTACTTCTGAGACACTTTCGAACACTATGAAGATTGCCATAAAATAATGAGGAATACTTGAAGATCAACGGAGAACACCAATGAACATTCAAAGGTCGCCATATCCATCAAAGAACACTTGAAAAATGCTGGAGAACACTCGAAGATCACCGGAGAATACTCGGAGATCATCAGAAGATTGTTAGAGAATACTTGAAGATCACCGAAAAACACTCAAAGATCATCAAAATATTGTTGGAAAACACTTGAAGATCAGAGAATGCTGAAGAACACCCTCAATTATTGTGTTGTGCAGAATGATGAAAATAACATCCTATTTATATATAGATGTTGATGAAGAGACCAAATAACTTAGGTAGAATTCAGATAGTTTTAGGATATGAGTGATTTGATTGGTCTATCACAATTAAATAGGGATAATTGCATGAAATCCTTTTATGGTTTGGAAAATTGACGTGAAGCTCCTCTATAACAATGAGAAAGTTTACTATTAAAGTACATTTTGTTATAGAAGGAGAACTTGAAGCGAGTACAAGGTATGTTTCAAGTTTTTCTCTATAATTTTTATTTTTTATTTTTTGCTTGTCTCTTACAAATTGGTATGTTTTCAAATTTTCTTGCATAAATGTTCCAAGGTACATTTTTTGTTTGTTGCATAAATCGTTGAGATTTGAAGTTTTGCTGAAGTGATTTACATAAAAATTCGTTTGATTTGGCCCAAAATTCGTGATTTTGAGTTTTTTATCCTAAAACATCTAAATTAAAAGGTTAGTATTCAATGTTGGGGCATGAAAAATTAGTGTCCTTTATTGGTGAATGACTTAAAGATAGTGTTCTAAGTTTCCAATTTCCCCACATATCAACCGTATGCATTAATAGCAATAAAATAAATAACTAAATAAAAAATTAACATTGTAAAAAAAAAAAAAGAACTGAAAAAAAAAAAGAAACATTATTAATGTTATAAGTAACTAGTAACTACATAAAAATTAATTAAAAAAAATTTGAGATAAACAATAAGAAAAATAAAAATATGTACCAAGCGTTGGTATTAGTTACGATAACTTAAATAAATAAATAAAAATTAATATTTAAAAATGAATTAATTGAAAAAAAAAGTAAATAAAGAAATATGTGTTAGTGTAGAAAATAAGTTTGAAGGAAGCATTTACACTTGCAAAAAACCCACATTAGAGAATTGAGTCATTTAATATAGTTTAAAAAGGACAAATATATCATTTTGTAGTAAAAAGGTGAAAAAAAATTCTAAAAAATGCTTGGAGAGCGCGTGCACAATACTTCTATTAATATTAATGGAATAGGGAATTTCAGGCTATATTTAAGAAACCACAGGGAGATTTCGCTCAATTTTTAAAGTACAAGGGGATTTCGTGTAATTATCTTCAATTAAATATATTTATCCACTTATTTGTGATAATTATCAAATTAAATATATATTTAATTTGATAATAACTGTAGTATTTCAACACATCTGAGTAACCAACAAAATATATGTTTAAATACCAATTAATTTGATTTTTTAAATTTGGAATTTATATTTAGTTAATCCCTAAAATAAACCAAAATTAATATTTAATTTTATACCTAGTGCATTTTGATTGGCAAATAAAATTTGACCATGTACAAATTACATTAATATATAATGAAGAATTTTATTATAATATATATATATATATAGTATACTATTTCTCAAGAATTTATCTAAATGTATTTGTTGGAGAAAATTATATATATATATATGTATATATAGTATACTATTTCTCAAGAATTGATCTAAATGTATTTGTTGGAGAAATTTTGTATATCACGAATTGGTTTCTCGTGACAAGAATAAAAAGAAGAATGATGCAATATAATTATAGATGTGTACTGCGTACATGGATAGATGCAATAATTATGACATGAGATTCAGAATGGATAACGCCGTACCTTAAAATAGAGTCCGTTTTCTAACTCCCCTGAAATAATTCAAATAAAATTTCTAAAAGAAGGGAAATGTTAACATCTTATGAACACAATATTCATATTTTTCTGAACCTGTTAACACTGATGTTGAAGTAAAATCATGAAAGAGAAATGAATAATAGAGTAGAACTTATTATTTTTTCTGAACCAATCTTGCAATTACTTAAAAAATACTAATTGAAATATTAATTAGATGTAAAGATAAAACCATGAAAATATATATTAAAATGATTAAACTAAAAATAGGAAATTGACTGGCACATTAGCAGTCCTGCTACTCTCCCAATCATGGACATATAAAGATAAGATCATGAAAATATATATTAAAATGATTAAACTAAAAATATGAAATTGACTGTACTCACAACTGATGTGTGAAAAATTTAAAATGTTTATTAACTTCACTTTCTATATAATGAGAGAATAGAAACACGTCATTGGTGAACGTATTAAAAATTGCATATGGTATGCATTTTAGTATTTTATGGCACACATTAGTAATTTAGTATTAATCTTTAAATGCAACAACTTTGTAAAAATCTTTTTACCGTTCACTAAAAAAAAAAAAAAAATTGGGTTAAAACTCTATTATATAAACCTATAAACACGTAAAATGATTTTATTAAAACAATTATTTTTCTTCCAATATTTTTTTATTTTTCTATATATTATACATTATTATTTGACACTATAAATTACTTTGATACTAATTAAACTATATATTTAATTCTGATGAAAAAACTCAAAATCGATAGACTATGCACAATGTGAATATATAGTATTTGGTAGTTTGATGACTTTTGCTTACGATTAAATGATGTGTACTACGATAGTCTCAACCATAATTATAACATTTTGCCTATATTCATACTTTCGAGGCTTATGACAACCGAGTTTAAGGATATATTTCTTATCTTTCCAACTAAGATTAGACCATCAAATTATTTATGATGAGAAAATTATTACCCTCTTTTGTGCATATATAGGGCTTTCTTGAATCTCACCGACTTCTCTTTCTTCCTTAGGCTTAAAAAAATGGATGAATGTGGAAGAGAGAGAAGATTGTTCAACTCAAGGATACCTTCAAGGAAAAATAAATTAAATATATACACTATTATATTATATATATTAATATGTTCATTATCCATGTTGGTCTCAAGTGTTACAAGGTTAAGAGAGGTGAATTAACCTTATCAAATTTTAACTTTTCTCCAAAAATATTAAGTTCTTGATGAACAGGTAGCTAGATAGCTTGCTGTACGATAGGTCGCTGCTCGGTCAGTGACCTTAGGACTTAGATAGAGTTAAAGATGCACAGCGGAAATAATATATTTTTCGAAAAGAAATTTTAATGCAGTATGCTTATGAGATCAGATAGATATGCGGAGCAAACTTATAGAGGTTTGAGGGTGGAGTAATCCCTCTACGTCCTCTCTATTCCTTTTCAAGGAAGAACTTTGTTAAAGCAAGTTTGATTTATAATAGATTCGGCTAATACAAACTCTACTCTACACAAAACTGGCAGCTCTATCCACACAGGTAGCTGCACAGTGACCAAACTAATCGACCCACACAGGTTCCTTGCCCCACACAGGATCATTTCTCTTCTTCAGAGAGATTAACAACTTAGCAGAATAAACTCCTGTCTAAGTGACTCCTAAACAGTCTATTTAAGTAAGATATGGAAATCTTCAACGGTTGGATGCAGCAAGCTCCTTAAACTTCTAAATTCCACAAGATAGCTGGCTTGCTGCTTCTTAGACTGAGTGACTCTGGATATGAAGGTTTTGAGCTTGTTAAACTGTTTTTCGTAGGATATTTCAGATCAGCTTCTCTTACTTCTTAGGTGCCCTTAGTCTTCTATTTATAAACATTAGTGAGAATTTTGCCCGTTGAGAAGACAGTTCTTCACTTGGTGAGGTGTCTTACTCTGATTGGTTCTGCTTAACTTCTGACACCTGCTCTGCAATGCCTTCATTCTGTTCTGCCACTGCCTTGTCCTTTTACTGCGCGACTTAATCCTGCAGTCTGCTGTACTCTATCCTTGCTACTTTTTCACACATGGCATTCACTGATTTGTTGAAACTGGAGTGACTCTACTGGCTAATCAGGATGCATTGATTTTGATGTATCTGGTAGTTTCCTCTTTGGCAGCATGCAGGTAGCAGGGACTTGACGTAAGTTCCTTTGCAGAGTCTTCTTCTCTTTCCAGCATCCTTGCCTTAGCTATTTTACATATGGAAGCTTATCCTAATAGCTAATGCTCTAGTCTATTACACGTTTTGTCTCATCAAAATCTATTATATTTTATCATATCAATCCATAATTTGTAAAATAAAAAAAACAAAAACAAAAATTTAATGATATTAAACATATGACATATCAATATTATTTGATACATTAGAGTATCTCCAATATTATGTTAAAAACATTTGTATTTAATCTTATTTTGCTTCAATAATATTGTAAAAGGTTGCGTTAATTTTTTTCAATTGCTATCTTTATACCAAGTTAACGCATGATCAAAACCTGCGGTACTCTCTCTCTCTCTTTTTTTTTCTTTTCTTTTTTTAGATTCATTTTCTTTCCTTTTTCTTTTATTTTCATTATTTCTGTAATAATAATAATAAAAAATATTATGAAATATTCTTTTTTAAGATATAAAATAATGTAGACCGTCGAAAATGAGTGACCATTTTTACGTTAGAATAATACAAAATATGCAGTAAAATTTATTATGCAGTATTGAAAATACCCTTAAATGTACATGTCATAGGTGATGAATCAACCTAATTTAGCTACTTCTAAAAAAAAGAAGAAGAAAGTAAATAAATAGCCTTGAATATACTGGTAGCCACATGTTATAAAATGATATTTTCAAATTTCTACTTTTTCAAACAAAATCTTCTATTATATTTTGATATCATGCAGATCTCATATTTCAAAATAATATCATACTATATGTGATATAAGGAACAATATTAATTAAAATACAACATAAAGTAAAATAAAAAAAATAAAACACAAGATAAAAAATCAAAATTAAAATAGAGTAGGTAATCCAATTCCCTAATTTTCTAAGCCAAAGATAAATGGTCCTACGTTGTGATGACAATACATATGCACACCAAATTATTGTTCATTAAATGATACATAGTATGACAATTATAATTTTGTCTACACTCTAATTTTGTAGTCTCAACACTCCTTATACGTTTGTATCGGACAAATGATCTTCAGCCACAACTACAAATTTTACAGTTGCCATTATATAAACTGATACATTTCACTTTTTCTTTCCTTTTAAGAAATCGATCGATTCAATTAATTTTTAATATCAAGGAGTCAAAATTAATCTCATAAGGTTTCCTTTTCTTTTTCTTTTTATAAATTTCATATATTGTTTTGTCAGGGTGGATTGAGGGAAGATGAAGTTTAGGGTAAATAATGAAAAATTCATAAAATACCACCTTAAGAAAAAATCAAACAAACTTTTGACATTAATTTTAATTTATTAAAAAATGTCATCTTAAGTCGCGAGTCTAGCGTGCAACTAACTATACACATGTTTGTGCGCGATTATACGTACAACCATGAGTGACATTTTTAAAAAATATTAATATTGGAATGTTATTTTGCAAATTAGAGTTGTCAAAAGTAACATCTATACAAATTTTCTGTACAATCCATGCGGAAGTAGAAAGGGAAAATGATAACAAAATTAACACCTTTTAGATATTTTTTTCCTTTTATTTTTGTTTTTTGCTTTCGCTACTCTCTTTCACTAAGGACATCTCCAAAGGCTTGCACTAAAATAACTTTAGTGTAGGGTTAAACTTTTCCAACGGTGCACTATTACTTGCACTATTCTATTGTATTTTCTATTTCTGTACTACTAGTAGTGCTGCACTACTTCATTTTCTTCTTTTTTTATTCATAAATAATAATAAAAATAAAATAGTGCTAAAAATTAAGTTTAATGTATTAAACATTTAATTAATTCAATTTAAATATTAATTCAATTAATTAATTAAATTTTAATTGTATTAATCATATAATTTATTCAATTAATTAAAATTTAACTACGTTAAATTTATTCAATTAAAACTTAAATTAAATTAATTCAATTTCATTAACAATATAAACATAGAGTCATATTTAAGAATAATGAAAAATACATAAAGTTACATAAAACATAAAATTATATTAATGAAAAACATAGAAACACTCAAGCAATAAAATAAAATATAAATCCTAATAATTTGAAACACACAAGCACTTTTATTTCATGTAATATGTATTTTAATTACATTTTTAGTATTAATAAATTTATAAAAATGATATTAAAAATAAAGTAGTGCTGAAAGTAGTGTAAACTGTTGGAGAAAAGATGTTGATTCTACACTAGTATAGTGCAAAACCTGCACTAGAGTAGTGCAAGCCTTTGGAGATGCCCATAGACAAATCTTGCCATGAAGATAGTAACTTATTTTCAATTTAAAAAAACTAATTATATGAGAAAATAAAATGAATATAATTTTATAAGACTGAATCTTATTAATTAAAACTTAAATCAAATTTCACAAGTTAATCAAAATTATATCTCAATTTTAAGAAACTAAGAAAACTTATTAAAGTTTAATAATATATTAATTTTCTCTTAAAAAATGAATATATTTTTAAATTTTTTTATAACCTATTCACACTATGGTATTAGAAGTTGTTCTACATTGAAAAAAAAAAAAAACTAAATATAGTATGAGCAATTGTAGTATAAAATATAAAAGTTTGTCACTTAGTTAGCCAACTAAAATTATGAATTCATGAAGTCATCAACTATAAATTATGCAAGTGTATGACTTTGTTCCACATTGGTTGGATATTAAACTAACATTGATTATACCATACATTATAAATGATGCTATGTCTAGAAATGTAATTATCTAAAAATAATGTAAAGTTGAATAAGTTTTTTTAAAAAGGGTATTTTGAAGTAAAACTTTAAATTATTTGGTTTCATCGATTTTGGCTGGTGTAACCGGTTTTTGACCGGCCTTATACAATTTGACTATAAATCCAATTTTGTGGCTGTAAAAGGATCGGATTGACAACGTTTCGTGGTTAGGTCAGGTATATTGTATGGTCCAGACTAGTCTCACAAACAATGATTGATAGTTTGTAGAAGAGTTGACCATTAAAAATACATATCATCTCCTAAATAATAATCCATGGTGTCCTCCTTTCTTTGAATGATATAATGTGCAGGAGGAGCAATATTTTTAGATTTTAGTAAGGCTAGCCAAAAAATGAGACATCTCCAAGACATTAATATCATTATTGAATCTCAATATCCCAATATATGTATGTCATATTCACAGATCATAATCATCTAGAACTTGAAGAATAATTATTAGAGAATCACTTTGGCCGAAATATTGTCTTGTTTAAATAGTTGGATAATTTTCCACCTCTAATACATACATCCAAACTACCCAACATTCCTGAAATATCACGTTTACTACCAATATGAAATAGTCGAATTTTAGTGTCTATTTGAGATATTGTCCCCAAATATCTCTATGAGAGCCCAACAAAGTGTTTTAACACATTCGACTAATACAAACCTCAATTTAAGTGTACTCATCAGTTGCATCTGTTGTAATTATATATACCGATATCGAAATCCAACATTTCTTATATTGTTAACAATAAGAAGGAACATACTTCGAGACATTATATATCGTTGACGAAATTGTTTTTCATTGTATGTCGGATTTCTAGAAATTAGCCATTGAAAAGGTTTTCAACTCTTGCTTCTCGATCAAAAATCAATTGAGAAAATATAACGATTTAATGATTAATTTGGACAACATTCCTAATCCCCAAAATCATGAGTTCTTCTGATTAGAACAACAACAAAATTTGTAAACTAAGGCAAAGAAGCAAGAACATGATAATCATAGACTCATAGTAATACATTTTAATTTTTTGAACAAAATTTTCTAGATATTGGAAGGTCTGATGGTGGTCTTTTAGATTACAACTAGAAAATTGTAACTTTAGGTTTTATTTTATTAGTAAGTTTTTGTTTTATTACTTTTATGTTATCTTAATTTAATGTTTAAATATTACATGAAATATTATTAGTCTTTATGATTTGTTTAATATTTAAAATTTTATGGTATATTTAAATAGTCATAATTTTTATTATTATTCAAATAACATATCATATTATACTACATTTAATTACATATAATTAAAATAACGTTAATATTACTTATTGATAAATTAATTATGGTAAAAATAATTGTAACATTTAATAAAACTCAAAATATTAGTAAAAAGGAAAATAACATATCATATTATACTACATTTAATTACATATAATTAAAATAACGTTAATATTACTTATTGATAAATTAATTATGGTAAAAATAATTGTAGCATTTAATAAAACTCAAAATATTAGTAAAAAGGAAAATAACATATCATATTATACTACATTTAATTACATATAATTAAAATAACGTTAATATTACTTATTGATAAATTAATTATGGTAAAAATAATTGTAACATTTAATAAAACTCAAAATATTAGTAAAAAGGAAAATAGAATGAACGATAAAACAAGGAAAAAATGAATTTAAAAAAAAAAAAAAAAAGCACAAGTCAGCCAACATCATATTTGGCGCAACTCTTACCACGGTGTATAATTTGAAAATAGATAGATTTGAAATTAACTGTCATTATTTACCAAAATCATCTATTTAACATATATAATTTGGGATTAGGAAATATCTGAGGTCTTCTATCAATAGAAGGTTGGTATTGGAATATAAATTTCGAGGGGTCCACAATATTTCATGGATCTAAATTATGGTGTTTGCTGATCAAGATTAGACAAGATGGATTTTGCCATTGCATGATTAGTATTCTACGTCATAAAACTTTGTCTTTATTGGTTCATGATCACCTTTCAATTGTTTTTAAGTCCCAAGCTGGATCTATTGGATGTTGTGTCTCAGTTGAAAGAAAATATACTCCAATAATTCCTTCCAACTAATCAGATTAATTGGACATACTCACTTCTAGTGAGATGCAATTAATACAGCATCTGTTTTTAATTAGGGGATGGGATTGCTAATTAGTGTTTTAAAAATTATTATTATTAATGTGAAACCCTTCTCCCTTCTTAATTATTTGTCTTAATTCCCATTCCAAAGCTCCATCCAATTAATTCAACACAAGTATAGTATATATTTTTACCATTGATCATGATCCATACGTATGATACTCTCATGAATCATGATGACAAAGAAAATAAATAATGGGTTATGGACACATTGTCAACCGTCTTCATCTCGATTTTGTAATGAAATTGTTCGTTTTAAATCTGGTTTGGTTTTGTTAAATTTAAGTGAAGATGAATCTGTAACGATTGACTTGATATTGAATGTAAAATTGTTGTTGCAAAAACGTTTTTGCGGTAACATTTTGTTGCGAAGGTCTTCTTATGACAATACAGTTATCGACTTATTGTTAATGTATTTGCGACAAATAAATTTTTTATAATATTTTTTGTGATAACTTATTATCAATTTATATTATTAATTTTTACGACAATATGTAGTCGTAATAAATAAACTTTTCACCATAATTTTTGTTGTCGTAAAAAATTTCATCACAAATAGTCACTACAAGAAAATTCACCGACTGTGACGGATTTTAGTGACGGAATTTTTCCATCAAAAATTTATTACAGAATAGTGACGGAAAAGTTTTTGTGACCGATTTGTGACGGAATAATCCGTCACAAATGAATTCTTATTTAAAAAAATTATAAATTTGGATATTTATCTTTGTGACGGAATTTTCCGTCACAATTATGTAGTGACGGATTATTCCGTCACAAATGAATTTCCTATTTAAAAAAAATAAAAAATTTGGATATTTGTCTTTGTGAAGGAATTTTCCGTCACTACGTAAATTCCTATTTAAAAAAAATTAAAAATTTGGATATTTGTCTTTGTGACGGAATTTTCCGTCACAAATACGTAAATTTATAAAAAAAATTATAAATTCGGATATTTGTGTTTGTGACGGAATTTTCCGTCACAATTATGTAGTGACGGAAAATTCCGTCACTATAGTGGAAATATTAAAAATACTTATAAAATAAATAAATGTAGAACTTTATTACATAAAGTATAATGACCTAGTGGTTAACCTATCACAATAGGTCTTGGGTTCGAATCCCAAACAATGCATAATATTTGGTGTTGACATGTGGCATTGGGTGGTGACGCGGCTGACATGTGGTGGATAGATTCCGTCACTAAAACATTGTGACGGAAACGGAAAATTAGATTCCGTCACTTCTTTCCGTCACAAAACTAGTGACGGTGACGGATAGATTCTGTCACTACCCAAAAATTTTGTGACAAAGCTCCTTTTGACAGAATTTTTCGGTCACAAATCCGTCACAAACCCTGATTAGTGACAGAATTTTTGGTTTTAGTGACGGATTTTTCCGTCACTGTCGGTGAGTTTTCTTATAGTGAGTTATTTTTATTGTAGTAATTGTACTAATTTTGACTAAATCTGATGATGAGCCATGGTTCTGAACCAAACTATACTACTAAACCCGAGTTCTATGGAGATTTTTTGTCGTAGTTATACTCTAGAGATTATTTTGTATGAATTTCAAATTCTAGTGATAATTGTTGATATGAATATCGATTATGCTAACCTGACATTCTAAATTGGGCATCTTGATTGTAAGTTGGGAAATTAATTTTTGTGGTATTAAATGGTAGGAAAAATCGTAATTTGAAACGAATACATCACTTTTATCAAAATTTAGTGCCACATAAATTAGTTTTTTTTCTCTAAATACGACCAAGCATCGCATCTATTGCATCGGTAATGGTTTCAACAATTATTGTGGAAATCGAATTTTCAACTAAAATCAAACTAAAACTAGAAAAAAAAAAAAAAAAAAAAGTTAAAAAGAACACCATTATATAAACTCGTCTAAAGATGGATAAGGTTCAATTTTGGTTTTGGTGAAGAGGTGTCTTATAACACACATGTGTTGTAATCTTGTATTTTATTTTTATTGTGTTTATGGTATGATTGCGTTAATGATATAGAATACATTATGCTTATAAAATGTAACATCAAATTAAAATTAATATGATCAGAATTAAATAAAAGACCTAATTATGTGTCTAATTTAATTACCATGGATGAAAATGTGGTTTTACCTAAAAAGTCACAAAAGTTAAATTAAAAAGTGATCTCGCAAGTAAAGTAGGATTAACGGCTCTAATCCATCAATGTCATGATGTTTAATTTGTCATTAATTATTGAAAAGAATAAAACGATATATAGAAGTTATGCTTGCCTCAAAATGTGCACAAAATCTCATCTTGATGGACTAGCTAGGTAGCTACCTAGCTAGTGAATATAGACCCCTAATTAATAAATTTAACTTCATAAATTAGATAAATATGAATCTTAAATATTCCAGCTTCTTAATAATAATATTATTCTTATTAATTATTTTCTTCTGTTCCTTAATTTCCTCCGGGAAAATGAGGAGAAATGGAAAGTAAAAGACTAAATACACTGGATAAATAGATGTAATGGCGCAAGGGATTAAAATAGTTAATGGATGCATATATATTTTGTCATCTAGTGTTTGTATTTAATTACAACAACCTCTGAAAAAGTCACAAATTAAAGATATTTCATATTTGTATAGGAATATACATTTTATTATTAAAAGTAATATTTTGGAGGTTCTATCCGTTTGTTGGATTTGGATTTTACTCCTTTATTGCAGCCTAATACTCACATAACTGAACATTTCTTGTGACTTGGGTTTTTCTTTAAAGTTTCCTCCCTCTCTCTCTCTCTCTCTACATGACACATATGTGTATCTATATATATATGTATGTATATCTATATTAGCATAACTAACTGCACAAGCATAAAAGCTGCAAGAATAATGTAATAAAGAAATTCCAAGTCGGCTAAGTCACTTCTCAATCATCGTATCTCTGTATATATAATGCATGCTTTTCTCCTCTAATTTTAATCTTATACTTTGCCTACCCTCTCCCCCCTCCCCCCAAATCGAGAGAGAGAGAAAGAGAGAGAGAGAGAGAGAGAGAGCATCTTGCAGAAGAAAATTCTTGAGATAGAATCAATATTTTGTTGAAGATTTTATTCGTTGAAAAAGGCTAGAAGAAAAAAAAAAGAGAAAGAATGGGTTTAAGAGACATAGGAGACACACTGCCACCAGGTTTCAGATTCTATCCAAGTGATGAAGAATTGGTTTGCCATTATCTTTACAAAAAGATAGCTAATGAAGAAGTTCTGAGAGGTACTTTGGTCGAAATTGACCTCCATGTATGTGAGCCATGGCAGCTCCCTGGTACCCTACCCACCCTAACCCTTTCTTCTTCTTCTTCTTCTCGTTTTTTTCAATATACACATGTTGATGTCATTTAATACACGTGGTCTGTATTATTGATAACCTAGTTATGAATAAGGGATGGCTGAAACATTGTGTTGGAATAGAGTATTTCATGTGGGGGTGGGGGTTCACCATATTCCTCTTCATTATTTTTGTGTGAATGACAAAGGCATGTGCATGTTTGGTTTTTATTTGTGTTTGATTATTCAGATGTTTTATGAGCTAGCTCCATCATGGGCAACTATTGTCTCTATCTTTATTTTGAGCAGACAATTTGAATGTTGCAAAAATGATCACTTCTAACATTAATTAGATGCATGTATCTGTGTCTATGTTTTCTGTGTAGCAGATAAATGTCCCAGAAAAGATACCAATTATTCTTACACTCTTGCTAATTAATTCCCACTCTACCCCCAAAAGAAAGAAAAAAGAGATCGAATTAAATAAAATTGTGTCACCTATATATTCTAATTCTTTTGCGTTCAAAAACAATTTGTCCACAAAAGTTTATTGTTATGTTTCATTTAATGACAGAGTGATTTACTTTTAGATTGACTTATTTGCTTCGATGCATGTGTCTTTTTGCTTTAGCCATGCATATTTTTCCTCAAAGTGTGACGAAATTCAGAAAGGATCTTCTCTTTTTCAAGAAAATTAAAGGGTTGGGGCACTTTTGGTGCTTTATTATTATTATTATTATTATTATTATTATTATTATTATTATTATTATTATTATTATTATTATTATTATTATTATTATTATTATTATTATTTAATTACGTAGGTTCCATTCAATGAATCTTGCAGTTTTTATGTATTTATATTCATGAAATGGATAAGATTTACTAACTGCTAAATTCATCTCTATAAAACGATAATTCGTTTGGGGTTTCTTATTTTCAAGTATTTTGCTTTTTTTCTTTTTGGGAAAAGAAAGAATTTAGATAAGTCTTGCTTCAATACTTTTCTTTTTGATTATTTTTATTTTCTTAAAAGTTCTATACCTTTTTATTAGTCGAGTTAGAGATTGCTATTTCTTTCATGATACACAACTTTTGATTACGCATGATAAACAGTTTAACAAGAGTTTTAATTTTTAATTTTCTTTTCTTTCTTATTGATCCCAAAAATTAGGATTAATTTGGAAAAAATAAATTTGTTAAGAAAGAGAGTATGTGTGTGTAATGATGAAGTTGTACTTATTGGTGAAGACAAGAAGTGTGACATAGACTTCCTACCATAGAAGTAACTTTCTCATTATGTAGAAAAGGCTTACACACATTCTCCCTTCTTTCATATGAATTTCTCAAATCCTATGTGAATGCACAAACATGCCTTACGAATCTTTGGTGACTTGTAACCAACTCTTTTGTCACTTTAGTACAAATTATCACTTACCCAAACATAATGGAGATGATGAAAATGCTAATTATGTATTTTTTTTAGATATTACATTATTATTATTATTATTATTATTATTATTATTATTATTATTATTATTATTATTATTATTATTATTATTATTATTATTTATCTATGCCAAGTATATATATTTTAATTTCCATATATGTCCATTTTAATTCACCAAGTTAATTGATTAATCAAGCAATATTGACATTGTTTCATTTTTTATTTTTTTAGATGTGGCCAAGTTGAACTCCAATGAGTGGTACTTCTTTAGCTTTCGCGATCGTAAGTATGCGACTGGCTTTCGAACGAACCGAGCGACCATTTCCGGGTATTGGAAGGCAACTGGAAAAGATCGATCGGTGGTCGATCCGAGGACTAGCAAAGTCGTGGGAATGAGAAAAACATTGGTTTTCTACAAAAATAGAGCTCCTAATGGGATCAAAACTGGTTGGATCATGCATGAATTTCGCCTTGAGAATCCTCATGTCCCTCCTAAGGTATGTTGATTATTATTTAATTCGATATCTATTTTTTTTAATTAAAAAAATCAATAGATTATCATGAAAGTTATTTGAGTAAAAGATCATGGGTTAAGCAATGAGAAAATGAAATATTAGGGAATGAGTGAGGTGGCAATCAATCATGTAGTAATAAGAAACTTAAACGAAACTACGTTGAAATTTCTAGATCTAGATTCTCTCCATATTCCCTTTAAAGCCTCGTAGAAAAAAAAAATATTTATTTTATGCATTAATCCTGTGGGCTCCTTTCTTTATACACACATACTTCATTTCATTCAAAATCTTTTCATTTAATCACGATTAATTACAATTTGTCATCCAAATATTACGTAAGTTGACACTTGTTTTTTTTTTTTTTACCAACTTTGAAATATTTCATTTTATGGTATGAACTTTAAAATTTGATATACTATATCGTATCAAACAATTATAGTCATTGATTTTTATTCAAATTTAAAGTTTATAACATAAAGTGAAACTAGCTACTCAAAATTAAACCAAAAAAATATCAAATCACTTTAAGAAAAATACTCTTAATTATTTTAATCATATTTCATTTAAGAAAAACACCCTCATGGTAAAGTCCTCCTCCTTCAATTTGCTCTAGGTTTCACCATACCACCATACTCAGGACTCCTTGAAGAAAGTAAATATAATTACAACTAGATATAGGTTTATCCAAAATCCCAAAATTCAACAGTGACATTGCTAATTCAACAGCTTCCAAATATTTTTAAATGTACAGGACTAAAATTGAAATTTTCAAATCAGTTTTGAATCCTCTCCAATATAATCTATATATTAATGCTGACTAATCTGTGATGACCATTGACAGGAAGATTGGGTATTATGCAGAGTATTCCACAAATCCAGAAGTGAAAATTATAGCAACAAATTGATGAATGAAAATAATTTCTATGATTCAACAGCTGGTGCCACTTCACCAACAAATAATGAACAACAACATGTCAATTATATGCCTAATTGTGCCCATCAAAATATCATGACTTCTTTTAGTCATCAACATTCTCAAACCCTAAACCCTAGCACATCTCTTGCTTTGTCGCCTCTCAACCCGGGCTACGTAGACTTATGTCGCGATGATCACATGAACGGCTTCTCAAGCTCTCACTATACACACAACAAAATGCTGGAGGCTAGTAAGTGTGAGGATGACTATGGGTTCTTGCTCGATCTCGTTGGCTCCAATGCAGAGCCTTCAAGTCTTGAGGATATGCGATTCGATGATGATAACAGCTCCGTCTTCATTTGAATTATATTGTGGACTTTGGTTCAGTAAATTGGTACACCTATATATATGTATATGTAGCATGCAGAAGGGGAATTTATGAAGCTGTGAGAAGGTAGTCGTAGATGTTAGTGTGTGATTATAAGGTAAAAAGAATGCGATTGGTTTGTATATTTGAAAAGATTTGTTAGGCCTACAAAAAAAAAAAAAAAATGTCTTAGGTGATATATTTATCCTAGCTAGCTACTTTCTTAGTTTTGAAAATTTCATTGTAGGCATGCATGCAAAGGATTATTATTTTTAGTTATCTATATTTGTCAACTTCTCTAGTCTGTTAATTTTATAAATGCATGCCACATGTCAGATTTTATTTAACTTTGAAATAACTTTAGAAAATTATAGTTGGATTGTATAAAATCAAAAAACATTAATCTATGTGCATGCGAGATCATTTGAAGTTTTACAAAGTAATATGAAATTGAGCTATTAATCTTATTTAAGTTTTAAATAAGTTGGTGAGTTAGTGGAAAGTTGAAACAAATTATATAAAGGGAAAATATCAGATTAATTTTGTCTTCCAGAGTAGGTCTTACTTTAAAGTGTTAATTTCATTTTCCAATTATTACTAAGTATATTTTTTATCTTCAACTATTTTCTTCTTTAATCACAATCTATACTATACATTTTATTTATTTTTATGACCTCCGACCAATAATTTCCGACGAGAAAGAACCCACCTCATGAATTGTAATTGTACCCAATTCATCTTCTAACTCAATATTAAACCAATTCAAAATTATTCAAGTGACATTTACAGAAAATTTGATTGCTAAGTAAAGTTTGTTAAAATTTTAAGTAAAACGTTATATGACTTGAAATGACCAAGATATACTAGTTTAAATAATTTTGATTGAGAATTGATTCATTTTAAAGTTCTAACCAAATAACTTGGATGCAAAATTATATTATATGTTCTTTCAAACTCAAATAAGTTGGTCTATGCTTATTTATTGCTCTTTTATTAATATCGTTTTCCACTTCATAAGTTGAACTTGTATCAATTCATCTTCTAACTCAATATTAAACAATTCCAAACTTTTCAATTAATATTGTTAGAAAACATGATCACTAAGTAAAGTTTATTAGAATTTCAAGTTGAATGTTTTATGATCTGAAATGACCAAAAAATGCCTAGTATGAATGAATTTGATCGAAATTTCATTCATTTTAAAATTCCAACCAAATATCAAAATTACTTTATATGAAAATAGAACATATATTAACCAAAGAATAGAACTATCAAATAAATTTATCACCCTTTTTAGAGCTTATCACCCTTCACCAAAACTTCACGAATTCAAGTAGTCTTTCCAGCTACCTTTTTGGAGCTTATCACCCTTCACAAAAACTTCATTCTATCCTCCTGGTGTTAGGCCATCCAACATTGATACCAACGAGACTCCCACTCTTCATTAATCTGTTTCAACACAACTAGTTACATGAGAGGGAGAGAGCAGCCCACGTACCTTTTAACTTGTTTTTAATATTCTCTTAGTTCAATAACTCCTTGATAACCTGCAAGTTTGGGAACTCCAAATTTCATTTCTTTTAGATCTATTCAACTCTTCTTGTATGGCTTGAATCCAACTGATGTCTTCAAAAGCTTTTTCAATATTTTTAGGTACTTGAGAGATAAAATAAACAAACATGACTTCATGAGGGTTGGATCCTCTGGTTCTTACTTCTACTTTGGGATCTCGAATAATGAGTTCTCTTGGATTGTTACTTAGCTACATTCTGTCTGGTTCAAATACTAATGAAACTACAGTTTGGGACAACTTCTAGCAGCTGTACTATAACCTACTATGTTGTAGGCTTGCTTTCCTGTTCTGCTATAACCTCTGTTGTAGGTTCTTCTATTAGTACAACAGGTGGTGTAATTTCAATGTAGGGTATGTTGTTTTCATTGATCTTCAACTATGATGTCTTTTTCATCTTTTCAATCTCTATTGTATCACAGTATTTAATAGGTCCTTGATGAGTAACCCGAACTATTCTCACTCATAATTATAATTTTTATGTAATATTTTAACTTAAAGATGTCATTCAGGTCGGGTTGACGGATTGGTGGGTCGATTTGGACATGATAATAACAATTTTGATACAAACCTGAATTCAAACACGTTTTCATTTCATGTCGAAATTCCTAACCTGAACATGACACAAAACTTTCACGGGTCAACCCAACTTCACATATTTGACACATATTATAGAAAATAAAAAATAAATATAAAATAAGTTAGCAGAAAAATACATATTTATAGCAGTAAAATATATATTTGAATCATATATTTATACTTATAAAAAAACATACTTTTAAATCATATACTTATAATTAAAAAATATATACTTATATAAAAAATATATTTGAACCCGTCACATATAAGACGTCTCACAAGAGAGCAACTTCAACAAAAAAACATGGTCTTACTTTGTGGATGCTCTTAAAAATTACTTCAAAATAGAAAAGATAAGATTTTTTTATTTCTTGAAAGAAAGAAAAGACAGAATTTCGAAGGTATATAAATCCAAAAATGATGAATGGGAATAGTATCATAAATCTCAAATCCTTGTTTAAATCCTTTGATTCAAACACAACCTTACTCACAAAACATAAACAGGAACAGTTCCCTTGGTAGGTTTTCTCAGTATTAGCAGATACTTAAGAGTAAATAAAACTCCTAATTTGCTCGTCTTCTTCAAGATTTTCCTTTTCCTCAATTGTGTAACGGTAATGATATTGTTTTGTCGGTATGAATTTCTTCTAGTCGATTCACTTTTGTGGTTTCCACAGTGTTCGTCTTCGAAGTGGTGACCTTTAGTTATTCGTTCATTAATTTTTTTCTCTGCAATTATGGAGT
This sequence comes from Scutellaria barbata, assembly GCA_028654395.1. Classification (NCBI taxonomy): domain Eukaryota; kingdom Viridiplantae; phylum Streptophyta; class Magnoliopsida; order Lamiales; family Lamiaceae; genus Scutellaria; species Scutellaria barbata. The sequence continues at coordinate 22,360,897 of CM053649.1, forward strand.
TTTGATTAGGAGCTTAGTAATTCAATAATATAGTGAACCTGCCTTGATTGCGGTTTTCATTTTGTTATTCTATGTTGCTGTATCGGGGGGAACTTGATTTCTGTGATTTGCAGCATAGAGGGGCTTGAAATGTAATTTGCTTACTTGATGCTACATTTTACTGTTTTGGCAGAGTTCTCTGACTCTGAGTTTATTTAATTTTCATAGAAATTTGCCTATCGAATGTTAGGAGGTTTTGAAATGTCAAACCTTGCATATATGATACTATTTGCATTTGAGAATCTCACTCTGTTTTCTGGATGTCTGTTGAGAATCATCTAATGGTGCAAGTTAATATCTTTTGAAATTACATGTTTTTTTTTTTTTTTTTTGCTATATATGTGTTTAGGAATTGTCGTAGGAAAATTTTCTGAAAGACTTTGGCTTAACATGCAATCATTTTCCTGATCTTTGGTTACCATTTTTAAGAGATTTGGCTTGTTTGCTTAGTGGGATGACTATGGACACATTTCTTAGGGTTAATCTGGCTTCTAATTTTTCAGCACACACTATAATTAATATGCTTTGATCCTGCCGTTGTGTTTGTCCTATCTAGGCTTTATAAGTTCCCATTTTGTTTATATGTAATTGATGGATATCATTGAAATGTGGTTTCTTTTTCAGGAGAGGGATAGGAAAAATGCAAGCGCTTCAACATTGTTGAAGTGTTTGCCCCTTCCGGTTATGTTTCTTAGATGAGTTAGTTGGTCACAGTTCTGCATCAATAGGGCTTTTTCCTCTCTTCATTAGAGTACTGATGGTGGGGAGGAAGCGATCAATAGACCATGTTGAAAACAATGCAGAAGAAGAAAGTCTATCAGTTCCACCTGGATTTGTGTCGTTGACATCACTGGCATTGAAGAAAATTGTGACCGGTCGTGAAGCGTCTGGAGAGCAGGAGTACAAACCAGTTGGTGTTCCTCTTAGCAATTCTGACATTGAGAAGTTTAAGACGTCACTCATACAGAGGCCCTGGATATCTCATGGCCAGTTCGATCTCATTCCACCACAATATGGCTCCGAACAGACTGAAGTCAATACGGTCCTAATATTCTTCTTCAGTGCATTTGTAAATGAGCTATAGAAACTGTGATTAAAATTCCCTCTAAATTCCTCCATGTGTGTAGCCTCCTTTTCTGATAGATAGGCATAAGTTCATTAACTACCTTTGCTATTTTAGGCGGTGGACCCCTACAGAGAGAGAGAGAGAGAGCAGTACATTAGAGATTAAGATGGGAATATCTGAAACTTATTTTATGTAGCTTAGAGAAACCAGGCAATTGATTTTTGTTGATGTGGTGTGGTGTTTAAAGTCAGATATGCACTTCATTTTACATAGATTATAATTAGACAAGTACCTAGAATAGCCTGACGTATTCATGAAAAATATTTATATTTTACTAGCTATGACGTGCCGACACCTAAAAGAATGTGGATTCATATAATCCGTGTATGATGAGTACTAGACACCCTTTGAAACTCCTTTCTTTTATATAGTAATGAAGTTTGACCAGAAATTAGAGAAACAAAGCATAGGATACTGTCCAGCACAGCCCAGGCTATGTAAATGATAAGTTTAACTTGATAATAAACTCATTATATGGAAAGTACACCAATAGATGTGTTTTAATTGTTACAGTGCTATATTTGTTAATTATGATTCCATCATATCGTGTAGTTTACAGTTCTATTGTTTTTTGGAACATTTTTTTCCTATACAATTGCACATAAGGTCCTTGTCTCCTAGGTAGTCTTTTTTATCTTGCTAAGTGCTTGCTGGTCACATGCATGTGGTTGATGGGTGGAAGTGTTTTTTTAACTTTCCTCAGAATTCATTTTTTTATGAAAAAATTTCTTCTAAGCTTGCTTTAAGCGGTGTTGTTTATTTATCTGTTTTTTCCCCCCTTTGGTTGAATAAACTGTTAGGCTCTCTGTTAGATTGGCCTTTATAATGGCTGATGTTGAAGTTCTCTTCCCCAGAAAGATGTGAGTAGTGCTTGCCTTCCTAAAGGAGTGATCCGAGGATGTGCAAATTACCATGACTGTGTGAAGGTTCTTTTTTTCCTTCCCTTTTTTATTTTTGGTTGCGTGTAATGACCCTGAAATATATGTTATTAATGTCTAAGTTTGTTTCTGTAACTATCTAAGAGAATTATGTTGTAGGTCACTACTAGATGGCATCCTGAAGAGTCATCCTTGCCTGCTTTCGAGGATGCTCCAGTATTTCGACCTACCGAAGAAGTATTCTTTACTGTGTCTACTTTCTCCCATGTTTTTACTGTACCATTTAATTCAGTTCAATGCAAATTCTTGGGCTCCTTAGATAGTGGCAATCTGAATGAACTTAAATCTTGTTGCAGGAGTTCAAGGAAACTCTGAAATACATTGCCAGTATACGCCGAGGAGCAGAGAAGTATGGAATATGCCGCATTATTCCTCCTCCTTCCTGGATACCTCCATGCCCGCTTGAAGATAAAAAGATGGAAACTTCAAAATTTAGCACTCATGTTCAGAAAATTAATGGGCTGCAAAATTTGTATTTTAAGAGAAAACCATCGAGGTTGCATGAGAAGATAGAAACTAAAATACCTGAAGATGCAGCAAGTATGGAGCTTGGGTCTTGTAATGAAGATGTTGGAGACTCTGAGGAAGCTAAATCCATTCCTATGATCTCTGAATTTGAAAAGGGGTCTGAATTCACCCTGAAAAGCTTTAAAAAGTATGCTGATGATTTCAAGTCACAATACTTCTGTGAGAATGACAAGGTAATAGATCCTGATATAAGCATGACAGCAGGCCAAGATCAAAGAGAATTATTGATGTCAAGAATTGAAGGTGAATATTGGCGAATTGTTGAGAATCCAAGTGAAGAAATAGAGGTAAAGGGCAAATTAACATGTTCAACATTTGGAATAAATTTCTGTCATCATATACTCATAATTGAATTTGTTTCTGTAGGTGCTTTTTTGTACTGATATGGCTGGTCAAAACTTGGGAAGTGGGTTTCCTATTGCAGGCAGTCCAACGAAAGATATGGCTAAATATTCTAAATATATGGGATCTGGATGGAATTTGAATAATATCCAAAATCTCTCTGGTTCTCTTCTTCCATTTGGATGTCACAACACTTCTGCCATTTTAGTTCCTCAAATATTCATTGGAATGTGCTTTGCATCTCAATATTGGGTAATATTTATATTTTTCTTGAACTTTTGGCTCTTATTATTCACTCAACATCTAAACAAGATAACTTTGTTCAACAATGCATATATCTCATTGTACACGAGAGTTTTCCTTCATAAAGATTGAAGTTGTTATCCATAGTGTAGGTTCTTATGACTTGTTTTCATGTTTAATTTGGGGGAGAAACAGAGAAATGAGGATCACCACTTGTATTCACTCTCTTACATGCACTTGGGTAGCCCTAAAGTATGGTATGGCATCCCAGGACAGTATAGCTTCAAATATGTTGAAGTTGTGAAAAAGCTGTTTCCGCAGTTGTCAAAACATCCCAAGTTTTTCCATGAGCTTGTGAGTAACATTCTTCTCTTATCAGTGGTTTCTAAATGGCAAAAAAATTATTTATAGATCACTTGAAGTGCTATATATATATTGATACACAGTTGTGCATATTATGTTAAGGAGGATCCAAAAGTCTCAATAAAGAGTTGCTTATGAGGCCGCAATTATTTTTAATCATATGCTCAATGTAGCATAATTTTGGAATGTCCCTCAATTATTCTTAGCTTTGCTGTTATCAAAGAGCTACGCCTTTTCTTGTCAGTATCAGAAGTGTGCAAAATGCGGTCACTGCTAGTTCCAATTCCAAATAGTGTTAATACAACATGATATTTATATCAAAAAAAATAAAAATAAAAATAGCAGATGCGTGTACTAAAGTAAAGTAGAAATTGAGGCATTGGGAGTGAGTGGTGTTTTCCTGCACTGATAGTTTCGCTCGACCAAGTAATAGATTTGTGTGTGTGGGGGGGGGGGGGGGGTAAGGGACTTAGAGTGTTAGGCATACTTCTTTCAGTTAATTAATTTTTCTTCCAGACTGTTAAAATTTTCAGAGGATTCATTTAATAGAATTGAGTGAATGGCTTGTAATCATAAAAGGAAAATATTTGGACAATGAACTCATTTCCTCGTGCTGCCTCTGGTTTCGAAATGAAGTTTTAAGGCAGTTAATATTTGTACTTACTTTGTGCATATTGCTGTATACCAGGCTGTTCTAGTCTCACCCTCTAAGTTGATCGCCAAGGGGATACCTGTGTATCGTTGTCTGCAGAACCCCTTTGAATTTGTTGTCACATTCCCTGGAGCTTACCATTCAGAATTTAGCTGTGGTTTTAATTGTTCGGAATCAGTGTGTTTTGCTCCTTTTGACTGGTTACCTCATGGCCAGAACATAGTAGAAGTGTATGCTGGATATTGTTTGAAGACATCAATCTCTCATGACAGACTGTTGTTAGGTGCAGCCATCGAAGCTGTGGGTGCACTATGGGAATCTTTTGCAATAAAAAACAATTCCTCCAACAATCATCTATCAAAAACTGTCTGTGGAAAGGATGGAATCTTAACACGACTACTCAGGGTATGCCTCTATTTGGCAATTCCTCAATCGAAATTGTTTTCACAAGTCTTGATTTATTTGTCTGTTCTTTTCATTGGTTAGTCACGTGTTAAAGATGAGGATATGAGGAGGAAACACCTTTGCAATACGTCGATGTGTAGAGAATTGGATGAATTCGATGTAGCCACTAAAAGGGAGTGCACCATATGCTTATACGACTTATACTTGTCTGCTGTGGCATGTTCGTGTTCCCCAAGTCGGTATTCTTGTCTTCGTCATGCAAAGCAGCTATGTTCTTGTTCATGGAGTGCCCGACATTTTTTCTTCAGATACAAAATAAGAGAGTTGAACCTCCTGGTCGAGGCTCTCGAAGGAAACCTGAAAGCACTCCATAGCTGGGCCAAGAGGAAAGTTCGTCAACCGCAATTCAATCATGCTGAAACGGATCCCACAGCGTTAGGGGATCAAAGGAATTGCGATATCATTTGTTCAGAAATCTCTGGTGGTTCGTCGTATGGAACGAACTCGATGGCTTGTAATAAGAAGGTTAGTTTGGGTTGTGAAGAGCAAAGAGGGAGGGCAAGTTCACAAAATGCAGATCATTCTGCTTCAAATTTCAGCAGCAGACCCTCTGCTCAAAAAAGCACCGTAATATCTTCTCCTGCTCTAAATGTTGTGATTCTTGTGACTGATGACGAGGAAGACCCTCCTTGAATCTTGCTGGGCTGTGTTCTTTTTTTTTTTTTTTTTTTTCTTTTTTTTAAGTATTATTATTATTTTCTATTACGTTTTGGTATAACATATTTCATCATATATGTATATGCATTGAAAAAACAAAAAACAAAAAGGGTTTGAATAATATGAATTAGAATGTTTTTAAATACTATCAAATATTCGTTGTGCATGAGATATTAGAGATACACAAATTTATTACTATTATAATATTATAGTTATTTATTGTTATATAATTTATAAGGTATATGAATGTCATTACTTACATTTTTTTTTTTAATTCATTCAATAATTAGTTGTCATTATAAATAAATGATTTGCCCACATTCTTTTTTTTTGACAATTTTAAGTTTAACATAAAATATATGCTCAAATATTTACAAATATAAAATATATTTTTTTAAACATTATACTTAGATTACCTAAATAAATAAGTGGATGTAATTATGTTTGTTCGGAGTAGCTACAAGTTATCAGTCGAACTATCAGATGTTTTAGTCTAATAAAATGATTTTTAGAGTTTATAATATGTTTTATTTTATTTTAAAAATAAGTTGTTGGAGTGTTAGAATAGATAAGATGATGGAGCTTATAAGTTATTAATAATAATAATTTTGTAATTTAAATGATCAATTTTAAAGGTGTTTATAAACATAAGAGCTTATATTTATTTTAAAAATAAGTTGAGATCATCTAATTTTTTTTTTTAAGTTTATAAACCTCTAATAATTTATTTTAGAATAAAATAAGATCTTATTTATAAATCATTACCAAATACTTTTAAGGAGTTTATAACATCTTAAACATTTTATAAGATGTTTGAGGACTCATAAATTTACCCAAACACACTTTAAATGTCTTTTTTTCTCATCAAATATAAAAAAGTTAATTGTATTTACAATTAAAGTGAAAGCCATCGACTTTTATATATAACTAGTATAGATCTGATGATACACAAGATTTAAACCCTAAATATAAATGATTTTGATGTCAACTTTTATATAACTAGTATAGATCAGATGATACACAAGATTTAGACCCTAAATATAAATGACTGGTAGAAAGAATGTATAGATACAAAAAAATTAAGAATTAAACCCTAAAGTTCGTATTTTTTTCTGGGCCTGATTCAACCTACCTTATATAAAATCCAGCCCTGATCATTGCATAGAAAGAAAAGATATCCTGAGGAAATTGTGAGTTGAGGTTCGAAAAAAAATGAAAAAAATAAAGACTCGGGAGAAAAACGTAGAAGAAAACACATGAGGATCTCAATAAGAGAAAGAAGAGGAGATGACTACTCGCATAGGGAGCAGGAGAAAGGAATAAAAAAAAAAGGTATTATTATATGTAAATTAAGTGTCTTTGTAATTGATGTAGAGGTCTTATGTGCATTAATTGTACATACATTCGGGTTGGATAGGATTCGATTTAGATTCGTATTTTTTAATTTTTTTTCTTTGATTTTTATATTATATTAGTTATATATTTATTTACATATATCATACCCTCAGTGCAATCTAAAAAAATCGATAATTTTTATATCATATTAGTTATACATTTACATTATATTAATCATATATTTATATTATATTAATTTTATCTAATATTTTAATTTTAAAAAAAATTAATTTCAACACAATTTGTACATGTGTACCATTATATGATATAACTAAAAAATAGTATGAAAGGTATTAATAGTTGTCTAAAAAATAATGATAAGGTACAATTAAAAATTCTAAAGATATGATTAACATAATATAAATATATAACTAATATAACATAAATATACAACACCTGAGAACAATTTTAGATAGATTCAAATGTATCCACCTAATTATGTTAGATAGATTTGATCCAATTATGTGGCGGCACGTGGAGGCAGATCGTCTTGTGCACAAAGTTTTGGTGATGGATGTATATGTGAATTCTTTTTTTTTATTCAAAACCAATTTAAAATGTTTTTTAATTTGCAATCTAAATTTTTTTCTTTCGATCGCAATTCAATGTTCAAAATTTTTCAATTTGTTCCCAATAAGTTTTCGATCCAATTGTGTGGCGGCACGTGGAGGCAGATCGTCTTGTGCACAAAATTTTGGTGATGGATGTATATATGAATTCTTTTTTTAAATTCAAAACCAATTTAAAATGTTTTTTAATTTACAATCTAAATTTTTTTCTTTCGATCGCAATTCAATGTTCAAGATTTTTCAGTTTGTTCCCAATAAGTTTTGGATGAAATATACAACTATATGACTCGCACATGACTTTCATAATAATAAAAAAATAATAAAAAAAACATGTATTATGAATTTATGATTTATTTTTTTACAACCTAAACTTTTTAATGATATAATTATCCTTACAATATTAATGGAGTGAAGTTAAGGTGAGGGGAAGAGGGGCGACATAAGTGAGAGGGTTGCACGTGGTCTGCTAGGTATGGGGGACCCACCTACAGGCTTATCGTATTGACCGAACAAACCGGGATTCTCCAAGCTTTTCATTTATCTCTATCTCTCTCTCCTTTTTAATTTCCAACCTTCAACTTTCCCTAATTTACTACTCCCTAATATAAGTTACCATCTACATCAAATATTTCCTATTTTCCATCTATTATGCTTTGTGCTTAGGTTAAACACACTAAATTTTTGGAGAAAAATATACTGTGCTAGTACTGGAATATGATTTACTTTTCATTCCACACAAAATATACTGCTAAGTTTTTTTTTTTTTTTTGCTGGAGAGGGGTGGGATTTTATCTTGAAGATGCCATTCATGAAGAAACACAAAACACGAATGCTCCAATTTGAATACTAAAATACATGGTAATTTATCTATATATATTTTTTAATATAAACGGGTTGCTAGCTTCTCTCAAGTGATGACATATAAAAAAATTCAGCCCTTTGATATTGTTATGTATAGTTTAGGTGTTGTCCAGACGTTATTTTAATATTTAATTTTAATTTTAATATTATATTCCACATTCTCATTTCAATTATTGAGAATTAATTATTAGACTTTTAATTTGGACAACCTCTCATTTAATCTCTAGATATAAAATATAGATATATAAACATCAATATATGGATAAAAAATAAAGAAATAAGAAAATGAAAAAACAAAATATCATTCATCAGAAAGTAAAAAAAAATGATAAGAGAAGGGAAGGAAAATAAGCAAGAAACAAAGAGAGAAAAAGATGAAATGAGAGAATTAATGGCTGTGAAATGATAAAATTCTAAGTTAAATACAAATATCAAGTTATATTAACAATATAAAATAAATATGAAAATTTTACTATTTAACAGAAGAAACTGAGATGAATTTAAAAATATACATGATCATTGAAGGCTAAAACACATTATGTATTATAATCATTCTAATAACTTCTTTTCGAAAAAGAATAATTTATCACCCACTACAAAAAAAAACAATTATTTGCAATGAAATTTTTTGCGATAATAAAACTTTTAGAGAAAATTATATTTTTAGTCATATTCTATCATTGCAAAAATTAATAATATAAATTAACAACAATTAATATTTATTATCATCAAAAACAATTAATTTTTTTATTTATTACAACAATATATTTTTACGACAACTATCAATATCTTCTTGACAATATTTTTACTGTCCCAAAAAAAATCTCTTTGGTTGTAGTGACTTAATTTCTCTATCATCTTCCTCTAATTTTAGGGGTGTATTGGTTTAGAATTTCACAAGATTTTAAAAGACTTTTTTTTCGTAAAAAAATCCTCTGGTATTCAATCAAGATTTTATATCATTTAAAAACAATCCGCTGGTATTCAATCAGGATATCCACTGATATTCAATCTGGATTTTATGTCATTTAAAAACAATCCACTGGTATTCAATCTGGATTTTATGTCATTTAAAAATAATCCATTGGTATTCAAAAATATAAGGATTTTGCAGGATTGTTGTGTTAGATGGATTTTGACGGACTTTTTAGTGGTATCTATAAATATCAACAATCACATCCAAACCCATCAAATTTTAGAGGATTCTTGAAGTGACTGTTGAAGTGCTTCATTCGGTAACGTGTCTTCACCTTTGTCTCTTCACCCTTATCTTTATACTATAATTTTATGAAACCTTTGTCTTTATACTGTAATTTTATGAAAAAAAAAATTGTGATATGTATAGTGTATGTATATACTGTATCTCTTTGTTTACCTTTGTCTTTATACTGCAATTCTATAAAAAAAAATTGTGATATGTATATACTGTATTTCTTTATTTGTATTGGGTGATGCTATTATACTGCAATTCTATAAAAAAAAATCGTGATATGTATATTTGGTATTAGGTGAACCAGTTCGAGAGAATATTTGGTATTTTTAAATCAAGGTTCACAATTTTTAAGTCAGCACCTCCATTTTTATTTAAGACACAAGCAGAACTTGTACATAACTTTCTTCGAAAAAATGTGGTTCTGATGAATTTCCAATTGAATCGGTGGACGAACCTTCATATTCAACATTACCGGTTAATGAAGACCATAACTTTGAGTCTATTATTCAAACCCAAGAGCAAGAGCGCGTCTATGCTTGGAAGACTAGTATAGTTATGGATACGTGAATGAATCCTATTTAGTAGGACATGATATTATGGAGAATTATTATTATTATTTTTTTTTATCTTTGACTCTTTTTAAATTAGAATGTATGAAAAAAAATCTTGAAATCTTATCGTACTTCATAAATCAATTAAGTTCTGTAAAGTCCACAAAGTCCTACAGAATCCATTAAAATCCTGATTAAAAAGTCTTTATAGAATCTTGCAAAATCTTAAAAATCATAAAAATCCTGCAAAATCTTTTAAATCCGCATGACTTTTTTCAGCTTAAAAAGTCCTTTAAAATCCTAATTCAATACACTTCCTTAAAGTCAAAATTTTGATTTGATTCTCCCCTCCTGCAATTCTATAAAATAATATATATATATATATATATATATGACAATAAAAATGTTTTTTTTTTAGACTATAAAAAATATGACTTCTACCTACAAAATTCAATCATATTGAATAAAAAAAAATTAATTTGATTGAGAATCTATAGAAAGCCTATGAATTGCACATAACTTTATCTAGTTTTATAATAGGCAAAAACTTCCGTGCCTCTAACCCGTGACTATATGCGGCAATTTATCAATAGATTTCTGTTGGTAATTAACTTTTTTAAAAGAAAACAAAATACGAACAAAATTTCTATCGGTATTAGTTACGGAAAAAATTGCATCGAAAAATTAGGTGTACTGACAACAATTCTTTTGCTAATTTGTCAATGCGCATTTCTATCAGTACTAACAAATTAAATTTGTAAAAATTATTTTTTTATTTATTTCGACAAATTACCGATGGAATGTAATTTGTTGGTAAGTTTTCAAATTTTTTTTTTTTTTTTTTTTTTTGCAATTTACAACGTAATTAGCGACAGAATTTTTCCACGTAAATTTTACGAAAAAGAAACAAAAAAATTGTAAAACAATTTATAAAAATATTATTCCGTAGGTATAATTAATTAAAATAATAAAAATATATTATTTTTTATTTTTTTCAAAAAATTACAAACGAAATGTAATCTGTTGGTAATTAATAACGAAAATTAATATTATATTTTTTGTTTTTGATTTTTTTCACAAATTTACCGACAAAATATGACTAATCTTTCGGTAAATATGTCACTAAGCCCTAAATTAGCGTTTTAAAAAAAACTTGATTTTGATGATTTTTTTTAATAATCTAAAATTAATGTCATATTTTGTTAATAATCATAATATACCATTTGAATTATATTAAAATATTATATTAATTACATATGTAATGTAGTATGTATATAAAATCAATAAGTAGACATTCGTCTAGCTAACTTTATCTTAATCTAATTAATATATAATTCATCATGTAAATGGTTATGTGTGATTAGCGATTAAATGAAGCTGTTATCGATCGACATGATAATTTAATTATTTATGATGTTCAAACGATTTTACATATTTGTGTTTTATTTTTGTACATATTACCGATGTATTTAATAAGTTCATTGTGTTAGATTGAATTAAACTCATTTATAAAAATGAATTTTTCATATAAGAGTTTAAATGAAATGTGTTATTGGAACAAAGTTCGAAAATAAAATACTACAAGAAATATAATAAATAAATCGAACGTGACTTTTACCGATAAAATTTTCGTTGATAATTCCATCGTTAATAAATCTATCGATGGAAATACTATCAGTATTTTTTAAATTTTAAATTTTTTATTTTTTAAATAAATAGTCTTAATTATGCCAGAGGGATTTTTGTTGGTGATATTTTTAAATTTTTTTCATAAAAAAATTTAATTTTTTTCACAAAATTTATCGGTCGGTAATTTCGCCGCTAAATTCTGCAAAAATATTAATTGAGTAACTTACGGACGGAATTTCCATTGTTAAATTAAAAGTATCTTTCCGTCAAGAAAAAAAATTTAAAATTAGTTTTCCTCCCAAATTTTTTTTGGAGAATTTAGGAATTTCCATCTATAAAGAGCTTTTTTCCCCAAAAAAATTTGGGGAATTTACGGACAGAATTTCCGTATTAATTTCATCGGTAATATGCAATTTTAATTTTTTTTTAATCTTTTCGAAAATTTTCCATCAATATATTTTTTTTCTTCGGTAATTTTGGGAAGATTTTTCCTTAAAATCAATACTGGACGCCATCGGTAATGGTTTTATGGACGGAAAATTTCTTATAAAGATTAAATACTATAATGATTCTAAATTTATTAAAGATTTTACCTTGCATGTTTATAGTATAAAATCATAAAAATTAAATATTTCAAAGATTATATATATAGATAATATCGAATGAATGAAAATAATTATCAATCATTATAGTATAAAAATCATAAAAAATCAAAAAAAGTATTTCAAAGATAATATTATGGTTATCTTAACAAATTATGTTTCCTGCTAATTTTCAATGGCCAATTAATATAATGTACCAGTGTCAATTGTAGGGAACTCAAGATTTTGATACGTGAACTCAAGATTTTGATACGTGATAAAGAGTGTGGACATAGAGTAATGAATGTAGTTTATAAAGAAATATTTTAAATTTTTATAAACGACAATATGAATATTATACTCAATTTATCATATTATGCAATTGATTAGCCACTTTTTTTGGATATTTCATTTATTTTGTTTAATTTATGGTGGCTTAAATTGAACTACCAACTTTAAATAATAATAAATTTAATTTAAAATATTAATAATATAATATATATTTCTTATATTTATATCTCTGGATGACACATGTGCACTGTGAATATATAATTAAAGAAATTAAAGTATTGGGTGCACATAATGAATATTTAACAGTATTTTTTGTCTATCTGATCTCCTTGACCTAAGTCTTCTATCTTGATAATGGGTCTTGATTTTAGTGATATTCATTTTTTCGCTGTACACTAGATGCACAATCTAGGATCCGTGTAATTTAAATTGAATCAAGTCGATCAGAACTTGTCGGAATGTGTCCGATCCATCCTTGAAGGACGCCACACAACTTATTTTCCATATTTTCTAAAAACATATATATACATTTTATTATAATTTTCATGTCTTTATGTTATGATGTAATCTGTCTCACACGACGGTTAAATTTCCATAAAAAGTTACTCCTACGGCCTACCTAGTAGCTCACGAAGCCAACTGAAATATTGGTAGGTAGAGGGAGGGGGTTAATATGTCTTTCTCCTGCAAATTGCAGAATCAATTTTTTGTTTTGTTTTTTTTTTTTTTTTAAGTACATATCGTAATGCACGTTGGTCCAGCAGATTTACTTTACTATACTGTTGTTTTACCCCTTGTCAATTCTTCAATATTTTAAAGATTTCTTTCCTGAAATTACTCAGTTGATTAGTACTACTTATAGACTGTTGGTTTATTATATCTGCTTCGAGTAACTGTTCCTCGGAATTGGTTATATAGGATGTGACAGTGTTTCATTGTTTTCAGGATTAACTTTAAGATTTTTTTTTAGATGGAAATTTTAATTTAGCATTTTGTTTGATAGTTAGGGTGTAAACCATTAAACAAAAAAAATTCAAAATTCAAATCAATATCCATGTTTTATGAATATTTTGGATTTATCTAAACTTAATTTTTGACATATAACATATTTTCTATTTAAAACAGTTGCAAAAATATTTGAAAATGCAATTCATCTTCAAATATAAGTTAAAATACATTAGTCATATATTAAATGACTCATTTTAATTTAAAATTAAATTGTAACCTAAAGTCAATTTTAATATTATCAATTGAATTTGGTGTAATTGCACGTAATATATAATATTTGGAAAAAAATATGATATTTGTGAAGGTCTATCTTGACAATGACAACATTATTTATACATAATTTTTCTTTCATTTTCATAGGTTGTAAACAAATTTTGGTATACTATCCCGCAAAAAATTTAAGAAAAAAAATCTTGAATAATTTTTATTTTAGTTTCATAGTTTGGAAACAAAATTTAACAAAATTCCGAAATATTCTTTTCTTTAAATCTCAAAATCACCATATCGCGCAACATCTTGAAATTTTAGAACTAATGTTATATGTAGGCTTGGTAATAGGTGGGACGGGGTGGAGGAACATCTCCATCCCCATCCCTGCTAGTGTATTAGGGAGTCCTATCTCCACGCAATATTTTTCTAAATTTTTTTTATTTATTAGTCATTAAAATATTTAAAAATTCAATAAAATTACATTAAAGAAACATATAATATGTCTTCAAAATACAATAAAAAAAATCACTTATAATTTGATTAAATGATGAAAGTACAATGCGGTATAACTAAATAAGTTAATCTAATTATAACTAAATAAGTTAATCTAATTAAAACATAAAGACAAATATTTAAGTACATTTTAATGAATTTTATCATTCCTCCATAAATTTCTAAACATATTTTTTTTTTAAATTAACATAAATATTTAATTAGATTATTCTAAACGTATATAAAGAATATATATATGGGAAACATGGATTCCCCATCCCACTACCAAGCCTAATAGTAAGGGATTAAAATGCTTCCATTTGGTTCTTAAGATCATTATTTACAGATAAATTTCATAACAAGACTCAATTTATAAAATAATTCTCAATTAATTATATCTATTTGTAAAATCACCAAATTTTGATTCGGTCCAAGATTTTAGATATTCAAAGTCTAGCGTACTATGTTCATCTCTTTCGAAAATGTAAAAATTCTCATAATGTGCAACTTTTATTATGTCCACTGATAATATATAATAATGTCATTCCCTGAAATTATAGAAAGTGAAATTAATAGATATACTAAATGTCTAATACACCAATAATGAGAATATATTAATGTGCCCTCGGTGGATAGTGTAACAGGATTGCCGCTTATTTTACATAATTATCTGTAGATTAAAAGCTTCATTTTTGATAAATTAAAAAAATACAACAAAACAAACATAAATAAAAACAAAAAGCAATATCTGTAATAATAACTAAAAAGTAAAAATTACAATTTTTTAAAGATTTATTTAGAAATATAAATTACAAAATTTTGAAGATTTTTTTATATACAACATTGATCGATACATATATACAAAAACAAAAAAAAAACAAAAAAAAAAGAAATACTAACAATTATATTAATAAAAAGATTCAATAAATATTTATTGCATGGACATAAATTTATGACTGATTTTATAATGTTTCTATTTTTCGACTTAATAACCTTTGGAAAACCGAATATTTAAAGTTATTTATATATGGTTTATTATTCAACTCTCCAAAATAAATTATGTTATATTTGATGTACTATAATTTCATTTAATATTTCATCGATTTATCTTTGTTTGTATTTCATTAACTTATATCTAGAAATATGATAAATATGTCTGATAAATGATAGTATAAGATTGTTAACTATATACTAAATATGTGATTTTATTGAAAAAAACTAATAATTACCAAATATATTTAGTAGTTTTCATAACTATATATATATATATATATACATATATTCTAATTTTCTATTGCAATCAACAAAAATACACACACATGCATATATATCCATCAGATATCTCAAAATTGTTTGTTATCTACTTTTAAAAAAAAAATTAAAAGTGGACTTAACTCAATACTCAACCCACTTAAATTAAGACAAATAATTGTCAAAACTTTGTTTGTATTTTTCCTCAAATAATATAATTATTATTTCATGAATTTTATTATTTGTAATTTTTTTTATTATCATTTTTATTTCTTATTTATAATTTTATTAACTATAATTTTAATTTTTTTTTTAAATTCCACATTTTAGTTTACTAATATAGCGAAACTACGACAAATCAATAAAAAAAATCCAGTCACCTTAAATTCAACATTTCGGAGATATGAGTAGCACATGTTAATCATTAGTTTTGAGGGACTGAATGTGCAAGATTTGAAAACAAAAACATATGTAGTACATGAGATTTAAGGATGTAAACGAATCAAATTGAACTGAATATATATCAATAGGTTCTAGTCAGTTCGAACTTCAATATTAGAATTTGAGTTCGATACGACAGAAAAATCTTGAATTTGAAAGTAGCTTGAGTTCAGCTCGCAAAAGGTTTGTTAACAAGTTAAATGAGATTAACTCGAGTTCAATTTTAAAAAAAAATTGTTAAAAATTAAATATGTTTAGCACGGGTCCGACTTGCAAAAAGTTCATTAAAAATTGGAGTTAAGCTCTATAAACACACACTCAATCACTCAATTGAGCCAAGCACCCAGCTCACTAACTAGGCTCACGAATTGGGCTCATGACCCCAATTGTAAACCTGTTTGTTAACATAGTAAGCAAACTTGTTTGGGGCTTTTTGAGCCAAATATTACTAAACTTGAGTTCGGCTTGAATAACTATCAAACTCGAAATTCTGGCTCAAGTCAGCTCAAGAAAATTAATGAATCATCATCTCAAATGAATATTTATCAAATCAAGATACAAATAGTTCACGAACGATTAGTTCGTGACTTATTTATATTTTTCATAGAACTAATTAACAACTTTTTTTAATGGACTAATTATATATGCAACACGTGGAAACAAAATGAATTAGTCCCGTGAACTGTGAGATCAAATCGGCAATTTTCTTCACTAATGTTGACTAGGATATATCGCCAATTTTTTTCATTTTTTTCCACAGTAATCCACTAATTACAAATCACACATATCCATAAATAAATGATAATTAATGACAATAACCCACGGTAAACATATATCAATATACGAATCAGCAAAATATCAAAATCACATCCTGAAATTTGAGATAAGAGCTGAATCAATTTTTTTTGTTTGTAATATCAACTCATAAGTAATTAACAAATATCATGACCAATATGTATAGATGGTCATACATACAATTTACATATATTTTATGCAGGCACGAGTTGTATATAAGAATATATAAACACATGGTAAATCCTATAGGAGGGAAAGGTTCACCAAATGTGGGATATAAATACCAAAGGTTGATGGTTAATAATATGCTGCTTGTCGGCCAAATTGAAAAAATTTATCTTTAAAGAAACATTGGATTTTCGAGCTTCACTTTAATTGCCACGTACAATTCCATGTTAGAAAAGAAAAAAACTGTCAGGAATGTTGAGAAAAAGGGGGTTGAAGCCTGTTCGTGTCCTTTTTTCACAAACTTGGCTATAACTTTAGATTGCAATATTACTACTATTTCAGGAATATGTAATTTGCTATTTTCCTTATAAAAACAACATCTGATTCTATCCGTGTATTTGAACTAAATGGGAGAAAACAAAGAGGCCAGTAATTCCATTTCAAACATCAACTGTTGGGAATTATGCTAATTTAGCCTATTATATGGCAAAAATAATTGTGGGTCCCGATCAAATGGAAAAATTAAAAGTTGAATCGTGTTCTCCTTCGAGAATGGTTTGAAACGATATATTATTTACCGAAAATGATTAATTAATGAGAAATTGAAGTCCAAAATAATGAGGTTGAATCAATTTGGAATGAGTTGGGAAAGCTTGAAAGCATGTCCCACATCGGAAGAAGATTATCAGTTGCAGAAAACAAAGAAGATTATCGGTTGGAAAATTATGAATAAAAAATGGTTTTATTGTTTCACTAATTTTTTTTTATCGACAAAAAAAAGATTTTATTAAATATACTAGTACAAGATGTCCTCTATCTCGTCAAAGCATATATCAATACATCATATTTAAAGCAATACACCCTTTCAACATCTTGCAATTAATTGCATCACATAAAAATGTTGATTGTATAACATAAAAATATTAATTGTAGTACATAAATATCTCACTTCATTTTAATAATAAAATAACATATAAGTATTACATGTATCATGGAAAGATATTATTAACCATATAATATAAATGAATTATTGCATTTATTAAAAGATATTGTCTTATTTTACTTAAAAATTTCTTTTCATTTTATTGGAATATAATAGTTATATTAAAAATATTAGTTGAATAACATAAATCTATTAGTTATATCGATCACATTAATATTTTTATTGATTTTACATAAATATATTACCTCATTTTACTTAAATTATAACGCAAGACTATTATTAATACGTAAAGGTATTAACCATGTACCATGCATAAAGGTATTATTGAATTTACCTAAATGTATTATTTATTTATTTTAAAATGATTTTATTACTTTATTAGAATATATTAGTTGTGTAACATAAAAGTATTAGATGTATCACGTCAATGTATAACTCTACTTACTGAAATATAATGTAAGAGTATTACTTCCATAACGAAAAGATAATAACTATATAACTTAAATATATTGCATCTTTGATAGGATTGAGAGGATACAAACGCTGCATAAAAGTGCGTGGAAACGTGTGAACATTGGTCGGATAGAATTGTACGGATCTAATCTGTGTGCATTAATTACATGTTTGTGTTCTTATATACATATAAGATGTATATGCATGATTATAATGCTAATTGAAAGGAAAAAAATCAAAATTTTATAATTTTTTTTCTATTTTAATCAATTTATTAAAAATTGTCAATTTTGACCATGATTTCACCAATTCATTTCGATTTTAGTTAATTTGTGATTTTGGTCAAAAAAAAAATGATTGTGTGATAATGTGGATGATATGTAGAAAATAGTTTGGTAAATCATACATTACCTAAAAATTAATTAAACTTAATTAATTATGAATTAACTCACTTAACCTAAAAAACTAAAAAGGATAAAAAGAAAGAAATTATAAAAACAACGCAACACGGTAAAAAATCATATATCAACATTAGACGACAAACAAAATTAAATGAGATAAATTTTAAATAGAAACAAGATTTGAGAACAATTAGATGCATACATGACTTTTTTTGTGTATTGAATTGTTCATCATTTTTTATTTGTAGTTAATCAATTTTGGTCAATTTTAAGTGATGTATTATTTAGATAATACTTATATCATCCACATCACCATACAATAATTTAATTTCAATTAAAATTATAAATTGGTTAAAATTGAAATCAATTTGAAGGTGTTTCATTTTTGGAATTGTTATCTATATGTTGTCTCAAAATAGTCTTATTAATTTAAAATTATTAATTATAGTTTTATAATTTTAAAATTTTCTCAATTTCAGTTATTTTTTTATTAGAATTGATAAATTAACCTAAAAAAGGACGTGAACCAAAATTTTGGGGATTCTCAATCACTATGAAAAATTATGATACACCATTTAAGTGGATAGAAATCTCCAAAAATTTTAAACGTGTAATATCCTGCAAATTTTAGAAATTTCGAAGTAATTACTAAAATGAAACAGTTTTTTAAATAATATTTTCAATTTAATTAGCAGACCATTATTACACTTTTTTCTCAATATTAATTAGGACCAAAAAAAGTATTAGGTTATTAGTTTCTGTCTGCCAATTTCGTCAATTCTGTCATTGAAATGACAGCACTACATGTGGATTCGAACTCAAATCTAAGTTCGCATAATATTAACACTGAGTAGCTATGCTAATTAATTATAGGATTAATATAAACAATTCTCACCTTCTTTTGAATAAATTTTATTTCTTCTTTACTGGTTCCTTTTTAGCCATTTTTATCAATTATACTATTGATATGAAATAAAATAGTACAAACAAAATGTGAATGGTACGAATTAGTGAAAATTAAACGACCTAATTCGATTAGTATGAAATCAGGTGATGCGGTCTATGTTTTGGATGGTCTCATCTAAGCTTGTATAAATAATATAACCCAATTCTCTTGATTCGGGTGCTACAATCTAAGTTTTGAAGATATATGTGCTAATTTATGTGATAGTCATATGGATAAAAAAATAAAAATATAAACTTTTGACTTAAAAAAAGAATGAATTGTAAATAGTGACTAAAAACAATTATTCCGCATATGGTTATAAATGAAATTACTCATTTACTGAAGTACTTAAGTTTTCCAATAAGTCATTTGCAGCCAAAATTGTTTTAATTTCTGGATAATATTGATCTGTTGAATTTTGGTTGTATTGATACAAATGGTCTCGCACCGATCATTTCATTACTAACTCATTTACAATTGATAGACCTTGTAATAACTAAAATCACGATTTTGTCGTAAATAAGTAAATAACTTGTCTTGAAGTCAAATAAAAAGAAAAATACAAATATATAAAAATATAAATCAAAATATAAAAACGATCAGCTGTAATTAATTTCCATACATATATAATACTCAAATTAACACTCACTATAGATTCATAGAACTATAACCGAATACCGTAATCATCCAACATTGAAGAAATCTCGATTTTTTTTTATTTTAAATTTAAGAATAATAATGACATCACTCAAATTAAGTTGCTATTATGTAAAGAAAATATTAACTCTTGATCAGACAGTAAAGCTGTAAAAGTTGTTGAAAAACAAGAAAAAATAGTGGAAGAAAAGCCGGCAAGTGTGAAAGAATTGCAGAAAACGAGTGATGCTAAAGACAAAAGAATTCAAACTATAGTACTACTGTGTGAATCAAGTTGGAGAGAAGTCTGAAAAGTAAGATGAATCACAATCAAAATCACTGCAAAACACATAATAATAATAATAATAATAATAATAATAATAATAATAATAATAATAATAATAATAATAATAAGATGAATCACAATCAAAATCACTGCAAAACACATAATAATAATAATAATAATAATAATAATAATAATAATAATAATAATAATAATAATAATAATAATAATAATAATAATAATAATAATAAATATCATATAAATAAATATTCTTATGAGAATGAAGGTACATGATTTCAACCTACAGCTTTAGCACAGCAACAACTATTACTCAACCGAATCTCCTAACAATAGTTAATAATCCATTGCTACAGTAATTTTCAATCTTCTTTCCACTAACAGATCAACTGAAGCAATCTCAAGATCTAACCCTAAATACTCATACAACACAGAATTGATATAAATAAACATTAGTTTAAGTAGTTGGTTGCTGTGCATGACACTTAACCTTCACCTGGCGGCGGCGGAGACACGGCGGCGGCGGAGGAGTGTTGCGGCGGCGGCCGTTTCCGCTTCTTCTTCTCGTAGCTGATGCCTCTAGCTTTGGACTGCAGATCACGGACGTCGCGGAGGTAGAGACGAACGGCTCGAGCTCCGAAGGGGTTGGTCTCGGGCTTGCCGCCGTTCTCCTCGTAGGCGGCGCGGAGGCGACCGATGAGGGCGTCAAGGCTGCCCCAGGCCTGGCGGAGCGGGCAGGGGCAGGGGGCGGGGGGGTTGGGGTGGCCGTAGAAGGGGCAGATTGGGGTGTGGACCTTGGTCTTCCCGAACTGGTCGAGGTAGCGGAGGAACTCGAGGACGTGGGCCCCGCTGCAGCGGCTGAGGGAGAGCGGCGGCCGGTGGTTCTTCAGGTACTGCCCGAAGGTGTTCCAGTCGCGCCGCTTCTGGTTCTCGTAGCGGCTGAGGGTGGAACCCGACGACGACGACGAGGTGGTGGTAGTGGTGGTGGTGGTGGTGTTCTCCGAGTTGGAGCTTTCCACATCTGGAAATGATGCTGAATCCATTTACCAAGTTTAAAGAATTGAAGTGTGTTGTTTTCAGGAGATGATATTATTGGTGATTATCATTCTAGGGTTTGGGAGATTTAGGTGGGGAATTTATAGAAGGGGTTTGATTTGATGAAACACTTTATTTTCCGATTAAATGGAAACAAAGGAGCAATCAAACTCACAATCATATTAAATGAACTAAAAAGGGAAAGGAAAAGAAGGGGGGTTATGAAAGGATTGCCATTTTAGTGAGAGAAAATGGAGAGGAGGACTTGGGATCTTAAATAGAGTGGTGATGAGACTGATGGATGGATGAGAGAATTCATAAAGGAGATGTCCCTGTTGCAACACTTTTTTTTTCTTTCTGTTTTTTTTTTTTCTATAAATAATTGTTTAATTTGATGAATAATACTAAAGAAATCAAAACCTGAGCGAAGACTTGGTGAAATTTTTGTACATTTGTTTTCCCAAAATAGTGGAAACAAACAACTGAGCTCTTATTTCTTAATCAAGAGAGTGTGAGAGAGAGAGAGAGAGAGAGAGACTGTTTAGGGCTTTGGTGGAAATGGAAAAGAGGCAGACAGTAGGTTGAGATGGAGACAGGGAAAAGGTTGAAAGATGAGATGGTAATAAAGGAAAGAATACGACTGTTTCTTTTAAATAATCCTCTATTTTGACTCCAACATTGTACAACTTAATTTATTATATATATTTTCCGAATCATTTTTGCAGTGATTAATTATAAACCCCATGATACGTACAAGTGATAATTTTATTTACAATGTAATCCAATCATAATGAACTTCATAGTTTCTCTGTCTAGTAAAAATATTAGTTGTGGTGCATAAAGCACAAACAAATCTGAATCCGTTGATTGTTACTGTAGTTTGTTGACTGTTACATATACTCATGTACTGTATCATCATCTTGACAAAAAATGTTGTTACTGAAAATTAGGAGCAACAAATTAGACAAAATATGATTAGCAATAGAAAACAGAAAAAATAAATGATATATAGGAATGAAAGGTGTAGATGCAACACACAAACACGAAAGGAATTGAGACATGAATTGTCACCCTTACCAAAAATCTTGACTGCCTAACAACGTAAGATACAGAAAGAGGAATTGGTGGCTAATACTAAAAGAACCACTGTACAAAAGTGTAGGTTGAAGACTTAAAAACAGTTGGAATTTCTGAGAGAAGAATCAATTCTGTTCGTGCATGAAGTATGTCGATGCATTATAGCAAGCTCTGGTCACCATCCAAATCTACTTCCATTTTATTTTTATTTTTTACTCTTCTACATCACCAAATTTTTCATTCTTTCTTCCGGATAAATCAATTTTGGCCCAGTAGGAAGACCTATTGTCCAATTTTGGCCCTTTACTAGGTCTTTTTGGTTCATTGATTGATTTCCGTCAAATATTTAACGGCTCAGCATGTACAAGTGATGTGGCCGTTAACGGCTCATTTTAAAGGGTCAATAATGGACACCAATTTTTGTACAGGGTCAAAATTTAATTTTTCCCTCGTACGAATTATAAATATACAAAAATTATGTTCAATTAATTGAATTTTTAAAAACCTCTCTAATAATTTATAAAATATATTTACAACAATTTAAAATAAAATCATCGAAATATTATGAAATTGTAAAAAAAAAAAAAAAGGTTACCAAAAGCATTATATATATATATATATTCCATATTATTTACAAAAATACATAAGAAATACCAAAATGGGTGAAAATATAAATTATGGTCTAATGAATAGATACATAAATAATAAAACTAAATTAAGAAACACCAGAACATTTTAGTCAAATGTTTATGAATAAAATTATAAATTTTAAAATAAACTACATACATTCATAGCTTGAGGTCTAATGAATTAACAAAATTATCAATAAACTACAAAAATAATACAAAATTTTAAGTCATAATAAATTTTAAAGGAATTTTTTTTCGATTTTAATATATTTATAATTATTTTTTCTATAAAATTTAATCAATATTTACGAACCCTCTTATATATTGGTGAGTTATTTTCTCAAAACATAATTCGTATACGTTTTAGTGTTTTTTATATCCACTAATATAGATCTCGTGTATTACATGAGATTATATAAAAAATTAATTAAATTTAGTAAAATTAAAAAAAAATTAAATATTATTTATATAATAAAATTATATTTATGGTATGTGCAACACATATCGCCTAATTAACATTAAATGTAATATAATTTGATTACAACCCATATTGCATTTGTAGATGATGATAAATATTTTTTATTCATTATTTTGAAAACTTTGAACAATCATTTCAATTAGCTCACCTTTATTTTAAGTTTTTTCTTTTTTATTTATTTATATTTTTTTTCTCTAAATTTTTAGATTTAAAAATTTTTAAATATAAAAATAATTTCTATTATTGAAGTCTAACAGATGTTATTTAGATAAATCTAGTTAGAATTTTTATATTATTTAGTAATGTTTCACAGCAACATAAAATTTGAAGTCATTTATTGGCCATATTTAATGTGAGAATATTGTAGGTTTGTCAAGTGTCTTATAATCATTCTTATATATTTATATATATAGATAAATATTTTTTGTTCTTCAATTATAATATTTGGAGGGCCAAAAATAAACAAGACTCATTCTTATGGAGTTAAAGTTGATTACTATACTGTAAATTGCTTGAACTTACAGCACAGATGAGTACTGCTTACAGTATTAGGATGTAGTGTTGTAAACTGTAACTTAAAGTTTTTCGCAGCGAAAAATATGTTTTGACTGAAGATTTGTTTTCTCAAATATGTTCTCTTTTAAGAATCCTTTTATACTTATAATAGAATAAATATAAAAAGCACATAGATAATATAAAACGAATAAACATTTATGATTTATAGTGGTTTGAAGGTGGTGTAATCCTTCTACGTCCACTCTACTACTTCCCTGAGTAGGAACTTTGTTAAGCAAGACTGAAATATAGGATGCAACCTAACAAGTCAACACTTACTAGAACCCAGCATACACACAACGACTGTAAGTTTTAAAGGCAAACCCACTTAAGATTTCTAAACTCCCACACAGGGAAGTTATCTTTCTCCTAGACAACTAAATACAATCAGCAAGGATAAATCCTATCAACTGATGGTAGCTAAAACAACCTAGCACACATCAAATAGGTTAAAGTATATATATTGTTGTCTTCAACTGGTGCAGCTAAGTGAACTTTTGGATCCTTCTTCGGATTTTTCAAGTTGAAACTTGTTCACTTCGCTTAGGTCGAGTGACTGAAACTTGTAAGAATGCTTGAGAATAGCTTGATAATGCTTAGACTTGTAGAGCGCAAATGTTCCAATAACCAGCTTCAGTATAACTTGACCTCTATTTATACTTGTAAAGAAATATCCGTTGAAGAAGATATCTCTCATTTGAATTTCGGGTTCTGATCAAAGACATGGCTCGCATTTAATGCGTCTTGACTTATCTTCTCAGAGCATTCAATACGATGGTTGCGGCTCGCAGCTTTCTACAGTCTGTCAGGCCACATGTCATCTCTGTATTGGCTCTGCGCCTGCAACTTTGATCTTGTCTCAACCGGCTCTAATTATACTTACTTCGGTCTTTGTTCCTTGTACTGCATTTATACTTTCTCGAATTGCAGGGTGTTACTTCTGTTCGTTGTGGTCGAGGTTTTTTGAAGTATGCAGCAAGTCTTGGCTTCTTCTCTATATCCTCGATCTTCTTGCAGCAACTACTTACTTCCAGTACTGTTGTATCTTATTCTTGCAGTGGTGCTGTAACTTCTACTTGCAGCATTACTGTAACTACTTCTTGCAGCGTAATATCTTTTCTTCTTACAACTGCATTGCAGTAACTTCTTCCTGCATCCAGTATCTTCTACTTGCAGCGTTGCTTGCATTTCTTCCTTACTTCTTGTATTACTGCAAACCATACTTACAGTTTCTTCATACTTATGTTCTCTTGATGCAGTATGGCTTTGTTGAGATCTTCCATCTTTTAGAACCTATATATATATAGACTCAATCCTAATCTATGATTTCACTTAAACATTGTGAAAATGGGGTACTCAAACTTCCTATTACATAAATGGTTTGTCTCATCAAAATCTAAACACTGAAATCTCAATATACTACATAAAAAAAAAAAATTATTAGCGAGACCATGTTGTCATAAGTTATTATCGTAAAAACCTTCTCATAAATAGTCTTTTTGCAATAATGATGTTGTCGCTATAATGTATTAGTGACAACATTATGTTGTTGCAAATAAGTTTTTTAATTGTTTTTTGTGACAACTTATTGTCAATTTATATTATCAATTTTTACGACAATATGTTGTCACAAAAAATCTAATTGCAAATACTCATTTTCTTGTAGTAATTAAAAACATGAAAGAACAAGATGAAAGTAAATATAAAAGTAAGTGTTCAAAATGGGAAAAGAAAAGGGTTGTGATAAATAAATAAATAAAAGATTGCAAGTGTTAAAGACCCAATGAAAATAATTAAAACAAATGTAAGTGATCATATATGTAATTATCCAAGGTTCTATTTTCATCTTTAATGTAGGTATAAATTAGTGTATTTAGTTGTACTCAATGTGAAGCAAGCAACTCGATGTCAAAAAATAAAATAAAGATGATCTACCTACAATCAAAATAGATATCAAATTGTTGAGATGTCCCAAGTATGATAATTTATTGCTGGTTCAAGTAGTAGGTCTTTATGATCAAATTATTAGGTGAAAGCCACTGATGTGAATTAGCTTAATGTAAGTTGGGTGAATAAATAATTTATAAACAAACCATGTAGCTTAGGGCACTCGTAATTGAGCTTAGGTTCATCATCTTAAATTAACTTTCATAATCATGTTCAATCATCTATAATGTTACATCAAGACTGTAAAAGGAATATGGAGCATTGTGATATTTGAAGTTTGTCTTGTAATATCAATAGTAAAATGGTCATCCAATCTTCGTCAGACCTATAAAATTCACATATATATTAAACACAAAGTTTTAATGTATATATAATTTTCCATTTCTTGCTAAGAGACTAAGCTATAGTAGATATATATAGTGCTTGTTTTTGATCTCATGGTAATGGCGCCTAACGATCATATCATGATCTAATGACTAAATATTTTGTTTATTTGACTTTTTGACTTTGCTCAATACGAGTTCATGATCTCAACATCGCTTGTGAAATTATAGAAAATCGATCATCTTGTGAAATATATATATGTATGTATAGTAGAAACAACAAAATGTTACAAAAAACATTGATATTGTTATAAATACGTTTTGCAACAACAAATAATTCTTTTGTGACAATGTTGTTGTCGCGAATATATTAATGGTCACTTCATGTTATCAAAAATTGTTATTTTTTCTTATTTTTAATTTTTTTTTGTCAATTAATATTATCAATTTTTGCAGTAGCACGTTGTCATAAAAATAGAATTTTATCCACAATTTTTTTTATAGTGCAAAAGATCTCATCACAAATAATCATTTTTTTCGTGGTGGTGTTATTCGAATTTCAAGAAAATTAACATTAAGTATCTTAAAATTTCTATTTCTGGTTTTATTCTATTTCTCATAGGAAATATTAGAAAATGTGCAAATATGATCAATTTTGGCGTATATATTTTTTATATGTGTAAATATGATCACATCGTTTGTGTCATATATGTAGTACAAATAAATGTAAGTGCAGTCTTTATTTGTAGTAAAAATTGTTTAGGAATATATTTGCATCTTTAGGCAAACATTATAATATATCTGCATGTTGATTGAATATTACAATCATATTTGAACAAAAAAATATGAAAAGACGTTTATACCTTACAACAAAAGTTCGTTAGACTAATATTTGCCCTCATCTTTCCCATCTTATTCCTTCCCATTAATCCTTGATTCTAAAATCTTCTTTTGGTCGTGAAAAGATTGGGTCATGGCCCATGCCATGCCAAATAGTAATAAGAAATTTAAAAATATTACTATTTACATGGGTTCACTTTATTATTTCTAAAGACTTTTATTATGTAGCTTGTATCATTATATATATCACGTATTAATAGAATCAGATTGTTTCATTTACCTCAGTCTATACCATACGAACTTAGGTTGTACTACTCATATCATCTATACTAGTTCATATCTTCAAAATTTAAATTGTATCACTTTACCTCATACCTACTGACTGAGTAATTCAGCTATTTTATTTATAACATCAATTTATACCATTCAAACTTAAATTATAACACATCATCAGTACCAACAAAATCATATTATTTAAATCTCATCATATCATATCATTTAAATTTGTATCAAGTTATCATGTACAAAACATATAATTAGCAAAATGATTAAAAGGGGATAAAAGTTGATAAATCCAATACCAGAAAAAAAAATTCCTATACTCCGGGGCTTGAAAGCCAAACCAAAATGACTAAAAAGGAATAAATTGGGAACTTTCCGCGACTTTTTATGATATTAACCTCAAAGAAAAATAAATTAATTTTTTTTAGTTACATTGTAACAAAAACATCAAGTTATAAGTATTTTTCTTTATATTTGAGCTCCATAAAAAATCAACATCAAATTCTATTTCAAACGACATATACGCAAAGATATGGAGATACAATGCAACAAAAACAATTATTAGTAACAACAAAATATTATTAGTTGTTACTTAAGCATTTTGCAACAACATCGTGTCTCTAAATTATTATTTCAAAGGCACATTTTGCCTTTTCTTTTTTCCACAATACAGTTGTCAATGATACACTAGGGATCAAGGACGAAGGCACATTGGTGGCAAGGGGGACATTGGCCCCCTCAAATTTCTAAAAATTATACTATATTTTAATAATAAGTTTGTTCTTAAAAGTGCATAAAAATCTTTACATAATAAGTTATTTATTTTAATGTTAGGATGTAATTAATTAAGTTACAATTGTTAATGATTTATAATTTTAGTTTGTCTTCAAATAATATAAATTGATATTCAACATTTTATTTATTTAATACATGTATAAAATTTAATATAAAGAGTATTTTTAGTTTTAAATGAGGTGTGGGATTTGAACTCAAGACTTTTTTTGAGTTAGAAATATATTTCTATCAGGCTAAGCCTATAATTACCCCTTTATGAGTTTTCTCAACAATAGAAATTAGTAAATTAGATTTGTAGTTATTATCTTTTTGTTATTCAAGTATAAAATATTTGAGTTTAATAATTCAATCATTGAATATCTAATACACAACAATTAAAAGAATACATGGATAGGTTACTGCAATGTAGTTTACCTGTTTTAAAAATTGAAAAACTAACAAAGAGATATAGTTTCAAAAGTTGAAAAACTGTCAATTAGACCGCTTTAAATAGAATTTTTGGCTTCATCACTGCTAGAGATTGTATCATGCTGTCGCAAATAGATATTTTTTAATTGTTTTCTATAATAATTAGTTTGTTATCAATTTTTACGACAATACATTGCCACAAAAAATAAAATTTAACGACAATTTTTATAGTTATAAATAATTATTTTTGTTATAGTGATATTATCTATAGCTCATTACAGTAGCAACAGTTTAATTGACTATGCTTGAGTCACGGGAAAATACTTCAAAGAATAAAAGATATCCGATCTTATAAAATATAAACTTATGCACATACATATATATTAACCGCATTTAACAAAGTAGTTAAATAGAATAAGAAAAAAATATAAAATAATCAAAATAGCAAAACATTAAATATATAATGAAATTTATTAAAATATCTTTAATGAAATGAGTCATAATCATACCGTAACAATAAAAAATGACACACTCACACGTATAACATAATATTTTTGTATGACAGGAACCACATGAACACATACATGGTTCATGCAATACACGAACCAAACAAATACACGTGGGTAAGAGACCACACTTCACATATTCACATAGAAATGGGGCCGGCAGCACTTTAATAAAGGTGCTTTTATTGAATAACAATTTTTTGAACCTTTTTTACGAAAATAAAAATTTTATTATGAATTGATTGTTTCAGTCATTCTATTATGTTATACGGCTATTTCTATTAATTATCATTATCATTATATTTTAGGAGAAATACCTAAATTAATGACAATAGTGTTGGTGTCTAGAGTTCCACACAGAGAGAAATTCTGTGCATGAATCTCACACACACAAATGTATGCGACAAGATAGATCATGCATCGATGTTTGATTGGATATTACATTCAAACTTTCAAATACTCATGTCTTTACCACTGTTCATTCTATCTTTTCTTATCGAAAGCGACTTGCAGATTGTGTATTCTTTAAGCCAATAATGTTTTTTGAAAGTTAAAAGAAATCTATTTAAATTACTTAATAATATCACTAAGACAAATAAAAATAGATATTTTTCAATTATGTACGCACGTCACTGCAAAAAAAAAAAAAGGAAATTATAATTAAAAACACTTTAATTTTAATTTTAACATTCAATAATTGTCCACGCAAACAAGATTTTTGCATTCACATGCCAATGCAAAGGAGTATGGTATTTGCATTGAGACTTCCACATGAACTTATTACTTTGTGTGAAATATGGACGCTAATAAATTATATTTGAATAGTGTCTATGTGCACCAAGTGTATGGATCATAATTCATGCAATTGGATGCATGTGTGTTGGGTTGGGTTGGGTTGGATTCAGCTCTTTTTTTATATTATATTTATATAATTTTTATATACAAATATCATAACTTTTAAGTGAATATAACTTACACACTTCAATATAAAAATTCATGTAATATAATTAAAATCTTTATATTATACAAGTATAACTTATTTGGGTACATATTTTTTCCTCTTTAATTAGTTTTTGGTCATTAAAAATCTCAAAATTAGGCAGTTTAGTTGTCTGAATTTTATGAACAGAGAATAGTGAACGGCATTTTTTTGTTAGGTGGTTATTCGAATGTCCCTGTTTTAAGGTACCAAACCATGATACCTTGTTTGCTCCTGTAACACAGGACAAACCCATCTTTTCAATATTAATTTATGATTTCCTTAATTAAAGGACCTAGACTACTGATTAATTAATATAATAAATATTGAATGGTTAAATAGTGCACAACTATAATGGGTATAAGTGATCATTCATATCTACGAAATTATGTGGTACCTTCTTAAATAAAATAAAATGTTATATTTACTTTATAAGTACTACACCATAACACGATTGGCTTTATGTTGGGTACGCCTCATGGGCTATATAATGAAAAATAATTAAACCTTTTACTTGAGTTATCTAACAAATAGTATTTGTGTTAATATTTGGGAAACAATACTGAGTCTAGGGTGCTATCTCATATCTAGCTTTCCTATATAACTTAATTCAATGTTCAAAAAGCTATGGATATATGGATAGATTTGGTGACGTTTCAACCAATTAACGTGATTTAACGCATGAGGGTATGTGCATCAATTCATTTTAATGTGTTATTAATTAAAACAAAAGGTATATTAATTAATGTAAGTGTATTTTTAAGTGTGTGTTTTTGTGTAGTTAGTGTGTGTGTTAAGTTTGAAGAATGTATTTTTGTCCCCTACTTTAATAATTGGCCAATAATTAATATAATGACACATCATCAATTAATATCTTTTGTTTTTTTTTTCTCATCTCATCTCAATATATTTATTTTCTTTACTTTTTCTATACAAATAAATTATTTTCTTTTCTTTCCTATACAAACAATTTATCATTTTTGTATTATTTATACATTTTAATGTGAGTTGAAATTTTTTAATGTAATAATTAAAAAATTCTCTATACAATTTACACTAAAATTAATACAACAAATAAAGAATTAATTTGAATTGATATAAATAATAGAATAAGAATGGTAGATATATAGTAACCACCCTTTCTTTGAATTTGGTAGAAATTGAAATTGTGGTTCAAACTACAAAAGGTAATTCAATTGGTCAAATTTATTACTCCATTTTCTCAAGTTAAATTGTAGATACACCTAATTTCCAATTGTAAATACACCTAATTTTCAATTCATAAAAATGGTGGATAGTAACCACCATTCCTTAGAATTTTACTACCGATATGATTCTTCAAGTGTTTTAGTTAAATGTTTTCAATTTAGATCACTAAAATGTAAGTTCTTGATAAATATAATGAAATGAATATTTCAAGCATCACCAACTTCGAGTGGATTTCGAAATTTTCTTCGAATGAATTCCGAGCTCCATGATAATCAAATTCATCACCAACTTCCAGCGGATTTAGTTGAACACATTTGGACACGATTTGGAAACTTGTAAAATTTAATTGTCCATTTATATTAATTGTATGTTCAACGTATTGTAATGTCAATTGCTTATTTTCAATTAATTGCTAGTTATATCTATATCTTTTTTTAGATAATTAATTTTTTAAAATAATATTTAAATATTATTAATTATATTTTAATGTGAATTGAAAATTATTAATATTATAATTAATTAATCCAACATACAAGTAATAAATAATTACTTTAAATTGATATAAATAAAAATAAAGAATAAAAATTAGTGAATTATGGGACCCACATGTAATGATTGTATTTGTGTTAAATTGATTGAAATTTGTGTTAAATTGATGTAGAGGTGTGTTTTAAAAAAGTAGATATTTTTAATTAGTGTGGTGATATGTGGGCCCCACACTAAAATGGTATGCTAATAACTAACCAATGTGGATGCTCTGATAACTAGAGCCAATGAAGAATAACTAAATCTTTTAGTTTTCTAATAAATATGAGTAAAATTCTTGTGAAAATATTTTACTTATCTAATTTAATGAGATAAATCAATCTACAATCTGCAATTAAAATAAAGATTAATTTGTAAAGATGAGTTTTAGTTGTGGATCGATTTCATAAAATTATGCTAGTAAGATAGTCTTATATAATTTTTTGTGCAATATCTTATGTATTATTTCAAAAACATTTTTTAGGTGTTGGACCCCCAATTCGAGTACGCGTATTACCTGGCAGGTTTACAGAGGTGACCTTCCGAAGTCCGACCCAAACAGTTTATTGAGCTCACCCACATGACCCGACCAGGATGCTTCACCTGGATGGCCTTTTGGCAACCTGACTAGGTTCATTTCAGTGGCGGGTCCGTAAGGGTATAGCCGACCTGGGCAGGATATACTGAGAAAGATATTTCTGATGGCTAGGAGAGCATGAGGTAACCAAACCGCCCACTCCCTTAAAAATAGGTAAAAATCAAGGAAGTAGTGAGTATGATCCCCACTACTCGTGTTCTTCCTAGGTTATAAATAGGAGTTCTTCCTAGGTTATAAATAGGAGAATTTCCAACCTGTAAAGGGTTGGAATATTTTTGTATTACAGCACTAGAGAACTCATTTTTCTAAGCGATATAAATACGATTCTGGCCGGCCACTATAAACCAACCAGAATCAACCGAGTTAATTTGCCCGAGTAAGCTCCGGATCAGTGTTTTTTGCACATTTTACACTTTTTTAGTCTGATTCGCTTCATTTTGAACTGAAATCACATAATTTGAGTGTTCGACTAAGGATTAATCGATTTACAAATTCCAACGTCAACATTAGGGATCAGAAATATTTTTTATTTCTCAATTTCACAAAAAAAACACATATTTTTACCCACTAAAATAAGAAAATATATCTTTTCATCTAAAAATCAAAATAAATCTAGAAAATGCTGAAAAAAGATGATTACTTGAATTTTTTCAAAGTCAAATTAAGGGTATTTTTTGTTCGAAAGATATAGAGTGCCTAAAAAACATCTTGCTTTATATTTTTGGGTTGAAGACATCTTTATTATATGTAAATTGATTAAGAAAAAACTTTCAAATTCAACAATTCCCCCGCAGTAATTTAACCGAAATTCAAACAATAATAAAATCATTTTTGATTAACATAAAATAATCTATTCATATATTCATATTTTAATATATGGTATAATACTTTTATGTGTTACAAATGTTACCTTTAAATATGACAAATACCTTTAAGTTATATAATCCATATTTTTTCTCAATTTTTTGAAAATGATTATTAAGTTTAATTATGTTGATATAATAGATTTTTAATTCTTAAAATATTTGGAACAAAATAATTCTCAACTAACAAAGTCATGAAGAAGACAAAGAAGAATAAAAAGAAGTGAAGAGAAAGAAGAGAAAAAGACACAAAATAACCTATAAAAAAGGGAGCAAATCACGATCTGAGGTAGATGAGAAAGAACGTAGCTTAGGGAAATATATATTTATTTATATTTATATAAATATATATATGGGAGTGTAACTCGTTTTAGATTAATGGTTTTTGTACATCTCCATAATATTGTTTTCGCACTTACCATTTAATAATATTGATGATGCCTAATTTAAATGGGAGAAAAATAATTGACAAAAGCCCATAAATAATGAATAAAACCGCTTTACCAAAAATCTGAAGTAAAATTTTAAAACAATTCAACCATTCCTTATGATGGAGAATCGTTACCAAGGCAAAAGAGGCATTATCTAACCACGAGCCTTTCAAATAATATTTCATTTTTATAAAGATTCAAATTATAATAATCAAGGTTCACAGGTTTTTTAGTATTTATTATTCTACTTACTCTCCTAATTTATTAAAAAAAAAACACAGAGGTCTCACCTAAACTTGACTGGATCCACTTTTGTTTGAATCCAAACCCGTTAATGAGGTTGGATCCTAATCTGTATTGGTAAAAAAAAATCCTAAATAATATTTGATTTGACATTTTTTTTATATAAACTTTGAATCGTTCTAATTTATTGTATGAATTCTAAATTTATCGCATTTTATCGTATTGGACAAATCCTTAACCATACACGTCGCAACAAGGATTTGTCTGATACGATTAGATATATCAAATTAAATTCCATACGGCAAAGTAAAATGATTCAAAGTTTATATTAAATAGTACTTATTCGAATGACAAATTGTGATTAACCTAAATTATATAGGTTATGTCCAGCAAGACCTATTACACAAAAGTGAAGCCCATTTACAGTTATTTACAAATGGGATCTCAACAACTAAAGACATCTCCCAAAACAACTGTATATTATGAATCACTACCACGAAATTACCATAATAAAGTTCTAATTCACTAAGGAATACTAGATAAACTGAGTTATGAGTAAAATTGAACTTAGAAAGCAGGAAAATGATAGGCATGATGACAATAATCCAAGATTTTTGTCATGATCAGAGATGAAGAAGCGGGCAGCAATGTTTTCACCGGTTAATATTTCGATGATGTACACACGTGTAGAAAACCTCATGATGATGTAGACTAGGGTACACAAAACACAATATAGGCCCTCACATGGATGCAGTTTAACAAAAATGCCTTACGAGTGTTTACGTATATGTACAAACTACTGTACAAACTAGTTGCAATAATGCCGTCAAGAACAAAGGAAAAATACATCAAAACCTCGAGGGAAGTAACACCCAAATTGTGGAGCTACAAAAAAATGGTCCAGTTCTATACATGCATTTTACAATATTAACGAGAACTATGTTTTCAAAAAACTGTGAATTTACCTAGAATAGCCATCTGAGGTCAAGAGAGTGTGGAATAGGGCATTTTTTCCGTTTCATGATCTCCCCCTTGCCAAAGCACTCTCGCGTTGATTACGGAAGTGGCTAAGAAGCTGTTGAGCCTGGTTCAAATAAACAAACAAGCCCGGAAAAAATAAATATATGCTTATTTTATTTAAGCTACATATTGTCAAGATTATCAACATCAAAGTCGTAACTTATAACAGTAGAATGGGGTGGCAATTTGTGTATTCTATTGTGTTTGTTTTGTGCTATTGTTATCTTTGTCACTCATTTTTTTATTAAATTAGGAGTTAATTGTAATTTACCATCTAAACTATGCGATTTACAAACTTGAACAAATCATCGCAGTACACGTACCTAGCAATCAATGTCTATGATTTGTTCGAGTTGGCAAAATGCAACAAATTGAAAAGTTCAGATGGTAAATTGCAATTGAAAAAAAAAGGTTTGTACAAAAAATCGTATAGTTTATGTTAGAGTTACATGTTGGCATTTCTTGTTCCACGTTTCTATCAAAATCTGTTCAGGAGAAATAAAACTTTGTTTTGAACTAAAAAATGCCAAAAGGGGAGATTGTTAATGTTATATGTTGGCATTTCTGGTCATTTCAGGTTTCTGCTCAGGTGCCCTCAAATCCTTTCACAGTTTAGACAGTAAATTGCATTTGACCCTTAATTTCAAACATGAAAATAAGTATAAGATTCATGTTTTCGTGTCGTGTTACATGTTGTATTATGTCATTTATCTCTATGATTCATGTTATGAGTTGTCTTACATACCTTTTCTTTAGCTCTAGCAGTGCCAGATTGGGACAATGCAACGAGAGGTGGAACAGCTCCTTCTTGCAAGACGTGCCGACAATATTTGGTACTTGTAACACACAGTTGCAACAGTATAGAAGCAGCATTTTCCTTTCCTCTCTGAGATCCCGTTTCAACAATCTCAACAAGTAATGGTATGCCCCCTTCTCGAGCAATAGCCGTGCATCCTTCTGAAATAGTCGACAAATTTGCAACAAGAGCTACGGCTTTATCAACCATCTCCGTTCCAGGTTCAATCAATTTCACCAAACACTTCACTGCTCCTGCTTGAACTATACGAGCCTTATTCTCATGAAAGATAGAGAGGTTGAATAAGGCGGTTGCGGCATCTTTTTTTCCTCTAATAGTACCCGATTCTAAAAGATCGACCAATGGCTTGATTGCACCAGATCGACCGATCTTTATCCTGTACTCATCCAATAGTGAGATGCTAAAAAGAGCAGCCGCGGCATTCTCTTTCGCTCCATCATTTCCGGTTCTCAGAACATGAATTAGCGGTTCTAGAGCACCTTCTTCCGCAATCCTGGCCTTCACGTTCTCGTTAATCGACAAATTTAGGAGAGCAGTGACGGCATGTTCTTGGCTCAGCTCGATATTTGAATGCAAAAGTTTGATTAATGGGGTTATTGCCCCACATTCACCGATAATGTTGCGGTTCTCCATATTGTACTTTGCAAGAAACCGTAGCTCCCTAGCAGCTGCGGTTTGGATTTCAGTCGAACTGCTCTTCAGGCCGTCGAGGAGTTTTTCTACATGGGAGGTAGAAGTCAATTCATCATAACTTGTCTCGGATGAAAAAGAAAGTGTTTTTGACAGATTGTTGTTTCCATTCACAATTTCAGTCGTCGTTTTGGAGCTGTAATATTGTTTCTCATGTAAAGAAGGAGATGCCCCAGAAACTTTATCTGATTGTATATCTGATTTACCATTTACATTATCCAGATATCTCGATAATCTGGATATTTCTGTTTCTGGAGTCGGAACATAATCAATGCT
The DNA here is from genome assembly GCA_028654395.1 of Scutellaria barbata. Taxonomy (NCBI): domain Eukaryota; kingdom Viridiplantae; phylum Streptophyta; class Magnoliopsida; order Lamiales; family Lamiaceae; genus Scutellaria; species Scutellaria barbata. The sequence goes on from CM053649.1 coordinate 22,397,911, forward strand.
AGATACGGCACTTGATTCCGATTCACTCCTGCTATGCACATATGAATGCTCTGGGGAAGACTGATCTTTGGAGATGTTATAACCTTCCTCAATGACTTTCTGAGTCTCAAAACCGTGTCCAACTTCGACTGAGGATCCCGAAGCAGAATTACCATTTTGTAGAGAACATTGTTGATCATCTTCACGACTGATGTGAGGAGAATGACGATGATCTTTATCTGTTTTTGGATTTTCGGGGTTATTGGAGAGTTCTACCTTGTTTTCGTTGCACCAACTTGTTATGAGAGCTTTGACTGTATAATTGGGAATAAGATTCTTGTGTGAAAGCTTTTGACCAGTTTTGGGGCATCTGTCTAGTCCATGATCCAACCATTTCTGAATGGCTGTCCGCTCGTAGGTTTGGCCAGAAGAAACAATTACGGGGTCCACCATCAGTTCCAAAGATAACGGACAGCGGAAATATGAAGGAATCAGGATACCATTAAGGACTTTAAATTTCTCAAGATTGACCACACAATCACTAATATGAGACATAAGATCCATGATTTGGCAAATTTGATCGTAATCCCCTTTTATGTTACTATCTGAAGCTTTCTGTTTCTCCTTTTCTAGGGCAATGTGTTCATTCAAGATTTCATGGCTTGATCTCAGTTTTAAGGGCTCGATAATCTCTATGAGATGTTCAGCGGCAGGAATATTCCTGTCTTTTTGGCGTTGAAGAATCTCTTCTATCTGTCCTGATAGCTGCCCTAGCTTCAGATTCTGAAACTCTTTCACACAGAACTGAACAGAATATTATATGAGATACCAATTGTTATTATTACACATTCATAGAAATGGAAATACACTTGTTCCACAAAAATATCGAAACCAAGATAGGAAAAGTAGCAAACAAAAGGTCAGCAATGGAACAATGTTCTGTTATAACTGTATCCTTACCTGAGCATTCGAAAGAGTTGAAGATGTTGGTGATGATTCAAATAGTCTGCACAAAGTGCAAGATAGATTGACTGCGGATGTCTGAATTTTCAAGATCAATGGCTTACTTTGCAGAACCTGAAAATATGAACCGTCGGAGTACCAAAAAGGAGAATAATTTATGAGCGGGCAAAACAACTAAACCTTGAACATATTTAGATTTTTATTTATATTATAGATGTATGTAGATTGAGAGTGATTAGGGTTTTCTTATCAATGCATCATTTTTATGTCAAGAAAGAGGAAGAACAAGGAGATAAGCAATCAGAAGTTACTCACACAAAGTATGTTGCTCATTCTTGGAGACCATTTCTCAAGGAATTCTCTGGCCTCGTTCACAGCTATATCCAACTCCTCACATTCTTTAAATAAAGCTTTGTCCTCAGTTTCTTTGTGATCAGTAACATCATCAAGTACTGGTTTCAAACGCTTCAACCAAGAAACTAAATTTCGGTAATCCTTCTCAGCTGGCATTGTGTTTGATACACGACATGTTACCAGATGAATGAAACGAGAAATACTGTTGATAACGCATCTTAATGGTGTTAAGTCCATTGACCTGCTTGGATGAGATCAGAAATAACTAGTCAAACTAAAATGAGAACTAGAAAGGGATGAATTAAGAATCCATCATGAGTTACAATAGTTTCTCAGCTCAAAAACATATAATTTCTCTCACTCAATTCATTCATTCTTTTTACAGAAAGGTTACTTATCCTAGATAAATCCAACTGTATTGCTTCAGTTAAATTGTCAGGTCAAATAATGGAGAAACGACAGAATCACAGTGATGAACAATCATAAAAAAAGATGTTATAATTAAATAAAAATTAAAATATGTATCTCAAGCTAGCAAGATGATGAGATATGATTCATATCATTAACGACCTCTCATAATGGGACAAAGGCTTAGTTTGTGGTTCTTGATAGATACAGAAAAATAACAGGGTTCTGCAAAACAAAAAAATGGGCTGACCATTAAGCCATCACATAATCACAAAAACCAAACGTTGAAAAAGTTGCATTTCGCAGCATCATAAGTTGCTCGATCAGGTAGTCCATGATCGTGACACCCTTCAAAGTAAGCCAAATCCTCCTAGATAAAACGGACCTCTAGCAAGTAGAGTTCATGCTATCATAAAATAGAACTCCAGAATTATTTGATATGATTATTAGTGTACAGAATTTGTATGGAGTAGATCCTATCATGTACATGAGGCAGAAAAAAACCCAACAAGCTCCCCTTTATGGAAGTCTATTTTTTTCACTCACAAAACTGATCAATTAAAATGCTCTATCACTTTCAGAAAGGTCACCCAGCTAACATGTACTTGGTATTACAAAAATTTTAAAGATACTTCTTTACAACATATCCATAACATTAGAATCCAGTAATAAGTAGTTCCATATTCTGTCAAAAATCATCCGCAACTAACATTAATGAGGCTGAATGTTGGTTGGACTTCAGTAGTGATTGAGATGATATCATATGCAAGCTTTCGGATTCTAAAAATCTGAACTTTCTAACAAAATGGCTAAGTATCCTGCATAGTAAACACTTAAATGAACTCCATTTAAAAAATCAACCATTGGAGAATGCTATAATACAACAATGGGAATTACAGCAATAAACAAGAGTTATAGCCTCATCAATGAACTTGAGAAACCATTGTAACATAAATACCAAATCAGAAAGAATCTGAAATACAATACATAAACATGTTTCTACTGTGCCAAAGCTTTCTCAATAAATTTCGACAATTCTTCCACAATGTCGAAGCAGCCTAAGAAGCAATCATGAATTGAACTATGAACTTTTGCAGTTTCCCCAATAAATCTTAATTTAGTCTCTTTCAACAAACCATGCCACACTTGAGAAAAGCACGGCAGGAATTTAGCTCTTTGCCACATTTAACAAGAAAAAGGAAAATGGCTAAAAGAACAAGGAAATAGACACTCAATCAAACTAAGAAATATGTCATAACCCAAATTCCCAGCTACACCACTTTCAAATGCTATTAAAAATATAATTTAAAAAAAAAAACCGATATTATTATAATTCCGCTCTACAATTCCCTGCTCCGAAATTGCTAACATATTCAAGAAAAAGAAAAGCTGAAAACAAACACACCATCAAAATGCGAATTTCGCTTTGATTAAATCCCCACCTCTGCGAGAAGATTGAAGAAAGGAGACAAAATCAGATCTTGAGACGGCCAGGAATTCGAAGAAAGGGGCTCTAAAATGAAAATCCCACAAACATTGATCTATCAGTCTCCAAGAATTCACAGCGAAATTCGAAGAAAAGATGCAAGCTTTGCTCTCTTTACAAGAAATCTTGCCAACCCTCTTCACCGCGCTTCATATTGAGAAGAAGAAAGAGCTGGAGAAACCAAGAAAATATTATAGGAATCCCACAATAAAGAATAGGAATCGGTGGGCCCGTTTTAGCTGCAGATTTGTTGGTGGTAGGGGTAGATTAATTAATGACATGATTATCATTATGATTATGTTTATGAATGGGTTGTCATTATTTAATAATTAGAAAGGATTAGAATGAGAAGAATTTGTAATCATGATTAGATGGAACTTCATAAAAGGTTGTGCCCTTTTTTGTGAACTGATGATGAAGAGGAAAGATATCCAACAAGATTTTTGCAGACAGTGGGTGTGGAATGACAACTTAGTCCTTGTTATAAGATAAAATTACTGATTAGGACGAGGTTTCATGGGTATTAAAAAAAGGAAGGTAATGAAAATATGGGCATCAAAGTATTTTCAGATTAGCCATAGCTTTGCTAATGTCAATATGAAAACTTTTTAAACAAAAGATTTGATGTGATTGATCAGAAAAGGTACATTGAATAATATGATTGTGTTTGATCATATTTTAAGGAGAGATGCTTTTGAAAATAATGTTTTTGGGATAAAATAATAAATGAAACAAATATCTTTCTAGGTTATGCTCGGCCACATAATGTAGAGGTGAAACGCAATACCAAAAAAAAAAAAAAATGCCCAATATATCATTTTTTCTTAATTTTTTTGATCATTTATCATAAAATTTAGTGATTAGGCCCTATGTATCGCTTTTCTTATAAGTTGAGCCCCAAATACTACAATTTGACTAGGTCAAATGTGTAAGTTTGATGAGATATGACTGTTCAATGACACGTGTATCACACACTCAATTATTATACGAAATTTCCTTACACGAAAATTAATTTTCGTGCAAAGAAAAAAAATTAAAAATTTTTTTTTTATTTTTTCCTTACATGAAATTCCTGTAAGCAAAAAAAAAAATTTAAATTTTTTTTAATTTATTTTTCCTTACACTGTAATCAAAAAAAAAATATTAAAAAAATTTTTTTAATTTTTTTTCCTTACATGAATTTCGTGTAAGCAAAAAAAAAAAATTAATTTTTTTTTCCTTACATGAATTTCGTATAAACAAAAAAAAATTAAATTTTTTTTTTCCTTACACGAATTTTGTGTAAGCAAATAAAAAAAATAAAAAAATAAAAATTTGCTTACAGGAATTTCGTGTAAGGAAAAAAAAATTTAAAAATTTTTTTGATTTTTTTTTTTTTTACACGAAATTAATTTTCGTGTAAGGAAATTTCGTGTAACAATTAAGTGTGTGATATACGTGTCACTGAGCAGTCATGTCTCATCAAACTTACACATTTAACCTAGTCAAATTGTGGTATTTGGGGCTCAACTTATAAAAAAAGTGGTACATGGGACCTAATCACTAAATTTTGTGGTAAATAGACAAAAAATTTAAAAAAAGATGATATATTGGGCATTTCTCCCTAAAAAAAATTAGGTTTTAAACTCTTAACATTTCTACGGTTGAAACTTGAAAGACTAAATATGCATATTACGTATAAATAAATTATAAATTTATTCAGTTTACATAAATCTGTTTTTTTTCTTGATTTGTACTCGAACAAAGTTTAGAACAAATTAAAAAGGTGACCTTTACCAAAGATTATTCGGATGAAATTCAAATATAAGGGTTATCAAAATTTAGAGAAAATAATATATTTATTTTCAATTTTTATTTTCAAAATATTATTAAAAAGTATTTCATGATTAATAGAATATATAGGAATCTCTTGGTTTTGACTTATTTCATATTCGAATTTATATTCATTTTGAAAAGCGTGTAGAATTTTTCTTCCCAACCAAATTTTAGATGTTTTATAGATTCGAAGTGACTCAGATTTGGATAGGATGGTAACATAATTTCAGCTTGTAAAAATTTAAAGATTGTTATGAGACTGAATGATGATATGAATAGTTTTTAATCCCTTAAATTTGACAGTTTGTTTTACTAATTCTTTCATCATCGATTTCATTTTACAAGAAACTACAAATTTTGTTTTAGTAAACTTTTTTATCTCTATTATTGTTCACATCAATTATTTCGATAGAAGAGCTAGGTAAAACAAAATTTAGATATTTAGTATTTTAATAAAAAACACGCACATACATATATAATATCAAATGTGAAAGTTTAGAAGTTTAATAATAGTTTTTTCCGAATAATATATTATTTAATCAGTGCATGGATTCTATCCGATCTGATCCATTTTCATTTGCTCACCCACGATAATCAGTCTCCACGTTCATACCCTCTTGTGTCTATTTATATTATGTCTAGAGATGGCAGTGGGGTGGGGATTCCCCGTTTCCCGTAGGAATCCACCCCAAATGGAGTAGGAATGGGGCCAATTTTCCCCCGAATGGCGGGGCGGGGATCATATTCCCCGCCCCGTTCCTCGTGGAGTCTCGAATTATATATATTTTAATTAATATAATATAAATTATTATAAAAATATATTTTAATATACAGATAAAAAACTCAAAATCATATTTCTCATTCTCTTCTAAGTGAATTGAAACATTGAAAAGTGATGAAAATTTAATATTTTAATTATATTTTAATATATATAATTATATGAATTATTTTTATGTATTATAAAAAATTTATTTAAAATTTTATTTGATAGGGCGGGGAATCCCAATGGGGATGGAGATCCCCACGAGACGGATGGGACTGGAATTGCTCCGCGGGCCCTGTCCCGTTGCCATCTCTAATTATGTCAAGCAAATAATATTTTTTTTCTCTGCAAAGAATACATTTTTTAGTTAAATAATTAGCGTAAAGAAAATCTGAAAATAGAAAGAAAAAAAAAACGAAAAATAAAAGGTGGAAAATGAATTCCGTCCAGCAACCTGGCAGAGAAAGCAGTCAAAGTTGAACTATGTAGGTCACATATTGTAGGAACAACACAATTATAGCGTCTGTCAACTCAATCAAACCCTGTCCAAATGTGACAGTCCAATTTTCAAATTGAATTTAATATTTGGCTCCACGTGATTGTAAGAGATTATTGAAGAATTATAGGTTTTCAGAATATTTCATATAAAAGATTTTATTTTTTTTCAAAAATTATAGTTTTATTATTTTTCTATAATAAATAAATAAATAAAATTGTTTTTATGAAAAACATTAAAAAAAGTCATAAATTTTGAAATAAAACATTACATAAATTTGGTTTACACGAAATTTGAAATAAGGCATTACATGAATTTGGTTTACACAAATTAATGAGTTACTTAGTCCCTAACTATTTGGATCTTCTCTAACAGTTACTAAAAATGAATCTTGAAAGCTTCATGTCCAAAATTAAAGAGTTGGGAGTTACTTTGTAAAAAATTGAACGTTACCAAGTAACTTGTTAGATAAAATATGAAGTGTGTGATATTCAGTGTTGTAAAAGCTCCAGCAACACATTGTTAAGTTTTGCAACACCTTTAACACTACTTTATAAATTCCACGCAAAATAAGGCTTTGTCCATGCTAGCATAGGCTAATGCACAATTTCCTCCAATCCACCAAACTTTTTTAACACAACACATTCTACTTCTTTCAATATGGAACAACAACCCATATCCACAAACCTCATTAATTTCTTAAAAACAACTTCGTGCAATAATTTCCAACTCATTACAAGCGTGGAATTCAGACAATTAGGCAGGCAAAAATCTACAAAAATGTAGATTATGATACCTTAAAATGATTCCAACTATTACGAGTATTCAACAACTTAAACCTTAGTCAAACTTGAGTCTTATACTCAACATTTTTCACAAAGAAAAAATCCAGCAATCCCTCATAGGAGCCCAAATTATGCATGCATGATCAGGACACACATGCTTGTGACTTTGACGAATATTCCCTAGTGAAGTATTGTCGAATATACTAGTGGTTTGATCGGAATGTCAAAACAAGAAACCGATTAATAGACTTTAATGTGTAATTATGAAGACAATTATTTGTAGACAACTTCGGTTTATAGTATTTTTTGGATGAGTGTAAATAAATGGGGGGTATCATGGTTTTTTTTTTGAAAATTGTGGTTGTTTAGTTTGGCCTATCAAGATTAAATCAATTGAAAATAAATTGGGGTATAATGGTATTTTCTGAAAATTGTGGTAATTTATGGAGTAGTATTTATTATTGTGATGTGATGTGTGGTGATTCGGCCATTAAAATCAAATCAATGGCAAATAATGAGGAGTATTTATGGTAGTTTGAAGATTAAATTTTGAATGATATAAAGAAATTTATTTATATTTATTGTGGTATATTGGACGAGGCACCTATAAAATCAATCTTAATCGAAAAATAAACTAGCACTAATTGCTGCTGTTTTTGGTTAAAACATGAAATCATTCAAACACCCTCCAAAGTATGTTAATTAAAACAAAATAAGCTGACCCAACATTTTTTTTCTTTTCTTTTGTGTTTGTTTTTCTTGTTTTAAGCAAAAAGTTTCTTTTATTTATATTGTTTTAATCAAATTCTAACACCCCGTAATTCAAGTTGACGTGGTCTTAGTAAGAAGAAATAGCTAAAGACAACGCATTGTCACATCAAATCACGACAAGTCACAACTCAAACAATCATTAAAGAGTAGAAAAGTTATAGGGAATGGAATTGCAAACTTCGATACTTCCCATTTGCCAATGACTTCATTAAGAATTAAATGTATAAAATTGGGGAAATACCCCAATATACCCAAAAATTGATAATTTTCTATAAAATTTGTGATCTAATAATATTAAAAGAAAATATATATAACATCGTCTTTTATATGTTATTTCATAAATAAAGTCAACTAAATGCTTTATAACCGCGTCTTTCAACAAATTAATATCTATTTTGAAAATTATAAATTATTATTAAACTCATTTCGTAAAAATTAAATTCATTTAATAGTCTCTCCAAATGTATACTAAGAACAATTGTAGTAGTGTGGTACTCCAGCATCAATCAGGCACCAGGTCGGGCACTATTTTGTGTTTTGGAACAACACGTCGCTAGGTGAGGCGGCATGCTATTTGGCACTATTGTTTTATTTTATTTTACTTTTTTGTCAATATTTGTTAGTTTTATCAAATTTGAGATAATATAAAAATTAATTTTCCATTATGGATGGTAATATAAAAAATTTAATGTAATATGAGTGATTTTGAATGACGTTGATAATAATATAAAATTTTAAGACTAATGTAAGTGGTCATTTTCTCAATATGAATAATAAAAATATAAGAGACTAGAACTATTTCACAAAATTACTAAAAATAGATTAAAATACATGAAAATAAAATATAAAATTATTGAAAATAGATTGAAATATATGAAAATAAAATATAAAATAATTGAAAATTGATTAAAATACATGAAAACAAAACATAAAATTACTGTAGATAACAATAAAACTTAATAATACGAGAGACCCACATCCAAACTCTCCAATATTTGGAAATTGTCCAAATATATAAACCATATTAGTAAATTTTGACATCTCATCTTCTGGATAATTATTTTTGTTGTTTTTTTAAGTATTCACGTTTTACGTTATAAACAATTATGTCTAAATCAATGAGTATATTTAATCTAAAATAATATATTTAATTGTAGAAAAATGAATGTGTATATAATATATATGTTAAATATATATTTATATTTAAAATAAATAAATGCATACAATATATTCAATTTGATGTCTATATAAAATAAAAAATTAATGTGATTGTGTTTTCTTGAATGCAAATATAGTGGGTATTGAAAACCAGATGAGATCATCTGTACCCATTCCTATGTACCAGTCTTGTACCATATAGAAAACGTCATTTTCATATATATAATTAATAAAGATTTTAGCGGTAAGTAATTTTCAACAGCGCGGCTCAAGCCGTAATCTTTTTTTTGTATTTTTCCTCACACATTCTAATCTTTTATATTTTTCTATTCTTATTGTAATCTTTTTTTCTATTTTTCCTCCCACATTCTAATCTTTTATATTTTTCTATTCTTTTTCTTTTCATTTCACACGGCTGAAATCTTTTTTCCTTTTTTATTTTATCTTTTTCCTACTTATATATTCATTTTTCACTTTCTTCTTTCCACACTAAAACTCTTTTCAACCAAACTGCAATTGGCCGATCTCTGCAGAGAAATTTTAATTTTCTTACGTCTTTTTTCACTTTTTTCTTTTCATACTGAAACTCTTTTCAATAAAACTGCAATTGGCCAATTTCTGCTAAAGAATTTTAATTTTCTCACGTCTCTTTCCAAAACTCTGGCAGATTTTTGTTGAAAATTTTTAATTTTCTCACGTCAACAAACTCACCCGCGCATGTAGATTTGAAGAATTTTAATTTTCTCACGTCTCTTCCCATATTGAAACTGGCTAATTTTAATTTTGTAGATCTGAAGAATTTTAATTTTCTCACGTCTCTTCCCATATTGAAACTCTGGCCGATCTCTGCTGAAGAATTTTAATTTTAATTTTGTCACGTGCCTTTCCACATTAAACTCTAGGGATCTCTGCTAAAGAATTTTAATTTTCCCACCTCAACATACGCATGCAAATCTCTTCCTACCTTGGTATAATTTGTGTTTTTAGATATGATCAAGTTTTTGTCTCTAACTTAATTTGATCACATTTTTCATATTTTATCAATATTATACTTCTTAAATTTGTTATTCTAATGTTTTCATTTCCTGATTCAATTATTTTTTTTAGTTGGAATAAATACATGGTGATGTGTCTTTGGAAATGAAAGAGAATTTGATATCATTAATCTAATGTTTTCATTTTTTTTATTCAATTTTTTTCTTTTCAATGAATATATATATATATATATATATATATCAAAAAATATAAGTTATCTAGTTTCTAAAATATGATAAAAATGATTATTATGCTCGTAGAGAATTTAAGTTTACAAATTATTCGCGATGGTAAACAATCAAAATATAATGAATTCATTGATATGTAATGTAAAGAAAATATGTTTAAGTTTCAAATAATAATATTTTTTTGAAATAAGATCCATAAACATCATCCCTATTTGTATTCATTCTATATTTGCAAAATATGTCACCATGACATGGAAATGAGCAACCACGCATAGAAATGAGCAACCACATTTGAAATAAGATCCATAAACATCATCCCTATTTGTATTCTTTCTACATTTGCAAAATATGTCACCATGACATGAAAATGAGCAACCACACTTAGAAATGAGCAACCACATTTATCATTTCAGTTAGAAGCAACCACATTTATCATTGCTGCGGTTAGGAGCAACCAACCACACATGGAAATGAGCAACCACATTTATCATTGCAGTTAGTATCGCCTTCATCTACTACATAGTTTACATTATTTCACTAACCTTCGTCTCCTATATAGTTTACATTATTTCACATCATTATTTCACTAACCTTCATCTAATACATAGTTTACATTATTTCTCATCAAATGACCATCAAATGACCAAACGTATATAACAATAAACTATTTCTCATCAAATGACCAAGCGTTTATAACAATATGAAAAAGAGAATTATTTCTCATCAAATGACCAACATTAAATGATTCTTGCGTCTATAACAATATGAAAAAAAGAAAAAAAAGTTTACTTACTTGTGATTTATATAAAAAGAAAAGAACAATCATTATTAATAGTAAAAGAAAACAATACATACCATTAGTAAAATATCAAATAATATATATTTAGACCCTAAAAGTCATGAATATAAAAAAAATAAGCCGAAACTATTGGGATTAGATATGTATAGAAGAATATTTGTCGATATTTTCTTTTGATTTGTTTCTTTGTATTTTGAAGAATATTTGTCGATATTATCCAATATCTTTTGTATAGTTGGCAATATTTTGAAAAGTATCTGTCAATATTTTCCACCCTTGTCGTCGATTGAATTAAATCAGTAGAGATCGGTAAATTGCAGTTTGGTTGAAAAGAGTTTCAGTGTAGAAAGAAGAAAATAAAAAATGATTAAATAAGTAGAAAAAAAAAATTCAACCGTGTGAAATGAAAAAAAAAGAATAGAAAAATAGAAAAATATAAAAATTACAGTGTATGAGGAAAAATAGAAAAAAAAATTACGATTTAAGCTGCACTGTTGAAGATTACTTATCATTGAAATCTTTATTAATTATATGAGTAGTGTTTGTGTACACCAGTTGCATGGGTCATGATCCATGCAACTGGGCACGCGGGTCGGGTCGGGTCCGGTTTAACCTGGATCCGCACCCTTTTTTATTTTTATAATTTATGTCATAACCTTTATGTTGTAATAATATAACCTTTATGTTGTAATAGTGTAACATTTATGTACAAATTTCATAACCTTTTCACTGAATGACTTATACTTTTTTCACTATAAAAATTCATGCAATATAACCCAAACCTTTGTATTGTAATAATATAACCTTTATGTTGTAATAGTATAACATTTATGTACAAATTTCATAACCTTTTCAATAAATAACTTATAGTTTTTTCACTATAAAAATTCAATATAGCTGAAACCTTTATATTGTAATGATATAACCTTTATACTGTAATACTATAACCTTTATGTACAAATTTCATAACCTTTTCAGTGAATAACTTATACTTTTTTCACTATTCAGCATTGCAAAATGTTATGTGCATATAACTAAAAGGTTGAGTTCGCTAAACTAAAAAGTTAAGTTCGCTAAATTAAAAAGTTATGTCAATATACAGCAGAACTAGAATTTGAGTTAGGATTTGGGCGCGTGGGCGCGTGAAACGCATTTTTGGGCGGATTGACCCGATTGCATGGATTTAGGATCCGTGCACCTGATGTATAGAAATAATTGTGTAATTATATATAAAAATGACATCGTTTTCTAAATAGTATAAAACTAATACACATGAATAAATACAGAGGATCTCATCGCTTAGAAGAGAACTACAAATAAAGATAAAAAACCAAACCAGGGTGCAGTCAGTACGGTCTCTCCACGTACGATCACGCCACAGGCGGTTACTCCTCTCCCCAAATTCCCCCTTCCACTACGTTCTAAAACCCTAGTTTACGCACATTTTACACCCACTATCTCCAGTTATGCTCATGCAATGTTTATCTACATGCATCTTGTCTCTACAAGATGGTGGGTCTCAAATTTGTGCTTGTTCTGTTTTGCTTAATGAACGCTGATGGAGAAGTCTTTTGATGCCCTAAGCGAGCGAATTTCTGTTGCTGAGACTCTGCTGAAGTATTTGCAGGAAAGCCGTTCAGGAATCGAGCTCCAGAATAGGAAAATTGATGTGGTTAGGCAACCGGCGGTGGGGATCGAGAATCCTAGGAAATCAGTTGAAAAACGATCGAATAAAGAGGGGGAAAAGAGGAAATTGGCGTCTGAGGAAGAGGAATCGAGATTAAAAAGGGGAAAATTTGTCAATAGTGTTAAGATGATGGAGGAGGTGTTGGATGAGCATTTGGTGATGGTGACCGAGCATGTTGAGAGGTTGGAGGTGTCTCAGGCGGAGGGTCAGAGCATTCGGAGGCTGGCGAGTGAGAGTTTGAAGGAGATTGAAGCTCAAGAAGAGATGCAAAGAGCAGCCCGGGAAAAGTTGGTGAGAGAGAGAAAACGTGACATTATCATGGAAACGTTGGATGAACGGATGATTGCTGTTGAGAAGAGGGAGAGGGAGTTTAACTGCTTTCTAGAGGACAAAATGAGGGAAACGGCTTTGAAAGAGGAGAGATTGCAATTGAAGTGGTATGAGTTTGACAAGCATGTTGAATTGGTGTATGAAAAAATTAGAAAGCAAGAGCAGTTAATGAATGGATTTATAGAGAGAGTGGAGTTGGCAGAGAGAAAGCTCGAGGATTCGAGGGCGACAATAGATGGGAGGTTTAAGGAGATTGAGTTTAGGGAGAATGTGGCTTGGGAAGGTGTGGCAGCAAGTTTAAAGGAAGCTGATTCGATTAGGGAAGCCATGGAGAAACAGTCGGAGGAGTTTGAGAAGATGGGAAGTGAATTTGACTCGTTCCAAGAGCATAAAACGCGAGAGCTGGCTTCCAAAGAGCAGCTGCTGAATGTGATGAGTAAAGATATTCTTAAGGATGCAGAGGTATGGAGTGAGCAATTGATTGAGCGAGAGAAGTTTGCACATCAGCTTTTGAAACGGTTAGAGGTGGCACAAGATAATGTGGAGGGATTGAAAAAAGTGGTTCATGAGAGGTTTAAAGATGTTGAGCTTAGGGAGACTGTGGCTTGGGAATCTGTGGCAGCAAGTGTAAAGGAAGCTGATTTGATTAGGGAAGCCATGGAGAAACAGTCGGAGGAGCTTGAGAAGATGAGAAGTGAATTTGATTCGTTCCAAGAGCATAAAATGCAAGAGCTGTCTTCCAAAGAGCAGCTGCTGAATGTGATGAGTAAAGAGATTCTTAAGGACGCAGCGTTAAGGAATGAGCAATTGATTGAGCGAGAGAAGTTGGCACATCAGCTTTTGAAACGGTTGGAGGTGGCACTAGATAATGTGGAGGGATTGAAAAAAGTCGTTCATGGGAGGTTTAAAGAGATTGGTTTGAAGGAAATTGAGATTAATTCGGTTAGAGATTGGGTTGAGAGGATGATGGATGAGGTAGATACTAAGACAAAAGACTTGGAGGAAAAGGAGAAGAGAATTAAAATAAAGGAGGGTGATGCTATCTACAAAGAACATATACTTAGGAGGAAGAAAAAGAAACTTCTCTTGAAGGGAAAGACTGTGAGAGCTTTGCAAAATGAACTTGAAGTTAAACAGAAAGAAGTTGATTTGGTGCAACAACTAAATAAACAGCGAACGGAAAAGCTTGACGTGAGAGAGAGGAGTGTGAATTCTGTGAGAGAATTGACGCGTAAATGTTTTCAGCAGCATGTTGCTATAAAGAAAGAACTGCTCCTTGAAAAGGATTTGGTTGACAAAAGTGCAAGATTTCTTGGACTTCAAGAGGAATGTCTCGAGCATGCGCTGAGGGAATTAGAATTCAGGGGACAACGAATGAGAGAACATAAACAACAAGAATATGCAGATAACCTCAACTCCCTTGTGGAGACTGAACCAGATGAGTCTGTAGACTTAAAGTTTATTGTGAGAATGGATGGTAAAACATTGCAAATGTTCCTAAATGACCCTGAAAAGGACTTGGAATCAATGGGTGATGAAATCTTCAAAGTTCTTCACCTATCTTCAGATCCTGCAAAGTTAGTTCTAGATGCAATGTCAGGATTTTACCCTCCCCATTTGAGGAAAGGAGACGTGGCGATCTGTGTTAGGAGAACTTGTATTACTCTGTTGGAGCAGTTGATTAAAATGTGTAGAAAAATTAAACCTTGTGTTAGAGAAGAAGCAATTGAACTTGCTATTGAATGGAAGTCTAAAATGAGAGCCACCGCTGGACAACCAAATTCATTGGAGGTGTTGGGACTCTTGTTCCTATTGGCTGCTTACAACCTGGTCTCCCATTTTGACAAAGACGAGATTTCACATCTTGTGATGATTGTTGCTCAACATATAGAAACATATGAGTTATATCGCGGTCTTGGTTTTGCAGAGAGCAGTACAGGTAGATTTTTCTTGTCTTACAATATTTGCTGAATTTCCTTGCTCGTTGTATGTTTTGAACGCTTAATCATTTTGCATAGAGTGGTGATTAGTTGGTTATATTATATCTTCTCATTACTGTCACTATTGAATACAAACCAACATTGATTGATGGTGGTGTGGATAACAAAAATAGGGACGTGTGGTGTTTTCTATCCATATATGTAACAAAAAGTAAAAAATATTGTCTTAGTAAAAAACACACGTTTTCTATTCAAATTTGAGATCAAATTACATGATGATCCTTAAACTTAAGTTGGTCTTTTTGTTCATACCTAGACATAGATCACGAAGGTGAAATAGAGAACCTAGGTTAGATCACGAAGCTAACATATATCACCAAAATAAGTACTATAGATCACGAAGCTAACATAGATCACGAAAATGAGTACTATAGATCACAAAGCTAACATTAATCATGCCCTTTAGATCACGATGGTTAGATCATGAAGCTCAAAATAGATAGATCACGATGGTTAGATCACGAAGGTGAAATAGATAAACTAAGGTTATATCACGAAGATTAACATAGATCATGAAACTAATATAAAGCGCACGAATTTAGATCATGAACTCAATAAGATCACAATGGTTAGATCACGAAAATCAAATAGATAACCTAGGTTAGATCACAAAGATAAATATAGATCACCAAGCTAAAAGGACATTTAAGACATTTGGAAAAGTTTTGGGTAAATAACTTGTGTTTTTCTATGAAGTGGTTAAAAAACTTGTTTTGTTATGACTATTGTGAACTTTGAGTTTATTCTATTGTGACATATTCTAAATGAGAGTTTATAAACATATCCTGCTGAATCTCTACACGCCGGGGGGGGGGGGGGGGAGATGACACAGGGTGTAGGGGATCTGATGCAGCATGTTCGAATATACTGATTGGTTTAAGTTGGCTAAAACCTAACGGAACATTTAACATTAAAGTGCAGAGTGAGTTGCCCAAACATTAACGAGGGAGGTTGTGAATTGAAGGAAACACACCTGGATTTGGAATTCAAGAGATCAGCTATTTTGTGCTGCCCGAAACAATCATCCTCCCAACTTGAAGCCGTTGTACAAGGGAGAGAGGAAATGCAGAATAAGGTACCACCACCGCTCTACTTATTCCAGATACAAGTTCAAAGTGCAGAGAAACTAAGGACTTTTGCCAAACAGTAGAAAGGGAGTGAGACTGAATATCCGGGGATTAGATCGTGTGGCTTGCTTCACAAGAAGAGACAGAACAAACGAGCCAGCAAAGCCAAAGAGATGAAAGAAAACAAAGGTATTCCCTTGTTGTATTGACAGTTGTATGCTCGTGTTGAGGAGTTGAAAGAATGCCTGCTCTTAGATTCATCATGCAATGCAACATGTCACTGTAATTATTTAATTCTTGAAAATCAGTGAATACTTTTTAATCCTCATCTTCTTTGAATCAGAGGTATAATTATCATGGTTTTGCATTGCTAATACTATGCTGCCTGCTCTCATTATTTTATGCACTTTCTTATTCGCTTACGCTTGTTAATTAATCCTTGCTCAGACTTCTATTGTGAGCATTAAATTATTTTGCTGTAACTTCTCGAATCTTATTTCTATCAAAATTCTACCATACATAATAATCTTATAACGAAAGCATGTTTTTCCTTATTATTAGGATTTTTCAATATCATAATTTCCAAGTTTGGATTTTTCCCGATATAGGACACTTGGATTCCGAATAATTTTGTTTTAAAGTTTGATTCAATTAGGCCTTTTTAATTTTTTATTTTTTTTATATGATTGTATCGATAGGTTTACCCTAACGGCAAATATATCTTAACCTGAGCAAGGTCATATAATTAATATGTTAAAATTAATAAATATTGTAGGTTGAGGTATTAAAAATAAGAATCCTAAATGAATTAATAGTATAATAATAGGAAAAAACGGTATTCCAAACTTAATTTAACAAGTTCAATTTGTATCTTAATTTCAAGCATATAATTAATTCTTAATTCATTAAAAAATTTACCCCGTATTTTATTTTTTACTTATAGGAGTTTTGGAGTGTTATAACATTACTACTAGGTTAATTTTTTTTTTTTTCCAACCCTCATTCTTTTCATCTCTTTCTTTTTATAAAAATTACCTTATTATATCTACTAAATCATGTATCAGTTGAGAATTAAAATATGAAATCTAAATATAAAACTCTAAAAAGTTTTAAGTTATCAATTCCCAAAAAAATACCGTGAACGCAAGATTTGTCTTACTCGAGAGTTCCTAATCCTACTTTTTCGATTCATTTATAACATTCAAATCAATAAATTAATCAACAATCATACAATTTTTTTGTTCATATCAATCAGCAACAACACAAACAAACAAATTGTTCATTCATAACAGCCTTAACTTTTAGATGATAAAAAAATTAACAACTCCAAATAAACAAATGAACAGACATCGTTAGGCCACGTATAGTAGGAGATCAAGATTGCTAAAGAGTGATATGGATATATCCGTTGACGAAACGTAATAATTTAGAATAAAAAAAAAAAAAAAGACATTGACTTGAAAAAGAAAAACTGAAGTATATAATAAAGCGTAATTTAAATAAATAAAAATAAAGCTGTACAATAACTACTAATTAGTAATTAAGATTATTCGAAAAAACAAAAAGGAAAAAGAGTTAAACAGCAGCCTTTTTGGGCATGTTTGGTTTGGGTTTTGAGTTGCTTAGAGTTAATTAATTCGAACAAACTCGTATTTGTTTTATAGGTTGAAAAATTCGTATTTTTTTTGGATCGAATCATAAATGGCAAAAATGATTTTATGGTTGGTTAAATACTTAAATAAACTACCTAAAAGTGGATGGTGTATTAAACTCACCATAACCTTAATTTTCATTCCATATATATATATATATAAATTACATTTATTTTATTTTAAGAACATTTTAAATGTGATTTTTTAGACTCACAATAAATATTTGAACCAAACAAAATTTTAATACATAAACTTAATTCAATAGATACCACAACATTCAAACTATACAAAATTAAGTCAAATTTATCATTAAACATTTAAACCAAACTCATCACAACTCAACAAATCTAAGATACGGACCAAACATACCCTGGACACGTTTGGTTCGTGTGTTGGGTTAGTTAGGTTAGTTGGGTTGTGGTGAATTTACACTATTTGAGTTAAATTGAGTTATTTTTTTGATATGTTTGATTTGAATGTTTAATAATAGGTTTAATTTAATTTTATTTTTGGTTTCAATGCTATGGTATATATTAAGTTAGGTTTATGTATTAAAAAAATAAATTTTAATATAAACCCTTATAAACCCACCACTTTTGGTGGGTTTAATTATCCCAAATAAACCCAACATATGTCATTTTAACCAGGGCCCAAATAAAATAGGGATTTTTCAACCTTCAAAACAAACACAAATTTATTCGAATTAATTAACCCAAATTCTCAAATCAAACATGCCCTTAAAGGTTTAAAACTTCCTCGAGACGTGGTTTCAAGATTCATCTTTCCTTTTAACCCTCACAAAAAACCCTAATTTCAGTTGCCATTAAAATCTTTTACTGTTTCATATTCGCAATTGACATTGATGATTAGTTGTAAATACATGCATAGTTTTTAGTTTCTGCATCCTACATTGCTGCATTAGAGAGGTAGAGGCGGTGTGTGCTTCGCTGCATTGTGTAACCTGTTCAACAATGGCGACACTGGAGCGGCTTTCCTGCGCTCTCAAACAAACGCAGGCGAAAGACATCTGCGCACCGAGTGCGGTTCTTGATATGGCGCGTGAATGGAAAGGTATGGGCGAGAATCTGTTCAACTCTTTAGTTGATTGCTTTTCTGATATTGAGTCCAGGGAGAAAGCTCTAAACTCAGTTAGAGAATCGGTGGAGAAGCGGTTGAAAGATTTGGAGAAGAGAGAGAGGGAATTCGATTTGTTTCAAGAAGGGAAAAAGGAGGAATTGGAATTGAGAGAGGAGAAGTTGGATGAACAGTTGAAATTGGTTGGTGAGCATATTGAGAGGATGGAGAGAGAAGTCGATGGTTTGCGGCTGCGGAATTGTAAGGAGTTGAAGGAGTTCGAGAAGAGAGAGAGGGAAGTTGAGTTTACCCGTGGGTCGTGGGAGAAACGATTGAGAGAGGTTGAGAAGAGGGAGAAGGATTTTGAGGCATTTCGGAATGGGAAATTGAAAGAATTAGATTTGATAGAGGAGGGTTTGGGTATAAAGAAGAAAGAGTTTGTTGAGGAGGTTAAATTGACAAATGAGAAACTTAGGGAGAAACAGAAGATTGGTTATGGCCTTATTGAAAGGTTGGAGGAGGCATTGAATATGCTAGAGGGAATGAAGGTTGTTATAGATAAGAGGTTTGAGGAGATTAATTCTTGGGAGACTGCTGCCCATGAATCGCTGACTGGGAAACTAAACGAAGCTGATTTAATTCAAGAATCATTGGAGAAACGATTCCAAGAGTTTGAGGAAATTGAGAAGACACATGGTATATTGCAAGAGGGCATACCACAAGAGTTGGTGTCAAAGAAGGGTCAACTTGGTACTGTGAAGATGGTGCTTCTCGAGGATATCGAGTTAAGAGAAGCAAAACCGACCGAACAACAGACTTTGGGGAAACAGCTTTCGGAATATTTGGAGAATACGGTGGCTAAGAAGCTTAAGGAGATTGATTCTGATGAGGAGCTAATTGTGAACGTAGCCTGTGAAGCATTGAATGCTAGTGCAAAATGTGCTGACTTAAGTAGAGAATCAGTGAATAAACCGTTGGAAGAACATGGGATGAGGGATGAGAGAAAAATCAGAGAAATTGATCCCCATGTCCATTTCACAATTGACCCTCACACATCTGTGGACTCAAAACATGCACTGGAGAAGGATGAGGAAACTTTAGAATGGTTCATAAACAACATTTCCAAAGACTTGGAATTGATGGATGATGAGATTTTTAAAATTCTTTTGCTGTCTTCTGATCCAGCAAAGTTTGTGTTAGATGCAGTGGAAAGGTTTAATGCAGGCAGCAAGGAGTTCAAAGCAAGAAGAGTGACTATTCTCTTGTTAGATCAGTTGACTAAAATGTCACCAAATATTCAGCCTTGTGTTACAGAAGCAGCAATTAAACTTGCACGTGAATGGAAATTAAAATTGTGTACTACTGCTGAAGACCCATTGGAGGTGTTAGGGTTCTTGCATGTCTTGGCTGCATACAATCTATCCTCCAACTTTGACAAAAATGAGCTTTCAAGTTTTGTGAAGTTGGTAGCCCAACATAAACAGACAGCTGAGTTGTGTCGCATTCTTGGTCTAGCAGATAAAATACATGGTAATTCTTGCCTCCTCTCGTTTTTCAGGTTTTACTATGTGAACTTGGCTAGTATCTGGACTTGGAATGTTTCTGTATTATTATTTATAACTAATTTCCAGTTCTCAGATAAAATGCATTGGTTACAATAATATGATGCCTCCATGTCAGTTGTTTCAATGATTTTACTAAGTTGGAAAGTGTGATGTTTCATGAATGCATTTTATGGATTACAAATGTGCACAATGACAGTTATCCCCATATATGAGTGTAGTCTCATAGAGAGGCAGCAGTCAAGAATGATGGGCAGATTTGGGGGTATGGGGCAGGTTCTGATAAAAGAGGAAACAAATTGGAATATTTTGACAAAAAACCCAAAAAGCCAATTTGGTTGGGTAAACCGATTATTTTGGTACCTATCAAATTTGGGTTTGCATTATTATTGGTATCTGAGGAATCTAGGCTGAAACCTGGAAACCTGACCCACTAATAATGCCTATCTGGTATTTAGAGGTGGAAATTATAAAAAAATTTAGGGGGGCCAAAATGAAATGCATATGCTATGATTAAAAACACCTTTGAGAGGATCAAAAGAATATATGCAGCGGAACACTCTAGAGGCTGAAAACAATATATAAGTTATAAGCATGAAACTTAGAAATCTGTCTTCATTATCAGCATCTGTGGTTGATGAAGCATAAGAGGTACACATAATGAAAGTGGGTCGTCATAAATAATTAGATATATACACATGAAAAAGAAGTGGAATACCCATGACTGACAAGTTTTTACAAATGTAAATGATTATAATATACTGATATATGAACATACTAATTCATGCATTATAATATAATTGAAGTGAAATGCTTCAAATTTTTTTTTTCTCTCTTTTACGGATTTGGGTTTGAAATGCTATTGTGTGCATGTGTGTATTGCATTTTAAACGCACTTGCTTTGATTTTTGCCACTTTTTCTGCAGTAGTCACATCTATACCGATTTTTGCCGTGTTGTACTGACCCATTTTCAATTGAAGTCAATTGGCCCAATTTCACCTTTGCTACCTCATCAATTTAAGTTCGTATAGTAACAGTGATGGATGTAGTTCTGTAATATTTTTTATCCTAGTACTTGGGAATACATTCTCTTGCATCCTAGTTTCTCTGCCCCTCTACTGTCTTTTGTTGAATAGCTGTCTTGTGTGTACCAGGTTTTATCCAGAGTCTGATAAATGAGAAGCAGTATCTTCTTGCTAGCACCTACATATATGAATGTGAACTAGAGCACAGGTTTCCACAGGCTGCTGTCCTGAATTATTACGTAAAGCACGCAAAGTTGTCAGCAAAGGCAAGATGTAGAAGGGAACGTAGATCCTCTGCAGCACAAGTATGGTGCTACTCCTTAAAACATCTTCTTTTAAGTAGAACTATTTAGATGATAGCTGTTATGATGCTCATATATTGATGTATCAGGTTAGGGCTATTGATAGTGAAATTGCTGATCTGCGTGTTGCAATTGAACATATTATCAAATATGGGCTTGAGTCAGAGTATTCACCCGATGTCCTCACAGCAAGAATAAAGCAATTAGAAAGGAATCGAGCGAGTTGGAGATGCAGAAGTCCAGCATCATTGGTTGGTGTACAGAAACAGGGGAAAAACAAAAGACGTTGGGATGCAAATAAAAGGAATAATGGTCCAATGACTCAAATGTCTCAGCAGGGTTCAGAATGTTGGTCTTCTTGGCCTTCTTGGAAAGCTCAGAATAGGAAAATTAAAACGGAAAGGCATTCCCCCATTGCTTTTCATAAGCGTGGGGACGTTGCAGTTGTAGATGACCACCCAAGTAGTGCTCACAAAAGATGCAGGAGGGATCTGTGGTTCCATGATGGTTGATTAACAAAACGATCCCTTTCTACTGGTTTTGTAAAATTTTGCACTGCTACTGGGGAGTTGAAACATCCCTATTTCACTGTCTTTTGCCTAACTCGTTTTGTGCATATTAGAAGTTGGTACAGCAGTTTATTAAAATAGATTACTCCTCTTTTGATTCACAGTTTTAAGTCACTACGTGAATATTTTAATGGTACTTGGTTCAATTCTTGAGGAGTGATGCTACATGTGTATATATAATATATGTAGAGTGAATTTCATGTACTTTTCTCAAATGTTCAAATTACCAAACTCATCCAGAAATTTGTGAAGATTACAGACTACAGAGTAAGCACTTTTGACCATGAAAATCCTTCAAAATATATGTAGTAATATTACAAGAAGCAAATTGAAATGAGTGATTTTACATAATGGTAAACGAGTTGGGTGCCCAAATTATATTTTTGTAAACCGAAATGCGCGAGGTTACTTTTGTTCAAATATTTGAAGGAACCATACGAGTAACTTAGTCCTAGTTTATTAATTTTTTTTTTTTTCCTTTTTAGATGTTAAGGAACCAAGTTGGAAGATTTTGTTGTTTAAGGGTTCTGATTTTATTGAGATTTGTTTGTTCATTTGATCAAATATCGAGAAAGGTAATCCTACCCTGCAATATTCAATTGATTTTTGGTCAAGTTATTGTGAGCCCTGAAAAGAAGTATGGATACAATTATATTTGAATTTGATTAGAGATTTTATTAAGAGTTAATTACAAATAATCATTCAAATTATATTTAATTTTACACTTAACAATCTAAATATTTTTCGATTGTAATTAATCATCCCATTTTTACATAAATTGCAAATAATCATCTAAAACTATTAGAACATCATTTTCCGGCGAAATTAAATAATGTGCGAGGCACACCCTCCTCTTATGAGGGTAAATTTGTCATTTTAGATTTATTTAAAGAAAAATAAATAAGATTTCTACTTTTTAAACCCTAATAAAGATTAAAAAAGTTGAGTTTTTAAGTAATGATGACTTTCTAAGCTATATAATAAAATTTTATTTGGAAACGGAAAATGAAGAGATTTCAGAAGATGAAGAAAATTCATATTTAAAAAAATCCAACAACATATTCTTTTGAAGATAAAAATGGATTCGTTAATGGGTTTTGAAACTAAACACTACTCTTTTATAGGTCCAAGATTTCTCAAAGTGTGTTATGTAAGAAGAATAAGAATTTATGTTGCTAGAAAAAGACTCTTTTATCCTCAATTTTTTTTTCTGTAAAGTAGGGTTTTTAGATATAGCTTGTGAAATTAAAAAATCTCACCCATCAATGACAATCTCTAATTTTCAAACTAAATTAGGGATTATCAATTAAAATTAGCGATTTTGAAATAAAATCTTCTTCCAATATTTAAATCAATCCAAGAAGTGTTTTTTTTCGTTGTTTACCAACAAAAAAAAACAAAGCTCATTAATAATTATATCTTCTTATTGTTCAATTTGTCTATACTCAACAAAATTAAGGTTTAGGATTTAAAAGTAGGAATTTTATTTATTTTTTTCTAAAATAAAATTTAAAATAACAGAAATATCCTTATAAGTAGAAGGTGTGCTTCGTACATGATTCGATTTTGCCGGAAAATGATGTTCTACTGGTCTTAGATGATTATTTACATCTCGCACAAAAATGGAATAATTAGTTGCAACCGAAAAAAAATTTAAATAGTTAAGTGCAAAAACAACGAATATAATTTGAATGGTTATTTATAATTAATCATTTCATTAATTAAAATCAATATAACCCGACTCAATATTTTATGGTAAACATACATTTCATTCAACATTTCCGATCTCCCAACTCAGATTTTGGGTCAAATTGCAAGTCAAACTGACTTGCTAAATCTGTGCAGAGAGCATCAAGGGTTCTAAAACATACATCTAGCAACAAAGGCCAGCGCAAAACAAAATCTTCATCATTTTCGCACAGTAAGTGACATACCAGTTCATATCGATTCACTCAGTAGCACAATCAGCTCATTCTTTTTCAGCTTAGAGAATCCTTTCATGCCACGCGACTTAGCAAGGGCTCTCAATTCAGTCACCTTCATTCCATGCAAATCACTTGCTTCAGCCAGATTATGTTCCTCCTTCACAACGTCATCATGCTCAGCTTCACCTGTTTCATCTGCCAATATGTCATCAAAATCGTTTCCTTCTGCTATCAGGGGTTCCACATCAGAGTCCGAATCATATTCTATATCCTGAATCTCCTCACCCTCTGGTTCTAAGTTAATCCACTTTCTTGCATTATTTGAAATGTCCTCTGAGATAGAACCAACAGGGTCCACAGAATACACGGGCTGGAATTTGATTTCAGGAACTGGAGATCTTCTACGGAAGTCTGATTTTGGCCTGCTAAGATGTGGTTTCGAGCTTTCTTCTGGGCTTTCTTGCATCTCATTCTTCATGCTACTAGAGTTGTCTGAGATGCTTGTGCTTCTATCTTCAGTAGATGGGCTAACAACCTTTTCATTCTGATCAAAGATGAAGTCCCTGTCGTTGGTATTGATGCTTATTTGCTTCCCTTGCTGAACTGAATGTTTCCTCAAAAGCTTAAGAAGAGAATCCACAGTGTCACTCTCTTTGCTTTTTCCTTGAGGCTCTTCCATTTTCCTTCCTTCTCTTGTTGCTGCTCTTTCACGAAGTTGCACCTGCACCTTGCGGAATAATTCAACAATCTCCTTTTCTCTAGGACCTGGAGTTGCAGTTGCTTGAAATTTTTGGTTCCCAGAAAAGGAAAGCACTGGTCCATTTCTAGAAGAGAGAGTTTCAGAGTCTTCAAGATCTTCATATTCTTCTCTTACTTCATTTTGCCTATTCCTATGGCGAGAGAATACATGCTTGTTTTGCCTTGAGAAATCTGGGTTTCTCCTATAGTTGCTAGAATTTGCATTACAAACAGTAGATGTGTACGTAGAAGCAATTTTCAAAGATAAAAACTTCAAATCAGAAATAAGTTTGTAGTCACCACAAGAGGAGTTGGGTGATATGCTTAGTGCTCTTCCAGAAACTCCTGAGCAGGGAGGACGTCTACCATCAGGTGGCCCACAACCTGCAATTCATCCAGAAGTATGTCAAAACGTTGTTATTTGTAGTTAGAAAATGCTGACATACTACGACAGAGTTTTCCAGAACGCCACTTGATATGTTGATCCTGGAATGAATCTTGATACTGTAAGATGGACATAATACATGGTATTCTGCTAACTCGAGACAATATAAGTAGTTTCTCAACATCACAACATATTAGGAGCCAGTAGCAACAAGAGTCAAGATTACAATGCAAATGCACAAGAACAATTCAAGTATTTTAACATTTCTAGAATGAGCCAGTAGCTCTCACTGTCTCACAGTGCCTCATTACCTAATTTCCAGATCCTCACTCAAAACATCATCAAATCAAAACAGGGCAAATACAAAATTATCCTTGGGCACCTCCGACTAAGAAGATGAAGGGCCAGAAAAAAGACAATTTAAGTGTTTTACCTTTAAACAAGGAATTCAATAACCCAACGACCTCACAGAGAGAGAACCTTTCAGAATAACCAAAAGAAAAGCTCTAATTACCATCCTATTGCTCTTGAAAAATAGAACATTAGCAGCATGAAGGGTTACTCAGTCAATCATTTTGTAGCATCTAACATCTATATCTGTAATAATTTATAAACAGTGCAGCATCTCGCCTGTAGTTCCACCTTTTCATATATGTAATTAATTAGGCGTGCAAATAACTGAAAAAAAATATCAACATATAAAGTAGACATAGAATGGGACAAATACAAATTCGATAAAGCACGACCATTACCCAACAAAAAAACAGATCTTCAATAAGAACCTTTTCCAACATTTCTATAGTTTAAATGGCAACCGAAGTACAACATCCAAACAAAATAACCTCAGAGTGTTATCAACCGACAGATAATCTTTAAATTCCAATATTAGGGCTTAATTCCCTCATAAAACTCCCATCAACGATAAAGAAACTACTCAACAGATCAAAAGATGATTCCTCATAAATCTCTCAACATCGAACGATAAAGAAATTACGTATAATAAGCATTTCATCAAACAGATGGCACGCGTCACCAAAAATATGCCATAAAGCACAAATTTATCCACAAGTAAAAACAAAAATCAAGCAAAAAGATAATCCATGTCCAAATGATGGAATCAAAAAAACGAAAACTTGAAAAAAGAGACACTAAATCCACGAGTCAGCTCAGTGAAAGAATGCTTCCAACGTTCTACGTTAACACATGGCATATGTATACATTTAGCATTTATACGTATGAACTACTCTTTTCTTACCAGGAATGCTTTTGGAGATGAAATGAATTGAGCGCGACATGCTTCAACTCGGCGTAGCAAGCTCCAGGCCTTCAATGGAGTTCTTCTAAGCGAAAATTAACAGTAAAAGTGGGGGTTTTCGTAGATTATGTATGCGCCGGCAAAAGGTGAAACGAAGGATATTTGGGCCTACTGGTGGGTTAGATTGGGTCCATTTATCCATACTAAAAGGCCCAAGCCCATACTCATTTACCAATTTGTTTGGGTTAAAAACAAGCCATTACTCCTTTTTCTTTTTTTTTTTTTGGGAAATAGTTATATTTTATTTTAAATATATAATTTTATTTTTCAATCAACTGATTTGAGAAATTATAATTCATAAACGGTAAACCTGCAGTTCCCATATATGTCCCTTGAAAGGGCTCGAAGCAGTACGTTTGTTTTTACTGATTTAATGTAGGGTGATGCTATTAAAAATATACTAAATTGATTTTTTTTTGTACATAAGGATAAAATAGGTTTTTTTTTTTTGTAACATTGTGTGTAGTTCATTTATCAACAAAACTGTAAATAAGATGATTTTATGGATTGTTACTGTGAAACGGTTTTACTGGACACTCATTCTTCATTTATTGTTGGCCATTTTATGAAACATTTTTATTTAGTACATACATCGTATCATGGTTTTGGATTTTTTGATAATAAAAAGGAATTAGTTTATTGTAATGATATACTAAATCATGTCACTTTAATTAAAAAAAAAAAAAACCTTTTCATGTTTATATTTTACATGAATTTTGAAGTGGTCGTCCTTAATTAGAATTTTGAATCTTTTTGTACATAGTGATGCTATTATCCAACAAAAACAGACTTTCAAATGGTCTTTAAATTCCATTGTTAGGGTTTATTTCCCTCATAAAACTCCCATCAAACAGATGATTCCTCATAAATCTCTCAAAAATATTGAACGATAAATAAATTACATACAGTAAGCATTTCATCAAACAGAAGGCACACGTAACCAAAAAAACGAGTACAAAACACAAATTCATCCACAAGTATGAACAAAATCAAGCAAAAAAGATAAACCCTTTCCAAATGAATGAAACCTTGAAAATAGAAATACTAGAACCACAAGTCGGCTTAGTGCAAGAATGCTTCCAATGTTCTATGTTACCACATAGCATATGTATACATTTAACATTTATACGTAGATATAACTCATGTATACAACTCATTTTCTACCAGGAATGCTTTTGGAAATTAAATGAATTGAGCTCTGAGGCCTTCAACGGAGGTTCTAAGCGAAAATTAACAGCAACAATGAATATTTGTTCTCCCTAAAAGAGATAATTAATTATCTTCAATAAATACAAAAAATTAAATTCACATAGAGACATACAAAGAAAAGTATACCATAAAGAGAATGTAATCAGGATCTAAAGCATTGAGATAAACGACATGAGCAAAGAATGAGTGTTGAGTTTGCCAGATATGATGAGCAGTGGTAGTAGACTACTAGCGTTACTCTCAAAATCCGAAAAACTTGAATCAATCAATCTACCTTGTTTCAAGCAGAGCATATTATCCATCATTTCGTACTAAACATCTACAAAGATACTTTCATGCGCGATTATGTATGTTCTCTATGTTTTAAAACTATTCGCCATTTCTTCAATATCCAGTTCCACTTCCAGGATAGCTGAGTCTTTACTTTCACTAAGCAAGCTGAAAATTAAACAAGGCAGCATTCAAAATGAAATAGAATTTAATTTGAGTAGCAAGTAAACATTGATAGAACAGGAAAATATACCTGTTTCTTACAGGTTCATGATCTACAGGGCTTCGTAGACAGTAAATGGGGCGCCCCGATATGTCTTTCATCATAACTGGACCAAATGTTCTGCTATCATAAGCATCCTGTTGTTATACACAAACAATAGAACATTAGCTGATTATTTATTCTATGCTAAATATAGAAGAAGCATATGTATATATGTACCTGGGGATTCATTTTTCTATTGTCGACTAATACCCAGCAGTGACCCTCTGGAAGGATAAAAGGGTCGTCGTATCTGTTAGTAGATAGCATCTCGTGTCCTGCAACAGCAGCCAACCTTCTCACAAGAAATTTCTCTTTACAGTTAGGGTCGGTCACTAACACCACATCTCCAACGCGAATTCTCCTGCCATTTAATCACCCCATTCATTATATGAACTGAACTGGATTAATTTCTTACGCATACAATCTCAGTCACCTACTTAGTATCTGGAACTGGAAATCTGCGAACAAGAAGAGTTCCTCCTCCCTTGACCCCAAATATCGAGCGCATCCCTTCTCCTCCGTTGTCCCAATGCATTATTGTTAACCTTCCATATAGAAAATTACTCTTTATCACCTCAAATAGTTGATTTTCCCCTATTTTACCTTTTAAAAAGACCTGCAATCACATACAACAACATTCTCTTATTATATACAATATTCAAACAAAATTCCCATACATCCACTACAGTATGCCCATGATGATTCACATAGACAATAAATAGTATAAGAAGTATAAGAAGTAAGCCCTCTAAACAAAATATAATAGAAATAACCCCCAAAGCCACAGTTGTGAAAAACCATCAAAAGAATTAAAAGAAAAAGACCTTTAAGTACCAGACCTACTAATCCCAAAGAGATACACAAACAGCATCCATGTGATGTTCATTATTGAAAATTTGCTACATAAAGATTCAATAGTTTAGCTAAAGTTGCATCATTCCTAGTACATTAACACACACTTGGAGACAACACCTATATGGCTTTTCACAGTAAAGAATCTTTAAACATTACACCTACATAACCTAATTAATTAATCCCTTTTATTCACATCCAAAAGAAATTCATTAGAGGCAAGATGTAAAGAACAATATATATTTCTTGTCATATTTTTAAACAATCCCCATAGTTTACTGGAACATTGAACTGACAAACACACACCATAAACTATATACAAAACCAAAGTAGAACTGAGTAGCACTAAAAGCAAGAACATAATAACTACCAGAAAATATGAGAAACCTAACATCAAAAAGAGCCATCAAGAAAAGCAGTAGTTGAATATAACTACACTAACAATCATCTAATGTTTTCTTTCGCAATCAAGAATCAAAAACAAATCAAAAATCTAGCTCTCCTCATACCAAATCTTGAACCTAAATAGTTGAGAGGATGAAAACGATAGAGATACTATAGAAATACTCAAATATTTAAGCTAATCTCGCAAGAAAAACACCAAAAAAATCAGAATGAACGCTCAAAATGGCAAAAAACGAAAATACCCATAAAAAACGCAACGCCCACATTAGAAATCAAGAAATATCTTCACAGACAAAAGGTTAATAATCCGAAAAAGGAGTTACCATTCGAGCGTAGCAGACAGAATAGTCGAGTTTGGCAGTAAGATAGCGGAACCATGTTGAAATCGCTACCATTTCGAAGCTCTAGCCTGCAATCAATCCAACTTTTCCTTTCTTTCTCTCTGAATTCTGATATGATTCTAAATTTTTTGTACCCTTTTCTGTATATAGATAGATTATTTAGTGTTGTTGGGTTTGCAAACCGTTTTTCAAGGGAAAAAAATAAAAATGAAAAAGGTTTGCAAATGGTTAATGTAACTAATTAATCTGCCACGTGGACTAGAGGACCTTCATCACGCCATACTTTATTTAATTTGTGGGAAAAATGCCCACAATACTCATTTTCCTATAATTATAAATCACAATACCCATTGATATAGGCTATTACACTAATCTAACAAAAAATATAAGATTGTGTATAAAAATGCCAATTTTTCAAATTGCATTATTGACTTTGCATTGACTTGGGCCCCACAAGCATTTAATGGCACAAAATTTGGTGGTATGTTATTTAGATGCGGGCCCCACTTCTCTTGAATTGCACAATATTTGACCTAATTGAACATGGTAATTATTTGCACATAATTACCGCCGCTTTTCGTGACCAGCCTTGCTTCTTCTCCATCTTCAACAATACCCTATTTTCGTGAAAAATTTCTGCAACTTCGTAACATATTCTCCATCTTCCTTGCTGCCATTTTCGTGAACAATATTTGAAGGAAAAAAGGCTCTCTGTTGCACAGCGTTCGTCGGAAGAAATTGGCCGGCGGCGGCGGCGATTCGGTTGCAGATTGGCGGTGAAAGGGCGGTAGATCTTCGTGAGCAATTTTCGTGTAGGATCTATGGCTGAACAGGTAAGTTTTACTCAGTTTTTTGTTGAGTTTAGTAATGATATTCATGATAAATTTCAACTTAAATTGTTTATTGATAGTATATGTTTATTTTCGTGAGCAATCATTTTATTTTGCCTAATTTTGT
This sequence comes from Scutellaria barbata, assembly GCA_028654395.1. Classification (NCBI taxonomy): domain Eukaryota; kingdom Viridiplantae; phylum Streptophyta; class Magnoliopsida; order Lamiales; family Lamiaceae; genus Scutellaria; species Scutellaria barbata. The sequence continues at coordinate 22,428,842 of CM053649.1, forward strand.
TGATGAATTTAATTTGGAATTGATAGTATATGTTTATTGTTGGACTTGGAATTTTATTATGCAGTAGGTAATATGTTTAGTGTAGGTAATATGATTTTATGCACTTGGAATTTTATTATGCAGTAGGTAATATGCATTGAAACGAATAGTATGCACGAAAATTAGGCCCGAAAAATGGTAATATGTCTAGTGTTGGACTTCACGAAAATTTTATCTTCTTCACGAAAATTTTTCATTATTCACGAAAATTCTTCTTCACGAAAAATATAGAATTTTCGTGAATAATGAAAAATTTTCGTGAAGGTTAAAGCATTGTTGTGAATGATTAAAAAGAATTTTTCGTGCAAGAAAAAATTAGGAATTTAAGTTCACGAAAATTATAGAATTTTCGTGAGAGGAAAAGAATTTTCGTGAAAGTTAAAATATTTTCGTGAATGGTTAAAAAGTATTTTTCGTGCATGACAAAATTAGAAATTTGAATTCCCCACTCCCAAAAATTAGGAAAGCTTCGTACACGCAAAATAATCATAATCAACCCATCAATAATAATAATAATAATATCAATAGTAGTAATAACAATAATAATAATAATAATAATAATAATAATAATTTCAATAATAATAATAATAGTAATAATAATAGTAATATCAATAATAATAATAATAATAATAATAGTAATAATCATAATCATAATAATATTTATAATAATCACAAATCATATCGATAATTATAATTATAATGATAATAATAATAATATCAATAATAATAATAATAATATTAAGAATAATAATAAAAATAATAATATCAACAGTAATAATAATATGAATACTAATAATAATATGAAGAGTAATAATAATAATAATATCAATAATAATATTAATAATAATAATAAAATCAACAATAACAATAATAATAATAATATCAACAATAATAAAATTTTTAATAATAATAATATCAATAATAATATCAATAATAATAATAATAATAATAATATCAATACTAATAATAATAATGATAATAATAATAATAATAAGAATAACACTTATAATAATAATAATAATAATAATAATACCAATACTAACACAAATAATAATAATAATAATAATAATAATAATCATCATACTAATAATAATAATAATAATCAATTCGAAGATAATTACAATAATAATACTAATCATTGGCGAATCATATCAATATAATTATAATTATAATTATAATTATAATTATAATGATATGATAATAATAATAATATCATTATGAATAATAATAATAATAATAATAATATCAATACTAATAATAATAATAATATCAATAATACTAATAATTTCAATAATAATAATAATAATAATAGTAATATCAAAATAATAATAGTAGTAGTAGTAGTAATAATAATAATATTAGTAATAATCATAATCATAATAATATTTATAATAATCACAATAATAATCATAATAATCATATCGATAATAATAATTATAATTATAATTATAATGATAATAATAATAATATCAATAATAATAATAATAATATTAAGAATAATAATAAAAATAATAAAATCAACAGTAATAATAATATGAATACTAATAATAATATGGACGAGTAATAATAATAATAATAATATCAATAATAATAATAATAATAATAATACCACTCCTAATAATAATAAAATCAACAATAATAATAATAATAATATCAATAATAATAATAATAATATCAACAATAATAAAAATTTTAATAATAATAATATTAAGAATAATAATAATATCAATACTAACACAAATAATAATAATGATAATAATAATAATGATAATAATAATAACACTTATAATAATAATAATACCAATACTAACACGAATAATAATAATAATAATCATAATAATAATAATCATCATCATACTAATAATAATAATAATAATAATAATAATAATCAATTCGAAGATAATTATAATAATAATACTAATCATTGGTTAATCATATCAATATAATTATAATTATAATTATAATTATAATTATAATTATAATTATAATTATAATTGTACTTATATTTATAATTATAATTATAATTATAATTATAATTATAATGATATGATAATAATAATAATATCATTATCAATAATAATAATAATAATATCAACAATGATAAAAATAATAATAATAATAATAATAATAATAATAATAATATCAGTACTAATAATAATAATGATAATAATAATAATCATAATAATAATATTAATAATAATAATAATAATAATATCAATAATACTAATAATTTCAATAATAATAATAATAGTAATATCAACAATAATAAAAAAAAATATCAATAATAATAATAATAATATCAATAATAATAATAATAATACAAGAATGATAATAATAGTAATCATAATAATATTAATAATAATAATATCAATAATACTAATAATTTCAATTATATTTATCAATGAAACGGTAAAAATTGAAAATAAAGAATAATTTCATATACTAAACTTCACCTTCCATACAATAATGTCAATTCTCGAAAATTTCGGAAGAATTGCGTATGTAGGATTGGAGAAATTTACATAACACTATAAATCAATTAATTGAAGTACATTGCATATTTCAGTGGGCTTGGGTGCGCGAGGGTTGTCTGCGACGTCCTGCGTACATTAATGGATATTGCCGGCTTAGTATACTTGAGGATCTCAGGACGGAGCTGGCTTCTATAGGTAGGGATTGCTTGCGTCATTTCAGTACGACGTCATTCGGCCACTTCTTGTGGTGGCCGGCTGAAGCAGAGTGGTGCAAGATTTTACTACACTTCCTCGTCTCTCGGGAGGTGCGCCATAGGACCCATCCCAATGAGCTCGAGAGATGGTTCTGCATTGGCTACCGAGCCTGCAGATTCTCACATCAAGAGTTCGCTCTTCTCACAGGTTTACGCTTTGGAGATTCGGACTTCAACCCCTCCGGCGTGCATGTTCCAGCCGACGATGGCATATACTTCCGAGTGGTCGATGGCTCTATTAAGGTGAAGCTTTCAGATCTCCACCAGCGATTCGTTCGTGGAGAGTTTCGCCAGTCTCAGGAGGATGCTGTGAAGGTTGTCAAAATTCTCATTTTGTACTGCATTGTTCTTGGGGTGGATTTCGGGAAGACCCACATCGATATGTGGGTTTGGGATTTAGTCGATCAGGAGGAGCGCTGGGAGAGCTTCCCATGGGGGAAGTTCTCCTATCTTACACTTTTACGCCACATGGAGCGGCTCCCATCCGATATTCCACGACTCTAGTCAGGGCAGACCTTCACCTACCACTTTTATGGCTTCTCCGTCGCTCTGTTGGTGAGTTCTCCAAACACTCGTGTATATCCTACGTCTGCCGACTTGTGTAAAATTGTTATCGGCCTACTAAATTGATTCCTTCTTCTCTTGTGCAGATTTGGGCTTACGAGGCCATTCCTCTGACGAGTACGTTTGCAGCCCGACGGCTTGACACACCACGTACTATCCCACGATGTCTGAAGTGGTGTTTCACGAAGTCCACTATTGATGTTACTCAGAGGACATTAGGTGCTGATGTAGCTTTCTAGTCAATGATTCGTTAAACTTTCAATACCTGTGTCAAATTATTGAACCGAAAGTTCCCTACTAACCCTATCAACTTGTTTTTTGATGTACAGCTTGATGTCTTCGAGACCCTCGTTCCTACTGTTGAGGAGGAGTCCCAGCCGTTTTGGCAGTTCATTGATATGGACTTGACGACCGGGGTCCAGCCTCTAGAGAGCAAACGTGGTCGTCGACCCGCAGGGCACTTGTATCCAGCTTCACGCGGGGCATCCGCACGTGATTCGAGACCAGCGGAGGGGGATGCTGTACCAGCCCCTCTTCCGGGCCGACGGGCTACTCGAGCGACTGCTCCTCCAGTTTCTGACGCACCTCCATCCGCAGTCTCTCCCGCTCGTGGTGATATGGGTTACTCTTCTCCGCCACACCCAGATACAGAGTTGTCTGACTCGCCTATTGCTGCTAGTCCGATCAGGCACCGGGCACCTAGACGGTGGCCTCGTGTGGTGTCTTCTTCATCACCGGACACAGTTTCCCAGGCTGGTGATGTTCCTGGGGGCACCTCTGGATACGACGAGTTGTTCTCCAGATTCACCCATGCTATGGACGATCGGTTTGCTCAGATGGACCGACGCTTCGACGATCGGTTTGCTCAGATGGACCGACGCTTCGACGATCGGTTTGCACACATGCAGTCCAGCATCCTGGCTGATCACGAGCGCCTTATGTAGTCGATTCCTGGCATGATTTACGATCAGCTGCAGTCATTCTTCGGTTCTTCGGCTGACTTCGCTCGCAGATATGGGTCCGACCATCCATCCAGTTTCCCTACTCACGGATACGAAGGGCCATCTACATCGACGCAGTACAATCCTGATGCCGATCAGACCGATCGTACATATACGAGCCCACATGTCGATCCATGCCACACACATTGGGAGAGTTGGCCACAAGTATCGGAGCAGCAGACCACTGATACATATACCCCGGCTATTGACCCAGCATCGGCCGTCGTTCTTTATCAGCCACTGCATTTCAGTCATGTCGATAGTCATTCTACGCCACCTGTTGGGGAGAAGGTTGATCACATGCCGGGCTTGGATGCAGAGTTTGTCGCTCCGGGTATTCCGGATAGGAGTGCCGGGTTACGGGAGATGCGTTTGCCCAGGAAGTCTCGATACTTACGAAGTCCTTTCACCGCATGGATGAAAAAGCGGTCTGACCATTCCATGACGGATTTCTTGCTATGGACCGAGCTTGGGGACGCAGCTGATCAGTAAGAATGTTTACTTTCATTTTTTCCCAAAGCATTTCACTTTTCTTTGTGTATAGAACTAAAATGCCGTCTTCTATTGTTTTGCAGGCGCAACGTGGGCATCGGATATCCCGTTGGACCATCATGGTTCACAGATATTATGGATCCAAACGGCGAACTGGATATCTCGGTACAGATCAGTCAGGATTGTTTAGTATTATACTGATATGATTACAAATTTATTTGGGTATCATATTCATGTTATCTGTTTCATCCATTCAGGTCATTGATTCATATCTCGCTATACTTCAGAGCCAGCCCAAGGCCTTTGATGTTGATGTAGATGAATCTCTCAAGGGGTTGTGTCGGATTATAGATTGTTCCTTCAATGTAAGTACCGTATTCTCTTATATATTAGTTTGGAATGATTGCTCGATAAATGATTCACATGTGTTTGTTGTGTTTTTGTAGGAAACATGCAAGGAAATCTGGAATAAGATACATGCAAATGATGATCCCCGAATGCGTTACGTAGAAGAGGTGCAGGAGGAATTTGCATCTGAAGACCTGTATCGTCTCGTTCCTTGGATTTGTGGTGAGAAGCCGAGGTGGAAACATATCAAACCTTGGTGGAACAGGACGAACAAGGTACGTTATTCTAGGTCTTTTGATAACTCGACATTTTCTCGACTGATATTGACATTTGATAAATCTGTTATTGTTTTTCGAATGTAGATATTTATGGTGCTCAATTTGGACGGGCATTGGGTGGCGGCGGAGGTGGATCTTCGTACATATACATTGGTTTTGTTCGACAGTCTGCGTCATCATTGGGACGCTGATGTGGTGGCACTACGACTCCGACATACTCTCCCTATTCGTCGCATGTTGCCGAGATTGTTGAACCATTGTGGATATTATGGTAAGCTAGGATTTCACTCCTACTGTCCAGCGATGCTTGGTTGCTGCAGTGCCGAGTCCAGATTTTGCTACAAGCAGGATGACCCTACGAGCTGTGGCATATGGGCATTGAAGGCGATAGAGAGTTGTGTTAGTGGCATGTTTCCGAGACCAGATATAGTGAAAGGAGTCTGGCAGATTAGGCGTGATGTAGCTTTGGCATTGTATAAGTTCTCGGCAGACGCTGATACATGTGAGCCTATAGACTAGATCGGTTAGGCCGATTTTGCACATTATTTTTCCGATTAGTGAACATTTCCAATACCATTTTTTAATATTGACAATGTGATTCTCCAGTTTTCAAAATTTGTTTCACCAATATATTTTTCTTCACATAATTGCCCAACTACGAATTTATAATATAAGTTACGTAACACAAACTAAAACATAATACGGCTCAGATGTAAGACACGAAAGAGCAACTACATACACCCGGATCGCCCAGATGTTTGGGCCAAATAAATCGGACATTTTCTTCGTGTATGTGATTCCGATTGACAAACTGAACACTTTTTTTTCTTTCTTCGTATTCCTTCATCGTTTCTGGATTGGACGTCTTCATTCCCAACTTCCTCGGCCCGATAGTCATACTGGTCCGGAATGCGCTCGGTGCATCTGGCTCTATTATGGTCACCTCGGCCGCAGCGGCTGCACCTTCCAGAACGGCCCGAAGGAATTCGTTTTCCCTTGGGTCGTCCCGCTTGTTTCACCCTGTCAGGTGCTCGACATAATTGACTTTCGATGTCATCCGACGCCACCCAAGTTTCTGGATCAGGAACGGGGTTCACCGTACCACTCCACATCCCCCTCCACCAGTTGGTTGTGTAGTATGGTGCTACGTATGATGAAAATGATTCTTTTGCAAAACTATAACAAATAACAATAGTTAGGTCAAACATGTTGATTTATGTTTCGAAGTAAGAAGCGAATTGATAACATGTTGTATAAATACCTTATTGCTGCACATGCGTGCGAACACGGGATCAGGTCCAGTTGAAAAATGGAACAGGTGCATTCGAACTGGTTTAGCTCCACAATAAAAATTTTACTACCATCAGTTACCTTGTACTTGCTTCGTTCGAGTTTTGCAACTTGCATACGCCCACCAAGCTTCACCGACTTGACTAATCTTTCATGTGCTGCGATCGTTAAGGTATTTTCTCTATCTTCGGCAGCAGTCCGCCTCTCGTAGAACCATTTCTCCAAAATGCGTCTAGAACACTCCAAAAAAGAACATATAGGCAGTTTTCTTGCCCATACAAGCCGACTATTCCATGTCTCTTCAGCGTTAGATGTCATGAAATTAAATCTTCTCACAGGACATCTCGCGCGAGCCCATCGTTGTTCTCCAGCCTTTGACAAGGTAGCTATCGCACCTTGTATGCCGGATGCTTGCAACATGGCCATATACCTATAATGACAAGCAGGTTGACAAGTAAATACTATATAGTTTCGAAAAAACAACACACATGTAGAGAGTTTTTGATGTTAGATAAAAGATGTATTTGCAGTGGCATCATAGAAAACGTACCTATCGAACTGTGTGGACTGATAACAATATGCAGCTTTGTGGAAAAGTCCCACCAAGTGTGTTCCGTGTCTCGCCAAGTGTTGTTGTAAATGAAAACAACATAAACCATGGACCGCATCAGGGTACACTTCTTTAATGTCATTGCTGATGCTGGCGTGCTGATCGGACACTATAAGCAATTGGTCTGGGCAGCCATATGCTTCACGGACATGTTTGAAGAACCAGGTCCAAGATTCGTCGTTCTCCACGTTGCCTATGCCAATTGCTAATGGAAAAATTTGGTCGTTTCCATCCTGTGTCACAGCAACAAATCCAACACCTTTATATTGACCTTTCAAATGACACCCATCCACAACTATAACCGGCCTTGCATATCGCTTAAAACCGTGAATAGATGCAGCCATTGCGTAGAAGACAAATTTGAATTTTCCATCTCGATGGGTTTCCAAAGCTGTATATGAACCGGGATTAGAAATTTTCAAGACCTGCATATACAGTGGGATCAGCGCAAATGATTTTTTCGGGTCACCGTATGCAACCCTCATTGCATGTCGTTTTGCCGATAATGCCATCCTATAACTAACTTGTACACCATGTCTCTCCTTCATTTCATGCATTATGGTCCTCGGATCCAGCTTGTAATTTTCTTTTCTAACTGATTCAACGTAGTACTCACCGATCACAGCTGCAGGAAGTCGGCGAGGTTCACTACTACTCAATTCACTCCCACAATTATGTTATAAAACAGCTTTTGAGATTTTCCAAATCCCATATTTCTCGTGTGCGTGCAGGGAGAATGGACAATTATTCTTTATGCATTGTACGTACCATCTCGTCTTGTCAGATTTTGCCACACAGTATTCATACATTGTCGATATGGTAAAATCCAACCGCATTTTGCAACTCTGTTTTGCTACCAAAAGTGGCTCCTTTGTACAGGGTTGAATCTTCGGCCGGCTCGTTCACTAATTCGGGCTGCACATCAGCAGGTACTTCTGGAATAAACCACTCCGGTCTCATAATATATGATTGGAATTCCTCAAACGCCAGTCGTTGCTCTTCATCTAGAGTATCCTCAACTTCTTCGTCTAAATCGAAGTCATCATCAGCCTCTGTCGCATTTGATGATTCATCTTCATCATTGCCCGAACCTGAAACATGATATACAAGAAAACATACATTACAACTGCAAAATGTTATATCATACTTCAAAATATATAAAAAAATTTACCACTGCCATCGTCAACTAATTGTTGTGGTACTCTTTCTAGTTCAGTTGCCTTTGAGATTTCTTCACCCTCTGTAAACTCGTGATGTCCATAAACATTCGGAGAACTGTTCAAATCGATGTAGTCGACACCCCAATCAGAAGCAAAGTTCGTCCGACCACTTGAAGAAGGCCAAGATGCCCACTGATCCACACTTGAGGTCCCAGCCTGGTTAGCTTCGTCTGCATTAGGAATTCCCCATTTCGAATAAAATGTTTCGTCTGATTGTAGTCCAAGGGGAACATTTGAAAAATCCCAATCTTGTTGGGGAATGTCAAATGCCGGATATGAGTCTGTTCTCGTTCCTACTCTTCCCGATGAACCCCCTACAGAGTTGGGGTTCTGAGATTCAGTACTTTTAAGGGAAACAAAAACGATAAGACACTCCACACTCATAGACAATACTCGGTCCAGATCCGAATCATTCTTAATTTTTTCCTTTTTCACGAATCCATTTATCTCCACCAGTGAATGAATCACATATCTATAATAATTCATGTCAGCATACACGAGTCCATGAATAGACTCTAATAGATCAGCAAATGTAAGTCTTTTAAGGTGAAACAGCTCTTGGGAACCGTTTTTGTACTCCAAACCTTCCCAATATCCCCCGAACCAAACAACGACACCAATCAAACTCATTTTTTCCTATACATGAACAAAAAAACAAAAACAACACACATCAGAGAGTAATCATGTGTATATTGTGACAAACTGCCAAAGTGGAGCGAAATAATTCTCGGGAAAATTACACACAATTACAATAGACTAATACACTCATATTTAACTTTAAATTTTTAATATTTTCATAATAGTTTTATATTAAAGATTTAATACTACAATGATAAAACAAAAACATTGAATATTTGAATAACATAAATATAGGTGACAACAAATATAATTTACTCATTACAGTTATCTAGCAAAACTCACATCAATATTCTATTATTATAAATTTGATATCTAAAATATTCAGGATAATTACAAATTTATAAGTACGAACATACAACAATTATATAAGATTAAAAATAATTTATATAATATAAATATAAAAAAATTACAACCCATCAATTATTTTAATTCAACTATACCTTAATATTAAAAATTATCATATATTCGAATTTTAGTGACACATGATCTTTTAGAATTTTCGTGGATAATAATTTCTTCAAATTTTCGTGTACAATTTATGTCTCGATTTTTCGTGAATTATGTTTTTTAGAATTTTCGTGGACAATAATTTCTTCTCATTTTCGTGTACACATATTTTTTCGAATTTTCGTGACTTATGTTTTTCAGAATTTTCGTGGAAAAATATATTATTTTCGTGAAGGACCATTTGAATTATTTTCGTGGAAAATATTTTCGTGACTAATAAAAAATTATTATTTTCGTGAATTTTTTTTTTCCCGAAAATAATAATTTTCGTGATTAAAATATGATTTTCGTAATAATTTTCGTGAATAAAAATACAATTTTCGTGGTTTCAAATATAATTTTCGTGATTAAAATAATAATTTTCGTAATAATTTTCGTGATTAAAATATAATTTTCGTGGTTCCAAATATAATTTTCGTGAATAAAATAATAATTTTCGTGTAGAAAAAATTAATTTTCGTGATAAAAATATAATTTTCGTGATAATAATTTTATTTATTTACGGGCATAATATTTTCGTGGCTGAAATAAAAATTAGTTTCGTGGATAATTTTAGCAGTTTTTGTATATGCTAATTTTAACTATCATCGTGTACGCAAATAAAACATATCGAACAATTCACCATAAACGCAAAAAATAATATTACATAGCATTAAATTAAATAAATATCACAACTACAAAATTCAAGTAAACACGAAAATTGTGTACGGTTTAATATAATATTACATGAGAATATTTACATGCCCGTAACATACCTTTAAAATTCTTGAACCCAAAAAATTCTTCGGCGCTTCCAAGTTCTAATCGACAACCAAAACTATACAAATTGCTTATTTGAGTTCGAATGCTATTTCGATTTCCAAGTTGTATGCTTACATAGAATTGTAATACAATCGACATAAATTTTCGTCACAGTAATAACAGTAAATGTTGCACGCATATTTTGTCTATTTTGCTATTATTGGGGGAGGGGCATAACTGATTCACTTAAAGGGCTTGACACTTGGTGGGAGGGGGTGAAATTTCAATTGCATGCTAATTGGTGCACTATGTATATTGGAGGCGGCTGGAAGACATCATAATTGCAATGACAATTGTTTGTGCACATCACTTCTGTGGGGCCCGTGCCTGTAGAAGTCAATTTGACTTGGACTAAAAAATGGGCATTTTGTTACAAAATGTTATATTTTTGGGTATAATGGGTCCATACCTATATTCATGGGTAAAATTGTTTATAATTATAGGAAAATGGGTATTGTGGGCATTTTTCCCTTTAATTTGTGTGCAATTATCTCCAAAAACAAATTTAATTGCTATAATTATCTAAATCTTTTACATTTGTCAAAAAGTTACATATAATCCTTGAAACTATGTAAATAACGTTGCTTTACCTTATCAATTCTCCTACGTTCCAAAATTAACTAACGAAATCATTCGAAAGGTTAAAATGAAAGTATAAAAATGAATTTAAAACTGAGAAGCATAATTATAATTATCGAGATTTATTTTTATTTTTTAAAATAACTTTAATTTTTTTGAATAAGGGAATTTTTTAAAATATTTTATTCTTTTAATTTATTATTTTGAATAAAACTGAATTTTTTCTTAGAAATGTTTTGTAGACTCTAGTTTTAATATTTGAATAAATTAGATCTTTTTATTTTTTGTTTGAACTTTGATTTGAATATGTTGAATAATATATATATATAGTTGTGAAGAGAATGAGATTAGACACACAATTTGTACTTAACAAGTGACATTTTAAATAAGAATTATATTTTGACATTTTTATTAAGATAATACGCGCTAAAAATAAAAAATTAAATATGCTTGTAATGGTTGAAAAACAAAAAAAATTAAAATTTGAACTTAAGAATTCTGAAATACAAAAATAATTCAACCTCTTGATTAAGTAGAAAAAGCACGATTTTTATAAACATAACGATTTCATGGATAAACGCGAATATCATATGATGGAAAGTTTTAAATGAATTTGAGATGCATTTGCAATGGAAAAAAATCTCATTAGAATATGAGTAATACCCGTATTCATACTCTCAGTTACCCACTACCCATATCTGGTTATATATTTTATGATTAATATTTTAATCAGTAAATTCTTTAGTTGATGTTTGATATGTATATCTTTAAAGTTTTCATTGCATTATTTATTTATTTTATATATTGTTATTGTTTGGTTTCACCCAAATTCAAAATAAGTAGGGGATCCACTTAAAATATCCATTTCAAATACAAACTTAAATTTACATGAAAAAAAATTATATATAGTAATCGGATATTCGATAAGTACGAGTAATATACAGTGGTAATCAGTTCGAGATGAGTAAAAATAATATAAATAAATTTTAAATATGAATGTAACGAGTACGGATATTATACTATATGCAGGGTTAGAGTATGAGTACCTAGATCTCCCTCATGCACAGAAACTTTGGTGATACCATAAGGATTAACATTTGGATTTTGTTTGGACAAATATTTAGATGGAGTTAGTAGCCAATTTGAATTTGAGAAATAAGTAGATTTTGGAAAGGTGGATTTTGATAATTTTTTATTTGTTTTGTTGATTTTATTGGGTAGAATTATAGTTAAGATGTCACAATTATATTGAGAATTGTATTAAACATAAATATTGTTGTATTATTTTATTTCAAAAATATAGATATTATTATTGAAAATTGTAAAAAGTAGAAAAAATAAAAAATAACCAAGCCTCGAAGAAATCTGATTACACTTAGAAGTAACAAGCTTTCACTCTTGAAGGAAGAGGAAAGATTGTTTAGAGAGAATTTATAGCAGTCTAACTACTGTATTTATACTAAGCTAAAGCAAGAAATATTATCCAAAGTTTTTTGCCCATCTATTTGATTTTGTTTGAGTTGTACCAATTTTTCGTCCATTTTTTCAAGTTAATAAGTATTACTTTTACTCTTTTTATTATAAGTTTTTGCTTGTACATATATTTTTTGCATGAAAAGTTGTTGCCTTTAAAACTGTAACCTCGTAACCTTAAAAAAAACGTAAAATAAAAATTTTCCTTTTTTATTTTTAGAATTTAATTTGTACTATAAATGAGTAATTTGTGATTGAATTAAGAGGGTGTTTGGATGAGCTTATTATAAGGTTCTTAAAACATCTTATAAGATGTTAAGAGTTTATAAACTTCTCAAAAATGTGATTATAAGCTCTTGCATCTTATAAAATTTTCAATTTGAGTTTTAAATGAGTTGTTAAAGTATTTGGATAAATAAGATTGTAGAGCTTATAAGATGTTAGTAATGATATTTGAGTAATTTCAATAATCAAATTGGAAGATATTTTTAAAAATAAACTCTTATTTTAGAAATACGTGCAATTACTTTATTTTTTAGAAAAAAACTTGCTCCTGAAATACTTATTTTTAAAACTTAGTCAAATACTTTTGAGGAGTTTATAAGCTTTTAATATCTTATAAGATGTTTCAAGGAGCTTAAGCTTACCCAACACCCTCGGCTCTCAGCTTATTTTTAGAATTTATATAATGTTTAATTTAAGTTAGAAATAAGTTGATGAAGTGTTTGAATAAATAAGATGATGAAACTTATAAAATATTACTAATGATATTAATATAATTTTGATCAAATTTAAAGGTATTTTAAAAAGTAAGATTTATTTTAGAAATAAAAGGGCGACAATAAGCTTTCCTTTATATATGACAATTTGATACATAATCATCGTCTAACATAAACTAGCAGTCCTAGGGCCATTCAAACTCCAGCATTCATTCATCATTGAAATCCCTTTTGTAGAAATCCCACAAAGACATGCAAGATAATTATCTCATTGTCTGAATATTCCATGAATTCATCATAATTGTCCCTCAACACATCTGAGTATAGACTATAGAGGAACCTATGTCGATTACACTCATCTAACTAAATCTTTATTACTTATAAACAAACATTTTTTTATCTAATTTCAGGTAAATCAAATCAGAATATCTTTCGTTAAATGGATAAGACCCCCCTCGTTAACCCTAGCTAGTTTTGTTTGTAAAAGAGAATATATTTGGGAGATTTTATTTAATTTATGAATCTACTAAAAACTTATTAAATTTTGCACTTTATTATGGAAAAACTCGTAGTCACAAATAACACACTAACAAATTAAAATGGGTTTTCAGTATCATTGTCGATGAGATTAATATATACCAACAATTTAGTAGTGAATTATAGTAACTTCTTTCCACAAAATTTTCCAATACATATATAAACTAATAAAGTGGGATGCTTGTTCTTAACTATCTATAAATTAAGGGTAGTGTTTGTGTACACCAAGTGCATAAGTCATAATTTATGTAACTAGGCATACGGGTCGAGTCCGGTTTAATCTGGATCCGCATCCTTTTTTTTATGTTATAACTTTTATGTTGTAATGATATAACCTTTTATATTGTAATAGTATAACCTTTATGTATAGATTTCATAATATTTTTATTGAATAACTTATACTTTTTTCACTATAAAAATTCATGTAATATAGTTGAAACCTTTATGTTGTAATAATATGACCTTTATATTGTAATGATATAACATTTATGTATATATTTCATAATTTTTTCAGTGAATAACTTACATTTTTTTCACTATAAAAATTTAATATAATCGAAACCTTTATATTGTAATGATATAATCTTAATGTTGTAATAGTATACCTTTATGTACAGATTTCATAACTTTTTTAGTGAATAACTTATATTTTTTTCATTACATACACTGTAAAAGGTTATGTGCATATAACTAAAAGGTTATGAGTATAAAATTAAAATGTTAAGTTTGCTAAACTAAAAGATTATGTCAATATAATAACAGAACTAGGGTTAGGGTTTGGGCACTTGAGGCGCGCGTAGAACGCGTGAAATACATTCTCGGGTCAGATCGACCCAGTTGCATGGATTTAGGATCCATGCACTTGGTGTATATAAATAATTGGGTATTTATAAATATTTTCTTTTGTCAAGTTATTCAAAAAAATTTTTTTAATCAAGAGAAATAATTTTTGTTCAATTATATCCTTATAATATTTGTGATATGTTATGATGGTACAGATTATATTAATAATGGTACGAGAATGTATTATGATGATACAAACTAAATTAATAATGGTCCGAATGTGTAATATGATGATGCATATTACATTAATTGTGGTATAAAAGTGTACTTGATGATATGAGCTTCATTAATAATAATATGAAATAAAATATGATGGTACGGGCTAAAATTAGATCAAGTTATAGCTTGAGCCTGACAAGATTCGACTCATTTATACCCCTAGTTAATACTATTATATGATATAAATAAAACTCTTAATAAATAAAAATCTTACCTTCAGTTTCAATAAAGTAATGTAATTATCTTTTATTTGATATAGTCAACACCTTTATTAATATAACTAAAATAGTTCAGTAAAATGGTACAACCAATTTTTAAGTAAAATAAGGTTATATCTTTTAAGTAAATGCAAGAAAATCTTTTATATTATTTGATTAATAAATTTATATAATAGAGTATTCTTACTATATATCTTTATGTAATATATTTATGTAGAAAAAAAATGCCTATAGTTTGATTGGACGATTCCACTGATGTTGAAAATAGCTAATTTATTTATGAAGCTCATTATTTAGATCCATTAAATTCGAATAAGGTTGATGAATCATAGATGTATTTGATAAATTAAACTTAATGCTATTTGATAAAAGAAAAATTCAAACTCAAAATTCGATGAGATGGTAAAAATGTCGGTTGTTTGACGATATAATATGATATAATATCGGGGGCCCCACAAAACAAAAGCCACGCGTATCTATCTGAGTAGTAAATCCACCAGCCGTCGTCTTCTCAATTCTATCAAAACAACAAAACCTTGAAAGCTTCCACACAGTGCAATCCCTTTCATAAAACTACCTTAATTCCATGGAGAAACTGGATTTGTCCAAGCTCAAGCTGGCCTCGTCTTCCCTCGGCGAGCGAATCAAGACCAGCGGCGCTCAGATGGGCCGCACTATCAGCTCTAAAATGAAGGAAATTCTACAAACCCCAACACCCGAATCCAAAATCGTCGACGAGGCCACCGCCGAATCGGTTTCGGAGCCCAATTGGGGCCTCAATCTTCGCATTTGCGCCATGATCAGCCGCGGAGAATACGACGTCGCCGAGATTGTTAGGGCGATCAAGAAGAAGTTGCTTTCCGCCAAAAATCCGGCTACCCAGGGTTTAAGCCTTGAGTTGCTGGAGACGTTGACTTCGAATTGCGATAAGGTGTTCTCTGCGGTGGCGTCGGAGAAGGTTCTGGAGGATATGATGAAGGTGATTGATGATCCGATGGCGGACCACGGGATTAGGGTGAGTGCGATGCAGCTGATCAGGGCATGGGGCGAGTCTGAGGATCTCGATTACTTGCCAGTATTTCGTCAAACATACATGGTCAGCTATCTTTCTGTCTTTCTCACTCTCCATTGTTTTACAGTGCCTTCTCTGATAGAGCTTTAGATTTATAATAATTGTTAATCGGTTTATATCCAAAATGGATGAATTCTATGGTTGGGTTTGTGTTTACCTTTTTTGGATAAATGGCTGGACCAAAATGTAAATTTGGGTATGCAAGAACTGTGTTTTGAACGTTGTTGTTGCTAATTTTTATTCAATCAATACATTTGAAGACCCCTGGTGATTGTGGGAGGAAGCAAATTCTTATTGCTAGTGAGAATTTGCTCGTGCAAAATCGTTCCCTGATAGTTTTACACACACAATACATACATACATACATACTTGTTTTGGCTGTATTATGATTTGTTGGCTAGTAGTGGAATATAACCCAGATAAATGAACAGGCTTCTCTTAGAATAGATGTTTTGTTTGACTCTTCGTTTGCATTAACTGTTTGGCTTGGCTCTTAAACTATTGAAGATATTTAACCTTTGAGCTCCTAAAATACTCTGAGCAAGAGCTGAAATTTGGTCTAGTACTTACATGACTTCCTTTTCCTTGAAACCGTATGCTCATATACAACTAATCAAGAATAAAGACAAATCTGTCATTGATTTGGAATAAGTCAAATCTGGCTCATGTGGCCACAAGCATACATCAATTTCCCCTTCATAAAAGACATTATGTATAATTTATTACTCATGTTTTCTATTAAAGCACAATAAAGCCTAAATGTGAGAAGACTTTTGTGGGTGTTTTTCAGTATAAGGCAAGGAACTAAGAATACCTTAATACAGTAAAGCTGCATTTTAGTCACATGAAGAAGCATATATCAATGTTCCCATCATAAAAGATATGCTGTATAAATAATTACTCATGCTTTCTATAAAAGCACAATAAAGCCTAAATTAAACGTGGGAAGACGTATTGTATAAGGCAAGGAATTAAGAGTCCCTTAATACAGCAAAGCTGCATTTCAATCACATGAAGAAGGTGGAGCATAATGTGTGACCTGGCAGACTAAATGAGGCTGTCTTAGGGTCTTTATTTAGAGCATGTGGTATTCAAAGAATTCATGAACTGGGGAATGCCTTGTACAAAAGCATGCATTATCAAAAGTTTACTGGAAAGCTGAAACAGTTAATTGTCATTTTAGTTTTTATGTATGATTGAACTGAATTGGACACTCTTTAAGGGTGTGAACTTGTAGAACTTGATTTTTTTCTCATTCAGAATGCGCAGCTTTGTGGTTCTGTATGTTTGTTTTATTTATCCTCCTTTTTTTCTTCTCTTTTGCCACCTTTTTTTTTTTTTTTGGTTGTATGATCTTTCCAGATTCTGTGTTTTAAGAATTTGATGTTTCACTCTATTTGTGTAATTTTATGTTCACATGTCATCACTGTTTCAGTGTTAATTTTAGAAGATGACTAATAAGTTAATGTTTTACTCTCTTAAGATAAGAGAATGATGGGAAACGGTGGCTTCACCTTGAAGGCTTTTATTTTATGAGTGCACAATCTGTAGTTATGTTTACTTTTTTTGAGATGTTTACATTTTCTTCTGTGGATCTAATTTGGCTGAATCTGGCAGCAATTGAAATCTAGAGAAATTCCTCCATCTGCACAGGGAGAAAGTTTTCCGACCATGCAAAACAACTTGGAGTCTTATCTTGGTGATCAGGAACTATCACCTCCTGAGAGTTACCCCATCCCCAACACTGGTGCAGCAAATGAAGATCCGGCTTTCATTAATTATGGTTTCCAGTCTATCGACGAGAAAAAGGAACTTCTTCTTATTGCTCGAAATAGTCTTGATATCCTCTCCAGCATATTGAATTCTGATACAGAACCAAAACCTGTCAAGGTGAGTTTATTCTCCAATTTTCAGCATCATGAGATTTTCAGATGTTTTTATCACTGGTCTGTTATTTCCCCTTCAGCTGATACTGTTTACTCTCTCAAATTTCTGCCTCAAATTCCTATATCCTGTACAATATAGATGAGCTAGCTTATTATGTCGTGTCACTCATCTTAACTTTTCACAAAGAACTTAACTACTTATGGATGGCTGTCATACTCATAATAATCTTGGATGGTCTTCAGGATGTGTACTCTCTAGCCTTAGTGACATCTGAGGTCTCCTTAGAGCTTATGGTCTCCTTTCTTTGGTATGGGTGATGAGGTCTTGTTTGGTAGCCATCACTTTTGCTTAGTACAAAAAGTTGGGTGTTGCTAATTACTGTTGAAATTGGGGAAACAAATTAGACCAGTTTGGCATGGTATTTTCCCATACATGAATGAACGGTGCCTAAAATTGGATTGGACAAAATTGCCCTATTTCCTTCTAACTTTTAGACATGGTTTGGGTTAAGATAGTCATTTTCTTGTTTGCTGCCAACCCAACTTAAAGCTTTTGTTGTGATTTTCTGCAGGATGAATTGACAATTAGTATGGTAGAGAAGTGCAAACAATCCCTTCCCATTGTTCAGACAATTATAGAAACCACATCTGATGATGAAGTGATGCTTTTTGATGCTCTAAACCTCCATGATGAGCTTCAACTTGCCATCTCCAAACATGGTGAGCTACTAGCTGCATCTGAATCTGGACACACGAACGACCATAATACAGTAGAACTTATTGGTGACAAAGCCACTTTGCAAAATGAAACGGCAGATCACTCTCAAGCAGGAAGCACTGGATCCAATAAACTGAGTCTTCACGAAGAGGGTGCCGATAAAAGCAGCTGAATTAGGGAGCACTCGGCAGGAGCCCAGGTTTCTAACCTTAGAAATCTCTGTTAGTTGTAATTATTGAAAGTGGTTTTACTTTGATTTAGGATATGAGATGATTGTACCTATGTGTGTTTTTCTGCTTTCATTAACTGGGATACTCATCCTCCACACTCTTGAACCAGACTTTTTCTTCATTCGACTACTGCTACTGTTTCATATTTTTTTTTGTCATTTATTATGTAAGAAATAATTATCACGTATTTGTATTTTCTTCTCATCTCTTAAATTGTTGTATTGAAACCGCCACTTATGTTTTATAGATAAATACAGTGCTCAACTCCAGAATGGTACCATTATTTTGTTTAACGATTAAGGTGTTAAGTTTTTGTGTAGATTAGAAGAATTCTTCAACGATACGGTGCATCAAATTTTACATCAAAATGAATCTTTTCAAAAATGAATTTTATATAAAAATATCCTCTTATATATAAACCGGTTACATATTTAATTTTATATTGAGAGAATGAAAATAATATATCTATAACTAAATTAATATAATAGTAAGTATATAGTAAGATAAATATAATATATTTTTAATAATTCGAACTATCCATGTTATGTATGAATTATGCAATTTGTTACATTTTGTAACTAATTAATAATTATGATATGATAGAATTTTCAATTGTTTTTGTCCTCATGCGTCGTCAGCCATGAAGTGTGTTTTCTTTTAATGTGAAATTAGCTCAAAAGATAAAAGTATGTTTAGATTAGGCTTCATTTGAATAAAAATATTTGAGCTCAAAAGATAAAAGTATGTTTAGATTAGGCTTCATTTGAATAAAAATATTTGGGGAGAGATTTGAATTTTTTTATCCAAAGAGATATGAAGAAGTTGCTTGGTTTTTGAGTAAAATTGATGGATAAATCCACTCATTTTAAATTCATAATTTCAAATAATTCTATTCAAATAAAGTTTAGTTCATTATTTAAGTGAAAAATGTAGAAAATTCCACCGTTTGAACATGTAACTCTATATGGCAATGTATAGAAAATTGTATGGTTCATGAGAACAAGTGAAACAAGAAAACATAGTAGTATATGCTGACGAGTAAATTCATATCGAATCAATCGAGTCAAAACACAAAATAAATCAATACAAATCGAGTGAAACACCAAATCAGTTGGATAAATATTGAATAAAGTAGAGCAAAATATAAACCGAGTCAAACATCAAATAAATCGGATAAATATCGAATAAAGTAGAGCAAAAAATGGGGTCGATTCTGATCAGACATAACATATTATGAGTATACAACTAATATTTTTACTGAAATTATATGAAATTAATTAATACCTTTTGCTAAATGAATTATATGGAATCAACTAATATCTTTCGCTAGATATATTATATGGATTTACAGTGAATTATATGGAATCAACTAATACCTTTAGAATTATATATAATATGGAATCATGAGGTGCTTTTTATTATTTTAAAAGAGAGAAATATTAGTATCTAGCTCTAATACAATGAATTTCGTATTTTGAGGTCTTATTTATAGATTAGACCAAAGATTACAAAATTTAGAAAAGTATATCAGCAACCCTGATATTTGAAATCTTGATATAATCAAGTCGGATTTAATCTCGTTTAGATTTGATTTGATCCGATCTTGAATTTGTTTCATTTTATGAATATTTTGAACTTCATAAACCTTCATTAGAATGAACTTCTAAGAATTCTCAAATTGTGTTGAGGAGATGAACATGGATTCGGGCTCTGGCCAGATCAGTGAGCTTTGGCTGGCTCGATCACTTTTGACCGACCTCTGTTTGAGGTCGATCCCCGAGAAAATTGCTTTGGTCGGCATGACTCATAATCGAGAATATTGTTTGATCATGTATTGGATTCTGACCAACTCAAGTTCGGAATATAATCGTATTTAAAACCCCATATTATTTCAAATGAACCACATTTTATTTATTAGAGTCGAATAGGAATAAACTGGGTAGTAGCAATGGTTTAGAATCCCAACTAATTAGATGAGATTTGAATAAGTGAGTTGGTAGATTAAGATAAAAAATGACATAGGGGAATGGGGGCAATTAATATTGTAATGGGAAGTCCTAAAGCATATGATAAGAAATTACAGAAAATCTAATCTCAATGCTCCACATCCCATAATTGCCGCCAAAGTAACGGTTGGACCAAGACATGTCTATTCCTAGAGATTTCTTCAACACCACTTGTTGATTTCTTCTCTCCAAGATCAAAAAAACAGATTATACCACAAATCTTTCATTTGGATTGCATCTCCCCCCTTGATTCAAATCAATCATTCCTCTGAGTTTTCGTTTTCCGGCGGGTGCATCCTCGCCGGCCGGAGCTCGGACCGCCGGAGTTCAAAATGGTGGACGAAAGGCCTCTCGAGGAAATTAGCGATCAAGAAAGTGAGGAGGAATGCGACGCAACCGAAATGAAATCAAGGAGAAAAGCCCTGTTTGAATTCCGCTTCAGGGTGGAGCAAGCAATTCACGGCGACTACCTGTTTGTGAAAACGCCCCAAAGAGATTCAGAAAATGATGAGAATGAAAACAGGGAAATTACATTGTGGGGCGTACCTTTGTTACCCAGTGAAGGCCACGAGGGCACGGATGCGGTTCTGATGAAGTTCTTGAAAGCTAAACGCTACAAGGTCCACGAGGCGTTCACCTTGCTCCGGAAGACCCTGAAATGGCGAGGCGATTTCAGGCCCATGGAAGCTGCCGATCAAGATTTGATCAAGCATCATTTCGACAACAAGTGGTTTGCCAGTGGGGTCGATAAGGAGGGGCGTTCGTTGTGTTACAGTGTGTTGGGGAATGAGTACCACAAGAGAATGATCTTGAGCCCTGGTGGTGGTGATGTCAGCTGCCAAGATTACTTGAGATGGAGGGTTCTTTGCTTGGAAAAAGGGATTCAGAACCTCAGCTTCAGACCTGGTGGTGTGGATTCGATCATCCAAATCATCGATTTGAAGAACGACAATGGAGCTGCCACCAAGGAGGTCAAATTGATCTGCAAGAAGATGATCACCTTGCTTCGAGATCATTATCCAGGCCTAGTCCACAAGAATGTGAGCTATTACTTAATGGTGATTGGATTTTTCTAGTTGAAATAAATGCTGATATCTTATCATGGAATGCAGTTAATAATAAATGTCCCATTATGGTTTTTGACTCTGAACGCTTTAAACCTACGGCTCATCACCAAGAGAAGCAAGAACAAATTCATTTTTGTGAAGCCATCAAGAGTCACAGAGACCCTTCTCAAGTAAAGATATCATTGTTTAAGCCCATATTCTTGAGCTCATATATATCTTCTTTTGCTAATTCATAATCTTTGATATTGGTATCACTAAAATGAAGGTATGCCACCATAGAGAACATACCAGTACAATACGGTGGCTTGAAAAGAGAAAAGGACACCGAATTCTCAACAGAGGACAAAGTTCTTGAAGTGAATATCAGAGGAAATGCCACCGAGTATATACAGATACTTGCAAATGAGGTATGTCAATGATGCTTACTATTTACGCGTTATTTTCCTTATTAGATCAAACGGGACCGAGTAAAACTCCTTCCTCCTCGTGAATTCGTGCCATAGGTAGGGGTTACAGTGACATGGGATGTAACTGTGGTTGGATTTGAGGTGACATACAAAGAAGAATTCATACCAGATGATGATTGCTCATACAATATATTGCTTCAAGAGAGGAAAATAGGAGAAAGCATTCGGAATTCGTTTCATATCAGAGAACCAGGGAAGATTGTGATAAGTGTAGTTAATGCTTCATATACTAAAAAGAGGGCTTTCTATAGGTACAAGAGCAGGCCCAGTGTGCCTCTCTATATGTTCATCAACTCATAGTATTTTCCATGACTTAGTTTGGTTACTTCAGCATTGATGCTTTTCTTCTTTCTCCATTAATTTAAGTTTTGAGTTGAGAGAATCAGCATTATTTGTGATTATTGGTCATTACTATATTGATGATAAAACATTACATAGTGTTAATCCTTGTATCTGATTTTTGCTTACTGTCTGTTGCCTTTATGTTTACCAAAATTCTTGAGTGATAAAAGAGATTCTAATGAGATATTGAGATCCAATTGGCAATAATTAAGGACTCGTGATGAAATTATCCTAGTGATGCAAAGACTCACAAGCACTGATTGCTAATTATGAATTGAAGTTTTAATTTTGGCAGTAGAAAAGCATTAAATTGATATAGCGGATCGAAATTAAACCAAATAAACACAAAGCCATGAGCATTAATAACATAATAGCATGATAAACTTCAAAGAAGAGTAAGAAAAACTTTAATTGATCAAAACATAAATGTGGTTTTAGGCTTTTCAACATCTCTTCAAACTGGTGGAAAAATCATAGTCTATGAACATCAATCTTAAAGAAGAAAAAAAAAGGAGAGAAAACATGCTTCAAAAAGCTTATGCATCTGTTCTTCTTGTCTTACACAAGGCAGATGAGCATGACTCATGTGAGATCGTCCTACAAATCTAATTTCATGTATCACGCCACCCACAATCTATTTTATAAATATAGACTTGTGAAAAAAATTTAAATTATTATAATAAAGTTTATTGTCTCATATAAATGGAGAAAAAAGGGATATTTGTCTTCAAACTAGGCCGGAAGCCATAAATCTTAATTTTTAGGCTTGCAATGGCTAGACCAATGTCTTCTGAATCTATCCAGGCTAGCTCGTTCATCTACTCTAATTCAGTTCCAATAAAGTGCCTAAGTCGGTAATATTTGCAAACAAAATAAAGATACCTAGAAAAATTACAAGTTACGATAATTAGGTTTCTTCCATCTTATATCTAAAAGAGTACATTGGGTGTATTAAATTATTACATGGATATGAAAATATTCTCTCATGTCAAACTCATGTTTAAAATTAAAAATAAAATTAAAAATGGACAGATGCCATAATTTAATACACTCAGTGCACTTCACCTCATGCAGAATAAAAGAGACCCAAAACTTATTCAGGTTAAATATGTCGAAATATTGCCAAAATTGAGGCACCAAAATAATATATTGCTGCTGTTTTTTTCTTATCAAAATATTGCTGATATATCGGCAATAAATTTGTAAATATTGTTGATAAATCAATTTTTCATAAATGTTGCTAAATTGTGTATTTTGATTTTTTTTATTTATTATGAATTTTATTGAGTGGTGGAGGAGATTTAAGTGAATTTTTTTTTTCTTTTCTATTATAATTTTTTTTATTTATTTAATGGATATCTATCAAAATTGTGCTCTTTCTCTCCCTATATTTATATTTTCGTTTATGAGTTGAGCAAATAAGTACTTTATATAAATTTAGTTAAATTGTTTGAAATAAATTAACATACTATCATTTAGGTTCCTTTCATAATTTAATTAAATTTAGTTAACTTTTTTAAAATTTAATAAAAAGATTATGATGTATATAATAGTAGTTTATCTCTATATTTATTGTAAACATATCATTGTATTTGAAATTTTAAGTTCAATATATGTATTAATATTAGTTATAATATTTTGTATACTGCTAGATATATTTTCCAATTTTTTTACAAAATTTTTATATTTTTTCGAAAAATGATCGCTATTTCTATCAAAACCAATATATTCACTGATATTTCCATAAAATTAAAATACCTATATATCCACCGAAATCGAAATTTTCATTCATGCTAACTACACAATAAATGCACAGTTTTTTTACTTATCAATTCCAGAAAACTTAAGCCATTATTTGTTTTAAACAACTTAAAACTAAGAGAAACATAAAAAGTAAATTACATCTAGAAAATTTACCTATAAAGATTAAGATAAATTATTGGCAAAAATCTAAAATAAAAAAAATTCAAATTAGTAAGAAAATTAGACTGTTATCTCACTTGAAAAATACAGACATAAAAACCCAATTATGAAATAAAAAAACTTGGTCTCGTCTTATAATAAACTTATAAAAGAGTAAAATCCAATTATAAATCTCATGATCATAATTAAACACCTATTAACCACATGTAAAATAATTCATAAACCGTGAACTTCATTCAATAGCTCATAATTAATTTCATACACTAACCATACCTGTATATACACTTAAACTCGAACTCAAAATTTTCCTAATTTACAATTTAATCAACATGAGTTGGCGACAATTCCGAGATAGAGCAGAAGAAGCAGAAGAAAGAAGCAACCTCAGCATAGCAGAAGAAGCCATAATGAAGATGGAGACAAAAAAACATGACACCCAATGTATTTTGTAAGGATGTTAGAAATTGAAAGCCACCTGGGCTTTGCCAAAATCATAGGTGTAAGCCATATTGAGGTGAGTAAACATGCATAATGCAGAATGGCAAAATCCCTCTGCTTCAATCTTGGATATGTGTCAAATGCTAAGCCCTCTTCTTTCCCTATAAATACCAACGACTCGAGTCGCCACTTCTCATCACCATCACACAATTCAATTCACCATGGCCAAGCTCTTTCTTTCTGTTTTAAGCTTTCTTCTGGTCTTGGGTTCGACCTTTGCTCTTCGAGGGGAATCTTGGCAACAGGGCGAGTGCCACATCACCAGCATCAACTCTCAAGAGCCCTCTTACACCTTGAAGTCGCAGGGCGGAGAGACCGAATTCTGGGACTACAACCATCAACAATTCCGATGCGCCGGAGTCTCCATCCGCCGCCACAGAATCCAGCAGAGGGGCCTTCTGCTCCCTGTCTATCACAATGCGCCTGTTTTAGCCTACGTTGAAAAAGGTATTTGTTCATGATAAGTGGTCTGTTCAAGAATTTATTGATTTTGTGTTTGTGTTTGTGTAGTGTAGTGATGATCACTTGCATGCAGGTAGGGGCATTTACGGGCTCATGGTTTCGGGCTGCCCCGAAACATTCGAATCGTCTCAGCAATTCGGCGAGGAGGCAGAGAGCCAGAGATTCAGGGATCAACACCAGAAGATCGGAGAGTGCAGAGAGGGTGACATCATCGCAATCCAAGCAGGTGCACCTCACTGGGTTTACAACGATGCAGACGATGACCTTGTTCTTGTTGTCTTGCACGACAACGGCAACAACGCCAACCAACTCGATCAGAACCCAAGAGTACGCAATTCTACTTGTATTTGAAATTGTGAATTTATAAAAACAATGATGAAACACCATATATTACTGCATGCAGTCATTCTTCCTGGGCGGAAACCCGGAGAGGGAGGAGGAGAGAGAAGATCGCGGGCGACGTGGAGAGAGGCAACGCCAATTGGGCAACGTTTTCCGAGGTTTCGAGGCGAGGACACTGGCGGAGGCATTCGGAGTGGACGAGGAAACGGCAAGAAAGCTCAAGGGCGAGGAAGATGAGAGAGGGCACATCATCAGAGTGGAGAGAAGCCTCCGCGTGATCAAGCCACCGTCCGAGGAGAGAGAGGAGGAGAGAAGACATGGAAACGGGATGGAGGAGACTATCTGCTCAGCTAAGAACAGAGAAAATCTGGACAGGTCTTCACGCGCCGACATCTACAACCCACAAGCAGGGAGGTTCTCCACCCTCAACAGCTTCACTCTCCCCATTCTCCGATTCCTCCAGCTCAGCGCTTCCAGGGGAGTTCTCTACAGGGTAACACCTAATTCCCAATTTAACCTTATGCTTTTTTTTTTTTTTTTTTTCAAATAGGAAATATTGTCAACTCAAATTAACCAAAAGGTCTTCTTCCTAAATTGACGTGAATGCTAGCTGCTGCATGACAATTTTTGAAATTTAGTCGAATTATTTGGAGATCACCTCTTGATTAATCAAAGTTTTCTTAAACTTATAATGCAGTATAATATTAAATTAAATTATTCATACTTAAAAGAGTTTGTCTGTAGTTTCCACAAAATTTAAGATCTCTTTGGCATTTAATTTTGACCAAGGTGATAGAAGAGATATAATATAGGTCAAATTGCTAAATGTAATTCAAAATGGACTATTTTTGGTATAGATTTTGCATTTTTCCTACTTAAAAGTGATGTACATCAATTGTCATAAAAGCCGATGTTGATGGTGCTAACTTGATAAATTAACGCATGACAGAACGCGATAATGTCACCACACTGGTACGTGAACGCCCATAACATAATCTACGTGACACGTGGCGCGCTGAGGATGCAGATCGTGAACTACCGGGGGCAGGCGGTGTTCGACGGGGAGGTGAGGAAAGGGCAGGTGGTGGTGGTGCCGCAGAACTTCGCGGTGTTGAAGCAGGCGTCGGAGCAGGGCGGTGAATGGGTGGCCTTCAACACCAACGACAATGCCATGATCAACACCCTCAGCGGCCGCACCTCCGCCCTCCGAGGCCTCCCCGCCGACGTCCTCGCCAACGCCTATCAGATTTCGAGGGAGGAAGCACAGAACCTCAAGTTTTCCCGCCAAGAGACTCTCTTGTTCAGCGGATCAACTGCCAAATCTGGAAGGCCAAGATCAGTTGCTTCTGCTTAATAAATCTATGATCAATATGTGTGTGAATTTAAATAATGGATGTATGTAGCTGTTTATCGGCTTTCTACACTTTTCCTCTTGAGTTTATATCAATAAGAGCTTTATATTCTATTCTCTTGCACATCAAATCTTTAATTTGTTTCAATTTTGTTTTTTGTTTTTTTATACTTCAAAATAATGCTCAGATTTGTTGTATATTAAATAACAACACTAACTAATATATCTGACTTCTATATAAGATGAAATAATATATCTGACTTCTATATAAGATGAAATATAAAATGTAGAATCTAAACATGTGAAATTGGTTAAATTCAATTTTAGAGAGTGTTTGACTATGCTTATTTAAAAGAGTTTACGAGTTATTCCATTTTGTGAAGTCTTTTTATCGTATCCCAATCGTTAATTGACCAAAATCATTGACCAACTATACCCTTCAACAATAACACAATGGATAATTCAACAAACAAATATGAATGAAAATCACAAACATCTACATGAAAATATATCTATTACAATGAGGATCATCAAATCCACTTAATTAAATTTCGGAACTGCATGCACGAATTTGACACAAAGAAAATGGGTTTCATTTTGAGGTTCAAGCGATTTTTTGTTTGATTTGACTCAAGTTGAATGTGAATCCTGAAATTGTCCTAGGATTTGGATTGAACTTGAGGAGATGAGTAATTTGATGTATGCTTTGAGATAGAATTCAATTTTTAGTTCAAAGGTGGTGGAAATGATAGATTTCTTGTTAGAAACCAATGTCTAAATCGTGGTTCGAAGCTGACCAACCAAAAGATGTCAGAAGAAATGTATATATATAGTACCATCAAATGTGAATGATTCATAAGAAAATCCACAGATGGGCCCAGGATTAGCTTTACAAAATCATATTAATGCATAATTTTGAGAGACATGATTAAGTTCCCAGAGTTTGAGAAAGGAATTTTGACACCTAAATCCAGGGTACCACCACTACCACGTGAACCCCTAACAGATAAACATAACAAACATAGATTTAGACAGAAAATAAGCCAAATCATAGTCTAAATTAGCCATTATATCAACCAGAAAATAAGTAGAATATTGATTATTACAGGGGACAAATTAATCTCTATTAATATGAAAGAAGAAAAAAAAATTGCAATGCATGCAGATCACGATCATGGCAATGTTTGAAACTCAAATCCCTGATTCAGAAAAAGGCTAACAATCCACAACTTTTACAAGTTTACACCCATCTCTCCTTCCATTATCTAGAGATCAGAGAAAGATAGCTAGAATTAAGGTTTTATGAGATTGTGTAAATTAATCTAAATAAACGTAACACAATATCTGAAAACGAACAAATTCTTACATCCAAAGTGAAGGTGAAGACATAATTATGAGAGGAAGAAGCAGCCAAATTGGAGTTGTGAATATTATTGAAGGTTGTGAAGGATTCTAGAGCCTTACAAACATTCATGCCTCTTTATCTCATATTCAGGCTAATGAGTTGAAAGGCTGTTTTGAGTTGAAGCCTACAATTGAAATAATAATATAAGTATTTACCAATTGAGAAACAATTTAAGATGAAAAGTCATCATTTGACCATTCATGTTTTCTTAATAAAATTATAGTGACACATAAGATTGATACACATATATTATAATACATGATTTGTCACATGTCGAATCAAAAATACCTTAAAAATGTTGATTTGTCGAAGAGTTTCGACTATCGAAAAAGGGGTCAATTCCCCTATTACCCCCAATTTATTTTATTTTTAATTTTTAAGAGTTTGTCTCGTAATTTGTAAAACCCATTATATAAAATCTCATCTGCCTCATCAAATTAGTACCAAAAGGTAGGGCAAGAAACCGAAACAGTGCGTGAATCAACTTGAAGAAGGTATGTGCCTTTTCGTCTTCGCCGGAAAGTCTTATCTTTGTTACTGTTACTTCATTTTCCGGCTGTAACTTCCCGTGGTCTGTGCTGCAAAACCGATTATTGAATCCCCTACTGGCTACTGTACACCGAAGGCCGCCGTCGCGGCATGATGCCTTCTCCATTTCTGTTTGCCTTTTCATTTTAATTTGTTTTTAATCGCTATCTATTCCTTTTTCTTTCTTATTAAGAAAAACAGTGATTAAGAGTTGTGTTTCTGATTTTTCCTCTATTTTTCTACTCTGTCTTTGTGCAGCCATTTCCTCCATAGACCATCTTATTAGACTGTATTGTGTTGTTAAAAGGGTTCGAGAATGACAGGAAACGAAGGTCCTTGTAGTTATACTTATGCTTGGATTATTAAATATTGGTGTAGTTTAGGGGGTCTTTTTTTCATTGCAGCTCCTTCTGTGAATAGAGATTTCAAATGGAAAGGTTAGTTGATCACTTAGAGATATCATGAAATACTTTATTGATTATGCTCGTTAACTGCAATTCAGAATCTTGATTTCTTCTCATGTATTAATTGTGTATTTTATTTTATCTGCGCATGTCTGTTATTTGTATGATCTAACATCCTTAGTATACACATTTTGTGCGCTAAGAATAAATGAAATATTAGAAAATTGAATTATAAATAAATTAGTCTCAGAAAGATCAAGAAGTCATGATATTATGAGTATGTATATCTGCGTAAACACCCTAATCCATAATGATATGTGCAATAGAGTGTACTACACACTGTTTCTAGAATGGTGCTCACATGGGAGTTATTGAACCCTATCAAATTCTTTGTTATGTTCTTTCACTTTGTCACATCTTTTATCTTATCTTCTTATGGCAGATTTGCCCCTGTCTGTAGATGAGGATGTAGAGTTGATTCATTGAATCAAATGCTTTTCAGCAACACCCAGGTTGGGTTTATCTGAATTATGCTTGGTTGGGAGATTTCTTAGGGATCAAAATACTTATCTCATTGCAATGAAAAATCAAAAGGCCCAAGTCCGTAAATGAACTTTTAGCATAATGAAAGTTCTATTAATAACCAAAGCTTGAAAAGGACCATATTCTAGCCAATTTAACAGAAATAGTTTTTGGGACAAATCAACCCACTATTTTGGACAAGGTGGATTGTCTAATGGAGAAAATGGAAGAGTCCATGGAAGGATATATTTTCGAAGATGATGTTGAGAGTGACTCTGAAGTTGACGTACAAGAGGTGAAGTTTGAATCTTGAATTGATTAACGTGTTTGTTATTCTCCTCTTCTTTTTACACATGAAATCAATGTATATTCTAATGGCTTGTCTGTTGAATTGATTATTTTGGCATGAACTAATATGCTCTGTTTACTATAAGATCTATGTTGTAACATGAAATTGATGTATTCTGATTTTCGGATCTTGTGTGGTTTGTGTGAATGACATGAACCGTTTTCGAATGTTTCATATCACTTCAAATCTAACCATTGTTTGCTCACTATGGTTCTTGTCATATTACTGTGCCTGTATGGTTCATGGAATCATGTCAACAATTTTTTTAAAATGGCTCGTGATAATATTAGCTTGGTTTGTGTTAATTAATTTGGAATGACTCTTATCGTATCAAGAACCATGATACATGGATTGTCA
Organism: Scutellaria barbata; assembly: GCA_028654395.1. Classification (NCBI taxonomy): domain Eukaryota; kingdom Viridiplantae; phylum Streptophyta; class Magnoliopsida; order Lamiales; family Lamiaceae; genus Scutellaria; species Scutellaria barbata. The sequence continues at coordinate 22,459,876 of CM053649.1, forward strand.
TCACACGGACCATGCTATATGGCTTGTGTGAGTGCTACAAACCATGCTCTATTGTTTGTCTTTATGATGATCCATGACATGTATGATTTTTATTGTTCTTTTAATCTGACCAATTTAGTATGTTAACTTCATTTATTTTTTGAATATTAATGGTATTTCATTATATTTTTAAATCTATCTAATAATGAAATTAATTGTAATTAATTTTTTATTATTAATGATTTTTTTAGGTTCTTTATTTTAGTATAATATTTATACTTTATATGTTATATGAAAATTGGTTCTATTTTTTTATTTAGTTGATGATATTTTATTTTGTGAATCTATTTAATAATAAAAACTATTTTTTAATAAAAATAAGGTTTTTATGTGGGTTGTTTATTACAGTCCAATGGTGAAATACTAATTATGATATATTTTATATGTTTATTTAAAAATTTTATTATTTATCTTTGTTTAAAATGTAAATTATTTAATTGGCTATATTCGTATTTGATATTTGTCAAAATCTTATATTCCTGTTATATAGGTTGCTTGGTCATGGAAGAGAAAGGCTTTTCAGAGACAAAAAGCTGGTATTAATGGATATGTTCGAGGTAGCATTTTACGCGACATACGCACTGAGCTGGAGATTGTTGGTGATGATGTGTTACAGGAGTTTGTGAACTCCTGTTTTGGCTGTTATATGGAGTTCAATTGGAAGGGATACTCTTCTAATGCCACCCTTCATGCACTTATAGCTCAAGAGATTAGACTGGCAAATACTCCAGATGATGAACTGTGGTTTCGCGTAGGCGAGCAACATATTAGATTTTCTAAGTATGAGTTTGCACTTGTAACTGGTTTGCGGTTTGGTGATTCAGCCTTTGATCCTAATGTACAGCATAATCCACCTGAGAGCAGTGTATATGTTAGACGATTACAATCTTTGGGTCGCCTTTCCATAGATCAGCTACGTGATCATTTTAGCAGTGGGTTTTTTCGACATACACCTGGCGATGCACTTAAAGTGGCAAAGGTGTTGTTCGTGTACTATATTTTGTTTGCTGTGGATGGTGGGAAGGCAGCTGTAGATCGATGGATGTGGACTTTAGTTGAAGATCATGAGCGGTGGGAGAACTTTCCATGGGGAAAGTTTTCATTTCAAATTCTCTTGCATTACATTAATGCTCTCCCTACAACACTACACAAGCCTAGTCGTCGCCCACCTGTTTATCATTTTTACGGATGCACTTTTCCATTGTTGGTACGTGCTATTATTTATATTTTTGTCATACGAGTTTTAGAGCACGTGAGTTGCACGTGCAAATCAATTAAAGAAAGAAATAATACAAATATTGTATATATAACACTTTTATATTAGAATTCTAATTATAATAGGATTCTATAAAATTTTGAATTAACTGAATTCAAATATAAAATTATTTAAGTATGAAAATTCTAAATTATTTTTATAACCTTAAATAATAACCTATAATAAGGATATATTCGACAATCTATATTTTGTAAGAAATATCCACACTTTTATATAGGTAATATATATATATACATATATATATATATATATATTATGTTGATGCATTATTATAATGTTTGTTAATTAATCTTCAATAGATTTGGGCGTATGAGGCTATACCTCAGTTGGGCTTCGCATGTGCTTCTAGAATTTCGACTGATCTGATTCCACGATTTCGTAGATGGGCGTTCAATAAGGTCAATCTTGATATGACATCATATTTTTACGACGAGGTATTTCTTGTATTATGTTTCATGAATTACAAATTATCATTTTTCATTAATTTAAATTTTTTTGAATTATGCAATTACCCAGTTGGAGTGTTCACCTACACTGGAGCCTTGTGCGGAGGAGCTGAAACAGATATATTGGCAGCATATAGATGAGGACATTAGAAGCGGGGTCCAGTTTATTCACAAAGACACTCGTTTTAGGGTACGAGAGAGTGGGCAGCCCCGTGAGAGTAGGAAGCGTAGTCGCCCTTCAACCACTAATGCATCTGTTCCTATCCGAAGTATTCGGACCCCAAGGGTTGCAGCTGAGCACATCAATGGAGCACAAACAGATAAGACTACATCGGCTGCAGCCACTACCGAGCCACACAATCAACCACTGAGGCTGCAGAAACAGCAAAGGTTGGGCCCGTCAGGGCACAGTGGTGGAGCCAGTGTAGAAGGAAATGTTGAGCCTGGAGGTGGGTCTGGTGATGATCTGTTGAGGCGTATTAGGGAAGAGGTGTCTAGTGTTGTGCGAGACGAGGTTGGTAAATTGGAGTGTAGCATTCGTCGTATCGTCCGAACTGAGATCAGACATATGTTTCATTATTGTTCCAGGACTTTTGTAACTAGGAAAAACATACCAATTAACAAGGGGTGACATTGAATTTCAGTAAGGAAAATAGTATGTACAGACTGATATGATTTATGACATGAAGAATTCAAACAGAAGTCGCACTATCTACAAATACTTATTCTAATATAATATGTGACTTTGAAGTTTTTATTTATTTATTGAGTTTGGGGGAAGTGGAAGTGGAAGGGAAGGCATAATAAAGATTAGAAAATTTACGTATTGTAAGTTCGAATTCTGGTCAACACAATTTGCACAAAGGTGAGATATCATTGTGTGGGAAGCTCGTGGTATATGTGACTTGAAGTTGTTCTATCGCTTGCTAATGTAACACGAATTAATATTTTGGCGAGTCTTGTGTGCACACAAGCCAAATGACCAGTGAGTGGTAAATATTTTTTTATAAATATTTTTCAGGAAGCGACTTGGACTGAACTCGAGCTTATAAAGTTATTTGTTGAATTAAGCTCGAGTATTAGAAACATAAACTTGGCCGAATTTGAGCTTCGAGTTTTAAAATCAAGCTCGAGATTGTTTATTGCAAAACAATCTCACTTTTTCTGATGTTTGGTAGCCATAGCGGGGGCCATTAATAAATGAAAGGCCGCCACAATATCCACTTTTACAGTTGTATTATAATTATGGATGAGAGGTGATATTAAATTATCTTAAAGTAATAGTAAAATATAAGCAATGTCATCATTATCTTATTTTTCCACCAAACTATGATAGTACACAACTTGGCTAGTTGATACCCCTAATCTAAACCTGTTTGAAAGTTCTATCCAAAACATCTCAAAATGAAAGCTATTTTAGACATTTTTATGTCACATTCTCTACTTTGTTGTAATGCCACATCATTGGATGCTATGCACAAGTCAGAAGCAAAAATGCTCTAAATACCATACTAAAATGAATAGAATATAAAATTGAAAGAAACTCAGTTTTGCTTTAGTTTTCTGCTACTAACTGTGTAGAAAGGCCAAGTTAGCTAACTCACCAACAGAAGTATCTAAAAGCACCAAATTTAAAGGTGGAACCAAGTTGAATTGTAAATACAGAAGATAAGCAAATGAGAAGAATGGAGTCGAGACCACTCTTTATTATTATTTGATTATTAACTTGAGGTACTCAGTACAAATTATTTCCTCGACATCAACATTCATTCGTTCTACTCAACCTCGAAAAACAAAGGTTTTTCTTACACATGAAATTATACAAAAGGGAGAGACATCTAAAACTGCTTTCCACGGCCTGGAGACAGCATGTAACTCTGGCTACCCCGATTCATCTTCAACGCTTGTCCCTGGCTCGGTGACATCTGATACGCATTCGTAATCACTTGCAGTGGCAATGCTCTTATCACCGACGTGTACCCGGCCACCGCGTTCCTCACCGGCCACCCACTCGTCTTGAACGCCACCCACTCGAACCCCTCGTTTCCGGCCTGTGCTGTTGACATGTAGTCTTGTGGCACCACGAACATGTCTCCTTCGTTCACCCTGTCATTCATCAGGGATTGCCCCTTGTGATCCACCACCTCAACTTGAGCATTGCCTCTTGTCACGTACACGACCGCGTGGCCTAGCACTGCCCAATGTGGGCTCAACAACGCATTCTGCATACAGATTCATAATAACAATTAACAAACAACATTGATCAGACGTATGTATCAGAACAATATCCACATTCAACTTACAGGGTAAAGACTGCCTTTCTCGGCGCTCATGTCCATGTACTTGAGAATAGGGAGCTTATGCATGTCGACGACGTTGAGCTTTCCGGCTTGTCTGGAGAAAATGTCAGCTTCTCTTATGTTCTCAATGTTGGTGCGGATGTTCATGCTGCAGAATGTTTCTTCTATGCCATTGTCACGGTATGGTTGTTTCCCGAATTGCCCTTCTTGTTCTTCTTCGGGGAAGATGAAGCTCATGCGTTCTCTGACTATGACGCTCAGCCCTCTCTCCTCCTCCACACTCTGCATTCTCCGGATAATCTCCTCTGGCACGTTGAACGCCTCCGCCATTAGGTTGGCGTCGAATGCTCGGAAAATGTTTTGGAATTTCTGCTCACCTTGCTCTTTCTGCTCACTTCTCCCCACTCCACCGGCCAAATAAAACGCCTATTTATACATTCCAAAATTCAATCAATCGTGTGAAAATATATGTGTTGATTTTAGAGTTAATTGATTATTACTCTGAATTTTTGGTCGAGTTGGTTGGACTGGTGGTTGAGGTCGTTAATGGAGACGGCGATCAAGTCGTCGTTGCCGTCGTTGAAGCACCAGTGCACTGCACCGGCGGGGAGTGCAACGACGTCGCCTCGGCGGAGACGGTGAACCTTCTGGTGCATGTCACCATGCTGCTGTTCCACTACTCTCTCGCGGCTGAACTGACTCTTATGCCCCTCGTATGTCTCGGCGCACCCGGGGAAGGTGATTCCGATGAAACCCTGACCTGTATGTATATCACACACACATTACACGCACTGACGGGTGTTATATATATTCGACTGTAATTAAGAGTACCTTTCTCGATATAAACGAGGCGGGGAGAAGGGTGGTAGTTGGGGAGGGAGAGGGCGTTGGGTCTGAGGATGTTTCTCATGGCAGAGATGCCGGCGCACTGGAACTGCGGCTGCGTCTCCTCCCACAACTCGGTGACGCCGCCCTCGGATTGGATGCGGTGGCGGGGCTGGACGGCGGAGATGCGCTGGATGCGGCATTGCTGCTCTTGACTCAGCCTCGTTGATTTTTGTGCGAATGCAGCTGAGACTAGGAGGGCTAGAAGGAGAAGGAATCTGGACGCCATTGTTGTGTGTGGTGTGAAGAAAGTGGATTTGGGTGGTGTGGTTTTATAGGGGAGAGAGGTTACAATGGAGGCCCTGTGGGCAATATACGTGGTGAATACTTTGCTTCTTTTGCTAACACCTTTGCATGCCCCTTTAACACTTGGCTATGCATGCCTCACCTACATCTATAACTTCTTCATTTTATATTTTAGACTAAACACACAATTCATCATGGCTATTAAATACAATAAAACCAAACAAAATTCTCTATTCCATATTGGTATTCCATCAGTGTTCTAAGATAACCTCCACACGACCTCAAGTGTAAAAGATGACATTACTAGTTTACACATGACATGAATTGAAAGTAATGAAATATAAGATAAAACACAAACTTGAAATAGAGGATCCAGTTCGTTAAATACAATAAAACACCAAACGTAACACAAAATATAATACAAGATTCGGATTCTAACTAAGGTGACATGAATACAAGGAATTAATTTTGTATTTTTATCTGTTTCATTTCACCTACATCTACAACTTCTATTCATACAAAATGATCCGGACTCACTAATATCCTCAGTATGAAGTTGGGCAATCAAAATTACTATTCGGATCATTCCATTCACAGCCTAAATATTTCTCATTACGATCATTTTATATTTAAAGTTTCAATTACATACTCAATATCCACCATAGGATTTTTTTTTTTTTTTTTACTCGTTTAGAAGATTGAGACGTATGATATGTCTATAAAAAACACTACTGAAACTGATTGTCGATCTTCTTAAGATGTGATACATATTACACATTTAATAAATAATGATAACATCAAAATAGATATGATAGAATATTCAGTGAAGTGGTGATTGGTGAACGTAAGTTGTAAGCAAGAAAAGAATAAGCACAACCTGGAAAGTGGTAAAAACATCAATTCTAGTTAAAGCTGGTACGCCAGAACAAGTTTTAGAGAATATGCATTTTTTCAAGTTGCTATTCACACTATAATAAATTGACAACAAAATCATAAACAAATAAATAAAACAAAAAATTCCATCTACTATAAACAAACCTCTCATGCATTTCTCCACAACAGTACTGTTAATTCTCACTTCTCTCTCTCTCTCTCTAGAAAGATGTCATTCTTGAATGTGAGGAGACTGGTGTCCCCAAGATTGAATGTATGGAAGTCTTTGAGAAACAAAGTGCAAAAGAAAATACTGAGACTCAACAGGTCAAAGGCAATAATCCAGAAGCCAGCCAAAATGAAGAAACTGAGGTGGCCATTCTTTTCAATTCAGAAGAAGAAATTGAAGGTGATGAAGCCTAAACACCAGGCTTTGATTCATTTAAACAAAATAAGGCCTCCAGTGTATGTGCATCCTGTCTTTGTAAAACAAGGCATCATCAGTTCCCCAGTTGCAGCCATAGCTAGAGAATCCAACTACTACAAGAATTATAGAGGGAAAAGCAGATCCAAGGAAGCAACAAGTATAAGAAGTGATGACGACGATGATGATGATAAGTTGGAAATTGATGAAAGGGCGGAGGAGTTCATTAACAGGTTCCGGGCTCAGATGCACCACCAGGAAATGCTTGCTCGTCATCTGTAGATGCCATTCTTTTCCATTTCTTTCCCTTTGTGTCATGGATATATTTGTGGAAGTTTTTTGAGGGGTTCTGTGCTAGAAACCGACACCACCTGTATAACGTAGAAGACAAAACACTTTTCGTACGAGAGATAAAAGATAAATTTTATTAATTTAAAATATGATGTTCTTCATTTCAAAATGATTAAACTCTTATTTAAAGGTGCAGAAACAAACCTTAATCTAAAAGGGAAATATAAATCCAATAGGAAACCAAATAAAAAAAAAGATGGCAAAAATAATAAAACTGCTGAACAAAAATGCTTGAATTTGGGCTCCGGAGCCTATACATCATTGCAAAGCAGTGCGTCTTGTCTGTCTCACCGTTGCGTTTCTGGAAGGAAATATAATAGAAAACCGAGCCAGAGTCAAAAGTTACGCCGGGTTTCAAATCTTGACCACCACTCTTCTCTTGATCCTTAGACATCAAATATGCTTCGACAACTTATTACACAAACAAACTTGAATTAAACAATATACAGACATCGGATAAACAAAGAACACAAAAAAAATGTTCATACACAAATATGATGCTCGTGGAGGTCGGTAAGACAAAAACTATATTACTTTAAGACCGTATATGACTCAAAAGTTTTTCTTGTCTTGAACTTCTTATTTATACACTTGAAGCTCCAATGATCTTCAAGAACATTCACATGCCTTCAAGCATCACCTACACCTCCATCTTCCATTATGTAACATATATCCCTAAAATGTAGGGATTTGTTAGTTCAAACAGAAGAGTTGGTCAATCCTTTACCTCTGCAAAATATATCTGTTAGTAGCAATTTGACGTTCATGCCATTTTATCCAGAGCTTTATCTTGGCGATATAATGCACTCTAGACATGTGTCAACTTTTGGGTGCAACTCCGAGATGACAGAATGTAATAGATCAGATAAAGATGGAATTTTATATTACAAAGTACTAAATCCCAAAATATTCAAACAGCTTGCTTAAAATCACAATTGACCCTCTTGATCGGAACTACTGCAAAGTGACGAGATTAACAAGAAATTCGACAAGTTTAGATTAAAATAACATTCTCAAAGTCCATTGCATCCATATCTATTTAGTAGTAGTTGAGGGGGTTAATGCAATTAAATTAAGTGGTTCCACCATAGTTCTTCCAATTCAATCCACAAAACTGAACGGCCATTGGGCCTTTCTTAGCCTTAGCTTTATATTGCCTGTCTTTGGGCTTCCACTTTTAAATCTTATTGTTGCTCTATGTCTCAAACAACTCTTCTTTTCCGTGTGTCATCTATTGTTTCAAAACATGACAATATTTGATTGAACATTGTAATGATAAATTTTTAATTAAAATTAATATGATTCTCTTAAAGGTGTGTGAACAAGATCTTATTTTAAACATATAAGAGTATCCTTACTATTTATAAAACAATTTATAAATTTCTAATATTATTTAGAAATAAAATGTGATTTACTTAAATATTTATGAAACAATTTTAAGAAGTTTATAAGGTTTTAAAACTTTTATAACATATTTCAAAGAGATTATAAGTTCAATGAACACTAAATAAAGTATTTAAAGCTTATTTTAAAATCTTAACGTTTAATTTTATTTAAAAAAAAGTTATAGTATTTGCATAAAATAAGATGATGAAGCTTAATTATAAGATATATTTGTAATGTTTAATGTTAATTGGATCCAAAGGGTGAAAAATAAAAAAAACTCGCAGCTTTAGCGCTTTTGAAGGCGCTATATTCTGACTGGGAGCGTGTTTATACGCGATATACAGGTACGTTGAGTTACCTTACAGCTGGGTCCCACCGTCAGTCCAGCCATTTAGTTTTATTTTTATCTGTTTTTTCCTTTTCTTTTATTCCTTTTCCATTAATTGTTTGTATATTCTATATAGTTTGTTACCTTTTTTTTTTTTTCATTACAGCTGATAGATGATAGTTTTGCATTTTTTTGCCCTTTTTTTTAATTCTGTTATTTTATTCAACTTTATATTAATAACCTATAAAATTTTATAATTTAAAAAATGTAATTAAGTAGTCTATATATTATAAAAATAAATTTTATTTTTAATTTTCTATAATCATGATTCGATTATATTTGTGCATTCATAAATTATCTTGATGTATTTTTAATGAAATTGCTAAAAAATATTTTTAACAACAATATTAAAACAATTTGAGTCTTCAATTAAAATGCTGTGAGTCTTCAATTAAAATGCTTAATACGCATCCGTTTGATTATCCTATTATTAATTTTATGTTTTTTTTTTTGTACTCCTTCATTTTAATATTTACTAAAATAAATTTATTTAAATATTTTTGTTTTAATATAATATTTTATTTACTTAAAATATATTCAAATAAAATTTGTGTTTTCAAAATTAGAAAATCTAATGGATTGTAAAATAGTTGAATTTAGATTTGATGGATTGTGGTTGTGGATTAAATTAATAAAATGTTGATATGGTGGAGAAAGAATGTGATAAATAATTAAATAAGTTGTATTTTTTGGATGAGGGTTATGGATGCTCTAAGAATATTCCACTTGACGTCACGTGTTAGTTACACACAACTTGGTGTTATCATGGGACTACTGGATTTCCACTCTTTTTTTTTCTCTCTTTGTTAATGACATTTCGATGCATTTAAAACGTGAAGTAATGAACTGGTGTCGGGAATTTCAATGTTTGATGATGCCTTTTATCTTCTTGTTATGGCAAAAAATGTAAGTTGGATTTTTTTTATGGTAAGTTGAGATCAAGTTGCATCAATGATGGTAGGAATTGGCACTATATTTATTTAATTAATTGATTACTTCAGAGTTCAAATATTCTATTTATAAAATGAAATAAAATCTTAAAGATGCTTTTACTGATTTGTCATTGTAGATCTGCTGGGCCCCGAAGTTATATAGTAAACGAGTTGGGGATTTAAATATTTAACTAGTTTAATTGGGAGTAATAGTCGTATTTAAAATATAATGGTATCACTTAATATTAACACCTAATTCCAACCATCTCTTTGTGGGGTTGATGTATATTCAAATATAGATTCTTTGCTAGTTTGTACAAGTGAGTTATTCAAGAAATGCTCAAATAAGTTCAAGTTGCACGTGATGATTTATATGTTAAAAAAGGACAATTATCTTGTCAAATCGAATTATAGGTGTTTTTACATTTTATTCACTAAAGTTTGATTATTATTAAAATTCCATTTAATGAATTAAACCACATAAATTTAATAGCTGACATATTTCATTGCGAACTAATTTTATAGACTTAGTAGGTCTGCGCTCCACTTAGGTTTGGTAATATATTATCACATATATGCATCGTTTTTTGAACATCCAACAATGCACATCTTTTTTAAGGAGATCCTCTATTTAAATTGGTATGTTTTAAAATATCATTATACGTGTAAAGATGATATTACAAATCTTTACACACGATAATAAATTAGAACATTAAATTAAAATAGATGATTCAGTTCATCGTTTTAATGTTAATTTTGCAGTTTATTAATGTGAAAACCGTCATTGATTTCTAACAATTTGCACTATCTTTTACACTAAAAGAGAATATTTCATGATATTTTTTATTATTAAAAAGAAAATAAAATGAAAAGAAAAGAGAAAAAGAATTAAAAAAAAAAAAGATGAGGCCGACGTTGATATGTGTAAACTTAATGCAAAAATATATTAAATTTACATCTTTGAAAAAAAAGAATTCACAATATCAAATTGTTCTATCGCATCATCGGAGAGCATCTTATCAAAATATTTACACATAAATCAAAAGGTGCTTACATCGCGCATATACACATTTTTTGAACTCATTGATAAGCCACTAGATTTATTTATGTCAGAAATATCTCGAGATCTACATGACAAAAGGTCTCTGACTATATATATATTAATCAAATGTTTTTTTTAAAGAAATTAATAAAATGTTATCTACAAATCAAATATGTGTCATGTGTGCATTGTGTGTTGTAACTAAAATATAATTTATTATTGTGATGTAAATCATTTATCGTTGTGTTCGAGGTATTTCATGTTTTGTAATCTTGATTTATAAATTATATTGCTAGCATAACATGTGTTTGAGGTATGGTTCGAAGTAACGGTCGCGTTGCTTGTCGCAGTGTCAACCGTTAAGGTTACATTACAATTTCGCGGTGATTTCGCGGTTGTAACGGACAATTTTTCAAAAAAACTCAAAAATAGTCTAAAAATTCAAAAAAATTACTTATATATATATTTTTACTAAATTAACATAAAAAACAATATTTCAACTTTAATTAACATATGAAACATATAATTACATATATTATTAATACCACGTGAAATGTCGAGGTGGTTCAAAGTCATCATTATCTTCCCTTTCAAGATAAACAGGAAAATGTGCATAATCATAATGAGTAGGATGAGGTATAGGCTGTTCACGTGGATACTTATGATAATATCTAAATCCTCGATATCCTATACTGTCAGAAGATCCAACCTGATGATCATGGTATCCAGCATTAATAGCAAATGAGCTCACACTATGTCTCCCACTAGTATAACTAGATGATCCATCTCCGTGACTGGGTTGCCGAGCTTCAACCCGAACCTCCATAATTATGATCATGGTATCCAGCATTAGTAGGAAATGAGCTCACACTATGTCTCCCACTAGTATAACTAGATGATCCATATCCGTGACTAGGTTGCCGAGCTTCAAGGATGTATAAATATCAACTAGCCACATTATTGCTACATGAACTTTTATTTGTTTTGTTCTTTTGCGTACTTTCGCCCATGTGTGAATAGCAATTTGCTAGCTATTGTTCTTCTTTAACCCTCTTTTATACACTTTATTCAAGTGCATGTGCTATCACTTATTCTTCTTTTGTCTACACATTATAGCAAATAGCAATTACTATTTTTATTGCTATAACTTTAATTTCTCTACATTTTTGCGTACACATTCAAGGTAAATATACACATATTAATATACCCATATGTAATAAACATGTATAAAAAATATTACATTCAATCGAAAAAAGAATATATAGTATTCAAATTCAATTATCTGTCCGTTGTTTCCGCTTTTATCGATTCTCAAATTCGTTACGTCCGTTATAACGCCGTTACAGTCCATTATAATGTCGTTACAGTCCGATATAACGAAGCGTAACACCGTTACAAGCGTTATCACGCCGATATCAAGCCTGATAATGTAGTCGACCGTTTTTAACCGAATCAGTGACTCGGAGAAGGCTGTTAAAGTTATGTAACGTCGTTATAACGGCCGTTACTTTGAACCATGGTTTGAGGTATATATATTTCCACACCCTAACAATTTTTTTTTAATGCTGCATAAGTATATTGGTTTGATTTTATTTTTCTCCAGCTAAAATATAAATCTCCAATCAGAAAGCTAAACCAAAAAAAAAAACCATAAAATGATGAGTAGCAAATAATAAGAGATTGAAAATTAAGATAATTGTACAAGGTCTTCAGCCCTATTAAATAGGTTGCACCAAAAATCCATGCTACCATCCACACTGGAATATTCCGAAGCAAAAGGGTAAGAAAATTGAAAGAGAGAATCATAATTAATCGGAGTTGAAAAATGAGTAGTATTATCATCCCCAGATAAAACCTCCGACCAGAAGCTTTCGTCCATCTCCGGCGCATTTTCCGGCGAGTACGCGGCGGCGGCGGAGGCTTCGCTGGATGAATGCAAAGGTGAGCTTGCTTCCGAATTTGTATCCACATCTGATGATTCGGTAATATACTTTTGGGTTTCGGGCTCGGGCCCGGGCCGAGATTGTTTATTGAGTCTTTTTTTCAAGTGGGTGTGCCATATATTTTTTATTTCGTTGTCTGTGCGGCCCGGTAATCTAGCTGCAATCACAGACCATCTGCAAGGACAAGATAATATTAACTAAAATGTAAGATTTGGAAAGTAATTAACAACATAGATTTTCTCAAATTTTCTGAAATCTAACCAAGATTCCAAGCAAATATTTGAGTTTAATATTTAAACTACATACATATAATTGGCTCAAGGGCATTAATAATAAAGGGCCATATAATAGTTTTTTGGTTTGCATGAAATATAGAATTTACAATTAAAACCTACGAAAAATAACATTTGAATAATGAAAAGCTACAAACCTGTTTCCTAATTCTTGGTGCAATTTAATGATAGTTTCCTCTTCTTGGAGGGTGAAATTTCCTCTCTTGATATCGGGCCGTAAGTAATTCATCCACCTGAGTCTACAGCTCTTTCCACATCGCAAAAGCCCTGAAATTTATCAAAGATTAATCAGTACAAAACCAAAATCGAAACATTTTTCTTGAAGAGAGTGAAGTTCAATTAAAACCCAGAAAGATTTTAACTTGGATCATAAATAATAATGCAGATCTAGAGAGAGATAAATACCGGCCCGTTTAGGAAGGGCCCGCCAGTTGTCGTGGCCGTTGTGGGTGATGTAATTGATGAGGATGAGATCTTCTTCACCAGTCCACGGGCCTTTCTTCAGGCCCATTTTCTCGCAGCATGGAGCTCTCCCCATCTTGATCAATTAATGATCACTCACTAATTTTATTTTATGTTTGTGTTTCTTTTTTTTGGATGCTTTGAAAGTGTTGTTTGAGTAGTGAAGAGAAGTGTTGTGAAGTCTGTACGTGTGGTGATGAAGGACTATGGATTCATTGAAGGTTGGCAATGCCTATATATATATGTATAAAATATGTGAGTGTGTGTGTGTGTGATTTATGGGATTAAAATAATAAAGAAATGTTGCATATAGCCATATAGGGCCATTATCATTTGAGTGAATGGAGATAATAATTATTTTGGCCTTAATTTAAACAAAAGTATGCGCGCTGTATGAATGGGGCTTCGAGGAAATGCAGTGACGAAATGATTGACCAAATAACGATTGGTCAAATAAAACGTGGGTTTTATATAAACAATTTAATATTGAATTTTCTTGTCGATCGTTTCAAGTTTTTTTTTTTTTTTTTATGGAAATATTTTCTTTCTTGGATGAGTTTTTTCCTTTGTTATATTTCTTTTCTAGACTTGGGTTCTTTTATAATGTTCTGATTTCTAATATATATTTGTATATCTTGATTGAACATATAAAAACCCCATATTATCCCCTCGTGCAATTTATCATGCATGCTCTCCGTGTTTTGGTTTTCTATAATTGCTCTCATCTCAAAATTTTGTTGTAATTTTGTATAATTGCTATATATGTGATGGAAAAATAAAATAATGAAAATGATCAAGAATTGCTCAATGAAAAATATATTTGAAAAATAACCACAATTTGAAACAGAATAAAAAAAGGAATAGTGGACGAGACGAAAAGAGTAACTATAATGAAAAATCATCATAATTTGTTTCACACACTAACAAATTATGATGATTAGTTAGTTATTATATTTGACTACGAAGATTTTCAGTCATATGCTTCATAAATTTATAGTTGAAAACATATCCCAAACATAAAATGTCAGACCCACAAGCATTTTGACGGCAATTCATCCCATCCCATCCTCCATCGATTAGTTGCTAAAGTTAAGTTTTTTGGAAATTTAAAAAGTAGTATACATGACAATTTGTATATTATGTCACAGTACATTTAATTTAAGAGTCCTGTTAATTTGGGAGGAAATATCCACTACACCCAAAAATCTATAATTTTAAATCAAAATACTTAAATATATTTAAGTCACCCTCCAAATTACTCAACACACTATATTTTTATCTCAATATATTTAAAAATACTTATAATAGTCAACGATGTACAGTAATATATCAGTGATGGTTCTGCATGTCAGTGGAAAAAGTTCACAAGATATACAATAATATCTACCTATATAATACACGAATTTTGTGGAAATCATTTCACACACAACATGAATCTTTAAAAGTTAGAGGAAATTAACCATACACGAAATCAATTCTTGTGCATGTATGTATTTTTGAAGCATGATTGTGTTTAAATTCGTGTAAATATTATTACATTTTAACATTATAATGACAGATGTATAAGTTTAGTGTAGGCTTACACAAAATTGCAAAAAACACAATTAGTATAGGCTTACACGAAATTGCAAAACAATTACTATTAGTGTAGGCTTACACGAAATTGCAAAAGAATAGACTTACACGAAATTGGGTATTGATTTACTGTAAGGTTGACTATTAGTGTAGGCTTATACGAAATAGTGACTTTAGTAAAACAAGGTTACACGAAATTTCTCTTACAAGGCTACACGAAATTACAAAATAGGGCTACACGAAAATTCGACATTTGGGCCTACACGAATTAGACTTGAGTGATTTAGGGCTACACGAAAATTCGACGTCTGGGCCTACACAAAATTAGGCTTGAGTGATTTAGGGCTACACGAAAATTACATTTTAGGCATACACGAAATTTACACTATAGGGCTACACGAATTAAGGCGTTTAGGTCTGAAGGGCTACACGAAAATTCTTGTTTAGGCCTACACGAAATTCCTAGTATAGGGCTACACGAATTTAGTAGTAATTTCGTGTAGGCCTAAATGAACTTGAAGATTCCTATTTTGTTGCGTGACACTTATTAGAACAAAATTAGGTCAAATTTCGTGTAAGACTCCTTTCCATTTTCGTGTAGCCTTGAACATATGATTCTGTCAGTAATTGATTTGTTGTAGTAATTAGAATAATTAATATAGTTTTCTGTTCTTGAAAGCAAGTTTATCCATATTATCATTTGATTTGTGTTAATGTATTCAGTTGTGTTATGGTATTAAGTTGATTAATTGATACATGGTATGTTAAATGGTTTTGTATATTGTATAGTTGAATATAAATATAGATGATTTTTTTTTGTTCTTATGGTTGAAATTGTTAAGTTCGAACTCTATATCTTATTTATTATAATTAATTTATCGAAAATGATGATCTGATATTTGTCTATTACTTTTTTTTTCAGATAGTATATCCGTATTTGAGTGTTATGTCTGTACTCATTTGGTTTGGGGGTTATTGGGATGGTTTAAAGTATAAAAATGGGGTTCAAGAGCTACTTCACCTACGGAGATTGGCAACATATCAGGATTTATTATTTACAATTCATGGAGTTATGCGTGTCGATCCGAATTGTCGGACATATGTGTTTCATTTACTACTTGACACAAATGGAAGAGTGAGAAAAGTGAAAATAAAGAATGATACTGATTTGGAAAATGTTATGTCTATGATTGATGATGTGCGTGTTGTGTTTGTTACCCTAAAAAGGATAGATGTTGGAGTATCTGGAAGTGCGGGAGCAACTACAAATACAAGTTGTGGTATTGGGTCGACAACAATGTTTAATGTTGAAATAACTGCATATAATGAAGATATTTTTTGAGGTGATCAATTTTGGCATCCTTTTTCCTCTGCTGATCCAAAATCAATGCATTCGAATGTTCCTATTGGAATGTAAAATGATAATGATTTTTTGAAGGAATGGGGTATTCCAAAAGAAAATCAAACAATTAGGAGGGAGACGTCAATGTCGATGAACTAGCCTTGGGAGCCTTGGCCATCATCTAATGGACGTGTTGACTACGGAGGCGATTGGAGACTCGATTACATTGACTTAAATATGTCTCATGCACCCCATAAAAAATCAGAAAATAGAGAGAGAAGAACTACACGGACCGACTTATCATGATCGATCGGGTATGTTTTCAATAATTGTCAATTGCACATTAATACTTCAATTGGTTGGTACAATTTCATTTAATCATGTATAACCTTTTTCAGATGGTCAACATGATGAAGATGAAACCGAAGAAGGTATGGATGTAAACGACGATTTTGAGTTGGACGATGAGGATTTTGAGGTTTTGGATAATGAGCGGCGTGACGCCTTTCAACAATTTAAAGAGTACATTTTTCGTAATACAAAAGTAACTACCGATGATATGGCTGAACAGGGTGATGTTTCAGGAGATAGTCAGAGTCGGTCGAACACCTCACAGTTATATCTAATGCCAAAATTTAGTCTAGAGTGATTCATCTCTGAGATTTCGTCATTTGACCAGCCCCATTCGTACGAGTTTGACTACAATGACATGGATTGTCAAGGACTGCAAAAAAGGTCAACTTTTCATAGTAAGAATGATTTGAAGAAGGCCGTTGGATTATACCACTTAGAGAATAAGATAGAATACCGTGTAGATCATTCATTTTCTAGACAGCTGGCCCTCCTTCTCGAAAATGCAGAAAGTATGGCTGACCCTTCTTCTCGAAACTCGGCACCAATGTCTCAAAGCAAGACACCTAAAAACACAATATACATGACAGAGAATTATAATACAAAATTACGTCATTCGTAATAGGAAATGATAATGAGTGTGAGTATCTGCTCACGTAAGGTATACGTCACGTCATCTTCTGATTTCATGGTCGACCACTTCAAGCATCGAGGCAAGCGGTATGACAAATCTAAATGACGGCCTGCGAAGGTGTCGGTCACAAGAATAACCTCGTAAGCCCATACTTGTATGCGGAATGCACAAGTTGTTAGAATTATTTAAAAAAAAACGTAACAACTGTATCGAACAAAAAAAACACAAGGATTATAACTCACCAATAGGGCAACAGAGAACCCGTAAAAATGATAGGTGTACGCCCGACTTCCTTGAGTACGAGGAATAGAGTCCGGCAACTTCTCAATATGCTTCAACAGGATCAGATAAGAGAATTTACCTCATGGGAAGCTCTCTCATCGCTCCTCCTGCTCGATCAAAGTCCAAACCCAAAGATTGACTTGGGTCTTGCCTGCGTCAACTCCAAATAAAATGCAGTATACTATCAAGATCTTTGCAATCTTGATAGTATCATCGTCGCTTTGTCGAAACTGCCCTTCAACATACCAATTACTTTGAGCGATGATGGTGACCTTACTGCCATCAGAAAATAGCCGCTGGAAAATCCCATCTTCTGGCGGATGATGCACTGCTGATGGATTGAAATCGGAGTCGTCAAATCGTAGCCTTGTGATGATAGCGAAGTCCCTCTTCGAAAACCGATAAAGTCAATCTTCTATACGAAACCATTTCTCATGCACGTGCGGATCTGTCCTGTGTCGCACCTCATGAGAAAGGAGGACATGTAAAAATGTCTTACACGTTTCCGGCTCAGTCACCCACTTCAGAAAATGGCCTAATGACGACAACATCATCCAATGCTTACATTCTGGACTCCAAATCTTCATCTCGTCACGTAAGTCGTCTATTATGCTGAGCCGAGTATATCCGTTGATATATGTGATCCGACCTTGACACCTAGGACGTACCCAAGACCACTCCAACGACAGCTGTATCACACATACAGATTAAATTTCAATATTCAAAGCTAATTTCAAAAAATCTCAATCGTAACTATATATATTAAATAAATCATTGCATAAACATTTATTAAAAAATCTACAACAACAAAGGTACTTGGAAAAATTATAATTAACCAAAACAACAGATTCTACTTAAAAAAAAGGCTACACAAACATTTACCAAAGATAATTTAAAGCATACCCGCTATTTATTTGTTGTAATACACAGAAAACTGCACATATAAGCATAAATTCGTGTAAGCCTTTAATTTGTTATTTAAATTCTATAATTCGTGTAGTTATGAAGAGATATTTCGTGTAAGGCCTATCTGAAGTACTATTTCGTGTAAGGTTAAAAATTGAGATATTTCGTATAAGGTCTATCAGAAGTGCAATTTCGTGTAAGGTTGAAAATTGAGATATTTCGTGTAAGGCCAAAACTTCACTATTTCGTGTAAGGTTATATCTCGTTATTTCATGTAAGGTCTATCTGAAATGCAATTTCGTGTAAGGTTGAAAACTGAGATATTTCGTGTAAGGCCAAAACTTCACTATTTCGTGCAAGGTTATATCTCGCTATTTCGTGTAAGGCCTATCTGAAGTGCTATTTCGTGTAAGGTTAAAATTTGCAATTTCGTGTAAGGATGTATTCGGCTATTTCGTGTAAGGTTCCATTCAAACTAAATTTCGTGTAAGCCTAGAAGTATCAATTTCGTGTAAGCTTAATTTCTGAGCCTAATTCATCACCCATATACATGAAACAACTACAAGCTAATTCGTGTAGGCAGCAGAATTCGAACAGCATGCTTCAAATATATTCAAACATCATTCAAAACTACACGAAATATGAAGGAGGGAGCAAAGCGTGCGTACCTATTCGAGAGAAAGGCCCAAATCCATGATGAAGCTGTGAAGTTTTGCGTAAAGAAATCAGGAAAAAAATATGAGTTATTTCGTGTAGGAGGAGAGTGGGGGAGCGGCGCTGGAGAGAGAAAAAGAAGGACAAGGGAAGGGGGGGAAATAGGGCTACATGAATTCAATGAGGCCATCAATGAGCCCATTAACTTTTGTGGGTCTGCCCATGTGTCAGTGGAGGTGGTTTCAAAAAAAGTTTGGTAATTTAAACATTTATTATATTGAATTGGGTATAATATGTATAATTATACTAATTTTGGATATAATGGGTACCCATTATTTGAAAGTGGCTAATTTTGGTTGCTATCCCTTAATTTAATGTAAATAAAAAAAAATCATTAAATAAAATATTTTTCTAATTTTTGTAAAAATATCTCATTACTACAAATAAATGACGGCTGGCCACCTCAAACTTTAAATGAGCTAAGAAAGGTGTAAGAGTGTGAGACATTAAAAATTAGAAAATATATTTTTAACAAGTCAAGAAGTGTGGAAGAGACAAAAACATTGAAGGTTAGAAAACTTATGACATTGAAGTTCGAATATGAATAATTCAGCTACGAACCTTTATTATCAAAATCTGGAATTCGCACATTTACAAATAATGCAGCCCACCAAAAGACTGATTAAAATATGAAGATACAGTTTCTAACAATAAGTAAAATGTGAAGATATAGTTTATAAAAATAAGTAAAATGTGAAGATATAGTTTCCACTGTAATCACTCGAGCAACTCTCAGTACGGGGCAAACTCCTAAAAGTTCAACCAACTTGTGGTTTTGATGGGACACATTCATCCAACGATTTTAACTCATTTTGATACCTCAATCAAGAACCTTTAAACATAATCTCAGAACTAGGAAATCTAGATAATTCAATTGCGAAATAACATAAATAATAATAATAATAATAATTATTATTATTATTATAATTATAATTCTTGTTGTTTGATGTAATTCAGAATAAAAAAGTTATGTATTGGTCTAAATAAATGTAAAGAGAATAAAAAATAAATTTCATCATTGTGTATCAATATTAATGCAATAAAAAAATATGGTAATATATCACATAGATATATAGGGCGAATTTTGGCCCATTCGGTTAAACTATAATATTATAACAAAGAAATGAAGCCCTCTTCGAAAAGAGAAAGAAAAAGACATTAGCATTGAAGTGTGTGAAATCAAAATTAACACTACAGCAAGACAAGATATTAGTGTTGAAATATATATCCACTATAGATTTGTAAACTTTTGATTATTAGCCAGTAGACAAAAAAACAAGGGGGGTTGTGGTCAAAACAAGTGACCAATTCCAACTTTGGGTCTCTCTTTGTAATTCTGGCTCAAAATTATAAACTGAGCACGAATGAATGAGGAATGTTCATACTCATTTATCAATATTTTAAATGACTATTTGTATTCATTCATTTAATAGTCAAATACGTTTACGAATATTAACAAATTATTTACAAACGTGTTCATTACTTTTTTAGAAATAAATATATGCTAGACTTTACATGAAAACGTTAAGCTTGCTAATAAATATCCAATTAAAGATTAATAAAAATAATAATTAGTACGTTTTTTAAAATAATAAGTACTAATATAAATGGGGCGTTGTTGTAAAAGATATTAAAATTAAATAAGTCTATTTTTTTATAGTGACTAATGAATAATAAAGTTAATATATAGTTATTAAAAACGAACATAATTGAATGGATATGATACTAGTATAAATTTGTATATAGGTTGTTTATATGCTAATAATAAATAGTTATGATTTATTTAACTGAGCATCTATTTATTTAAAATCCTAATCTAAGTAAGGGTTATTCGAAAAGGAATCGCGAACTTGGACAATTCTCAATTTCAAATGCATGAAATTTATAACTTTGAAAAATAAATAAATAATAATAATAATAATAATAATAATAATAATAATAATAATAATAATAATAATAATAATAATAATAATAACAATTAATAAATAAAATCACAAGCTCGTACATTTTGTAATTCATTAATTCACTGACGCAATAGTAGCTAACTTAGATTATTTCATTGGATATATCAACAGATTTTTGTTAGGTTTTAGTTGATAGATGAAATTGAAAAAATGTGAAAATTAGTGAAAGAATTGCGAACTTTTTAAATTGATCGTGTGGGAATTGCAAATTACAAAGGCAGAGTTTGTTTATTTTTGTTTCAAATAACCCAAAAGAGATCAATAATAATAATAATAATAACAATAATAATAATAAATAACATAACAATCATAATTGTAAGGAATACAAAACTACTGCTGAATTTCCACTGGAAATCTCATATTTGGAGTCATTGTTGGGCAAGTAGACACAAGTCAATGGGGTAGGCAAATGTCATGAAATTTTTATGATTTATCAAACAAGTTGACTTTTGGAGACGAATTTTGACACATACATTTACAGTGACTGCTGAATTCAAAATCAATTCCCTTTTTATCTTTTAATAGTTTTAACATAAAAATTAAGAGATATATTGAAGTATTTAAGATGCGTGCTATCTACAAAAACACTATTCGGTCAAAAGATATGCAAAAATACTAAAACAATCATGTTATCTCATCCATCATGAGTATATTAATATGTGTCAATTGTTCATATATCAAATATTCAATATATATATATATATATATATATATATATATATATTTTATTTCACTTTCCATATAATTAGATAATGAAATTATTAGAAATTATCAGTGAATATATTAAAAATTGTCCAAAATGAATGCAATTTCATTTTTCTTATGAAAAATGTCAAGTACAACTATAGCACCATGTGCAAAAAATCACTTACCATAACTTTTTAAAGTGTCACACATTGTCGTAAACATTTTCAAAATAGTCGGTATTTATAGATGACAAGTAACAATTCAATCATCTATTTATACTTTATATTAAAGCAAGAAAATTGACCTTAATTACAAGAATGTCATTTTTCTTTTTAAAAATATTTTGTCACATAAAAATATAAAAAAAATGAAAAATACATGACTTTTTTGATAAGTTATCAAAAATTCTAATAAAAAATATTTAAAAAAAAAACAAAAAAACATATCTTCATTTTCATAAAAGAAAGAAAAAACATGTATTTGTAATCAATAATGCAAAAAGTATTTCTCTATGAAAGTAAACAATTACAAGTATTCAATTTCTGTATAAGATAAAATATATGTAAAATATATATACATAAAAGCATACTAAATAAGCTATTCTATAATCTAAAAAATATATTTAAAAAATGAATCTTACTTAATAAGTTATCATAATCTGCACTAGATACTCAATCCTTACACGTACTGTAAAACTTAATTCAATCAAAACTTTACTTTTTTCAATCAAAACTCTATTGTATACAACGATTTTCTAAAATTCTAAAATATAACTTTAAAAAACACACACATTTATATATTGTATATGTTTTGAATAATAAAAGATGATATGAATAACTTTTTTTTTATTTATGCAACTTCATTATATTATTACAAATTAATGTATATATATGCAACATCCAACCTGTACTATGCATGTTTTTTTATTTTACATCATAAATTATTTTTTCTCCGATTACAACCTATACTATACATTTTGTTCACTTTTACAACCTCAAACCAATATTTTTTGGCAACAAATGGTTTGCAAGATTTTTTCATACCAATTGGGGGTTATGTTCATCATTTTCTAGATCATTAACTAATTCTCCTTCTTAAATCAATTTTAGCCCAAACTTTTCCCCCATTTCTTCTGCAAATTGTTTGAGAAAAAGAAGATTATTGGTGATGTTCGAACAAAAATAAGATCTCTTTACTATTAAAAATAGTTGATGAACCGAATATACTCATGTCTTACAAATGCAAATAACAAAAATAACTCTCAATTGATTCACATGGGTGCTTTCTTACCGGAAAATATTGATTGAAGGTTGCAAGAGTAAATAAAATGTGTAGTATAAATTATGATCGAAGAAAAAAAAATTAGAAAGCAAAATTAAAAAACATACATAATACAAGTAAAATGAAATAGCATATTTATGAATATTCAAATTAATGGTTCACGAAAACTTATATCATTAATAATCCATAGACAAATATTATAACATGTTTACGAAACAGTTAAAAATCATTTTCATAGATACCAAACTCATGATAAATGAATATTAGTTGTTACCTTCAAATATAAATAAGCTGTATTAAAAGATATAGTGTAGTCAAATAAGTCTGTCTCACAATAATTACTGAATAATAAGTAGGGACATTAGCTCCAATTTGAAGATAAAATTTTGGCTAAATAAAATTTGACCAAAGACCTAAGTTTCCTTTCATTTTAAAAAGAAAACAATAAAAAAAAGAAAAAGAAAAAGAACAGCTCAAAGATATACCAAACAATGTATATGGTCTAAAATTAACTTGATCAAAATGTATTTATTGAACACAAATGCTTAATTTCACAAACTGTTTTGGTTTTGGCCTAATCATTCTCTCAATTCTTAGATAGTTATAATTGAATAAAATATGCAAATTAAAAAAAATGAATTATTTTAAATCAAAAAAATATAAAAAAAAATTAATAATAAGGAAACATCAACCCAATGGCCATTTTATTAAATCAACAACCCAAGGGAAGTTTCCTATTTTTATTAAATTTAATATAAATATATAAATATAATTATATTTCATAAATATAGTGCAATTAAGATTATATATTTAATTTTTTACTACAAGTATATAATATAAGTATACACTATTCATTAGGTACTAATTAGAAAGAGTGATGAACGCAAGAATTAAGAGTTGGAGACTTGATTTGAATACTTGATCCAAATTGATTGGCGCTGCAATGGTCTGCTTCTTTCCTCAATTTCTACGTAAATAAATTTATCATTTATTCTCATGCATGAACCTTGAATTAATAGTTTTACTGGCGGACCCACGGCCAAGTAGAGTTCAACTTTTTATAGTTATAAATAATAAAGATAGGTATAATAGCCTTTTTATATCATAAATCAAATAATATATATATATATATATATATATATATCAAAAATGTTAGAATATGTATATATTAATCATCAAAATATATATTAGTAGGTTTATTGAATTTAAGGATGAAATTTTTTGATTTCGATAGAAATATCAGTATTTTAATTTTTTGAGGACATCAGTAAAAAGATCTTTAGAATTTATAAAAAAAATAACTGAATTTTTTTTAAAGAGATTGGAACTTTCTAGAAAAAATGAAATTGAATATGATATTTTACAAACTATTATAACTTTAATATATATATTCAACTTAAATTTTCAAACAAAATCACATATTTACAACAAATATGAAAATAATAAATTATATAAACGTTGATCTAATAAGAAATATTCGAGTAAGCTTGCATAGGGCATGAGATCAATAATTTCAAGCAATTATTCAACCTCCATAAAATTTTGATCCTATACACACTATAATTATAATTTATAAATTATAATATTATTACAATACAAAATACTTTTTTTTCTTTAAAAAGTGAAGTTATTTATTATAAAATTATTTAAATAAAGTTTTCTTCT
Organism: Scutellaria barbata; assembly: GCA_028654395.1. Lineage (NCBI taxonomy): Eukaryota > Viridiplantae > Streptophyta > Magnoliopsida > Lamiales > Lamiaceae > Scutellaria > Scutellaria barbata. The sequence goes on from CM053649.1 coordinate 22,484,563, forward strand.
GAAACCGATATTTTACCTATATATCCTCAATATTCCACCAATTTTCCAACAATTTATATTATAAATCCATCAATATCCATATTTACCAATATTATTCCATATATGTTCCATTAATTTGTATTGTAAATCCATAATTTATCGATATTTTCCCAATATTCCACTGATTTTCCAACAATTTATTTTTTAAAGCTTTCAATATCGAAATTGATACTGATATTTACTGATATTTTGGCGACAACCCGTTTATATCGATTATGCTCCAATTGCACATGTGCACCCTAACCTCGACCCGATCTGGATTCGCATCTTTTTTTTTAAATTTATGCGCTAATATTTATGTACAAATATCATAACCTTTATATAATACTTTTACTTAAAAAAAACACTATTTTGTCACAATTTATACGTATCTTTATGTGATATTAGTATAATATTTATATTTTATTAATATAACCTTTAAGTATAAATATCATAACCTTTATATAATATTTTAATTTTGAAAAAAAAATACAATTTCAACACAATTTGATCATACATTATTAACTTATTTATATATATATATATATATATATATGTGTGTGTACACTATTTTTCAGATCATTGAACATTTAGTCAAAGAGTGGTTGATAAAAATTGTTATAGTTAGTTTATATTTGTCAGATTTTTATGTATTATTTCAATTCTTCATTTGTTTATTTATTTATAAAAGCGACTGCACAAATTAACCTAACCAATAATTTTATTTTATTTTTAAGAAAGAAATTACCTGCAGTTGGGTAGTTTTAATGTTTATTTTCAAGGTTAAAATTAACTGTACGTATTAGCTAAGCTAAGTAAATAATTCGAGAATTCTCCTACCATTCAGTATTCACATTTCACCCCCAAGTGTGGTTCTTCATTTGGTTTCATATATTTTAGGGTTATTTGCATATTAATTAACGAAAACTAGTGTATCTGGCATTGTCAACTTTAATTTGGCATTAAATTTAAAATTCTTATAGACCAATAAAAAATTCGGAAATGTTAACCACGTCATTTGCTACGTTTGTCACATCTTAAGTGTGCAAGACTATGAAAAGAGAAGCATAAATATGAGAAGGTAGATTATTAGATTATAATAATTTATCATTAAAATTGTAACCAACAGGTGCACAAAAGAGAAGACTTTTTAAGGCGTGCAGTTTGAGATGATTATGAATTGAAGCTAAAAGCTAAAAAGATAGAAAAAGCAAGATCTTAAGCTAGTTTATCATATCATTAGGTGGCACTAAAATAATTTTCACTTTTTAGATGATAAATTCGATGACATATTCAGCTAAGTGGGTTTCAAGCAGCAATTAAGCAGCTTTTTCTATAACTTCAATTTAATAATTGTTAATGAGCGGAATTAAGCAACTAGATATTAAGTAGGTTAGTTTGCACTTTACATAGATCAATTGATTAATTGAATCTCGAGGCCGGATTAATAGGAGCCTATTTCATTTTTAGTTTCTTATGAGTTATGATAACAAGACTTCTTCTCTAAAAATAATTTAACATTTTTTTAGTCAAATTAAAGTTTTTTTTTTTTTTTTTTATCCGTATCATCTATTCTAGCTCGCATAATCAGAATTAGATCGTATCACCAATTTCATACCAACAGAATTGATATTTTCCATTAACGTCATTATACACAATCCAAATTATGGTCGTATAAAGCCACTGAAATGAAGTTGTTCCATTCATTCATACCACTCAAACTTAAGTCGTGTCACTTTACCTATACCAAAAATATAATATACTAAAATCACTAACAAAAAACAAAAGCTATGAAACGAAAAAAAAAGAAAAAGGAGAGCAAAACTTTTCTTATGAAAATTGACCAAGAATAGGGGTTAGCACTAAAAAATAATCCAATAATGATGTGATAACTTGTCATTTTTGGGTTCATTCCATGTTTTTTTTTCTTTATTTTCTGGGATAGTTTATTTCTAATACTCAAATTTTATAAGGCTTGTAAATGACCTTTAAAAATAATCACTTTAATTCCTTTTTTTTTTCTAAGTGACAATTTTTGTTGCAAACATTTGATCAAAAATACAATACTATCCCAAAAGAGATAATTGTTGCTACATAAATTTGCCATAAAACGACAATTTGATAAGTAACATTTTGAATGCCTAGCATTGTACAATTAATTCGAACAATTGTATTTGTTAAAACGGAAGACTAAAGTTTTAACTTCACCTAAATTTCATATAACCTAGTCCTGAATTACACACAAACATAAGTCAAAATTATAATCTATAAAAAGTATTGGAACAAGCCTAACTACAACTAGAAGATTTTGCATAGTAAGCTGATCAAATCATTTAACTGTTTTCAGTTAGGTAGTAAAGTAATACAAGGTTATCTTGCCAACTTAGCCTTTTCAAAATCCTAAGAGCATAGCTTGAAGAAGTGCAATTAGATGTATACAACATCAAGATGGTTGTTAAATGTTGATGGAGACATGTGAAGTTATAATAACACCACGAAACCCGAACAATCACTACATCAACTCAGGATCATCTTCATAATCAAAGTCAGCTTCGCTCGACTGCCTTCTCTTTGCCTCTCTTGGTCCTCTACCTTTCTTTGGTTTTCCTCTGCAATGTGTTGAGTATTCATGAGAAAGGTTCTTACTCACATACGGACCAAATTCAGTGGATCATCTACTAAAAATATTAGCTTATGTTTTGTAAACATGACTAGTATGCTCAAACAACAATAGGTATTGTCTAATATCTGTGAAGTATTCTACAGACCAGATTAATAGTGAGAATGAAAAGCTTGAATACTTACGGCCCGTTTGTTGTTACACCACCATCTCGTGCGACTTCTTCAGCCTGGTATACATGATAAATTAATCAAATGACAACTCTTCAATACAACATTATAAATGTATATCCAATCTCAAAACACTAGTTTACACATAATGAATGATTGCCTCCAAATAACACAAAATCATTTCTAACAGCCAAGATTGAAAAGACGAATCAGAGGTTAAACATAGGAAGACAGGGAAGAAATGAAAGAATGAATACCAAATAATGTTCAATTTTACAGTGCTAATGGTATTACCGCTCTTTAATTCAATGATACTTGGTGTGTACAGGTATATTACCTTGTACGTGGGTATAAATTTCATATGTTTGACCACCTAAAACTAAATGTTCAATACTATCAATCACCAATTCATCATGGAGATTATGACAACAATGTCTCCAATTCTAAATATATGAGAATAAAAAAAAAAGGGAGGGGCACATCAACATTACAACATGCAAGAAAGCACCTGAATATTAGTTATGAATCAATATATAACATGAGAAAAACAGAAATACATCATAGACTAATCAAACTGATATTTCAAACATTGTTTTCTACAGAAACAATAATGTGAAAGGTAAGTATAAACTCATACAGCTGGTGAGGTGACAGAAGATAATGAAAAGAGCCTGTCTTCAGGCTGAAATTTCCGGGATCGTTTCAAGCTGCAAATGAAAGAGCCATACTACATCATTCTTGCATCGTATTATCTAGGATGAACACCATTATTAACTTATTTGAACATTAGATACAAAAGATAAACACCAAAGAAGCAATGCAAGATCACTCAACAAAATATATGAATTAGCATGAGATTTTCACCCCTAAGCAACACCATACCACCCCTCTGTTCCCCCCTTTAATATCCCAGTCCAATTTTTACTGATTTTCTCTAACATATATATGAAATAAAAGACAAAATAATCAACAATTAAAAATAAAGATAAAAAATAAAATTCAATTACAGTGTGGTGTTCTTGGAAGAAGACAAAAACCCTTCAAAACCTTTCAAGACATTGCCACATTGGCTTGGATCCTGTAAATAAGTGGTCTCCATATCATATACCTGCACAAAAATTTCATTCAACAAACATCACATTATAATAATTAACTTTAAAAAAAAATCACAAAAGAGCCATATAATTCCTTTTCACCTGTTTCTCGATACTTCGGAGTTCTTCGTGCAATTTAGTCCTTTTGCATAAGAGGGCAGCGAGCATTGCAGAAGGGTTTGAAGGATTTCGTTGCCCTAAAAAATTGTTCAAAGGAGAATAAAATTTCGCAAAAATCAAATAGGGATTTCGGGGGAAATAAGAAATTTGGTCGCAAAGGTGGGTGTACCTTCGGAATCCATGTAAAGATCCAAGATTTCAGGGTTAACCACTGCGATCAATTTCGGTATAGCTGGCCTCTTCTTCCTCGATCAAGAGTTGTGAAACGTATTGGTCATACGACGACGTTTTAAGAAAATCTTCCTTCCTAATTCTCATATTTGAATTCCATTGGGCTAAAAGTACCTACCCGACGGGTCAACCCGTTTAAAATGAAAAGAAAACAATCAAAGTTAGTTCGTGGGCTAAAATAGTTGAAACGAAAATTTGAATCTCGTTTGAAATTTAGGCTGCAATCTCTTTATTATTATAATTTTTTTTACTTACTTTTGTAACCTCGTAATATCTTGTTTTGAGGGCTTACAATTTTTCCTTTTTTTTTTTCTAATAAGAAAATTGAAATTCATTTTAATTATATTTGAATTAATAATTTGAAATACAAAAATCATCCGAAGTTAAAATACATTCAAAATCCACTAAAATAATTATTTGAAAAATGAAAGAGAGATTTCTAATTCTTATCGATCCAAACATCATCTGTAAATTTTCTATTATGAATTTCAAGTTCTACCTCAATTTTTTTCGTTCTCAACACAACCTTGAAGAATTTGAATAGTTTCAAAAAGGTTTTCAATATCTCTTACATCCAAATTTTTTTTATCACAATACATAGAATAGAATTACGTTACTTCAAAATAGGGCAGACAATGCAACCAATCAAACCAAGTTGAGGTGTTTTCAAGAATATTAATCCTCAAACTTGTATTTCCAGAGAGGCCAACATCCAACACTACACAGCAAAAGGTCATTCAATAATTAAGTGCCAAGAGTTCTTAAAAACTTGTTTCACACATAACACATGCTCCCCAATAAAGTTAAGAGCTTGAATTTTTGAAAAGCCCGAGTCATCTTGGTCTTTCATAGCACATAACTATCCCAACGATGCCACATATACCTTTTTTGAATGCCATATTTCGAACCTCATCCAAAGAAATTTAACATTTTCTGTAATTCATCTAAGAAAAAAGAAGCTAGGCAAAAGGAAATAATTACATATATGACATAAGTTGGAAGAGCTTGAGGCACTGTAATAATTTCCTTTCCAATTTTTCATAGTTTTACTCAACATACAGCCAAATAAACACAATTAAGAAAATTAATATGCTAATTAATTAAATTTACTTCTCCACAAAGATGCAAGAGTTATCATTACAATATGTGTGCACCATTTAATCATATTTTAATTCATCACTAGTTTAAATATTATAATGCCCAGTTGATCCTGTAGTAGCTAAAAGAATATTCGGGCACAGTTACAATTCATTTCTAAGGAATGTTTCTAGTGCAAACATTAATGTACATGTGGAAAATGAGGATTAAAGTGTATAGTATAGCCACTTGACTATTTTAATAAGTTGTTGATTGTGTCTTATCACAGATCAGAAATTTGAGCTGCAAGAATTCTTAATTCTTGAAATAGTATTGATTGATTCATTGTATGCAGTCCTTCTAGATATATAGTGGAGCTCACAAAATGACAGCATCAGATTCAAATGATAACTTCCACGCTTCAGTCTCTTCTCATATTGCCTTGCAAATTTTATAAACAATCATTCCCTCCATCTTTTATATATGTATATGTATATTTGATTTTTATATGGATTAAAAAATATATTGGAAAAGCTATTAAATTAATGATTGGATTCAATATGGATATATTAGTAATTGAACTAAATGAGTTTCATTTAAAAAGTGGAGTATATATTTAGGACATTAAAACATGTTTTATATTTAAAGGATAAAGGAAGTAGCTAGTTTCCTGTTTATTCAGTTTTTTATTTTCACGTTTCACCAATTTTATTTTTTAATCTTTATGTTAAGTGTTATTATCGAACACTAACACCCAAGGATGAAAAAATCGGAAAAAATCGCCGATATATCGCCGATATATCCGTATTTTGTGAAGTTCGATATAATAATGCACTGCAGTTTTTTTTCGTTAAAATATCGGCGATATATCGGTAAATATCGGTTTTTATATTGATATCGGTGGAGTCCAGTGTATTTCTCGTGCCATATCGCCGATATATCGGTCGATATATCGGTGCTTCAAAATATCGGTAGTCGAGTATTTTTTGAATTTTTTTTTTCCTTATTTTCTTTTCTTTTCTGTTTTTTTTCTTTTTTATTATAATTTTTTTATATATATTTAAAAAATATCTATAAAACTTAAGCTCTATATCTATATTTTTATCTATAATTAGAACAAATAATAATTTTAATTAAATTGTTGAAATAAATTAACACACTAACATTTAAGTTTTTCTCATAATTTAATTAAATTTAGTTAATTTTTTTTTATTTTAAGAAAAGAATTATGATGTATATATTATATACTATATAATAATAGTTTATCTTTATATTTATTTTAAATATATCATTTGATTTGAAATTTTAAGTTCAATATACGTATTAATGTTAGTTATATAAAGACACTTCTCGAAAAATAAGTTAAAATGCCTTGGTATTGCTTAGGTATTAAGCATGTACAAAAATTATTAAATTATTCTATTTATTAGTATCTTTTTATACAAAATTTGTCATGTTATCATAGTAGACAACGTTTATATAGTATTTTATCTATATATTTGTTGAAAATATATCATTTTATTTGAAATTATAAGTTCAATATATGTATTAATGTCAATTATAATGATATTATAACTAGTTGATATATTTTTCAATTTTTTTAGAAAGTTTTTATATTTTTTTTAAAAATGTCCGATATTTCCACCGATACCGATATCGATACTGATATATCCGTAAAATCAAGATACCGATATTTTCACCGATACCGATTTTTTCGTCCTTGCTAACACCACATCAAAAGATTAGAAGAGATTGCGAAGGTCCCACTTGATTTCCTTAACTTTAAGGCACAAAGTTTTACCTTTTATGAGTTGCGGCTGAAAATCCCTAGATATAATGTTATTAATTATTATAGTAATTAAAGAAGTTGTCTTGTATGATAGAATTTAATTTATTATAAAATAAAAGAACATTTCTTTTATCATAATTTCCTGAAAAACGTTTATTTTCCTTCAAAAATGTAAAAGGATAAACATGATGTCCACACTAAAAGTTGAAGGTAGATCAAAGAGGTGCTGACTTTTTGGCATTCCATCGTTTTCAACTCTACAAAGGAAAGAGAAAGGAAAGAGAAAATAAAATAAATAATGGATAATATGATTCATACAACTTGATTTGGATTAAGCCTATGTCACGCCCACTCTTAAACAATTGCACACATATATAACAAAATGAACAATCACCTAAATATAATTACTTGACCAAATACCTTTCTAGAAATCTATATGTCAATGAATTTATTAATTACATTGACAAATAATGCTTCTTAAACAAGTGTTCTTGAAACTCTTTTATACTTCAATTCTATTATTAATTTCATACCATACATCAGTTATATGATATTTGATTAATTATCATACTTTAATATACATGAACGGATCAAAATACGAGACTATGATACAGAATGATATGTGATACTCGAATTTATCACAATACTTTTTATCCCAACAATGTCATTCTCTTTGAGGGAAATTACTAGAAGAAGAAATCGAAGTGGGAGCGGAGCTACTAATTGATCAAGAAACCAATATTAGTGTCAAAAAAAAAAAAAAAAGAGAGAAATAAAATAAAAAAAAAATCACCAACTTTGTGATGATGATGGTGACGAAGACGAAGAGCAACTCAAAAGGGCTTCTAAATATTCAACTCCCAAGTCCTCCAAAACCACCACATTCTCGACTTTATCAATATTGCTCTTAAGCCCCTCAAAAGCCTTGTTATTACTTTTCCTACCCCCAGACTTCTTCTTCCTCATGGAATGCGTTCTCTTGAGCGCAATCACCGGCGAGCACCCTTCCTCGACCCCACACTTCATTTCGTGGAGCGATTCCTTGACTCTCTCCACCGGAAAGTTGAGGACGGCGGCGCAGCCGCGCATGGAGAATGCGGCCTGGTCGTAGGCCAAGGCGGCGGCCTCGGCGCTGTCGAAGGTGCCGAGCCACACTCTGACACCGTTCCTAGTGGAGTCTCTGATCTCCGCCGCGAACTTCCCCCAGGGGCGGCGGCGCACGCCTCTGTAGGCTCTGATATTCACTTTCTCTCTCTTCTGTCCTCCTCCAGCACACGAGTCCACCTCCTCTTCCTTGCATACAGCTGGCGTGCCGGAATAGGAATTGGTCTCCGATAAGACGCCGTAGAGAAGCATTTCTTCGGAGTCGTTCACGTTGAAGGGGAGGGAAACGTCGTCGTATTCCCAGGAATAGGGAGGAGGGGGGAATGGGAATTGAGTTTGCATTTTGGTGTGTCAGATTTTTGAATGATTTTGAACTTTAGGGGCTTTATATACCCGGAGAAAAATGAGATTTTTTAGTGCAAAGTAATTATATTATATATAGGGGGGATTATTGAAAATTAGTAGGGGGTGGATGAAATTGGTTGATAGTGAATCGTAAAATTTTTACTAAAAGAGGGGGGGGGGGGGGGGGGATGTTTTTGGATATAATAGGGAATAGAGAAGCGTAGTGAAGTTTATTTATTGGGTCACGTGAGTCAAACATGAGCGATGACGCACGGCGGCGGAGGTCCCACCATATATTATGTGTATATATATATATATATATTTTTTTTTATTTTTTTTTAACTTTATATTAAATCTTGCTGTTAGCGGCTTAGTAATTAGTATACAACAATTTGGAACATTTTACCAACTCCATTTTCAGTTTTTTTTTTTCAAATAGAAAAAAAAAAACAAATAAAATTATCGGCAAATCGTAGTAATGAAATAACACAAGGCAAAAAACCCCCCAACAAATTGATAGTACGTATGGGGGATGAAAATAATGGAAAAAGTTGGAAAATAAAATATAGTAATACAATTTTGAAAATTTGGGTAATTTCATTTAATTAGTTCCATTAGATATATAAAAAAAATGTAATTTCTAGTTGCAATTAATGTACCATGTACTCTAACTCATTACTCATACTATCAAGAAGTAATATTTTTACAATTAATGTATCATGCACTCTAACTAATATGATCGAACTTTAGGTGGGAAGTTTCATTTTTAGTTCATTTTGGTAAAAGAAAAAAGTAATTTTCTAGCCGCAACTAAATTTTGATTAAAAGAGAAATTTCAATTTTAGTTCCTTTAGGTAAATAATAATAATAATAATAATAATAGTAATAATAATAATAATAATAATAATAATAGTTTTCTAGCCACAGCTTATATTCATTCATGTTAGTCAAATTTTAATATTTATTCTTAAAATCGAATTGTTTCATTTTTATTAAGTCATACTACCATACTACACATCATATGTATAATTGATCAAATGACTAGAAAAGATCAATATTAAACGAGCTTTTCTTATGGAAATTAAGGTAAAAAAAAAAAGGAGGATTTCACTTAAAAAATAATAGCAAGACATAATATGTGTTCTTCCCATCATCTATATTTGATAAGTCATTCATTTTTATAATTTGATATTCAGAATGGAGAAAGAGTTGTGTTTTGACTACCGGTTTTGAGATGCAGCATATATAAGGGCTGAATTGAAACTTCACAATTTTGTGCAGTTGCCCTTTGAATTCTCGTTTGAATATTCAATCTAAATTGATGATTCTGTGTAAGAAGTAGGTGCATAGATTGCTCCACTCCTGTGATTTAACTAAACTTTATGATAATATATTCAAATAAAGTTTTCTAGAAAGTCAAGTCTTACATGAGATAATATTATGGAACTTAATACAATTTTTTTGACAGAATTTTTATCACTCCATTTTATGTTAAGCTTTTCATAAAATTAAACTTATATATAAAGTCTTACAAATATTTTAGCAACTATAAACTTATAATTTTTTACTATAAATTATTGAAATAGTTGAACAAATTAGGATCAAGAAACTCTTGAAAATAAATTAGTGATTTTCACAATTGATATTGCTCAAAATCAAAGGAGCTTGTAATAAGCAGAGCTTGAAAAGTCATATTTCTGGTCAAAGCTTCCGAAATGACCAAAATCTCCTCAATAATAAGAACAGGAAATATATACGAGGAAGATTCGAGAAGAAATTGAATATAAAAAATGCAATTCATATGGAAATAGCACGAGGGCAATGCTGCTAGAGAATGCTCCACTTTTGTAAAGAAGAGTACCAAACAAAAGTGCCAAAAAAGAAAAATAAATAAATTTATTTAAAGAGGCCCAGATTCAGACCCCCTGAAAGTCCTAGTCCTAATACTTGTATGGTTTTTGAAAGTCCTCCTTAGGAAAGGGAGTCAATAATTAAAGGATAACAAGTTGTAAAATTATCATTTTCTCAATCATATATATAATATTATATTATAGGAAAGAGATTTATAGTGATTGCATTTATATCCTTTGAAACACAAATGGCACGTATGAAATAAATGAAGTTTGGTCTTGTTTGGAGGTTACAACATGACAATATCATTTAAGGCCAAGTTGCAATGTTATGTAACCCCACTCACTTGCTCCAGTCTAGTAAATTTTGAGCATTTAGTGCATATTTTATTTTTGTAAATTCAAATTAATAGAATAAATATCAGATGATCCTAGAATATCGAAATCAACCTCTTCATTGGGATTCTCTTGTTACACATGTCATGTCACTCTAATAATACAGATAATGAAACACTTATTGCAAAATTATTGTTGGGACCATTTAATCATTTATGTCTAATAATACAGATAAGTAAGCACTAATCACAATTAGTTTTGTAATTCACTGTCGCATTAAAAGGTTACTTACATTGCTAAAGTAAAAAGGTTATTTACATTACAGTTAAACAAAATCCATCTTAAATATGCTGCAATTTGATGTGAAATTTATTACAATAAAATGAAAAGAAATAGAAGTAAACAAAACATAGTTAATTATATTGTTGGAAAAATGAAATTAAATGTGTTGGGGGAGCCCAAAAATAGAGGGAAGGGAAGGTTGGTTAGTTGGGAGAAATTAAAGATGAAAGATAAGTTTTGTCGTTTAGCGGCTGCGTCGCTCGCTGACAAACACATATACAAGCTGGCAAAATATTTACAAATTACTACCTCTATTATTTTCTTCAAGGGCGAGTCATTTTCGTTTCAAAAACATAGGTTTTAGGCAATTTAAGCACATTTATTGAACATTTGTAATTTGATGCAAGGAATTTTTTATTTTTGTCATCTGCTGTATGTATGAGATGACTTTTCAATGAGATTCATTATATTGAGATTTCTGGATTTTGTAATTCTTCAAAATAATTACTAGATTCGTATAATAGTTTCTTTTTTGTGTTATAAATATAGGAATCTGACATTTTCGGAATCCTATATTTTAATTGGGACCAAAACTTTCAAAAAATCAATTAAGAAAATTTCGCAAATTAATCTCTCAATCAGGATTAAAGTATTAACATGTAACATTATATGCATAATTTTCTGGTCGTCGCCGTCCTATGTTGCCACTATATCAACACATATTACAGTTATATATTTAATAAAAATATGAAAAAAATTATATTAAAAAACTATACGAAATATTGAAATAAATTTTAAAATAATTTAATAAAATTTATAATTATAAAATAGTCAAATAAAACTGAAAATTATTTTAACAATAATTAAATCTGAAAATTATCTAAAATAAATGACTAAATCTAAAATATTATTATTTTAAAAATAAAATAAATATTTTAATAAATCAAAGATAACAATAAAACTCTAAAAGTATTCCCAAGTAATCAAATAAATCTGAAAATTACTTAGAAATCTAAAACATATTTCAATAAATAGGAAAACAATAAAATATCTAAAATGATCAAATAAATCTGATAATGTATAGTTAATAATTATAGTATAAAATTTATTTAGATAAAAATCATAAATAATTTAACACAAATTGAAAAATTGATTTCCTATAGTAATTTTCATAGTTTTTTTTTTATTATTGTTTTAGATAATTGTTAGAATTCATTAAATTACTTTTTATTTGTTTAAAAAATGGTAACATCTATTGATAATAATTTCAGAATTATTTGATTATTTAAGATATTTTTAAGATCATATTAAATTATTTTCTAATTTATTTAAATGATTTTTAGTTTTTTTGGATAATATTTTCCACACCTAATTGTTTGTTTTGGATAATTTTCTGATTTAGAAAATTATTCATATTTATAGAAATAATTTTAATATTTCATGCAATATTTTTCAGATTTTATTTCTATAAGCTTCATCTTTTGTTATTCAAACATTTGGACAACTAATTTAAAATAAGATAAGATATATCATAAGATATAAGACCTTATAAATTCTTTAATAAGTTTAGTCAAAAACTTTCTTAATCAGACGAGGGGATTTACACAGATCTTGAAGATTTTTTTTGTTTTTTTTGTTTTTTTGTTGAACTAGTAGTGTTCCCACACGATACGTAATTTATTATTTATTGTAGTAGTATATACTATCGATATTAAATTATATTTTATGTACATACTTTCACATTAAATTATATCTTACTATTCATTTCTATAATTTTTTTTAATAAATTTTCTATAAATAGGAAAACAATAAAATATCTAAAATGATCAAATAAATCTGATAATGTATAGTTAATAATTATAGTATAAAATTTATTTAGATAAAAATCATAAATAATTTAACACAAATTGAAAAATTGATTTCCTATAGTAATTTTCATAGTTTTTTTTTATTATTGTTTTAGATAATTGTTAGAATTCATTAAATTACTTTTTATTTGTTTAAAAAACGGTAACATCTATTGATAATAATTTCAGAATTATTTGATTATTTAAGATATTTTTAAGATCATATTAAATTATTTTCTAATTTATTTAAATGATTTTTAGTTTTTTTGGATAATATTTTCCACACCTAAGTTTGTTTTGGATAATTTTCTGATTTAGAAAATTATTCATATTTATAGAAATAATTTTAATATTTCATGCAATATTTTTCAGATTTTATTTCTATAAGCTTCATCTTTTGTTATTCAAACATTTGGACAACTAATTTAAAATAAGATAAGATATATCATAAGATATAAGACCTTATAAATTCTTTAATAAGTTTAGTCAAAAACTTTCTTAATCAGACGAGGGGATTTACACAGATCTTGAAGATTTTTTTTGTTGAACTAGCAGTGTACCCATACGATATGTAATTTATTATTTATTGTAGTAGTATATACTATCGATATTAAATTATATTTTATGTACATACTTTCACATTAAATTATATCTTACTATTCATTTCTATAATTTTTTTTAATAAATTACCAATTAATGTTGATTTTATATTTATTTTTAACTATTAATATTTGATTTCGACTACATTTTATTTAGTTACTCATTGTTGTTATTTCTTTTTTAATATTTTTAAATTATATTTATTAATTTTTTGCCTTATCACAATTAATAATACATATATATACATATTTAAATTAATTTTAAGTTATACTTTTTGGTTTTACATTTTTAAATTTAATCTTGGATCTCATTGTTATAATCTTCTTTTCAAAATCATATTATTCAAGCCTATTTCTTTTATACATTTTAAAATTAATTTCAATGTCAAAACTATTTTTCAAATTAATTTTCTTTGATTGTTTTTAAAAAATATTTAAATTTTAGTATAATTTTTAAAAAACAAACACTTATGATATATAATTATATATATAGTAATTGATTTTTTAATTATATTTTTAATAATAAAAATCAAATAAACAATATAATTACTCATGAATGGAGTTGATGACTCAATTATAGAATTTTTACCATACTAATAAAATTTATGATCGTCATTTTACTATATTTTTCGAGATTGTTTGCATTTAGAATTTGGATTATAAAATGTAAGTAATATAATTTTTACTATACTAATAAAATTTATGATCGTCATTAAACTGCTTCTTATCTCAACGTCTCCTTTCGCCTTCTCTTCAGCCTTTTGCCACCAACTTCTGATATCAACTTCGACACACCTTTTCCACACCGCTTGTTTCATCATTGTCCCTTTCACATCGGCCACAAGCTTCCATCTTCATCATCTCCCTTGGAATACATATATTTTAAATGTATTCATGCTAATTAAGTTCGACGTCGGCATCAAAAATGATGGAGATTGAGAGCTCTCCAGTGTGAACGTCGGGGTCGATCGGATTCTGTCGATAGTGACCTAGATTAACTATGATGGATGTGGTAGCCTATACCAAGAACTTTGTTCTAAATTTTTTTTTTCTAATTTTTTGTTTTTCCTTATAATGTACACATACCTTACTCAAAAAGATTTATAATATAACTTATTCAAGAAAATTTATAATATAGCTTAATCTACATGATTTAGAATATAGCTTACTCTGTAGGATTTAGAATATTGCTTACTCAGAAAGATTTAGAATATAGCTTACTCTGCAAGATTTAGAATATTGCCTACTTAGGAAGATTTATAATATAGCTTACTCTGCAAGATTTAAAATATAACTTACTCTACAAGATTTATAATGACATGACATTTTAAGGAGGAAAAATGTCATTTTTGTAAATATTTACAACTTTCCTGTTATTAATATAGTATAGATTGTATTATCATCCTTATGATTTGGTCAAATTACTGAAAAGATTTGAATATTTGTGAAAATTACAAACCAACCCTTTACTATTAAAAAAAAAACTAAAAACGATGTCATGTTTCGACTGTATTTGATGGGTTGTTGAATTTGAACTCACCAATAATTGTTCATATCCTACTATATTAGCAAACTTCAAGTTCTCAGGGGGTGAAATGCTGAAATTTTGATTGTTGATGGGGATTTAATTGTAATCTAGGCAAAAAAATATTTTTTCATCTAAATTAAATATGATTTAACATTTTTATGCATAAATATTAAGTTATTATATTTTTCGAATACGTGTGATTTTAGAATTTGTCCAATATTAGAAAATAAAAGATCATTTCAAGTACTCGTGATTAATACTATACTATATTATTTTTAAATATTTTTATTTCACTATACAAGATGCTTTTAAACCATCTATTTATTAGTGTTTAAGATTTATAAATTATTGCCGTAAAAGATAGAAAAGAAAATGCAGCCTCAACATCTCCAAATGCGGAGTTATCAACCACATGTGCAATTACATCTTTGCCCTCTGCAGTATAATATGACTCATGATTCTACGAGGAATCATGAGTCATATTATATCTGTAACGTTTGCCAGTGAATTCCAACCCACAAACACGCAGCAAAACCAGAAGAAACACAGCCCAGAAACCGCGATGAAATTGAACGCAATATTCAGCAAGAATTAAACGATCAAACTCCAAAGAATTAACGTGGTTCAACTCGGATAACTCGAGTCTTCATCCACGGCACAATATAGAACAGATTTATTGAGAATTGGAGGAGAAGAATTCAAGAAGACAGAAAACCCCAATTACAAGAGACTAGCTTATGAACCCTAAACTCGATCTCTCTATTTGGACGACGAAACTTAATGAAATCAAGACCCATTATGCATGCTTATATGTAGAATAAAACCCCCAAGTCAATCGCAACAGATCGCAACTGAAACCTCACAACATTAGCTAATTGCATTCGCTACAGTAACTAAATCCCTAATTTAACCCTAGAAATTATAATTGCATGCAACTGCTTCAGCAACTAACTAACTGAGCTCGATTCCTTCAGTTTAAATCCAGCTGGCAATCATCTGACTTGGACACACGGTTGCACATCACGATCCATGTCAGTAGGCCTTGCCACGTCAGCATGCAAGTTTCCTTCTTTCAATATCGATAAAATGATTGTCAGTGCTAGTACTTAAACGACAACCTCCATTGCAAATTTTTTCACATCCCCGTTGTATCCATTCTCACCACAGCCAATTAAAACGAAAGTAATGCGAGTAACATGATTGATGAAGGCAGCAACACTCCTCTCCTAGTGTCATTGCCAGACTCATTCGATATTTATACCAAAAAATATCAAATTATGTTTAAATTGGATGGAAATTTATTTTTTATCCTTGTACTTTTTATAAACCTCATGGTCGATTTAGTAATTTGAAGGAAGTTTAAGGATAGTAAATGTAATTTATTTATATTTGGAAAGATAGTTGAATGAATAGTAAACATTGAATAATATGGAAAACCAATGCGGAGTTAAAAGGGTTAAAGGGCAGATGGTGATGATGAGCATAGAAAACAGTTAGTTAGGACCGTTGGCTCGTGCGGACAAATGAAGGGTGGTCCCCACTACATATCTCTCAAACATGAATCTGGTAAATGTCTGCATTAGTCTTTTTTGTATTGACCAATATTAGCCTATTTATTTTATTTTCTAATACAATATCCCCTTCTTTATAAATTAATTAAAACAAGAATTGACAATAACAGGTACATCGTACGTGCCCATTTCTCACACAATGTCTTTTCTTACCACTTGCTCCTATTACTTAAATCTATGGTCCCACACTCAAATTTCACTCCACAATTCTATTCCACACTCCACTTATGTACTTTCAGACTCGGAAAATTATAATACGAAATTTTATTACCCTTCACAAACTTGCTCTTAAATGTAATTTTGGATCACAAAAACTCTTAGATTGCATTTGCAATTTTAAATTTATTCAAGTTGAGGTGAATTTGAAATCCACCTATATTACTCGAAAAATAGTTTTAAATGAATGTCATAACTTACAAAGCCACATAAATTCATACACCATCAATGAATTTGTTGACAAAAACCTTATTTGTATATATCAAAAAAGCAAATTAATTATCCGGACAAACTTTTTTATTCGTATTACGAGCCTAGGTTTGATTTAGAAGGACAAGCTCGAATTGATGAGCTATTATAAAATATTCAAATCATACTAAACTTTAAACTCATGAAAAATATTATTAATGTGTCCAACGTTTATGTGTCATAAATGCAATATGATTATTAATTTTAAATCACAATATTTTTGGGGATGTTTTTACATGTTGACAATGAGTATATTAAGACATGTATGTAATGTATAGGGAATCATTATTTTGTTAATGCGTATGCTTTCATCAAATATTATTTCAAGGTAACTACACCTTACCTTTTGCTTGAGCTTAGTTCCAATACTTAAAGTTTGGCTTGAATATTGAACTTGGGCAAATCCCCAATTTATCTTAACTTGATTAATTTATTTGACCAAACGTGCATGGATGAACATGGGCAAAAAGGCACCTCTTTTCCGAAATGGTGCAATGAATCTACACGAATTATTAGCCACGCAAATAAGAGTTTACTAATCCACCCATAATTAAATCCCAAACTGTCCCTAATCCTCAATTAAACAAGTCACTAAACTTTAAACCCATTTTGTAATTATAACCCTATCATCATTGCTTTGCATCTATGTACCAACGCGTGCCTTAGATATATATATTGTATATTATAGCAAGGACAACTTAGTAGTTTTTTGTTGGGTAATTAACATGTATAAAATATATTTGACCCAATAGAAATCTAATGAGGCATGTTATTTGCAAACACCATTATATCTAGGGTTGAGGCTATACTTTTAACACGCGATCGTCTGTATCAATTTGTTTCATTGATATTTTGAAATAATCATTATAGATATATATAAATAACATTATTGATTTAGCGTATAATATAAATAAATTTAATAAAATATAAAATGAAATACGAAAAAGGTAATTGGGGATGTTCTTCGTGACTTTTGGATTTCAATCTAATATTCCCAATAAAACTGTTACATTTTAAACCCTAAGTCATCAACATTTTCTTGGAAATTAATATGTCAATTGTGGGAAATTTTTAATATGCACATAGATGACGTATAATGATCTTATTATCTCGTTATATGAAAAGAGAAATTAATAGAATTGTTAGATTTTTAACACATCAACCGTACACATATATTAATATTCCTAAAGTGGAAAGGATAGTGTGGTTGATATATAGCTTTGTATAAATTAATGGTAAATACTTCATTTTTCCTATAAGCTTTGACTAAACTCAAAGACTGTTTTAATAAAATCTAGGAAGTTTGAATGAATGATGTGGACATTTTCAATCAAGGAAATTAAAAGTTAAAAGAGAGGCGTAGGCAATCTTAGCACTGGGGTCGAGTCGACTGATCAATTCATGGAAAGATTAAAAGAATGTTATCTAAAGTAGATCAGCAAGATTTACTATTTAATATTATATTCCTTAATAAATGATCCATGCATCTTAATTTTAAAAAGTTAATGATTCATCTTACTTTTAAATTTTCTGTGTGTTAATATTTTGACTCTTCTGCAATGCCAAATTTGAGGGCCCGTAAAAATAAATCCATTTTTCATTCTCCGTCATTAATTAATTTGTTTGTTTTCTATAAAAACAGAATATTAGATTTAAGTTTTTGCTGTATATTATGGTTTTATACGTGTTTTATTTCACTCTTGTGTATATATATTTTCATTTACTCAGTTCCATCTTGTATTTTATTTTTAAAAATAAGATAAAATGTTATTTTACATAATTGGCCATATTTAATTTACTCCCTCAATTCCATACATATACAATATTATTATTTAAATACCTCAATATAGTCTGCTTTATATACATATATATATATATATATATATATTCATAATTATGTAAACCCAACTACTAATACATCACCTAATTAACGGTCTTAGTCTTGCAAACATTAAAAAGTATAATAAAAAAAACTACATCAATTTCAAAATAAGTGTCATTTTGGAGTTCTTGTCATATATTAAGAAACATAAAAATTGTATAAATATATCCATAACAAATTAAGAAATTTAAGATTAAAAATTGAAAAATATCAGATCAACTTCATAAAAAGTCTTATATTAAATTCCTAAATTTTAGGTAAAGATTACTAATAGAGATGATTTGCAAATAAATTTACATAAAAATTTAAAATGATATTTAATTTTTAACACAAAAATTCGTCTTCAATATTAATTTTAAAACTAATCATCAGATAAGAATATAGTAAAAAATTGACTAGTTTAATTGGTTTTTTTAATAACCTATCCTAGAAAAAAACCTGTATGTAGAACGTATGGAATAATTAATACGGTTAAGTTGGCGGCAGCAGAAAGCATATGGATAAAATAAGAGAAATATTCAATAAATAAATAGAAAAAAAAAAAAAGATATCTGAGCATTTTTTTTTAGAGTGAGTTTTGCGTAAAATCGTTTCACGAATCCTTTTTGGTGATATGGATTGAATCGAGTTAAATATGAGAAATTATATAATATTTTTGTATCGATTAAATAATATTTTTTTATGTATTAGATAATAATTTATATTATATTATGTAGTATATATAAATAAACAAAAGTATTATCTAATATATATATATACAAAAATATTACATGTTGCAGAACTCACGCACAAGGGACAAAAACATGGACCATCCACGTGGTTTTTTAAAAAATACGACCTTGTTCAATTCAAGGCATATATCTTATAATACAAAAATATTACTTGGTATACTGAAAAGAATTAGCTAATACACATAAAAATATTACATATTTTCTTATAATTTGACTAAACTTAAAACGCATTCTATAATATAAAGTATTATCTAATACGTAGAAAATAGTACCTAATACACCCAAGATTTTCTTTTTTTTATTAGTTGCTTCAACAATTTCCAGGAAATTGGCTTTCTTGTAACTGTTTTTTCCTATACTTTTGCGTTGAAAAATATATAATGCTTATTTAGCAATCAGTGTATACAAATAAATTGGAATTGGATAGTAGCAGGTGAATTAGCTCCTTCCTAGAAGCTGCTTTAGTGGAGAATGATGAACATTTATAATGAAGTTCCATTGTAAGCTTATAATCATTTGACCTAAATAAAAGAAAATTAACAAAGAAACAAGTTTATAATCTTTATTTATTATTGTATATTTGATAGTGCAATGAATTTTCTTGGAATTGGACTATCAAATTGGACCATGGATTTCATACCGATATTGAAATTATTTTGGAAACAAGATTCAGGCCATAATGACAGAGAATTGATAAAGACAGTGGAGCAATCAAATTAGAGTTCCACTTCAATTTATTCATTTTTGGTATAGAGAATTTATTTGCATATCCTAAATTTATAGCGAAACAAACATAAAGATTGATATAAGATCAGACTAGTGTTATATATCAGTTCATATATGATGATTGATGTGTGTATTAATAATATTATTCTTATAATACATATATTGAAAAAATACAATATAATATAAGATTAAGAATTTAAACGTCAAAACAAATTACCCAAAATATGTGTTTGAATATAATTCAAACTTTTATTAGAGAAAAATATAATTCAAACTTCACTAATGCAGTTCTTGTGATGCACATATCACTGCAATACTTTAATTGCAAGTTGGTGTTGGTCAAATAGTTGACTATCTGTTAAAGCCTAAGATTAAAAAAAAGAAAAAAAGATGACGTGGATATTTTGGTTTTGAACTCAGAAAATCTACAGTTGAAATCTACACTACCAGATCCTTTCTGCTATTTTTATTTTTATTTTTTGTTATTAGCTAGATTACATTATCACAATATATCAGGAATACATATTAATAACCAATATATACATATAATGAATATTAAATTATTGAGAAATTTATTTGTAATAGAAGAATTCAACTGTAATTTTATTTTTTTTCCTTTCTTTTGGTGTGTGACCTCTAAGGCTCTACTCCTCTTCCAAACTTAAGTGGATGAGATTGGGATTTTGAAATAAGGGTTTTGCTAATGGTTTTGATAATTTTGTGGTGAAAAATTAAGAAGCTTTTTCCAAAATCAAGAATATTTATCTCTAATGCATAAAAATACCTAAAAACCCTTTTAAAATTTAATTTTAGGGAAAAAAAGCGTTCAGAAAATGTATCCATTGACTTTAGGTTACAATTGCAGAAAAATAATTATTTAGGTTGAAAAGTGAAAAAAAAAAACACTATAATGTAAGTAGCAAATTAAAATTAACAATATTTATTTATTTGTTTATTGCACGTAGGTTGGGCCGAGAGACGTTTTGAGTCTTGACGAATGAAAGAGCGTTGGTATAAGTTATCAGCCCAATGGTAGAGGCCCATACCTAAATTTAGCAGTTATGTTTTTGAGTGTTGGACGTGGATTTTATGAACTAAATTAAACCAACCTTTTCTCCTGTTATAATATAACTAATTGAAAAGGAATAATAAGCCACCAATGTTTATTTTTAGATTTATAAATTCTATTAAAGTATTTTTAAATAGAAAAATATCATTAATATTTATTTTTACATTCTTAAATTTTACTAAAATATTTTAGGATTAAAAAATACCACTAATATTTACCTCTAAACACATATAACTCACTTAAATTTATTTATAATATAAAATACCAATAATATTATAAAATTAAAATATATATTTACACATTTTAATTTTTATTTCTTATTTGGATCTCAATTTTTTTTTTTACATATTTTAGATAAAAAAAAACCCATGAAAATATTAATATAATACCTTATTATATATATGTGTGAATATATATTATTAATAATTATTATTATTATTTATATTTTTCTACTTTTGAAGACTATAACTATTAAACAACTAAATTTATTTGAAATAATAATTTCACTATAATATTAAAGATATTATTTTTTAATTTATGAATTGTGGGAAGCTCTGTTTGAATATTGGGACGAAATGTTATGTGAAAGAAAATATTATAATAAAAAAACTTTATTTCAAATCAACCTAATTGTTTATTTAGTCTTCAAAAATTTAAAAAATATAAATAATAATAATAATAATAATAATATATTTACATATATATAATAAGGTATTATATTAATGTTTTCATGACATTTTTTTTGTTTTAAAATATGTAAAAGATATGTAAAATTTAAAAATATTTAAAATCTATCATTGGATCCTTCAATCCTAGTATTTATTCCTACCTACAAACATGAAAAACAAATGAAAATGTTTGTTGGTGAAAATTCTTATAGCCTTTGTAACTCCACTTGGTGTGATCATTTCCAAAGCAAGTTGTTCTCTCCTTCCTTGAAATGAAGCATCTATTATTTCAACATGTTTTCAATTTAGACAAGTTTTTAGCAATTGCAACAAAATAGTATTCGTTTAATAGCCGTAATTAGAAATATCTCCGCCCAATATTACCAACAATCAATTAATATTAATATGATCAGAAGTATATTCTTGCAAATATAATGAAAAATATAACTTTAATCAATTTAGGACACGTAAGATATTAAATTAATTATCAACGGTAAAATGTTTCATTCAACATCTAAAAGATAAAACTATCAATTTAAAGACCAGTGACATTTTAAGGTTTTGCTATGCCTTGTGAAACCTAATTACTTAAAATATATTTGTAAAATGATAATTTCAAAATAAGATTGATGAACTTTACATATATTAAAAAAATAGAACAATTAACAACAACAAAAACAACAATAATAATAAAATCTAAAATTTTGAGATGCCAAACATGACATTACTTTAATAAATATTTAAAAGGTTAATTGCGATAACTCCATCACACTATCAGTTGCACATAAATTATTGAAATATTTTTTGGCACCGATATATATATATATATATATATATATATATATATATATATAAAAGTTATATGTTTTTACATTTAAACCATCAAACTAATTTTTCGATATTTTGATCAAATTTTGGTACATGACTATGTCATGCATAAGTCAAATGTCATAAAAAGTTGCTGAAAACTTAGTTTAATGATTTAACTGTCAAACTGTATAATTTATTTATATAATTGCCATCAAAAATGAAAATTTTATATTTCAGACTCTTGATCGATATAATTGTTGTCTTTGAAATGCCAAATTGATAATTAATCTTTGTTTAGTTAGTTTAACTCAATAAAACTCCAAAAAAATAACATCGAATTAACATAGGCTTTTAGTTCTCAACTTGTCTCGATGTAAATGTCGGTACCTTAATTTTACGAAAATATCGTTGTCGGTATCAGTTTCGGTGGAAATATCGGACATTTTTAAAAAAATATGAAAACTTTCTAAAAAAATTGATCACTTATATCTATTAGTTTATAAATTATTATAACTGACATTAATACATATATTGAACTTATAATTTCAAATAAAATGATATATTTCCAACAAAATATAGATAAAATACTATATAAACGGTGTGTGCTATGATAATATGACAAATTTTGTACAATGTTAATATATGGACTAGTAGTAACTTGAACTCCTATGAGGTTCAAATGAATAAAATGACATGTCATCTAGATTCATATAATATTGGTATCAACTCATGATATTAGACCAATTTAGAGCGTAATCACGAAGATGCATTTCTTCCAACTGCATTTCCATAAATCTGATAATTTCTGTTTGCAGAGCTAACAATGGCAATAATGACAATGGCAATAATGGAGGGGAGGCTCCACTAACTATCTAAAGCAAAGAAAATTTACAAAAAGAGGTAAAAAGTGAAAAAAAATAAATTGAAATTCACATTGCCACCGAAATGTTGCCGACAACGACATTATACCAATATATTGCCGACATTTCGATGATATATCGACGACACATTGCGATATTTGCCCATTTTTTACCGATATCGATAATTGCACGATATTTTCCGACATTTCACCGATATTTTACCGAAAAAAAACTACACTCATATATAATATCGAAACCCTTAAAATTACGAAATATAGACGATTTTTCCGAAATTTCGACCATTTTTTTGTCCCTGTGCTCAATAAATGGGAGTAATTTGCGGTCAATAAAAATGTCTGATGAATGTATTATTGTATTGAGCACTGAGCAGACACTACAACTTGCACCTCAATTCATTAATAACTAATTATTAGTAAAACTTTTATTTGTTATTATATATTTTATTTTTTACTTTTAATTGGCTGCATGTACGACCACTTTTAGGAAGATGTTGAATCAATCTCACTGCCACGCATGCCAGTGCGCCATATATGGATATGGATATTGCGAAATTCCTATTGGCTACTTGTTCTGTCAAAAATAATATATTTACTTTGAAATATGTATATAAAAATTTATAATTAATGTGTATCTTCTCGGTCAATATATTATACATTAGTGTATATATAGAAGTTTTAAAATAATTATTTGATTAGTATTCTTGTAGTTTGGTTTAATGTGTTTGCAAAATTGATCATTATAAATATTTTACTTAATTATTAATATAATTAATTTCTTAAATGAAATCTTAAAATTATAGCAGATAGTATCAAAACTCAATCAAATTTGTAACTAATTTAATATCACAATTAAAAAAAAAAAGAATTAATTGATACATATTATAATCACTTCTTCACAATCGGCTATACTTAATTTTAGTTTTGATCATCAATATGACAGGGTTGAGTTTAACACACAAATATGAATGATTATGTTCAAATAAAGTCAAACATTCAAAGGATATTTGTTGGTTTGAGTTTGAAATCTGATATGGAAACATTTATTTTACCTATAAAATATAAAAGAAAACTAATTTTAGCCAAAAAAAATACTAAAAAAAGTGATCTTGGGGTAGAAATACCCACACACTCTACACCTCACC
Organism: Scutellaria barbata; assembly: GCA_028654395.1. Lineage (NCBI taxonomy): Eukaryota > Viridiplantae > Streptophyta > Magnoliopsida > Lamiales > Lamiaceae > Scutellaria > Scutellaria barbata. The sequence continues at coordinate 22,509,517 of CM053649.1, forward strand.
ACATGCATGCATTCACTTATTTTTCTTATCTCGAGTCTGTTGTTGTTGTGCTGGTCGTGGTCGTTGAACACTAATCACATAATGCTTCGTGTAAGACGAATCTTAAAGAGTTGTATAAATGTTAGGAATTCATTTCAACAAGAATGTTTTGTCAATTTAGCTAAAAAGGTTGTATTAAAAAAAAAATTAAATTCACTTTGCTAAACATGTCTGTTCATAGGGTAACAGGGAGGAGGAGGAGTTTCGAAGGTCTGAATTTGTTTTGATGCTCCGAAACTTCAAGGCAAGTTTGTCTTAAATTTGTCTGGATGTCTCAAATAATGTGAGAGAGATAATTCAATTTGTTAAAGATAATAGCCCACTTTTTTTTATTGGAAAATTTCATTCTTTTGGACATGTAGATCTAAATATATCAGAATATTAGGATTATTTAATGCAATATTTATAGTATACATAATTGTTTCTATACACCAGGTGCACGGATCCTAGATCCGTGCAACCGGGTCAACCCGACCCAAAGTGTCTTTCACGCGCCCCACGCGCCCAAACTCTAGCCCAAACTCTAACTCAAATTCTAGTTTTGCTGTATATTGACATAACCTTTTAGTTTAGCGAGCTTAACCTTTTAATTCTATCCTTATAACATTTTAGTTATATGCACATAACCTTTTACAGTGCTGAGTAGTGAAAAAAGTATAAGTTATTCACTGAAAAAGTTATGAAATTTGTACATAAAGGTTATAGTATTACAGTATAAAAGTTATATCATTACAACATAAAGGTTTCGACTATATTGAATTTTTATAGTGAAAAAACTATAAGTTATTTATTGAAAATGTTATGAAATCTGTACATAAAAGTTATACTATTACAACATAAATGTTATATTATTACAACATAAAGGTTTGGGTTATATTGCATGAATTTTTATAGTGAAAAAAGTATAAGTCATTCAGTGAAAAAGTTATAAAATCTGTACATAAAGGTTACACTATTACAACATAAAGGTTATATTATTATAATATAAAGGTTATCACATAAATAAATAAAAAAAAAAAGGATGTGGATCCAGGTTAAACCGGACCCGACCCGACCCAACCCGTATGCCCAATTACATGGATCATGATCCATGCACCTGGTGCACACAAACACTACTCTATAGTATATTAATATATACCCAATCATTTAACAATTATAATGTATACATCATGTGCATATATTTAATCATAAATAATAATCATACTTACGTAAGACTATATATATCATTGTAATTCTCTATTGCTCTCATCAATTCGTCATCCTATACATAGCAAACAAAAAAACTGCAAAACCTTTCAACTTCACGTCTCAAAAAATAACAAACCTTTCAAGTTCACCCAATTATTGAAACACAAAAACTTGTATGTAACTGTCGTACAAATTTTAGAATTGATTCGATCCTACCCATATGTCCCCACGTGTTTACACGCGTCCCATATGTTTGGGTGAATGCGTTCAAACTCACTCAAATTCGTTCCAAGTGCTATATTTTTATGTCAAAGATATAGTTTATGTCAAACATATCTTTATATTATGTTAAACATACATTTATGTTATGTCAGTCATACTTTTAGGGTTTTTATGTTATATTAAACATACTTTTATGTTATGTTAAACATACTTTTAGGGTTTTTATGTTATGTTAAACATACTTTATATTATGTTAAACATACATTTATGTTATGTTAGTCATACTTTTTAATTATTTTAGTTGTACTTTTATGTATCATATAAATGTATGACTAATAATATTTAAAAATATGCGTAATACCACATAAAAATATATATGTACAAATTAAGGTTTTTTGGTCAAAATTAGAATTTATTTTTTAAGTTAAAATATTACATTAAAAATATGTTTAACGTAATATAATATAAAGATATTATTAAAATAATATAAAAATCGGGACAAAAAAAATACACAAATCCAAATTAGATTAGATCCAACCCAAATTGTATGAATCTATACGCACACAACTGCTAACTCAATAATATATATATATATATATAATGGACCTGGCCTATTGTTAAAATATTATTTTCCCTTGGACAAGAAAAGATTCACCGAAGAAACCCCATACCTATTAGAAGTATTCAAACCGTCACCTTTGACTACAAAATCCTATAAACTACTTTCACACCAACCTATATATATCTCCAGAACATAATTGCATAACCAAGTTGAATTCACCAACCAAATTTGATCTCTATCAATGGATGCAGCTAAAGGCGGAGGGCAGAAGTACCGGGGGATTCGCCGGCGGCCGTGGGGAAAATTTGCGGCCGAAATACGAGACCCGAACAGAAACGGGGCACGGCTGTGGCTGGGCACCTTTGAGACGGCGGAGGAGGCGGCGCGTGCTTACGACAGGGCGGCGTATGCTCTGAGAGGCCATCAGGCAATCCTCAATTTCCCCAACGATGGCCAGTATAGAAATGAAGCTGTTGATACTATTGCAAATTCTCAGGCACCACCATCTCAGCTGATTTACTCTTCCTCTTCGTCGAGTACTCAAGAGGTTCGGAGAGAGACGAATGAGCAGGTTATCGAGTTCGAGTATTTGGATAATAATTTGTTGGAGGATCTCTTGGATCATGATCATTATAAGAGATCCAAGCTTTGGTGATTTGCTAATTTCTCATCATGCTAGCTCTTCATTTGTTGATTCATTTGTTATTAGGTTTTGGAGGAAGTACTAGGTGTGCTTTTCTTGTAATGCATTTTCAGCTATAATATTGTTTTCGTTGAATGTAAAACCTTTTCTTTTCTAGTTTACATAGTTTTTTTTGTCTGGAAAATGCAAAGATTTAGCATGTGCATGTACAACTGATCTGTCTGTCATATTGATTAATTATTAATTTAACAGAAGAATATCAATTAATTGTGGCACTAATTAATTAATCCACTGAAAAACTACTGAATTGTGATTGTCTTGTTGTGATATATATAGATGACCTTATCGTGAAGCACTACTGAAGGCGAGGTAATGTTTGTTAATCCCTGCTATTCTAATTTAGGATGTATGTACTCAAATTAGCAAATAAGTTTCACAGCACCAGTCAGCATAACATAATGATAAATGAGGGGTTGTTAGTTATATTGGGGGTCATGGATTTGGTAAATGAAGGTTTACGATGGGCATAAGACACAGATTTCTTACTCCAAACCTAAAGTTGTTAATCTGATTGTGAGCTTAATCCAAGTCAATCTGAGTTCAAATTTACCTCCTAATGAAATTTTATATGGACACTTGAGATGTTCTTCCGAAAGAATTTTCTAATGATTGCATCCCAACGGAACTTAATTTGCGCTTACACCATTTCATGTTCCTCTTTTGGTGAGAGTACAGTGTCAATTCTTCCATCTTTCTTAAGTTAAATTCACCAATTCTACTATCAATTTGTGTCGATGGACTTACTATATGAACATGATAAAGTTGATATTGAAATGTTCTTTGTCATTACAAGCCCAATGTCATTGGGGAAGTCTCTCATTACCTTAATGTTGCCCACTGTGCTTCTTCTAGTTGTTGCAAGTAGTTTAAGCATTCTTCGGGTTTCTTGATAATTGTTGGTGGTGTCTTCCGTACTCATAAAGGTGGTCCATATTTACGAAGTTGATTTTTGATAGGGCTAGCTATAAACGAGAGAGTTCAATAAACTATTTGCAATCGAGCTCAGTTAGTGTTCGTTTATATTTGTTTGTTAATTTTAACGAACAGAAAACTTATTCAGTTATGTTCATGAACATGTTTGCAAACATATTCATTCACTGTTTGTTTAATATTCGTTTATTCATTCATTATAAATTAGTTAAACACTTAAGTACTTATTTATTCAACATTCATTTATGTTTATTTTAGTTTTAATGTCTTCTAATATAACTCATTTATATTATATAGATTTTATTATTTTTTTTGCCCCGTAATTTAGAGGGTCTGACAGTTTAGAACTTTAATTTTTCGAGCTGACAATTTAGGACTTTATGTTTTCGGATTTCACAAAATTTGCTAAATTTGAGCCCAAATTGCTCAAATTGCACGTAAATCGGACGTGAGATCACGAATTTGGATTTTTCAAGTCAATTTTGCTGACATGTCATTTATACATCATATATGACATTTCATCCATATATAACAGACTAATACAAGTGGCATCTATATTAACATTAAATTTACATAAGATTAAAAATAGAAAAAAAATCTAAAAATTAGATATAATCAAAACAAAAAATAATAAAATAGAAAATAAAAAAAGGAAAATTTATATATTAAATAAATAAAATATAAGAAAAACAAAAAATAAAAAAAATGAAAATTCACAAATAAAATAAAACATAAAATTAAAAAATTAAAAGTCATCTTCTTCATCAACTTTAAATTATCATCTTCATCAACCTGAAATTATCATCTTCATCAACCCCAAATTCAACCGTCACACCACCTGCAGCCACCACACCGCATCACCCACCACCACCTGGAGCCACCACCACCTGCAACTACCACCACTGCACTGTTGATGAATGTGCTCCACCTGCTGCGAAAAGTGTAGTGTCAAAGGCCCAAACGATGGTCAAGAAAGCATCAGATTTGGTGCAAGACTTGGCAGAGGAAGCTAAAGTTTTCCATGCTGGTCAAATCTCCAAGGACTTGGCAGTGAGCCAAATGGCTCTAGTCTGGTACAAAGCTAATCAGCACCCTGCCTTGCATGGAGTGTTGGAGATGTTCTGTCGATCCAATTGGAGTTCGAAAACTCATCAACAGTGCATATTCACTATGATTTGGAGGGAATTTTTTGATTTTGCAGATTTTAGGGATGTCACTCTTTGGTTTGGGGGAATTTTTAGCAAATCCACGTGAATTGTAAATACATAAAATTCGAAATGCCACGTATGATGGATTTAGGGCATATCAATAAAATTGACCCGAATTATCCAAATCGCGATCTCACGTGCAATTTGAGCCTAATTAAGTCATTCGGATTTAAATTGAGCAAAATTTGAGAAATGCCAAAACATAAAATTCTAAATTGCCAACCCAAAAAAATTAAAGTTCACTTCCTAAATTATAGGACAAAAAAAAAACTATTATATATTATTATATTCAATTGAGCGTACATAAACATATATTTTTAGCTTTTACACGTACACTTTCAATTTATTTCATTATAAATAATTAATAAATTAGTGAACCATGTTTGTGAACATGTGTTTGATTATTAAATAAATGGACATGAAAAGTCTCCTAAAATAAACAAACAAATGTGCACGTCCGAGCTCGTTTATGCCCCTAATTTTTTTATTTTTTTTTGCTTGCTTATCATAATTTCCCCTTTTTTTTATTGAAATTTGTGCAATTATTCTTTATACATGTAATTGTATCAATATTTCATGATCACTTATAAATTTGTCTAGTCTTTTTTTTGTTTTCTTAAGAAGTAAATTTTACAACTTACAGATGAACCAACTTATATCACAGTTATATACTTATTAATCTCAAGAAACAAATTAAAATACCGCAAACCTATATATTTCACAGAAATAACTAAAAATTGAAAATCGATTTGACTATTTATTTCAATCTATTACCAAGATGTTTTTAATGATACTTTTTGAAAGCAAAAATTATAAAATCCAACTAATGGTACCGTACATCTTATTTATTTCTGGTATTTAATTATTCACTAAAAACAATTAGGAGAGCTGATAGCTGATAACATCACATTGCCTATGTCACTTTAATTCATCATAATCTTCATCATCAACGTCGTCATACATACGACGCTGACTGGAATTATTAAATTATCGAATCTATAGATACGGTTTGGTAAGATTAAGAAGTAGAAATTAATTAGTCGATTATCAATCAAAATAGCAGACTCATTTATTTATTTATTTAATATTAAAAGATTCATCAGTTGCCGCTTAAAACGCTAATTAATGTTTCTTAATTTCTTGAAGTTGACAGGAAGGAAGAGACAATAAAGAAATCGCACTTGGTCGACAATAATTGAAAATTATTATTTTATATGAAATTTTAGATTACCACTTTCTAGGTAGCATTTTTAGACCTTGATTGCTGATTAGTCTGTAGAATGCATGCTCAGACCAATTATATTACAAACCAAATTGTCATTTTTCATTAATTTGTCAACTTAAGCCCAATGTTGCTGGCTTAAGATAACTATCATTAAATTGACCAAAATATCATTAAATTGTACAAAATTACCATAGAATTTCAAATTTTGGTTTCATTTCAAATTTTCCTATATGGTTGATAAATTTATTCGGCCTATGCAATTTTTGTCTATTAACTATTCAAAAGAACTAAATAAACACACAAATTTATACACCTTAAATATTCTTTACCAAAAAAGAAAAAAAAGAACAATAAAGAAAACAAAAGATTATGAGACCCTCTTAAATATAATTAAGTGAAATGAAGTTTCACAACTTTATTTCCATTTTCTGGATTATAAATTGTGATTACATTCATCGTACAAGATTCATATCCTAAGAGCATCCACACCAGTTACTGTAAGTCTCACACTACACAGCAATACCACTATATTTTACACAACACTACAGAAATGAATAGTGTTCCACTACATGTAGTGGTCACTATTGCACTACACTACATTTTTATTTTTACTTTATAATTTTTTTAATACAATTTTAATTTCACAATTTATTTTTAATAGAATTTGCATTTCATTATTTCATGAAACAATATTATTGTTTATGAAAAAATTATTATTTACTACATGTGTATAATATAAAAGTAAACATAATACATTCAATCACAAAATACATTAAATTAAAATACATAAATCACAAAATACATCAAGACAATTAGGTTAAAATAACTAAATTAAAATAAACATAAAACATCTAATTTTATGTGTTAATTTTATGTTTTTTAATATGTAAGATTGTAGTATTGTATTGTGAAATTTAATTTAATGTTGTTCTATAATTTTTGTCTTTTTATATTCACATATTTTTACAAAATAACTAATAAAAATAATTATATTCAATAATCAATATAAAACTCCAAGAAAAAAATTATGCAATTAATAAGTTTAAACTTATATAAATTTTAAATCAATAAAAAATAAGAATAGTAAATATAGTGCAGAATGTAATGTTGACTGCTGGAGATAAATTCAATATAGTGTGAATTTTACTGTAGTATAGTGTAAATTGGTGTGGATGGCGTAAGTATAAAAGCTCAGAGTTAAAACTTGTCACCATGATGATGCAAGCATTGTGGTAATCGCATTTGCATCATCAATGAGTAATCATTAGGATTATTAATGAGTAGTTAGTTGCATTAGTTAAATCCTGGTTTAATTCAACATGCATGACATAATGACAAAGTCACAAAGGTCAGAGGAAAAAGCTGGAATATTTAAATACTTACGTTTTTAGTAGGCTGATGATCTTTTTTTGACATCATTTTGTTTTTGGGTTAAACGAGAATAACAATGACGTCAGCAATGATGACAGTGTCGATCACGTGTGACAGTTCGTCACGGGGGCACTCAATTGTTAATTATCTTCTTCATTGGAGCTAGCTTTCTTTCTATTAGGTACTCTTCGTTTCTTAATGTTTATTTGATTAACATAAATTGATCAAATAATTGACGAGTCAATATAGTTTGTTATAATTATATATACTTTCGTTTTTAATATGTAACTTCACCATGATATGACTTCGGCTTATTTATAGAACTTGAATAGGCAAGTAGTATTTTTTTTGAAAAGGTGGAATGGAATATATTTTTATGGGAATTGTGTTCTTAGTAATGCTTAATTTCCATTCCACTTTAGGCACATTTTGTTTATAGCTTTTTTTTTTAATGAGCTAAGGGAATTAGAGGAAAGTGAGATAAAAACTTGTGTGATTTAGATTCGAATTCCGATCATCATAATCTATACATTTATAAATATAGGGTGTCATTTGAATTGTAAGGCTCGTGGTTTAACCATGATTATATGTTGATATGTCTTTGCTAATGTAATATTGTGATCATTATCATGATTTTAAATTAATTATCATATTGAGCTTGGTTAAATCATATCATCCATCCCTATACAGAGATGAGTGTGAAAAAAACAAAAGTAAATAATATTTTACCACCATTTAGCACAAGATAAAAGAGGTCTTTTAAATAAGGATTTATGTTGACTGTTTTTTCAAACAAAATCTTCGTTTGTTTAGTAAATTGGTATTCAAAATTATCATGTATAAATGACATAAATAATTAATAACATATAACATATATTAAAAATATTAAAATATATATAAGATAACACCAAAATCATGAACATGAAATTTTGATTGTTGTTTAATAAATAATGCGTACCTCAAATGAAAATTTGATAATGACAAATTTGGAAACATCAGGATTTACAGGAGAATTTCCTAAATTTATTGCTTAGAATATGTTAAAATTATCAGTTTAATAAAGTTATACTCTGTTTGGATAGAGTGATTTGAAATTCAAAATTTGAAATGAATGGATTTCAAATCCATATCCATCCAAACACCACCGATAGAATTGCTACCATGAATTTCAAATACATCCTCAAATCCATCCATTCAAATCAACCCTTATATAATTTCTTATTGACCTTTGACAAATCAAAAGAATAACTAAATCAAAAACATTTCAAATAAAAACCCACATTTGAATATTGAAACTGATGGGGTGCAGTTAGCTAAGTTAATTGAAACATCATTTATAAGTCGTCATGGATGTGTCATGACATTTGCATCATTAGCATTAGCTAATCATGTAGTAATTAACAAGTAGTTAAATTAAATTTAATAAGTTGATTACTATTTAATTCGAAGATGACAAAGTGAGTAGTGTGGTAGATCGAGGACTTGGAAAGTCTTGGTCTATTTCAACATGTGTGACATAATAACTCAAAATTATTATTAAACTCCTCTGATGTTTAAGCCATAATCTGTGAATGAGGACGTCCTACATGAGGAATATATCTATTAAAAAAATAAAGAATCAAAATGATGTAACCTAAATGACATGAAGGAATTCGTCATGTGAATTGATTAAAAAAATTGTAGTTTATAACTTTATTTGTTAATTCACTATGAAAACGACGTTTATAAATTATAACTTTTCAAAAAATTAAAGGATTGTCTTATAACTTTATTATATACTAGACTAATAATTAGGTCATGTTACTGAGAAAGTAACATGATATTTATTAATAGATTAACACATCATTCATAGAATATTTTCTGTTAATTTGGTTATATTTAGAATTGATATAAATACATTATGTTTAAAAAAATAACAAATTATTATGATCATATCAACACAATAATTATATGAATATGATAAATATAAAAACTAATGCTATATTATATGACTCGAGGTCAAATTTCAACTTGACCCTCTGAGATTAAGGCCTTTAAGTCAAACCCTTCAAAGTTAAACCATGATCAAGGTGAAAATCAATCAACACGTGGAAAAAACATTGATTATTTAATAATTAGGATGACAGAAAAAACCAAGCTTTAAGACCAAACTGTATCTTGATTTTCCCAAACAAGTCAAGAAAAAAGTGCATTTTGAACCAACTAACACTGTTTCTGATTATCCCTCATTCATCAATCAACCAACAATCCTACTCAAAAACAGAGTCCCAAAATGCAAATCTATTACGACAATTAATGTCCAAACTAAATTAGCTTTTTCACTTCTGCTTTACATCTTCAAACTGAAGAAGCTCCTCCAACAGCTTGTCATCTAAGCACTCGAATTCGAACACTTCCTTCCCTTCCTCTGTCCCCATTCTCGAAGTCGATGGAGACGAGCATGAAGTCACTGACAGAGACGACATGGATAATAATGCTGATGATGAAGACGAAGATGATGATAATGATGATGATGACGATGATGATGATGATGGCGCAGCAAACAAGGGATATTCATCGGGGAAATTGAGAATGGCTAATGAACCCCGCATGGAGTACGCGGCCCGATCATAAGCTCGGGCCGCGTCCTCCGCGGTGGCAAAAGTTCCGAGCCACACTCGGACGCCCTGCCTATTGGAATCACGAATTTCGGCGGCGAATTTGCCCCACGGCCGCCGCCTCACTCCCCGGAACTTCACCTCTCCGCCTCCGCCCCCGCCGTCTTTATCTTCTTTAGCCATCTCTTTATTCATCTCTCTGCTCAAATCAAAACTATGCCCCAAATGGAGATAATATATACTGAAACAGTATTCGTTTGACAAAAAAGTCAACATTCTTTAAGTGCCTAGGAAATTCAAGCAAATGGAAATAATACTTTTAAGACTAAATTAATTCTACTTAGAATATATTTAAAGAAACAATTGTATGAATAATTATATTAAAACGAGGTCGAATCTCTACGCTATCCAAGTCTTTTTAAACATAAATAAAATTATATTTTAATAGTTGATTCATTATGATGTCGTTTATACCAGTGAAATTCACGAAAACATACTTAAGTAAAAAAATGTCCTCCAATATTAATTTATTTAAAAATATCACAATTGTGCATGACTATACAGGCGGACCATTGCTAGAATTTTTTTTTTTTAAATATTTATTGATCAATGGCTATTTTTGTAGATGAAAGGTGTTAAAATGACATGTATCCATATTTGATTCCTAAATTATGACTATTTCATTTTTTGATTTTGGGTGTCTGGAATTTTTTAATTACAAAGAGTTGTTTATTATACAGACTAAAGTTGACTATAGGAGAAAGGGACCCCAAAATAAATGGGAAAGTATGAAGAATTTTGATACATATAGTTTTCCTTCTTATTCCTCTAGGTTTATTGTTTAGAAGCACTAATTATTAAATTATGAAAAGAAAATCTTGCATCCACTTTGATGACAGTCTAATGATGTTCTAATTACCACATGTGGTGACGTCACTTCAACCTGGGTAAAAACTTAAGAAATAGAATTTTATGTTTTTTAAAGATATATGCAAGTTTTTAGGACTAGATTCTATGGCTAATTGGTGGATTAGTAGTAGACCACTGATTAATTGTGATTAATCTTTTTTTTTTATTATGCAGAGTGATCATGCAATGTAGTAATCTGCTTCACGCAATGGTTTTGCTATGATTACTACTTGATTAAGGCAAAGTCTTGGGTGAGAGCGTCTCATGAATCTCATGTTGTGAGACGGGTCGGGTCAGGTCGACATAAAAAATTATATAATATTTTTGCGTGTATTACATAATACTTTTCTATATATTACGTAATACTTTGTATTATAAGATGTGCTTTGAGTTGAGTTGGACCATACGAAAAATATGTAATACTTTTATATGTATCTGGTAATACTTTTATGTATATCAGGTAATACTTTTGTTTTGAGTTGAGTCGGACTATAAGAAAATATGAAATACTTTTATGTGTATCGGGTAATACTTTTATGTGTATCAGGTAATACTTTTGTATTATAAGATATATGACCCGAATTGGGTCGGGTCGGGTCTTAAAAAACACGCGGATCCTAGGGCTTCCAGATGCTTTCTTGTTCTCGTGCAATATGTAATACTTTTGTGTATATTATGTAATATTTTTTTATATATCATGTAATACTTTTGTATTTTGCATATATACTAAATAATATAATACAAAGTATTACCTGAAATATAGAAAAGTATTATCTAATACACATAAAAGTATTACTTAATTATTATATTCGATCCGATCCGACCCGTCTCACGGAATGAGATCCATGAGACGATCTCATACAAGACCTACTCATCAATTTAATAAAGTTGTGCTTGATTGGAAGGTTTAGAAAATATAATTAAAATGTATAGTAAGAAATTTATTGATGTTGTTTATGTTGATATATTGACGTTACACATGACCCAAAGTTCATGACTCTTACTTTTAATTAATCATCCAATAATTTTGATACTGATAAGTTATTGACCATAACCCAAAGGAAAAAAAAAAGGGGGGGAAAGAAAATTCTTCTCCACCATGATCATATGTTGCAAAACTAAAATGTTACACATATGAATACTATGACTATCATGATTGTCGTCATATATTCAAGGTAGAAAGTGAAAATCTATGTTATTAAAAATGTGAAAAAGGTAGATTTAGAAATTCATAATATCAGTCAATGGGTTGTTTTGATATTTTCAATATTCTTTCATAAATAAATTTAAAATTATCACTCTGATTTTGAAATAATTTTATAGTTATTTGAATCTATTGTAGCTTGGATCTTTAAGAATCCATGAGCGTTTCAATCATATTCCACAATCACAAAGTAACAAAGAAAGATAAAGTAATAAAAGAATCTAAAGATTTAAACTTGGATGTTCTATCTATTCTTTAATTTGGAAACTTTATTTATTGCATCTACAAAACATATATGAGTTATAAGAATTTGAATGATAACGAGAGTTTGTTGTTTTACGAAGTTTAAATACATAAATGCTTGCAATATATCATAACTTTCGAAATCATTAAGATATCTACAGTGATTAGTTGGACCTTTAATCTAATATGGTAAACTAAGTCTTGATTTAGGAACCTAAGTTATGCTCGTATTGCCAATAGTAAAAGATGTGGTTTGGTTGTAATGGGCCAGACCAGTATATATTGGGCTTTTCTGGGATGGGCCTGAGCTAGGTGGATAAATGGATTGGGCTGCTTTATGCCTTAGAGTTTGATACTGGGCTCTCTCTCCCTTATGTAAAATGCATCAACAACAATCACATTTTAGCTGACCACTGTGAAAATACATTTATTTCAAATTAATATGTCATTGCGTACTTCATCTTTCAATGTTTCACAGGCCTATAGCTTGTCTTCTCAAATAGCCCAATTACAATATACATTAGGTTTGCAACATATCAACAAGTGATACTTTAATTAATATATTAAGTGGTACTTAATGTAACACATATATAGTACTGATGTATACTTTTAACATACACTAGGTAATGTTTTAACGTATACGAAGTGAAATAAAGCAATCCACCAAAAAATTAGATATACCTGCATAAAATTTGAAAGGAAGGAGATATTGATTAGTTAGTTTTGAAGAGCACTAGTAAAAGGGCCAAAAGGCTTGGAAAGATGAACAAAATCCTTAAAGGAGAGGGGTTGATAGAGAGGAGGATTGGCTTGATTGAGCAAGACTTTAGCTGGTTCAATTATGGTATCTGGGCTTGGATTAATGAATGTTGCAATAGTTTTTCTTCCCTCCTTTGAATTAGTCACCACCCTATGCTCAGCACTTCTTAGCTTTCCATTACTGATAATCTACATGCACAAATATATATATATATATATATATATATATATATGTGTGTGTGTGTGTGTGTTAATAAATTAATTCCAAATTTTGGGCAAATGAGTTTAGAATGTATATACGATACCTGTAATTGGGTGCCAATGTTGACAAGAAAGGCATTGGGGACAACCTCAACTCCAATCCAGTTGCCATCTTTGATGACTTGAAGGCCTTCAACATTTCCTTGGAACAATATTGTTATGAGACTATGATCCAAGTGTTTAAGCAGTCCCAATGTCAGAGTCGGGTCGGGGCAGGACGGGTAGTTACTTGCCGTAAGGAATTGGACTTGACTTATCTCTCCAAGATATCCTTTTTCAATTCCCAATCCTTGAGATATCATCTCTAATATTCTTAAACTCAATCTCCTTATTTCCTTTATGTATTCTGCTACAACTTTTCTGAACAAAACAAACATAATGTTAATTCCAGTATGTGATACCAATCACTTAAATACCAATGTATAGTATATGCATGACTGATATTTTTTATTTTCTTCTCTATACTATATATTAGCTTATCTACATATATAACCGATAACATGTAATGATTTCATTCCTAATTATATGAAAAGTTAAATTAATAGATATGATGAATATTTGACACATTAGCAGTTGACACATATTAATGTGTCCACGGTGGGTAGGATAACAAGACTATATACATAGGGATTTTCGGCAACAATTTGGTTTTTGGTTAAAATGACAGTTATTAAAATTCCCTATGGTTGTGTTGTGGTTGAATGAAATTATGAAACTATGTGATTGAGGATTTGAAATTCATAATAGCATATGTATTTGTAATGTTTGGAATGGACTCAAAAGACATCACATTGAACTTATATTTAAGCAATTTTTCATGGATTATGAATACATTATAATTTGGATGAATTTAAAATACATTCATGTCAGATCTTCTATATCAAATCACTCAATAAAAACTAGAGTTGTCAATATAGATCGACAGAACTATCTTCTATATCAAATCACTCAATAAAAACTAGAGTTGTCAATATAGATCGACAGAACTGATTGGTTACACTTCATCATAACCCACCATTTTGTATGTAGTCTTTGACCCACCAGAATTTTTCTTATTTTTTTTACTTTTTAATATATATAGGCATTTTACTAAGATATAGATGTGTACAATTATATATAATATATGAAAATAGTTTTCATAAAATAGTTATTTTATTTAAATTTCTTCCTTCCTATAAATACATGACTCATATCAATATTTTATAAATCATTAATTGCACTAGATATGAATTTTTTTAATAGTATTATACATTTCTAATCTATATTTTCAAGGAAAAAAAATTAAAAAACCAAAAAACAAATGGAATTAAGTCAACAAACCAAAAGTTTGATCCAATGTGAGTCGGACCCACCAAGAGTCAGACCCATTAATTCCACATTCTCACACACCTTTAATTACTCAACTCAACTCATCGTTTTGATGTGGTGGAAAGACCTAATAGATCCAAACACAACTTATCATAGTTTCATATGATCAAAGGACGACAATATTCTGCCTTTCTACCCTTAATTATATAGCTGATAATGCCAATAAAATTGTGGCGGCGGCTTTAGTAATAGCTTTGGCATGATCGATCCTAATAATTTGACATATGAAGAATTTTGTGAATCGCACCTCATGACATGACAAACTCATATCCAATAAAACTTGTGTATCATATTTATGAGAAAAATGCCCATTATACCATTTTTTCTTAAATTTTTTGCTCATTTACCACAAAATTTAGTGAATAAACCCTATCTACCACTTTTGTTATAAATTGAGTCTCAAATACCACTTTTGACTAGGTTAAATGTGTAAGTTTGATGGGACATGACTGCTGAGTGACATGTGTCCTGAGTGACATGTGTTGTTACACAAAATTTCGTGTAACAACACATGTCCCATCAAACTTACACATTTGACCTAGTCAAAAGTGGTATTTGGGGCTCAACTTATAACAAAAGTGGTAGATATGGCCTATTCACTAAATTTTGTGATAAATAGGTAAAAAATTTAAGAAAAAATGGTATATTGGGCATTTCTCTCCATATGTTATTCCATTAATTAGATTAATTTGCATGTATGTAAATAAATATACTTATATCTTGTAGGGTTTAGAGGCCAATGTTGCATGGAATCCTCCAAAGGATGACATGGATGCTTAAGGTTGTCCCTCCACAAATGAACACCATTTATGTCATAACTTGTGCTCCCCATATACACCCAACCATTTTCCTTAGCATCCTTTGAGATTTCCTCTTCTTTCTTCCTCAGTAATTCATCCCACACCTTCACCACCTCCTCTATTACATCGTCACCCACTCCATGATTTATCACCTACATATATATGTGTCATGTGATAATGGTTTGGACATAAATATATATTCTTGTTTACTATTAGTTAAAATAAAGAATTTAATTACCTGGAAAAAACCATATTCTTTGCTAGCTTCAATGATTTTGTCAACTATATTGTCTATATTTGGTGAGTTGGATTTACTTAATCCTCCAAGGTCTATGATTGGAATTGTCCTACACAGCGGGATATTACCTGGTCTATCTTCAACAGGAAAAGTATGACTCTCTGGCACTGATTCAACATCAAACCACCTTGACACATGATTCTTCTCCATTAGAGAATTAGAAGCTCGACAAAAGTACTTGGGGTTTGTGTGTGTGTGTGAGAGAGAGAGAGACTATTTTCTGCTTGTTTTGGTTTCAAGAGCAGCTATTATAATTGACCAACCAACCTATGAACAAGGAAGTTTATCATTATTGATGTTAAACCTTAATTTGTAAAGGTTATTCTTGCCAACAAGAAGGTTTTGGCAAAAACAAGAAGATTTTTGGCAACATGATTAATTTAGATTTGTTTTATGTAGTTAATGAATTAATCAAGATTTTCAAGAAACCTTGTTAAGGCAATTTAGGACCCCATGTGTTTACTTATGTATTCACAGAAATGCAACTATAATAAGGTACGATTGCAAGAAAATCCCCTAAACTTTTAGTGAAAATAGTGGAATTAATTCTCCTCGGATGTTGACAATCCCTAAATTTCCTCCTCAAATTAATTAGACTTCAACTATATACGATAGGAATAAAATAAGTTGTAAGGAATAAAAAAATGAACCACATCTAAGTTACAAAATTGAAATAATATTCCCTAATCAATACTCTTATGGAAAATGATAAAATGTTCAACATGACAATTTTTAATATGCTCACTGATAACAAGTAACAATCACATTCTTTAATTATATAAAAGTGAAATTAATTGGTATGTTGAATATCTGACACATTAACGATGGGCACACGATGAGTAGAGTAGCAGAACTGCCAACATTATAACTTGTAAAAAAATTAATTGAATTTCATTTATAAATGTAACCTGTAATAGTTAGCTTATAATGCCAAGTGGATCACCAATTCTAAATTGGTATTCTATTATTTTTAATTCATATTATGTGTAAATTAATAATATCATATTTTATACTTGGTGTTGTGGTGGTTGTGGTGGTTATTATGTGTTGAAGTTGTTATGGTTGACTTTGTAGCCACGGATGGTGACGTGGAGGGTTTTGACAAGAAAGCATGACAAGTACATACATTCAAATGGCCTGCAGTGCCACTTAGATATGGTTGCGTATGTGATAATTTACTGCTGCTTAATTAACAGATAACCTTTGGTCATTATTAGAAGTAGAAAATTAAATTAACGTCAAAGATGCTAACCTTAATTAATCAAATCAAATAAATAATAAGTGTTTCAAATTAAAGAATTAAAACTAAAATTTGTCATGGGTTTAGTGTTTAGCATTAAATAATCTGGAGTTGTGTTGTTGCTCCTGACCAAGTCATTTTGCTTCCTTATCAGCCGGCCTGTGGAAGGGTAACTTCTTACTTAAGTTTCCAATTGGTTCACGGATTGCGTCTATTGTTGCCATTTTATATCTCAATTTTATAAAAATATCGTAAAATTATTAATATTTGTAAAAATATCGATACATCATAATATCGATATTATTTCGACATTTACCGATTTTTCTATAATTTATACCTAAAAATCATGGATATTGTAATCTTTACCCATATTTATCGATATTTCTTCAATATTTTATCTATTTTCTTATCATTTATATCATGAAGCCACTGATATCGAATCGATACGGATATATATTGATATTTTGATAAAAAAAATTCTTTTTTTTAATGAATTATGTGAAAAAAATGAAAATATCAGAAATGACAAAAATATTTATACAACTGGAGCACCACGCGCCGCTCCACGCGTCCTCCACACCCGCGCACGCATTCCCACGCTTGGGTGAGTTCGCTCAAACCTACTCAAATTCACTCCAGGTGCTAAACTTTTATGTTATGTTAAACATACATTTATATTACGTTAAGCATATTTTTATATTATATTAGTCATACTTTTAGGGCTTTTATATTATATTAAACATATCTTTATGTTATGTTAAACATACTTTTATGGTTTTATGTTTTGTTAAACATATCTTTAGGGTTTTTATGTTATGTTAAGTATACATTTATGTTATATTAAGCATACATTTATGTAACGTTAAGTATACTTTTATGTTATATTAAACATACATTTATGATTTTATATTATGTTAAGCATACCGTAGGATTTTTATATTATGTTAAGCATACCTTTTAATTATGTTAGTTGTACCTTTATGTATTATATAAAGATATGGCTAATATTAATTAAATGTATGCGTAATATTTATATAAAGGTATATATGTACAAATCAGGATTTTTTTGTGCTGAAATTATAATTTTTTCGTCAAAATTAGAGTTTTTTTTGCCAAAATTAGAGTTTTTTTAGAAGTTAAAGTATTATATAAATGTATATTTAACATAATATAAAAGTATATTTAACATAATATAAAAGTATGACTAACACAACATAAAGATTAGGATAAAAATAAAAATAAAAATGTGCAAATCCGGGTCAAATTCTACTCGATCTAAGATTCATACAACAGTTCCACACAAATACGACTTATCAAAAATATATTGTTGCAAATCATTATTATATCAATTACGTAAAAAATGAAAATATCGAAAATATATCAAAGATATTTTCGGATATTTTCATCCTTATTTGTTGGACAGCAATGCTCCGACAAAATTAGAATTTTCACGTTAAAATTACGGGGCTAAAATTCGTCCTTAATTTTCGGATTTACAATTAGATTGATCTATAAAATTTAAATGGGCCTGTTGTTAGCTTTGGGCCCAACAAGTTAGCCCGCCTTGCCATCTGTTGCTACAAAACAATTCCAGCTTAAGAAAACATGGCTTCTTTTACTAGGATATATGAAATATTTTTTTATCCCTTAAAGTATTTCATCCATTGTCAACTCTTGATGCATATAGCTGCATGCTTATGATGATTCTGAAATTGAAGATAACATTTCACCAACAGTAATAAAATAAAGGGTATGAATTTGGTATAAAATTTAAATAAAAAAAATATTAGATTCTTCCAAGATTATTTTACCGATTATCTTGTAAAGATGAGTCAACCCATAATCAGAGATAGATTGAGAATTTTGTTTCAAAGGAGCAAAAATGTTTCACATCAAAACATAAAGTAGATATGGTGTTAAAAAAATTAGTAAACAATTTTTTACAAGCAACCAAAATTAGCAACCAAAATTTTTTGGGGTATTTTCTCTTTTTTTACAATGTAAGGAAGGTAAACTCTTATACATTAATTATATAAATGAGAACGGTCAATATAAAAATCTTATATAACATGATCCGCATCACATTAACCTATTTATTATCTTTTGTTTTAAAATTTTGATTCTTATTATTCTTTTAATTATTTAATTTCTAGAGTTTGATTTTTTTAAAATAGAAGAATTCGAATTTTCTAATATAATTCAATAATATTGTTTCCCCATTTTTTAATGGCTCTCAAACTTTTTGGTATATTTGGATTTTATATTGTTACTGTAAAGCTACAAAACTCGAATATTATTTTCCCCATTTTTTAACGATTCTCAAACTTGCATTTCTTTCTAATTATATTTTACATTGTCAATTATTATTATCTTTTGTTTTCAAATTTCCATACTTATTATTCTTTTAATTATTTGATTTCTGAAATTTATATTTTAGAAACAGAAGAACTCGAATTTTCTGATTTAATGCAATAATTTTTCCCCCATTGTTTAACAACTCTCAAACTTAAATTTTTTGTCTATTTGATTTTTACATTGTAAGTCATGCTAACCTACAGAACTCGAATTTTGTAGTCTAATGCATTAATATTTTTCCTCATTTTTTAAGGATTCTCAAATTTAATTAGTTTTTGATCAATTTAGGTTTTATATTGTCAGACCTGCTAATCTACTCATTATTCACATATATTAATATATTTACTTATGATATGTTACCTGTCCAACATATTTTTAATTAATATTATATAAATATAATTTAAAAGAATTGAATTATTACACCATACACATCAAACATATGATATGTTACATGTCCAACATATTTTTAATTAATATTATATAAATATAATTTAAAAGAATTGAATTATTACACCATAAACATCAACATAATTAAGAGTGGTCTACTGTAGCCATTTGACCATTTTCTTTTACTACATTATATTACACTCATAGTTATAAATTTAATGCAATAATATACCTTGTTTTAATGCTCTTAGACCTGTACATAATTTACATGTTTTATTGGTTTTTCCATAATAAATAAATTATTCCTATTAAGATGACTATATCAAATTAGAAAAATTAATTTATGATAATCAAATGTTAAATAAATAAATAAAATATTTCAACATAAACTAAAAACCAACAAATAAACTAAAAAAGATATTGGAGGATCAAATTAATAACTCCAAAAATTAAAAGAAAATAATATAACTAAATGAATTGAAAAAAAATATAAAACGAAAAAGGTCTTCACATACAACATACATAATTTAAACTAGTCTATATATAAGTTGGAAAATGATGTTCGAATTAAAACTTTGCATTTACTGACTTGACTATCAAATCAAGGTATGTGCATCATGCACATGATTTTTCTCCACTTATTACAATAATCAACTTTAAACGAAATTATCTCATAACATTAGTTCTTTTATATATGCTTATAATGCATGGTTCAAAGTACTTACTGTTTAGTTATAACAAATTTTATTTTTAAATAACGAATATTAAATGAAGAGTTAATATAAAGAAAACGAACTCCTATAAAAAGAACAATTTGGAATTCAATACAGTTGTTAGATTTAAAATAATATACTATATTAAATTAATTTGAATATCAAGTCTTTCCAATTGGAGGCAAAAACTTATATACCTCAGGTATATATCCCAAAAAAAATATATTAGTTTAGTATTAAATGTATACTTATAAGGTATTAGTGTTAAAGATATTAGTTGTATATTCATAATGTATTAGTAGTATATTCACAAGATATTACTTATATAATTAAAATATATATTTACATTTTACTTGTTCAATGCAAATATTAGTTGTATATTCATAAGATATTAATTGTTTACTCATCATAATAACTTGTATAAGTGAAATATATGTTTTAGTGAAAAATCTTTGTTGTATATGTTTTAGTGAAAGATATTACTTGCATATTAACAAGACATTAGTTGATTACTCTTAAGGTATTACTTGTACGATTAAAATATACATTTTAGTAAAATATATTAATTGTATATTTATAAAGTATTAGTTGTCTCCTCATAAGGTATTTAATTGTAAAACTGAAATGTATGTGAAATGTATTACTTATTATATGTAAGGATATTAATTATATTATTTAAAAGGTATTAGAATTGGGGTGAGCGGCATTTGTAAAGCACACAACTCTTCTCTTTATTCAATAAGAATAATATAGACAAACAATAGTAAATATATATATATATATATCATTATTTTTTTCAGAAAAATAGAATTTAAAAAAAAAATTATATGAGATGGTTTCATAAAAATCATATTATTGATTCAGAATTTATTTTGTTCCTTAATTAAGATTCGAACATTCACCGCTAGCATGTAGCATAATATACTATCGTAATTTTATAGATTAGATAAAATCGAAAAAAAAAATGAGAAAGGAAAATGTTTCCTAATTTATTATGCTTTTGTTGTATAATAATAATAATGATGGAATAGGAAGTACATAGGGTAGCTACCAATTTTCAAACGTGCACAAACATAAAAAGAGTGTTGATGATGTCACCCACGCTGGTGTTGATCGTGCTCATTTTCCTGTTTTCAAACCTATCATTATTAATTTAATTATTTCATTCACATCCATTAATTCCTTTCCTATTTTCTCACACCAACAAAAAAAAAAAAAATTCATTTTAAAACGGAGGAAGTATTTATTTTTCATTATACATATTATATGTATAGCATTCACGCAATGTTTATACAAGGTAGTATTTCATTACTAAATTAATGAAATACAACATTCAAACATATATGATTGAAAAAAGAGAATATCGCATATATTTGGGGCCTCTTTGGCTGGGCTTTATTTATTATTATTTATATTTTTCCTTTTCACAGATTATGTCCCAATGATCCATTTCAAATTTAAAAAATAAAAATAAAAAAACAGTCAAGATTTTGTTTAAATGCTTCAGAACCAATTGTAAATCTTGTACTGCAGTTAATCTTTCTGTGCCATGTGGAAATGCTTTGAAAAATGGAGACATTGGATGAGGTGTCTTTTGTTACCCACTTACTATACAATACATACTGCATTGAAACACGTTTTATAACTACTTTTTTACACTACATAATCTGAACCTTTTGACTTTCTGTCAAGTGAAAAACCGAGAGATAGCATATAAGACAATGTTTTTGCTCAAATGTCTACTTTGGGTAATTTAATATACCCATCGATAACGTATAATTATTTTATTCTTTTATTATATGAAAAATAAAATTAATAAATATTCTGTATTTTTAACACATCAATCGTGAACACATTTTAATATATGGTGGGTAGGTGAGTAGGATTGTATAACACAAACTAAGAAAACAAGATTTGGAAAATGAGTTATATATATGGGTTGTGTTTGTTGTTTGTATTGGGATATATATATATATATACGAGTTTTAGTACGTACGTTGCACGTGGAGATCAATTCAAATTAATACATATAAAAAATATATTAATGCATATAAGAAATATCCACATTTTTATATAGGTAATATATATATATATATATATGAATACAATCAAGATATTTCAGTTTCAATTTAATTGTGGTAAATTTCAAAACCATTCCAATCATCTAAAAATTATTTCGTCTCTTTTAAATAATAAGAATTACGTTCTCGGTTCTTCAAACATTTTTTATTCAAAAAAAATCATATTTGAAAAATCAAATATTCTTTTTAGTTGAATTTTCTGTAATATCCTTGTAAAAAGATGTTTTGAGGTAGTTATTATTGTTTATGCACATAGAATAAAAATATAAATGATTTGGTATGGTAGATAATTGATGGATTATTAAGGTAGTACATCTATTAAGTTGACGATGAAATTTTTTTTTGAGAAAAATAACTTTTTTTTATAGAGGGAATAGGTCAATACTTGCGTAATAAATTTCAAATTGATATTAGTCCAAACCACTTTCAATGGATTTTATTATGTACATTTCAAATATATTCTCAAATCGTCTTATCAAAAAAAAGTCGTAGTATATTATTTCCAATGGCTGAAGCATTCCACGAAATGCATTATTCATAACTTAATTTTACATGTTATTAAAAACTATGTAAAGATTCCGAAATAGAAATTGTCAACTTCTGAATCCCATGTTTATGTCTAAGCATCTTCAACCACATGCTAACAAAGTCTTCCTCAAAAACACTCAATTCCATCCTTTTTTTAATAAGCTTTGACTTTCAACTCTCCTCTCTCTCTCTC
This sequence comes from Scutellaria barbata, assembly GCA_028654395.1. Classification (NCBI taxonomy): domain Eukaryota; kingdom Viridiplantae; phylum Streptophyta; class Magnoliopsida; order Lamiales; family Lamiaceae; genus Scutellaria; species Scutellaria barbata. The sequence goes on from CM053649.1 coordinate 22,532,901, forward strand.
TCTCTCTCTCTCTCTCTCTCTCTCTCATGATAACTTAGCAGGTAACATCATCATTCAAACTCAACACTCTCTCTCACCTTCTTCTCTCATACTTGAATCTTACTCCTCATGACACACCAGCTTCAATCTCAATCTCAATCACCACCACCACACATTGCAGACAATGGATTTCCAATGCTAGCAATAGCAATCCTAGGCATAACTGCCACTGCATTTCTCCTAATCAGCTACTACATTTTTGTCACCAAATGCTGCTTCAGATGGCAGCTAATCGACCCCTTGAGGCGCTTCTCCGCCTCTCAAACACCGCCACACGAAGATCGTGCATCCACATCCTACTCCCCCTCGTGGCAAACCCGAGGCCTCAACGAGCTGCTAATCAGGGAAATCCCAACATTCCAATACAACAAGAATAACACAACTTTCTCCAAATGTGTGGTCTGTCTCAATGAGTTTCAAGACCATGACATGCTGAGACTTCTTCCCAAGTGCACCCATGCTTTCCACCTAGACTGCATTGATGTCTGGCTTTCCACCAATTCCAACTGCCCGCTATGCCGGTCAACCATCTCCGGCAGGAACAGGTATCGCCTAGACACCATTGTAGCACCCAACTCTTCACCTCAAGATCCACAACCACTGGCCACCACCATCGATGAAGATGTACAAGAACGAGGCGATTCAAGCAGATTCAAGTTTGAGCTCAAGATTGGGAAGAACAAAGCAAGAAAATGTCATCATGTTTCAATAATGGGAGATGAAGGGATTGATGTGAGAGAGAAAGATGATCAGTTTAGCATTGATCAGCCTATCAGACGATCGTTCTCCATGGATTCTGCAGGTGATCGCTGCGTTTATTTATCGGTTCAAGAGATTCTAAGGCAGAATAGGGAACTCAGAGAGGTGAGGGGAACTGAAGAAAGCATCAGCAGAAGCAGGAGATCCATTTTTTCTTTCGGACATGGTAGAGCTTCAAGAAATGCTGTTCTTCCCTACTGAGTTTTACCACACAATATCACTAAATCTGTTTATTGTATTTTTACTTAATTTTTTATTTTTAATCTGTAATAGATGAAATGTGAACAAGATTGAGAAAAATACATACAGAATAGAATTTTAAGCTTCAGATTCAGAGTTGTACGAAATCTCACATGCTTCAGATACTATTGGGCAACATCCCTACACTGATGCTAAGACACTAAATTAAAAATAGCAGAGTATTTGTGAATGCTTCTGACATAGACAAAATAAGCTAAATAACATTTTTCATCCCAAGATATGTGATTTGACTTTTTTTTTTTTTTATAAATTTAAATCATTTCAATTTACCATATCAACTTTAAATTTGATACATTTTTAATGTATTGAACAAATCATAATCGTACAAGTATCGAAAATCAACAGCTAGATTTGTCTGAAATGATAAAAAGCTGCAGATGGTCTAATATAGACAATTAATCATCCCTAATTTCCCCTTTAACAAGTGAGGTTCAACCATCATTCGTAATCTAAACAAAAACCATATGACAGTTTCATAAGTCAGATTTCGACATTGTCACTTCCTTTTATGAAGCATAAAGGCCACCATGTGCATATGAGCTACAAGAGCAGAACGAACACAAAGATTTCCAGGCTGTTTTGATGCAAAAGTGGCAACAGACCAAAGCTTGTTGTTTTCTTCTCCCTTGCGTAATATGATTTTGGTCTGCAATGTTACCTATCCATAGGCGAAGTAGGTGACTGTGAATTCTCTAGAGAGGCAGATTCATCATAGTTGGGCGAAGGCATGGCATCCAAAAGAGCTTGAGAGACTTGAGTGCTGGCTTTCTCCTTTAATTGATTAAGTACTCCAACAGCTTCATCCAGTTCATCTTTTGCACTTGGTCCATGTCCCTCCCAACCTTCGACTACGTTCTCCTGAAAGTTAATTGCTAATGGATAGCTGCAAATTGAAAGAAAGAAGTTAAGTGATATAGCGTTCTCCAAAAGAAAGAATCTAATAGAACTGTGCAGATATGAACTAGAGTATCAAGGAGACATAGGAATGAAGATCATTTTTCATCTTATGTAGGTAGACAACCAAAAAATCTTTATTTTTTGGGTACGATTTTGTATTTTGTAATTGGTCCTCTTAATTTACAGGTTTTGATAATATGGCTTGTCACTCCAGCATGTACATAGTTCTTACATGTGAGAATGAAAACTAAGAAGAAGCAAATTATTTATATTGAAATTGGATCCTATCTGTAAACAAGTTCGAATAAAACCAACAGTGTCGAAGGAAAGAGTACCCAAAACATGAACAATTCAGATATACGCTCTGATATAGGTAATAAAAGACAAATGAAAAAAGTTTGAGATAGTTTCCCACAAAAATATTAGCAGCCCAAATGGACTCTTACTGGAGGACAAACTGAAGTCTTTGTTAATCTTTATAGACTGAGTAATTGAGTCTTGGAAGTATGAAATTAAATCTTGTTATCATACATGATTTCTCCACTTATAGGTAAAGTTTCCATTGATTAAGACCTAGTAGACATGGTCATTCACTGGTCATCCTATCTAAAATCTGGAAGATAATCTTTCCTGTGCTTACAGTAGAAAATGTTTCTAAAATTTTGGGAATGATAAGTCAGTATCAAACCATTGAGTTCCTTCATTAAAGTTCTTAACTTAACATTTTCCCCACCTCCCAGTCATAATGGAGAACAAGCTCTTGGTAACCAACACACAACACAGAGAGAGGACTTTCCTTTTTGACCTCTTTCTTTTACATGGTATTCCAAATGTTCTTTAGTAAACAAAGCATCCAGGCAATCTCTTAAAGGTCCATGGACATAACTTTTTGAAAACTTTATCCTAATAATACAATAGATTCTCCAATCCCTCTGGGACCTGTCAAATACACGCTGACATGCACCAACAAAAAACAAAGTGTAAAAGAAAAGAAGAGCTCACATTTTCTGTTTTATACATCTAGAACTGGCTCAGGATTAACTCCAGGTAGCAATTTACCATGAGCATGTGACCACCACACGCCATATATGTAAAACTTTCTTGATTGTACTGCCAAATGGATTTTGGCGGCAAAGTAATGTCACCCAAACAATTCATCGAGCATGATAAGAAAAGAATTGTATAAAAGAAGCGGGTTGGTTTTAGCTCTCACAATAGTCCATTTTGATCATTGAAAATGACAGTGAATATATATTTTTTTAGCATGCTTACTGGAAAATTATTTCTGTGATTTTCATAGCATTAATGAAGTGCCCCCCCCCAAGAGTGTGAACTATACGTTTCAGTAATGGAAAAATAAAAGCGTAAGCAAGTGAAATCTGGATTTGGAATCTACCCAATGATTTCTTAACAGTTTACCTTTCCATAGCTGCATATGCCTTCGAGAGATTCTGGCATGCTTCTATTGAATCCGAATGGTGTGGCCCAAGGGAGACATCCATGATCTCTTTTGCAATTGCAAAAACCTGGGCAGCTGACTGTGGTCTATCTAATTCCAGATAAGCTGCACCTAAGTTATTATATACATAACCTACACTAAAGTGCTTTGAACCAAAACTCTCTTTTAACCTTTCAGCAGCATCTTCCAAATATGGAATTGCTTGTTCCACCTTCCCAGTTAACAAAAGCAGCCAACCGATCCTTGCAGACACACTTCCTACTGAGTGCTGTTCTTGAGGAAGCCTTTCTAGCATCGCCAATGCTTTCTTTAACAACGAGATTGCTGTTTCAAATTCATTCATTGACTCGTATTGTGTTGTGATTTCCATATACGCTTCCACAACAACATGAGGAGAAGTTCTTTCTTTCTTGTCAAGAATTCCACATGCAATTTCCAAACACCTTTTTGCATCTGCAAACTTATCCTGATTACACAAAGCTTTGGCCATGGAAGTAAAGACCATAGCTCGATCCTCACTTTCTTGCTCAGTCTGTTGTACAACACCCTTCAAAGTGTTGATAGCTTGTTCATATCTTCCTAGTGCAATCTGCATATTAGCAGCATCAATCTCTGCTCGAAGCAAATCACTACTCCGACCCCATTTCTTCAAGACCCTTTGCGACAACTGATTTTGCTCCAATGCCTTCTCATGCTCATCTAGTCCAGTATAGATAACCCCGAGGAGTCTCCTATCATAGGCAACCTCCACCGAATTACTCCCCAAATGTGACAAATGAATCTCCAACGCCTTCAAACAAAAAGGTAGTGCCTCTTTGAAGTTCAAAACAGCAACATAGGCCTCCGCCACATCCCTATTCGCCTTACCAATCTCCTTACTATCATCCTCAAAAATCTTCTTTTTAATCTCCAAAGCCCTCCTGAGATCAGCAATAGCCTCCTCCCTCCTCCCCATAGCCGTCTTAACATTAAACAATTCAAACTGAACGGCATGTAAAATAGGCAAAACTTGATCAGAATTATGAAAACCCTCCCCCTCTAACTTACTCAATAACCTATTAGCCTTATTCAAATACCCCAAACTGTCACTGAACCTTTTCAAACTAAAACTAGAAGAACCCAACAACTGCAAAGTCATGGCAACAGGCAAAGACAATTTACTACCATTACCATTATCATCATCATCTTCCATGATTCTCAAAGCCCTTTGAGCAAACGACAAAGCCTTTTCAGGGTCCTCACCTTCACGGTCAAGTTTAAGGCCAACTTTCAAGCACGCTAAACCCAAATCTTTCTCATCGAAGCACGCCTCCATGTCTTTAAATGCTCTGAGCATTTCATCAATTGACTCCGCAGTCTCAAAGGCCTCCTCGAGCTCTGATCTTTCCTTGATTTTCCTCTGCCTCGACGATATCTGGGATGCATTTTGGGCAATTGGATCAACGAGAGAGCTGAGATTTTGAGATGGGGCCTTAAATCTATAGAAATAGAGGTCGGAGAAGAGTAAAGATTGAATTTTCCAGCAAGATTTGAGATGGGGTTTTGATGGGATGGTGAGGGAGTGATCAAACATTCCGGAAAAGTCCCTGGAAATGAGAGAATTTGGGGCTTTAGAGTGCAGTTTTTGAAGGTGAAAGAGAAGATTGGATGAAGCTCTTCTCATGGTGAACGATTAGAGGTGGAGTTGGTGAATTCTCAGAGACTTGTTTCAGATTTGGTTTTATTTCCAAACTCTTGTTAAACCCTCGGAAAAACCCTGCCTTTTTTTATGCTTTTTCTGGAGTTTCATTTTTAAAATTTCACTTATATTTAATTTCATTTTTAAAATTTCACTTTATATTTACTTTCATTTTATTAAGATTTAAGATATGTGTAAACACTAAACAGTATTAAAAAAGGCCTGACTATATTTTTGTCTCATAGTTTGGTCAGGGTGTAATAGTCTCAAGCTTGATTTTAAAATTCAACTTTCGAATTCGATTAAATTTTATTTTATTAATGTTTGATTCCGACTCGATAAATAATTCGATAAACTCGAACTCGTTGATATCTGAAAAATATTTATAAATATTTAAATTCTTGAAAAATTAAATTGAAAATATAAATTTAAATTAAAAAAAATTAATTATGAAGGGTAAAATTATAAATCTTAACATATTCTTGATTAGGCTCACAAGTTTGTTGAGCCAAGTATAATATGTTCGAGCTTGTGCTCGAAAGCTACTCGATTAGCTCTAATTAAATTTGATTATTTTCAAGTTGAATTCAAATTTTTAAGTTGATCTTGAATAACTTACGAATTATATTATTTCATTTATACCCCTAATCAAATGTAGGATTGGACTTTAAAAAATTTCAATACCCAAAGTTAGGGAACTTCATTATTCGATATATGATATCTTCTGCAACACCTTGTTCGATTCCTTGACATGTGCAGAATCTAATAACCATATATGTCAATATACGTACAAGTACCAAGAAAGTTGAAGATTAACCTAGCATCTGAAAAGCTTGGCAAGCACTAAAATTGAAACTCAAAAGACAATATAGAGCAAAAAGTTTGAACTGATTGAAAAGTAGGTAAATTAGGTGATTGTAGACAAACTTCCCTGAAGATGCAACAATTTTATTGGCCGACTCTGAAAACATCCATAGTGATAGGCTAGCATAACACAAGAATGGTTCTTGTGTAGTAAGAATATACGTAGATAAATAAACGATGAGCCTTTACAAATACGGGTAGCTGGCAAATAAATCAGAGGGCAAAGGTTGAGAATCAATCTAGTTATGTACAGAGTATATACAAGAAAGAATGTAGAGCTTCCATTGCTTTTCCAGATGAAAATGGATGAATATTAGAGTAGGGTCATCACACAAGATTAGCAGGATCAGAATCCTCAGCCTTCTCTGAGTCCCTCCTGTATATATCAACAAAAGGAAGATTGAAATCTCCACCATCTAAATCATCCATGTAGAAGGTCCGAGATAATCCCCTCGAACTTCTCAAGTCCACTCCTTCATCCTCTACACTTCTATCCAAGAAATTGTCAAAACGATTGCGGGAAGCTTCATGGTAAAAATTAGGAGGCTCAAGAAAACTCGTCTCCTGAGCTGGAGCTTGTTGCCGTGTTCTAGCCCACCAATGGCTCTGAGCTGGTTGTCCAGAGTCATTTGATTCGTGATGCTGTAGGACGCTTTCTTGGAAAAGTGGAGCTGAAGTTGAGGCCTCGAGATGGCTCCCTACACGGTCTTCAAACAGGTTATCATCCCAGTTGTCATCGTAATTTGCTTTGATTTTTGTCAAGTGGGATGGTGGAATCCATAGATTAGGATTCTCCTTGTCATCGTACTCATGCCTCGATGGCATCTCTCTTAAACCAACATTTCTGTCATGATCTTGTGAGGTATAATACCACTCCAAAATATATGGAAAATTCTTCTGTTCGCCATCTATCAGCCACATTGAATCGAACTGGTGAAAATTTCCTAGATTGTTGAACGGTGGTGTCCTTGAGAGGAAGCTGTTTCGTTCAACCAAACCCAAGCCTCTGAGATTTGGATTACGATGCTGCATCCCTGAAGAGATCTGTGTGTTGAACATTCCATGGCCTTGCAACTTTTGATCTCTAAATATTTTTAATGATGCAAGGAATTGCTTCCCTGCATCATCAGGTTCCCAGGTAGGATAGGCAATCTGAAAGCTGCATATAGTTTCAGAAAATTTAATAGTGTCACAAGTGACCAGCTATCCAGTCTTTTGACAGTCAAGGCAAGAATCAGAACACTATGCATGACAACTTAGTGCCTCTCGAACTATGCAGAGCTAGCTCAACTCAATAAAAGCTTGTTCAGTGATGATTGTTAAAAAAATAATAAAAAATTAAAATATCAAACTTGAGCTTGAAAATATTCAGTTCACTGGCTCACGGCATGTTTGTTAGAATGCTAGTATGTTAGCTAGTCAAATATAAAACTAGTTGTTTGATATTTAATTTGTAATCATAACAACTTGACATTTGTTTTATTATTTATGCTACAACAACTAGTCATACCTCAAGAATGACTTTTCCATTTTCCCCTGGGAACTCCTTTGATCACGAGTTGCACTAAATGGCGAACCATATCTTTTGTTTCCATGATTTTGAAAATCGAAGAGACTCAAACTGCCAGGAGTAAATGACAAGTCAATACGTTTTCCAAAGATAAATGGTATGGGAGCTGAGAATGGCCTTCCTTACACATACCTACAAACATGGCCCACACCTTCAACATCTACAGTGAAGTCCGCAATGAACTTCAAGATGTCATCCACCCGCTGCAGAGAGCAAACAATCAGCACTTTCAGAATTACCCTCTTATGATGAAACAGATGTATGGAAACATGTTTCATAACAAACCTTAGGGACAACGAACAGAAGTAGGTATGGTGTGAGAAAGATCGAGGCCATCTCCTCCAACAGCATCATTCCTGTGTACTGCACCAGGAAATTCACTTGTATGAGTTTACATCACAGATTCAAAAATCAAGTGGCCGATGTATTGGTAATATAACTCTTCTACGGCCTGTGAGGTGGAAAATCTTACCCAAAACATCTTTACGAAGTTTGCAGATCACATATGGCTGCAACTAACGTAATCAAAGTTGTCTCTTTTTTAAAGACAAGAAATGCAATGTTGCAGTAAAAAAACTTTGACCATATTTCAGACATCTATTACACTTTAATATATCAAATAAATAATGAGCAGATTAAGTAAATAGGTATCAGTGAGTGAGACATAGTGGGGCACATTTAAATCAGCTTAATCGACCCTAAATATTATTTCAAAATATTTATAACTTGTCATGACGATTGCATTTAACAATGAATAATAGATAAACTACAGAAAGACCAAATTCAAACTCATGTGGGTTGTAAGTAGAATATGTTCCTTGGACCCAAGTATAGGACTGCGGATATGCTTCTTCTTCACTTTATCACTAAGAAACACATTTATTGTAAATGAAAGATGCCCAAGTAACAGACTCAATCTACAAGAAAGTAGAAACTAAAGAAAACATAATAAAAGAATATTAAAATGGTAATGGTGATAGCAATGGAGAGAATGTCGAAACTATCAACAATGAAAGAAAGCATCATTCAACATACATTCCACATTTTGTATCCTGGCAAAAACCTTGGACAAGTACATCATGCTAAGAACTGTAACACTAACATGTATATGATGTGAATACCTGAAAAAGAGTTTCAAACTCCATCCGTACAGCCTCAGTGTTTTCTTTCGCACGCCATCTTTTTGGCATATAGTGTGTATAATGGACAACTTGGGACATAGCCCCCTGCGGATCAAACACAAGGAGCTCATCCATCATTGCAGCACGACTTATAGCTGTTATGGTTCCAAAAACTGCAGCGTACCAGAATAAGTTTCGACCAAATATCTGCCAGATTACAGTAGAGCCCATGAGAAAAGGGTCAGTTCCAGAATTACACCAATCAATTACATTTAGAAATTGAAATGAAATTTAAGAGCTTAGAATTACATGGCCTTCCAGAAGAGACTCCTCCAGGAATGCAATGATTATAAGCACAGCAGCAAAGCCACCAGAAACAAACGATATGAACTTTGCAACAATAGTCAAGATAGGTGAAGGAAACTGTTTTAGATAGTCAGAAGCATGCACAAGACTGCTGTTCATCCGGTGCTTGAACAAATGATCGACCTGGAAAACAAATATAACTCTCAAAGTGACATCTTCATCATCATAAAGAAGCTATTAGCAAAATGAAAACAAGTTGAAAATGGAATCCAGCTGGTATATTCTGATTGAAAAGTAGCTAGAGCTTATAATCATACATATCCGTATAAGATAGTGTTAGCATTTTATTCAATAGTGACTATCTAGACTTAATTTCCTAAAAAAACCATGGCCCAACCCCTTGAAGAACACACAGAACAACCAGCTCAACCCCCATCTAGAAGTAACATGAAACTGAGAAGAAAAGTGCTTTAGTATTCAAAGTCGGGATAGATTACACAGAATACCTCATTGAATTCCCTGAACATCCACTTAGAGAGATTTGACCATCTCCGGGATGATGCTGTACTTGGGTGATTATAGAATTGCTCAGCGTGCCTCAAAAAGAGATATGCCAGCATGAATATGATAAGGAATGGAGCAAGGAGAAGCACAACCAAGCCGACAATCATGAGCCTTTTCTTCAGTGTTTTAGGATCAGATACAAAATCTCTACGTACACGGAAGTTTCTGTAGAAACAAGGCAGAAAGAGAAATAGCATATAAAAATCACAACAAAGCAAACTACGGTGATCCAAATGACATTAACTTAAGAAGCCTAGAAAAAACAATTATTAGCTTTCGACCATTTGCAATTTTTATAGGACCAGAGACAAAAAGTGTCGGACAGAAATGTTTCTCTGGAACAAAGCACACATAAAATACAAAAACAAAACAGTTATTCCACTACATGGGTTTAGCTCTATGGATCATACCTCACCATTGTGTTCAGTCAAGATATCTCCTCATTTCAGTGTAAGTATAACTTATCTTTTTTTATAGTTTCTTTCAAAGTCTTTTAAGGTCTTCAAGGTCTTCCCATTTCCCTTTTAATTTGAGTTAATGATTATCTACTTTCTAATCGTCGTACAGGAGTGTCTAAAAGTCTCCTGTGTACATGACCAAACCATCTTAAGCATGTTTCACTCATTTTCTCATCTATTGAGGGTAATCCCACATTTTTTAAATGAATTCCTAACTCATTCTATCTAATGCCCACACATCTGTTTCAACATTCTGCCACCCTCATTTTCGTTCATGTTTGATCCATAAAGCATTTCCAGTCTCATGGCTGTGTATAAAATTGTCATTTTAGTAATTCACAATCAGAGAATAGATGACACGCTTCTTCATTAGTTCCAACCTGCATGAATCCTATGTGCAAGTTCTTTATCGTTCCCACCCCCACAATTTTCTTCAATGACAGATGCTAAATATTTAAAACTATCAGATGAATTCAGTTCATATTCATCAATTCACATTTATTATATTGCTACTTCAATGATTACAAAATTGGCAGTCCATATATTGTGTTACACTACTAATCTACTTATGATAAGAACTTCAGATTCTATTGTCCAAGCTTCTAACTTGGCTTTTACTCTTCTCATCTCATTGATTAAAATATCATCTGCAAATAACATACAACACAAAAGTGGACTTCACTGAAAATGCCAGCCCGTTGGATAACATGTGAACAAAAAGGTACATGTGTGAACATTTTGGTGTATCAGTCTTTTAAGGGACAGTGTCAATTCATACTTGTATTCTTATGGCACAATTTGTTTTAAGAATATTTTGCAGTAAAGAGTTCACATTTTACCTGTCAAACATGCTCTGCAGTATGCACCAATTTAAGGTCCACTCAAGAGTCTTGGGAAGTACCAAACGATGTTGGACACCATCTGGACCAACATGGCCCGTTGGACAAGAACCAGGAACCCACTGAGAAAGAGGAAAGGCAAGCACTCCTTTATTAATCATCCCAATTAAATAATTTTCCTTCCGCATCAGTCTCATAACCACATCATGAATAGAAAGATCCTTGACCACACATAACTGCTGCGTGTGTTGTACTTGAATAACTTTTTCGAGAATCAATGACCATGGCATTGTCTGTATTTCATTATCTGTCACATGGAGACTGCAAAGACATTGAACAATTATCAACTTACAGATTTAAGCACAAAGAATAACAGTATCATCTCATTTGCAGTTCATAGTATAAAAGATAGAGGTTTATACATGGTATAAGACTTTTACATGCCTTTCAGCCTTATAGGGTACGTCATATCCAGTTATACCTGTTATAGTAAAACCGGCGGATCTTAAGAGTCTCCTTTAATTGAGCAAAGAACCTCAAAAAGCAGAATATGCAGTAGATGGAAAATATTCCCAAATATCCTAAAATGATAGCCTTGGGAAGAGTTAGAGGAGTCAATGGATGCTTATGTAAAGCTTCCTCAGCCAGATCACAAGGTTTGATTCCAGATTCCACTGCATCCATCCCACACTTTGCATTGCGAAGGCCATTCCAATCAACATATAGCAAAATCAATCCAGAAAAACAAATAGTGAAAGCCAAGCTCAAAAGCTCAAATATCCACTTTATGATTATGCACCAAAGGCCTTTGTCACAGTAGTAAGTGTAAATCCTCTCAATGAAGAGATCCAAATCATCAATTGGCTCAGAATTCAAAGTCTCGCCATCAAGAAGCCCGGAGGGGCTTTCACTACCAGGGCTTGGTGCTTTATGATAACCAGACAATTCAATTTCAAGAGGAACATCGTTAAGCAACCCAGTATTCAGAGAAGATGAGCTATGCCTTTTCCACTTAAATATATCGAGATCATGAAAGCCTTTTTTCCCACTGAACATCACTCATACACACTGACACGATGCAAAAACAACGTGCCTAATCAGAGCACCATGCTGAAAAAACAAAACACAACTGTGAAACACAGAAAAACTAGGGCTCAATTTTGACATAATAATGAAAATCCAATTAGGCTTAATCCCATTAATCAAATAACCCAAACCTCCAAGCCTTGTAAATTGTGATCAAATTCTTTAAAAGGGACAATTTCCTAAACCCTAAAATTCAAGTTCTATAAATATCTGTTCATGTGCTCACCAAATTCACACCTCACAATTGAGCAAGGTATATTTCGAAACCTAATACTTTTTTTCTGCCGCCTAAGCTGTACTTCTGCCGCCGCCGTCCCTTTTTACTTCCACCGCCGCCGCCGCCGTGATTAATTGCCGGCCGGCTGCTTCTTAGGGGAGGGTGCTGTGTGATTAAAAAGAAAGGAAGAAGAATGGAGTCGAGGAGCAAGAGAAATGGAGGAGGCAGAGCAGCAATAAAAGAAATAAAGAATGAAAAGAAAAGGAAGAGAGAGAGACGGAGAGAGATGAAATACCAAATCCAAACTTCTGTCCTACTTCAACTACGTATAACATTCTTATGCATCTATTTTAATTATAATTAAAGTTGTATTCACTTATAATAATTATATACATCATTATTCATGTTATTCATCTAACGTAATTTATTTATTTAAAAAATATAAAAACTTAAATAGTGTTGAGTAAACTTATAAATAAATGTTTAAAACGTTATAAACTCGCATCTTATTTATGAAACAAAATATTTTACAAAGTACTTTAAATGTGACTATTTTAGTTACAAAATTATGATTCCTAATATCTTAAAAGTCACATATTGTATTACCCAAAATTCTTCAACACAGCTTATTTTCAAAATAAAACATAACAAATTATATGTTAGCATAAACTAATCCAAATTATCACAAATGAATTTGCTACTATACGATTTTAAGTGTTTCCTCAAATTTTTCCATCCGAACACAACCTCAGGGTATGTTTGTTTAAGGATTATGTAGGATGGAGGAAATCTGGATTTTGAAATCCTAAGATTTGGTAATAAAGGTGAATAGTTAAAATCTGTGTTTATTTTGAGATTTTATATGTAGGATTATTATTGTAAATGTCAAATCAATGTTGGAAAAAGTAGTGTTGTGTAATATTATATTGTTAGTTGATGTGTAATAGGTTTTAGGTATATGGTTAATTATAGTGTTTTTTTTAGATAGAATGGGTTTTTAATGGATTTGATAATTCTTGACAAAATCATCTAAACAAACATGGATTTGGGATTAAAATCCCAAATCCGATGGGGTGAATTCTTAAACAAACATACCCTCAAGTTTTAATCCAAATATCCTAGAATATATTTTAATGTTTCACAATTTCTTTTGACATACATTTCAATGTTTTTTGATATTATATTATATTTATATTTTTTATGTATTATATTATATTATTATTATATTATATTATTATATTAGAATCGTATAATATATCGTAGTATTTAAGCCTCAAACCTGAGTGTTTTAACCTTTCATTAGTATTCATGTTTCCATAAATCTAAAAATAAACTAGTCCATGGGCCAGACTGGATTGAATTATTCCCATAAGGAATTTATTCCATGTTTTGTTTCTACCATCTCTTAAAGTTGCTATAAAGCTTTCTGATAAACCTTTTAATGTGAAAGGTCTGAATAAAATAAAAATCAAACATACTCTATAAAAGAAATTCATAGAATGTTAAAACAAAAATATGGGGATAAAAAACCTACAACTACTGAAGAATTATTAATAGAAATTAATAATTTAAAAATAGATGTAAAAGATCTCCAAAAATGTAATATTAATATACATAACAGATTATCCATAATAGAAAAAGAAAGAATTATGAAAAAAGAAGAGTTTGTTGAATCAGAAGAACAACAAGAAATTTTTTTGTCAATAATAAATAAAAATAAATCTGCAAAAGAAATTATTCAAATAATGAATATGTTTACATCACAAAAGTGGTATACAAAAATAACTCGTTTAATTGATAATAATTATCAAAAAGAATTTATTGTCATGATTGATAGTGGTGCAGATTTAAATGTTATATAGGAAAAATTAATTCTTTCAAGATTTTTTCATAAAACAACTCATTCTCTTTCACATGCAGGAGGAGGGTCTCTAGATATTAGTTATAAATTACCAAAAACTTTAATATGTAAAAATGGAAGCTGTATACCCACTAATTTCCTTCTTGCAAAAGATATTTCTAGTCAACTTATTTTTGGCTTACCCTTTATACATAGTATATATCCTTTAACACGTATTGATGAAAAATGAATAATTGATACTTATAAAAATAAACCTATCATTTTTCAATTTACAGACAGACCTATACAAAAGGTCCTTAATGAAATAAAAGAAAAAATGGATAGAAAAATATTTCATATCAATTCTTTAAAAGAAGAAATTAATTCTCTTACTATTGAAGAGAAATTGAAAAATCCTAAATTACAGGATAAAATAAAACTTATTAATAATAAGTTTTCTTTAAAAATATGTGATGATCATTCAAATGCTTTTTGGGATAGAAAGAAACATGTTATTTCTCTTCCCTATGAAGAAAATTTTAATGAAAGGAATATTCCTACAAAATCTACACCATGTCAAATGAATTCTGAATATTTAGAATTATGTAAAAAAAGAGATAAAATCTCTCATTGATAAGAAGTTAATAACTCTTTCTAAATCTTCATGGTCTTGTACAGCTTTTTATATTAATAAACATTCAAAACAAGAAAGGGGTGTACCTAGACTTATAATAAATTATAAACCTCTTAATAAGGTTTTTAAATGAATTAGATATCTTATTCCAAATAAAAAAGATCTTATAGATAGATTTTTTGGAGCTTTGATATTTTCAAAATTTGATTAAAATCTGGATATTGGCAGATTCAAATAGAAGAGGCTGATAGATATAAAACAACTTTTAATGTTCCAATAGGATATTATGAATGGACAGTTTTACCCATTGGATTGAAAAATGCTACTTCAGAATTTCAACAAATAATGAGTGATATATTTATCCTTATAGCAATTTTATAATTGTTTATATTGATGGCATCCTTGTATTTTTTAAAGAAATTGAAACTCATTTTAAACATTTAGAAATCTTTAGAAAACTTATTATACAAAATGGTTTTGTTATATCAAAACCTAAAATGAATTTATTTCAGACAAATGTCAGATTTCTAGGGCATAATATTGAAAATGGAAAAATAATTCCAATACAAAGAAGTATGGAATTTGGAAATAAATTTCCAGATATAATTACGGATAAAACACAATTACAAAGATTTCTTGGAAGTCTAAATTATGTTTCCTCATTTGTTGAAAACATTTCAAAAATATCTGCTATATTATATGACAGACTTAAGAAAAATCCTACTTTTTGGACTGATGAACATACCAAGGTAGTCAAGCTTATAAAAGAAAAGGTAAAAAATATTCCTTGTCTTATGCTTGTAAATCTCCAATAGGAAAAAATTATTGAAACAGATGCTTCAAATTTAGGATTTGGAGGTATTTTAAAACAAATAAATTCAAAAGATAAATAAGAAATTCTTGTTAGATTTTATTCAGAAAAATTGAATCCTGCACAGAAAAATTATGCTACTGTAGTTAAAGAAATTCTTGCTATAGTAAATGTATTATAAAATTTCAAAATGATTTATATAATTAAAAATTTATTATAAAAACAGATTGCCAAGCAGCAAAAGGTCTTTTCAAAAAAGATTTCAAACATGATATTTCTAAGCAAATGTTTGCAAGATGGCAAGCTTATTTGGCTCCTTTTGATTTTGAAATTGTTTATAAACAAGGAAAATATAATAATTTGCATGACTATTTAACAACAGAATTTCTTTTATGATTTCAGATATGAGTCAATAGGGACGAGGATCCTATTTCCCTAATAGGGGAAGAGGAATGGGAAGAAATTCCCACCAAATCTTAGCCCAACGTAATAAGGCATGTTTGATATTATCATCAATTTCTAATTTATTTATTTTAGCTTTAGTCCAGCATTCATTGGCATAATGACCTGGTTTATGACATATAATATTTTTGTTATCTTTATTCCCTTTATTTGTATTAAAGGTTTCTTTTCTTCTTTTCTTTTTCTCTTTAAATTTTTCAGAGAAATGCCTTCTTTTTTTATAATATTTTTCATTTTTATCTCTAGGATTCCTAGGATATTTTTTATGTTTAGATTGATTTTCTTTAATTTTTTTCTAACCAAATTGGTCACAGAAATGTCCTAATTATTTTCTTTCTATTAAACTTTGATTTTTAATTTGTTTGTTTAATTTTAATTCATTACAAAGAGCTAAGTCTTCTTGAACACAAACACTTATTAAATTTTCATATGTATAATTATCATAAGGAATATTTAAATTATCTTTTCTAAGAATTATTTTAATTCTTTCAGCAAAAAGATTTGGAAGACCATCAATAAATTTGGTTTTTTAGTGACTGTTATTACAATCATGTTCGAAGACTCTAAAAAGAAAAATATATTTATACCATCTAAAATCTGTTAAAGTTATACATCTTGTATTACTCAAAAGAGTACGAATATTTTCGTTATTATCTGTAAATTTTTCAGTAAAATGTTCAATTATTGTCATAATTAAAGTATAGACAACATTACTATTTTGATTATTATTTTCTATTTTAACAGCATTTTGAATTGTATCTCTTGCTACTTCAGATAAATAATTATCCCACCAACCTTTAAGTTGTCCAGAAAATCCTGCTATAATCATTTTAGCAATATTACTATCATTATTTCCTACAGTTGTACAAACAGTACTATACATAAGCATTTTATGAGTCATATTATAAATATGTGTATCTGCAAATCTATCAAGATTCCATTCATAGATACTTTTTTCATTATAATAGTAATTATCTAACACATCTTCATCATTTAAAATGAATCTTTTCAAGGTAAAAAATATTGTTAAAAACAGTATGACAAAAGAATATGATATTCCACATAATTTATAATTATTGAATAATTGGACTATTCCTAAAGTTAAACCTAATAAAATTTACCAAATAGGTACTTTTGAAAAATTAGGATTTAAACAATAAGTTAAAACTACGGAATCATCCATTCCCCTTGATAATTAGGAAATAATTTACTTGATAAAAAGGATATATTATTTTTTATAAAAACACATAATTATTTACATATAGGGTTAGTGCAAATTGCATTCAAACCTTTAACATTAAAATGTTTACCAGAAAGCTTTATAACAGTTTTAAGAGATGGTAGAAACAAAGTATGGAATAAACCCTTTATGGGAATAATTCAATCCAGTCTGGCCCATGAACCAGTTTATTTTGATATTTATCCTAATTTATGTTTATCCCTTATTGACAGCAATATATTAAGTGCTTTAACATTAAATGTTAAAACTTATGGATATGATTATATTTCAGGTTCGGAAATAATTTGTATATGTTATATTATATTATATTATATTTATATATAAAAGAAGAGTTGCAACTCTCCAGCTTTCGACACCTAAGCTTTTTAAATGAATTTCGCACTGCCATGTGTCATCTTGCCACATAAGATTTGGGCTTATGGTGGATCCATTTATTCGTCGAGTTCTTGAGCTTCTGTATTGGCTGGATTACAAATTAAATGTTAATTCTTATATTGGATAAGCATTTGAAGAAGGAAAGCAGAAGAATGTGGAGGGTGAAGAAAGAAATATATGTTTTTAGAGATATCAATAACTTAGTAACCAGACAAGCTGCTGTAATTGTATGTGTGTCTCCTTGGTTTTCGATTTACAAAAAAATTTGATCATCGTGTGATTTCTCATGATCTTTGGTGTACAGTTGGTAAATGCTGCAGCACCAGCAGCAGAGAAAAAGACTTCTGACCAAGAAGAAAGCTGCATGCTCATTGCCTTTGTTATGTTTTAATTTCATTGTTGAGTTATGTTGTCAAAATTTATGTTTAATCAGTAATGAATTTGCATAGTTTGTGTGCAAAATGTGGATACTAGGATTAATTTGTATAGACAAAGATATACTTGTACTATTAGCAAGAAGATGCATTATAAACATGAAAACATTTTTGCGGTTTGAAATTAAAATAAAAAATAAAATATAGCCTTAAAAAAATTTTAAACCATGCAAATATGAGAATCCTTGCGAGTTTACATGGTTACTTCATGAAATGAAAATATATATATATTATGTGAATTTCTAAAGTGGACACCATCATTCTACGTTATCAAAAAAAGAAAAAAAAATCATAAAGATATTATATAAACCTCAATTAATAATTAATTTTGACTTTTGACTATGACTTATGGAGCAGTATTCTCTCTTTTAGTTGCAGAAGTTAATTCGCCGTGCAAGTAACTGATTTTTTTATATCATGTTAATACATTAAATATATTAATTAACTCGCTCGATACCAAAAAAATTAAGAATACAAAATCATTTTATATTTGAAAATGCATGTTTATGCCTGTCTACGCCACTTTTCTAGCTGCTGAAACCTTGTCTAATTTTCTACCTTAATTTGACATAATATCTCATATTTTATTTTATTAGTATATGTTACTTATAAAATCGTTTCAACAATATATATGTTAGACGTAATGTTAAGGACATAAACAGTGATATTTATGTATGTTTTACGTCTCATTTGAGATTGATTGAATACAATCACATACAAACCATGTTAGTTTTATTTCTTTTGATTGGTTAAGTTATAAAAAAATTAGTATATGTTATTCGTGATTTTAGAATTTTATGTGGACAAATCAAAAAGATCAAGTGAAGCTTAGAATGTAAATCTATTTTTATATTGAAAAATAAAATTAGTTAAGATTTAAATTATATTTAGATATCGAATATTAGAATAGATTTGCAATTCGAATGTAAATCTCTCGATTTGAACTAAATCTCAAAATAAAGGTTCAAATTGAATTTAGAAATATTTTGTTATTCTATGCATGGTTATAGACAAAAATTCATTTGAGTTTAGGGTATGATACACACTTGAATCTATATTTTGAGATTGCAATCTATTTTGTTATAGTGTTCTTTTATTCATGTTGATTTACTAACCACCAATCATATATGCATGACATATCAATCCGAGGGGTTTTGATTATAAAAGAAAATACTTAAGAGTCAAGAAACTTATATCTTTATCACTTATATATTAATGTCATTTAGTTAATTCTTTGATATCAATGAAGTTACATCGAAATCAATGTAGTATCTCAAAACCTTTGGGTCTTAGTATTTCAAATAGAGATATTTATTACGATTCCAATATTATTGATGAAATCTTATTAATTGAAATAAATTTGTCGAGTCACTTTACTCGATGCTCTAGAGATGTAGTGACTACAATTGAGTTGCCCACTATAGATTGTTGAATGATAGAATCTTACGTTCCAAATATTCGATAATTTGTTGCCTAATCTTTTATTTTAATTTCATTTAGCTTTTTTTTGTATTATCTGAAGTCTGCTGATTATTTTAGTTGTAGCAACATAGTGCGTTGATTTAATTATATTATCAATATACTATCAAAATTAAGTACAACAAAACTTGCTCGTAATTAAATACAAAAATACATTACCAATGTATAATTAGGTACAATAGTTTTTCTCATTACTTAAATATAGAAATCCATTATATATATATATATATATATATATATATATATATATGTGTGTGTGTGTGTGTGTGTGTTAGAAATACATATCAACATTTATATGTATATAATATAATTTAAAATGCCCTCTTTGTCGGGTCTGGTGCAACAATAGAGGACAGTCGGGTCTAGCTCAGACGAGCTATTGACGTTGGCCCAATCAATCACGATCAAAGCCTAAATTATCATTATTATCTTATCTTAGGAGTATTTATATTTAAAAAAAAACAAATTACGCAATTCTAACTTTTAAAAAAAAATAATACTAATCATAATTCTGGGAAATTACTGATTTATTAACACTTAATAATACCATTTTGTATCAATTTACATAAATTCTTCTGGCGCACACAGCATTACACTGAATGGATTCATACAAATTTACAATAACTTCATTTTAATGTATAGCAACTCTTTTTTTTTTTTTTTCGTTTTTTGATCATAACCATATTGCAACTCATGTGAAATTCTTTTCCAACCTAAATTTTTTGATTCATAGTCCAATCCATCTCCAAGCCAGGTCCAAAATAAAAGAAGTGATGGGATTATTGGTCACAGAAAATAATAATATTGTGTTCCAAAAATCAAATTAATTTGAAACTGAATTAATTAATTGAAAACTGGATCCCAACAAAAATATTTTAGTTTGAAACAAAAATCGATTACAGTTAGTTAAATGATGAGATTATAACACACCATTGTAAATGCTCACTTATCAATCATTCAATTACATACATATATGTACACGTGTATTCATAAATAAAAAATCCGTCCAACGAAATTCACAAATCATAACATCTAGAAAGGAATTTTAGGATGCTACATGTAACACTACCATGTTGCAATTTTGTATTACAATTAACATCTTACATATTTATAATATGCAACATCATTACCCTTACACACAACATGCAATAGAAAATAAAAATAACATTTCATATTTTTTTATAGAATCTTAGAATTGTTCCACTTTGTCGTATTAAATGTACAGGCGTCCAAATTCTACATTGGGATTTGTTTAATATGATAAAATACATCAATTTAAAAATTCATAAGACAAAGTGGAACGATTCAAATATTATACGTAAAAATTTCAAATGATGTATAGTTTAGAACTTTAGATAGGAAACTGTTTTAACGCTATATAATTACTAGTAAAAATATATTCTTTCGAGTACGTTACTGAAAATAAATAACACAGTATATTCAAAATGGTATGCAAAATTACAGGGGAATTTGAGAGGATATAAGCTGCACAAAGCATGAAACTTTATACCTGGCTAGCTGAGTGAAATGTTTTCTAGCCCATCCATAACTTCAAAACTTTATCTTTGCCACCAGATGCTACTTTCTCACCATCTGGACTCCAATCAACTGCAAAAACCTGCAGATGAGAATGTTACTTTTCCGTTTCTCATACGAGTTATGAAGAAAAGGCATAGATTGTGTAGGGAAACAGGATTAGAAATGTATAACTTTTTATCCTCTTATGAGGGTTGGGGAATAAAAGGACTTACTTCATCGGCATGCCCTGGAAGATCTTGCTTCAACTTCTGCGTACGTATATCCCAAACCTGTTTAAGAAAACTCACATTAATATTCAAAAGCACAACCAATAATTTAGCACCACCAGCCTCTTAATATGTGGTAATTTTTCTAAAGATAGCTTACCTTTAGTGTCGAGTCTTTGCTTCCGCTCAAAAGCAATCTACTGTCTGCTGACCAACTGCAGCAAGACATGCTAATTAGATCCAAAGCCTCAAGATGGATAACCATACGAAGAAAATAATTCCTACCTGATTTGATAAACTGGTCCAACATGACCACGGAAAGCAGCCACGAAACTCCCAGTCACTCCATTCCATAATTTGACTGACTTATCAAAGGAGGCACTTGCAATCCATAGCCCATCAGGAGAAAAGTAAACATGATTTACAAGCTACAGAAGAACAAATTTCAATATCAGTTTAAGCATGCAGTGATACAATTCAAGTAATTATTATCTGCAATAGTAAAACTTCAGATAAGCAGAGATAAGAACCAAGTTTTGTTTGGAAGGCAAATAGTTCTGCTAAATACCTACTTTTTGAAGAAGGGGGGGGGGGGATTGGAGGTGGGAAAGAAAAAAATAGTTGGGACACAAGGATCATGCATAATCATCATTTCTGCCAACTTGGACCTTTTCTGACTCAAATAAATGAACTTAGCACAATCCCAGTCATCTAAGCTGTCGTAAATTACAGTTGAGAAAAGCCTTCCCTGTTAACTAAAAATAACGCAATGGGATTCAGAATGGCAACGACTGAAAGCAGCAATGGAGCGCTCAGCTTGTGTAGCTACATCGATATCGACTTGGGCAGAAAGGTGTGGAAATATAATACAAAAGATGACAACAAAAACATCTTATGCCATGTTACTACATCCACGGTGAAAACATAGAAAGAGAAAGAAGCCCGCAAGTAAAATATTGGCTCTGCATCAACAATTGTAGATTGAGTGGCCATTCAGCAGAAAGGTTTCATAGAGTAGTTCTATTTTTGGGGGCGATGACCTCAACAATGAATGTGAGAAATTTAATTGTTGTCAATACCAGTAAGTAGGTCATGGCATTACCAATCATTTTCTCGTCATTTGTTTCATAAACAGGGAAACAATTTTTTGTTTCTTGCCCAGTAGCACCCATCCACCCCAACACCTCATTCCGAGAACTTATGTTTATGAAAGTGAGCATACATTTACAAATCAGTAAGTGTAGTGGAAAGATATTAGCAATTGTTTGAATGACACACAACTCTATTAATTCGGAAGTCCCCATTTGAACGGAGTTTGGCTCAGTCCAAAAATAGAATTTACATTGTTAACGCATTGCCACAAAAAAACAAGCGACGACATAGAAACAGAGTTCTAATACCTGTTGATGACCAGTCATCCGAGTTTTGGGGTGTTTACTCACAGAAGGTTCCCACAGAAACATGGTAAAATCATCTGAACCAGAGACCAACCTTTCAGGGGCACTACCCTTCATCTTGTTATATCTTTCTAAGGCTACCTGATATGACAACAGTGGGATTTAAGATGGTAACTCTGATAACAATTACAGTCAGAGGTGTAAGGTACACAAGAAACAAGAAAATTGCATTTCAACTTTGGGGTACTAAGTCCAAAAAGTAGCGTGAAAAAACAGAAAAAGAACTAGAGGCATGCTCAGCAAGATTTACTTTGATATGCAAGTTACATTCACCAAAAGCTGTTTAGGAGGAAGACCTGAAAGCCACATTAGAGTCAAGGATTAACAAGAATTAGATCTTTTAAGGAAAACAGAAACTTCATAATAAGCAAAGAATCGCAACAAAAAGGCAAAGGAGAGGTGATACTCAGAATGAATCATCAGCAATATTTTTAAATTGCAATTCACAATACTAACCACAATACTTTGTAAAAACCATAAATGCTCAGATGCACATAAGACCCTGAATAAATTAAATACTTCCATTTCTTATCTCTTGCCGATTCTCACTTTATATGTGATTATGATTTCATAAGACCAATGATTGCCAAGTTCAGTTGAAGAACATCCGACAGCACTTAAAAGAGCCAAATTCATCTTAACCAACTTAATCCTACTCACTCAGTCCTAATTAAGCATCCTGAGAACAGAGAAATCACAAAAACTAGACTCAAATATTTCACATATGTAAAACTGAACATTGAAAGGTTAAACCAGTTCAATGAAATCAACAAACAATAGTATTCAGCCAAAATTAGATGCATACTTAGCAATCAACATTTAATCAGAAATAAAATTAAATCACTGTATCGCTTTGCACAAAATGTCAAAGATCAAATCAAATCACCTCCTTCAATTCCTCTGGAGATGAATACTGTTTACCAGTGTGATCAAAGGCACCGGTTCGAAGGACATATTCAGTACTCAATGCCAATGAATTCACCCAATGCCCGTGGCCCTACACAAGAAATATGAAAGGGCTGAGAGACAGAATTCAAGAAAATTTGTAAATGGTGAAGAGAAAGTAAGGCAACAAACAAAGTCTACTCAAAACCTCGCACCACATTGAGCAATTGATTAAAGATACCATTTACAGAGGAAAAGGAAATTCAACAGGAGAGCAATCAGAGATGATGGTTTTAAACATCCTTCTATTTATAATAAATCTTTTAGCTCAAACTATTTAGGAGAATACATTTTGGTTAAGAATAAACAGCAGCTAACTCATCATAAGAAAAACCTAAACACATACCTCATTTCCTAAAATATCATAAACTTATTCATCCATTACAAGTACAACATAAAACCATATTAGGATGCTTCACAAAGCAATTCACACCAATAACACATGCTACAAAGGCTGCTAGCATACAATAAATTGAGAGCAACAAACACTACTGTGTACACTAGTAACAGATGCTCTTATAGAAAAAGGAGGGCATAGATGAAAAGAAGACGGTTGAGAAAATGAGATAATACCTTCAACTCACGTATAAGCTTTCCTTGAGTAGTTTCCCACATTTTAATTGTACAATCCTGTGATCTGAAATTGAGAGGATAAATCATGTGTTACCATGAAATTTTACATCACCTGAAATAGAAAAACACCTTGAACCACTCCCCATATACTACACATTAGGAAAAGTTTGAGAAAATTTCCCATTTGGCTGCCCAAGGTTCCTTAAATCTTGTTTTGGGATGAAATGCTAGTTTTACACACTATTAGTGGAGCGATTCTCAAACCCTCCAAAAATGTGCATCATGCATACATCTCCAATTGAAGAGATGGCCTATTTTAGTGTGCATAATCACCATATTGACGGAGAGATCATCACAGCCTCATACAAAAGGAATAAAACAATCCATACAGAATAGTAGTAAACCAATTCACAACATTGAAGATGGTCTGACAATGTTCATGCTAGATTTTCAAGAAAAACAAAAAGTTCCAACTCAAGGATAGAATACAATGTTAGATTATTTTACTACCAAACAGTAGAGAAATTTCAGTTTCCAAGTAAGTTCTCTATAAATTGAAAACCATACCCAGTATATATGACTCCATCTCCACCCCATTTCACGCAAGTTATGGCAAGTGTGTGTCCAGTAAGGGATATTAGACATTTTTTTAGCGAAACATCCCATATCCTAGCATCACCATCTTTACTCGCACTTACAAATCGGCGACATGGAGCATTAAGATGCGCTGGCTCCCATGAAATTCCAGTAATCCATTTCTTATGCCCCTGAGACATGAATTGCGTCATTCGACTGAACGTGAGTACTTTCAAGAGATACAAAGACATAACATGTGCAGATGCATAATAACTTTATAGTTAATAAAACTAGGGAAAAACTATAGATACAAAGACATAACATGTGCAGATGCTATGTGATTAGGGGTGGGAATAGATCGGGTTGCTCAACAGGGGCCTATGGCTCGACCTACTATTGACCCAATTCGACTCGGCCTATTTAATAAATGAGCCAGACCAAGACCTTTTGTTAGGCCTTTTTAAGAAAACAGGCTAAGCCCAAGCTTCAAAAAAAAGCCTTTAGAGCCTAACAGGCCAGCCAATTTATCAACATCAACGCATCTATTCACACAAGTGACACAACACAAGCAAATCCATTCCTCCCACTTTCTAACTATTGTCACCAAAAACTCATCTTCACTTTCTAACTACTGTCATCAAAAACTCATCTTCATCCTTCACAGAGAATTGAGACACACAAATACACGTTTAAATCACCATCAACGCATCTATTCACTCAAGTGATACAACACAAGCAAATCCATTCCTCCCACTTTCAACTACTGTCACCAAAAACTCATCATAATTCTTCACAAAGAATTGAGACACACGAATATTGATCACTTAAATTAAATAATTGAGACACACGAATATTGATCACAACTTTCTTTTACATTCTTGAAGAATCACACGGAATTTTTAAACATCAAGTTTTGATAGATTTAATTGTTCCTAAATTATAACATGACTAGTAGCTTTCAGAAAATAAACATATTTCATGGTTGGTTGCATAAAGAATATAATTTAATTTTAACATTATTAGTTTTTTAATTAATTTTATGTGTATAGTTTAAAACATTCACTTATCTTTACATTAACATGCAAGTTTAGCTTTAGTTTATATATTCACTTATTTTCATGTTGATTTCATACGTGCAGGTGTAACTATGTCTCAATTAGAGAATTGTGAAACACTTCCATCTCAGCAAAAGTCAAATGAGACAGAAAAAAATAATATGGTTAATGGTGAAAAAAATGAGAATGAAAATAATAAAAATTGTGCTGGTTTGAAGAAGAGGGGAAGAAAAGATCAGCAGTTTGGAATGATTTTATTTATCACCATCAACGCATCTATTTACACAAGTGACACAACACAAGCAAATCCATTCCTCCCACTTTCTATCTACTGTCACCAAAAACTCATCTTCACTTTCTAACTACTGTCATAAAAAACTCATCTCCATTCTTCACAGAGAATTGAGACACACAAATACACGTTTAAATCACCATCAACGCATCTATTCACTCAAGTGATACAACACAAGCAAATCCATTCCTCCCACTTTCAACTACTGTCACCAAAAACTCATCATAATTCTTCACAAAGAATTGAGACACACGAATATTGATCACTTAAATTAAATAATTGAGACACACGAATATTGATCACAGCTTTCTTTTACATTCTTGTAGAATCACACGGAATTTTTAAACATCAAGTTTTGATAGATTTAATTGTTCCTAAATTATAACATGACTAGTAGCTTACAGAAAATAAAAATATTTCATGGTTGGTTGCATAAAGAATATAGTTTAATTTTAACATCATTAGTTTTTTAATTAATTTTATGCGTATAGTTTAAAACATTCACTTATCTTTACATTAACATGCAAGTTTAGCTTTAGTTTATATATTCACTTATTTTCATGTTGATTTCATACGTGCAGGTGTAACTATGTCTCAATTAGAGAATTGTGAAAGACTTCCATCTCAGCCAGTGAAACACTTTCATCTCAACAAAAGTCCAAAGAAAATTGTGAAACACTTCCATCACAGCAAAAGTCCAATGAGGCAGAAAAAAATAATATGGTTAATGGTGAAAAAAATGAGAATGAAAATAATAAAAATTGTGCGGGGAAGAAAAGATCAACATGTTGGAATGATTTTACAGAAGTTGAGATATATTTTAGGACTAAAAGTTGTTTGCAATCATTGTAAGGATAGATTTGCTACAAGCGGAAAAGGAGCCAGTACAAGCCATCTAATGAGACATGTAAAAACTTGCATGTAAAAGACAGGCGAAAAAGGAGCCAGTACTAGCCATCTAATGAAACATGCAAAAACTTGCATGTAAAAGATGTTGCATATGGGTGCATCGAAGAAGGCAGTCGATACTGATATCGATAATTTATATATTGATTTATGCATATCGCAACTGATATGATCGATATCGATAAGTTAAATATTGATATATATATATATATATATATATATATATATATATAGATTTTGTAACTGATATAATTGACCTAAATTCCATCAATGACATTTATCTTCTATTTATCTTCTATTTTCAAAGTAATTGGTTCTCGTCATGGAAGTGTAGTAAACTTGAGAAAATGATTGAATTTTGAAATGTAGCTCAAATTGCATGGAATAGGTTTCAGGCCGGACTTATCTACAAAATAGATCGGGCTCAGGCAAAAAAAAAAAAAAAATCTATCATATATAATAAACCAGATTTAGGCCTTATATTTAAAATTTAGGCTTGGGCCGATCACAAGAAAGCCAGCCTAGCCTAGCCTATTTCCACCCCTATATGTGATGACTGCATTCTATTAAACTTGTCATTAGTTACAGAATCTACTAGAATGTATTGATTTAAGACATCTGACGTCTTTAACGTAATATTTTATTTAGATGATCAAGAGGGATAATCAGATCAGTAAAGAACTAATTTGAGCTAAATAATTTGTTTATAAGCTTACAGTAAGTGGGTTGCCTGACGGCTTGCCAGTATGTGGGTCCCAGCATATCAGTTCTCCAGCCTTGCTTCCACTAACAAGATGTTTTCCATCTGGTGACCATGCAATACAAAGAACCCAGTTTCTGTGTCCTGAAAAAGCAAAGCAAAAAAAAGAAGAGGAAGTACTGAGGCTATATACCATCTGAGCACAGCAAATCTCTATGTAGCACATTGCAAAAAAAGACACGTGAGAGTGATAAATAACAACACAGCAAAAAATTATAATGAGGATCAGAAGCAGAACCAACTAAGTGACAAAGACATGCATTAGGATTCCACTTTTTCCAATGAAAGGACCTACTCAATGATCCAGTGAGCTCATTGACAGAAAAGCGAAGTTCAAAAGGTGTACACTTCAAATGCCAATACCAGGTTATATAACAGAGCATAAAAGATATTCAGAACTCTCCTTACACAACACAAACATGCAACTGTATGTATATATAATAAATTAAGTCTTCATTCTTGGACGATACATTGCTTATATGCTGATGTGACATTTATAAATAACAAAGAAACATAGTTCAGCATAAACTATTGTGAAACACCTCAATTACTGGGAAACAGTAACATCCAGTAACTTCCACAAAAGAAATGACACTTACCTTTACATGTGAATAACGGAGTCTGTGTATTTAAATCCCAAAACCGAACAGTTGTATCACCAGAACCACTAGCCAACCGACGTCCATCAGGACTAAAGGAAACCGAAAGCACAGCCTCAGTGTGACCTGCATTGAACCACACACAGTTAAAGAAAGTACTGAGAAATAATTGTGATGTCTACCAACCTCCATTGGGTGAAGAAATGTCAAAATGTTCAACTTCTTAACTAAGTAATAGAGATAACATTTTTGATCATACATAGCAGGATATGCCAAAAAGTCAGTGAAGTGATCAAAACCTAATGTGAGTCAGATGAAATGACCATAAGAAAATAACAGAACACAGATTAAGAATTCTATCTGTGATAGAGATGATGTTATTCCACTTACTGCCAAGAGGATGTAACTCATAACCGATCAAGTTAGCTGCATCCTGGCTACGACCATAGCAGTTCACATATAATAGGAATCTGGCCAAGCACCTAGGCCATAAACTCTCTGATAGGAATGGAGTGATGCAGGGGCATGAATCATGAGTAATATGTTCAAAAGAAGATAATAACCAGGGCAATCTAATTGGTCCTGGAAGGAGAATTAGTAGGTAATGATTATCATAATATATGTTAGCATGATTTTAAGGATCTAATAATTAGGTAAGTAGCCTAATTTCTGTCAGCATGGTGATTTCTGCATAAGCTCTCCGATAGGAATGTAGTGACTCGCATAATTTCTGCCAGTATGATTGTTGGATCTGTTTGGCAGAATTATCTTCTTACCTAGTCTGCACTAGACTAGTATAAATAACACCCTTAAATGCATAGGAGAGTTGGGCATTAGATACCAGAATAATCAGCTAAGGCTGAGGGGCAAGAGTTCATCTTGCTGGGGAGTTTACTCCTGGATATATTGTAACCATTCCTCCTAATTTATATTACAATCACCTTGCTTATTTTTCCCATATAAACTCATATTGTCTCCTTATTCCAGCACTCTCCTGGCTTAATTAGCTGTAACTAACGAGTTAAGTATCCACCTAGGCAGTATATTCTTCACAAGAAACTGAAACTCAAAGAAATTGGCAAGAGCCCATACAAGAAATGGAGCATGAGGTCGGGAATCTTAATGAAAGATAGAAGAATAACCATTATTGCACCATATCTAAGGGTCTACTCGGTTAGGGAACAAATAAGCAACGTAGCACCATCATAATTAAATGAACTACAAACTTTTTTTTCTATGAAACCCCACCAGAGCCCTTTTCCATTGTTAATAAGCAAACTGGATCCAAATCATTCAAAAATCAATATGGAACTAGAACACAAATATGAATTAATCATTAAGATGCAATTACATTAATTTTTTGTATAAATTCAAGTCATGGAATTACTTGGCATGAACATATGAACAAACAAAGGAAGTAAAACAAAAATATTACCAGCAATAGTTGAAGAACATCGAGTCACTGGGCGTATTCTAAATACTGCCTGCGGCTGGTACACTATTGTGATAACCTTCTCCACAGACACTGCATCAGCATTTTCTCAAAATCGCAGCAACTTCTTCGATATATGATTAAGAAAAGCAGGTATTTTACGAAGCACATAAACAGCCTTAGCAGTGAATCCTTACCTTTATGCTTCTGAAGATATAATCCAAGCTGCACCGAAAGCTCATGGTCTGACACATAAAATGCATAAGGCAATTTTTCCTCCTGGAATAAATATATCACCCACATCAAATTGGATCTTGTCAATAAGCGCAATCCTATAATCCAACTAAATACTGATTCATTGGAAATATTAACTATAAGCTAGAAAAGAAAGCAACACAATCACACCATAAACAATCGAAACCAAAAATCGAAACATTTTCCATCCCACAATTGAACAAAGTACATTCAGATAAAAACACTTACGTTGCTGAGGAGCTTATTGACGAGCTGTTGGAGTTCCTTTGGGCCGGCGCTTTCTGGGAGGAAAATCGGTGCTCCGAGAGGTGTACCTTCTGCATCATTCAACTGGCATATTACGCGGTTGGTCAGCTCTCTTTCTTCTTCCATAGGTGCTGCTGCTGTGACAACTTCTACCTCCATTTCGTGATCAAATAGGAAGTTTTGGGTTGTGGAATAAACGAAGCTTATCGCAGCGGGAAGGCAATGAAGGCGCTCAGTGCTCTGAACACTAGTTGTAGCGCGCAGTGTAGCAGTGAATAGGAAAAGCGAATTGAGATTGATGGAGATGAATGGCTCTCTTTTTTAGGGTTTATGGGGTTTTGCTGATGGAGCCTTGTAACGGGTCGGATTCAAATATCCGGTTCGGAAAAACCTTTTATGAACCGAACCAGAAAAGTCGTAATGAGAGAGAGATGGAAAGAAATTGGAACTCTTCGAAGATGATAATTACAGAAATTAGGGTTTTTGTTCGTTGTGTGCTCTTTTTCTTATTTTATTTTTTCCTGATCAAGTCTTTAAAAAAAATGTGTTATGTGTGTATTAATTGTTGGTAGAATTAGGTTTTACCATTATTCTAATGGTGTATAAATTTAATATATTGTTCAAAATTTATATATAGAAGGCCTCATTAGTTTCATATCAGCTTAAATTCAATTGCCCTATTAGTAATATTGCTTACTTTGTTGGGTTTAAGATTATTTGGGAATTTAATTTAAAATCTACTATATATAGCGCTGTCGGTGTTCAATGTAAACTTATATATACAAGGCCTTATTTTAATTAAACGGGCTTAAATTCTATAGTCCAATTAGCTATATTGCTTATATTGCTGGGCTTAAAAATATTTGGGCCATTATGTTGTATATGACTATGTTGATATAGAATACGATTGTTTTATTTCTGTTTTTCTAAAAGCAATTCTTTCTAAATTTTGATTCAAATAGTTAAAACTAAATCTTGTAAAATAAATACAGAGAAACTAAATTTGTTTAGTATTTTTTGTTTAATTATATATAAATATGTGTGTATGTAATTGTAATCCACAATGAATATATTTGGAGGCAATGGCTTGAGCATGACACGTAACAAATTTGCAGCAGAATCATTCAACAATAATTGATTTAACTGATGAAGAGGAGTTTTCAAGTATGCTGTTTGCCTTAAAAAAATATTCTGAAAGAATAAAATTTAGTAAATGATTTGCACTCATATCAATGTAGTATTAATGACAAAGCAAAAGACTAATAAAACCTAAATTGTATGAGTCCATTGGGACGTATATTAATGTCCGATCCGACCTGCACCGTCTCATAAAATATAATTCGTAAAACGATCTTATACAAAATATATTAGAGCAGTAATAGTTTTTATCATTTTACAACCTAAATTTGTTTTTAATCAAATTGCAATTTTGAAATTTTTAAATTTATCAAAATGCACTCTAAATCACTTTTTCGACTATTTTCCAATAAAATAGAGATCACGCGACTCGTACGTGATTTAAATTTTTCACCTTACAATCTAAACTTTGTTTTTTTATCCAATTACAATCTTAAGTTTTGAAATTTATGTAAGTGTATTCTGAATCAATTTTCCAATGAATTTTTCAGAAAAGTTGAGATTATGTTACTAGCATGTACTGTTCTTAAGGACAAAATAGTCATTTCATTTATATCTTTAAAATTCCAAAAAAAATGAAATTTGAGCATGAAATTCAATCCTAAATCGAATACAAAGATTTTGTTAATTAATAGATATTCTCCAATCTTGAATCCTTCAGCAATGGATCGTTTTTACGATTATGGTCTAACTGTAGGAAAAAAAATCATGAACGTATCTAAATCCGGGGAGGAGGTTTTTTCGTGTCAAAATTATTGGGTAAGTTAAATTACGAAAAAAAAAAGTTGTAATCAATACGGTGAAATAAGAACGAGGAAAGTACTCTTTAATGAGTAATGAGACATAGTTTGACTATGAATTTTTTAATAAGGGTGAAAAAAATTAATTCTTAAACCCTTATTTTGCATCTTTCAATTTCTCAAATTCGATCCGTAGCTGTAAATTTGAAGATGGAAAATATCAAAAAATTGGCAAAATCTTTATATTTGATTAAAAGCTGAATTTAGGACTCAAAATTTCCTCTCATTTTTTGTTGCAATTTTTAAATATATAAGTTTAATAAAAATTTTATCTTTAAGAATAGTACATGTAAGTTATATGATCTTCACTTTGTTGGAAAAATTATTGAAAAACTGATTGAGGATATATTTTGATAAATTCCAAAACTTAAGATTGTAATGAGATAACAAAAATAAAGTTTTGGTTGGAAAGTGAAAACCAAATTATGTGCAAGTCATGTGATCTTCATTTTGCTGGAAAAATAGGTGGAAATCTAATCTAATTTATGATGTATTTAATTAAATTTAGAACTTTAGGTTGCAATCGAATTATAATAAAAAAAAATTGAATTATAAAATGAAAAAAAAAAACAAATACTTTGAATTGATTTTTGGATTTAACATTTTTTTCCTATCTAAATCATTACATACATTGTCAATTTTTTTCAATTTTGATCCTTTTGCTATTAATTAGGAGTAGGGCTACAAATGAACACGTTGTACGCGAACTGTTTGTAAATGAGCTCGATAAGGGCTCGTTTGTATTTGGTTCGTATATTAAATGAATAATAAATGAATCAAATTTCATGTTTAATGAACCGATCACAAATAGGTATGTGCTCTACTCGTTTATGTTCACGAACATGCTCATTCATTGTTCATAAAAAAACTCATTTATATACTCGTTTATTTGATCATTAATATTTTTAATAATTATATAAAAATGTATAAAGATATATAAAGATAAAGTCAACATTATATCTTCAATTTAGAATAAAGATCTTAGATAACTATGAAAGTTATAGGCTTAATAATAAAAAATTTAAGATTTTTAGATAAATTTTATAAAATATATACTAATATGAAAATGTAAACTAAATCTAATGAAAATGTTTGAAAAATGAAAAACACAGGTTGTATAGTACTTATAAACAAGCTCATTTGAATGTTTGAGATTGTTTACAAATATAATTTGTTTAGTATTCGTGAAGAGACTCATTTGAAATTTTAATTTGTTCGTTCATGAAGTTTGTTTAGTATTTATGAACAAGATCATTTAAATAATATTCAAACTTGTTCACAAATGTTAAACAAAAGAACATAAACATTAAAAACTAAACGTAAACAAACTTGAACACACAAATATAATTTTAAAAGAGCTCAAACCAAGCTTGAACAATTCAGTAACTAAACGAACGAACAACAAACACGTATCGGCTCATTTGCAGACCTAATTAGGAGTGACTTCTCCGTTGAAACACAAGCTGCACGACAAAAATCGTTGGAAGTAAATTAATAGATTATAAAATAGGTTCATTCATACACACATACTGATGAATCTATCAATTAGATGCTTCTAAATCTAAAATCAATCTTTTTTCTTGAAAATATTGCAAAATGTTTGAATGGTAGATTACCAGCAGGTTATCACTTGCATCGCGGATTTGACAGCAAAACAAATACTTGGCTCAATCAATTGGAGGTTTATGACACAAATTCCAAAATATGAACTCTATATATTGTTTTTATTTTTTATTTTTTAGTGAGTAGGGAAAATGAAGACAATATATTCAAATTTAAACTTTAATCAATTCAATTCGCATTTTTATAAAGTTGAAATACCACTTAAATTACAAAGTTTGTGGTTTGGTGTTCTATATTGTTAAACTTAGTTAATTCTTTATTTATAGATTTCTTGCTAAGTCTGATTATATCTATTTACACTTGACTAATGTGTTATATAATATAAAAAAATGTTAGAAATATATTTAGTAAGGTGAGCATGTTTAAAATATATACATATATATATATATATATATACATTCACCTAGATCTAACACACGAATTTGGTATACATTGACAAAAAAATTACTAACTATAAGCATAAATTATTGATTTATTAGCATATTTATCACAAAAGAAAAGGAACGCGAGGAACTAATTTGGATGGTCTTAGTTAGTTAAGATAGTTAAAACTAACATAGGTTCTGTGTGATATATATGAGGTTTAAAAAATAAATATTGTTGACAGCTAAAATTAACATAGGTTCCTCGTCAATTAGCTAAGAGTCCGATCGAGTCGAGCTCTTCTGGTCAGCCTTTTTAGCTAGTTAAGAATCAAATCGAGTCGAACTCTTCTGGTCGGCCTCCTTACTCAGAGTTGTGGCCGATTTGATTTCTGATCGGCCGTTTTTGATCCTCCATGTATTTGATTTTATTCGATTCGAATTAGGGGTACAACAAATAAGTAATGTTTTGTTTATTATTTAAGAAAATATATTTTCTGATTTTATTCGATTCGAATTAGGGGTACAATAAATAAGTAATGTTTTGTTTATTATTTAAGAAAATATATTTTTATGTTTATTGTATTGTTTAACTCTCCCATCATTTTCTTTGTAATTAAACAATATAAAATCAAAATCAATATTTCTCAAATAAATTTCCTAGTTTATTTTAAATTTATTTATATCTTAATTTAATTTTTTAATTATACAAATTTCAAATACAAAATGATTTCTACATTCAAATCTAACATATTTTATTTTTACAATTAATTTAGTTGAAATTCGCATATCATTTAGTAATGTTTATTATCAACATTGATTTGATATCATTAATTAACTATTTTAATTATTTTTAAAAATCTATTTAAACAATAATATGAATGTTATACGTACTTAATTGGTCTTACCCTCTCTTCTATACAAAGATAATGACCTCACAAAGTTAAGGTCAAGAAACATGCAGCTTTTTCTATATTTTAAGTATAAATTGGACACCGTTTGTTTTGGTCAAAATATGTGTCACTATTAAACTTTACCATCAAGTGAAACTAAATTTTAAAGTGGACATCCAATTATTACGCCTGCCCAAATTGACTTATAGTCACATATCAAACTATTACTCAATGAGCATGGAGACTACCTAGTCACAATGCTTGATAACATGCTTGTGAAAAGCTAAGCTAGGAGATCTACTTGGGATGATTGTTCTGGATTTTCCCAATTTGGCTTTTATTGTGTGTGATATGTGTACGTGAAAGAGAGAAATTACTTGAGGGGAACAAAAAAGGAGCAATGAAAAAAGGTTGGAAATTTGGACCCTTCAAATTTACATGTTGTTTGTTCTATGAGCATGATATAGTGACAAAATATTTTCTAATTAATCCGGAGAATTGAGGTTTGAATTTTCTTGAAGCAATTTAAATGTTAAAAAATTAATATTCATACCAAATATGAATAAACTACGATTTTATTTAAATTACAAATTACGGACAAAGAATGACAAGAATGAAGAAGAAAAATAAAATGGAAGACGAAAAATAAGGAAATATAATTACTATTGTTACTTGTACATATTTATTTATTCCTTTCTGAAAAAATTATAAGCAGCTTACACCATACTTGCCTCATATGTTATAATGAGAATGAGAATACACAATAATGAATTTACTCAATGAGCACTTGATGATGTTAATTTTTTCTAAACATTTGTTAAGGGGAAAAGGGGTTGAAGAATGATTATCCTTTGTCTCTTTGCATTCATGATATCATTTATTTTATTAAGATTTATCCGTTTTCTTTTGAAGATAATTTAGGATTTATCTTTATGTCATCATAATTATTATATTTGTTAATAACTTAATATAACTCATTTTTTACGAGGTTTTAAGGTGAGGTAAATTTAAAATGTATGAATTTAACATGTGTAATTGGTGTACGGATTTAGATTCGTTAATGTAGATCGACTCGATCCGGTATAGTCCTTCATGCGCCAGCACGCATCCCAACGTGCTTTAGAGAAGACATCACACATTTAGTTTATTTTCTACCATTTTTTGGAAAAATATATATACTTTTTAGTTATAATATTTATTATATTATGACTTTCATATATTTATATTTTTTTAAACATTTATTAATACTTTTCATACTTTTTAATTATGTTAGTTGTATATTTATATATTACATAATTATATTAATATAAATGTATAAATAATATCATATAAATGTATATATGTACAAATTGTGTTGAAATTCTTTTTTTTTAAGTTAAAGTATTATATAAGAATAAGAATGTTTGTAAATAAATATCATACTAATATAATATAAATATCACACTAATATAATATAAAGACAATATATGAATTAAAAAGAAAATACGGATCTAAACCAACTTGATTGCATTGTGTACAGCTACACAGGAGACTAACTCCTTAACCATTGATCTTGTATCTTTCTTTTTTCTTCTTTATAATCTAATTCTGATACCAAATTATATTTCAATATGGAGTAAAATTTATTTTGCTCATAAAAAATTTGACCTCGCACTGCTAATCTTTACTATATTCATAATTACCTAATTTGTTATCCAACTATAATAGAATAACATAATCTTGCGTCTTATTAACTTCGTTTTAGAGAGTTTTTATGGTGATCTAGTGTTAGACATATTTTACTATACATAAATATTTATATGTATTAAATGCATGAGCCATGGTCTATACAATTCGAGTTATATGATTCAATAGTACTTTTTACATGTCTTGAATCTGCACTCAAACTCTAATCCCGTACTAACCTTTTAGTTAAGTGAACCTAACATTTTAGTTATGTTCATGTATCTTTTAGCTATGTTCGCATAACTTTTATATTTCTGCTAGTTTAACATTTTATAAATCTATAAACTTTTATATTATTTTTTAAGTATATAAATGTTATAATAATATAACATAAATGTTAAATTATTATAAAACATAAATGTTTAGCTATACTATATGAATTTTTATATTAAAAATGTCTAAATTATTCATTTATATATAAATGTTATACTATTATAATATAATATAAATATTATACTTATATAACATAAAAATTACCAAATAAATTGATAAAAAATAATAATTAGGGCGCGAATCCGGACCCGACCCTACCCAACCTTGATTGCGTCCAATTACACATGTACTTGATTTATAACAACATTACTCTTTATTATACTAAATTCATTAGGTTTTAATCTCACACTTAATTAATAAGATTACAACTACATTATACCAACCAAAATTAACACACCGTATAATCAATCGGTCGCAAAATACAATCAATCAAGTCCATTTTAATAACTTGCCGACACACATGAAAATAACATAAAACTTTATTCAGATCATATCTAATCAATTGTCTCATATAATACATTACATGAGATATAATTTTATATGATTATGTGTGAGATTAATAATAATTATATTAAATGAGTTGACCTATTTTATTATAAATTTCATTTTATATAAAATCTCACGTAAAATTGTTTTACATAAAATTTACTCATTATATTTGAGGTTTACAACGATACCTATCAAATGAAATTGAATTTCAGCTAAAATTACAGAAGTTAAAATTTGAGATCACAATAAAAATCCATAGAATTAGTCGTACAAAAATAATATAACGAAAATTTAAAAAAAAATCATATTATATATATATATATATCATATATAATGTTATAGCAAAATTACCTAACTATCCTTGCGACTTGAATTAGGGTAAAAATGGTTGGAGGAAAAAACCATACGAAACCATCGTGATTTACAATCCACAAACCATCCCCATGCCCTTCACCATAAAGATTTAGGTCCGACTACGACGTTGGCGTAGAAGCAGGCGGCGACGCGCCAGAAGATAGCGCGAACACGCCGGTGGAAGCGGCGACTGTGTTGGAATTGGATTTTGTGTTTTTTCAAATTATGTTCATGTGGATTTGTTGAAAATTCCAGATCTTGGATAATTTTTAAAGTGTTTCTATTCAATTTTTAGGTCACGTGAAGTAGATGAAGACGTTGAAGAGGGAGATAGAGAGTTGGGATTACAATTATAATTCAAACCCAATAATTTTTTTTAGATTTTTAACAATAAATTTTAAGATTTTAGTTAATCATAATTAATATTATTATAACTACTAATATTTGATTATTATTTAATAGTAATACTGTTTTTATAATATTAACATTATAATTTTAAAATAAATCACGATGTTCTATCACCATTAAGATTTTAGATCACGATGGTAGGTCAATATCGTGATCTGATTTGATGAAAAGTTAGATGACAATACTAATTAGATCACGATGATCGTGATATAATATAAGATTTATTATAATAATTTTAATTATTATTGTCATTAATAATAATACATTAAAATTATTTTTTAAGATTTTAGGAAAAAATTTGATTTACAAAACATAGAAAAAAATTAACTATGATTTCAGATTTTAAAAGATTAATTACAAGAATTTTAATTATTACTATTAAATAATATTATAATTATTTTTTTAAATTTTAGATATATAAAAATTAGTTACTATTGTAAGACAATATTTCAGATTTTTATAACAATAATTATGATTTTTTTACGATTTATAATGGTTATTATTATTATGATTATATTAAATAATGGTATCTTAAAACTATCTTAATTTTTTTTAAATAAATTAATGAATTTTGTAAGATTTATTATAAAATTTTAAATTATTATTATTTTAAAATAATAATATTTTAAAACTATTATTTTCAGATTTTAAAAATTATTTTTTTAAAACTTTCTTTTTGAGTTTTGATATAAGATTCGATTTATAAAAAATACTTACAAATGTAAGACAATAATTCAGATTAATTAAAATAAAATTATGAATTTTTTTCAAGATTTATTATAATTATTAAATTTATATTATTATAAATCATGGTGGTGTTTGAGCATCGTGATTTAATTTGTTGAAAAAACTCAACTTAGATCATGGTGGTATAGATCACGATACTAAAACACGACCGTGATCTAAGTTGAGTAATGTGATTTATTTTTACATTTTTTCCCAACAATACGATGCTCACTTAGATCATGGTGGTATAGCTCACGATACTAAAACACTACCGTGATCTAAGTTGAGTAATGTGATTTATTTTTGCATTTTTTCATTTTTTTTCCAACAACTCGAATTACGATGCTCACTTAGATCATGGTGGTATAGATCACGATGCTAAAACACTACCGTGATCTAAGTTGAGTAATGTGATTTATTTTTGCATTTTTTCATTTTTTCCCAACAACTCAAATTATGATGCTTGATTTAGATCATGATGGTGTTGAACATCGTGATCTATATTTTTCCAATAATTCGGATCACGATGGTGATTGTGCATCTTGATTTATAAATCATGATGCTTTTGACCATCGTGATAAGCATCGTGACCTAATTGTTCATGGTATAGATTTTCATATTTTTTGTGATTTTTTTTCATTTTCTTAAACTCCAATTCACATTCAGAAACACATATCTTGTTATAAAAATTATAAACTACATTATACTACACTTAAAATAATATTTTTCTTATCTCTTTTGAGTAACAATTAAGAAATGAAATTCACTAAATTGATTGTATTTAAGAAAATAGGAGGATAGATGAAATAGATGAAACAGATGAAAGTAAAAAAAAAAAAAAAAATCAATCTACATATGAGAATGGGGATAAAAGGTGAAAAATATGATGGGTGTAATTAGTAAAAGGATGGATAAAAACATTTATGAAATTTTGTCACAATTTCGGATAAAAAAACTTATTCTCTTATAAAATAAGTAAAAATCATTGTTTGTTATACTTATTGAGTAGAAAAATATATTCCCAAAATTAGAATATTGGATTACCTCTCTCCTAGCACCAGACAAATTTAATATTCTTAAGCAACAATACAACTCAAATAGTATTATATATATATATATATATATATATATATATATGAAAATATTTGTTATCATATATGTATTTCCACTATTCCGAAGTAAATATCTTTTTAGGTATTTTTACATTGATTAAAAAATATTATATAGAAATAGATCTATCCATATTTAAATATTATTATCGTGAAAGTTTTTTTTTAATTAATAATCTTCTTTAAATTGATAATAGTAAATGAAGATAATTTTGATAGATTATTGATAAATATATTTTGAAATCCTATAATAATATTTATTTTGGAATAATTTTTTTTAATTAAATCAATATTTATTTTGAGGTAAATGAAGTATGAATTTATGCTCAATATAATTTGAGATTGTATATGATTCATATATGGTAGAATTTTATTGATTCAAACAATCATATGATTGTCTTTACAATACATTTTGATTTTGATGGACGGTCTTTTTAACTTGAGAGGTAAACATTTCGATTGTCTTAGTAACAAATTATCAATAAGTATGTTGATAATAATTATACTATTTTTAAATATAAATTTAGGAGTTGAAAAATATAAGAAAATGATTACAAATCATTGATATTGATAATAATCACATGTTACAGACAACAATGATGACTCTTTATTTGTTTTATTTTTCTATTTTTAAATTTATCTTGAAAACCGAGGATCTAGAGACAACGTTGATCCAATCAGTTACATTAAAGTATAGTGACTAACAAAAGTGTTAATTAATAATTACAGATAATATAGTAAAATCAACACTTCCTTGATGTTAATCATCAAAGATTGTATCTATTATTTGATATTATAAATTTCAAACATTTGTTGCGTGGTCGTTATATACTTGATATTAAATAATCAGTTATGTTACTTGATAAAAGTTTGAAAATTAATTATCTTATATATATATTGATAAAAAAATTGTCATATTATTACTTTAATTATCTGTTAGATATGTATTTAGTATGAAATCGAGTTAATTCGTCAACATCATTGTTGTAACTATTACCTTGGGATAAACCTGATAAATTAGTATGACAAAATCCCAAAAATAGAAACAATAAGTGTGGACAACGATATTGTCTTTTTTATCTGGAAAAATAAATGAATTTCTTGAATATATCCCTTGATATAGATTTCTGAAAAATGTTTGAATTATGTTTCAAATAAACAATGCAACCTTGAGTATGTTTGTTTAATGAGTTTGATGTTGATCTAATTAAATTTCAAGCTTAGTAAGAAAAATACAATTAACTTGAATAATTAAACTAAGCTTGAATTTTAGATCAAATTTTAATTTTAATTTCTTCGACCAAATTCATCTATTCATATCCTTAATTTCTACGAACATGGCACAATCATTTTATCCATATATAATTTGGGCTTGTTTGTCTTATGATATTGAGACTTGATTGATTCCACATCACTATGTATCTTACATTTGTCTCATAATATTGTTAATTCCTTCAATCTTGAATCAGAAGAAGATTCTTTATCCACAAAATCAAAATATGTGATTATGGATCTAACTTCATAGGTGTAAGTTGTAATCCTTCAAAAATACCTATGGATATTGAAATATGAATTACCAAAACTACCCCATATTATGGGATAAAAAGTA
The DNA here is from genome assembly GCA_028654395.1 of Scutellaria barbata. Taxonomy (NCBI): domain Eukaryota; kingdom Viridiplantae; phylum Streptophyta; class Magnoliopsida; order Lamiales; family Lamiaceae; genus Scutellaria; species Scutellaria barbata. The sequence goes on from CM053649.1 coordinate 22,574,643, forward strand.
ATCTGCTATCTAATGTGAGGGTATAATATTCAATATCACATTTTTTTTTATTCAAGTTAACATTAGCCAAACTTAATATTGCATATCAATATGAGATATCATGTCATGATATTTAGATTGATACATTATTATAATACAAATTTTAGACATATTTATCCCACTATGTAGCAAACAAACTCTTATCATGTTAAAATGAATTATTACGGTTAAAATAAAAGGGAAAAGGATAGAAATGCAAGTGGGGTAAAGCAGCTCCACAGCTGTTGAGTTGGTCTACCAATCATTATTAGTGACGAATGAAAATTCCACTTGGAAAAACCATAGAAATTGTAGGGGTGAAAAGAAAAGAAAAAAAAAAAGATGGAAGGAGACAATAGTAATTGATGTGTGACAACTTTTAGCAATAAAAATGATTGCTAAAAAGCGCTTGAGGGTAAGTTAAGGGCCTAATAAAAAGTAAAGATTGGTAGATGATGGTAAGATAAGAAGCATTTTATTGCCATACAAATCATTTTGTTTGCCATATAAGTGGACTATAGCTCTCCCTCTCATTTTTTATAATGGGCACACAAATATAATCTCATTTTGCTCACCTCCACTTTATTCTTATTTTTCTTTAAATATGTAAAGTTGTTAATTAACTTATCTTTTTATATGTGTGCTATTATATTTAAAGTGACTTGAGTCACTTTACGTACAACTGTTTTACGGATTCTATTTCATAAAATATGTCTGACTATAACAAAATGTAATATTTATATATATATATATATATATATAATGTAGTATTTTTCTATATATTTAATACTATTTTTGTATTACGGAATCCACAAAGCGGGTTGGAATGAGTCGAGCCTCATGTGGATCAAAAACGTGTATCTGCTGCGGTGTGCTATTCTCCCTCACGTGTAGGTTATGTTATATATAATACTCTTGTGTGTATTATGTAATATTTTTTTGTATATTAAGTAATACTTTTATATACATATACTAATATTACTTGTCGACATTATAATTTCTCAAGTATTACATGGTACATATAAATATATTACATAATATTACTTGTCAAAATTATAAAAGTATTGATATGAATAAAAATATTACGTGATACAAACAAAATTATTACATGATCAAAAGAAATATATTATTTGTTAGATTACAAATTATCAAATTATTCATAAACCTAAAGTGCATTTCTTGTTATATACAAAAATATTACATCATACAAATGAAAATATTACTTGTTAAATTGTAAAATTCTCAAATTAATCTAAATATGAAGTGAATTACTTGTAATATTACAAATATTACACCATATAAAAAAATAATTATATGATGAGAATAAAAATATTACCTAATAAATTGCAATTTTTTAAATTAATTATAAATGTGAAGTGCGATTGTGCAAACACTTAATATATATAATAATATTATATGATACATATAAAAATATTACATCTTATATATATAAGTATTACATTTTACAAATTGATCCACATATTTTCTCGGATCAATATCTGCTGGCTCATGTTTTAACCAATCCATCTCACAATTGAGAAACGATCTCACCCAAAAAATTGTCCTACATTTAATTCTATAATAGTAATAATAATAATAATAATAATAATAATAATAATAATAATAATAATAATAATAATAATAATAATAATAATAATTCGTAAGTCATGTGTCAATGTCATAGAGGCATATGGGATAAACTTGTTCATTTGTTCACTTGGATAGATTGATTTCATTTGGATAGACTTGTTCTGGCTTAGATTAATTCAACTTACAATCACTTCAATTTGATGTGAACACAACCTTTCATGAATAGGGCATGTGTAGCAAAATGTAATTGTAATATTATGACCATGGACTTAGATGTGTTCACTATATCCACAAATATACACACACAGTGTCACACTTATAAAGCACAGATGAATGGTAAATACTAAATCTCATGTATTTCAATTTTGATCAGATGAAGTATTTATAACTTATATGATTACCAATTTCATGGCCCAGTCACTTTTAGTTGATGTTACTAGGTTTTATGGGTTAGTTTTTATGCAAACTTCATTGTGCATTGGCATGATGTGCATATATGTAAATATCTGTAATTTGTTTCTATTTGAAAACTAGAATTGTCATGTTGAAAAATTTAATGTACATATAGAAATGTACATTAATGAATTGTTAAAAACTAGCAGGTGATGATTATGGTAATAAAGTCGAAATGTCATAATGAAATACATTAGATATGGTGATTTGTCATGTAATAAACTCAAAATATAAGATTTAATTTTTTTTATTGATTATTATATAATTAGATGTTACTGTATTTACTTGGTTTAATTTTTTTACTTTGGACTATTTGTATTATATATTCCACTACTCAAGAATTGTATAATATTGTTTTACTAAGTAAATTTAAAATTAAACACTTGAAATTTGAATCACAAACCTTGAATCTTTTTCGAATTAAGACATTATCCACACACGTTTCATTTGTATCAAGAATATATAAATACATACACCTTCCAACTAAGAGTGTTCAACAAAGCTTATTTAAACATTTCATACGCTATTACATTTTATAAGGTATTCAGCGCTTATATAAGTTATTGTATATTATTCTAAAAATAATAAATTATTGGAATATTTGAATAAATTATGATGAAACTCTTAAACTATTAGTAATTACAATTTTTAATTAAAAATATTAAATTCAAAAGAGTTTATGACATTAAGATCATAGTTCAAAAACTAGTAGAACCTCCTAAAAAATATTGTTTAATAAGCTCCAATTAGAAATACAATAAAATATTATCTTTACAATATGCAAACACTTTTAAGAAATAGCTTATTAAGTTAGTGAAGCACCAATTTTAATATTTCAAAGAATAACATTGCTGCACATATATAAAATTAATAATGAAATATTTAATTATTTTAATTTAATACAAATAAAGAGCAGTAAAGCGCATAAATTGTGCATTTTGATTGTAAAAAATGTACAAATGAGAAGAAATAATCATGCGATAAAGGACGAACAGGGGTATAAATGACATTTGATTGTATGCGGCGAAAGGGCCTATATGTGATGTGCGTAGGGCCCACTAGTCGTATATTGAACACAGCACTGTACTAGTAATGTACATTCGACAAAAGGTTGAAGTCTTTTTTTTACTCTTTTCTATATAAAATGGCAAGCTTTTGAGTTTCAGTAGAAACGGAGAAATATCTTTTGAGTTCAATCTGAATCTCTCTCTCTCTCTCTTTCTGAACCGATTTCATCGTTCATAGATCACGCTGCCGTCGCAATTGTTTTTTCTGCTGAAATTGCAAGGTTTTTTTGCAGATCAGAAATGGCGGCAAACTCAGTTGATTCTCAAATATTTTCTTCTCAGCGGCGGAGGTACTCTTCTGAAGCAGTTTACTGTTAAAGAGACCCAGGATTATAAAATTTCGTTTGCTTTTGTTTTATTTTATTTTTCGGAAAGAGATTCCTTGCTAGAGCCGAATTCTACTTGAATGAAAGTGGAATTGCAAATGGAGTGCTCATTGTCGTTCGATATACGATAACTAAGATCTCTCTGATCGGCCTTTTCGATTGAATCAAGCATAATAAAAGTTTTAGGTGAAATGTTCTTTTAGTTGAAATACTTTTGTCCACGTTAGATTTTTTTGTTTAACTCTTGGTGCTTCAACAAAGACTTTCGCGTGGGGTAGTATCAGATTTGTTTACAGTAGAACGGAATTTTATGTCGAATATGGAGATGGAGAATTATCTGAAGGGCGGGTCTACTATGGGAATTTCATGGATTTTTTTGGTGGTTTCTGTTGCTACTTTCTGAGTTAGTGAAAGGAAATTGAAGTTTCATTGGTGAGTTAGGGTTAAGGTAGAGTGTTCACGTGGGGGAAAAGATGTGGAAAGATGATAGTTTGTTGCTTCCAACGGTAGGACCTCCTATAAAGAGACGGTTGAGAAGGAAACAAGCTGGAAGAGGATCTTACAGAGGGAGCTAGGATCTGGAATTGCACACCTAGGGGGGGTGGAAAATAGGGATTTTATTGGGTTTCTTTCGAAATTAGATTTGTGTGGTTTTGGGTTAGGACTTTTGTCGGCTGGGAGAAGGAATCATGGCAAGCCGATTGCAGCAAGCGCTGAGGAGCCTTTGTTTCAACACTGGTTGGAAATATGCAGTTTTCTGGAAGCTCAAGCATCGAGCAAGGATGTGAGTCTTTTATTTCCCTCTCTTATGTGAGAATGGACAGGTGTAAATCTTGTCGAATATATTTGTTTTTAATTTGATTAAAGCCTGAAATTTTGCATGAACTGATCTACTTTTCATGCTGTTTGTTTATGAATTCAGTGGCATATTGCTTGTCTTGATATTATAAAATAATAAAATTTATGTCGTATCTTTTAGTATCCTCCAGGAAATTTCTAACTTGATAAATCTATGTGTATGTCTAAGTCATGGCTGTGTGTTGCATCGGTTGGTCCACTGTTTCCAGTACCTTCCTCTAGTTTCTAAAGCAACTCTTATTATCAGTAATACCTTTTCCATTCCACAATGAATTCATGCTAGCCTCATCTTTGTCTGGAATTGTTAAGACAAGTAGAGTGGCTCTCACTCTGTAAAGAAATAACTTCTCCCAGTTGATCAGATAGACATGGCTTGATTGTATAGCAGAAAATTCATGTAGCAGTTACTAATTACTATGTTGAATCATCAAGCAACCTGATGCTTGAAGCACACACATCAATGAATCATGTTGTTAGATACTGCATTTTTTTTTTTTTTATTGGTGATCATTAAAATTATGTAATGAGATATGTCCAACCAGGTATATATTGTTTTGATGAGAAGTACAGGCAGGTATATTTGTATGTTAATTGCATGGTGAATGTCTTCTTATTGAGTAATTTGATTTTCATCTTATATCAATATGAAAATTTTGCTTCAATGGCTTCATTTTGGGACCTCTCTGACCAACAAGATAAATACATCAAGCAGAGTGTAGCCAAATGTTTTTTTTTTTTTGACAACATATATCTTGCAAAGGACTTTTCATCTCATTCTACAGATATTTTAATTATGAAATAATTCCACCATTCTCATGGGTACCAAAATGATGCAGGATGTGTACTTGGGAGGATGCCTATTATAGTGGCAGCCAATACCCAGATAACAAATGGTCAAATGCAACAGCAGGCAACTTGAATGAAGGTCCTTATTCACATGACCCATTGGGATTAGCTGTGGCAAAAATGTCATACCAAGTATATTCTCTTGGGGAAGGGTATGCCACTTATATATTATTGCATCTTATCTCTCTTTTGCCTGGTTAGGTTCGTTTCTCTTGATAAATTTTATGATAATACACGAGAACTAATGCTTGTGGGTGACTTTTAATATTCTTGGTGGTTCATAGTTTTACGGGTAAATGCTTTATAAGCTTATGCCTTCTTCTACTTACTTTCTTGTACATGCGTAAAGGTACACAGATATGTATAGACATTACACAGATATATACATATATGCATCTTTTATTTATTCCTTTTGATCTTTTGGCCAGCAGGGTTGTTGGACATGTGGCTGTTTCTGGGAAGCATTTATGGATATTTTCAGATCAGCATGTTTCTGATTCATCCACTTCATCTGAGGTAGATTAGTGCATTGCTGCTGCACAGAATTAAAGGATAATTTTATCTATTTACCCTCTCTTTCTGTAACACTTTCTGTCCGTGTGGTATTTAATTCTGTATTTTCCCTCAAGTACAAGAATCAGAGGTTTTTGAGATAGTCCTTCTGGTCTAACTGTCCATTTGTTGCTAAGAAGGCTGCTTTTTGGCCATTGAATATTTATATGGTTCATAAGTGTATTAGTTGGATGCTGAGTGTTTTTCATCATTCATGAACCGAACAATATAGTGAAATGCTTATCTGAATTTCAAGATCTTGGATTGAGGATGAACATTCCATATAGAGGAGTTGTTATTGTATCTTACAATCTGAAAAAGAAAATATGATAATAATACCATCTTGTTGTAATTCCTCCTCCAGTAGGCACCAAAGTCTGCGTCAGATTTCTCCAAATTTTTTTTTTTTGCATCAAGACTGCTGGCCAAAACCTGTGCTAGTCTTTTCATTTCATTTTTCTTTTTTATTCATGTACTTTTCTTTTTTCTTCTTTTCCCCTTATACATTAATTTTTATTAAATGTTATAAATTTGTTTATATTTCAATTAATCTATCAGAAATTCAAATGAAAGTTATTTTAATTATATGTAATTAAGATGTTAAATATTACTGAATATATGACAAAAAAAATGGAATATTCATTTTTAGCATTAAAACTAGATGAGTTAGTAGAGTTTACACTAAAATAATGCAAAATCTGCACACTGCCAGAGATGGCCTAACAGTGGAATGAAGAGTACATGGTGTTTATTCCTTGCTGCATTGTGTTTAGTTCTCTTACCATTCCTTCTAATTGGAAGTCTTTTTGTTATTCAGTATTATGGTGGGTGGCAAACTCAATTTTCAACTGGCATCAAGGTAAACTATGTCTCTTTTTATTTATTTACTTAATGATGGTGCTCGTTTTGGTCTTTTTCTGTATAAACAAGTAAAGGAGATATAAGTCTTAAAGATCTCTCTTTATACCCTCTTCAATAAATGTCCATATTTTGTAATTGAGTCAAGATGATTTTCTTTCAAAAGTTTGGAAGCATCTTATTGGTTTATCATAAAAGTATAAGGTGAAACCTCAAGGTCTTAATATAACTATACTTCTGGAGGCTGTTAAAGCTCTAGGCACTTTTCTTGCTTCATGTTTCTTTCGAGCTTAAGTACTTTTGGTGGATTCTCTTTGCATTTTCTCTAGGAAAATCTATAATGTGGGGGATTTTATTTTGCTTGCAGACTGTTGCAGTTGTGGCTGTCATTCCACATGGGGTTGTACAACTAGGCTCTATACATAAAGTATGTTGACTGTACCTCTATTCCCCATCTGCTTTTTGTAATTTGTTCTTTTCTAATATGCTAAGTACACTAAAGAAAATATACATTGCTGAATTTATTATCAATTGGTGTTTGTCGTGGGGTAAACTTCACAACTTGCAATTGCTAATTTTATCAGTAAATTTATTATTTTGAGATATTCAAACAAGCAGGCAAAAAGAATGGCCCCAACTCTTTTTTTGTTCTGGAGTATTATCAGAAGTTGTGGTGGATTGCCCTCGATGATTTTAAAAAATCCAGCTGTCTTCTTGAAGAGCACTTATTTGAAGGAAAACACTTATATTTTTACCTATACTTACACCTGGTATTTCATCTTTGGGTGGATTAGATTGCTGAGGATATGAAGCTGGTTAACCATATCAGAAATATTTTTTCTGAGCTGCAAGATTCCTTAGCTGGTTGTATTCCAAGTTCATTGAAGAGTAACTTGGAGAATACTTCTCTGGTGAATCTCTCAACCCTTCTCACCCCCCACCCCCCCGCTGTCTCACGCGTGCGCACACACACACTAGTACATGCAAATTGATACAAAGTTATTATTCTCTTCTCAATCTCTTATACCCCTGCATTTCTTATCAGTCAGATACATGCACAAGAGTTTCAGATTCAGCTTTTCACCACTGCTTAGCTAAATTGAAAGGGCCTGTTGATGAGGATGAGGTGAATTTGTGGTCTCAGTTGTTTTCACCTCCTGGGGAATCTGTTAATCATTCTCATATTCCCCTGCTGAGGGCGGGCTTTCCAAATAGAACTCCTAAAATGAAGATGCATGACAGAGCTGAGTGCTCAATGCCTGATAATGATATTTCACAGCCCTCAAGCTGTGAAAATGTTTTTACAAGGCAACTGCGACAAGAAGAGATGGAACCTCTTAACAGAAAATATGTGGGAGAAACAAATGGCATCAGGGATTTAAGGAAGAGTTCAGAAATTATGAGCATGCCACTGACCGAGAATTTTAGGAATGAAAAATCTAGTTTATATAACACCACTCTACCAACTGATGGTTCTCAAATTGTCATATCCAATGCTCCTTCAGGAATTCTTGATTCTACATCCTTCTTGGATCATGGTGACATTAGTGTTCCAGACCTTCCTAGCCTGCCATTGCATCAAGATTTTGAGAACCTAGAACTGCCAATCGAGTCTAGTTGCATTGAGATGCAGACTTCACCTTTAAGATTTTGTGGTGGCTATGAACTGTATGAAGCATTGGGACGTTTTCAGAAACAGAATGCTACAGTCTGGGAGGCAGAAAAAACTGGTTCAGATATGGCTGTTGTGATTTCCGAGGGAATGGGCAGTTGCAGTCTGCTGATGGAGAACTCTGATATGCACCTTCTAGATGCAGTGGTCGCCAAAGCTAGTCACAAGGGGGATGACACAGGAAGTGAAATTTCATGCCGTGACACTGCAGAATCCCTCCTGACTGCTGAAAGAACACCCTGCACTAGTGTAGATATAAGTTCAGCAGGCTTTTCATTTGACCGGGAGCCATCAAGTAGCTTGAACTCAGTGACATGTGGTGTTGAATCTTTTAAAGGTATCTCATCGAACAGTTCCAGTGTAGGCAGTGGACATATAGAGAGGCACCGAGGGCAGGTTAAGGTAAATAAGAAGAGAGCTAGACCTGGTGAAAGTTGTAGGCCAAGGCCTAGGGACAGGCAGTTGATCCAAGATCGAATAAAGGAATTGCGAGAGCTTATTCCAAATGGATCAAAGGTAATATCTACCACCATATTATTCCTACTTATGAGGCTTTTTGGGTTTTTAAAATGTCATCTGCTGAAACTTCTGAATCACACAGTGCAGTATTGATTCACTTTTGGAGCGAACAATTAAGCACATGATCTTTTTGCAAAGTGTTACCAAGCATACAGAGAAGTTGCAGAAATGCTCTGCTTCCAAGGTGAACAATCTGCATTATTCAATCCAAGATCCATATATTCCTTCAAATATTGGGCCTGTGCCTTCTATTTTCACATTAATAAATGGAAAGGACAAGGGAAATTCGACAGTCAATGTAGCAGACAGATGTGTCCAAATCATTAGTTACTTTTTAGATAAAGTTTATTCTTCCCACATTCTTACATGTGCTGTGCCTTTTAGCCTCCACTTACCTTGCGTCCTGCTTTTAGAGCAAGGTGGCAGACTTTGATTTCCAGTTTGGACCTAAAAATCGCTCAATGAGATTTCTTGCTATACTCAAACATTTATATATGCATTTATGAAGTATGATGACAGTTATGCTTCTAAACAATAGTTTTAGTTCATAATGGACTCACCTTTTGTGCAGGGTACTTGGAGTTGGCCTAGGTGATTTGAACCTGAATGTGGACAAATTTAACATTTCATATCAGTAAAATTGAATTGTTACTCTGAGGAGAAAAATTAGAATTTTTTTTGGCTGTTAACCTAACAGCACACATCATTTCATCATTTTTTGTCCTCAGATCTTTGGTTCGTTAGTCTATCTGATAATGCAACTTGAGCATATAGAAAATATGATGCCTGTTAGATTTTTGACAGTCGCAGTTTCCATTGGTTTTTAATCAGAAAAAAATATTTGTGATTTTGCAGTTGCTTGACAAGGAATCAGGTATGCGGAAATTTTCCCGTTTTGAGCAGGGATCAAGCTGGGCTGTGGAAGTGGGAAATAACCAAAAAGTATGCCCAATTATAGTTGAAAATCTAAATATGAATGGGCAAATGCTGGTTGAGGTAATGACATTTCTAGCTAATTTCCAATGAGTTTCTGATAACCTAGAATGAGAACTATTTGCTTCCGACAGTTAGACAAGTCTTCCATTTTTTAAAGAGATTAAAGAGGTCTAACTCATCTTTAGTTAGCAGAGAAAGAGCTGACTATGTCTCAAGACATATAACATGTGTAGCTTACTCTCTAATTCCCACACTTATCTTGCTTTCTTGATGTAGATGCTGTGTAAAGAGTGCAGCCAGTTTCTTGAAATAGCAGAAGCGATCAGAAGCTTGGGTCTAACTATTTTGAAAGGTGTTTCAGAAGCCTATGGAAATAAGGCGTGGATGTGCTTTGTGGTTGAGGTACACATTTAAATATCTGTGGAATTTATGGATAAAACAAATAAGGTATTAGTGTCCTCGATCTTTATCTGTTATTTGCTTAATGAAGCCTCATCGCAAATCAGTTTCCATGTCAAATCTAAAGAACAAACCCTGCTTTAAGTGAGATCCTCTATCAAATCGGACCACAATGTTTTTTTCCAGATAGTGTTCATGAGATGATTAGCAACATGGTTAACCTTTCTTTGCTTTAGTCATTTCCAATATAGGAATGAATATTACATATTTCAAAGTTTGCTTTCCAATTAGGAAACCAATGATGAGGCTTGAAGGGGATTAGTAGTAGCTTTAAAGTAAGATGACACCATTACTAGGATCAATTTGTATTTGTGGCCAGGAGATAACTGCCGTGCTATTTTCATTATTTAGTTTGCAAAGTGTTATAAGGTTCTGTGGATTTTATTTATTTATTTATAATTGGTTCTCGAGTAATAGTAGGCTGGTTTTTCCACAAGTGTTGCCCCTGTTTTCAAGGATGTGCAGAACTCAATAATGGCTATAATGAGAATGACAATCCGAATATCTATAGGAATCTCACTAAATGTGGAATGGACTGACTAATCAGCCTTTGAGATCAAATTATTTTGTTTCTTGTGGATAATCGATCTCAAACAAATACAATGAGCTTCATGGTGTTGACATTGGTGGTATATACCTAATTGGTCATAAACATACTACATATTCAAAATTTGGCTGCTGAAACGGTAATGCGAAGTAGGTTTTATTTATTAAAGAAGGAAAAAATGACGAGTGTTGTATCAATAAATTGGTTAAGGGAGTGAGAGTAAGAATCCCACATAGCTTGATCCAACAGTTAGAGGAGCATTTGATATTTTTTTTTTGAATTATTGTGGAGTGGGCTGTCACTTCATTTGCTGAAAACTTGAGAATTGAATACAATCAAGTTTACAATTAATCTAGTATCTTAGCAGCTAGTAAAGAATATTAACCTAGTCGTCATACATTGTCTCATGGAATGAACAAACAAGAAAGAACGCAGGTTGTATAATTCACTAGGAATATATATGTCTTTGAAAAATCACAATGAAATTAAAGTAGTCCTCAAATACTTGTTTAGGTTGAAAACCCTGATCTCTAATTGTATCTTATATCATTTCTTGTATAAATACTCAATTCTTTATTCTTTCAAGACTTAGATCTCTTGCTACTTTCTTTGAGAAAAAAAATAAATATATCTCTTACAACTTTCTGTACATGAACACACACACACACAGCTATGCTTTGGTAGATGTCTAATATATTGCTTTGGTAGGGGCAGAATAACAGAAGCATGCACCGGATGGATGTCTTATGGTCATTGATGCAGCTTTTGCAACCTAAAATCTGTAATTAGTATGTGGGATTAACTACTCGAAGAATGCTTGATCTATCTCTGAAATGACTCATGGAATCTAATGTTGAGGCTTTTGTCAAATCTTTGTATTTTGGTCCTCACACCCACTAGCAGTTTCCAGCATTTTGTCTGTCTGCTCTCTCTTATCAAATGTTGTCTGTGACGATGTCTTCGTATTTTCTCTAGTAATTTGAGTTGGGTGTGGGGATTTTTTTTTCTTCTTCTGGTTATTCTGGTTTTGGTTTTTTTGTTGTAACAAGATCACATCTTTGTATGTCATATTGGTAGTATTTGGTTGATGTATTTGTTTTCGTAACCTCTGGTAGTTGTTGTTTAGTGTTTGCTTTCTTACGAAATCAATGTTCGTTTCCGTATCATAATAAGAGTTAAAAATATTTCTCCATTTGAATCATATGTAAATTGATATTTTTTTTGTATAAACTTTAAAATGTTATATTTTGATGTATGAATTTTAAATTTAATAAATTGTACAATATTAAACAAAATTTTAATCATATACATGTCTGAAATCAATATTTAGGATTTATTTAATTTTATAAAATGCATCAAATATGAAGTTTTTAAATAATGTTAAATTTGATGTATTTATGGTAGTAACAAAAGACTGGCAATTTAGGAATAATGTTATATAATGTACATAATGTTATATAATGTACAACATCACATTTAGGAATGAACTTAATTGTAAAAACAAATCACCATTTTTTTTTTATTTTTTTTTTCAAAATTAAGATAATTATGGGGTTCTGATTTTTTTTTTCTTTTCATTTCTAAACTTGCAATTTATTCATAACCTTTTTTATTTAGCTCAAGAAAAAAAAATCAAATTTTACATGTTATTGTAAATTTGTAATTCCTATATAATTATATTTGTCACAAATCACAATTTTAACATTTACATAAGAACAATGACCAAAAATGCTATAACAATTTAACCTTAACATATTAATTTACTTGATATGGTAAACTTGGATAGTCAGATGATACAATTTTATTTTGGATTATAGCATCAAATTAAAGTCATGAATAAGATGACTTGCTTTTACTACTAAAATAAAAAAAGTCAGGAAACAATTTAGAATTAGTCCTTTAATTAAAAAAAACATGTCTTCACCAAACTAACTTTTGATAAAAAGAAATAAAATCAGTGATGCTGTATTGAGTAGGCGGTTTTATATATTTAAATATACTAATATCGACCAACCCGATGAGTTCTACATACGTCAATTAATCCCCATTTATCTTGGATCAATTAAAAATGTTTCTTTCGTTTGTATTCTATCCATATCAATATCCTAGTTAAAACTGAAGAGTGTCTCTCTTTTCATAAAAACTTATATGAAATCATCTTACATATATAATTTCGTTAAATAAAGTTTTATTATTCATAATTTAAAACACATTTTCATAAATCAATCTCCATATTCTACCAACTGTCTGATTTCACGAAAGTAAATCAGTAAATCAATCTCATACTATTCCTCCCTAATAATATAAACACTAATCTAGAAGGTTATGAACATAAGAACACCACTCAATCAAGAAAAGAGTTAAAGGTAATCCTCGTACGCCTAACGTTTTTGACAAGTATAATTAATCCCCCCACTTTCTCTCTCTCTACTCTCTCTCTAAACTCGGAGCATCTTTGAATTCAGATTCAGTGTCCTCTCGTGCTTGTTACTGTCTGATAAGAAAGGTGTAACTTAATATTAATATATCCTCTACCACTCATATATTTATTAAAAAAAACAAAAAAACATGACTATATGGTTGGCCGTCCTTTCTGCTTATATTTATAGCTGCATCACTCCTCACAATCTTCATCCACTCTAAAGCAAACTACCAAACACTGCTCATTACTTCTTGTTGAAAAATGGTGGATTCGAGCAATATCAGACACTATGATTGGGCTAAACAAGTGAAGGAATTCGAAGAAACGAAGGCCGGTGTAAAGGGTTTGGTGGATGCTGGTGTTAAGAAGCTGCCGGAGCTCTTCATGCATCCTCGTGAGGCGTTGGAGAGCAATCCAGTGGTTGAGGGTGCACAGTTAGAGCTGCCGACCATCGACTTTGGAGCAGCGAGGATGGAGGTGGTGGAGAAGATCCGTGAGGCGGGGCAGGAGTGGGGGTTCTTCCGCATTGTCAACCATGGGATTCCGTTGGAGACCATGGATGCCATGTTGGAAGGTTCTAGGAGGTTCCATGAGCTTCCGAGCCAAGAGAAGATGCCTTATTATTCGGATGATCCGAGGAGGAGAGTGAAGTTCAACAGTAATATACCTGGAAGAGAGTACGATCCTGCTTGTTGGAGAGATATTTTGAGCTGTGTTTTTCACGATGATCAGCTTCATCCTGAAAACATACCTTTAGCCTGCAGGTATATTATTTTCTTTTTCTATATCAACCTCACCAACCTACACAAATCCATATAAAAATATTTATTTTTATTATTAAATATTCACGGATCCTATAAAAATATTATTATATCCCCACTTAATTGCATTTGATTAGATATTAATTGGGGCCAACATATTCCATTCGTGATACTATTCATATGTGATGGTCAAAAATTGATCATTGATAAAAATTATCTTTAATGAAAGAAATGATATTATTTTATCACATGTTTGGTGGTATATAGAAGTATTTCCTCTTTTCTTCGTATGCTGTCTTGTGATTGCGCCTTGTTGTGTTTTGTTTTGTCTGTTAAAACATAGAAATCAGACTCTTTAAAAGGAGTGGGGGAAGTTTTAGGGAAAATTGCAGTAACTTTTTTTTTTAGTCAATTTCAACCTAATTTTATATCTGTCACGCGCACTTCACGTGTGAAATTAGTTAGAAACCAAAGATTAATCCGAACTAATTTATCCTAAGTTGGTCCAATTAATTATAGGATATTATTCAAATTTTAGAGTTAAAAATGATGTTCAAAAGATAATTTCTTTCAAATTACGAATTTCCATAAAACTTTAAGAACATCCACAATGAAGGATATAAATCACATCCGTCTCACCTAACACGTTATCAATCTAAAAACAACTTTATTTTAAAACACACACTCTTATATCAATTTAACATAAAAAATAATGTATTCTCTCTCTTATCTCTCCCCACTCTCTCATACACCCAGGACGTGTCTTTGGTATTTTTCATGAAAAACACACACAAAAACACCTTAAAACACATACACTAACCAGCTAAAATATGCATGTTTTTGTGATTAACACCACTCAAAAAAAAAAAAATGCAGAAAGGAAATGCAAGAATACGTGAAACACATGATCGAGCTGAGAGAAGTAATGGCGGAGTTGCTATCGGAGGCGTTGGGGCTTCGTAGCGACCATCTCTCGAGCATGGAGTGCATGAAAAGCCAGGCATTGGCTTCCAACTATTACCCAACATGTCCTGAGCCTCACAAAACCTTAGGCACATCAAAGCATTCAGACACCACTTTTCTCACCTTACTATTGCAAGACAACAATGGAGGCCTCCAGATCCTCCACGACAACCAATGGATCGACATCCCTCCCGTTCGTGGCGCCCTCATCGCTAACATTGGTGATCTCATGCAGGTGGCTACACCTTGTTTATCTGCTCGCACACACACCTGATTAATTTAATTTCTTCTAACTGTTTCGTGGTCTCATGAATATACGTCAGATCATAAGCAACGACAAGTTCATAAGCGTGGAGCACAGAGTGCTGGCTCAGCCGGTGGGGTCCAGGATATCTGTGGCCAGCTTCTTTATGCCCAGCATGAGAGCTGCAGCTAAGCCATTTGAGCCCATTAAAGAGCTTTTGTCTGAAGAAAATCCAGCCGTATACAGGGAGTTCATGTTCGGCCAATACTGTGAACTGTACAAGACTAGGTTCCATGGTGCCACCTCAGCCTTGTCTCATTTCAAGATTTGATCCACTGTGATTTTCAATTGATTGATTCTCCTTTGTTTTTCTCTTTCATTTCTCATTTAAGAATTTGGTTTTCTGGTTGTAGTTCTTGCACTGTTGCGTGTACACTCCTTATAGTTGTATGATCCGCGGTCTATATGAGATGATTTCTGAAAGAATTAATTCCTCTTTACGAGCATCATGTGTATCTAAATATTTTCATTCAATTCGAGTACTAATGCCACACTGATCAAGTTCCTTCAAAACTTAATTAAAATGTACGTTTCCTATGCAAAAACACTAATTTCCTTCGGCCAACATTCTAGTCTTTTTCTAGTTTTGCATCACAGCCACTGATTTGTAATATATTTGTATGCAACGAAGCTAATTTTTTAAAACTTTTTAAAATCACTAAGTAGCAAATTTAGTCATTTTGGAGGTGTCATATATTCAAAAAAAAAAAAAAAAAAAAAAAAAATATATATATATATATATATATATATATATACGAGTTTTAGAACACGTGCGTTGCACGTGAAAATCAATTCAAATTAAAGAAAGAAATAATACAAATATTGTATATAGAACACTTTTATATTAGACTTCTAATTATAATAGAATTCTACAAGATTTTGAATTAGTTATAATTTTAATATAAAATTATTTAAGTATGAAAATCCTAAATTACTGTTATAACCTTAAATAATAATCTATAATAGAGATATATTCGACAATCCATATTTTGTAAGAAATATCCACACTTTTATATCAAGATAAACACATACTTCGTTAATTAACCGGAAGAATTACAATCTTTCTACAGAATGCTAGTATGAAAACTAAGAGCCTCTACAAAAGTAGACTGATAGCATGATAAGTTAGAAAATCAGCTGCAGAATTTGAATTTCTTCCAGTAAATTGAACAATCAAGTTGGAAGTTGTGGAAGCAGCACTAGAGATAATAGTGTCAAATTCCAAAATATTTAATTGAAGATAATGCATCCACAACTTATTTAGCATCTATCTTAAAAATTACACATTGAAATCCAAGATTTTGATTCAAGAAAAAGCTAATAAGTGATGCATATTTTGGTCTTAGTCTAAGGTGTGATAATTATCTGGACCAAACATTGCGGCCTACTTCGTTTTGCCTAATTACTCCTCATTAATAAATTGTTATCTTTCACGCTGTAAAATTTAATAATAAAATATAGAAATTAAAATTATGAGGGATGTGAATGCAGCTCTAGTGGTCACTGCACTTCTATGCTACCGACTCCCACCATCATCCTATTTTCCAAATGAAATATCCTATTCTCATTATAGATTCTTTAAACCGGAAATTTAGTGATGATGATATCTAAGTAGATAATTGGTAAAGTTGTGATAAAGATAGTTATGCTCCATTAATTTTGAAAATACTCCAAAAACAATAACAATTTCACTGAAAACTCTTTTATTTTATTTTATTTTATAAATCAACTTCCTAAAATAATTCTTATTTATACTAATATAAACCTAGAATCCTTAAAATTAAAATAAAATCAAATATAAATATATTAATAACATCCCTCATAATTTTGCTAAGAACATTGGTATGCTAAAAACAAGTAAAATCCCAACATACTATTCCATTTATAAGCATAAGGGTGTTTAGAAAAGATATATCACTTCGATATAATTCTCAAATTTAATCGAATTAGTAATAGAAAAGAACCATGCAATATTTTTTTATCAATATCACATGGTGATATAATTGAACAATGCTACTCATCATATCCTGACAATTTTAACTATCCCATCCACAGAACCAAACACACCCTTAAAGTGAAAAATAAGGATAAATGATGAGTAAAATGGGCCATTTTTAACATAAGATGAAGTATCAAAATACCAAAACAAGGGCCCGGCTATCCACACCCCAAAAAATAATGGAAAAAAGAAATATAATAGGAAATGTCCACAATGCCCTTACAATATCTAATTATTAATAAATTATCTAAACACACCACAATATGTAATTTCTAAACACACCCCACTATCCTAGGTTATGTTTCGAGAGACACTACACACATCCATTTCCTTCTTCTTCTTCTTCACCAATTGAATCCAAGATTTGTACAAAAACCCCACCCAAAACCCTACTACATTTGTGCAAAAAAGATCATGGATCAAGATAGAGCACGGGAAATGGATAATATAAGTGATTTTACATAGTTTAACCGATTTATTTTTCAGTATTCGTCGAAAAAAAAAAATTCGCGTAGTTCCCGATCGACCAATACAGGCCGAACAATTAATAGTGTGTTCGACCTGTATCGGCTGAACATATATGGAAGTGTTCGATCATTGTGAGTCGAACATTTGACCTACGTTCGACGAAGTGTCGAACAAACACCTATTGTTCGACTGGTGATCGAACATTGCCTATATGTTCGACTAGTTGTTGTCGAACATTTTTCACTTCGTTCGGCCAACCAGGGCCGAACCAGTCCCGTCGCGATCGCCCATTTTCGAACAAAACCCACGCCCAACACAATGCAATTTCAACACATTATCCATCATTTTACATCAATAACCGTTCTAAACAACAATCCTAAGCATTTAAAGTGTATTTCACACAAATCTACTACATGAAAATCATAATTTCATAATCAAAATTGAAAACTTCACTTATTTGGCATCTCACTTTCTTGATTTCGATCCATGGTAGATTTCTTGTTTGTAGATCGAACTTGCAATACAATGTTCGGTTGAAGGTTGAACTCTTGCCAAATTATGGAAGCTTAAAGCTTGGAGGTGGAGATGAGTGGTGTGTGTTAGGATTTGTGTTGTGTTTGGGGTGTGGGGGAGTTGGGGGTGTGTTTAGTAAATTATATCTTTTTTCATTTTCTTTTATTAAATTTATTACTAAGGATATTTTAGTACTTTTTGAGGTGTGTTTAGTATTATATTAGTTGTTTTTTAATTATGTGGAATGTGTTTAGACTTTAGGGTGTGTTTAGAAGAAATGGGGGTGTGGATAGCCGGGCCCCCAAAACAAATCTCCTTAGTTACCAACATGCACACACTTATGGATTACAAAATTTCTACTTTTTCCCATACGATAGATCTCGAGTTTTTATATTTTTTTTCTGCAGGATAGTTATATTGCATCGTTTGATTTAAAAATGTCTTCAGCGCAAGATCCTTTTTACATTGTCAAAGAGGAGATTCAAGATTCTGTAAGCTTCTCTTCTTTTTTCTGTGAGTTTTGATTTATTGTACGTCTCAATCTGAGATCAATCGGCCGACTTGTTTATTTCTTTGGCGGTTTTTAAATTTAACCAGTGTATTTCTTTTCCCTTTTAATTTTCTTAAGAATTTTACTATATTTATTAAGTTGAACTGGGTTTTAGATAGATTGATGAACCCTTGTCCTCAATTGTGCCAGAATCAAGGGTTTGATGCCGATTATTTACATTTTTGCCTTTTTCTGTTATGATTTTTTGTGTTTGGTTCTGGAGGGATTTTAAGGTGTTGAACAAAATATCAATGAAATTTGTTCATGGCAATGTTATAAAATGAGTTACCCTACTTTCTTGTCTCAGAATTGCAGCCATATGCTTTAACATGATGCCTTTCTGAATGTTTTATTATTAATATGATTTTGAATACCCTAATAATTCATGGGTTTTGTACAAATAAGGGATTATCTAATGTGTTTCATCTGTCAATGGTTCATGTAGAAGACACCCTTTGATCTTGCCATACAAGGGATCTAAATACATTATTAGATGGCTTCTCATTATGTTAATTTCTATGGTTTTAATGTAAATATGAGTTATGATTATTTGTTTTGTAGATTGATAAGTTTCTCCTAAGCTTTAACCGATGGGAACAAATGCCTTTAGAAAGTGGGGAGAGACCACACCTCACGAAGGAGCTTCTTGCCGGATGTGAGAGCATTGAATGGCAGGTATGTCTTATCTTTGAAACTTTCAGGAGGTATTTCTCACTAAGTGTCTTAGGGTGATGTGCATTATTGTTTATTTCATAATTACCTGTGAATGGCATCACAAAATTATATTACCTTATGCAAGAACAACAGATTTCGAAATAAATTATCAGTAATATATTTGGTGGTTATCATCTTCATGGTTGTTATGTCATCTCTGATGACAAGGATAAGTACTACAGTTTGATAATAATAGTGTGCTTGGCATTAATGTCTCAATTGCTTTCAGAATATTTTGATAAGTAACACTCCCTCTGCCCCCAATATCAAAGTCCTGTTTTGATAACTAAATATAGAAACAGGGCTCTTATTTTGTAATGAAGGGAGTATATTATATCACATCTGTACTAAAAGGTTTCCTGATAGGAAGGTAGATGAACTGGAGAAGGCAATTACTGTTGCATCTAGAAATCCTACTGTGTATGGTATTGATGAAATAGAGCTTGATAAACGTAGAAGATGGACTAGCAGTGCTCGTGATCAGGTATCAACTATCATTTGGCTTAAGATTAATTACTCTCTTTTGTTTTCTTTGAATTAATTGGTAGTTTTTCTCATTATCATAATTTTGAAATTATAGGTTAACTTATATGTATAGTGATGATTTCTTCTCTGGTGATTATTTTCATACACCCGATTTTTTTTTTAATCAATAGGTGAAATTTGCGAAGAAATCATTAGTAAGTGGGAAGGAGTTGAATGACACAAACATCTCTAGTTTGAATGAAATGCGTCGTGAGCTTAAGAGACTGCCAAATCCTCATCTACCTGATAAATCGTATCATTACAATGATGATTTTATATCATCAGAATCTGATAGACAGCTTCTTCTCATGAGGTAACAGTTTTATTTTAAACTATTGTTTTGCATTCTTTCCTTTTAGTCTGAACTCAAAAGTCTAATTAAGAATAGTAAGAATTAGAAAGTTAGTTAATAGTAAGAATCCTGGTTTGTTGTAGGATTGAGAATCATGTGCTGTAAGCGTCAAATTATGTTTGGAAAATGTGTAATATTGCATTATTATATTATATTTAGTTGTGTTTTTTCAATATAAATATAACCAAATAATGGTGAATGAGTTGCAAATGCTAAATCAGGTTTGAATTGTGGATAATGTTGTATTATTATATTTAATAGAGGGTAGATTAGGGTTGTAGTGGTGGATTTTGAGTTATAGTAGGATAACCGATAACTAATTATCAAGTATATTTTCTAATCAATTAAGTATTTAGTACCCCTCTGTTTTTAAAATAATTTTTTATTTACTGGATGTTTTGAATAATTGATAAAGAAGCTTTTCTTGCAGTAAATAACGTATTTCATGTCTCAAATCTTTTAATATGTCACTCAGAAGACTAGACTTGCTTAAGAGGCAGCATATGAATAACCATCGGTACTAAATGACTGAAAAAGCTAGTGAACTATTGCATCTTGTGTTTCATATAGGGAGTTTGCTTTTCATGTAAATAAATAAAGCAAAGGATCTCTATTATAATCGATACTGGTGGCATTGCTCCCCTCTTTATTGTAAAGTGAGTTTGTGCTATCCTACGAGTTTATAGTTTTTCTTCATTCCGATGAGAGTTTTCTGATGCAGGCAACAGGATGAAGAACTAGATGAATTGAGTGCGAGTGTGCAAAGAATTGGAGGTGTTGGGCTTACAATACATGAGGAGCTCCTTGCACAGGTATATTTATGCTAGTTTTTGTTTGCTTCCATGAAGTAATCACTCAATTTAAATCGTTCATATCTCA
This sequence comes from Scutellaria barbata, assembly GCA_028654395.1. Classification (NCBI taxonomy): domain Eukaryota; kingdom Viridiplantae; phylum Streptophyta; class Magnoliopsida; order Lamiales; family Lamiaceae; genus Scutellaria; species Scutellaria barbata. The sequence continues at coordinate 22,595,794 of CM053649.1, forward strand.
GGAGAAGATTATCGATGATCTTGACCTGGAGATGGACAGCACATCAAACCGTCTGGATTTTGTTCAGGTAAATTATTTTACGTAATAAGTGCTTTGCAAACCACAATTTTAGAGATCCCTAATGCTCTTTCATACTCTGCAGAAAAAGGTTGCTGTGCTTATGAAAAAGGCTGGTGCTAAGGGTCAAATTATGATGATTTGTTTTTTACTAGTTTTGTTCATTATTCTATTTGTGCTAGTCTTTCTAACATAGTTCACTAGAGCTAGAATCCCACAAAACGAAGGAAGTTCTTACTAATCAAGGGTAACTATTGTTGTTTGTTGTAAATGTATTGTATTGCTTGTGGGGTTAAATTGCTGGGGTTGATATGTGATCGAAAGCATGCATTATAATCATACTCATGGATTGTGAACTTGCCTTAACTGAACAATGTCTTCATTGATTTTCATGGTTGTCTGGGATGACTTGATCAATGAGTTCTCAAACAAAAAGTTTAATATAGCTTGCAAAACAAACACAGTTCAACTTGTTTAGATAGCCCTTGATAAAATCCTTGAATAGGTCTTGTGTGAGACGATGGATGAGACTGACCCCGACACGATCAATATGATCCTTGAATAGGTCTTGTGTGAGACGGTGGATGAGACTGACCTTGACATGATCAATATGGGCCATTGTTGATCCAAATTTTTTACACGATATACATGACAATATGCATAACAATAATACTTTAATACTTTTATATATATCATGTAATAATTAAAAAAATTATGATATGATAAATATTTTTATGTGTATCATGTAATTATTTTAAAAGTATTACATAATATAAGTAAAAATATTATATAATTTATGTAAAAATATTACATCGTGTGCATAAAAAATACTTGTTACAAGAATAAAAGTATTATCTATGAAATTATAGTGTCCCTAATTAATTATGAATTTACAATCTTAAAAATAAAATTATTACATGATATTAGAATCTTAAAAGTAAATTTTTACATGATATATATAAAACTATGTAGCAATGGATATCAAGTTTGATCCGAATCTTATATGAATCCAAGGTTTGATCTGAGTCGGATTTGATGGTACAACATATATCATAAGATAATATCTTTTATCTAATATACAAATATAAATATGATAGAGATACAGTATAATAATATTGATAAAATTATATGTCAATGTATGTAAGTTGGAGCAGGCACGTGGATTGTGTGTAATTGGAGAGGAATGTTTTTTGAGGTAATAAATGTGTGATAGGTGACCCGATATGGATCGGCCCAAATATTATTTGGGCCCCAAAGATGTTATTAGCTGCTTCAATAAACTCATAAATTATTTTCATACTCTAGGTAAAATAATTTAATCATTTAAATAACAAATAACTGTAAATATTAATATAGAATTTGGGATAGACTAAAGGCACCCCTTAAATTTTTAAGGGCACCCCATTCATATGTAAAATGTTGTACAACATTTACACATGAATGAGGTGTCCTTAAAAGTCCACAACATTTACACATGAATGAGGTGTTCTTAAAAGTTTAAGAAATGCCTTTAGTCCCACCCATAGAATTTTTGTGGGAGCAGGGTGGGGAATATGACCCAATTCCCGCTTCTATCAGTCGGGGAATTTTTCTTCCTCATCCCTAGTGGTAGAACTTTCGAGGGCTTCTCACCTCGTTCAATGCAGAGCCTCACAGAAATGGAGATGTCTCGCCTCACTGCCAAATCTATCTGTCAGAGATTGTATGTTATTACAGTATATCAGTTCAACTCTCATTTTCTTACTTGTTAAGAAGTCTGTTGAATAGTTTTGTTTCTGCTTATCGTGTTTGAACATTAGGGACTAGTTGGCATTTACTCATTTTGATATTTATTTTTCTCATTTTAGAGTTAGTAATTATGCAACTAATACTAAATGATCTTACAGTGCTGGTCTGGTTAGCATAAGATTTATTGACTGTAGGAACTTATTTACAATAAGAGCATTTAAGGATGATACTTTCGTGGCAACCCATCTGAATCCAAATAGGATGAGTATAAATAATTCTAAATGAAAATGAGATGAATATACGGGTATATTTACAAAAAATGTAAATATTTAAAATACTGCAAATTAAAAAAAAAATTGAATACCCGTTTAAACTACCTGTTTAGATTCCACTAAAAAAATTATATTTAGTAAACGAGTATCGATGAGTACGGGTATTCATTGGATAGTGGTAATCAAAAAGGAAACAGATACATATATTTTGTAATGAGAATGAGATGAGTACAAATAGTATAATGTTATTAAGGTTAGAGTTTGATTCTTTTAGGTAGGAAAACTACAATTGTCATCCCTGAGCACTATATTTTGTCTAGATTCATTTAATTTTTTTTTATAATTAATTACATACAAAATCATGAATTTTCAAATTCCAATTACAATTTTTATTATGAGTGATGTTGGTAATGAACTATGTATTTTTCTTCAAGTAATGCATTGACCTCATTTTCGGATAGACAACACCCCCATCATTCTGGCACATAGTGTCACTCATGTCTACAGGGTCAGACCTACTATCAATTTTTTTTTGCGTGGGTCGAATTCCATAATGGACTCTTAGTCTTGATAGTACAAAATCAATATAAAACATAAAGTATGAAGTATTTATAGTATTCAAAGTATTTATATTATCGTAAAATAATTACTTAAATACAACCCACCTTGCAGTTTTGGTAGCAAAAATATTAATCAGGTTTGTATAATCAAGTTGTATAATCATTACTCTTTTAATCCACAATATAGCTAATTCATTCAATCTTTTTTAGGATTGCAATTATATTTTAATACCAGTATATGATCCTATTACAAAAATGTGGCGATATATCAATGAAACTTACCTACAGACACAATTGATTGATTATTATTGTCAACGGATTTTTGACGATAATCCATCGATTATTACTATAGATAAAATGATGTCCTTTTTATAAGAGTTAAAAACATTTTTCTATCCCAAAATTTTACACTTTTGGCATAAATTTTAAAATATTGCATTTTCATTTTTTCGTATGAACTTTAAAATTGATGCATTTTACGGTATCAGACAAATCCTAGTTGTTGATTTAGTACATGTGTAACATTTTAAAATGTATTAAATTTAAAGTTCATACAACAAAGTACAACATTTTAAAATTTATAAAAAAAGTATAAAATCACATATAATTCAAATGAAAAAAAATATTTTTAACCGTTTTTATAATATGTACTGACAGAATTTCCGTCGGTAAATCTTAGCACCCAAAAACGATGACATTTTTGTTGAATTTCTCAATGAAATGTCCGTTGATAATTGAAAAATTAAATATCTGTCGGTATTTCCATCGCAAAACCCTAAGTTAAGACATTCTTTAACAATACCTTTACTTTGATAATTTTTCTTCAATAGTCTAAATTTAATCATTGTTATATTATATTAACAATCATAATATACAATTTATGTAATAATATTATATTATATTAATTAATTATATATATCTTAATCTAATAAATCTATATACTTTACAATTTCATTAGATGCTTATCGTAAATGACACTATATAGTAATAGGGTATATTATTTATGCTATTCTAACTATCAATTTTACATATATATTAATTTCCTATTTTCAAACATATATATATCAACCAACAATTTAGCAAGTTCATTGTGTTAAATTTGAATTGAACTTATTTATATACATATTGAATTGTTCACATAAGATTGTAAATAGAATTCAAAATATGTAACTGAAGCAAAGTTTGGAAAAAAATCTCACAAAAGATATAAATAAATGGAACGAAACTTTACCGATGGAAATTTCATCATTAACATCATTATCGATAGAAATCATGTAAAAAATGAAAAAAAATGGATCAAATTTGAAGGCTCGTTCGATCCTAATTGATCGAACATATATAGACGTGTTTGGCCATCAGATGTCGAACATGCTATAATGTGTTTGATGTCTGATGGCCGAACCAACCAGTATTGAGCAGAATTCATAGAATTGATTTATTTTTTTTAGTTTTTCTATGATTTCACACAATTATTGCATATTTTGTTAATTTGTAAAATGATTTTACATTATATTCTTTTGTTATTTCTTAAAAATTTAAGTTAAAAAGTTAGAAAAAAAAAAGAAAAAAAAAAGGAGAAGCAAACGGGAGGAGTGAGGGAAAGGGGAGGATTTTTATTTTTCTTTAGACTTCTAATTTATAAGAATAAATTTGGAATTTTATTATTTTTTAATTCAAATATAAAAAAGATGGGGGTATGTATAGAAATCTATGGGGTGTGAATTAGGGATGAAAATATCCGAAAATATTTCCCATATTTTCATTTTTCCACTTAATCGATATAATAATTGTTGCATATTTTTTCAATATTTATTGATATTTCTTCGATATTCCCTTGATATTTTCATAAAATTGAGATATCGATATTTTCATCCAAACCGATATTTTTATCCTTGGTGTGATAGTGACACGCTAAGTTAATCTTGTGAACTTAATATTAAACGCGCACACACCCCTAGAAAAAAGCCATTTAAGCTTGTCATGTGTCTATAATAGAGTTTTAAAAATAAAAAAAGATTTGAAAGATATATATTAAATTACTGCATAAATGTCTATATATAACGGGTCAGAGAAACATACAAACCATTGAGCCAACTACATCAGTGGCTGCTTTTTAGTAGAAATAATTTATTTATTTTGTTTTTGAAGAAATATATATTCTTTATTTCTCGGGCCACAGTTGATTGACAAGTGATAGCAATGATTTTTGTAATCCAAACAAAAAAGAAGAAAAAGAAGAAGAAAACAAACAAGGGAGTAAAAGAAAACAAGCTTTACAGATGAAATTCACAATCAACCATTCAAAGGAATAAAATTTAATGAATGAACATAAGAACAATTTGATGATCAGTGATTTTCTAAGCAAGCCTTGTTGCCAACCTTAAAATCAGCGAGTGCAGAATGATCACCACCTCGTACGCTTTTTTTCTGGTAATGTGTCACAAAATCTATGTAACTAACTTGTCTGTAAATGGCAGGATTATCTTCATTCACAAGCTCTTTTATAGGGCCATATGCCTTCACCATACACTCTGCACTAGGGTAAAAGAAGCATGCAGCCGATACCCGGCTGCCCGTCTCCCTTGCCACCACTCGATGCTCCACACTTACAAACTTGTCGTTCGTTATAAGCTACGTATATATATACCAAAATTAGGCAAAACAAATTAAAAACAGAGATGAGTTAAAAACAACATGCTCGTTTTTTATTACCTGGAGAAGGTCTCCTATGTTGGTTATTAAGGCTCCTTGAATGGGAGGCACGTCGACCCAATGGCCTTCGTGATGAATTTGGAGCCCACCACAGTTGTCTTGGACTAAAACGGTTAGAGTCGTGGGGTCCGAGTGCTTGACTGTGCCCAAGGTCTTATCAGGTTCAGGGGAGGCTGGATAGTATAGGCAGGTTAGATACTCACTCTTTATGCACTCTATTTGCTCCAAGAAGTCTTTGTTTAGACCTAAGGCCTCTGAAATTAGCTCTGATAAAATGTCTCTCAAATTGCTCATGTACTTCATGTAATCTGTGATCTCATTTCTGCAACCAATCAAATTCAAGAATATGATCATTTAGTGACTAATTGACCACGAGCCTAGTAGCTCAAGTGGTATATTTTCTATTTTTATAAAGGTGCACAGCAGAGTGCAGATTGTAATGACCCGGACTGAATAAGTTTTTAAGCTCATTAAAAAAAACATCCAAGTAAGCATACATACCTGCATACAAGAGGAATAGACTCAGGATCAAGAACACCATCCATGAATGAACAAGAAAAGGCATCTCTCCAACTAGCAACATCTCCCTTTTTGAGAAGTCCATTTATGCTATAGAATCTCACATTAGGCCTACCATCGGACGAATAGAGGTCCATCTTCGCCTCAGTTGGTTGCTCGTGGAACCTTCTAGTTCCTTCCAATATAGCATCCATCACACTCAAAGGGACTCCATGGTTAACCATTTGGAAGAACCCCCAAGTTTCGGATGCTCTACGAATCCCATCAACCACCTCGTTTCTTCGAGCACTACAACTCTCCACCCCTTGGAGATCAACCACAGGTATCTGGAACTGAAGCCCTTCTTTGGTGTTGGGCTCAGGAGGGCTAATTATGAAGAACCTCGGAACCTTCTGAATGCCGGAATCAACGAGCCCCTTAACGCCGGCTTTTGTCTTCTCAAACTCTTCCATTTCCCTCTCCCATTCGTAATCATCACAATCTTGATCAGTACTTTCCATGTTATTACGGTTTGATGCTACTTTTGTTGAAGCTGTGTTTGAAGGAGTATTAGTCTAAGACAGAGATGGAAGTATTTAAGTAGAAGGGAAATTTGTGGGTTACGGAAACATGTGGGGAACAGAATTGTTCAAATACTGCTGTTATTTGATCAGTGACAGCTTACATAGTTGACTAACTCCATGCTTTTATTATACAATTCCATTTTAACACAATTTAAGGTTGAAATGTAGCAATCATGCAAGATCATGCTAGAATTTATTTATTTAATTTCGATTATAAGCAGCCCAACAAGAATAAACAATTGCAGAAATTCACAACACACATAAAGGAAGAGTATTTCTGAGAATTTGAGGGAAACATCAACCATGATCATGTAATCATATTCTTCCAAGGATTATTCTATAAGGATTTCCACTCATCTCCATTGATGTAATAAAGACATAGAATTTTACAAGTTGAAGAGAAAAATAATGAAGTCAACACAAACTTGAAACAACATGATAACATTAGTAAACATGTTAGAAAGCATTGGTATTACCTGTTGAAGAATATGAGGGGTTTTCTTCCAAAAGAAACAAGAAAAAGAATGGGGTTGTCTTGGGGGAGGAATGCAACAAAGTAGAATCAGAAAGGGTGATATTGTAATATTTTGGTTGATGGGAAATGTCGGGAAAATGGACATCAAGAATCAGTATTTTATAGATAGAGATAGATAAATAAGAATGAAAATTGAGTAAGGACAAAACATGGAATAGAAATAGCAGGAGGGAATTGGAGTATTCTGAACAAGGCAAGGAAATTTGTGTCATTATCTGCATTCCATTCATATATTTCCAAGAACATTTTACTTTTTTAAAAATTTATATTTCATTATATTTAATATATGAATGTATTAATTAATGATATTGTCATAGATGTAATGTATATATATGGTGGTTATTTTAATATATTTTATGAAAATAATATCTTGTTTGAAAAAAAAATGAGGTGCTAAAAATAGGAAAAAATATTGTTAGAAATAACAATTGATAGTCTTTTAGGGTATTTTTGGACCACATAAATATTTATATGCATCAATTGCACGGGTCATGACTCATGCAATTCGGATTATATGATCCGTAAGGTAATTTTCAAGTTCCAGACGAATGTTTACATGTCCACAAGTGTTCGCACACACCTTTATGTGCATGCCCACACATTTATTCTGTGCTCTTAACATTTTTGTTATGTTCTTGTAATATTTTTTTTATATTCACGTAACATTTATGTTATGCTGGTTTAACATTTACATTATATTATTAACATGTAATACTTTTTAAACCTTTATGTTATAATAATTTTATGCTATAATAATATAAACTTTTATGTAGCATTTTAAAATATAAAGATTATACTAATATAACATAAAAGTACAACTATATTCTATGGATTTTTATATTAAAATAGTCTAAATACCATCACTTAAAGGTTATGATAATTGTACATAAATGTTACCGCATAAATTGAAAAAAATAAAAATTTGAGAGTGGATTTGAGTTAGATTGACCCGATCTGACCTGTACGCCCGCCCAATTGCAGGGTGCAATTGATGCACAAAAACATTATTCTCTGGACAAAGACATAGATGAATTTTGCAAGTTTGGAATTTGAAAATATTATGTATATCTTGAGAATTTGTAGGGCAACATCATAATGATGAGACTATACACATTTTAAAACTGACTACACAAGTAATTTTTAAAATAAAAGATATAAAATTGCATTTTTGGAATGTTTAGTGTTTTGATTCTTAATTTATTAATAAATGTAATAAACATAAAATATTGGTGTGTGATTTGGGGATGGGGTGAGATCTGGATTTTATAAGTACTTGTCTATATGCATTAAATATGACACATCCTAAATTCAGATAGACGAATGCTAGTCTTAACTTAGCCATAACTTAAGGGAAAAAAAAAAGAATAAGTTGAATTTTTTTGTATTTTAGATGAAATTCCCATTACGGAATTGGAGTCGTGCATTAGTGGGAAAAGGCCTATATAATAGGTGAGAGTTTTATATATATATATATTAAAATAGCCACCGTATATCTATTTTCTTGGGATTCGTCAAGCAATTAGAATTTATTTGACACAAAATTTCATGGAAAATATTGCATGGAAAATCATTGGCATTAGTACAACAAAAAATAATTATTTGCGTCAGAGATTTTTTCTGACAACATATTATTATAAAAATTAATAAAATAAATTAATGTTAGGAAAAAAATTATTAACGATCTTAATATATTAACAACAATAATATTATCGAAAAAATTAGTTACAAGAAGATTTTTAAAATAATAATTCAGCTATTTATGACAAATACTATATATCAATGTTTTCATAACAATATTTTGTTTTTGCTAATAAACTTTTTAATTGGATGGATCTAGAATTAAAAAGTTTTAATAAATCAAATTCACCTTCATTTGTGTAATTTACATGTTGCATGTAACAAAAATATGAAGTCAACGGAAAATAATGAATACATCTCAAAATTTAATTAAAGTGGTCATAGATATTTCAAACGATTGATATAATTGAGGTGCTATATTTGATACGTAAGATTTTTAAGATCTGACATGTATTTATTTTTATAAGGTAATTCACATTTTATGTATTGAGTCATTTTTAAGATTCATATGTTTATTTTATATTATGTGAAATCGTCTCATATGAATTTTATAATAATAAATGAGTATTGTAGTATCCAGTATAATTAAAGAATAATTTTAATTCAATTTATTAAAATAACATATGCTATATTTAGATATAAGAATTATTTATACATTTGAAATTCATTTAATTTAAAAAAGTTGGAGAAATTAAAAAGAGGCTCAAACAGACGTGGTCTAATTGTAAAGAATTGGCCAAACATAATATTAATTAATGGCGTTAAATAATTTTCACAAACATGTGTTTTCAAATAAACTATTGAATTTATTTGTTAAGCATTGGATTTCACTTTTTTTTTTAATCATATAATTGAAAAGAAACTTTAGGAGTCGTTCTAGATTTTAATTATAAAAAATAAACTAAATAACACAATATGCATATAGAATTTTTCAAAAGAATAAGTAAAAATTATTCCTCTTCCTTTACAAATACAATATATATATTACCAATTACATCATATACTAAATATATTATGCTATAGTTAATGTCAAATTAAACTATATGTATTGTAAAAAATCATAAATAAATATATTTTTCAAATATAATAATATTTAATTTTTTAAATTTTAGTAAGTTTAATATTTATATTTTTTTATAAATTGAAGCACCAAAATCATTGACTTTCCATATGTAAACCTGGTAGAGGAAGTATTAGTTTATGAATTATAAATGCAAAAGGTCCGGCCCAACCTAGCCGGTCTAAAGAGTAGAGCTGGATTAGCCTATTATTATGCTACTATTATATTTGGTTATTTTCAACTCCATTAAATGTCTTTTATAATATCCAATATTTATCCACAGGCAGAAATATTTTATTTACAATTACTATAAAATAAATATTAGAAGTTTAAAAGGTTACGCAATAGGTGATGATTGACAAATGTCAAATTTCAGATTCTATAAATAGGAATTGTTTGTTGGTTTATTTTGTCTCCTTCACTTGGTTATATAACTTTTTATTTGGATATGTGAAATATAAGGGTCTGATGGTTTAGGATAAATTTTACAAGAAGATTCAATTTGTAAATTAATTTTCAGTCGTAGATTCAGATTTTAATTTTTTTTTAAATGAAGTGCTTAATTTAATATATATTTTTCTTAATTTAAAACTTATAAATTAGATTTGATTTATAGATTCCAATTGGATGTTAGTCTATTATAAATTTAATATGCATGAGATTAGTTGGAAGCTATCTCAATTAACCATTTATGGTTAATGAATTGGATTAAAATCAATTTTAATAAAAAGTATTTAATTTAGGAACAATTGACTTAATAGTAGGTCAATTGGAGAATAATTTTGAAGTATTACTAAGAATTATCGTAATAAAAAATTTATATTCAGTTAAGTAATCCTGATCCAATAAAAAAAATTAATATTATTAGGTCAATGATAATCTCGAATTTTTATTAAACATAAATTTTGAAATAAATAGAATCACAGTCTAATATATTTAACATAAAAATATATAAAAAAAAATTCTAGACGAGTTTTCAATGCTTAATAACATAAAAAATACGACTGTAATTTTAGATTCAACTAAAATTGCGATTTATTATCTTCATTAATGCAAGAAAATGGTTTTAATTTAGATTCAACTGAATGATATTGTTTTGATGTAGATCAAATTTTTATTTTTATTTTAAAAAATTATGTGATTTCTGTGGCATTTATTGTGTATATTTAGTTGAAAACATGGATTCAAATAATTGGAAAATAGAAATACAATGAAAAAATTCTTGATTTTTTTTTTGATAAATTTAAAAAGTAATTGTATTTTTTAAAATGTGGTGATTTTTTTCTTTCGCAATTTGGCCATCATATTTTTTTTTTTTTTTTTTGAGAGTAGTATCTTATCTGGAACTTATTTTGAATATGTGGACTTACAGACTTGTGGTTCGAATTGTAATAACGAATAAAGTCATAAAATCAAAATTAAAATACAATTTTAGAATATGCTGTGATTTTTCTTTTTACAATTAAACAATTATGGATTTACACAAGTTCTGTGTTTCTTCAAGTTGTGGAATTCCTCTCCATTTAGATCGTTTAGCTAGTTGGGTTTCAATTGTACAGTTTGTTGTCTTAACAGAAGATGGACTATTTCCCTAATTAATCCTCACTTTCTTATATAGCCCAAGTCCATTAAATAATTGGATCATAGACTCGGGCCAGCCCAACAGATTTTTATATTACAGTGACCGAAGAATTTGGTATTTGGTAATGATTTCATTTATAGCGGAATCCCATTTCGTGGAATTAATTATCATCAATTCATCATAATTTTGAGTTATTAACATTTCACATGAAAATAAACAAACTTAGCCATGTAAGCTATCTATTTCTTTCACTTTTGGATGTAACGATTAGAGACACCAAAACTGGTTGGGTTTGTTGGGCCCAGTACCGTCAAGGTAAAATAGTGCCTTGGATTGAGTAATTTGAGGCCGTAGTAGGTGGGTTTGGTCCGTGTGGGTTAGATTTTTGGTGGATTTTTTTAGGGATTTTAACAAGTCGGATTAAGTAAAGTACCGTCAGATTCAAGTTTTAGCTCGATTCTAAAACTCGAAGTTTGAATTTGACTCGAACTCAATTGAGTTTATTTTTTAATGATTGAGTTTGACTCAACATATAACTCGATAAGCTCAAATTCGATTTGGTAGTTGAAAAATATATTTTTTTTTAAAGTAAAAAATGGAAATTTTAATATAAAATGTTAAATTATTAAGGATAAAATTGTAAATTTAATATATTCAATTAGAATCGCTAGCTTGTCTAGCCGAGTACTAATATGCTCGGACTTGAGATTAAAAGCTGCTCGAATAGCTCGAGCTCGACTCGATATTTTTTAGTTGAATTTGATTTTTTTTTCGAGTCGATCCCATGAATTGTATTATTTTATTTACACCCCTAGATTTACCCATAAACTAGTGGATTGCCCTGCCTCAATCTTACGACCCACTAACGAGTTAGATGGGTTGGAGTTTCGGCGACCTGCCACAATAAGCCCTCCTCCCTTGTCCTGCCAAATGATGGATTGCGAGTTGATTGAGTTCGCAAACCTGTAATGCTAAAATTTGAGTGGATTTCAAATCCATTCATTTTAAATCTTTAAAAATTCAAATGAAACTTTAAAGGAAAATATTAATAATTACCATTTTTCTATAGATATTTCCTTATGTGATACTCAATTCTAGAATTCAAATATTTACCAACTTTATTACCAGTTCCTTACAAGTTTAAGGCTGCATTTGTACGAAGATATTTGAGAAAAAAAAATCATAATATATAATAATAAAATAATCGATGATATTTGGATAGATTTAAATTTGAAATTCATTATTTTTATTTTAAACTAATTTTTTGAATAATATGAATACACCGATATTGAATCCGGTTCAATTTAAATGGATTTGAAATCCAATTATTTCAAATGTTATATTTCAAATCTATGTATTCAAATAAAGTTTAAAGAAATTATAATGGTTTACTCGAATTGGGGATAAGAATTCAATTATTCAATACTTTTAAAGAAGTTGCATGTACAATACCGATGACCTGAAATCAAGGAGACAATACATTGAATATATACCTAGAAAAAATCTCAACATTTTGAGAGTAGCAAGAAGTTATAGCACAGTTTCACGAAATTAAAGTTGTTTGTAGTATGAACTCTTAAGGTTAATAGTACAAAAACATGTCAACTTTCGAGACTAATTATTGAGATAATGATAATTGATATGGATGGCCACTAATGCCTATGTAAATGATATATCATAGGTAATTATTGGCTATATTAGAAAGGCCTAGGGTTTGTCCAAGATAAAGTAAAAGTACATTTTGGCTCACATCATATCCAGAATGCTTAATGTTTCTCGCATTTTCATCTCTTTATGCCTCACGATAATTAGCTTGGAAATCTAATTTTTAGACTTAAAAGACTGCACTTAAATCCATCTATAAAGTAGGAAACTATAATCATAATTCATTTGAACACTTGAAAACCTCTTTTTGTCCCAATAATTTGAAGGTATATGCGATTTCGGCTTCTTGCAGACTAGTTGCACCTTGCAATTAGTTCCGCCATATAGATCCAAGAAATGCATTGTTGGATGTGCCTACTCAATCATGGATGGTTCTGCTACTGCTAAGCCATTTGAGCTGGTTTTTTTTTTTAATTATTCCACATTAATATTTTTCATTTCAATGTATCGATATTTTTCATCGGTACACTGAAGTTTCGATATATCAAAATTTTCGATATGACACGGTATGACTCTTGTGATATCGATAACGAAATTTTTGATAAAATAATGATATAAATTTTTGTATATCGAAATTTTCAATACAGTATATGGTATGAAATTTTTGGTATAACATGTCATATCGATCACCCGGCCTACTGGGATAGGGACATAGAAGCAAAACAAAGACAATTATTTTTCTTAGCAGTTATTCTACGGTGTCCTCACTTTATAAATACAAAAACTTACATCAAATAGTTTCATGAATCGTGAGACGGTTCCTCATTATCAATAAACAAGATATGAATTGTAGGTTGACCCATCTTACATAATTAGATCCTTAAGTTATTTTCACAAAAATTGTGCTTTCTGCAAAATGTTCAATCCAAATTGTTAGGAGTATATATTACAACTTTTCTTGTACAACTTAAAGTAGTCACTTCTCATCTGATGTAAGACATCACAAAATTAATGTGTCTCAATGTAAAACTCCTCATAGAATTATATCTGTAAGACTATTTCAAATAATTTTTGGAAACATTTTTCCCTTGAACCCAGATCCCTCTTATGATTTAGTATGTTACCTATCATGTTTTATCACTTTAATCCATTCATTTCATAATAAGTGTTATTTTGGGATCTAAATTTTATTTTATATTAAGTGTCGTTTCATATTTATACAAATTTATTCTCAAATGATCTCTATTAATATTTCCTAGCTAAAATTTAGGGATTGTAATATGATACCTTTTATAAACTTAATTTAATTCTCTTTTCATTCTTGAATCATAAATTTTTTGATTAATTAAGAGTATATTTGTCCAATTCTTATATTTCTTTATTTATGACAAAAACTCCAATTGAGAGAATATATAAAACATATATTATAAAAAGAGACTTAAAATAAAACAAGAGATAAAATATAAAAAGGATGGATTTATAAATGGCCTACTAATGGAAAGAAACATTCATTTTTAGCCAAAAGTTTGAAATTATTTCATTTGAGTCAAAAAATTATTTTTTTGAATCAATATATCCTTAATGTAGTCAACCACATACCAGTATATAATTAAGTTTACATTACTATATATACTTCAATATGTATCATCATATTACAAATTATATCATCATTAATGTAGCATGTACTATTATATTACAGTTCATACCGTCATTAATACAACATGTACCATATATTTAAATATATAACAACATATTTAAACATGTATCATCATATACTTCAATTCGTACCATTATATACTCAAATTTGTATCATCAAATACGAAAAGAATATAATTGGATAAGAATCATTTACCTCAACTAAAAAATATTTCTAAGTAAAAATGATTAAAAATGAGTAACCTGTATGAAATTCATTGAGTAGAAAATTAATTATATAGTTATATAATAATGGCACACGGGTGAGGGGACAGGGCATTGGAAAAAGTGGGTTGGGCCATTGAAAAGGTAAAAATAAAGGTTGGACATCAGAAGCCCATTATGAATAAATTAAACAATAAAAAAATAAATTCATTATAATTTAATGTCCACTCTTCGGGTCAACAAATGTTATGCATTTGCTGTGGCCTGTCATTTCCCTTTGTTTTTGCGAATTTATCCTTAAAATTTGACTACTTTTAGCAGTTTAATTGAAATCAGAATCAAAAATTGGGCTCCCTTCTTACATAAATAATTCTTCTTAGTAATTATTTTTACATAAATAAATTTTCTTAATTCATTCTTTATCACATCCAGTCGAGATTTATTTTATTTTATAAAACTATGCTTGTTGGCTATCAACTTTAGTACACACACAAAAAAAAAAAAAAAAAAAAAAGACAATCCAAAAACGTTGAGAAAATATGTTTGAGCTGTGATATACAAAATGCGGGATTTTCGAACTTGAGACAAAAAAGTTAAATAGGATGATTTTGAATTTGCAAAATTGAAGAGAATATTTTAATATGAGAAAAAAGACAAGATAGATGTGGAGAAGAAGAGCAGACGTGTGGATTGGTGGGACTTGAGTTCCTGAAAATTGCTTAGGTGTTTTGCAAATTGCAACGAATTAAGAAAACTTGTCCAAATTGCTTTGATGCATTTTACACGCATGATGACAAATTTGAAAGCGGAAAATTGCATTTAATTAATATCTACTACTTCAATTCGGCTACATCAATATAGGCCCTTTAATTTCCCTTTCTAGTCAAACAAGATTTCAAAACATTAATTAAGTTCATCTTTGTGGTCGATTTCAAAACAATAATATATCTGATTTAATTTTATTTTTTTTAAGGGACGACAATGATTTCAAGGATTAAATTGTTTTATATTTGATGTTGTTCTCCCTGTATGCATGAATGCCACATATCAGTCTTAAAATAAATGATTGCACTCAGCAATTTTGTATTCTTTTGATTTCAGTATGCTTCATGATTTCATTAATCGTAATACATTACGAACTATGTGCAATATTAACATTATAATAAATATATAGTATAAATTAATAAAGTGAAATATAAGATTATAACACTCCAAGGAATTAAATTTATGATCCAATCACAATAATAAATAGTAAAAGTCACATGTGTAGTGTTCTCACTTCAGATTGCATTAACTTTACGATTAATTTACTAATCATATTCTTTTCTTATATATATTAACTTCTTTCTGTTCTCTAGAAATATTTATTGGATTTATAATTTAGAAATTCACATGTACGTGCACTATTTATTTATACATCATGATATCACCGACATAGACAACAGAGTGTATATATATATATATATCAAATGTCTCTTTAATTAATTAAAATTTTCAACATCAATCTAGCTAAGAGAGTTAGTGCTTGTCTTATTACATTGAATTAGATTAATGATACTCAAAACTCTATTAATTATTCAAACGTTCAGTCTCTCTTGATGAACAAAGCCAAGAACATCCCTCTCAAACCCCCTCATTACATCTCTTGAAATGACATCTCAATGTCCCTTTGGTTTACTAATACTAAATTCCATAAATATTATGATAAATCCCTATATTATGGTTTGGACTTGGAAGATTTGCCTCCTATTCAAACTACACTTTGTTTTAATTAACTATAAATTACATAATCAATGAGTTTGGAAGAAATATTAAAAAAGTGAAATGAAATAAGTCTTGAAAATGAAGCTCCCTAAAATTGTCTGTAAATCATTAAGCAACGGCGTTTTCTTACCCATTCTTGTTGTCGGATCGAAGAATGCTGATTCAAAGTCTAGTCTCTCTTGTTCACGAGCTGTATATGGGGCCCCCTAATTTACTCTACTTAGTAACTTGAACAAGAAAAAATGTTCCATGTGGTCTTAATGTGTAAGCAACTAGCTGCAAGAGTATGATCAATACGATTTTTCTATTTATTCTTATCCTCATTGGGAATGATCCAATTGGGGTGGAGTTGGATGATTTTGAATCAAATGTTAAAAGAACTATTTGGTTTACCAATGTAGGGTGAGCAAAATCATGTCGGATCAAAAAATCCTGAGTGATTGGTTTTGGTTCGAGTTGTATTTATATATTGGTTCGGTTTGGTTTACAAAATATATGGACACATCATATATATTATAGTTTGAGGAGTTTTACACTATGATGTGAGGCATGTATGTCAACATCTTATCAATCATAATTAATTTATTCTTTTAATGATATAATATCATACATCTTGAGTTAAATTTGACTTTTTTTAAATGTGTTGAAGCATATTTTAGCTTACAACGTACACATTAATCACTTCATTGATTAACATTATATTTTCATCTAATGGCTCTCCAAAAATTAATTACATCTATTATTTTTAAACTTTTATAATACACAACTTTTTCTTTGGACGTAGGGAGTAATAAATTTGGTGAGTTTTGGGTCTTTTTCTAATTTTCTACTAGATGGAAATAGCAAAATTTATTTAGTTCTACAGAAGAAACCAATATAACCGGAGATACATTGCAATCATCCACACACGTGCACTGGACCCACGTGCAAACTCATTGTCTGCTTGACCAGTCACTACTTAGCCATATGTCTTCATCATTTTCCAACACCAATCTTTTCTCTAATTATTTCAACTAAACACAACCTTTCATTCATGCTTATAAATTTAATAAAACCCATTAACTAATTATTCTTGTACCCAAAAATTAAATTAATCGAAATTAATTCTTTTAAGACCACCATGAGTTGGACTAGATTCTGCATATTTGGCCATTTCTGTGGGTACAACAATATTGAGATATATAATGTGAAGGAGAGAAAGGTATAACATTAGTATTTTAATGACTCAATTTGAAAGATAACATTTTCTTGATAGATAAATTGAAGAATAAATTTGAGTTATTATCTTGTTTCCTTAAAGTTAAGCTGGTTGTCACGTTTTGCCCCCCACTTATATCTCAGACCTTGTAAATATGCATATGGACAATTATGATTTTATGGCGCAAAAGTGGTGCAATGCATCTATTTATTTATTTAAATTCTTATTACAAAAATGTACCCTTAAATTCTAATTCTTCTTAATTGCAAGAGAATAAAATTCCAAATTTGACATCTACTTAATTTTGACATTGGAGTTCGTTCGAGCAGTAATTAAATTTAGGGAGATTATATATGGAAATGCTGTTCGTATAAATTAGTAAATGACAAAGATTAAGATTCGTCTAAAATAATGAAATTATTTATCCATTATACGAAGCCACCATTTCTTTTGCAGTAGTCGCAAGGGAAAATAGTAATATTTTTAATTATTCCTCATTTAACTAATAATTATATCATTATATAATTATTTAAATTGGATCCTATTTTTTTATTAATATTTTATGATCAATTTTCACATATTTTTTTATTGCTGAAGCTGAATACAAAATTGTGCTTGGTAAATTTGTTTGATATGACATGATTGTGAAGCACTAGTATGATAAATTATTTTGGTTCATTTTCCTATATTGCAGCTTTTTGGTTTGTTGATATGTAATGCCAAAAT
The DNA here is from genome assembly GCA_028654395.1 of Scutellaria barbata. NCBI lineage: Eukaryota > Viridiplantae > Streptophyta > Magnoliopsida > Lamiales > Lamiaceae > Scutellaria > Scutellaria barbata. The sequence goes on from CM053649.1 coordinate 22,614,113, forward strand.
TACTTTTGGAAGAAATTGTTTAAATCAATTGGTATCGGCTCTCCAAATAAAGGGATATCGATTTATAAGTCGAGAGAATTATTTGTCGAATGCCTGTCGTAAAACCAAGATCAAGTAATTTATTCTAATATCTTTAAAATTTAAATTCTAAAAAGGAAATATCATTACAGTATAATAATTTAATTTGAATAATTTACAAATTACAAAAGCAATAAGAGTAAATATTTCTAGGCTTGGCAATAGAATCTCCTAATTTAATTCAAGCTCGTGAATTATTTATATATATATATATCAAATATAGCATCTATGAGACCAGGATTTCATTCATTGACGTGGAATTTGTAATCCGGTCCGTTGGATGAGACCGAGAAGAATCTTGACTAATGACTGGAAATATGATTGTGATCAATCGAATCGAATTCAATATAATAATATTTTTATTTATATCAATGTATTAGTGAATATTTGTATTCCTATTATTATTCGAATCACAAATCCGATTATTTGAAATCTATACCTAATTTCATTTGATTTATTCCGCAAAAATCTGCTTTATTTTTTCACACATAATCAATTTAATTAAATTAGTAATTATCAATTGTAAATTCATATAAAAAAACTTACAGAAGGCAGTACCAATATATACTAAGTAAGCAATTATTGATATATATATATATATAAACAAAATTTTGAATTTCGAATTTTTCATATTCGTATTCAAATAACAAATCGAATCAAAATAATTTTATTCAGTACACATTTATTTATCATGCTTGCAAAAATATGTGAAATTTATATATTCACGTTATAAATATATCATTAATTAATATATGATATAAATTAAACACAATAAAAAATAAAATGAAACACTAAAATAGAATAGAGTATTCAAATCCGACTCTTTAAAATTAATTAAAGTCAAGTGAAATAAGAAAAAAGAAGAAGGATAAGAGTGATGAAATTATAGGTAGTCCATTATAGAAAAATATTTTTTTTTTTAACTAAGAGTTTGAAAATATTATTTTTTAGTCAAAAAAAAATAACTTTTTGGACCATTGTATTCTTAATGAAATTCGTACCAGCCAGAAATCACCATATTTCACCCTGTATCAGCTCGTACCATCATATTACATATTCATATCATCATTAATGTAGCTCTTACCATCTTAATACACCCTAGTACCATAACTAATTTAGTCTGTATCATCATATTACACATTCATACCATTATTAATATAGTTAGTATTATCATAATACACTTATATACCATCATTAATATAACACATACCATCATATAATACCAAAAATATAAAAAAAAAAATAGTTTGACAAAAATCATTTCTTTTAATTAAAAATAAATAAAATTTAATAACTAGACAAAAAAAAATTATAAATAAAAATTGTTAAGAACGAGAGTTCTCAAAATAGGGAAATCATACTATAGTGAAATCTCGATAAATGAATATTCAATAAACGAGTAATCTTGATAAATGAATAATTTTCTTTCATACCGATTTAAGCTAATAAAATAAATGAATATTCAATAAATAAATAATTTCAACAAATGAATATTTTTTTCTAATTTTAAGCCCACCCTTATCCCCGCGTATTGTGCGAAAAAATACAACTAAAGTTACTGAACGTTCAAATAGCTGGTGCTGACGTGGAATCATAATGGAAATAATTTTGGTAGTATACATAACTCATGGAGTGGACCCGTTAGTGTATTTGCTCCCATGCCTTTCTTCCACTTAAATTGGACACGTCATTAACTACTTCCCGCATTCATATAAAATATAATTAGAGCATTTTCAGTGTGTGTATTGGGTTGTTAAGAATTTATGATTTATTCTCTTCGGTAATATTTTAAATTTTTACGATAAATATTTTTAACTGTGAATGTTGGATTTAATGTGGGTCAATTCTTATGCTAAATCTTTTTTTTGTTTTTTTATTCTATTTTTATCTTTTTTTTTTCTTTAAATCGTGATTGTTATTGTGTTTTACCATTAACATATCAAATATTAATATTCAAGGTATTTTAATTATATACAATTAAAATATTAGATAATATCATGTATTATTTGAATAATTATGTATTATTTGAATAATTATAAATATCATAATTATGTAAATGTACCATAAACTTTTCAATACTATAAAAATCATAAATATTATTAAAATTACATGCAATATTTAAATATTTCAACTCAATGAATAGATATCGATGGATATTCATATCCATGAGTTGTGTTTATCATATATATCAATATCTATACATTGTATGTTGTGGGTAGAGAATTATCTTTCATCGACCATAATCTTCTTTCTATAGATATTTTATTTACATTTTTTTAAGCCAATATTTATTACTTTTTTATTGTAAATATGTATATATTAGGTGAAATAGTTGATTATTTGCACTGAAACATTCTAAATCAATTTTAAATTTTAAGATGAATTCTGCTACGATATTATTTTTAGAATCTTATAGACTATATTTTATAGAAAGAACTTGACAAAAAAAATATGAATTTTTTTCCCTAAACACACAAAACTACATTTTTTTAAATTTAAATAGCATAGAAATGAAAATATAAATATCACATATGAAAACAAACAACAAACATAAAATCTTATTCTAAAATGCAAACAATTTTATTTTATAATCTTATGAACATATGAAGTTTAGATTTTTAAAATTAATTAGTTGAGTAATAAAATCCAAAAAACGTAATTCAAGAAAAATAAAATAAAATATTTTATCAAGGTAAAATATATTTTTTAAATTTCAAATTGATTTTGAATTAGAAATGTTTCCAAATAATTAATTATTTAATAAAATTAATATACATAAATCTTATATAGGAAGAATGTAAAAAATTACAAAAAAACAAATCTATAAAAAGAAGATTATGATAAAGTTGCATCGCAGTATAAATATTAGAGATGTATTTACACTATAACCTAAATGTTAAGAATATATTTGCCCTATTTAAAAAACAAAATTAAGGATTAAGAATACATTTGCACCTCACCGAAAATCATTAATGTTATACTTGAACATTTACTCTAGTTAGTTTTTACACAAATTAGGAAATGATAATCAAATATAGCTAAAATTTTAAACTGATCATCAGTAAATGAATCTATTTTAATAGATATAATTGACAACAAATAAAAACTATATTTTTCAAAATATGACTCTTTTTCAAGATTGAGAGAGTAATTTTATTTGTAGTCATTTTACTTGTAGGAATAAATTCAATTTTAGTCATGTATGTACGACATTTTTTATTTTTTAACTGATCAATTATACATTTTCCAATTTTGTTTAGTTCTTTATGTTTTAAATTTTTTTCAATTTCAATTCATTTTGGTTGGAATTTTCGAAATTGCTGACATGATTACCAAAAATTTTGATGTGGCAGCCAAAAATTAAATCCGATGTGGCAAGCCAAATTCCGACAACCACATTTGTAATTTTGAAAATTCTGATCAAAGACTTAAATTGAATAAAATTAAAATATAAATTATCATAATTAGAAAATATATATTTGATTGTCAAAAATAAAAAAATATCTTAAATGCAAAACAAAAATTAAAATGAACCCACACCTAAATTCACTCTTTAAGTGTATCATTATGTGCAAATTCGTCCATAAATCTATTAGCTATTGTTTATTAAGTAATGCTACATGCCTTTCTTATCATTAAACAATCGATGATAATTTTGATGAACCAAATATGACTTCATATTTAGAAAAGAAATTAACAATACAAATTAAAAAAAATTCTTAATTCAATATCTGCAGAATATATATATATATATATATATATATATATATGAGATGGTTTCATCATTATACATCAAATCTTTTTCACAAACTTATATATAAATTATCGGTTGTGGTTAATGATTAATAAATTACGATCAACCAATCTCACGAAAGAAAATTTGTGAAATGATTCTAATAGTCTTATATTTTATTATTTTATCTTTTAAGATTGGGCAATATCATTGTTCTATATATGTCATTGAGAATTATTACAACGTTGTCAGATTTCTAGGTGGCCTGGAAAAGCTTAAACTACCGGAAACACGACTTGTCTTGGAATATATCTTTTGTTTTATTTTCTTTTCTTTTCCGTTTTTGAGAAGAAAAAAAAAAGAATTATTGATTAAGAGAATTAATAATTTTAAATTAAGAAATATAAAATAGAAATATGGAATTGTTACAATTATAAAACTGTGTGATAGCCGATAGGTAGGAATATGAGTTGGAGACCGTACGGAATTAAAAGCATGCTGGCACTTAAATCTTTGAAGATAATGGTCTCAGGTGGTTTTGGTGGGGTTGGTATATATATAACTACATTTTTCTTTCTGAGTTTCTAAGAAAATAAATTCCAGTTATTTATTTAATTAATGTTAAGAAAATTAAAACATTTATAAAAGTGTACATTGTGATGATCAATATTTGAATTTGAATTACACAAGTTTTTTCAGTTTTTATCATCCTCTCCCTTCTATTTTCCCAAGTGCATTAAAAAAAATACATGAAAAATTGATTTCACATTTATAACATGGATATTTGATATCTTTTATTTTTTAGGAGAAAAACATTGATATTATTACCCTTTTGTGGTAAAAATTTGTTAATTCCGGTCTATCAATTTTATCCACATCTAATTAATATAATTTAAGTTTTTTCTTTAAAAGAAAAAATATTTTTATACATACATATATATATATATATAATTATACCTATTATAAGTATGTAATACTTCATTAATTTTGTAAAATTTATGCAGATTTAACTATACATAAAACGTAATCTAAAATATTAGTCTTATTCGCTTACCCACCATGGGCACAACCCATGATTAATGTATCAAAAATTAAAAATATCTATTAATTTCACTTTTCATATAATGAGGGAATGAGATCAAAAATCAAGATTATCTATTAATTTCACTTTTCATATAAAGAGATCATTTACGTTATTGGTGGACATATTAAAAATTGTCTACTATGAGATTTGTTAATTTTCATTTAAAATATATAATCCATAAGCATTGCTTAGTGGACAGCTATATCTGAATTTATGAATGCAAGTAATTAATTTATGACCACTATGGGATCAACATATAAAATTTGGTTCCTAATCCAGATTAGCATTAGTTAATCTGTCCGTACAGTGAGAGTTAAAGAATTAATGAACACAATATTCCTTCATATCTAATTTATTTTTCCTGTGTCAGATTTTTATGCTTCCAAAACTGAAACTGAAAAAAGAACTCATGATGTTGCAGCTTTACTAATTCGACTGAATATTCTGTTTAAAGTGTTAATCATTGTCAACCTTTATCACTACAATCAAGTTATATTGTAGGATTCATTTTTTTTTTTTCTAATTTAATTTATAATATAAAATTATTTACTAAACTACATAAATTAACTTTCGAATTTGTGGGCTACTAATTTTACATCAATCTTTCTTATTATTATTATTTTTTTCTTTAGGGATCTACATAAATCCTTATAACTTGAAATTAAGAAACATTGGGATCTACATAAATCCTTATAACTTGAAATTAAGAAACATTAAAATTTGATAAAATTACTTTTAAGCAAAATATCATTCTTCACTCATTCCTCAATTTAAGGTGGGGTAAATAATGAAAAAAATGGAATATATTAGTTAGCAAGGCTGGAAGAATAAAAGATATTTTTTTTTTTTTTTTGAGAGGGGAGTATTATAAACTTGAAAGAAAATTTGCATAATTATTAAAAACATAAATAACTTGAAACACGAAGTCATTTATACGAGGGAAAATAACATTTTCCAACATGTAATATGTATTTTTTTAATTTTGCATTCTAAATTATTATTTTTCTTCAATCAATCCATACTACAAGTTTTGTTTACTTTTACAATTTCCGACCAACATTTTATGGCAAGAAAGTGCCCACATGATTTTTATATGTTGATTGAGGGTTATTTTGTCCTTGCACACATAGGTAGATTTGGTTCTTCAATTATTTTCAATTGTAAAAAGATCTTATTTTTGTTTAAACCTCACTACCATCATTCTTCATTTACTCAAACAATTTGCAGAAAAAATGTGTAAAAAATTAGGACTAAATTTGATTTTGGAGGAGAAATTAGTTAATGACCTAGAAAATGATGAAAATAACCCTCAGCATGGCATACGAAAATCATGTGGACCTTTTCTTATCGAAAAATGTTGTAGGAGGTTACAAAAGTAAACAAATTGTATATTATGATTGGAGATAAAAAAATTATTTATGATGCAAAATTAAAACATGTACATAATACAGGTTGGAAAATGAAATTAACTCTTTATTTGAGAGTGAAGAGATTACATAATATGATCACCTTTCAATAAATATCTCAAATTAAAAATTAATTTTATTTATGTAATTAAAATTAAAATTTAGATAAGTAAATAATTATATAAGACCGTCTCACGAATCTTATACATGAGATAAAAATCCTATATTAATTAGAGTAAATTGAGTCAACGTAAGTCAATATGATTAACATTGTCAACACGAGTTAAAATGAACATTCTATAGGTTCAACATGGTTAATGAATCAATCAACATATTTATTTTTAACTTTAAAAGTATTATTTTTACTCTTATAAGTAATGTTTTTTTTAGTAGTTATAGCTTAACTGTTTATTTTAAAAGTAACTCAAAGTATTACTTTTAACTTGAAAAGTATTAGATGTTACTTTAAATAAAAATTAGATATTACTTATTTTTAAATTAAGTAGGAAATTGTTATTGTTACAACTGATATAAAACAAAATAACAGTAGATAATGATGCGTCGGTACAATTACTAAATAATATTATTTTTTTCTTAAAAAGATTAGTTTTATTTAAAAGTATCAGTTTTATGCACAAACCAATAAAGGTACAATTGTTAAAAAATGATACTTTTTCCATAAATGTACTAGTTTTGTCCCTAAACGTATTATTCTATGCTAAAATTTTAAAGAAAATATTAAAACTATTATAAATTTTCCCTAAAAATATTAGTTTTGTCTCTAAATATAATTGTTTCATGAAGAAAAAAATAAAAGTACAGTTACTTAGAAGTATTACTTTTTTCCCTAAAAATATTAACTTAATCAATGTATTTGTTTTATGCACACACCAAAAAAAAAAAAAAAATCTAATATTTTTGAGGAAAAAATTATCACTTTTAGTAATTAATTTTGTAAGTGCACTGATCATGTTGACCTATATTAACTATATTGATTAACATTAACCCTGTTAACTGGATTTTAACTAATTCTTATGTAATTTCATCCTATATAAGAAAATTCGAAAATTCGTAAGATGGTCTTATAAAACATATTCGATTTTTTAGATATGGAAAGATGAAAATTTGTAAATTAAGGACGATCACAACTATAAACCTCGAATACTTAGATTTTGACTATCTAGAGGGGTGCATGATAAAAAGATACTAATAAAATACTCACTTTGATCCAATTAAATTCCGTATAAATTTATTATAATAGATTAAAAAAATATCAAATTTGGATAATATATCTTTAGATAATTAAGGAATTTAGGATCCAAAATTAAAAGAAGGTACAAATTAATTTTAAAAAAAGGGTCCGAACAAATTTTATCTATAAAAAATGGTACTAGATATAATCTTGGAATACAATTGTGTTAAAGTCTTAAAAAACAAATAATTGATCAAAATAAGATTTGATATCTAAAACAATATTTAGTTAGGATTGAAGGGAGTGCTAACCAATTCAAGGAGTAACTCTTACGATATAGAAGCTGCAACTCAAGCCAAAACAAAGATTAGTTGAATTAAGTTGTTATAAATAAGTTACATATTAGTTAATTAGGAACTTAGTTGTAGCTAATCCCCTTAGCTATATCTATAGATGATAGATTATTGATGTAGACTATCTAGTTATCATTTTCCTTCATCTCTCTATGCTTGTAATCAATCTTTTCTCTTCCATTCTTCGCGGTAATATACTTTATTCATTCAAGAATACTCAACAGTAACTATATATTTATGTTTTGGAAAATGTATTCTAATTAGTTATAGAAATATTTAGTCGTCTCATCAAAATTTGAGCTCAGATAAATTCATAATTTTTTTTAATTGACAACTACCCCATTCATTTGTTGTGGCCTGTAAGGTGTAGAACTAGGATGCGGACTCCATCTCATTAAATTATATTCAATTTTTTGTTATTAAAAAAAAAATACTTTAATTATATTTGTGTATACATACACACCAACGTGGGCATAGAATTGAAAGGACCAGTACTGGATTAAAAGAGGGGTGTTATCTAGTCAAGTAACAGTATATGGCGGATTCAAAGGGGTATATGGGGATACAGTTGTACCGTCAGACTGATTTTATATTATAATATTATCCTTTTTTTAATTAAATATTAGTATATTGTCTCAGCTTCTACTCCTCTATACACGTTCTAGCCTTCTAGGTTAATTTCTTTGTTTATTTTTTTCCCTTTTTATTATTTTTTAAAATAATTTATCCATAAAAGTTTTAGTATTACTAATATTTATTGCTTGATTTGGCTTTTTAATTGATTAGTTTGAATTGATTGTCATAATTTAATGTTTGTGTTTTTTTTCATGTGTGAAATTTATTGATTTTATGATGAACGTGTGAATTTTTTTAAAATTGTTGTGGGTTGTTAGTGTGTTATAAAATTGAAGTTATTTATTTTCATATGATTGTATTCTTATTATTTAATTCTATTATTAATGAAGAACAATACATTTAAATTAAAGAAAAACAAGACAATGGACAAACAATCCGAGTTTCGTCAATTTAATGCTACTGCAAGTGTGGAAATAGTGTTTTCAAAAATAATCTATATTAAAAATAGATTGCGAATAGCATGAGTGATCAATTATTAAATGATTGTTTGGTCACTTTCATTGAAAATTATGTATTTTTGGAAATCCTTAATGAAGATGTAGACCACTTTTAAAAAATAAGACTTTATATGCTAAATTGTAATTTGTAATTATAACTTTTATTTCAATCTTATATAATATCATATATTTTCATATTTTTTGATATTACAACTTAAAATATTAAATAATAGTTATGTGTGATTTTTTTTTTTATATTATACATTATTTATTTGTTTGTATCCTAAATTTAAAATTCTGGATTCGTCACTGACTAGACATACAGTGCTGAAACATGGCAGTGGTTAAAAAATAATAAATTAAGTGGGTAAAAGAGTGGGATTAAGTAGATAAATAAAGGGTTAAAAAGATTTGCAAAATAAACATGCTACATTATTGCCCCAAACCAAAGTTGATTATTTTAAGGATCCCAATTAGTTAACATGCGTTCTTGTCTGCATCGATCATTCTCTCTCTCCTTTTGATTTAAGTGGCCAACAAGTACACATGACTAAAATCCCATTAGTAGTTATCAACAATAGAGAGAGAGAAGTGAGTGAGAGAGAGAGAGATAATGGGTTCCAGGAGGGCAATACCATGCACGAATGGGAACACTGTTAAATTAATTGTACGTCCAAACTTCCTACTTCATTTTGTTTTCTAGACATATTTCCCCATTTTTAGACACCATATCTTTAATATTCTATATATATATATATATATATATATATATATATATATATATATATATATATATATATATATATATATATATATATATGCTACCCCATCAGCCTGCGTGTCGTTCATCTATCAAAGTATTGTATTTTCAAGTCATAGAAGAACCATTTTCTTGTTATATAAAATGAAATAAATGTGTGTGTATGTATATAATGTATTAATAAAATGAAATATGAATTAAAGAAAAAAGATTAACATATATATCAAATAACTTTGACCAGTTGAGACTGTTGAGTACTTGGGGATTAATTCCCTGCTTTTTTTAACCTTTTCAAAAAGGTGCATCCATCAATCTCATTTCATGGTCTAGCCAGTTTAATTAATCTCTAGCTAGTTTTCAAAACCATGGTTTAGATGATTCAAGAATTTAGTTGTGGTGATCTAGTGTTCCGATAAATACTTATTTTCTCAATCTTGAAAATCATATGTATAATGATTTGATTTATTATTATCCTACAAGAATAAATATATCTGTAGTACAAAATCATATTGATCAACATTTATAGATATCTGAGGAAGTTGTTTTCCCTATCTATTCAATTTTTGATATGTGATGATGGGTATATTAAATTGTGTTTACGTTTATAAGGTGAGAAGTCGGATCATATATATATATATATATATATATTTTTTTTTCTATTTATAATGAGTGTATACGTAATTTAATATGTCATGGTCGTTATATAGAAATCTGTTTAAATAAAACAGATTAATTCATAATTTGTATAACTTAAAATTCACATATAAATTTGTTAAAATAATTTAATTTATATGCGTGCATTTCATCTCTCACAAATTTATACTCCCTCCATTTCAAAATAAACATCATTCTAGAGTTATTTTGTTTCAATTAAGTGTTGTTTTAGATTCTTATACAATTTGATTCTCAAATTATCTTTATTAATATTCTTTAGCTAAAATTCAAGGATATAGTATGATACTTTTTTATGGAATTAATTTGATTCTCTTTTCAATTTTGAATTCTAAATAATTCATTGATTAGTTAAGGATATATTTGTCCAATCGTTACTTCTTTTTTTTTATTTTTTAATGAACTAGAAGGAGTTAAAGGAACATAATAAAGATATATATATTTTTTTTAACGTGATCGAGGTTCAAACCTGATCATCACAATCTGTACCTATAAAAATGTGAGATACTAACTTAAGCTATAAAACTCGTGGTCAATTTTATGTTCTTTAATTTATGAGAATACTTTAAAACCATTTTATTTTAAGTATTTATGAAATAATATGTGATTGTTTATGAGAATACTTTAAAACCATTTTATTTTAAGTATTTATGAAATAATATGTGATTGTTTAGAAGATGATTTACTTGGAAATTGTTAAAGGTGAGGATTGGATTATGAGTTAGAGCGTCATTATTAAGGGTATGAAAGTGGGGCCCAATAGCACATTTGGGAAAGGTCTACATGTTGGTGCCTATCTGTACACACAAGAACCTCATTCAAATTTATAATTAGATAGTATTAATAATACAACATTAATTAATCATGCTATTACTGTTATTGCTCGACAAGTTGTGACCTCCAACACTTAAATAACTACTCTAATTTTTTGAATAATTTAAAAAAAAATTATAAATAAAAGGCTTTGCTATTAATTAAATCTCCATGTTATAATGTGCTTTCCTCAGTCAGGTGGTTCTATTCCAGCGTCACTTCCTTTTGTTTCATTCCATTTTGGAATATGCCCTTTTTTATATAATTTCCTTCTTTTTATGATCTCCCTCATTGTATAATTTTATTTATTTATTAATTCAGTATATTATTTAGAACATGCCTTTTATACGAGCTAAATCAGTCCTATTTTTATCTCGTGGATCAACAAAGAACAATAGGTTTATTTAACTTGACTATAGTGTGTGTATATATTCAAAAATGTTGTTAAAATGTAACCCATAGGTAACTCCTATAACATAACATCCTTTATTATAAATAATATTATATATTCTATTCTTCACATTGTTAGAAAAATGAGTATTTGCGACAACAAAATATTGTCGAAAAAATATTGTTGTCACTATGTATTAGCAACATCATGTTGTCGTGGATAAGTTTTTTCCTTATTTTTTGTGACAATGTATTGTGAATTTACATTAACATTTTTTGCAACAATTTGTTGTCGCAAAAAATCTTATCGTAAATTTTTTATTTTTTTTAGTGTCACTTACTATTATATATGCATATGCATTAAATATAAATTTGAAATATATTAAATATATTATAAAGTCATAAGAAATGTTTGATAATATCCTCTCGTCACAGATATATAGTCCATTGTCCATAGAGAGAGATGAAGATTGCTTAAGAGCATTTTGTCCAATTTTTTAACCTATTTTAATTTATGACAAAACTTAAAAAAAAAAAAAATCAAATAGGATTGGAGAGAGCATTATAAAACCTTCATCCTAGTTAATATTCATGCATTGCTTAAAATGGTGTAAAAGCATATATATAATCATTTAATTACTAGATAATACGTCTATATCAGATAAATGTAATGATTGTTTCAAATAGAATGATAGTATATATTATGTGAATACTTCTTTTAACTGTAAAATTTGGTGTTAATGAATTTAATATATATATATAGACTTCAGATTAGTGCAAAAATTGCAGTAAAAAGTTAGTATAAACATCACCAAAACGATATAAATGCTGGAAATGTCCCAAAACCCAATAGTACTAATTACCCATTTTGTCCTTTAAAACTCGTTTTGATCACACTAAAGGTAAATGATATCTACTAATATCTATCAGTGTGATTTCATCTTATATCTTCAAGTATCACCATATACAATATATAAATAATGTAACTAATTTATTATATGTTTTAAAAAGAATTAAATATAAAAAAAATTGGCACATGAAATTCGTGGAGATTAGGGGGGGAAAAAAGAGAGGGGTTGCAGATGATGCAACCTATAATAATGATATAGTAGGAATTATTTATTTTTCTTGAGAATGATGAAGCGCAGAAATGTATATATAAGTTAAAATCTCGAAATTCAAGAAGGTATTGAGCTTTGTCTTGTTACTGCTTAATTACGGAATCATTGATCAAGGGCATTGGTGTTAGTGATCAATTCAAAAAATAAATTAATTGACACAATGGATAAACTACCTAATTGACAAAGCAACAGAACCCTACAACTATATAAGCTAATTAATTTAATACCTAACCTAAACATTGTAAAAGTTACAATTAAGTGTATTAATAATCTTCATGTTCTATCATATAGAGTGAGCTTCAACGTCAAATATTAGTAATTTGTATATTTAAAACAAAAAAAACAAAAACATCAAGTTAATTATATGTATGTGTGTCCATGTATATATATATTTTGAGGGGTGACATGGAAGATTAGTCTTCCATCTCAAGCTACATGATCATTTTAAATTATCATAATATATAAAAATAAAAAGGTAATATATATACACTATCATTGATGTTGAAAAATAAATCGTGATCTCTCTGAAATATTGATCAACTGACTTAATTTAATTGCAACTTTAAAATAGTTCTATATGTATTTTGATATCATCGAATAATACAGAACTATATATTGTGTCATAGAAAATATTTATCAAGATACAAATTCGGTGGTTTAATTTAGGAGTCCATATATCGATAAAATAAAAAAGTGCCTGCAAATTAAATAAATAATTAAGCCTAGCTAAAAAGATATTGCTTCTTAAGTTGGCATTTGCTCAACTAATCTTTACAAAAGAAGCAGAGCTGATGTATTAGCAATGCCTATATATTATATTATAAATTATAAATTCACAAGTTTTGATAAAATTTCCCAAATAATTAGTCAAGATTTGGAAAGAAAACAGTTGATCAAAATATTGAAAAATTCATTTTTAGTCCTGTCCAAAGACACCGTCCATTTTTAGTTCTATTAAAATTTGATTTTCAATTCTAGTCTTGTATTCAAAAAGATTGTCCAATTTAAGTCATTTTTTCTTTAGATTTTTAATTTCCCGATCAAATTTAGGTGAGTGTGCTACACTCGCCCCCAATTTAAACATTTCAATCAACTTATGCTGACATGACCCTTTTTCACATGTGAAATTTCTTTTTGATATTATTTTAATTCCATTATTTACACTTAATTGTCACATCATATTTTCACTAAAAATTAAAAATAAAACATAAATTTCAATCAAACAAAAATTAGGAGACAAAAAACATATACACTAATATCCTTAATCCAAAAACACCAAACATCATATAATATTGTTTGATTAAAATTTATGTTTTATATTTAATTTTTAATGAAAATATGATGTGACAATTAAATGTAAATGAAATAATATTAAAAAGAAACTTCGGGTGTGAAAAAAGGGTCATATCAGCATAAGTGGATTGAAATGCTTAAACTAGGGGTGAGTGTAGCACACTCGCCGAATTCTGATTGGAAAATCAAAAATCAGGCGAAAAATGATTTAAATTGGACAATTTTTTCAATTACAGAATTAAAATTGAAAATCAAATTTTAACAGGATTAAAAACGGATAGTATATTTAAGACATGATTAAAAATGAATTTCTCCCTATCAAAATATGACTTGATGACCAATATTTAATTAAGATAAAAATATATGGACTAATATTTCCTACTTTATTAGTCGTTTAATAAATCAGAGAAACACTTATGTGCCTTGGGGGCATGGATCTTAAATCTGTGCCCCCAATCCGCTTCATAACCATATATATATAGTTTTTTTTTTCTTAATGCTAGAAACACGTCCTCTTCTCCCTAATTTTTTTCTTTTTTTTCTCTCTTTCTCTTCTCCCTTCTCTTTTTTTTTTCTCTCTCTTTTCTTTGCTGCTTCTTCTTATTTTTTTTTTTTTCTGTATTTTCAATTTCTTCTCAAATCCCCTAAGATCAATAATTTCTTTTCAATTTCTTCTAAAATCTCCTAAGATCAATAATTTCTTTTCAATTTCTACACTTAATCAACAATACTACAAATTTTGGGTTCTTATAGTTTTAAAATCTAGGGTTCCTTGTGTCAATAATGGAAGAAGATTTCAATAATGAACAAGGTAAAGTAATTGGCTGAAAACAATTTCAAGAATTTGGCTGAAAACAAGAACTTATATGTAAGTAATACTTTTGAGGTGTTATTGATTTGTAATACCTGAAAGGAACATATGTAATACCTATAAGGTATTTATATAATATTTGAAAGGAACATGTCTAATGTCTATAAATTACTTATGTATTACTTGAAATGAACATGTGTAATACTTGTAAGGTATTTATTTAATACTTGAAATGAACATGTGTAACACCTATAAGGTACTTATGTAATACCTGAAATGAACATATGTAATACTTGAAAGGAACTTGTGTAATATCTATAAGGTACTTATATAATACCTGAAATGAATGTGTAATACTTAAAGTGAAAATGTGTAATATCTGTAAGATACTTATTTAATACTTGAAATGAACATGTGTATACCTGTAATATATTTAAGTAATATTTGAAAGGAACATGTGTAATACATGTAAGGTAAGTGTAATACTTGAAATGAATATGTGTAATACTTGTAAGGTATGTATGTAATAACTGAAATGAACATGTATAATACCTGTAAGGTATTTATATAATACTTGAAAGAACATGTGTAATATTTGTAAGGTATTTATGTAATATCTGAAATGAACATGTGTAATACCTTAAGAGCATACAACTAATATCTTCATTGAAAAATCTTAAAATTTCAAATGTTTCATCTTCTTCCTCAAAATCAGCAAATCATGATTTCATATTGTTTGAAATAATTGATTTTCAATATTTTAAAATTATTGAAATAAATTGTGATTTAAAATCAAATATCTAAATCTATGAAAATGTGTAAAAGAGAAGAGGAAAAAGAAAAAATTTCATAAATGACTCTATGGAGATTTGAAGAAGAATAAGAAGATAGAGAAGAAGAATGTACAAAACAAATAAGAAGAATAACAAATTAATAAGAAAAGAGGTTTAAGAAGAAGAATGAGAGAAAGGGGAAAAAAAATAGAAGAAAAAGAAAACAGCGCTGTTTTTACATTAATACCTGAAGGATAACAGTGTCATACCTTAAGAAAATATATGAAATTAAAAATTAAAAATTATATTAATATAGTAACAAATCCATCTTTATGAGACAGATGAAAATAATATACAAGTTTATCTATATAAATTGGAGGGAAAAATTTATGGAGAGATACTTATCATTTAACCACCGATTAACATTCTTTTTTTCCAGTCAAATATGTACCATTTTACCCTCCTTATCTATATATACCACATCTACCAACTCATATTATTAGAATTTAATTAGGTCATATCTACCCTGTATCAATCAACTCGAATTGTTTCATTTACATCAGTTTGTATCATTAAAATTCAAGTTATATATATATATATATATATATATATATATATATATATATATATATCAATTCTGTTTTCACTAACCCATACCATTTAAACTTAATTTGGCCGTATCACCATCATCCCTAACACCAAATGAAAAGTACAATTGAATGCATGATAGCTACTACTTAGCATAGTCCCCATTACCATAATTAGAACAGATGAGAAATTATATATATATATTAATTATAGATTTTCCGTCAATATTAACGTGAAATAATAATAGTCAAAGAATTCTGATTCATCTCGACACCGTGAACTGTAAGCATGATAACTACTTATACTAAAGAATGAAATACCAGTCAAAGGTTAATTTTTGGTGCATTATTTATTTGGCCATAACTTTCATAAAATATATAATTCATCAAATTGGCATTGATCAATTGATTTGGAGGGCACATATTAGTAAGCAAATAAGCAATATGAAGCTAATGCAAATATAATTATTTATGAAAATTTTCCATCACCGCCATATCTAGATATAATTTATATAGGCCTACTCACAGCCAGCTAAAAGTCATATATACTCTCAAGTCTCAAGTAACAATCAATGCTAATTAATTCATGGATTATATGAAAATTGATCTAATAAAACATTCATTCACGCATAATCACACACCACAAATATTTCATTTGATTAACTACTTAACGAACATAGCACGTGTAATAGTACCCCATTCTTGATTTCCTCAATTGGAAAAAGACAGTTAAAGCAATAGCGAATATGTAAAACCTCTGTAGATGAAAAGACCTGCTAAACTAAAGGGAGAGAATTAAAATGGTAATAACCCATATTCGATCAACCTGTCTTTATATATGATTGAGATCATCATGGAAAATAATGATAAATCATTTAAACTTATTTTTGTCATGTAATTATAATATCTTTT
This sequence comes from Scutellaria barbata, assembly GCA_028654395.1. Lineage (NCBI taxonomy): Eukaryota > Viridiplantae > Streptophyta > Magnoliopsida > Lamiales > Lamiaceae > Scutellaria > Scutellaria barbata. Next base: position 22,631,164 of record CM053649.1, read on the forward strand.
GATTTTAATTTCATAACAATCATAATTTTCACTTTCCTCTCATAATTTAAAATTTTGTCATATTTTAGTTTAATTTCACCAAATTGAGTCTTTTCGGGACTAGAAATAACATGGTGACATATGTTAAATTCTTATTTATTGACGCGTGTCGCCAAGTCACTTCTATATCACCGAAAAACCCCAATATGTGATATTTTCCAGCAAAATTTGAATTTTCCGATCAAAAGTTGACTGAAATCGAACGAATTCTTAAATTATAAACTAAATTAAAAATCGTGATACTTATAAGATTAAAATCAAAAGACACTATAATTTGTTAAAAAAATGATTTTAACCCAACAAACATAGTTGCTAAGAGATTGCAATAGAAAATATTCTGATAATAGGAGATCAGATCGATATGGATCATATCGTATATATATAAAATCCAATGATGAAGCAAATAGAATTGGGTTGGGTTTATGTTGAGCTCATTTGTCCTTTAAGGATACTGAATGGAATCTTAAACCAGAGTATAATATTTTGGACGGAGGGTTAAAGATATCATTTCTTCAGAAAAAAATATTGAAAAATGTAGCCCAATAAGGGAACCACTTGTAATAAATTAGAGAATGATTAAAATATGATACAATCCACCGCTCTCTCTCTCCATCTTCTGCTTATATACCCTGGTCTTTCCAATGCTTCAACTCAATTTCCATCAGAAATATATTAGCAAGAAGAACAAGATCCTAATCAAAATCCAAGAAAAAGAAAAGCAAGAAAATGACAGGGACAGGATCTCCATGTGGTGCTTGCAAATTCTTGAGAAGAAAATGTGTGAGGGGCTGTGTTTTTGCCCCTTATTTTTGCCATGAACAAGGTGCTAGTCATTTTGCAGCCATACACAAGGTATTTGGAGCTAGCAATGTGTCCAAACTCCTCTCCCATCTTCCTGTCACTGATCGATGCGAGGCCGCAGTAACCATCTCCTATGAAGCTCAGGCTAGGCTTCAAGATCCCATCTATGGCTGTGTTTCTCATATTTTTGCTCTTCAACAGCAGGTTTGTTCACTTTTTTTTTTTTTTTGTTTTATAGTTCAATCTTTAAGCCCCTTTGACAACGAGTTGTGTGGCACAAGTGGTATTCCACCTTTATTAAAATTCAGATTATGATGATCAGCGTTCAAATCTAGATCAAATCACGCAAGTTTTCAAGTCTTTATTAGCTCATTAAAGAGAAAAAAATTAAGCCCTTTTGATGAACTAGTATTAGGTTTGATTTTTGATGATTTTCTTGAATTTTCAGGTTGTGAATCTACAAGCCCAATTAGCATCTCTGAAAGAACAAGCAGCACAATGCATCATAAATACCTCTGCGAACCCTAATGAAGATCATCATCATTCTCATCATCATTACAAATTCTATGGGGATAGCCATAGCCATTCTAATATCCCTCAAGATATTCAAAGCTGGTTCCAAAATCAGGGCACAATGAACATTATGCCTCAATTTGATGCGAATTTCAATGCGCCATATTACTCAACTGGATCCATGAATCTGAACCCTCCTATGAAGTATGAGAACTCCAGCTGTTTCCCAGAAGAAAACACCTCAATTGGTAGCATGGATTCACTTGAAATGCAATCAAATGAGAGGCAATGGCCATTTCAAGATGATGCAGATGATCTCCAATCAGTGGCCTTCGGATATGTCCACCATTCTTGAAGAAATCTCATTAGGGCTTTACACTTAATCATGGGTGGTGAACAAATACTAGTCTCAATTTTGTATTAGTTTAATCATAATCTCTGCAAACTTTCATGAAAGAAAGATGGAAACCCTAGAAATGTTCTGCTGTCAGAAACCTGTTTTCCACCTATGATTGTTTTCCTAGACCATGTGTAACTTGGATATATATTTATGTAGAATAATAGCAGCATACTTTTATAATAATAGTCTACCTGGTTTTTCTTGAGCTACTTAATTTCATTTTTTTTTTCTTCTTTTCCCATTTTTCCTAGCTAAGAAGACCTACCTAGCTAGCTTGATGATCTTAAACCTATTTGAGAAACTAAACTTAGTTGCTTCTGTTATACTTTCCCTTTTCATTAACCTAGCTAATTAACTAACTATCTAGCTGCTCTTAATTAATTTCAATGACATCAATTCTTGTACACATTAACTACAAAATCCTCGACTAGTTTTACATTCTTGAGCATTGAAGAAATGCTATGATTTTGGTTTGCGTATAATAGAGAAAGTGGAAACTAATGATTAATGTTTATCTTTGGAAACTTTTTGTTGTCTCCCACACTCATACCCCAAAATTCTTTCCTCTTCTCATTTCAAAAAATGAATGCTTGAATTTGTTCTGATTTTTTTGTCATTAGTTTGGCCTTTTTATTGCATATTTAGCATTTATGAAACTGCTATAAATATGCAAGCTATTGATCATGATCATTATAAGCATGATCTTTAAACCTAGAGCTTCAGATAAGTGCTACAGATCATACAAAGGTTAATGTTCTGATTTTAATTATTAGTTATTTATCAATGTTTATATCATGTAGTTGTTTATGTTATGTTATGTTATGTTATCAAAGTTATTAATCTTGGCAGTTTATTTATAGTGATATATGTAAGTCTAATCTTGGCAGTTTATTTATAATGATAATCAGACTTTTAATTTGTGGCTTTTATAGTATTTTTTGGACCACCTGAAGAGTACTTATGCTACTAAATACCACACATTGCCTAATGATCTATGACCTAATTGTTTGTTAACTATATTTGATAAAATTAATGGAATCTGTTTAGCTAAAAGCCTGCGGGATTTGTAGCTCAGAAAGTTGTTTTCTAGCGAAGATTATATATGTTTTTAAATAAGATGCTAATAGCTTAAAAGCTTTCTTTATTTAAATTAGTGGAAGCAAAATTGGTCCTCATGCTTGAAATCTTGATTACAATCTGTTTTTATTTTTTCATTTTTAAGATATCATTTTTATGCATTTTGTGATTAGTCAGACAATTAAGATAGTTAAGTTCAAGCAGCTAATTTGATTAAGATTTTTCAAGATTTGTTGAATATTTACATCTCTTTAGTTCCTCTCTAATTCAGTTCAGTAATGCTTAATTTAATTGGACAGCTAGTAAGTTTCCCATGATAGCTTCAAATTAATTTACGTGTATGTAATTACACAATGAATATCTTAACAACATGCACTTTTCTTTGTGGAGCTTAAAACTTTCACGAACTAGCTAATAAAACATGCTTTTGTAAATAATACATCGAAGCAAATAATTTGATACGTACAGAATATATATAGATACATACACTTGTTTTTCATGGAAAGATGGTTCACATTCAGAATACACCCAAAGAAAACAATTAATATAAATCAAGAATTTTGAAAAGTTAAAAGACCTTCCCAAGGGAGTGAATCATTTTTTCTTTTTTTTTGAGATAATATTTCTTCTTCTTTAGTTGAATATCCCAAATTCCGATAAAAGAATTCATTAAAACATCTATATATATCGCGCCTCATTGGTTTTGGGACAATAATTTTGGTTAATTAATTATGGGTAAAAAATTTATTTTACCTATTTTCATAAGATAATATATTTTTCTACGTAATAAATAATAATTTTTATTTTTATTTTGGGCAAAACCACTATTCACTTTTTCAAAGAAACCTTTATAAAAATAGCATATTTGTCCATTTCGATATGTTAATTTGAGAAGAGATTTGAAATTCATTGTACAAATCTACCGATGATATTTGGATGAATATGAATTTGAAATTTATGATTTTCATTTTAAACTAATTTTGGAATTATTTTGATGGATTTCAAATTTATTTTAATTTAAATGGATTTTAAATTTATTTTAATATAAATAGATTTCAAATTTTGAATTTCAAATTAGTCTATTTAAATGAAGATATTTAACTGATGGGATGGAAAAATTGTTTATTATAACATTGGCCAGAAAAGTAACCTTTTCACATTATTATTATTGTATAGTTCAAAACTTTAAACAAGGAAGTGGGCTGGAATTTCAAGCAAGCCCATCTAGCTTATCTTTCATGTACTATGATTTCCATCTCAAAATTAATTTACATAAATGTTTTTCCTATTTAGGAATGAAAATGGGTTCGGGGCAGGGTGGTAGTAGAATACTCAAACCCGTCCCGCACCTCATTCAGAAGATCCGTGTCCGTTCCAGACTTGTGATGGGGCAAGAATGATTGTCCCGCACCCGCCCCGTCCAATTTTTTTTTTTTAAATGGTAAAATTATGAAAAATTTAATGTATTCCAAAAATTTCATATATTGATACATATATTTAAAATTATAAAAATAAGTTAATTATAATCATTTTAATTTTATCTTATGAGATTCATTATGAAATAATTTTAATTTATTCATATAATCACATCTTTAATCATAACAAGCACTTCTCAAATAACATAAAATTAAAATAATTATAATTAACTTAAATTTATTTTTCTAAATATATATGTCTTAAATATATGCATATATATATATATATTAAAATATATATTTATAGCATTATATATATATATATATATATATATATATATATATATATATATATATATATATATATATAGCGGGGCGAGAACGGGTCGCAGGGTGAGGATGGGGCATGAGAAGGACCCAGATCCGTCCCGCCTCAAATACCTCGAGTCAGGTCGGGTACCCACGGAGCGCGACAACATTGCAATCCCTATTCCTATTATCATAGCATCAACATATATCGCTGTCTAATCTTCAATATAAGTTTTTGTTTTATCTCATATACATTTGTCATATAATATATAATAACAATATTATTTTATTCTTATAATATTACAATATTAATGCACATTATAGTGAAATAGAATTCGAGATAAAAACTTCTTTTGTATTAAAAGATCTCTATAATGCATTAAATCATGCATATTTATTAGCATAACTTATTTGTACCTGGTTTCTCCGCATGCATGAAATCATGCATATTTATCTAATTTTCTTACAACTTGGTTTCTCAATAACACTGTTTGATAAAGTTTTAAAATAGAATCTTACATCATCTCAAAATAAGATTTTAGAAGCTTAAATATTGGTTATTTTCTTAAAGTAAGAAAATCTCATGTTATTTTTAAAATAAAATTTTATTTTAACAAACACCATTAAAATTTTAATTTTTAAATTATACAATTACAATTACGAATTTTTATTACATTGTGTGAGATGGATCAACCCACAACCCAAACCTACAATTCACATTTTATTTGTAGGTGATGGGGTTCTATTTACTATCAGTGAGACAGTCTCACATGCGTTTTTGTCAATATTTTAAGCTCCATTATCTTACCTTATCTAAATACTTCAATAATTTGTTTTTAAAATGAGAAAATACATTTTACAAAAAACATATCGGATTTTTTAAATAAGTTTAGATAAATATGGTCTTAATCTATCCTATCTTTTCAGATCATTTTGCATTCACCTTTTTGCCCACATCTTTTCCTTTACTTAACATACTATAATATAATAGTTATAAGATACAAAAATATATATTAAAATCGAAAGGAATACTTCACTTTGCAGTGTTCAACTAATGGAGTCTTGAAGACCAAAAAAGCGTGAATTCCTTTTGACAACTTTTGTTGTCTTCTCAGAATATTGTCTTAACGCCGAAATCAGGTTTTGAAAGTGGTCGCATGCCGCTTCATGACTTAAACTTGTAAGTTAATATGACTTTTCTAAAAGAATTTTAGACTAAATTCTCTTCTTTTCATTAACTTCACTCCCTTGGTTTTACTTTACACTTAATTTCTTGTTTTATTGGAGGCTTATAAACAATTCCAATTAATCTCTAGTTTGTCGTGCTTTAATATGATTGATTTAACATTTACTAATATAATATTGCATCATACTATATAGTAGACTCACAAGTTATAGAAATACACTACATTCCAAAATTAAATTACAATAAATATGAGAAGAAGATTTCACCTTAAATAATAAATAAAAGTAATTGCTTTGTACCTAAAAAAGTAAACAAGAAAGATAACTCACTATAAACCCACTTGCCATTAAAACTATAGTGTTTCAACTTTCATCGGAATTTGCAATATAAATCACATTTACCTTTATTTTAATTATTTTTCTATAAACGAATGCTTTGATTTACATAAAATTAATCAAACACAAAATTTAATTAGACCAACTAAAATGGCTCCCCTTTTGTCATTTAATTTGACGTCCCATAAACCTAAACTCAACAACAATTTTTCCTACATAATGACGCTTCAACTAATTAATCAGCATTTTATTTGAGCATTAATTAAATAAGGTTCTGGATTTGGACAAAGATTATTATTGGACCTGTTTAATTTCTTAAATAAGTTGATGAACTTTCCAAATCAACTAAGCAAGCATGTGGCTAAGTGCAGTGAGTAGAGGGAACATATGGTCTATGTATTTGAGTACAATGAACATATGGTCTATGTATTTGAGTACAATTAGTGTTATTCAAATATTAAATTTGTATATTCATTGTACTAATATTAGGTAGACCTACTAATTAGATCATAAACCCTAGACCAATTGAGCCCACTTTTTTATTTTTATATACTTATCTCAACCGTGCGCTTGCTTCAACAATAATATTAGCTTTTTGCTTTTTGCCAATCCCAAGCCACAAAGTCAATAGGAAAAAATAATTGAATCATATATCATCCAAAAATAAATATGGTTTCAAAATTTTATACATAAATTAAGAAAGTGAAAAAGACTAATATGTTTTTATTTAAGTATTATTACATGTAATTTCCAACTATCATTTTGTATTTCATATTTAATTTTAAAGTAGTAAATGAGGATAATTTTGGTGAATTATGGGTAAATGTTGAAATTCTATAAGATATTTATTTTAAGACAATTTTTTTTTTTTATTAAAACGACATTTATTTTGTAACGGTGATAATGTATATGAAAAATCAATGTACAACTATGATATATTATTTGTCGAAAGACATTTCATTTTGTAAATGTATTATATTTATAGGCCCATGGTCCACAATTCAAAATATTTTATTGGTATGATCTAACACTAAACTAAAGAAAAAAATTAAATAGAACACCATGTTGTATTATTGTTGTTTGTGCAGGTCTAAAGCTAATTGAAGTCCATTGGCCGATGAGACGAAGAAGGATTGATGAATAACTTTCTTTTTCTTGTAAATCGCAATTCATTAAAAACTCCCTGCAGGACTGAGTCAAAATGTTTACAATTGGATTTAGTAACACTTCTCAAAGGGACTTTTGAACTCAAAAGCAAATATTAATCATTTTTACATGTTTGACTATTTCTTAAGGTATAAATTTGCCAACTTAAGATAGATTTTTATTAACAACATGAACCTAAAAGTTAACACCACAGTTACACGTATGTTCTATATTTTGCCTGCCTTAAGTAGAATTTTGTCCTTAATTTCATTGCCTGTGGATTTACGTCCTCAACCTTGCGACAAATCCATTATTACTGATCACATCCGCTTCACTTTGACATCCAGAGCACAATTTAAATAAAATAAAATAAAAATCCAAAATACCATAATAAAATGAACAAAATAGAGACCTGATAATATTGAAGGTTAATCGTAGAATCGTGAAAAGCGAGAGTGAGATCTCCAACAAACCCCAAAATGAGATCCAACTCACATTAAACTCGGCTCGGCAATGAACACAAAAACAGTGTTTGATTCTTTACATTATAACTAGTATGCATCTTCAAAATCTACCTCTTGTGATGGAACCTCACCTTCAACAGGAACTGCATTTTAACCTGCATCCAATAATATCCCATGTAACTATCGTAAGGAAACAATTCAATGGCGAAGAGACGATCATTTGAGGTTAAAAACACTACTAAGTTATCTAAATATATATAATCACAAAACTCTGATTTCCCTCTCAATACAAGAATTTCACTAACACAGACATAAAATCTAGATTTGTGATGAATTGCAACAGAAAACTCGATTATTTACCCATCTTCTAACCCAGATTTCTATTTCACATTGGCTTGCTTGTGCAAATAGAACGAAAACTTAACCAAGTTGCCCTCGGAGTATACATGAACAATTCTAGATTATGCCAACGTAAAATCTAAGCACAAGAGTATATCTACCTGTCTAAAGTCCAAAAATACATAACTCCAGATCTGACAAATAATTGAATATCTTTTGAGAATAAACTGTGTTTCATACTGGGAAAACTTTGTCTAATCAATCGAAATGGAAATCTTTAATCAAAGAGTACGTAAAATTTTCATCAAAACCAAGTACTCAGAATCATGAGTCAGACAAGAATGTCACACGGGAAAATTTGATTCCACCCAAACACAAATTTGTATGATTTATTATACTACAATTCCAGAAAAGTAAGGGATTAGGATTGTTGTACTTACTTGAGCTGTATCGTAGACAATATATTCATTATACATAAGCTCTGATGCCTTCACATTTGATGTCACTGGTTTTCCACATGGTACAACTACATCATCCCTCCATTTCACATGTTCCGACTCAAGAGGCACTTTCTTCCCCAGGCCTTTGGTAGAGTGCTTCCCTCTAGGAGGTTTATCCATATACTGAATAAAGTTTAAAATACAGCAAAGTTGTGTAAGAGAATAGTTGCAAGCATGTTAGCATCGTGAGTGTCATCAAAGTTGTGCTTGAATAGGTGAAATCCTCTCAGGTGAAGTATGTAAGGTTGTGTCTGGATTGATATGGATTTGAAATCCATCACCTTTCATTTCGAACTAATTTTTGAGCAATTAGGATATATTTTGAAAGCAATCTGAATTGGATGGATTTAAAATACGTTCATTTCAAAATTGTGTTTCAAATCAGTCAATCCAAACACGACCTAAAAGATTTAGTAATAGAATAGATAAACAAACATCTTTACTTTACCTTTGCCTTCGTTAGCTCATAAATTTCACCTAAAGCAACTTCACTTAAAAGCATCAGCCCGACTGGATTCTTCTGATCCGTAAAACAGTACTGAGCACTTTTACTGACCAAATCAGCGAAGTAAATTCCCTTCCCAAACTACACATCATAAAAGCCTTTCAAAGTAAGTTATAAAAATTGCTGATCAAAATCATAAACAAATACAATTGAGCATCAAAGGAGAACCATGTAGCCTGTTGCCGGGGCTTCTGGAGGAGCAATTCTTAATCCTTGGCTCAGAATACCAATGAAGTTGGTTAATCGTGATCCTGTATGAAACAAGAATGTTATAGTCACCACTGTGTTCTCTATATTCAAATCCGAGTATATGTTCCATTACATAGATATCATAACTCACCATGCCAGAGAAGCATCTTGTTCTTGAGTTTTGCTCGATATGGAGCATACTTGTCTATTTCTCCTTCTCTTTCAAGAGAAAAGACTTCCTCCACTTCAAGAGCCCATTCCTGAGAATGATGCAAAATCGAAAGTTACTATCCTTGCAGATATACTAACATGGGCACAAATTTACTTCCATGCACATACATGAACACAATATAAAAAATGGAATTATAAATACATAATATAAGTTAACCAAATTATTAAAAAAAATGGAAAATATGGAAAAAAGAGTAGCTAGAAAAAGGGACTCACAGTATGTGTAGGAGCATGTGTACTGTGCAGATACTTCTCAATAAGTCGAAAATCTTCACTATCATGAGGAAGAGGAGAAACATGGCACCGTAACTTCTCGTACTTCTCATCAATAGACTCATTGCTATCAGCATCAAAACCAACTAGTTTGGAAGCTATCTCAATATCCTGAAGTGCTTCCAGCATTTTCACCTGGACAAAAAAAAAAAAAAATGTAGATCACTCTGTATACTGGAAAACTAATGGAGGACAGAAAAAACATAATTGGACAAAAGGAGGCGGTAGTTTGTCATAGAATGTATCACCCACAACTTTTGCTAGATGCCTCAAGCATTACTAATTTTCTACAATTTTGTTAGTCCTTAATTCGTCCATCAACAAAAAAAAAACAAAACAATGGTGTATTTAATCGTGTTGAATGCTTATGCTTGCTGATAGAAACACTTCTATCAGAAGTCACCCACTCTTCAAAGGAAATCTATACAAAAATAAAAGATTTATGAAATGAATTAAAACTCAACCAAGGCCACTAAATTACAAAATGTAAATAACTATCTAGCGAAAGGATGACATGTGGGCTATCACTTAAAAGTTAATAAATGCAAATGTAACACTAATAGATGACGATAATTGGCAATGCAAAAGGATAGAAGACAAACTTAACTTATAAAGCAAATCCATTCAGGCTACATTTGGATAGAGAAATTTAAATTATAGGAATTGAAATGAATGGATTTCAATCCACCCATATTGCTCAAAAAAGAGTTGAGTGACTTATTTGGACAGAGAAATTTGAAATATAGGATTTGAAATGAATAGATTTCAAATCCACTTAAATCGGAGTGGATTCAAATCCAAAACAAAGTTGAATTGCTTGTTTGCTCATGAATATTTTGAAATATTTTGATTTTACTTGGAAAATTAAGATCGTATAAAAAGTAAGGATTTCAAAGATTTCTAATAATCAGGAACATCATTTGTTTTCCCCCTTTCATGGAAGATTTCTGATGATAAAATTACATTAAAATTAATTATTGTACATCATTCTTATATCAATTTCTTTGAAAAATGTTTTTTTTGAATCTTTATGAAATATATAAAATTAGGAAATGCCCACCCATAGTGGGCGTGGATTCGCAGTGTTGGGTTGTTTTTTTTTTTTTAGCTAAAGCCTAAAAACCCATTTCTCTATGTTGCTTTAACAGGCTGACCTTTTTTTTTTGTTAAGCTAAAAACCAAAAAATGTTAGCTAAAAACCAATTTCTCTCTACAGCTTGAATTTGCTGGCCATTTTATTGTTAGGATGTTAGCAATTTTTTTTTTTTTTTTGTTAGCTGAAAACTAATTTTTGAGGTATATAATTATTCAGAGTAGTTCCAGTTTTTTAAGGCTCCTCGAATTGTGTGTCTGAAGAGTTCAAACTTTTGAGGCTCTTTTGGATTGTGGTTGATTTTTTTAGGTATATGACAATAAAGAACCGCACATTTGTTAACAAACACTCTTTCAACAAAAGTGCTAAGTGTTATTTAATCTGTTTTATTTAATGGTGGAGAGATGTTCTCTAGAGAGTACTCTCCTAGAGAAGAAATTTAAAATTACTATTTTGCTGTGAGACATTTATTTTGTTCTAACAAATATAATTTATTTAGCAATAATTAAAGCTAAAGGCCAGATTGTTTAGACACTCTTTGATATTGTTGTTATTCTCTTACAAAATACAATTAGTGAGTCTAATTTATTTTTATCAGAAATTTTATGATTTAGTGGTTATAATTAAAGCTAACTGCCGGATTGTTTAATATATCTTTCTCATAATCCGGATTATGCTGTTGATTTTAGGTATATGAAAACAAAGAAATGCATATTTGATTAGTCATTAGCTTTGATTATCAGTTTTTGATTAGTGAAAATTGAGAATTTGTTACATATGTTTATGTTTTTAATTATTATTTAGAAGAACAATTGGCTAACTATATAGACATTAATATTATGTTGTTGTTTAATAAATGAATCCCACCACTTATTTATACTAGGCCAAAACTACCTAATGGATGGTGGGAATTTATTCAATCTAATGCTTGGGAGTGTTCAATAGAACACTCCAATAAATTCCTATATCCTATGGACTCATTCTAAAATGAAATAAACTAACCAAGTGGAATCACCAATTACCTTTGATTTAAAGTCGTCCTCATCCTTAATAACATGTGGATGGATCGAAGGAATGACAGTGAAAAATCTGTTGCTAGCGTCGACTATACGACTCTCTTTAATAGCGGGAGCATATTCAGTGCTATTTAATAAATTCTGGATCTGCGTTAAAGCCTCAAAACCTGAAGGATAAAACATAACCATTACAGCTAACAAATTACTGCTCAGTTTCTTGATGAAAGTAATGATGTACAATTGAACAACACAAATTCCACTAAAGTATTCAGGATTAACATACCTTTTTGGATATTATTTTTGCTAAGTTTCCCTAGTGGCATTTCAGACAAATTGATCTCAAATTCCATCATAGCAGCCCTGCATTACTCTGATCCTTCAGGTACATTATAAAATAATGTATATAATAATAAAATTGCCATTAAAAATAAATTCCCAAACCTGTATGTCTCCACATTAAAAAGCATCTTCATCAATTCCACCAACTGAGGTGCAAGTTTGCTGGCTGAGAAATCTAATTGTTTCTTCTTGGACAAATCTTTGACCCCATAATCCTGCAGATCAGAATATTTATCAATCAAACTGATGGCACATCAGAATTTAAATATTTGATTATCCCAGAAAAAAGGTTAGCATACAATGTCCAATGGATAGAATCTGCCAGGTTGCTTATGAAAATCTTTTTTATGTTCCCATGCCTCCCATGAATTCCCAGTCTTCTCTAGAAATAAACGTTTGAATTCTTGAATTGCATCGGATTTAGAAAATTCCTCCAACTTGTTCCCCCCAATTTTCTCATTTCCAACTCGGCCCCATTTCCGGAACACATAGCAATCGGAGCTTTTGTCATCTTGAATGATTTGAAGAATATAGTAACTTCACACAGAAGAGGCAAATGATTATTCCAACAAATATATATGTGAAAGCAAACATCAAAAGAAAATTACAAGCCACATATAAGCAATAGCTAACAGAAGGCCACACATAATGGAAAGAATTTTCTGTAGCAAAAGTTAAGCTATTATAGAAAGTAACCTAGAGATCACTATCTAGGAAGGTAAACAATGGTCGGAAATGAAGACTTAAGAGTGTGTGAAAACTTCTTGTGGTGAAACAACAGAGAGCCACATATATACAAGCTAGTACTTTCACCAATCAATCAAAATGAAGTTCAATGGCATTGGAAAATTCAATTTTCAAGATAAAAACAATTAATTTAACCAATTACAACTTTATTAAAGCACACACAGTTCTGCATGCAGTGTTTGCAACAACAAAATAATCATACAACTACTACATATTGTAGCATGTGCTATTACTAACCAAACAATTTAGAATATAGAAGATTGGAGAATTTCTTCAATCCGTGTTCTCTCACATTACAGAAAGCTCAAGCTTGCCAGGTCCAATTGATATATATGTTTTACATTCAATAAGGAATGAAAAACACTTCGTTTCTAATTATAGTTTGTTAGGATGCCTTCAAATTTTATTTACTTATAATACAAAAGAGGAAGAAAGCTCTCAAACAAGGAACATATTGTTGGAGAAACTCATCAACTATCAAAACGACTGCACACTTTATAAACTAGCCTTAATAGCAATGTACTAAGGTTTGTAGTGCTTATTGCATTATTTCAAATGAATGCAATATGAAATAAATTATACCTATTGATACCAGTTGATAAGTCAGACATATTCAATGTTGTATTATAGATACTGTTCCCATCCTCAAGAATGTGTCCAGAATCTTGTAAGCCAGACTGTTCATGCACAGCACTTTGCCCTTTCACCTTGACAGTAGCCACATTATGAGTTTTTTCGATTGATTCCACTCGATATGAATCGAAAGGGAGTTTTTTCTGTCTTTTTATGCAATCAACCAAATAATCTTCCCTCAAAATTGGTAACTTCATCCTCCTGCCCAGACGGAATAGTTCAGCCAGATAACAAAGGAAAGGAACTAATGTTGAAAATGTCTACATATAACATATTGTAAGTTAGCAGGATTACCTCGCCTTTTTGACCTCCGTTGCAGTGTGATCCAACAAACCAGCTACAACTAGGCAATTGGTGTCTATGATATTTAAACAGAGTAAGGAACAAAATCTTTTTGAAGTATACAAGACAAATCAGTTTAATCACAAAGTATGAACCTTTTTTAATCTTCAAATGAACTTGTCCACCTGCTCCCTCAATTTTGTTCTTCAATTCCTCCTGGGGAAAAATACATATGAATGTAAATAATAAATAATTGGTAATGTAAAAAAAAAGGTTGCAAAACGGGCTTTATCAGTAGGAGACAACAGTGAAGGACAAGAAGGTACAGTGCATACCATTGATTCAGTAGGTACTCCAGCAATGGCAACTCTTAAATCTCCAATATTTTCAACCTTAGATGTTTGACTTAGCCCACTAGAAGGTCGACTGTCTGATGGCCCACAGGGAGATATTGGAGGAAGCACTCGTTCTGCTTTTTTCACTTTTTGTGACTTAAACCACTGCGAAAATCAACGTAACACGCCTAAACATATCATGAAAGTAAGTAAGCTAGTCAAAGTTATAACTTATTTAGTCATTACCTTGAGAAGAAACTCACTGCTTGTTTCTTCAGGTATTTTCCATTTTCCCTTAATGCGTTGAGGTTCAGATGTAGAATAGGAGCACCTGGTCCATTCTGATAAATACCCAGAGCATCTATACATCCCTGAGGAATAATGGAGCCATCCAGAACACATAGGGCATTTTGCAAGAGCTCCAAAGAGCATTCCATCAGCACTGAGCTCGATGAAGAGGAGAGAAAACAAGAATTTTAAAATGTAAATATTATGATAGATTTAGCATACAAATTTAGCATTTCATATATTGTAATGACTGGAAAACTCGGGGTATAATACTGCAGTTTGAAGATGGTAAGCAATAAAGTAAAGCATAATACTGTGAACATAGAATTTCCCCTCACAGAACATATATAACAGATTGTTCAAGCAAAGAGGATTTTCAAGCAAGAAAAAATAACATTTAAGACATAATTACTCAGATGATAGTTCATTTCTAACATCAAATTATTAAAATTCACTTGATTTGTTTACTCACTATCATAACAAGCTTAGTTATTACCATCGTTCTCGCAAATCAAGCTCCGATCCTCTTGAATCTTGCTCGTTGACTTCAAGCATCTCTCTCAACTCTGATGTAGTGACGTACTTTTTCAGATCATCTTTAAGGGCCCATAGAGCCCTGGTCTGCATCTCCAGTTGGTTTTCCAGGACACATGCTTTAGGGTTTTCATCTTTCAATTCATTAGTTTTCCTTGAAGCAGAGCTGATTTTTGAAGAAGCGGTACCTTCAGCTTTAACAATTTTTGATTTCTGATCACTTTCAAGTGTTTTTTTCCTCTTGGAACCAGCTTTGGAAGTCGATTGTTGCAAGAGTTCCTCCTTCTCTTCATGCTCCACTTTTGTGCCTGAAACAAGAGCGTGTGTGACATAGACAAAGAAACCTAGTCAAACTAAATAAAATTTGTAACCTTTGGATGTGGTCTGTGTGGAAGGATTCTTCTTAACGAACGACAGAAGTGTAGCACGGTCTGAGGGTGAAAGACTGTCCCATCCAGAAAATTTCTCCAGTTGGGGAGCTGATGATGTTTCCATGTAACACTTTGCATGGTTCCAGGACAAGCCTCTGGCTTGACCTTCGGGTTTGGTTGATATGCGAAGCTAAAGCACAATAAAGAAAACATAAAGGATAATTTATAACAAGAAGCACATCAGCCAAACAAGTATCTCTACCAATTATCCATTTATAACACTACTTTGATTGAAGTTTCAATAAGATAAAAACATAATCACATCCAGCAGATTTTTGTTTACACCAAAACATGTAAATACTATTGTTTTCTAAAATAAGACATGCTGGTCAGAAGTGCAAGATAATTCATATGCTAATCATATGTTTAGTGATTTAAAAAGAAGTATACATTGAGACATAAAGAAGCTGCCACATGTATAAGACCAAGTAAGTTTAAATGGATGACACAAACTATAAAATGTTTAGGGTTTTAAGTACCCTACCTCTCCCTTCATAATCTTCTGGCTGCAGCCGCGACAAGTAGCACGAGATGTTTGCGAAACTTCAACACCACATTCAACAACAGCAGAAGTAGAAGAATTTGACGCAACTGCAGCACCACCATCAACATACTTCCTGATCTTCTGCTGATCCTCCCAGCGAAGCAATTCTAACCCTTCAACATCATCAACTCTGAAACCGCAGCATCAAATGATCAAAAAGACAATGATTCACCTTATTTTCTCATTAAGTAAAGATACAGATTAGCTTCATATTAAATGACATACGCTTTTATCTGATTCGCTTTCCTTAAGATGCAAGTAGCATGGTTCCACATCTGTCTCCAGAAAAAAACTCAAGTTAGAGAGGCATAAAAGTAATCAAAGTTCACTTTTTTCACTGTCTCCCAAAAGCATCGACAAACCACTTTGAGATAGCCACAAAAAAACACCAGAATACATAGAGTTCAAGAAACCACTAAGCACATTTGAAACTACCCACACTGCATGATTTCCGAACTGTCACTAGGTACAATAACAGGACAAACTACAAGTTTATGGAGAAAAGGAGCACATCAAATCATGGAATTAAACCCCGAGAAAAGAGTGAGAGATAATTGAACCATAAATAAAGGAAATAACTTGAAACAGGCAAATGCCTACATGATAAAGAAAACGGTGAAGCAAGATACATAACCCACATTGCCAACGAATTCAAGAAAAGTCGAAAAATGATTTAGGGCTTTGTCAAGAAACAGTAAAAGAGACTAATAACCTTCAGTATATGAATCAAACTCTGTAATTTATATAATATATTATATATAGAGAGGGGGGGGGGGGGGAAGGAATATTTACAGGCATGAAACCATCAAACTGAGTGGCCTGAACCATCTTGCCAAGCCTGAGAATCTCCTTATCAATGGGAATCTTGCAAGTCTTGCATGAAGATCTTGATGACTTTGCATACTCTGCTTTCCATGGCTTTGGAGGGTTCGCCATTCCCCCTTTTTCTTCTTCCTTTTGGCTGAGTGAAGTGATAGGAACACTCTGGGTGGGTTATACATTGTACACACGCGCACATACATATGTATATATATGGGTTGGTTCGTCGAGACAATAATAGTAATTATTAATTAATTTATTAGTTTAAAATAATAAAACATCAAACAAGAGTGCTAGGGAAGAAACAGTATATAAATCTTAAATAGAGAAGGTCAATTATATAACTTAATCCCGATTCTCAATTGACGATATCCCTAAATCTTAAACAGATTTAAAAGTGTTCGGTCAAAAATGCCCTTATACATATACATTTCCACCCTATTTTTTATGTTTTTTATTTCCATCTAGATTCATAAGAAAACTAAGATTTTCCTACTTGGGTTTTTTTGGTGATTCTTTATTTTCATCAAATAAATTCTTTGAATTTATGGATATATATTACTATTTTTTGTTGTTGCTATTTTTGGCCCCTTTTATACAAATAAACACTCTGAAAAATAATAGTTTAAAAGAAGGGTAAATATGCAAATATACCATTAATATTTATAGGAAGGTGCAAATGCATTCTTGATTTATTTTTTGGGAACAAATACACTCCTAACTTTTAAGTTGTGGTGCAAATATACCCTTAATGTTTATACTATAATGCAATTTTGTCAAAATTTTATTTTTATTTTTTTAATATCCTTCTTACATAGTTTTTTTTATTAAATAATAAATTATTAGTATTGAAACATTTCTAATCCTAAATCAAATTCAAATTTTAAAAATAAATTTTATCTTGATAAGAAATTATATCTATTTTTCTTAAATTATGTTTTAAGATTTTATACTAAAGTTATTAATTCTAAAAATCAAAATCTCATATGTGAAATATGCTTATAAAGGAAAATTATTTGGAATAAAATATTATGTTTATGTTTCATGTATAATATCATATTTTAAAATTTCTATACTATTGAAAACTTAAAAAAATAGTGTTTTTTTAAGGAAACATGTCATATTTGTTTTTAATTATAATAAAATGTAGATCTATTTAATTCTCAAATTTCTTTTAGTAGTAAAATTCATCAATAAAATTTAAAATTACTTTAAAATGTTTTAATGCAAATGATTTAACTATTTCACATAACATAATACATAATAAAAATATTATAAATTTGTAATTGAAGAGTGTGAATAAAACATCCATAAAAAGAAGAATATGATGAATTTACCCTCAAATTTAAACATTAAAAATATTTACACTTAAGAAAGGATTGATGATATATATTTACTCTTCAACAACAACGTCTATTGGCCCTTAAAAGAATTCACTCTCATTGTAGTTTTTAAATTATGAATATGTAAAGCACAATCAAATACTAAAATCCTTGGTAACAAACCAAAAACTAAAAAGAATCAGGGGTCATTTACGTAATTTCCCAAGAAAAACACGTTAGAAAGTTGCCCTTATTCAACATTTTCTCTTCTCCTGTCACTCACACACACTCTGCACATACACGCCGGAGATCGACGCGGCGGAGGCTGGCAGGTGAGTCAACTCTGTTCAGCCTTTTTAACATATTACCAATTTCATTTCATCCAAGTGTTACAATTCGCACAGCAAATGTTATTTTCATTTTAATCACTCTCACTTGAGCAGTTAAGCTTGCTCTTGGAGTTAGATTAGAAACAGAATTCAGAATTTGGAGTAATGTCAATGGAATCTTCCCCTTTTCCTCTCTGTAATTCATCACATCAGAATTTCTATCAATTTAGCCTGAATGTTACAGTGAGCGGTTACAATTTTATTCAGCATCTCACCGATTCATGGTAGAGTATCTGATTATTTCATGATCTTTGGAGTTCAACTATATGTCAGTCAAAAAAATTTGTTCTTGAAGTTTTTTTGCCTTTGATACTGCTATTACTATGCACATTCCAGTTCTACCTTTGGTTTCATGATCATGAAATATATTTGCATTTTTGGGTCAAGTTCATAGCTGTCTCCAGTAACTAGGATTTCTTTTCACAACTGTTTCTCCTTAAGTTCTTGGTTGTGAATTTTTCTTTCCTTTTTATATTTTTTCCATGTAAGTATTATTTGAGAATCCATTTCAGTGCAATAAACCATTTATGGCATGTAAAATCTTATTATTAAAAAGTCAAAAAATAGAGTGAGGTGTTGCACGTATACTAAACTACGTTTCTATCTGGAAGCCAGCATACTATCCTTTAAGTCTATGATGGTGTAAGAATTTATTAATTTATATTTATCTAATTATCCTACTATTTATTTCAGTTGCCCTTATTCAATGTGTTCTTAGGATTCTGCAATGGGTTTGAGCAAAACTGAAGTGAATTTGAGAAGGTTAATTGCAACAGCTCCACAACAACAAAATCAAGCAAAGCTCAAACATGTATGTTCTCAGTCTTCTCAAGTCAGTTGTCACTCATATTTCATTATAAGCTCTGCTTTATATAAAGTTGAAAATATATATATATATATATATTATATGCCTTTGTTGACTAATGTAGGGAGAGTTCAACGGACAATGAGAACATAATTTTTGCATTGTCTTGCTAATTTAGAACCACTTTGTTTGATTTTTGAGCTTCTTTAGATTTCTGATTTACAGTCAAGATGCCTGGGATGAGATTGAATGTATATGTAGGTTTTGGAAAAAAGATTAATCATTTTCTTTTGTGCATGGTAATTATTTAGTATGTTGCTACTCTACGAGAACAACTGGAGCAACTGGCTGAGGAAAGGAGTTCTGAAGGTTTGCCAAGGTTTGTCGAATTATTTCTTAGGAATTCACTTGATATTACTCTTGCACTTACTTCAGCTGCTACCATGTACACAAAATTGGCAACATATCATTGATTTTGTTTGGTGGTTATTTATTCTTTTTTGTATAATTTTATATGATATAATTATGTGATAATGCTCTGTTTATACTCCTTGTCGATTGCATATACTCATCCAGCTAGCTGGTTCATCAGCACTTAGGCATATGATTTAACTTTGGTGAGCTCCATAAAAAGCCATCACAAAATCCTATTCTATCTGGAGCTTGACATGTAAAGAGGATGCTGGAATTGTAAAGGAACATTTCTAAGAGAAAAATATTAGAGTTGACGTTCTCATTAGTTTTACAATGACTTGTCTACCAGTTATGAACATTCGTTGTTTGTGATTATAAGAACTTAATGTTATTTGATTGAAAAAACTTTTAAGATAACATCATCTTATGCTGTATTATAGAGATTCTATAATAATTCCTAAATGAAGCTATCCATCCTTTGCTTAGCCCCTCATGCCTCACAAGCAACCGAATAAGACTCTTTCTAATTGATTGATTGCTATCGGCGAGAGTGAACCCCAATCCATTTGACTAATATATATGGCAATAGTTTCAATAAAATCCATTGACTATTGCACTTCCATTATAAAGTCCATTATTGTTGTTGACATTATTTCTGGGAGTAACATTTTTATTTTTATGCTTCTGCCTGCTGGTATTTGCTATTGCTTTGGTACCTTAATCTTAAATGTATATATAGCAGTGATAGGAACTCTCTATTATGTTTATGCTTAGCCCCTCGGAGTCACAAGTGATTAAAAAATGTTGTCCTTTCTATTAACTTATTTCCATCAGTGTGGACAAAGCTGTAATCTGATTAATTGATGGGTAACAGTTTGAATAAAAACCTTCCAGTGTGGTATTTACCTTGTGAGAGGTCATCCTCATGCATTTAAATAGTGTATAGTTTTGCTTCTTGCGTTGTAAACATTTTATGTGGAATTATTTTGTATGCTACATTTTTTTTCTTTTTTTCCCTTTATTACCTTAATCTTATTTTCTATAAATAGATGTGATCCATGGATTCTAATATAAAATGCCGCTACAGGATTTCAAAAGCTCAGTTAAATGAATATTCAGAGAAAATTGAAGCTATAGCAGCCAAATTAGATGTCACTGAGGTGTGTTGAAGTTTTTTGAGCTGAGTGCTTGTTGAATTTTGGTTTCTCCCATTATTTGTTTGTAGGTATAGCTTTTCTAGTTCTATATAGCTGCATTAAGTTCATAAAAAAAACTTTTATGGAAAACAGAACATGCATTCTCTATTGTGAAGATGAATATTCAATGTGGTTCTCAAAACTAAACTTCTGTTTACGGTTATTATCATGTTGGACTTCCGGATGATATATTTTTGTACATCTGTTTTCTTCGTCTTTGTTTCCTCTTTCTCCCTACATTAACAATCTTTTTTTTCTTGAAGATGTCAATAACTGTAGTTTGATCCTTTATTGTTTATACCTAAGGTCTTTTCAGAAGGTCGATTCCATTAATACTGCCATCTCATCATGTTTATTAAGTTCAAACTACTGTAAAATGGTAATCATCTCTAACATTGCCTTTTTTCTTTTCAAATTCCAGAACAGTGCCAGTGCTCAAGCCTCAGAGGAGCCTTCCTTTGAGGCTAAGATCAGGGATTCCCCTACTACATCTGATGTAGAAAGTATTCACTCCCCAAAAGGACTGAGGAGGAGAATTTTGTATGTCACATGACAGTTATACTATCTTTTTACATTATCTCTTACCTATAATATTCCAAAATTGACTCAGTTGATGCAGGCCTCAGTCAGAAGGTAGATCCTTCAGTAATGTTGAGGATAGTAACACCACAAAGTCTGTAAAATTGGATGCTGCAGCGCAGGCTCATATTGATAAACACAGGTATTTTTATATTGATGGTGTTTGCTGAATTTTACTTAAATGGGCTTACTTGTGATAAGTTAGTGCATGAAAGCATAAGATCTAGATTCATATTTTTGATAAAGTTCTCGGTACAATTCAACCAAGTTGCTATGTGCGTAAACTTGTTTTAAAAATCTCATTAGATGTATTCGGGATTCATAAAATGTTGGTCTCATTTTTAAAAATAAGTTGCTGAAATATTTAGTTAAACTTGAAACTATGGAGCTTTTGTGATGTTGGAAACTACGGTTTGGTTATTGAAACTCTCACAAATAGTGGAGTTATTAGAATAATAAATTTATTTTATGAACAAGTAATATCCTTGCTTTCTCAATATAAATGGCTAATGTTGGGTTACGTGGCTGACGAAGTGTAGAATAGTGTTTCTTATCCCATAATAGGCTATCTAACGTGCTACCCTTTCTGAATGAACATCAGTAACACCCCCCCCCCCTCCCGGATTTTAGTTTCACATTTGTCGTAGATTTTGCCACAGAAATATGGTCATATGTATT
Source organism: Scutellaria barbata (assembly GCA_028654395.1). Lineage (NCBI taxonomy): Eukaryota > Viridiplantae > Streptophyta > Magnoliopsida > Lamiales > Lamiaceae > Scutellaria > Scutellaria barbata. The sequence goes on from CM053649.1 coordinate 22,653,330, forward strand.
ATTTTCTACAGAAAGCTACAAGAAGATTTGGCGGATGAAATGGCTGATTTGGCACGGCAACTCAAAGAGAGTAGCCTTATGATGAGTCAATCCATAAAAAACACTGAGAAGGTGAACGGAATGTTGTTTGCTTCAACTTATATTTGTTGGAAATTTCTCTGGGAGATCACCTTGGTCCCCTTTTCCTTGCGTGATAGCTCTGACTTTTATACGCTCCATCTATCATGCACAGGTTGCTTTGTTTAGGCTCTTAACTCGTATCCAATCTTTGCCTGCTCTCATCTAACCTATCATAATTGATTCATATTTGATTTGTGATCTTCTCATTGTAGATACTCGACTCAACTGAGAAAGCAGTTGAACATAGCTTAGCGAGCACTGGACATGCTAACACCCGAGCAATGGAGGTTTACTCGCAAAGTCTGAAAACATCATGCTTCACATGGCTGCTCATCTTTGCAATGACATGCGTATTCGTCATGGTTGTACTGCTTATACGTGTTACTTAGAAACTTCATGGTTGAACTGTAATATCTCAGAATATTACATCTTATATCTTTGTACTCTAAAATCGTGATGAGCCTGTTGTTCTGAAAAGGATAGGTTTTAAATTCTGAAATCTCGAAAATGCAACTTAGATTTACTTGGTTTTCTGAATAAAGCTGTGATAAAGGTGAGCATAACATTTTTTAGTTTATAAATCTTTTTAAAACGTCTAATAAAATCTTGTAAGTTTTAGCAAATTTCTATGATAATTTTCTCTCAGATTGTTAAGAAAGAATATATAAAACTGTAATACCCCAAACATCTTACAATATTACTTTGTCAACAGATCAATAATAATTTTATTTATACTGGATTATGTGTTTGTCTTATTGTATTTGTTGGTAAGAATGATTTAGTGATGAAGACTAGAGGGTATGAAGTCTCTCTGTCTTCTCTAATAACTTAAAGACTCTGTCAACATCCAATATGACTAATAGAAACAAAGGATCCATATTTCCCACAAACATACAAATAACAAAAGGACAAACACTAAAATCTGCAATTACTTGACTAAATAACTAAAAATATTTTTTTCATTTCAATTTGAAAAAAGAAAAAAAAAAACAGTTGCATCAGCCGGGAATCGAACCCGGGTCTGTACCGTGGCAGGGTACTATTCTACCACTAGACCACTGATGCTTGATGAATTTGTATTAATAAATTAATTATTTATACAAAATAAACACCTAGGAATTAAAGATTGAAATATCAAGTGTCAACTTGAACTTCATGAGACTCAAGACGTGGTAATTTATTTTAGGGTTAATACTATTTTCCTAACCTGTATTATACATTTTTCTTTTCAATTTTGCTATCTACGACAATAAATTATAGTAAAAAAAACGCACATGTGATTTGAATATGCATAGTTAGAGGATATTTTAGTGATTTTCTCTTTTGATTATTGATTCACACCCAAAATCGACATTACTCCTAATTTGTTCCTCATTCCTAAAATCAACAATAAATCCGAAACATGTATGTATTCTTCATCATTGAAAACTAGCTGCAAGCCTGCAACATCAATTTTTCTCATATCTTAAAAGAGAAAATGAGAAAAATAGCGTCTAACTTCGCATGTACAAATCACATGTACACTTTTTGGCTACAATTTTCTGTTGAAGGTTGTAACATTAAAGAAACCATATATTACAAGTTGTGATTGAGAAAATACAAGTTTAGATTTCAAAGTGAAAAAATACAATAATACAGGTTAATGGAAAATGATATTAACCTTTATTTTATCTGGATATGATTCAAGAGTGTACAATACTAGCATTCTTCTTTTAACACTCATACAACTTCATGTAAAAAAAAAAAATTAAAATTTGAACATGCATGACGTCATAAAATCTTCCATCACCAGTGAGGAAGAGAATGAGTGAACAACAATCTATTGAGCATCAGATCTTTCCACCCTCACATACAAACAAACACACACATATATGTGTATACATATATACATACAAAATGTGGTTACTAAAAAGCTAGTCACTAGAGTTAAATAAAAAGCAATGGTGACTCTTACATTCTTCATTTGTAAAAGTTATCAAATCTGTTCATCTTTTAAGGTACCGAACAATGGATATGCATATAATAAAAACTATAGTTTATCCACCATTAATACCTGATGAAGTTATCTAATCATGATTCATACAGTACTACATGATTTACTGTTAAACATATCCATCTTTCAAGGATATATTATGATATGCTCAACAAATTGAATGCGTTAGTCTAGTATAAGTTGTAAGAATATTACAACAGAAATTCCTTTATATCAAGAAACATGGGAGTATAAATATTGATCACATGTCAATTCTTCAGATCAAGATATAACTTATAAAATGATCAAGAGCCCTGAAATTATTGTGGCCAAATCACACTTCGATTAATTTGTAATTGCAATACTACAACAGAGTACGATCCTTGAGTGATCTATGACTTTGTTTAACCAGCTGCTAGATTCATTATATATATATGTACAATATTATGTTCTATAACTTAGGAAATCCACATATATTGATTGTGCCTTTTATTCATTGTAATTAATTCATTCCCTTCTCTGATATATATGCCTAATGTGTTACATGATCTGATCAAACAATTACAAAATGTGAACACAATTTGAATCCCTTAATTTTCATCATCAGATAAGCAAATTAAGTAGACCATTAATTAGAGTAAAGTTAACATATTCATCAATTTCACATTTGCACAAAATTTGAACAAATTCTACAATGATCAGAAGAGTAGTACCAAAACCCTAATGACATCCAAATTAGGGTTCTATTGTAGAGGAAAAGTACTTGGTTATTTATTACTATCTATAATTAATGAAGCTCTTACCAGAAAAGTGATGATTTTCCCATCAAGAAATCTTCAATATCATCACCGAATCTTGAGACCGTACATACACTAGGATAAATCTTCATTATTACAAAAAATCATCAACATCTTTACTTCATGTATATATATAATCATATCTAACATATATATATATAATAAGTCACTTGAAGTTCAAGAATCATAACCAAGTCGAAGCTCCAAATCCAAATCCTTGTCCTGATTCATTCCCTCTCTATTCTTCTCCACATGGTCTTCTATAATCCTCGGTGGAAATTCCAAGCTCAAGCTCATTCTCCAATCAACTGGGGCTTGATGATGATCGCGATGATCCAAGCTGGGTGATCTAGTACTAGTGGAAGTGGAGGCTGGAAAATAGGTAGCATAAGTGAAGATGGGCTGATGATCTTGAGGCGAAAAAGAATTATCCTGGTACAATCTAGGAGCAGTGTAAATCTGTTGATGATGATGTTGTTGGAGCTTGTTGGGATTACTAGGTTTGTTTCTTGCTCTATCTTTGCGATGGATGTTCATGTGGCCTCCCAAAGCTTGTGCAGTGTTGAAACCCCTCTTGCAGAACACACACTCGTACGAACGCCCCACGCCTAGATCGTTGTTTTCTTGATCTGAATGCTCCATTGCTTCTTCACTTTCTTCGTGATAGTTAATGGACTCCATCTATATATGTGTGATCTTAACCTAGCAATTCTTGGGAGAGAGAGAGAGAGAGAGAGAGAGAGAGAGAGAAAGAAGAAGAGGAGGTGGAGGTGGAGGATTATATATATGTATTGAAAATGAAATGATTCAGAGAGAAAGGGGTTGATGAAAGAAACAATATAAGGTTCATGAGTGAGGTAGTGTATTTTGGAGAGGATGAAATAATATATATGATTAGGAATATAGGAAATGGTCTCATTTGAATTTTATTGATAGACTCTTCCTACTTGAGGCCGGCTGTTGTAGATCCTTTTTTTAATTATTTTACCATCTCTCTCTCCATTTTTATATTACTTCAATATTTCTGGTCCTCTTGTTTTCCCTTCTGTTACTATAAAAATGTCCATGGTAAGAAATTTTTAATATGCTCGATGATATGTAATGATTTCATTCTTTTAAATTATGAAATATGAAATTAATAAATTTGTTATATTTCCAACACATCAGCTATTGACCCATTAATACCCATGTGGATAGCGCAGCACTGATCGATTATATATCCTAAATCTGAATTAGATTTTTAAGGCCCAATCATTTTCTTTTTTATTGATAAAAGAGACTCAGCCACAACAAAGGATGTGTACCGTTAATTCTTGACAATTGGCAAAAGGATCTTTTATTTCAATCATTTTTTCATTTCATAAATACAATCTACAGTAGTTCCATAGGGACAATAATGATATATTCCTTCTGATTTCATTTAAATGTTTGTTTAGAGTTTTTGTTAATATTAGAAGTATATTATATACATGGTGCTTATTATAATGGCAAATTATTTGTTATAATATTTCTATTATTGAAAACCGTATCCTAAACCGTGCAGTAAGACATTCTTGTTCTTCATATCATTAATGAAGTTTTCCAAAGTTAGCATTATTTTACTAGATGATTCATCCGGTGTTTCTTTATATGTATTTAATATACATTAAAGCATAGTCAATGATGATATATGATACACATGCATGATTTGTAATCATTATTTTGAAATAGAAAATAAAACATAAAATAAAATATTAGAAGATCTTATATGTGATTTCTCTTCAAATACAAAACATAACTTAAAAAGTAGTACGTATGTAGTAATTTTTTATTGGTTTAGGAAAGATTTGAGAATCCATTACCTTGTTGCATGGGATGCAAAAATATCGAAATTAATATGCAGAATTTGTAGTTTTCAGTTGTCTTTTTTAATTAATATAATTTTCTTAATCAAAAGTTGTTCTTACATCAGGTTTTTATCTGTATCTTCATCGTCCTCATTGTCATCACAATCTCCATCACTTAATTAATATCATAATCACCCAAAGATGTCGTTTAAATTATATTTTAATTTCCAAGTATAATTGCTTACTGAATCGAGCGGCGACGGCTTTTGATTTAATTATTTTTAAATGAAATTTCTTTTACAAATTGAATCATGAAAATTAATTATATGATTAAGTAAGCTATATATGATCTCAGATGCATCAAAATCAAATACAATAATTTTATCCTTGCTGTCGGATAGACTATGGGAAAACAGTTGATTGAAAAAACCCTTTCACCTAATACAATCCTTATTTGATTAGTTATGTATATGAAATGGTATTCACACTATACCGTTAATTAGTTGATCATGACATTACATATGCAATGCAATATATACATATATATCTTTAATAAGTAAATAGGTAACTATAATATCGTCAAGCTACGTTCCTATTATATATGTGTAATCATACCTCAAAATTATTTATGAAATGGGGTTTCAAATATTGAAGTTGAGCTATATGGGACGTCCCAAATTGTAAATTGGATATTATATGTAAATTATGTTGTTTGTATCAAGTATTTTAAGCAAACGGAGGATAAAAAAAAAAGTAATTTTAATTTTGGTTTTGTAAGTAAGACGCTTCCATTAATTTGTTGACAACCTAGTATTCGTTTTTTAATTTTCTATGTTTTAAATTTTCAAATTTTAATCAAATTTTGATCGAAATTTTCGAAATCACTGACGTGACAGTCGGAATTCGGTCGACACAACAGAATTTCCGACGACCATGTTAGCAATTTTGAAAATTCCAAACCTAAATTGAAATTGGAAAAATTAAAATATAAAAGATTAAAATTGAAAAACAAATATTTAATTGTAAAAAATGAAAAGTGATTAGGAACCAAAATTGAAATTAAAAATAAAATAAAATCCTACTAATCATACCTTCCCATAATTTCAAGATAGGATCTTAAGAAGGTTCCAATAACCCACACTTGCAGGCCAAGATAAAAAAAATGGTGTAATAAAGAGTGTATCGAGTCCAAATTGGCAATTATTAGTCAATAATTAATTAGAGCAAAAACGTGAAGCAATCTGCACGAACGTAGTTTTGGCAATTGTCATCACTCACAGTTTCCAAACCCTGCGGAAAATTTCTCTCTCATCAACGAACTTATGTTGACCAAACTCGCAATTTTTTTCTGTCTTCGAACCTATATATACTTTATTTTTTACACACTTTTAATATAAGATATGAAATAATATAAATATAAAATTCCCAAATGATTAATACCGGTATATATTTGCAAATCTTGAAAATTGATTTATGTATGGGCCGAGCAATAGATTTAGAGTGTAGTCCGTTGTATGTACTCCACTTTTTTATGTGCAGCAAACGAAAAAAATATTAGCAGTTACACTTAATAGTAAAATCGAAAAACTTTTTTATTCATGCAAAATTAATTAGTTTTTGACCTAGTATATAAGTAGGACATTAATAATTTTGGTACAAAGGATATCCAAAGTAATAAATTCCCCATATTTTTCCAATCAAACCCCCTATACTTTTAGTTATTCTTATAGTAACTTAATATCTACTAAATAAAATTATAAGATTGTGAACTCTTGTCAAACGACGTGTAAAATGAAATAGAGGAAAACCTAGCTGGTCAAATCGTGTAGTAAATGGTATGATAGACTTGATTAAGATTGAGAAAAAGTCCAAAGACATTATAAGACCATAGACTCTAATCATGGGACTAATGTTTGTGATGATGATATATAATAATACAAGGTTTAATTTCCTTGAATTTAGGGTAGAACACGGGTTTAATTGAAGTAGTTGGCAAAAGACCGATTGATGAGAAGACAAAACTCTCTTTATTCTGCAATTATATGTCTGTGTGTAGATGAGACATTAGTTAGTGCTTTGTGATGTTAATAAAGGTACTATATATTTGACTTGGTCTTAATTATTTACTTAGGAATTTGTTGAGAAACATTCTTGGCTTTTTAGTTATAGACACTCACAAGATTGGAATTTCTTAGAAAATAACGTCACTAATCTTATATAATTCTACCAAATAATCCGTCCTATGCGCCATATAATACATACACATGGGTGTTTTGTTTATTTATTTTTGGAAAATTTTGATTAATTGGATTAATTCTCTCTCTCTCTCTCTATTATATAAAGTAAAATCACTAATGACATATGTTCCAGTTAAAATGAAAAATTTCCTGCCCAAACTCTATAATGTTTATTTTTGTAATTTTTTTATACTTATAATAATCATTGTTACTTATTATATATTTGGAAATATGAAGTAGTTATTTTTCTTCAATTGATTATTAATTATTGGGTAAAAAACGAAAACTCATCTCAAGTATACGTGATTTCACATTTATTATATCATTTATAAATATTTTCATTTTACTATATCAAGTATATGAATTTTGCAAAAAACAATAAATCAGGTTGTCATATCATTTTTTTTTCAACGGAAGGTCACGTGCATTTTAACGGCAATTTGGTAATTTGAGTTTCATTTAATTCAGATATTTAATTCCACTAAATGGATAAAGGTAATTTTGTATATTTCACATCTCCTTCATCTTCATCATTTTAACCTTTCCTGTTGAAGTTACACTTATAAGGGCAGCCCAAATGCATCATTTTGCAGAAACTCGGTTTCTTCAGAAGCCCATTTTTGCTTGGAGATTTTCACCCATTATTAAATATGAAAAAGGTTTTATTGGGAAGCTACAATAGCCCCATATTGAGTTGAGCTAGGGTTACGAGGGTTCAGAGTATTTTTTATAGTGAGAGAAGATAGATGAATAATTTAATGAGTTAGAATTGGAAAAATTACAAGGATTATGTCTTTTAATGAAGTACTAAAATAGTAAGAGAATTCATGTAAATAATTGCTCAAATTCCTGATTGGTTTGTGTTGAGCTTCATTCTGCATCAAAAATGAAGAAAAATCATGGCTGAAAATTTTGAAAAAAAAAGGGATATGTTATGAAGAAGAAGGTAAAGGAAAATACAAAATTACCTTTGATCATTTAATGGAATTAAATTTCTGAATTAAATGAAAACTCAAATTATTAAATTGCCCCTCATTTTGGTGAGAAAAAATGACATGATAATCGGAGTTACTGTTTTTTTGTAAAGTTCGTATATTTGATATAATAAAATAAAAATATTTATAAATGATATAGTAAAATACAAATTTAAGATGAATATCCATCTTTTACCCTTAATTATTTAACTAGCTAAAAACACTTACACTTAGACAATTATGAACTAAATATTATTAGTTAAACTCTAAAACGCAAAAGACACAAATTAAACACAATCAAATGAGACAAAACAAATTAAGAGATGACTTCTAGACACTTCCATTTTAATTGCAATCATTATTCAGCTTCACTTCAATCATTCATGTTCTTCTTAATTCAATTCTCTTAAGGTTCTCACATTTATCTCAATCTCTCGAATTTATTGAATAATCATATATGGTTCCTACTTTTAATCTAATGACAAACATCTTCTCTCGATTTTTTATTCGTTATATTAAACATGTATGTTTGTTAGCCAAACAAATATACGCACAATCTAAAACAAGAACATAAACAATAGAGAAATTATTGAACTTAACTTGAATTTGTATATATCAATATATACCGTGGATTGGACCAACACTAATGAGATTTTCTTCTGTTTAAATTAATTGAAACACTTGAATTATATGGGATAAATAGTTAGGGAGAAATTCGACCATCGTCTTCCTCTTCAGTAAGTGAGATAGAAATAGTAACTCTTCCAACTATGGTTGGTGCAAGTATATATAATAAAAGGAAAAATTTCACAACAACACTTCATTCAACTGTTAGGCGATTTCCAATTCATTTATAAGCTCAAATTTCAAGATTTTTTATGTTAGGATTGAATTAAACCAAAATTATATAATTGGGACTTTAAACTGGAACCCAAATCAGCCTTATTTCTCAATTTCTTTTTCTTTTAAAAAATTGAATTTGGAAAAAAATAGGTTGAATAATTAATTTTCGTTTGGAAATGTAAAATAAAACAATGAAAAGAAAATAGAACTCAATTGTCTTCGTTGGCACCTTTCATTTTCTATACTTGAATTGAGAACTCATTTTAAATTAGAGTTTCAAATTGAGAAATACAATTAAATTTAATCTTGAATTCAGAAATCTCAAAATATAGATTTAAAATTGAAAACTAACAAATAAAGTAAGTATGTAGTTGTGAAATATTTCTTATTGAGGGAAAATATATAATGAAATTAGAAAATTCTATATTTTTAAGGGTGCGGCTGTTAACACAGCTCTTATTTCTTAATGTACACCTCATTACTAGATGCGCTCCTATATTTTTTCTAATGCACCACTCTTATAAATTATCAATACTACCCTTAAATGTATAAAAAAATTAATAAGTTTCAAATACAATTGGAAAACACAGCATTTAAGTTCAACTTGTCTTCTTGTTGACTTGTTAGGTTTTCATAGTTTTGTCATGTTCTAAGTTCAATTGTCTAATAAAAGCCATTGGTGATGTTTTTAAAGCCGTTTTCATCAGTTTCGGTACTCTCAGTGATATTCTTAAAATCGTTCGGCACAAACACTTGGAATATTGTTTACATATTGAACCATATATGGTCGAACATATTCAAAATGTTCTTTTTCTTATGGTCGAACATTTTATAATTGTTCTTCATATGTTGGTCGAACATTGATTTAATGTTCTTGCAGGTTTTATTGAACTATTTGCAATTTTGCCTTCAAATGTCTTGATTTTAGAAGATAAAAAATTTCATTATTTATTAATAAATATGGAGAAAAACTTATATCCTACATCTTTATGGGATTTTCACGGTTCATTGCTATTTAAAAGTAAAAAAATTGTTGTTATAGAATTAAATTGGGATATATACTTATAGTTTCAATATCAAAAATTAGAGTTTGAATAGAAATATGATTTAAGCAACGTACAATTATAGTTTGAATAGAATTAAGGTTTAAATAAGATTAACATTTCATAACTTTTAATATATTTTAATTTTATAAATGATATAAAAGGATATTATAGTTAATTTTACAAGATTACTTTTGTCCAATAAAAATTTAAGAAGGTGTATTAAAAAGTAAGGGGTGTTAATAGCGGCTGCCTATTTTTAAATGCTAGTTCATGCATCTTAAATTCTTAATCTCTTAATTTTGTAGTACATAAAACACAACTGTAGGTGGTATTTCTTTTTATATTTGGGGCATAACTTTGACCAATCTTTATTCAGTCTCACCCCCTCCTAAATTTATAGGAGTTTTAGCCACCTGTTCATTTGGGCTTCTTGAAAAATCTCAAATGGGCTAAATAAATAAGTAAATCAATTAGGCCCAATATGTTCACTATATTCTCTCAATTTCTGGACAACCCGGTAATTTTATTCATAGCTACAAATATTTTCTATACAATCATTATATATTAATTTTTTTATTTAAATCTTAAGATTTTTATTTTTTGTTTTTATGGTCCTCAACCACCACACTTTTCATTTTGTCTTAATCACATGCATACATAAATTTTATGCACTATCATCAAAAGTCCAAATCATCTTCCTGAAACAATATTACTCAAAATTATCAGATTAGACATTCAATTCCTTTTACAATTTTTTTTAAAAATATCTCGTGACATTTCGCTAGAATAATTAATATTATAATAACATAATTTATTTAAAAATCATTTTTCTATATTGATTAGCATCAAGAAAATCATTCCCACAATCATATTATGTATTTATACAATACAATTTAATTGAACATTGAAATGTAGAGAGAAAAAAAAAACAATCACGATTCTAAAGAGATAAAAAAAATTGAAATTTTTTAAATTGAAAATGAAATAAAATGTATGGAGAATAATGAAAAAATTATGATTCAATTAACTGTAAGTATTGAGTGATAAATCATGTAAATTCATAATTTATGGAATAATGAAAAGTGGAAAGATTTCTTTTTTTTTTATTGGTAGAGGAATTGATAGTTGAGTGATCAAGGAAGATGATTAGTGAAAAAAATAAAAATATTAAGAATAAAACAGAAAAATTAAGTAAATCATGACTGTGGAGAAAAATATTGTGGCCGTAAATAAAATCATCCTAAATAATATTGTATTGGTCATCAATTTTGGCCTTGTAAGTATTATTAACATTCCAATTAAGACGCATAAAAAGATATTATAACTTAAACTTGAGCTTAATTAATATATTTTGGTGTGGACTTTTGGCGTCACAATCTTTTACATTAATCATCAACAAGTGTTTCTTTGTTTATAATAAATCATGAATGATAGACAATATTGCATCATCTATCAGATATAGCATTTATATATATAATCACGATATGCAAATTCAATTATTTTTAAAGTTGCAGTCACTCTAGTTGCCAAAATCATGAAGTGGGTGTAGATTCCTGCTGGAAAAACAAAATAGACATTAATTTGGGATTAAAAGTTAACTGGCATATCATGCAATCAATCTCCCCAGCTAGTTAACTGATGGATTAAAAGTTATTGAAGGTATCTTTACTTGATTCGACCTAACAATTAACTCCTAAAAGTATTTAGAATTGATTTCTCATCATATAAATTAATTAATCTCTCGTTTTTATTCACTTATATATCATGTGTTCACTTATATTTTTGTTATTTATTGTAGATATGTTTTAATGTGTGTTTTTAGGTTGTTTTAGTGAGCATTATCCTACAAGAACATCTAAAAACAAGAAAATTAATGGTTGGATATGCTTTGTGGAAGATGAAGCGCGGAGAGAGGGTGTCTAAAGCACACACCTGTAGGGGCTTTAATCCCCTTTAGGGTAGTTTTTGCAGGTTAGCAGGTTTTTTTTGAGTACAAACATTTGTGAGTACAAATGTTTTTTTGAGTATTTACCCTGATATCAAACTTGATGTTGAGTTTCTTATAAAGTTAATTTCAACATAGGTTACTAATAATTTGTATATATTTTAACAAAAATAACAAATTTTGTTACATAAACACAAATCATTAGAGATTTAAACATTTTGAGTTAATATCAATTTTGTATGTGTATATGTGGTGTTTTAATAGCCGTGAAAGAATAAGAGTGTACCATTGAGTTAGTGAGTACATATGAAAAGGGTGGAGAAAGATGAGATGAAATGAAAGAAAGAAAAGAAAGATGAAAAGGAATGAGAGATGGTGGTGATCTTTTATCCCATACCCCTCTCTCTCTCTCTCTCTCTCTCATAACTTTGTGTCTCATTTCTCTTTCACTAAAAACCCACCCCCTTTCCCACTGCCAACTTTCTCATCTTCCCCAAAAGTACTACCTCTTTTGTCTTCCATTTTTCACCTGTGCTGCCTCTCTCTCTCTCTCTCTCTCTCTCTCTTCTCTCTCCCCTTCCCCCATTTAAGCCTACTTCACCAACTACCAATATATATATTTCATCCATCATTTCTTTTTGAGTATTTACAACTTGTTTTTTGTTAGTAGGATTATTATTCTACATATGTTTGAGAACTGTAAGTACACACTTATTAAGAAATTACGTAAATTAATATATATATATCCTTATGTAATCAATAATTGAATTCCCAATAGTATAAATACCCACTTTGATAATATAAAAAAAAATATTAATTGAGAATAATCTTGGAAATCAAGCACCATTGTTTTTTTTAATGAAATTCTACAACATCAACGAATGGGAATTGTGTATTTCTTTTAAATTACTTGAGCCCTACAACAAATGAAGATGGTAGATTCATGAGAGACGTTTACCAACAAGCTCTCTTTCTAAATAGATGATGGACATTAGAAATCATGAAACAAGATAACACAAATTAAGTAGTACGTAAATTTGATGAGTGTATATAAAACGTCAAGAAATGATGTTTATTGTAATTGAAGGTGCCAAACAATGTGATGCTATAAATAGAAAGGTCATGATGCCACTGACACCCAGGCATTTGTTGGGAACATGCAGAGGAACAGATGTTGGAAAATGCAACATCCCTTGTGTACAGACCAAAATACCATTGCAATTTTTTGTTTAGTACTTTGGTACAGTAGAAATGGTGCTCTTCATTCATGTTACAACATCATATCACTCAATCAATATACTTCATGCTATATCATCAGGTGGAACGTACGTACTATCTTTCTTTAAAAGGGTTCCAATTTTTAAGTAATTAAAAAAAAAAAAAAAGGGATTATTGGAAAGAGAAAGAAATCATGATGAAGCTAGCACATGGACATTTTATTGATTGTCATTTAATTTCATGATATATTCCTAAGATTATGGGACGACTCTGATGTGTGATGTCTTCTTAATTCCTTTTTGCTGAAAAGAATTAATTGAGTTGGGAGACCGAGAGTCTTGTGTTTAATTACATTCGAATCATGAATTCGGACAATTCCACCTACTTTAATTAATGCATGATTTTATCACTTGTCTTTTTTTACTAAATCATGAGCTAGCATAAATTTTTGTCATGCTCTGAATTGCAGAAATTAACATTCCCATGTTAATATATTTTTACATACATGAATTTAGATTGAAATATATAGTGTTTCATATTTCGAATGTTTTTTTACTAAGCTCCATATGCCACCCGGAATACCTCTGCCGATGAACCAACATGAAACGAGCACTTGAATAAGTTTCAGCCTGGCATGATCCGATGCTTCACCTCCGAACCAAACATCTATATGCATTAGGACATTACATCTTGCAAGCAGACATACTAAGACAGACAGGTGATCTTATATAACAGTGGTATTTGGTCGAAAATTATGGCTTTTGGGCATGTCCTCACAATGAGGATTTTCAGCAGAGATTTAGATGAAAGCACAATTAAGTATGATCAGTTAGCTTGGGGCAATAAAAAGCTGAAACCAGAATTTTCACGAATAAGCGGCGGTGGTTCAATGTCTGAAATATCAAAAGTATCCATCGATTTGGAAAGGTCATCCACCGAGAATGGTATGCTGCGAGACAAGCAAATGAGATTAAGATTAAGGGAAGAGAAATATTTTACAAAATGAGAGTTATCATGCTCAACCTTGAATCATCATCGAGCAGGAAAGAACTACTAACAGCACTGTTTGAATCTTCTGTCATCAATACCCTCATGTTGGATATTACCTGTGAATAAACGCACCAATTCATGTACTCAGGACATTAAGTGTTAAAGATTATTTAAGTGAATCATCTAGACCAATTTAATGAGTATTGTATTACATAACCAATGTGCCATCATATCTAGTCACAAGATAACAACGAGACTGGTTAAGCTTTTAGGATTTGTGAAAAATATTGGAGGCTACGACTCACATCTGGGGATAAGCTATGTGTGCCGTATTTGTCATCCCAATACATCGTGCTGATTCTGTAGAGCTGCTGTATACTGAGAACCTGCAAGAAATAGAGAAACTTGTCAGCAAGAAGAAATGCAGAAGAATAGAATAAGGCATTTAGACTACTTACAGGACACAGATCATGACTTATTTCATCCAGAGTCTTCTTCGGCTTCTGATGTATGACCTGTGACAGTAACAAAACATGGATATATGATGGAAATGATATTGGCGATATTATGGCAGGGATCTTTCAGATATCATAGCTGTATTAACGTAATTGTTGGCAATCAATCACGGAAAGAACCGAGAGATTAGAAAAATACCAGGAATCCAATGGCCTGTCGTATATGCTTCAGCTCATCCCAGGCTGTACCTGCATACTGTGATATGCAGCAAATTTAGCTACATAAACATTTGCTAAATTTGATAAACAAATCAATTTACATCGAAATTTGCTAATTTTAGCTACATTTGATAAACAAATCGACCTACAAATGAATTTGCTAACATATTATACCTCGTCAGTTGCCTTGTAACACCAATGCTCCAGTTCAGCCAATCCAGCCTTGACATATTCACCATTACTAAATGAACAACATTCTCGTCTCAGCAAAAGACTGTAACAAGGAAACAACATTAGTCCACAGGTCTGTTGACGAGACCTAGCAGTAAATCAAGTAAGTACTCAAAGTAATGTGATGGACCTGTTGAATAACTGAACATTGATGAAAGAAAATATTTGGGTGAACACTTTCCGTACCAAAAATGGAGGTACCTGAAGATGGGTTTACAATAATTTTTGTCAGTTGCCCAGAAATTGGAATGTAATAAACATCTATCAAAATCTTTGATACATCAGAAAATGAATCTTGGTGGGGAATTGATTATAGGAATCGGCCAAATCATCATGAAGACAAAACAGATGAAAAACAAAGAAATATAGCTAATTTTAAGGGAAGTTTAAGCTGCTTAGATATTAACCAACAACCCAAAACCATCTTTAATTGATGAATTGCAGTCTTTACTAGTTAGCCAGTAATTTCAGCACATGAATTTTTAGTAATAGAATGCTACTCATCTTGAGAATAGGATTGATATTTCCTTCTATAAGGTGCAAAAGTGCCTGTTTTTTTAACTCACCAGAATCCAGTTATTTTACAAAAGAAAATGATTAGAATGATAGCCAATTTGGTCCAGTAAAACTGAAATGCCAGTATATGATATCACAGAGAGATGCACAGGTATCATGAGCTTCACTCCAGAAAAGGATAATTCACAACAAAAACAAATACAACTTATCAACAGTTAATCACAGTATCTAATCATAAAATAATAAGCAACTTTCATGTGAAAGTTAAGATAGAAGTCCATAGATCTATAGGAGGCAAACAATGTGTAACCAAGTTGTCCTTACATGATTTGTTTTCAGCATGTTCAGAAAATTCCCAAGGCTGTTAACAATTCCTTGCCAGTGGGCAACTAAAATCTCCTGAGCAGCAGCATTTGCTAGAGCACGGGCTGTTCCTTTCATTAAGTTTGCTCTGGATATTCTTGGAGCCTATACAGATCATGTAACATATGTGAAGTGATTGATACAGGAGTTGAAATTAAACCCCTTCAAAGATAAACGCAAAGTTGAAAGTTACCTGGATGCATAGTGCTAGCTGTGGAGAAATCTCTTTCTTCAAATTATCACGAATCATGCCATAAATTTTCTCCACATAGGCAGTCAGCTGCTGTTTGAACAGCAATGCAGGGTATTTGGCTTCCACTTGGCGTATGGTACCAGATGAATCGTCATTCAGTAATGAAAGATTAACGCCCTGAGGAGTACTGCGGAAACTCTGGAAAAAAGATGTTTCATGATTAGAAAAAAGTTTATAGACTTCATCACTTCGATTAAGCATCAAAATGGAATGGGTAATATCAAAAAGCAACATGTACTTTAACATATTTTTCCACTTGGTGTCTAAACCAACATGTTTTTCAGATTGATACCCATACTTTACGAAATTTTCAGATTGCTACCTGAACTCAATTATTTACACATTTTCTAGCAAAAAAAACAATCACAGGAAAACTAGAAAATGTAATGCACACCTCCAAACATAAGCCAATATGCATGAGTCATATGCGAAAATGAAGCTAGATTACAATTCTAAGTCAATTCATGATTTTTGTTCGATTCGAGTCCAAATTGAACATAAAACCTAGAATGATTTTTGTTTGATTCGGGTTCGAATCAAAAGGGAATCATGAAATTGACCTAGGGTGTAATCTCGCTACGAAAGGAGGTCATTTGTATGACTCATGCATTTTGGCTAATGTTTGGAGCTGTATTGCATTTTCAAGTTTTTCGGTGGCTTTTCTTGGCTAGAAAATATATCAAAATTAATTTCAGGTAGCAATCTGAAATTTTTTTTGGTTTAGGCAACAAGTGGAAAAAAGTGCTAAAGTACAAGTTGTATTTTGATGTTAACCAAAATGGAATTATGTTTTACCTGTGTCATTCTCCCAAACAAAGTGGCTGATGCAGCACGCCGATGTTGTGGGGCTGATCCAGCAGCTCCTCCAGCTTTCAGCGTGCGTTGCAGCAACAACAATAAAGTTGACGCGTTTGACAACCAATATGCTAAGACATCGTTATGGTCCTGTGTCTTCAGTTTTAAAGGCACATGGACGTCATATAAAGGAATAAACCACAATTATAGAATACACTGATTTGTATTTGCCTACCTCAATAGCATTGCCAATGGTTTGTATTATCCGGTCAAAAATGCTCGTCCTCTCAACCTCAAATGAATGCCACTGCCTAAGACATTTGTAGATAATGCAGGCAGCGACAGGTCTGCCTCTTGAGAAGCCCAAATGCTGAGCAACACAACGGATAAGCAGATCTTGATATTCTTGTTGCTTCTCGTTCAGTGATTTTTGAGGCCTATCCTCCATCTCTGCTTGGTCCCTTGAGTTCATTGAAGTACTATGCAAGTCCTTTTACAAATAATTACAAGATGTTAACAGCTAAGAAACTGCTTTCCATAAAAGACAAAAGTGAGTTTCCAAGTATTAGCCTTACTGCTGCTGTCTTGTTGCTTTCAGCTCTCTGACAAGATTTCATGAAGCAAAATAAGAAAATATATATTAGTGCCAATACTATATTTGTCCGAATATTGATGAAACTGTGTGTCAAATTCACCTGCATAATTGACCTTGAACTTCTTGATAGCAATTTATTATTCTGTGCCATGGTCAGAGCTTGCTGGCGAAGAACTTTATTTTCTGACTCTATATTAGTCATCTTCTCTTCAAGCCTATAAAAATGCCGAATTACACATTAACTTCACCGACTCTAATGTTTGACTTTGTAATCGTATATAAATAAGGAATTACTGGCCATGCATTGAATCAGGAGTTATTTTGAAAAGTTCAGAGTAACACACAATTCAAATGATAAAACTGAGTTAATGGATTGGAAATATGGACAAAGAAAAAGTCCTAACAAATCAGAGAGCCGTTCTATGATTCAACAATAAAACAGTGTCAGATGTGATGAACTTGATAGCCTAATACAATACAACTTGTTGTGAGAATATGGAAAAAAAAAAAAGATTACGAGAAATAAGGGCTTTAGCATTTCTCAGATTTTTCCACAAAAGGTGGTTCGAGATGGTGTTTCCCGAATGACAGCTGGGTGCTAATCTTTAAATCATTCAAGAAGGTTATATACAAGTAGAATAAAATAGCATAACAACATAGAATGATTTTCTAAAGCAAGGTCTCTGATCACATTGCATTGCCATCGAGATGTCTCAATATAAACAATTTATCTCATTGACTATCAACCACAAAGTCTGTTTGATTTTGTTCTTTCAAGTCTTGATAATACAATCTACGTCTACGTGTGGAATACTACACTAACTCTCATATATATCACAAAAGGCCTTCAATGTCTCAATAACTCCGTTGTCCCTTTCTAGCTATACATTAATAATAGTTTCAAAGATAAGTAATCTGCTCAAGCAATGTAGAATGTACAAGACATTAAGTGTGGGAGTTTTCAAGGGAAAAAAATGTTGGAAAATAATAGAAACACTCTACCTGGTCAAAGATTCCTGCAGTTGTTGAACTCGTTTTTCAGTTTCATCTAACTTCTGACTTTTTCCCTCGATTGTTTTCTGGGCTTCAGCATATTTCAACTCAGAATCATCAGCTCGTTGTTTTTCCGATTGCAAAATATCCTGTGAATCATAGTATTAATATTGAGAGCTGAATTTAATGAGACTAGCATGGATTGAGAGAGAAATTACACAACATTTACCTTTAATTTTGCCATTTCTTCAGTAAGAGCCTCAATCTTTGCTGTATCCTCAACAGGAACTGGGGTTTCATGGACAATTGAGGAAGCTTCTTCAATTGCCTTCTGAGATGTCTCGCGTTCTTTAACTAGTAGTGCATTTGTTTCCTCCACTTTGCTTTGCAAAGCTTCCAAGGACTGCTGCAACTTCATAATTTCCTGGGCTTTTGCCTCTTCTAAGTCACTCTGCAACAGGGATTCTCAACTTAATATTGCATCTTTAATCAAGTTGATTATATATTTACACAAAACTTAACAAGAACATAATTCATACCATATGCATATATAAACTTGCTAGCAAATATATATATATATATATATATACACATATATATATATATATACATCACGTGCGCTGCACGTGGAGATCAATTCAAATTAAGGAAAGAAATAATACAAATACCTTATATATAACATTTTATATTAGAGTTCTAATTATATGAAAAATCCTAAAATTACTATTATAATCTTAAATAACAATCCTTGATAGGGATATATTTGGCAATCCATATTTTGTAAGAAACATTCACACTTTTATATAGGTAATAGGTAATAGATAAATATATATATATATGCAATTTATAATGTTATATAATGTATGCCAATGTGTTTGCATGTTGTCGTATGAAGTGTTCGTGCAAGGAGTATAGTTACCCTCCGACGTTTTTCCAGCTGATAACGTAGTGTGAGGTCTTCCACCTGCTTTTCAAGCTTATCCTTTGCTTCTTTAAGTGCTCCGGTTTCTTTTGCAGCCTGCAGATTTGAAGAGTATATCAGTATTTTGTAGGTACAATTAATAATCAAAGAACACGATTAAAATAGACCGTAACGATCAGATGTCATTCCACTAATATAATCATCTGCAATCAAGTGTAAGATACCATTTTCAGTTTCCGAAGCTCTCTCCGAGCAACCCTACCCCTCCACCTGCATTGGGTCACAATCGATGCCCTTATGAGTCTCTTGTAGTATGCCAAATCCCTATGACCACGCCAGCGTGCCTGAGAACATTATTTCCCATAATGGTAAGTCATCAACAGACCCTAATTATCATTTTGCAAGCGAAATAATTAATCACCTGTATAATAGTTGATGCTTTAGTTTGTTTCCTATATCTGAACTCTCGGTGGGCCGCCATTGCTCGCATCCCAGCTTGCAGTATAACAACTAAGCATTTGAGTCTCGAGTAGTCCTTCCTGGTTGAATATCCTCTGAATTTTGTCTGGATTTTAATAGAAGCCGCCTGCCTTTTTAAATTCTCAAATAGTTTGCAAGCAAGCCTTCCTGAATTGAAATGGAAAGAGAAATGAATTAAGAATGGTAATATAAGCAAAAAAATGTATATCTATGCAGAGAGCAACAGACATGCATCAGAAAGGTAAAGGGATTCAACAAACCTCTACAAATAGATTGCATACAAATTGCTGCCTTCTGCAAAGCAAGAAAGTGTTTGCGTGCGATATGAGTTCTAATTTTTCTTTGTATTTTCTTTGCTGCAGTACTAAGTATTAGTGCTCTGCGTGCATCTAATTCAGCCATCTGACCAGCTCTCAAGAAGACCTTCGTTTTCCCCGTCTGCATTCACAAGATTAGTTGAAAAAACCATAGTTACCACCAAAATGTAATAGATTAGTGAAATTTGATAAAGGAAACACATCCTAATTGTTTAAAGCAGTCATATTGAAGGAGACGTGTAATAAGAAGCTTCCTTTATATCTTGTATATATTTTGTTGCTCATATCAAGGATCAACAATCGAACTTATCAGAAGCAAGACGGAAAAAAAAATTCAGTTAACCTGCGCTCCAGTCATGCCCATCTTCTCCAAAATCTTTTTACAGGCAGTTTTTTCATCAAGACTGCTCAACATTAGAAGGTATATTACTTCAGTATATCATTGCCATCTTCAATCACAGCCTTTTCAAACAGAAAATTAACCAACGTGAATCTTTACTTACTTTCCTTCCAAGACCTCCGGAGCAAGAATACCAAAACGATGAAGAAATTCATAAAATGTTTTGCGAGTAGGATAACCAGCACAACTAATTCTTATTGCCTCTAGAACTCCCTGCCAAGACAAGGACAGGAAATGACTTGGTTATGAATTTAACAAAGTATTAAATATCCACGAATCTAAAGCAACAAGTAATATGCACTCACACCACAACGTAGTTGCTGCATGATATTGACATTCTCAAAAATAGCAGGCTTGAGAAGATTATTAGGCTTCACACATCTAATGTAGTGAGGTTCTGTAGAATTCAATGTCTCCATCAATTGTTGGAGTTGCAGCTGTACCAATTAATCAAAGCATCAGCTCTCAACCAGCTTACTGAATTGTTGATGTGTTTGAAATATTGATCAAGAAAGCAGAAATACCTTAAAGCGACTTCCTATTGATGAAAACTTAGAGGACTTATTTGAAGATTTGTTTGTTTCTTCAGAGACTGGTGGGAATAGTGCTGCTACAAATGAGCATTTGGAAGCACTTAGCAGATCTTGATGTTCAGGAACGACATAGTCTTTGTTTTTATCCAAAAACTGATCAGATTGGTACTGAACCTGGAGCAGAAAATAGAATGACATGTTAATTCTACTTATAACCACCTAAGTCACAGATATTTGTACATACAACTAAATATAATCCAAGTTACCTCCCCAGCATAATGAGAAATCGTAAAATCTGTACGGGACAGTTTTGGTTTGATGAAACGTTTGTGGGATTTAAAAGTCTGATACAGCTTTTGTGAAAAAGTTTCATGTGTTGACTTCGGAAACATACTAGAAACAGAAGAAAAAAAGGAAGAAGGTCATATAACATATGAAGCATAGAGTGATAGATTCTTTGCAAGAAACTCACAAGGAGATAAATAAAAAACCTTACCAGGCTTCATCAAGAAGAGCGACTATCCCTCCAGGTTTCTGCAAAGACCAGTTAAAACCCTTTATATAAGACTATTACTTCAAATTGCAGTGTCAATACAAAGACATAAATGCCAATTTTGGTATCAGAAGCTTCATTAAAGTATAAATCAGGATTTGAATAAATATCTCAGAGCTGAATGTATGTACTTTCCAGTTTCTGATTTTCAAGAAATATCGTGGGAGCCATCTAAGAACTAGCATAAAGATGATAAAGAACAAACTGAAACAAGTTAACAAACTATCAGGTTTTCCTGGAAAGCTTCTCCATTTTCAGAATTCATAATAATAAGGGGTTCGAACTGTCAAACGCATTTCAAGCTGTGCACATCTCCTTTTGCATACAAATCGACATAACAATACAAAATGTAGAGCATAGCAGTTCTACATTTTATAAATCAACCTTTTCGATAAGATCAAGGACATCTTGATTATCAACAAATTCTATATAGCTCCAGTCAATCTCTTCTTTTGTGTATTCCTCCTGCTCCATCTTGAAAACATGCTGAAAAAGGAATTTGTAGAATCTCAGTATATAGTTTTAAACATCAGTTATAATTGCTGCAAATATATCAGTGAATACCTGATTAAAATGTTGTTGTAGCTTTTCATTGGTAAAATTAATGCAAAACTGTTCAAAACTGATCGTACAGAATTATAAATTAGCTCAGAAACCAATAAAATATCGATCAAACATCACAGTGCCAGTGCTCAATCAGGCCTACCTGTTTGTTTTAAAACTTTCGAAACCATATATATCAAGGACACCAATTAGACACTTGGAGTTTGGATCTTGCCCAATTGAGTTATTTATTTTGTCCACCAACCTGTAGATTATTGAATTCTTGCATCAAATTGACTAAACCAGGGAGGAAACAAACATATGCAATGACGTCAAAGGTAGAATCACACCAGTCAAACAAGCGAGAATATACGGTCTTAGCCAACCCATCTCTACTGACTAGTGCACCATCAGGATCAAGACTTCTCTTAATAACTTCTTCTGGAGTTACCATCACACGCTTCAGTAATGCATCTTCGAGTGCAGTAAGATCACACCTTATAATGAAAAAAATATATATTAAAGTTAGAAACTAATAACTGCTAGGGAATATTACAACTAGAAAGTAGGATTCCAATAGTACATCAGAAGCTCTGCGACAGTCTTAAGATGGAACTTCGATGTGTCATCCTTCAGGACTGATGAATCAATTTCCTTTCCTTTAGCAAATTCAACATTACCAAGATGAAGAATAGCTGCCACTACTCTGAAAATTGCATCCTAAAAAGTGAGAAGTTTTAAGTAGGGTTGGCAATCACTGAGACAACACCAAAATTGTATGTTGCAAAGCACAAATTATAGAGATAAGAGACACAATAAGGCATGATAGTCATGATATGATAACACGACACGATAGTGAAATAGAGGCATTAAAATCGTACCTGCTCTTTCTGACTTATTCCAACAATGTCCATTGCCCTCCTTGTAGCCAAATAATCATGAGCATCATTTATACCAACAAGTTCATAACAGTTAGATTGATTAAGATAGTGAAATGTCCTTGGATCTCCCAACTTATATTTCTCAGCTTCCTGATAAGATGTAAAACTAGTTAGAAGAATATCATGAATACAATTTTGCAGTATATTGATCTGACAAATAAGCTACATAGATAGGATGGAGTAGATTACCTCCTGGGGTGCTGCACAAAGAAGGTAGAAGCAATGATAATTACGTTCGGGGTCTGAAATTTGGCAGACACGAGATCTCTCCAAAAGATATGTTCTAATGGCAGCCCCCGATATTCTTCCGTGCTTATCAAACTGAATTTCAACAAATTTACCAAAACGACTGCACCATCAAAAATTAATTAGCATTCAGAGTACAGACTGCAAAAGAACATTTTACATGAACGGTTCATCTAAAACTACTTGGTGACTTCAATTTCTCACCTTGAATTATTATTTCTGACAGTTTTTGCATTTCCAAATGCTTCAAGTACCGGATTTGACTGCATTAAAGAACTTAGAGAGCTTCAGATATATTCGAGATAAAGTTAACTAATAGCTATTCATGAAAGCCAAGTTTGAAAAACCTGATTATTTATTTATTTATTGAAAAAAACTTGAGTATTCTCACCAAGATTTTTGAAATCTCACATGTAATAGATATTTCTGTATAATCATATCAACAGTTTACTTTGTTTTCTTAAGTCTATGTACTGGCATTAGCCTAGTGGTGACATATATTCTTTAGATGTACATTGGCTTGAAGCCATCTACTCGTGAATTGCAGTAGTAAATAGACAAGCTATAAATATTTGGGTAATGATATACACAGAAACTTAAACCATTTAACTGTAAACCAGATGACATATTTTACCTCAAGAACTTGTTGTTCTACAGTACGCCCTTCAGTGCCTTTACGACCACCCAAATAAGCAAGGTACCGCATAAGCATCTTGGTAGTTTCTGTCTTACCGGCACCACTTTCTCCACTTACTAGAATTGAGTTACTTTTCCCCTCATTTATCATTGCCCTAATTCAACTTAAACAATTCAGACATGATTTGAACTATCTCTTGTGAAAAATCATGCCAAAGAAAAAATTTATGTCTATCACCTGAAAGCAATATCAGCAATAGCAAATACATGAGGACTCAGTTCTCCAAATGGTGCTCCCTTGTATTGTTCCATCATGTGGAGATCATAAATGTGAGGAAGCCTTTGAAATGGATTGATAGCAATAAGAATGCTTCCAGTATAAGTCTGCCATATTGTCAGAGTATGATACAATATTACAATAGAGCCACCCATAGACAACGGAATCATGTTGTGACATTGAAGTGACCATTATAGTTATCTTACATATATTTCATTGAGCTGGTATCTCGCTGCCAAGTTCTGCAAGACTCCAGGCTCATGCAAATAAGATAGTTTGGTCATGTCATCGACACCACCAGGAGGTGCATCCTCATCTTTAGGGTATATACTTGATAATTTAGCAACAACCTGATAAGTTGAAAGTAAAAATATATGTTTCAAGAACTCTAATACCATGATAGATAGATGTGCACTTACATTGACAGATCACCATACAAAAGAACATAAAAAGAAACCCCTGTGTTCAACAAAGCTAATCTAACATAATAGTGAATAATGATCATATATATCTTCTCATTTGATACAAACAAAACTACGGAGGCAGATAGAAACGTCTGATCCTATTTTCAGTTCGTTACAAGAGAAACTAAAATGATAGAGAGATAGTTATGTATTCTGCATGCTATGATCTATCACATTCAAGACATCTACTATAGATTCAGTGGAGTGTTGACAAGTTTCATATTTATCCAAGGCTCATACAGAAAGGCAATGTGAGTTATTTTTTACATAGAAAGTTATTGAACCTATGAGAGCTAAGTTACCTTCTTCCCATTACTTGCTTGCACTTCAACTTCATCTCCATTTATCTTGGACACTTCCCCATCAACCCAAGCAATATCTGGGTCTTCAACCCAAACATGAGAACCTACAATGATGTTAACTGGGGTACCCTGCATTTGAAATTCATGAGATGTTTAGTAAAATAAGTGTGTGCCTTGTTGTAATAAGTGTACTTATTGCAAGTTCATACAGTTAAATCAAGAAATGTTAACCTGACATCACTAATCAAAGCATAGTGGTATACAAAATATCTAACATTCTCATCTTAGTAAAACAACATCAAATGAATATATATGTCCTATAGGAATATTAATCCTACTATAGATACAGAAGAATATAACAGATCAACTCCAAGAGTTCATTGAACACTTAAAACTAACAGTTACCAACCCTGAGTGACAAGTGATCATAAGTTCATTTTCAGAATCAAACTGAGTAGCAACACATTAAAAATTCATCAAAAACCTCTTACTTCTAATACACTAAAACTGCATCATAAACAGTTAAACTTAATATGACAACCTAACAATTCTGAACCAAAAAACAAACAACCATATACTTTCCACTTGTCTATTCTTTCTACAACCTTTGAGGTCTGAACACCATACACAGAATAATTAACATTACAGCCCCAACAACCTTCATGAAACACAACTGAATTTAATATCCTATTCTAATATATTGTATATCTGGTGATTGCATAAAAGTTTTAATTCCATTAAAAAAAAAAAAGCACAAAAAAAATCATAGAGATACAATACAATGTGACCTACCATCTAAACTGAAGAAACAATAAAACCCCAATCACATTGGGTTCTGATTAGACAAGAACCCCACTCATTTGAATTGGAGAACCCAAATGTTGGTCCCAATCTGGAATGCAATTTCCATCAGCCACAGCACAATGGCACGACGATCGGAAAGGGTTGGAAACTGGAAATGGGGTCCGTCGGAGTGTTGAAAAAGAGGGAGTAGAGTGAGGAATAATTTTGGGGGTTTGTTTGATGTGTAAAGTGACCGTTGGATGGGGGAAAGACGTTGGATTTGAGGAATGGAGAATGGGTTTGTGGAGGAGAGCGACATTCTTCGGAGAATCCTACGATATCGGAGACGTTGAAACCTTCTTCCGACATCTGTGTCACTGTGTGTATGTGTGCGCTTTTGGCGCGCAGGTGGAGAGAAGAGTGATGATGTAATTTATGCACTCGGGTCTGCAATATTCAATAACTAACGTCTCTATTTATTTTTCAATCAGTGTCTTATTTTTTCTGCATTTTTTTTTTATTTTGATGAAATAAAAATAACTACAAAAATTAGGGTGAATTATAATTGTCATTTTAGTGATTTGATTAAATTATCATCTTCTGCACTTGACAACTTTTTTTATGAACATGTAAACTTTTGTCTTTTTATGAAGATCTATATTTTATTGATATTAACTCCTGTTTTTTTTTTTTTTTAAATATTCAATATAACTGTCTATAAACTACTAATCCAACTAAATTTGTTTCATTTTTCAAATAACTTAATATAATTCTCATGGTTTCTATTATTTGTAATGTATTTAACTAAAACATTTTAATATATTTATAATAATTCATTGATTTGAGACTACACACTCTCATTCAATTTTTTTTTTAAGTATTGACTTAACACACTCTCATTCAATTTTTTTTAGTATTGACTTACATGTTCTTTTTCATGTAAATATTTTGAGTAGTGTTTGTGTGCAGTGTATGGTGTTGGACCCCTAACCCGAGTCGAACAAAATCAAATATAAGAAGGCCAGAAATGGTGGAGCCGACTCGGAAGGCCAGAAATGGCCGAGCCGCCCAGAAGGCCAGAAGTGGTAAGGAGGCCGGCCAGAAATGGACGAGCCGACCAGAAGAGCTCGACTCGGACTCTTAGCTAGGTAAGGAGGCCGGCCAGAAATGGACGGGCCGGCCAGAAATGGACTAACCGGCCAGAAAAGTTCGACTCGGACTCTTAGCTAGGTAAGGAGGCCGGCCAAAAATGGACGGGCCTGCCAGAAATGGACGAGCCGGCCAGAAGAGCTCAAATCGAATTCTTAGCTAAGTAAGGAGGTCGGCCAGAAATGGACGGGCCGTCCAAAAATGGACGATGTTGGACATTCGATCCGAGCTACTGCTATATTACATCTGGATAGCCCAGTAAAAGCCATCAGTTCACTTGACCGGTCAGGATGACACATTGGATGTCCAACCCGATAGACCATCCAGGATGGCCGGCCCGAGCTGATCTTGCTGCCCAGGTTATAGCTAATTACCAAGAGATCGTGGGTGACAAAACCGCTAAATGCCACGTAAATAGGCGAAAATCAAGGAGAAAGTGGGCTCAACTTCCACAACCTCCACGATCTCCAATACTTAGGTTATTTTTTAGCTATAAATAGATGTAATTTCAACTTGTAAATGGCCCCCAACACTTTTGTATAAAAGCACGAGAGAACTACTTTCTCTTAGATAAATTACATAAGATTCTGGCCGGCCACAATAAACCGTCCAGAATCAGCCGAGCTAAATTGCCCGAGTAGGCTCCGGGCCATTCTTGTGTCATATTTTTCATCTCATTTCCTTTACATTTGGGTGTTAGATTAGAAATTACTTTCAAACAAATTCCAACATCAACATTTTGGCGCTAGAAGGAGGGGGCTT
Source organism: Scutellaria barbata (assembly GCA_028654395.1). Lineage (NCBI taxonomy): Eukaryota > Viridiplantae > Streptophyta > Magnoliopsida > Lamiales > Lamiaceae > Scutellaria > Scutellaria barbata. Next base: position 22,681,026 of record CM053649.1, read on the forward strand.
ATCATTCAAAGAACAAAACTCTAAATTGTGTAACACTAGCCAGACTGCTAGATACGAGTCTATGGTCGAGGAAGAGCAGAAAAAGTAAAAGACAACGGCTTAATCCGAGCCGACCAGGCTCAGATGAAAGAGATGGGGCTACGGCCTAGTCTAAGCTGACCCGGAAGGCCAGAAATGACCGAGCCGACCAGAAGGCCAGAATCAACTCGAAAGGTCAGAAATGACCGAGCTGACCAGAAGGCCAGAATTGACTCGGAAGGCCAGAAATGACCGAGCCGACTAGAACGCCAGAAATGGTCGAGCCGACCAGAAAAGCTCGACTCGGACTCGTAGCCAGGTAAGGAGGCCAGCCAGAAATGGACGAGCCGATCAGAAGAGCTCGACTCGACCAGACTTTCAATCAGCTAAAGAGGCCGACCAGAAATGGACGAGCCGACCAGACTCGGACAAAAGACATGGGGCTACAGTCTAGTCCGAGCCGACCAGGTTCGGACAAAAGAGTAAAAGGCTATGGCCTAGTCCGAGCCGATCAGGCTCGGACAAAAGAGTTAAGGCTACGGCCTCATCCGAGCCGTCTAGGCCGGATGAAACAGTAAGGCTTCGGCCCACCAAGGCTTCGGCCCACTTAAGGCTACGGCCTCATCCGAGCCGTCCAGGCCGGATGGAACAGTAAGGTTTCGACCCACCAAGGCTTCGGCCCATTTAAGGCTACGACCTCGTCCGAGCCGTCCAGGCCGGATGGAACAGTAAGACTTCGGTCCACCAAGGCTTCGGCCCATCAAGGCTTTGGCCCAAAAAAGACTACGGCCTCGTCCGAGCCGCCAGGCTGGACGGAAGAGTAAGACTTCGGCCCAAACCAAGACTACGGCCCAAAACAGGCTATGTCCTCTCCCGCACCGATCAAATTCGGAAGAAACGGTAAGACGACGACGGGATAAGTCGAGCCGATCTGAAAAAGGGTAAAAATTAATATTATGTTATTATAACCCGAGCTGACCAAATGCTTTGATTATTATATTTCTTTTTTAAGTTAAATGTTTCAGTTGGAAAATATACAAGTTATGGCTGGTGGGGCAACTGAGCCGAGCACAAAGTATAAAAGTTCATAGCATAAATGTTCTAAAAAATGGTGGACACCAAGTATGAAATTCCTTCACGAAGAGTAAAAATACTCGGGTCAGGTCTTCTGCTATGTCCAGATCCCGGCACATCCTATGTCTGTACCAGGATCTGGGGGCTATTGTTGTACCCCTAACCCGAGTCGAACAAAATCAAATATAAGAAGGCCAGAAATGGTGGAGCCAACTCGGAAGGCCAGAAATGGCCGAGCCGCCCAGAAGGCCAGAAGTGGTAAGGAGGCCGGCCAGAAATGGACGAGCCGGCCAGAAGAGCTCGACTTGGACTCTTAGCTAGGTAAGGAGGCCGGCCAGAAATGGACGAGCCGGCCAGGAAAGTTCGACTCGAACTCTTAGCTAGGTAAGGAGGCCGGCCAGAAATGGACGAGCCGGCCAGAAAAGTTCGACTCGAACTCTTAGCTAGGTAAGGAGGCCGGCCAGAAATGAACGGGCCGGCCAGAAATGGACGAGCCGGCCAGAAGAGCTCAACTCGAATTCTTAGCTAGGTAAGGAGGCCGGCCAAAAATGGATGGGCCGGCCAGAAATGGACGAACCGGCCAGAAGAGCTTGACTCGAACTCTTAGCTAGGTAAGGAGGCCGGCCAGAAATGGACGGGCCGGCCAGAAATGGACGAACCGGCCAGAAAAGTTCGACTCGGACTCTTAGCTAGGTAAGGAGGCCGGCCAGAAATGGACGAGCCGGCCAGAAGAGCTCAACTCGAATTCTTAGCTAAGTAAGGAGGTCGGCCAGAAATGGACGGGCCATGCAGAAATGGACGATGTTGGACATCCGATCCGAGCTACTGCTATATTACATCTGGATAGCCCAATAAAAGCCATCAGTTCACTTGACCGGCCAGGATGACACATTGGATGTCCAACCCGATAGACCATCCAGGATGACCGACCCGAGCTGATCTTGTTGCCCAGGTTATAGCTAATTACCAAGAGATCGTGGGTGATAAAACCGCTAAATGCCACGTAAATAGGCGAAAATCAAGGAGAAAGTGGGCTCAACTTCCACAACCTCTACGATCTCCAATACTTAGGTTATTTTTTAGCTATAAATAGATGTAATTTCAACTTGTAAATGGCCCCCAACACTTTTGTATAAAAGTACGAGAGAGCTATTTTCTCTCAGATAAATTACATAAGATTCTGGCCGGCCACAATAAACCGTCCAGGATCAGCCGAGCTAAATTGCCCGAGTAGGCTCCGGGCCATTCTTGTGTCATATTTTTCATCTCATTTCCTTTACATTTGGGTGTTAGACTAGGAATTACTTTCAAACAAATTATGGGTCATGATCCATGCAATTGGGCACGTGGGTCGGGTTGGGTTTAACCCGTATCCGCGTCTTTTTTTTTTTATAATTTATGTCATAACTTTTATATTATAATAATATAACCTTTATGTTATAATAGTGTAACCTTTATGTACAGATTTCATAACTTTTCAGTGCATAACTTATATTTTTTTCACTATAAAAATTCATGTAATATAGCCAAAACCTTTATGTTGTAACAATATAACATTTATGTTGTAATAGTATAACATTTATTTTCAATAAATAACTTATAATTTTTTCACTATAAAAATTCAATATAGCCGAAACTTTTATGTTGTAATGATATAACCTTTATGTTGTAATACTATAACCTTTATGTACAAATTTCATAACCTTTTCAGTGAATAACTTATATTTTTTTCACTACTCAGCACTGTAAAAGGTTATGTGCATATAACTAAAAGGTTATAAGGATAGAACTAAAAGATTAAGTTCGCTAAACTAAAAGGTTATATCCAGAACTAGGGTTTGAGTTAGGATTTGGGCTAGGGTTTAGGCGCGTTAGGCGCGTGAAAGGCACTTTCGGGTCGGGTTGACCCAGTTGCACGGATTTAGGATCCGTGCACTTGGTGTATAGAAACAATTGTGAAATATTTTTGGTCTCAATACAGTTGGGTTGATTTTTGGATTTGGAGGTAATGTATAACTTGTAAATTACATGTATATTTTATATCTATTTTATATTTTAAAATTTCTAGATATATATTATTTATTTGTTATCTTGTCAGGTTATTAAAAATGTAAATCTTAATTTTTTTTACGAGAATGATCGGGACGTATATATATCAAATTTTTTAAGAATATAATGTAAATCTTCATTTTTTTCTTACGAGGATGAGCGTATTTTGTGAGGATGTAAATTTGCTTAATATCAATGTAAATATTAAATTTGAGGATGTAAATATAATTATTTTTTTTATAAAAATGAATGGTAGTTATATCAAAGCGTGTTTTTTGAGGATATAAATCTTAATATTGATGTAAATTTGAATTTTGAGATGAATGATAGTTATATTGCAACATATTTTTGGGATATAAATCTTAATATGAATATAAATATTATGTAAATATAAATTATTTTTATCGAAATGAATGGTAGTTATATCGAATCGTGTTTTTTGAGGATATAAATCTTAGTATTGATGTAAATTTGAAGTTTGAGAATGTAAATATTAATTTTACTTATGGGATGAATGATAGTTATATTGCCAGCTATTTTTGGGATATAAATCTTAATATCAATGTAAATATTAATTGTGAGGATGTAAATATAATTTTTTTTATCGATATGAATGGTAGTTATATCGATGTAAATTAAATTTTTTGTATCGAAATGAATGGTAATTATATTGAACCAGTGTTTTTTGAGGATAAATTTTTTTAATATTAATGTAAATATTAATTTTGAGGATGCAAATATTAATTTTTTTAATATTGGTATTTGTTAATTTGTATATTAAGAATATATGAAACATAAATTTACTAAATGTTATATAAATCAAGAATTTATGGTATTTATTAAATTTGTATATCAAGTATGTAGGATATTTAATAAATCTTATATAAATCAATTTGGATATTTAGTTATTAAGAAAATTATGTTCATTATATGTTTGACTTTGTAATAAATTATGTTAATAATTTAGAATATCATTATAATAACATTTAATATATTGAACTATGACACATTTACATTCAAACATTAGTTATAATATGTTAAAAAGACATGTATCATAAATGTTAATAATAATCTTTTAACATACAAACACAAATATTAGAAAGACATTAAATATTGTTATATCTTAAGCATAGATGTTATTAAATCTATAATTCATCATGTCTATCATCATGCTTATACATCTTTCATTTTTTTTTCCTACTTAATCATTTTTTAAGTTTTTTCTCAGGTTCAGAACTGGAAAATTCATCTATTATTGATCTTTTACTCTTCCTATCTTCTCGTAATCATCTTTCCTTTTTTTTTGGGAGTGCTAACTTGATCCTCAGATTTTTCGACCTGAATGACAGAAACATATGTCAGTAAAAGTTGAAAAAAAATTATTATTAATTTGAAGTTATAAGAGGTAAAATATATTAGAAAGTCTTTTTTTTTCTTTAAGTCTTCAACATAAAATAGTTTTAAATCATGGTGATTTTTTTAATACCTTACTTTCGATATTTTCATCAAAATACTTGTCTATTATATTTTGATCAAGACTAACTTTGACCATTGGGTACCCATCTTTTTCATTAGTCATCTTCTCAAGTTTTACCATGATCTTAAATAGAACATTGCGTTCTATCAATGCATCAATTTCTTGTATGGAAGAATCCAAAATAGGAATCTGCAAAAAAAAAAAAAAAAAAATTTAAGTACTTGTCAATTATTTGTGAATTATTAAGATATTTAAAAAAATAAGAAAAAATGAATTGAAATTGAAATTAGCATTCTACATTTTGTTCCTTCAATTCGTTTTTTCAATAAGTTCAGTGCATTCCCTATCCATAGGGAGAATCTTGCATTCCCAGTCGAATCAAGGACACGAATTCGAATTTTAAAATTAACTTAAAATTTAAAAGAGAATACATAACTTGAGCTAAATCATTTATAAAAATTATTTACCTATATTTTTCCTGTGACATAATGCTGACATTTTGAACAGATGAACTTATCTCCATCAACATCTAACTTCTTAGAACATTTTTTACATCCCAAGTAGCAACACTCTCTTTCTGTGTCAATGTTTGCAATTGTGCAATATACGCCAATATGCTCCACCTATCATTTGATTAGTAAAAGAAAACAATTTAATTAGTGGCTACAAATATTATTTAAGACAATTAATAAACAAGAGAATGCTGAATAAAAAAATATATAATCCTTACCTCTCTCAATTCATTTAGTTGTTTAATTTTTTTTCACATTTGCATTCCCGTTGGAGAACTCATCAAAGATGGAATTTGTTGAATAAGATCGTGTGCTTGTTATAGGACCAACAAAACGTTCATTCATCCTAACAAATATGCATAGATTATAAGACTAACTTTATAAATTAATTACTGTATTGTAAAATGTAATAGACAAATAAATGTATTGCTAAGTACCTTTTCTAAATTCAGCAAAATCAGAATCCTCTCCATTTACAATTAATTTTGTTGCATTATAGGTGTTTGAAACCTTCATCTTTGCATAAAAAAATATTGAAATGATATACATAAAAAATATTACATTACATAATAAATCAATAAATTAGATAATTATTGAAATCTGCATTATGTAAAATTATATAATATTATTAGTGAAATCTACATTGTTACAATCAATCAGTACAAATATTATATGTATAAGTATATGCATATATACATAAAATAAAACATTACATTCCAATTTTTTTGGCCCTGCACATTTGTATAATCACAACTGTCTTATCGTTAAGATGTGGTAGTATTTCATCAGCTTACTTTTTCCCACAAAATGCACCATATATGGTTTTTCCTTTAAATTTTAATTCATAATAATTAGTACATATGATAGGTAATGTTGAAAGTTATAAATTTTGAGATCTTACTCTAAGACCTCAGGTTGAATATCAATCCTTTTGATGACAATTTATTATAAATTTTGAGATCTTACTCTGAGTCCTCAAGTTGAAAATCAATCCTTTTGATGGCAATTTAGGGATACTTTGTGAACGTTATTTTTTGGTTAGATGATGCATTTTAAACTTTAAAACTATATATATGTTAATACTTACTTGGTTGTCATGAACAATAGCATCTAATTTCAAAATTTGTTCTTTTTTCCAAATGACAGGTACATTGTATAGTCTCACCAATCTTACACGCAAAGCCCATATTATTTTCGAAAGGTTGATGTCCTTGATTAAATTGAAGAGTCCATTCTGCTTTTTTGCCAACCTATAAATACAAACGCAAAATAGTATTAAATCAAAGTTAATAAGAAATAAGAGAAGAATGAAAAATAGCATCTAATTTCAAAATTTGTTCTTTTTTTTCCAATGACAGGTACCTTATATAGTCTCACCAATCTTACACGCAAAGCCCATGTTGTTTTCAAATGGTTGATGTCGTTGATTAAATTGAAGAGTCACATTATGATTCTGCTTTTTTGCCAACCTATAAATATAAACGCAAAATAGTATTAAATCAAAGTTAATAAGGAATAAGAGAAGAAAATAAAGAGGTGATTTCTATTTCACCCTAAAAACAAATAACATGGATATGATTTTGTGTATAATTGTTTTGTACTTTTATACGTTGTATAGGTAGTTGATGATAGTGGATGTGAGTAGTTTTTTTTATTTTGATTTGTATATTGAGCAGTCAGTTATATTGTATAGGTAGTTGATGATAGTGGATATGGGTAGTTTTTTTATGTTGATTTGTATATTGAGCAGTTATATTTAGCAGTTGTACAGTATATTAATTTTTGTAATTTTATTGAATATTGTTGGAAGGAATAAGCGTGTTAGATGTGAGTAGCAGTTACTTTTCATTCAATAGTGGTGGAAAGAAGTTGGTGATATATGTAATTAGCAGTTATTTTTTGCGTATTTTGATTACATTTTTTTAAAGATTTGTTTAAAAAAAAAACGGTTATTGAGCGATTTCTATTATATATGTATTTGTTTTAAAAAAAAGTCTTTAAATTAAAAGCGAATTTGAAAAAAAATTAAAAGTCTTTAAATTAAAAGTAAATTTGAAGGTCTATATTATAGATATTATTCCAATTGAAAAATAACGAATTTGAAGGTGTATATTATATTATAGATATTTTTTCAATTGAAAAATAATCAAAGGAAGTTGATGGTAGATGTAATCAGAAGTTTTTTTTTTAGAGTATTTGAATTGCAGTTTTTTTGTTCTAAAATTTGTTTTAAAAAAAAGAAAAGGTTATAGGGCGACTTCTATTATCATAAAAATTAAAAGTAAATTTGAAGGTCTATATTATAGACATTATTCCAATTGAAAAATAAAATCTTTAAATTAAAAACGAATTTGAAGGTGTATATTATATTATAGATATTTTTCCAATTGAAAAATAATCAAAGGAAGTTGATGGTAGATGTAATTAGCAATTTTTTTTAGCGTATTTGAATTACAGTTTTTTTGTTCTAAAATTTATTTAAAAAAAAAAGAAACGGTTATAAAGTGACTTCTGTTATTATATATATATATATATAAATAGATTGTCGTTCAATGATCACAATGATCAGTTTTTAATATACGATCCTCTTAAATTATGATTTTGATATACTTAGAAACGAGCGGGTTCAAATTAAAATAATACAATATGGTATGATATTGATACAAAAGGAGCGAATTCGAATTAAATAATTATACATGTGAATTGATCAAGACATTACCTGAACTTTTTAGTAATTTGATCTAACTTTGATAATAGTTGATGTACTTCACCTGAAAATATTATACATAAATAAATTATCTTATTAACAAAAAAAAAAAATCATGAAATTATAATTTCAACATGAACTTTTAAATTAAAAAAAAAAAACTATCATGGTATTAATCATAGTTTACCATTTGAATCGCGAATGATTTGTCCGAATTAAAACTTACAGATATATCTGATCAATTTATCAACATTCACCGTCACATTGTTGGTCAAATAATATATTTCAAAAATATTAATGAACAGGTAAACAAAAAATCGTCACTGTGTGGAAAAGATATTCTTGTTTTTTCAATTTAATTTGTTAATTAGATTAAAAGCTTAAGTTCAGAAATATAATTAACATACAAAATACTATAATATAACTCGATTATGCCTAAACCTTAACTGAAAACCAAATGACTGAATCAGACTATTAAAGGACTAAATTAAAAAAATTAGATATTGCCATTAATTACGAGTGACTCTCATATAAATTAATTGCATGGATATAAGATCTGCACAACTGATACTTGATCTAGATTTGTGCAACTTATATATAAGTATTGTTTACACTGAAACTTCGCTAGATAATGATATCGTTTATATTATATAAAAGTATCACTAGTTATTCATAAAAATATTATTTTATCTATATAAATGTATTAGCTCAAATTAATTGAAATATAACGTCATTACATGTTTGTCGAAACACGAAAATGTGTGATTTTATATAACATACAGGTAGAATTAGTATAACTAAAAGGTATTACTAACATTACTGAAAGATATTATATGTCTATATTATATAATGTAAGGGTACAACTAACATAACATAAATGCATTACTATCATAACTAAAATGTATCGCTAACATAATTAAAATGTATTACATATTTGTCAAAATATGAACACGCAAGAGAGGGTGTGAATGCAGACACCTGGATACGTGGGGTACATGTGAATGTGTGAAAGCACGTGTAAGTGCGTAAAAAATGGTTCAAGATTGAATCGACCTGAATTGCATCTATAATTCATGTACCAATTTCATAGAAGTATTTGTGTTGATTAAAACATTGTACCTAATTTCCAAAATAACTAATAAAACTTTCAAACTCTTACTCCCTTAAAACTGTCGTTGATTACAGCTTCAGAGATTGATGATCATCGTTAATTTTCAATAAGCGACCTTCACAAAAATTGAGCCCTTTGGGTGGATGTTGTTGGTGTATATCTACCACACACAATGATTTAAGTAGAGGTTTCCTGTAATGTATACTTACAAAAGGAAAACAAAAAGGAAATATCTAAGATAAAACGACTTACATTTTGTAAGAAAATATCATGACTATTCCGACAATTAACCCTTATAAAAACGTAGAATTATTTTGGTGAGTCTATCAAGTAAATGAATGAATGAATCAAACTCAACATATCATTAGGATAATTGTTTACATTTTATCAAACTACATCATTTCCAACACTACTTGATTCATGGCAAGAAATTCAACCTAAAAGTGATTAAGTAGTAAGATCATCACCATCATCATATATATATGTCCTTTTCATATACCAAAACCCCTTCTCCCCCACGCCAAGCTGCCGAGTTCATGACCATTTCTTTCTTGATGTCTTTTGGATCACGTTTGTCGCGTAAACCCTTAACAAAAACAGGACCAAAATCGTCAAATATTCAAAGATTTTAAAATTTTAAAATTACATTAGCATCACTAAATATTGTTCAACAAACCCATTAGAATTTAGTAAACGCATTCCAACTATTATATTGGAATTGACAATTATATATAATGCAAACAAAGTCACAAGTCAATTTCAGATCAGACTAAGTATTTCAAGTCTGAATCAAGAAAGGTGGTTCCAAGTGTTGTTACTAAACCACGCGGCATCTCCATAGTTTTTGTTGGCGACAATTAATTAAACGTGCCCAAAAAACATGGGCTTATAATATATATGTTCTTAAATTGAATTCGTTAAATTTTGTTATTTCGATTCTTTTCAAAATTATGTAAATAATCACTTGATTTTATTTGCTATTTTCAGTTTTCTAAAAAAATTGTATTTTCATTTAATAATTTTTTTTATTTAGTTTAATAAGTTCGATTGAACTTCTCGCTGAGCAATTGTGTCTCAAACAATTAAAACTTTACATTTTTTGTCCTACTTAATTAATGGCTATGTATGTTAGTAAATGAACCGAAAGAAAATGAATTAAAAAACGAAAAAAAATATATGGTAGGTTTTGACACTCTGTTAATCTTGGTGCATACATGATGGTTCATGAGAAGATTTGGCGCGATCTTTTAAGACACTGTTGGAGAAAAAAAACCATCAAATTCGAATATATCAATTATTTTAATTTAGCTGCAAAAACATATCAAAATCAGGTTTTAGTTAGAATTCTAAGCAATCTTTATCATATCTTGATGACATAATTGAAAAAAATCATGAAATTATAATTTTAACATGAGTTTAATAAATTGTAATTGCAGCACCAACTTTCATATTTAAACAAATAACTCTACAATTCAAAATGTTGTGAATTTTTTTTTACCAAAACTTGGAGACATGCCCTACTAATTATTTCATGTTAATTGTGGTTTTATCAATCAAATAATAAGAAAGAATGAATAATTAACAAAATGATACCGTTTTACTCTGTTATATGTGCAACTCTAATAAAATTTAAATGAATGACAAAATGTTTTTTTAAATTTTCTTACAAAAACAATTAACATTATTGTTTGGTTCACATTATATTTGTTTATGACCTAAACTATTTAATTTGTCACAAAATTTAATCGTCAACTGCGTTGTGCGCGCGTACTCAAATTTATTAGATTAAACTATAAACCATTTTTGTCTACAGACGACCAATTCAATTTCTTATTTCCCTTTTTATCCTTTGCAGTCAACAGTCAAATTCCTATGTAGCGACATATTCAAATCACACCTTTCCTTCATATCTCCATGCACTATAAATATTCAAACCACACTTCCAAATTCATATCATCATTATTCATAACCTTCTCAAATAAATTAAATAATAAAATTAAAAAAAAAACCTACTTTCACTTCAATTGCAGCCTGCTAAACAGGATGAGGTGCACAAAAGTATTGATCATAGCTATTATGGCACTAGTATTTCTGCAAAGTATAAAATCGTATGAAGCTACTCGTATTCTAGATGAGGAAGAAGAGCAGTGGATGAAGAAGGGCCAAAATCTTTTGTTGCCATCCTTGCAACGGGGTAGCAATGTGGGCCCACCGTCTCCTAATGGATGCACATGGATCTCAGGTGGCGGTGGAAGGCCATGCACCGCTACCATCACACAACGGAACTTTGCAGTGAGTGCTTCTCCACCGCCGCCTTCTCCGGCCACTTATGGTGCATATCCCAAACAAATGGTTCAGTTTGGTGTGGCCAGTGATACTAAACAAAGCTAGAGTGAAATACTTTTTAATTTAATTTTATTTTGATTATTTTTTTGTTTGGTTCAAGAACCAAGCTTGATCTCCTTTCTTTTATTCTTTTCTGTGCATAGGTGTTTTGTGTGTAGAGTTTGAGATGGAATTAATTAGTTAATTGCAAATAATGTTGAGAAGGTAGGCTTAGTCTTTGAAATTGACAATTGATTAATTGTATGCATATGACTTGGCTGATTCAATGAATTCTTTTTGAAAGAAATTTCAAGGTTCATGACTTGTGCTGTCACTGTGTATGATGGATATATATATATATATATATATATATTGAAATGAAATACGAAATGTTTGTTTAATTAAATTAAACATAAAGACTCATGTGCAATCGCCACACGGTTTCACTTATACTAAAAAAAGATATATTTATTATTGTAAAAAATATATTTGAATCACATATTTATACCTATAAAAAAACATACTTATAAATTTTATACTTATAGTTGAGAAACACATATTTGTAAAAGACATACTCAAATCTGTCACATGTGAGACGGTCTTACAAGAGACAACTCTAAATTAAATAATGTACTAGAATTATTTATGTACATGCGCAACATTAATTAGTGTTTCGATATATTATATTTCATTGTCTTCAATATATGTAGTGATTAACATGAAGACATAAAAAAAAACATATATATATCTAATGTGCAGATACAAGAATTTTTTTATCAGTCCTATTTGTTAAGTGGGCAACCAAAAGCTCTTGTGTCGATTCAATATATATATATATATAGAGAGAGGGAGAGAAATACTTTCAACATGAAGGTTTAAGCCAAACATTAATCATAGACGTTATCAGATATTATTGTGAAATTATAGAGATGCATTTAAAATCCTTGAATTTTCATGTTTTGTTTTATATATTGAGCCATCACATGCGGATTTATTTTGTTTTATTAAGTCCATAAAGTTTCTAATTTGATTTACATAGCATCTACATGCATTTATTATGTTTGAATTTATTGATCTATTAGGAGGTCTTGTTCATTTTCAAGTCATTAAATATTGTTGGATCAAGACTTCAAATTTTGTGGATCACCTCTTCTTGATACTCTAGTTCTTGTTCTCTTATTGAATGAAAGTTATTGCGGTTTGAAACAAAATCTAATGAGTTCCTAAATTTTCATAATTTGTTTTACCAATCAACTTCTACGTGAATACCTATTATTATTTTATTTAATAGAATATGATTCAGTAGATTAGATGCATGATGAAATCCCAAATTTAAATAAGTAAATCTCATAACAAACAGACCCTTTAGGTGGAGACTCATTTCGGAATTATAAGGAATTAGGCAAATGTCATAGGCGCGTTTAGTATTTGGTATAATGGTCAGTTTACAATAATTTTATAATTCACATACTTAAATTCGTTAATTTTTATCTCAATTTAAACATCTTTTTACATAATCCAAAACTCACCTCAACCTCAACACAAATCACACAACAATATTTTGTCATCATCAACTCATTATTTAAACAGTTTTTACAATAAATATTACAACTACACACTTTTTTAACGAATTCCAATGCATATGATGTATATAGCATCTTAAACTATGATTTTATCCTACAAAATTTTAAAACAAATAAAAAACAAACACAACATTTTCAAATTCTGAGCTTACAACATCCTGAAGCCAAACTTGAAAATACACCTACTCTCGTTTCCAAACATTCTCTAGAATTACTGTTTGATAACGTTGACGCATACAAAAGTCTGCCAGATTTAAAAGGTTATGCAGTTCATATACGTACAAAGTCCACACAGATGACTAACTATGGAAATGAATATTGAATTAACCTTTTCCAAGTCAATGGAAGAAACCTGAGGAAAGCTAAAAGAGAAATTAATCCTGGTTCTGGCGAAATAACAAAACCTTTTGGTTTTTTGGCATTTCAATAAAGATAAAAATATAATGAGTAGGTCTATCACATATCATTGCACGCATCTAAGATATGTGCAATTCTACCTATCCCGTGATCCAAGATTCATATATAAATAGATTTTTTTTTTAAACAGTGGCCGACGTTGCTTCTTAAGATCCACAGCGCTTCTTTCTCCTCTTCTTCTCCAAATCGCGACATGCTTATCTTCCATAGGGTTCATTCTCATCTTCTTCAAATCACGATTTGGGCTCTTCTTCTCCTCATACTCATAACACATGTTTCTCTTCTTCTACATCTTCTTCCTCGCGATTCCATATTTTGTTACAAATATTCTAAGTATTTAAAAATCAATAATTTCAATAAGATTAAACATGATAATCATTTGTTGGAAAATAAAAAAAAAATTGGAATATATAATATAAAGGTATTAAACGTATTACATAAAGGTAAGATTTGTAACGCATAAAGGTATTATCTCATTTTACTGAAATAAAGGTATTATCAAGTAAATATAATAACCACATAACTTAAATGTATTGGTGCATTAAGATTATTACCTCATTATACTTAAAAAATGGTTTTATTACTTTAATGAAATATATTAATTATATTACATAAAGGTATTAATTTTATTGCATAAATATATAAATTATATCAAATAAAGGTATTACCTGATCATTTTACAGAAATATAATATATATATAGTATTCGTATCACGTGAAGGTATTAACCATATAACATAAAGATATTTAACATATACTTAGAAGTACTACTACATTTATCTAAAGGTATTACCTTATTTATTGATATAACATAAATGTAAAGATTAATATAATTAAAAGGTCTGGCGTGCATAACTAAAAATGTATGACATGTTTCATAGAATTGATAGAATGTGGACTAGGATATAAAAGCATGTGAGTGCTCCTGAGACGCGTGAAAAAGGAATAAATTGAGTTGTACAAACTTAGATCCGTGCAGCTGGTGCATATGAGTTTTAGTGAAATATAATATATCAAATCATATATTTAATAATCTTATAAATATATATATATTAATATATATATATATATATATATATATTTATTTATTTATTTATTTATTTATTTATTTATTGAGCTTGCCACATAAAAGGACAAAGCCCTGAAGGACCAAAATTCTCTTTAGTTTTGCACACAAGAAGATATCCTAGATCTTTTTTCTGCACTATATTATTTTGGTACCATATTTCATTGGCTAAAATAATTCATTGAAAATCAGGCATGTTGGGGATGACAATAAAACATGAGGTTGAAATGAAATTAAACATGAATGAATACATATATATATATATATATATAATTAATGTGAAAAAAAACACACACACATTAAGAAAACATCAACATATGTTAGATCAGGTGTAAACATATCTTGAGCATGTAGCCCTTTAATTATCTTTGTCAAAAAAAAAAAAAAAATATATATATATATATATATATACATTTATTTTCTCAATGTTCATTACATTTTTGGTCCGGATTTAATTTGAACTCAATGAATTTATTCAAAATGGGTAGAGTTGGGACACAACATAATAGAATTAACATATTTGAATTGACTTTTTTATTGAAGTCGTACATACTTTCTCGACGTGACTCATTCAATTTCTAATTCTTTGAAAACTCTCAGTCAGCATTAATCCATTGTTTTTTTCTTATCCCTTAATTGAATGAGTAAAATTATAGTCATAGCTTTTAACTTATTTATTGTACTATATATATAAAGCATGCATTGGCATCAACTTATATTCATTAGTTCCAATTGAACCACTATATATATACCTGTTCTTTTCTTCATAACCAAATTAAAATGAGGCATTTTAGTGTTTTTATAGCTATCATTGCAATAGTTTTTGTGCTAAATATAAAACCATATGAAGCCACTCGAATTCTAGATGAGGAAGAAGATGAATGGATGAAGAAGGCCCAAAACCTTTTGCTCCCATCCTTCCAACGGGGTCGTGACGTGGGCCCACCATCGCCTAATGGATGCACGTGGATCCCTGGCGGCGGTGGAAGGCCATGCACTGCCTCGATCACCCAACGGAACTTTGCAGCAATATCAAGTACTCCTACTCCGGTCTCTTCTGATGTATATCTCAATCAAATGGTTCGATTTGGTGTTGCCACTAAAACTACATAGATCGAGTTACAATTGACATACAATTTTTTACCATGATAAATAAGATAGGTTTTTGGTTTGATAATTTGATCAAAAACCACATATTATATATATATATATATATAGGTATTTTTTTATTAATTTTTTAAGAATATGACAACTAATAAGTGTTAAGTGAAGGAGATAGAACAAGTTAGCATTTGTAATTAACATGCAATTGTAATCATCATGTATATGCCATTACTAATGGATTATATATTCAAGAAATTTCAAGGTTCATCATGAGCTTGTGATGGCTCTGTGGAGGATTTTACTCCGCTTAATTTCTCAATCTCCAATTTTCATATTCATAGAAAAATATGAATTTTTTATAAATAAAACACGATTTGTAATAGAACAATATTCCGACTAAGTTAATCGAATTTTACTGCCAGATATTCAGGTTTAAAGAAGAAAAAATGGATATTCAATGGGTAGAATGCAATTCTAGTATTGTCATTTGGGTTGACATTGTTGGTCTTGCAAACTTTCAAAAGGTTTATATCTTTAATATATAGCTTTGTGGTTGAAACTTTTGTTGAAACATGTGTAATTTGAGGGCTATGTTTCTTTAACGATACAAGATTGAATATAAACAATATTTCAAACATATATGACCGAAACAATTGATTTTGGAGCTACATATATGGCAAAATATACTGATTTTTCACACGTTATAAAACCAAAATTATCACGCCCTATTAAAAGTATCACACTTCGAATTTTCTTGACCAAACTTACTAATAATAATAATAAGAAGAAGAACTATTCCTAACTTGATTGGTTTTATTTACTCGATTAAACGTATTCAAACCTTATTGTAGTGAGTATGACAATCAAAATCGAACAGAGAATGTTGAATTCATACAAGCCCCTAGTAAATATGAAAAGAAGGGTTAATTATCGATTTTATATAAAACTTTTTTTTATGCCATTAGTGTATATAAACTATACATTTAAACGATCAAACTAATTTTCGGTCATTTTTCACTGTATTTTAACATGTGACTTGCACGTGACATATTAAAAAGTCTTTTTTGTCCAGACATTTAAGTCGTTGTACTCAGAAAAGCCCTTAAGTATGTAGTGAAAATACAATTCAAGTACTATTTGGACAAAAAAAAAATCTTTAAAATATTTCATGAGCAAGTCACTTGCTAAAATCCGACATAAATGGCTGAGAAATTAGTTTAGATAGTTTAAGTGTGAAATCCATATAATTTATATATATCGATGTTAAAAATAAAGGTTGAATGATTATATACAGTAAAACCTCCATAAAATAATACTCGATAGATTAATAACCTCAATAAAATTAATAATTTGTCTGGTCCCAACTTGGGACTAGTTCAAATTTGGATACCAATCAATTAAATAATAAGATAATTTTTTTTTTTTTTTGAAAATTCTAGTGTATATTTAAGATCCCGAAGAAATTATAAATTAATAATTATTAAAAATTTCTCATATATATATATATATATATATTATCCACTTGAACATTTTAGGACAATTTAGTAAAATATGAATTTATTGTTACTTGTTTTTTGTTGAACTTCAAATCTGCATTAATCTCATCTTTAAATCTCTCAATTGCACCCTAGAGTTGCAGCGTTGTCTTCTCGTATTGCAATAAAAAGTTATGAAGAGTTGTTTCCGCTTGCAATACTTCTTTTCGAGTGACTGATTGCAAAGCTATTGAATCGTCATCCGCATCATCTACCGGATTTTGAATGACATCAGCCATTATTTCTTTTGAACTCTGAACTTTGTAACATTAATTATTTTTACTTAGAAAGTCTAGCAAGTGATTCACATCTATTTTATTCTAATAACGCATACCAATGATCATGTTCTGAAGCTCATGAATGTCTTCTTTAAAAGTTGTATCATTTAAATTATTTGAACTGGCTTGTTTCGCCAAATGAATTTTGTAATGTCAAAAACAATTTATTATTACCCGTTATTAAACATTTATCAATTATATAATATTTCTCTAAATTAATAAAATTCTCCAATCCCACAGGTTTTACTATATGTACAATATCGTTTATAGTTTAATGAAATTGTTTCAATGAACTCTGATAAGAAAATGCATGTCATGCACAAAGTCCACAAAGAAAGAGCATGAAAGAAAAAGTTATGAGAAAGTACAAATCTGCAAACGGAATGTATATCCGTTCAATCATTTCATTCCAAGTCAATGTAAGAAACTGATAAAAGGTAAAGTATAATTTAAGCATTTCTTTAATGAACCGCACCCATAATTCAACAGCAAATTCTAACATAGAAATTCTGCAGTCAAATCAATGAAAACGGCCAATCATTCCCTCTCTCACACTACTCTATTTTTATTGAAACAATACTATATGGTATGATTTTTATAATATGTAAGATAAAGGTAATATAAATAAACAATTAACAATTCTAATTACTCATACTTTATATATATATATATATGCATATGCCTTCGGCTAAGAAATTGAATTCAAGTAAACTCAGATAAAACTCGTTAAAAATTAAAATCACAATCGACCTAACTATCTTAAGGAAAGAATGTTAAACGGGCCTTTTTCTAAATTTGATATAATCTAGGGACCTATATGCAAACCCTAAAGTTCTCTGAAATTAAAGTTTGACCCCTGACAGATATGGATTTTGCACAACTCACCACTTTATGGAATTTGTATTAAGACTCCCGAATTTTTGAACAATGATAATTGAACCCTGGAACTTACTAAAATTAAATAACATACCCCAGAACTTGCAGAGATTACACAGTGCACCTTAGAGTTGCTGAATATTGCAGATTGACACCTTAATCTCTTAGGGTATGTTTGTTTAAGGCTTATGTAGGATGGGGGAAATCCGAATTTTGAAATCATGGGATTTGGTAATAAAGGTGAATAATTAAAATCTGTGTTTGTTTTGAGATTTTATATGTAGGATTATTACTGTAGATGTCAAATCAATGTTGGGAAAAATATGTATGTGTAATATTATATTGTTAGTTGATGTGTAATAGGTTTTAGGTATATGGTTAATTATAGTGTTTTTTTTTAGGTAAAATAGATTTTTGATGGATTTGACAATTCTTGACAAAATCCTCTAAACAAACACGAATTTGAGATTTTAAAATCCCAAATCTGGTGGAGGTAAGCCTTAAACAAACATACCCTAAAGGTATGAAATATAACCCCTGAAGTTTGAAGAAATTATAGAAACACCCTTAAAACTTGCTGAAATTGCAGATTTATCCCTGAAGTGATTGGATTAACGAAACGGATCCTAAAAGTTACCAGAATTACTTTTGAGATCCAAAACATACACGAAATGACGAGTTAAACTCATACAAGTGATTTATGTTGCAATTTAACCCTAAAAATGTTATAACAATTAAAGGATGTACGACTTAATCGTTCACCTCAAGTCTAGGATATAAAACTCTAGACTCGTGTCTTGTTAACTCCGTGATCTGAAGTCCAAATCGAACTTCACACATGTTTCAGACGTTTCTCTACGAAAAAGAGTCTCGATCCAAAGAATTTACTTTAACTCATCAATAGTTCGATTAAGTCCTAAAAACGAGCACTTATGCCTTGTAGGAAGCACGAAAGGGGAATCGAGTTAAGCTTGTATAAGAAGTTGAAGTCTTACAAGCACCGTCCTCGAAAGGTGGGGATAATATTTATTATTTGCATTTATGAATTTCGTACTCTCAAATATGTGACCTTTATGAAAATGTGAGATAAGATTACTCTCATTATATGTCGTTATGATTGTTACTAAATTATGAACACAATACCATGCAAATGTGATGAATGATGTGGTTAAACATGCAACTGATTATGAAGTTAATATGTGCATATGTGGTAAATGAAGTACGATTTCACGGTGGTTAAGATATATGTTTTCACGATGGTTAAGATCTGCAACTAAGTGATTTGCTTGATTGCTATGGTTTTATGTGGATGTTTATTGATTGCAAGGTAAATATGTGTACGTGATAATAAAATGTATTTATGGTGGTTAAGATTCGTATTTATGGTGGCTAAGAACCGTATCTATGACGGTTAAGAACCGTATCTATGGCGGCTAAAAACCGTAACTAAAATGATATGTTTGAATGTGATTGATGGTCGATTGAGATGACTGTTTGCATTATTGAATGATTTAAGTCTCGTGATTGTTTGTGATTGTTTATCTGTTGGATTATTTGATTGAGGTCATTGTGAATGACGAGACATACTGGGTTTGAGCCTCTAGACAGATTGAATTTGAGCCCCGATATGAATGATAAGTCGGTTAAATCCCACACTTATGAAACAAACCTTCTAAATGTTGATTGATGCAAATTATTTTTTGTTATTTTTGTTAAACAATAAAGGTTTTTTTTTCTGCATCCTTCTCCAACTATAATATCCAACCACCACAATGCTATCAGAAAAACTCCTAAGATATATTTTTTTTACTTCAATCCCCATATTTTGGGTCAAATTCAATGAGATATCATTTCCTTTTTAGTTTTTTTTTTTTTTTTAAAAGTCCAAAAACACATAATCACCACGAAAGAACTGCCACCACAATCCCTGAAAAATTCCATGATCGTTCTTCAAGCTCAAAATTGAATTTCCTCCAAACCTCAATCGAAATGCACAAAATTTTATGACAGATTAATTCTCTCTGCAAGTCAAACCAAAACCTCAAGTCAATTTTTTAATTCTTGTTCAATTTAAGCTAGAATCGAGCAAAAATTCAAATCACCTTTTTTCATGAACTCCTTTTCATACATGCATTTTCATAAATTGTTTTATGGGGTCTTAATCCTCATGTTTTGAACATTGTTTTTCAATAAACTTTTGTTAGTTTTCATTATCTTTTAATGACTCAATTTTTCTCGTTTATTTTGAATTGAAGAGACATGATTTTGTGAATTCATAATATTGTAAGAACTTATCTACAATTTATATGGACTTTGCAAAATCACATTCTCCACCCCCAAGTTTTTGAAATTTAATTTTCTATTATTATGTCCTTAATAATAATATTATATTATTATTACTATCTTTTAAAAAAAATATTATTATTTTCGTTATTATTAGTATAGATAATGATTAATATATCTATATTTATACTCTTTTTATTAATACATATTTGAACTTAAAATTTAAACTCATTATATTATTATAAATTATATTTTATTATGATAAATAATAAACTGCGCATCGCAATGTGTACTGATAATTATTCACAGGGTGTACATTAAAACTACTCATTTGGTTCACAAGGTGTACACATTAAAAATCAATTAACGTTTTAATCAATTATAACTTACAGCATAATATTCGATTTTAAAACGTTGTACACCCTGTAAACCAAATGAGTAGTTTTGTCTCATGAAAGAAAAATGGGTAAAAAAGACTTCTTGTTATCTTGAAATATTCATCCATCTTCCCAATTAATGTGTTTTAATAATTTATAGATTTTAGTTGAAATTAATATGGAGCCCACATTATTTGTCAATTGGGCCAAAAATATCGCATGTTAATTGTCATGTAAAGGGTGGGATCGGTTCAAATTTCGATGAGTTTGGAATTTTTCAGATTGGGTACCTGCTTTGATCGTTTATTCAAATAGTGTCACCTGAAAATATCTTTTTTTTTTTTTGGGTACCCCGTAGTCGGGTCGGGTAGAAAAGAGAAAGTTTCACCTTGTACAAGATAAGTCTCTCATCATTCAAAGTAAGAGAGACGGGAATTTGAGCATAGAACGCCAATAAAAAAGTCAATTGAGAATAGGGTAGAATTTTACACTATATTCAGGTATCCAAAATCCAATAGGATAATAAATAAAATACTCAAACCCGACCTGAACCTTGCGAATACCCAACCCGAAATACTCTAAATTTTATGGATTTATAATGAAATCCGACCCATACAGGATCAGATAATACCCGTACGGGTCGGATCGGGTAC
This sequence comes from Scutellaria barbata, assembly GCA_028654395.1. Classification (NCBI taxonomy): domain Eukaryota; kingdom Viridiplantae; phylum Streptophyta; class Magnoliopsida; order Lamiales; family Lamiaceae; genus Scutellaria; species Scutellaria barbata. The sequence goes on from CM053649.1 coordinate 22,702,470, forward strand.
CTGAAAGAAAATTCCCACCCCAACTCATGTAGGAAAAACTTTTCCTAACGATCTCAGACCAAAAACGTAATTTTGTTTAAAAAAGAATGAATGCACATGCCTCTGTTTTATCAAAAAAGGAACACCTACTTAAAATTATCAAATCTTAAACCATATACGATTTTTATATAATTTTCCCATTATTATTTGTGAATCAAAGGTGTGACCTATTAGCCCCCTAATTTTAGGAGAATAGTAACCTACACAATATCTGCAGCAGCCACCATTCATCAACAAATTCTAACTTAATTTTTTTTCCCAGTCAAATCAATGAAAATGGCCATCATTCAAACCCACGAAAAAAGAAAAATGTAATTCTTTACTTGTCAATTAACTGATTTGACTTAGTAGAAGTTAGTTTTCACTTTGTTTCTGCATACAACATCCACTATTTCCTATTCCATGTTTAGATCTCATGTTTTATTAAATCAATACATAGCTTGCAAATGATGAAATAAAGCACTAGATCAAAATGTGGAATATTTATGATAGATTTGTCTGAAACTAGATAAGTTACAACATAAGAAACATACATTTGAATATACATATTTCTCTCCACATGGCTCATTCAATTTCAAATTCTTTGAAAATTCTCAGTCATAATAAATCCAATTCTTTTTTATCCTTTAATTGAATATACATAAAATTCTAGTCATATATACTATATATATGAGCAACATAGGCACCAACTTTATCTTCATTATTTGCAAAACATTGTCTGCGTTTTTTTCTATAAGCAGAAATGAAACCTTCAAGTATTGTCTTAGCTATCATAGCAGTAGTTTTATTGATAAATCTACAACCATATGAAGCAGCTCGAGTTCTAGAAACGAAAGAACGAAGAGCTATGAAACAAGAATATCTTCTCTTACCATCTTTGCAGAAGCCGCCTTCGCCAAATGGCTGCACATATATTCCTGGTGGTGGTGGCAGTCCATGCATGAACTTGGTCGGCGAGAAGAGCTTTGCGGGCCGCCCAGTTGTGGGACCCCCCCCTCCGGTCGCTACTGAAGCATATGAAGGGCAAAAGAGTAAGTTTGGTCATAGCCACTGAACATGAAGAAAGTTGACAGTGTATTTAAACCGTAACAGCTCAACTGATCAAGAATCTAAAAAAAAAAGCTCATATTTTGTTTGATTTTTTTATTTTGCGTTGGAGTTGAAGCGTACCTTTTTTCCTGCTTCATGTATGCAATGTTTCTGTTCATGCATATTTGCAGATGCCAAGAGAATAAATGAACCAGAAAAGTAAACTTCACTAATTCGTGTTGATTCATGAAATGCAACCATATTATAGCAGTATATAGATTTCAATAAGAACCAAATCAAAATATACAAAGACATACGATAATATAGTCGGCTTAAATTTCCGAATATAAACTGAAACAGAGGGTAACACATTTCATTGTTGTAAGCTAACCTGGTATCAGAAAAGTAATCATATTTAATCAACACCAAGAGCTGAAACTCAAATAATAAAGGTTAGCAAATAAGGCTTACAATTTATGCTACTAAGTATCCTCTAAGAACTCGTAACAATATGAAATAGAACCAACGAAAAGACAAAAAAATAAAATTCCGAGTCTTAGGTAACTATTAAACCAAATATTAAAGAGTACAAATTAGCTAGACAACAACTATCTATAGTTTTCTTTATCCCCGTAAAGATAAATGCACTCCTACATTGGGTGGTGAAGATAAATGCCAGAAATGTAAGTTTACACCTGAATGGATTATTTCATCAGAGTAGCAGATAACCTATTCTTCAATTGTTGGGCCCCACCGCTCGGTGTTTGAATGGAGAATGTATGAACAACTTCACCATTGTCGTTAATGGAGACAGTGGCCTCTTGTGCAATTGCCTGATGCTCTCTCATTGCCTTTACAACGTTGGATACAGGGTGAGTTTCTAAAGGGCAAGTTACTCGTAAAACAGCATCTTCAACCCTTTCATGAAATTCAAAATCTGGTACCCTATCCTCGTCTTCCACTATCCCTTTCTCTCTTTCCAAAACCTTTATCTTTGACTGAAGATCTGAGATATAGGCTATCGCGTCACCAAGCAGAGATGCTTTGTCCATCTTCGATATATTTGGAACTACTGCTCTTAATGCATAAAAACGCTGGTTAAGCTTCTCTCGCCTCTGTCTTTCTGCTTCCACATGATTCAGCGGTTCGTCCCTCCCATTTGCAGGCTTCCGGCCCCGTTTTCTGGGCCTTTGATCATCAGAAAGGAAGTACGAGTCATCAATGGATTGAGAGTTCAATCCCCCAACTAAAACATGATTCATGTGTGGGAATAGCTTCGCATCACTCTCATCTTGATGCCCGTTTGATGGATTTGCATAAACTTGGTTACTACTACTTAATGCTTGTATATCGTACGAGTCTGAATCATCTTCCACCTTCGTTGAAAAGCTAATGTTTATAGTACCCGATTGTGACCCTCCAAGACTAAGTTCCCGTCCAAATATTTTTGGCAAAGCTTTTGCTTGAGTCGAGCTCAAGCTTACAACTATAGACTTAGCTGATCGAATCAAGAACTTATCCTCAGGTATAGACTTTCTAGAGCCCATTTCAACGACCCCTGATTTAGTTGGAATAAACGCCACCGTCTCGAAGTGAGCTAGCCTAGCTAAGTATGATCTCGATTGGTAATGTTCTAAAGAGCTATCCAAGTTGGACACCCAAATAACTCTATCGGAATTGAACGACTGTGATGGAATCGAAGGCTTATCAAAAGGGAACGCGAAATACATTGACGAGAGATAGAACATCTCCACATCCGAAATCCTATCCAACTTAGCAGCCACGTTATCAGCTTCCAATCCGCCAAAACAAGCATGAACCTTATGAAGAACCCATTTTCTATGATCTCGATTCATCGGTTTTCCATCCTTAAAACCACTACAATTCTCATCCTCACCTTCCTTCAGTTCTCTACAATGGCCATCACCCCATATCAATGCGGATTTACCAGATTTGGATTTGGAAACGTGCCAATAAATGGCGTAAAGCCAATCAGATTCTTCAACAATCTCACACAGAGATTGTTGGACACCAAGATCCCCACCAGATGAAGGGAACTCAGACAAGACGTTGTTCGAAATGGACCATTCGAAATACTCAGTTGCCTCACTTCCCACCACACTTTCCACAATAGCTTTGTCCCCATCATTCAACCAAAACTTATTCCCCATTTATAAATGGCAAAAAAATACTCTAAATTTCCCAAATTTGAACGATTCTCAACAACCAATTTCAAGACTCTGCAACACCTAAAACCTAATCTAGATTAGAATCAAGAATTCCATTTGACCAAAACCCTACATCTGAAATTACCATAAACAGCCATTTCATCGAAAACCCAGCTTCAAGAATGCCACTTGACAAAGAACTTCATCAAGAACAAAGCCTTTCCCAAGAAAACCATACAAGCAATATGGGTTTCTCTCCAAATCAAGAATCTTCAAGACTTTGACCAATAGCAATTCATTTTCAGCCTCATGATTCCTCACTCTCACACAGGAAAAAAAAAAAAAAAAAGAGAGAAAAAACCCAGAAAAAAGAACACGAGAACTGCGCCTCTAGCTATGGAAGAAAAGCCTGTTGGATTAAGATTGGAGTGGGAATTACCTGAAACAAGGTAGAGAGAAAGACGCAGTTTCACGTGACTTCAACTGGTTGTTTGGATCTCAACACCAAATTTCGCATTGAAATTGTTTCGTACGTGATAATTTAATAATGAAAAAAATTATATAGTGTTTACTAATTCCAATTGGTTTTGTATACTTATGTGTTCCCTCACTCACGCACGTTGTGGTGGCGTTACACACTTCGCGACGTCCACTTGGATACTGCGCCACTCATTCTCATTGGTTTTGGGCCACCACCAAACTTTCAGCAACGTCGTTCTTTGTTTTTTTTTTTTAATTAATATTATACTTCATCCGTCAATATAATCTCAATTATATAGGTTTGTATTTTTTTTTTTTTTTTTGGGAAGTCTCAAATATATAATTAATTTATTTGTATGATAAAATTAATTTAAATCATTTACTAATATGTCTCAATTAATTAATCTTGAAAAGATAATTTTGATTACAACTTTTCTTTTACTACACATAAAAGCTAAAAATTAAACTTACTAAATATGGACATAATAGAAATTTACTTGTTTTTCCATTCATTTCTTAATTTCAGTGAAAAATCAAATCAATCTATATAATTGGGACGGAAGGAGTAATTTACACAAAAAAATCTATGTAAATCTCTTTCTCATACAATCAAAATTAATTTTCATTTTTATAAATTGTAGTTTGACTCATCTAATGAAATGAAATTTCTGAGGCAACATCATCAAAATGCTACTATAATTTATACATAACAATTATAATTTTGTTAATGAGCTAATAGTATGTTATTTTCGTTTTAAAATAAATATTATTTTAGGAATTTATACATAAATTAAGAAGTTTAATAAAATAATTGTTCTACTCATAAATAAAATATCATCAAAAACATTTGAATTTGATGTTTTTTCTACTACAACAGTGTTGTAAAAGGTTGAGTCAACTTTTCTCAATCGTTATCTATACCAAGTTAAATGGTGTGCCAACTTTTCTTAACCTACATCTATATATGCACTAGGTTAAAGCATGGAGTGTTCCATTTTTCTTTTATTTTTTCATTTTTTTATTTTTTCATTTTTCTATTTTTTTTCTTTCTTCTTTTTTGTTTTTTCTATATATTTTTATTTTCTTTATATTTAGAGTCTTCTTATGATATGATATTTGAATAATAATAAAATCACAATTATTTAAATGTACACAAAATTTACAAATACTATACAAATTATAAGTATTATGTTTAAACATTATATAAAATTAACTAAATAAATAATAAAATAAAAACAAAATAGAATTCTTTTTTCCTAGTAATCTAAAAGATCACCACCGGACCCTCCAACATAAAAAGATAATCGTCCAACCAAAGAATGCGTATTATTGTTACTTGATATTTTAGGTCACATTATTTCCATTTGATTTGAGATGTTTTTTAAAACTTGATTAAAGTAAAATATTGTTATTAAATAATTATATCAAAAAATATTTAAACATATATATATAAAAATACACTATATATGACCTATACTAGCTAGTTTCTAATATATTGAATGGTTGCATGATAATTCCATTTCCAATATTTTGAAATAAAAAATTTCAATTAAGTTATTAAAAAAAAAGTTTGAAATACACATTTTTCGATCTAAAGTTATCAATCACTCATTTAATAAAAAAAAAAAATTAAAAACAAGACCCTATTAGCCATTTTAACCTTTAGTCGGAAAAATATCGAAATATCAGTATATTGTATTTATCATATATATCAAAAATTTTGATATTTTATTAAATCATCAGTATGATATTGATATAAAATAATTTAAATATTACAATATTTTGATATATAATGTCATTTAAAAAAATTAATATTAATTAGTACCCGTTTATGTTTAGGCTTGTGTTCAAGTTGTGTTCACAAACAGACATATATTCAAATTAGTATAAATATATATTCAAGTTATTCAAGAACATAATAAATAAAATTGAATGAATTCTATTAATAATTACCTTTTGTAATCTCTAGCTCTCATCTCATGAAACTTGAGTTTAGTAAGTAAAACAACCAGACATGCGTCAAACATATATTACTCAATTAAGCTCTCATTCTTAATCAATTGAATTTAATGAAAAATGGATTCAACTAATAAATATTAACGAAAATCCAATGATAATTCAAATAAATCAATAACCACAATAGAAAGTACATCAGAGCTCAAAATAAGTTACAAATCGATTTACTCATCATTTATTCTTCGAGAGCAACACGAGTTCAATTAATTCATAGCAACATCTTTAACAGAAACAAAATACTTAATTAATTGTACAAGACAATGAAATATTTATTTAACCAATAGTGGGAACACGAACCACGATCCCATAGTCGTTAACCCAAACCCAAACCCGGTTGCAGCGGAAGTCCTCAGAGACTGAAGTTCCATCTTTGACAACAATGGCGTTCACCCTATCATTCTCTCTCTCTATCACCGCTGCCGCCTCCTCCCCGCTCGCCCTCACCAACTCCGGCCACGAATTCTTGCCTATACCAATTAAACATATAAATTTAATTAACAAAACTGAAAGCAATATTATTCCAATTAAAAACATTTATAACATCTTTACTTGGAAACTAATAAATACTAACAAAATTTTCTATTCCACTTTGTGTTTTATCTGGTGTTCTAAAATAAACACCGCACGATAATGAGAGAGGGAGAGAGAGTGGTTCTTGCCTTTACAAATTGACATATCTACTTGGAATTCTTCTGCTACAATTAAGCTGTAAGTAATGGAGAATGTAGTAGAGAAAGAGATGTGCATGGATATTTATAGAGAGGTAGAGAAGAGAGAAATTAAAGACAAGCTACACATTTGGAAAGATGCAGGCTGCTGGGCCGATTTCCTTGAACAGTGATATATATATATATATATATATATATATATATTATTAATTAGCTTAATTAATTTGCATGTCAGCAATCATCTTTGACAATTTGATATGTGTTCAAAGGGGGACGCCCAGATTTGGAGATATGCATACATTATGATTTTGGCTTCTCTATGTCCACCTCTGTCCTAGCTGGCTTTGTTCAAATCTAAACTATGTCTGGTGAAAAAAAAAAAAAAACAATTAAATTCTTGACCCGGTCAATGTTTCAATTAACACAAGGTATGCAATAATTTTTTTATATTTTAGGTAATATTTGTTGTATCATAATATTTTTATTTGGGGCTCCGTCTTATGTAAAGAGATTCATGAAACCGTTTCATATAAGCTTTTGCGTAATTTTTTTATGTGTATCATGTAGTACATTTGGTTCTAATATTCTAAATTCATGATTAATTTGAGGAATTATTATTTCAAATTAGTACTTTTATTCATATGTTTTACTGTTTTTATATGTATCATGTAACACTTTGAAATGTATTATATGATAAATATATATATATATATATATAATATTAATGTATGATCTTAGTTAATTTTAAATTTATGTTGACTGGGGATTGACTAACTGTTGATCGGTTTGCTCAATCAATTCATCTCACATGAAACCTACTTAAAAAAAAAGGTCTTAATGAAATTTTAGACCTCCAATTAAAGGATAAGTATTACAATATAGTCCCTTTTACATTTGATCTAACAAATTAAGAATTAAAATGAAAAATGAATGAATAAATTAATTAAAACTTGATTAAAAAAAATTAAGAATTTTCGTGAAATTGCAATCATGCCAGCACAGAGTTTTCAAATTTAACAAAATAAATTACAAATTCAATCTTATTTTTTCAATCTGAGTCATCCATTACTTTTTTTCTGCCAATTGAAGCATTGGCCCCCTAGAATTTCAAATAATTATAAATCATAATATACTTTAATAATTTTGAAATTATTTTTTGGAAAAAGAAAACATAGAAAAAAAAATGTAATAAGTTATTTATTTTAAATTTTTAGGTGTAATTGAGTAACCGCTTACCATTGTCTTTCATTTATAATTTTAATTTTTCTTTAGTCAATGTATATTTTACCTATTTATACATGAGTCTAGTGATGATCAAAACGGTTCCAACCTATTTATTCATATTCATTTAGATCTACACGAAATTATAAGTGAATGGTTGTTGCTAGCTGGTGTTGAGCTAATGATAATGATAATTATTTATTTCTTTGATGGTGGTAATACAAGTTCATCCTCTGAATTTTTTTTTTTTTGTCTAGTTATGTTTTGACCATAAACAGTTTAAGTTTAAGGGAATTTGATAAGTAGAAACTGGACATATATTATATAGTTGAAATGACATTAATTTAATGTTCATCTATTGTCTATTAACGTTTTCCTTGTAGCAACTGTGTAATCTATTTTGATTTTGCAGATCATGATGAAATTAAGTTAATCGAATTATCGAACCATTGTATGCGTCAAATATCTTGCTTAAATCATGTTTTAAATATCGTATGGTTAAAATCATTTTTGGTTTCATAATATATACATTCTACGAGATTTTCTTTTTGGTTCCATAGTATATACATTCTACGAGATTTTCTTCCAATTATAATTGAAAAATCAGAATCCATCGGAAATATGTCATGCGAGCCGCACATCATAACATCAAATTTGGAGTTATTCTTAAACAAATTGGAACTTTATTTATTAACTAATTATACATGAGTAAGATATATAACATTGGAGCTATATATATGTTATATTTATTCATCATTTATTGGTTTAAAGCAACATAAAGTAGTTTATTACAAGGTAGATGGAGAATAGAATTATAAGATTAAGATTAACCAACGGTGGGAATGGCAACGACAAAGCCATAGTCGTTGACCCAAACCCAGACACGGTCACATCGGTAGTCTTTGGTCACCGGAGTTCCTTCCTTGAGAACAATAGCCTTCACATTCCTATTCTGCCTCTCTATCGTCGCCGCCGCCTTCTCCCCGTTCCTCCCCTCCAACTCCGGCCATGAAGTCTTTCCTGCGTATTCACATATTATTTAATATAAATATATCTTTGATATATACTTACAAGCAAATTAAAAATGATCATGATTGATAAACATATATAAATGGAAATTAACTAGTGGAGAGGTGCATGCTTCTTGCCTGGACACTCAGACATTGTTGCTTGTGAATTGTGATTACTGGTAAGTTGTAATTAAGCAATTTGATGATATTGTATGTATAATTATCATATATATAGACACAGAGAGATGAGAGAGAGAGAGAGCGCGCTCATCCTCGGCCGGTTTTCTTGAATGCCGACGTGTGTATATATCATCTGTCAACAGTTGCTTATCTTTGACATAATATTACTTATTAATTAAAATTTCTTTTTATGTTTTATAAATACTTATCTTATAGAATTTTATAAGATGTTTTACCTTATATTAAAATAAGGTAAATATATCAAATATAAAAACAAATTCTTATATTAAAATATCATGATATCTTCTTACGAATCATATTCCATCTTATGGCACAGGTTGATCCAATCAATATCTCAATCACGTAAATGATGTAATATTTTTGTATATTAAAAAATATTTTTGTTTCATGTGACATATTTATGAATATCAACATGGGCTCTGTCTCACGTAAGAAGACTCATGAGATAATTTTATATAAATTTTTACATAATACTCTTATATCTATATATATATATATTATTTGACTTCAATATTCTAAATTCATAATTAATTTGAGAAATTTTTAGGTCACAGGTAATATTTTTATTCAAATAATGTAATATTTTTGTGTGAATCATACGATACTTTTATATATATCACATAATACTGTTAAAAGTATCTTATGATACACATAAAAATATTAATATTTGTCATATAATTGACATTAAATTCATGTTGATCAGGAGTGAATCAATCATTCATCGAATTGACTCAATCAATCCATCTCACATGAAACCTACTTAAAAAAAATATCTTCATAAAATTTTGGACTTCAAACTAAAGAATCAAGTACTACCAGAGATGAAAAAATAGGAAAAAATCGCCGATATATCACCGATATATCCGTATTTTGTGAAGCCCGATATAATAATGCACTGCAGTTTTTTTCGTTAGAATATCGACGATATATCGGTTTTTATATCAATATCGATAAGAACTTGTGTAATATTGTGGAATATCGCCGATATATCGGCCAAAAAATCGGTAAATATCGACGATGTATCGGTACTTTACAAAATTGGTAGTGCATTGTATAATTTTTTTTTCCTTATTGTAATCAATGTTTTTTGTCACTTCCAACCCTAGCTATATTCAATTATAATATAATTGGTGCTATTGGAAAGAATTACGGAAGAAGACATGGTTTTAACTTGAACCAAGATGAGAGCTCAAACACTGATATTGAATCACTTTCTATGAGTCTTGATTCAATATATGTATTAATGTCAGCTATAATAATCTATAAACTAGTAGATATAATTTTTCAATTTTTTTAGAAAGTTTTCATTTTTTTTTAAATGTCCGATATTTCCACCGATACCGATATCGATATATCCGTAAAATTAGGGTATCGATATTTTCACCGATACCGATTTTTTCATCCTTGAGTACTACAATATACTGATATAGCCCCCTCTTGCATTTGATCTTAAAAAAAAATTGAATTAAAATGAAATATGAATAACTAAATGAATGAAGACTTGATTGGCAAAAAAACATGAATTTTCGTGAAATTGCAATCCACCGCAGAGACGTTTTCAAATTTAACATTAATATAAATAACAATTTTATTTTTCCATTTGAGTCATCTAGTATTTTAATTTGTAATGTTTAGATGTAATTGTGTTACCCAATGATTGCAGAACCTAATAAGATTGGTCGGTTCAACCAGGAATCGGATATGGGATCGATCCAATTATACTAATATAATCGAAAATATTAGCAAATCGGAAAAGACCAGATAGCACCAATAAGAATTGATGAATCGCTACGTGTTCTATTTTATTTTTAAATATGTAATACTTGCTACTTGACTTCTATTTCCCCGTCATATTATTGTGATGCATTGTTTATTTTAATTTTTATTGTATGGAAGTTGGATTTTAAATTTGACACTTCATTAGAGTAAGAATTTATGAATTTGGAGTTGGTAACTAGTTTAGTTTGTCATGTTGTCTTTTGAAATTGAAGAAATTTATATTGCTAATTTGATTTTGGTATATGATTATAATAGTGTTATGTTGTTCTAATTATAGGGTTGTTAATTTGATTTTAATAAATATGTCAAAAAAAAAAACAATTAGAGTTTTTTCTTTTAAATATACAGATATTTTCAATTGCCCGGTCGAACCTCCAGGTTGAATAGGTAGTCAAAACGGTTTATTGCCTGATCTGATTCCACACACTAGATTTACCACTTACCACTGTATTTTATTTATAATTTTATTTTTTCTTCAGTCAATATATATTTTCTCTATATATACACGAGTTACACATCTTCACATTTAATTTTACAATAAATTTAATATTCAATCTTATTTTTTTTAATCATTTTAAATACCTAATTCAAAATACATCATGTCGGTGTAAGTTTCTTGAAAACTGAAATGTGTAAATAAAACTTGTGATCACAAATTTTTGTGTTTTTTTATAATAAATTAATATCAAACATTTGAGTTTTATCATGTCGGTGTAAGTTTCTTGAAAACTGAAATGTGTAAATAAAACTTGTGATCACAAATTTTTATGTTTTTTTATAATAAATTAATATCAAACATTTGAGTTTTATCATTTTAATCATCGAACATTTAATATAAATTTGTTTAATTTGCTAAAAATGTATAGATAGGTTACCACAAGTATAATTTCTTTGTTTTAAATATTGAAAATACAAATAACGATCTATATTTTAAAATTTATGAAAAAAATATATTAAAAATCAAAAGCTTAAAATGTGTATTTTAAAAATGAAAAGTACATTTTATGCATATTATGTATCTTTTGTCGTTAGTTGGGTCCCTAAATAATTTTTTTGACTTCATAACTAATCACACTGTCGACCAAACAAAACTTAAAATAAAAATTAAATGTGAACAAGACAACATTGTTTTGTTTGTTAGAGTTGTGTGTAATATATATTTATGGGTGTAAAATGAAATCTTATTGTTGATTTTTTTTTTTTTTACTATATTCTATTTACAGTATAAAAACCAACATTTACAAGTTAGTGAAGAGGCTTTAAATAGACTTTGATTATATATTTTCTTTGGCAGTGGTAATACAAGTTGTATGCTTTATATTTTCACAAAAACTCATATAAGAAAATTTCATGAATTGATTTTTTTGACTCGATCCTCAACCCATAACCATAGAAAATCCGCACATCCCAATGACTTTCAATCTCACATCCCAATGACATTTTCGATTGGAATTGTGCTGATTTTTGATTGAAATTATGCTGATTTGGGAGGTTTATTCAGCTGAGAATGAAAATGTAGAGTTTTGGTGGGACTAATTAAAATAGATGTGGTTTTTTTTTTTTTTTTTGTGCCTTTATGAATTTTCATGTTGTTTGTGTTTCATATGCTCAATTGTTGATATATATCTGACAAACTTTTGTTTGATTGAACAATGCTTTGTATAAGATGGGTTCGGAAGAGTTTGAGCTATCTGCATTATTAGATATTGAAGGTGTTCATATATAAGAAAACTAGCGTGCATAAAATTTATTTCTTTGATGGTAATTCTTGACAATTAGAACAAGATCAATAGAGCGTGGAGTAACTATGCCCGGCTTGGTAAATCATTCAATTAAAAGCAATATTTTGATTTAAAAGTATAATGACAGATTTGGCGATGATGGGTTTTAAGTGGCGGGGGTTAAGATTTAGGTAAATTAGATTATTCGAGAAGAATATTATAAATTTTTTAATGTAATGGTTAAAATCCAATTAGAAAATATGACAATTCGTGTCATACATGAGAGAAATATGACAATTAGTAATTATGTGATTTTGCGGAGTGCTTAAAGCATTTTATGATGAAATTATGTTCACCGAACCATTGTATGAGTCAAATACGTTCCAAGGACACAAAAGCATGTAGATAGCTGGAAGCATTTGGGGACATTTAAATTAGAGCCCAAATCATTTTTAATTTTTAAGTATGATATGACTTGAATGATTTTTATTCCGTAATTTTGATGTTTCCCACAAATGGCCTCATAATTACGACTTAAAACATTGTTTGGACTATGGTTGAAGTTTAGTCAAAAAATCCAAAATCCATCAAGAACATGTGATGTGAGTCGTTGCACGTGACATGAAGTACGAATTGGAATTAACTAGTAAGATGAGATGGAAGCTAAATTACATGAATTTATTCATCATTTATTGGTTGAAAGCAACACAAAGTAGTTTATTCGAAGATACAATAGGATATTGAAATAGTGGTGGCAATTATAAGATTTAACGAACGGTGGGAGTACCAACGACGAAGCCATAGTCGTTGACAAAGACCCAGACACGGTCACATCGGAAGTCTCTGGTCGTCGCACTTCCTTCCTTGAGAATAATGACCTTCACATTCTCATTCTCCTTCTCTATTATCGCCGCCGCCTTCTGGCCGTTGGTCCCCTCCAACTCCGGCCACGATAACTTTCCTGCATGCGTATTCAAATATTACTTAACATAAAGATATTTCGGATATACACTTAGAAGCAAATTAAACATGATAGTTGAGGTAAGGAGGGTGCATGCTTCTTGCCTGGACACTCAGACATTATATTGCTCTGCTAATTAGTTGTAAGTAATGTGATGATGTTGTAAGTGTAATTAATTAATATGGTAAAGCTGCACCATATATATAGACACAGAGATAGATGAGAGAGAGAGAGTAAATTGCACGTTTGAAAAGAGCTTATCCTCGGCCGGTTTTCTTGAATGCCGACGTGTATGCAATATTATATGTCAACAGTGCTCATCTTTGAGAAAAATAATAATGAAAGAAAAATAAAACTCTACTTATCTTTGACATTGACATAAATGTTACTTATTTATTTAGAGGAGTTTGAATAAGTTTTTTTAATTTTTTTTAAGTTTTATAAGTACTTATCTTATAAAATTGTATAAGATGTTTTACCTTATATTAAAGAATATATAATTCATCTAAATCCAATGCATTTAATAAGCAATCCTTTAATAAATATAATTTATCTCTAATTTGAAACGACATTATTTTTGTTGTAGATAAATTAATTTTTAAGATTGTTAAAAATATGAACTAGATCACCAAAAAATGGACTCGTAGTTAAATTGCAATATTAAATTAAGGTTGTGACTTTTTTTGCTAATTATACAAAAAAATTATGATTAAATTGTAACTTTTCAAAATGTGGTGATTTATTTTACAGTTAGACCTTTAAATTTATTTTAGTTGAGAATTACGTGACATCCGACGTGGCATGTTTGTTTTACACATGAACTCCGATTGCTAGAAAATATAGATGTGGTCATGATTTTTTATTATTTATTTTTTGCAAAATTCGTAAGATGTGGATTAATTTGAATTTTTTTCAAAGAAAGTTATGATTTTTTTTTCAATTACGTCTATATTAAAATAAGTTATTGAAATATTTAAATAAAGAAGACTGTAACATATAATTTATAAAATTATAAGTAATAATAATTATGTAATTTAAATTTAAATTTGAGGGATGTTATAAAAGTGGGATATAGTTATAGATATAATTTATTGGCTAGAAATGTCATGAGAAGCACGTTTCAACAACTAGGTTTCCTATTTTTTTCAACAACTTTAATTGAAAAGAAGACTTCATGCTTATAAGAGTTTCCAAAAATGAAGGTTTGAATAATTCCAAGATTCTCAAACAAAGATGATTTTTCTTGGTCACAGTGCAAGGCTTTTTGTATTTATTAGAAGAGATGAATAATACTCTCTCATTCATTCAGTATAAATCTTCATGATAATTCAACATAAATCTACTTTTATATGAGATTTGAATCTGTATTATTGAAGAATTTTTCCATACATCTTTTTCTTTTTATCACAAATAATCATTTTTGTTGTAATCTAATTTTGTCAAGTAATTAGTCAAGAAGAATTTCCTTTGCAGTATTATAAAAATGATTATTATTAATTTATTACTAATATTGTTATAATAATTTACACAATTTATCCTATAATTTTTCAAGGGACCTCAATCCTTATCATTGAAGTAAACATTGCCGTTTACACAATCTTCATTTTTTATTCTTGAAGAAGTATACGATCGGCCATTTTTCCTTTTGTGGCAGGCGACAGTGCTAATCTTTTAATTATAAAAATAAGATAAGATTTTGATGGTGCAACATTTTTATATTTAAATCGATTTTGACTTTTTGATCAGTCAAACTATATCCATGTTCGTTACAAGTGTCATGTTTTCATCGATCTTATTTTCTATCCCAAAAATGGAAATCAAGCTAATCTATTTTTTTTTTAAATAAAATAAGATAAGATTGTGAGAGTGGATAGTTACCATATGAAATTGGCATATATATTCTGCATCACAAAAACTTTTGTGCAACTTGTGTATGGATCCTAGATCCATACACAACAATTTGACCCGCTCCACGCGCCCTCCACGCGCCTCCACGCGCCCCCACGCGCCTGGGTGGGTGCGCTCAAACCCACCCAAAATTCGCTCCAGGTGCTTGACCTTTATGTTATGTTAAGTGTACCTTTATGTTATGTTAAGTGTACCTTTATGTTATGTTAGTCATACCTTTAGGGCCTTTTATATTATATTAAGCATACCTTTATGCAAGTCTTTTACATTATATTAATTATACCTTTATGCAACGTTAAGCATACCTTTATACAATGTTAAGCATACATTTATGTTATGTTAAGCATACCTTTATGATTTTATGTTATGTTAAGCATACATTTAGGGTTATAATGTTATGTTAAACATACCTTTATATTATGTTAAACATATCTTTATGTTATATTAGTTATACCTTTTAATTATATTAGTTGTACCTTTATGTATTATATAAAAGTATGACTAATATTAATTAAAGGTATGCGTAATATTTATATAAAGGTATATATGTACAAATTAAGGTTTTTTTATGCTGAAATTATAAATTTTTCGTTAAAATTAGGATTTTTTGCCAAAATTAGGGTTTTTTTGCCAAAATTAGGGTTTTTTTTTAAAAGTTAAACTGTTACATAAAGGTATACTTAACATAATATAAAGGTATACTTAACATAATATAAAGGTATCACTAACACAACATAAAAGTCATGATAAAAAAAAAATTAAAAAAAAAAAAGAAATGCGCGGATCCGGGTCGAATTCAGCCCGACCCGACCCACGTTGCATAGATCTAAAATCCATGCAACTGTTGCACCCAAGTCTTACTCATTCTGCATTTGATTTTTGCTCGGCCTAACTCTATACCTACAAAACCGGCTTTGAAGTAGGTGAGAAGGTGTTGGTCTAGAACCTCATTTTTCAAAGCGTCTAGGACCCAAATTTTTATCCAACATCCATTATGTGTGTATAATTATAGCACATTTATTGAATCTAGCCTAATATAAAACAAAATTGATCTTATATTTTCCAAAAAATAATTTGATGAAAATTTACAGTTTGGTGAGAAATCTTTAAGGAATTTTTTTTTTTTTTTGGTTATAGTTGATATAAATATTTAATCTATAAAAAGTGGATTTGAATAATTGGAAGTCTTTGGAAATAGTTTTGGTTATAATTAGATGATAAGAGATCGTATCAGTGTTGTAATAATCTTTAAGTTGTTTTTACATATAATGACAAAATCTAATATTAATGCTAATAATTTAATTTCTGAATTGTAAGTGCTACAAACATATTTACCAACAGAAATAAAATCAGCTATTGATATTCTTGAGTTTGTAAATAAATAAAAAATATTAATATTTTTATTAATTATAGTTTTACTAACTATGTCAATCACTGCAGCATTAACATGAAAAAAATTCAAAATTAAAATTGATAATGCATTCAACTATGGCTTATGAAAGATTAGTATTTCTAATTTTATGCATATAATGAGTTGTTGGAAAAACTTGACCTTGAAAACTCTATTGGTGAATTTTCTTCTGAAAATGATAAGATCAAGATATTTTCAGTAACGATTTGAAACTTATTTTTGCTATTATATTTGTTGGTGTTTGTATTTTTTTCAACATAAACATATTAAAACTCGATCTTTGTGCACAACTTTTTGAATGAGAGTTTTTCTTCTTATTTTAGATTTTTTAATTATATTTATTATTTAAATAAAAAAATTATTTTTTCTTTATAGGACTTTTTTTTTCACCACGGGCCACTAAATTGCCAAAGCCGACTCTAAAGGTGTGTTTAAAGATAACACAATCATTTCTATATATCAAATGCACGAATCTTAAATTCATGCAACTGGATCGATCTGATTCAAGAGTGTATTTCATGCGTTCCACGAACGCTTCACGCGTCCAAGTCCTAGCCTAAATCCTACTCAAACCCTAGTTCTACGATTATATTGATATAACCTTTTAGTTTAATGAATTTAACATTTTAATTTTATACTCATAACCTTTTAGTTATATGCACATAACCTTTTACAGTGCATGTAGTGAAAAAAATATAAGTCATTCACTAAAAAGGTTATGAAATTTGTACATAAAAAAGTATAAGTTATTCATTGAAAATGTTATGAAATCTATACATAAAGGTTATACTATTACAACATAAAAGTAATATCATTACAACATAAAAGTTTCGGTTATGTAATATAAAATTTTATAATGAAAAAAGTATAAGTTATGCATTGAAAAGATTATGAAATCTATACATAAAGGTTATACTATTACCATATAAAAGTTATATTATTGCAAAATAAAAGTTATGATATAAAAAATAAAAATAAAAACTGGACAGGATCCGAGTTAAATCGAACTCGATCCAACCCGCAAGCCCAATTACATGGATCATGACTCATGTATTTGATGTACACAAACACTACCCAAAAATAAATATCTGAAACAGATTTAGATTGCTTGGCTAAAATGTTCAAATATAATATTGATGAAATTGTTTCATAAATTTAATTTAATTTCATAAAATGAATTATTTATATATATCATTGACCCATTGTATATGACAAGCTAGCTTCGTATTGCGTTAAAAAAAAGGTAGATGCTAGACAATATATATAAATTATTATGAATAGTGTTTGAAAATTTTATTATCTTACTTGCTGAACTAAGCTTTGTTTTAAGAAGTATTTATGTATCATTTTTCTTTATTCAACCATCGAATAGTCAACTTTGTAGGAAGACCCTTTAATATTACCTTTTTTTTTTTCAAAATTTTAAAGTTATTTTACTTTTGAGTTTTAGTTTACTAAACTTATAATAAACTTTCGAGTTATATATTCAATATAAACAATAATAAAAATATTAGAATTTTTAGTAAAACAATATGAGAAAATCCTTAAGGCACAGTAATCAAAATGTAGAAGCGCCAAGTATAATAAGATTTGAATGTTTAAATAATAAACAAAAATACTTCTTGCTTTTTGTAAAGACCTATTTCAAGAAGTCATAAAATATTAAATGTTTAGTTTGGACGTTCAACAACTTAATTTTAAAGGACCGTTCAACTTACCATAACAGAAATTCATCACAAACAATTTACATAAAACATTTAACATTTGTTAGAAACAGCGGAACTAACATTAGAATTTTGCCCCATGAGCTTACGCTTTACAAAACTCAAAAAATTATAATTTTCGAAAAGTTGAAATATCATGCTTATTTACAATTAACAGATAGGGCATTCCCTTTTCACTCTCCATCATCACACCTAAAATCTGTAAAACAGAATAACATGTATGGAGTGAATGTGTGAACACTCAGTGGGTTAATTCGCAACAGGCAACATATATGAACATCATAAAAATGAAAACAATCAACATAGTCACACAATCGTGGATCTTAACCGTCATGAAATATACTGTTCTTAATCGCTGATGTGATAACGCGGGTCTTAGCCGCCATGAAAGATATGAATCCTAACAGTCGAGAAAGTGCGGATCTTAACCGCTATGAAAGCATTTACGGATCTTAACAGTCACAAAATCATTTACGGATCTTAACCACCATGAAAACATTTCATGATAATATATGTGTATTCACATCAATGTCATATTTCGCTACCATGCAAACGAGTATTTGCACATCAATCAGTACTGTAGCTTTATTAAGTTCAGAATATACTATTCATAGATTCAAGACAATCTCATTGACATGAAATAAGAAAGTAACATATATAAAATAACATAAAATTAAAAAAAAAACACTTCATTAAAGGATGTTACCCCACCTTTAGCGGAGATGCTCAAAAACAACTTTTATGTCCTATGCAACTTTAAGGTGGAAACTCTTTCGTGTTCCCTATAAGATATAAGAGCTCGTCTTAGAATCTAATCGAACTATTCATAAATTAATGTAAATTTTTATTTTTAAATTCTTTCTAATAATGAACAGTACAAGAGAGGTTAAGAAAGAGAGTCTACATGTCGATATGATATAAGAGGATTGAAACATTCATATCCAAGTCTGACCTAAAACTAAGGATTCTTGGTTGCTTCGATAATGATCTAAGGTTTCATACTCTAATCGGGAGATTCAGGGTTTAATGCATTAATATAATCAATTTAAATTCGTTTTGTCATTCAATCAAAATTTGGGATCTATATTACTATTCTATCTAAATCTAAGGTAAGATCTACAAATTCATTACAAAGTGTAATTTCAACAAATTCTAATATATTCTAGGGTTCAGTTTGTTATGTCCAAAATTCAAGGATCTTATTGCATGTTTCAGAATATTAAAGGGGTAAACTGCAAATTAACAAATGCTAGGGGCCAAACTTAGGATTTGCATTTTTAGTCCATCTATACTTCAAAATTGCAGATAAATCCCCCACCCAGCCACTGCCACCCTCCTCCCGTCGTCGTTTCGCCGCAACCGGCGACTCTATTTCGCCCGCGATCACCCATGAACCGAAAACACACACACTCGACCGGCGCCGCTATCCTCACGGTAGGACGACCACCCACACCTTCTGGCGCAACAATGCGCCGGCCGCCAACACGCCCGAGGCCTTCGGCTCGGTTTCACACCATACGCTGGGGCAACCTTGAGCCAGCAACCCACAGACGGTGACGACCAAGCAGCAGGAAAGAAGGTGGGGAGAGAGAGAGACCGCGCATTTCCGTGGCCGTACGCGGTGGAGGCGGCGACGGTTCGGAAGTTTCGAGCCCGGATCTTTATCCGCCTCGACAAGCTTATACTTTTAAACGAAAAACTTGCCGAAAATAAAGGCGGCACCAACGACGATGACTTGGCTGTAATGGTGGTGTTTGAGAGAGAAATAAGGTGGAGATGAGAGAGATAAGAGTTATGGTTCTTCCTTGCTATTTCATTTTCTCCCCTTTTGCCAAAAGAAGAACCACACTATTATCCTAGACTAGGTGAGGTGTTATCCTCTTTGTTAACTTGAAGTGATGAGTTAGGTATGCTTTGAGGATCATCAAAAAATTAGGCTCTTATGGGCTTAATAAGCCTTAATTAGCACTAAATGATGATTAGGCTCAAACATAAATACATACATGCTTATAATTATATTATAGATTCACTATATGTTGCTTAAGTTAAATTAATAAGATATTAAGTAATAATAAAAAAATGAACTCTAGGTTTAGCATTAATGATAAAGATTATAGGGTGTTACACTTTTTATATATAATTAATGGATAATAAATTGCTTTTCATATGTTGCTTCAAAAAAAAAATATAATGGATAATAATTTGCCACATATATTCGCACCTTGTATTTTCTTTGACAAAAAGCAATTTCGATTTATAAGTATCAGTTTAAATAAAGAGATAATATTTTTCAAAATGGTAAGGAATACATTTAATGTTTTTAATTAAGTAATACTTTAAAATATATGGTATTCTTAAAACTTAAAATTTGGCTCCACCCACAAATTATCCAATAACATGTCTTTTATAATACTAACAGAGTAATGATATTTTATTATGCAGTTCTGCTACCATATTTATTATTAATTAAAAAAATTATCAATTTCATAAAAAATTAATTATGCATATCGCTTAATTTTTATATAATTTTAATTTATTTTAATTAAAAAATTAGAGAAAAAATAACTCAGAGAAAAGTGTTTATTTAAAAGATTAGTAAAACTTCTTAACTTCTCTAATTTAATCATTTTTTAAATCCGTATATTACATGGGCCCTACACTAATATGTCAAGCCAAACATGTGGAGACTTAAATATACACAAATATATTTGTATTTTATTCTCAACCAGACTTAAATACACAAGTGTACGTACAACTTATTCTTAGCGAGACTTAAATACAAGAAATTGCATGAGTTTTTCACCTACAGAATTAGTCCCAAAAAAACAAAATTCAAACACTTGAATCATATTATAATAATTGTATTGATATAAATTATAAGAGAGGTATTTTAGCCAATGTGTGGCTCGAATTTGACAAATCCATAGTCATTGAGCCAAACTCGAACCCGATCACATCGAAAATCAGCAGTCACCATCATCCCTTCTTTCACAGTCATCACGTTGACTTTTGGGTTCTCTCTTACTATGACGCCCACCGCCACCTCCGCCGCCACTCCCAAAAGCTCCGGCCATGAGCTCTTTCCACCATCTGTTTCATTTTTCAAATAAATAAATAAATAATAAAAGCATTTGATTTCAAATGTGAATCTTTATTCCTTCAGAGTATGGATCGGATCAGTTAACCTATACTAAACTTTCAAACTTTAATAATAAATCAATTTGATTAGTTGAAATAAGCAATGTATTACTATTATTATTATTCTGATAAACTATATCAACAGAATGATGCAATTTCAACTTAATTAATTAAGGTATTATCAGTTGAATTATGTGATAGATATGATATATGAGATGAAAGGGGTGAAGATACTTACTAGGACACACTTCTTCCATATTTCTTTGTATATGAGTTTTGTATTTTGTAAGATGTGAGGCTAATTAATTGAGAGTTGATGGGAATTTATAGCTAAACCAAATTGGATTATTTTTAAAATTTGTGTGTGGAGAGATTTGTTTTGCGTTGCCAGCCAATTTGTTTGACATTTGACTTTCGAAATTGGATATAAAACTTCTTTCAAGTTGAAAAAATATAAAATCCATCTTTATTTTCATACTATGATTGCCAAGAGGATAAATTTGACTTTTGGTTAGTGGGATTATGAGGATTTATTTTATTTATTATTTATTTTTACTATTTATGATACAACATTACTTCATGAGCAAATAAAATTTAAGTTCCTTTGTGTGTTACTCTATCAGCCTTAAGTAATATAATTTCACTTTTCTCTCAGTCATGTCCTAACTCCAAATATTACATTCCACGCTATTATAATATTATTTCAATTTAACTAGTATTATGAATCTTGTGGAGACAAAGACCAAAAATAATAATAATAATAATAAATAATAATAATAATAATAATAATAATCTAATTAATCTAAAATAAAATATTTATCATCCTTTTTTTTCTTTCTTTTTTCTTTTTCAATAGGTTTATGAGAGTATCGTAGTTTCTTCTAATTAATCTAAAATACAATTGTTTGGGTTAGCAAATTTTTAATAAGAAGTTGTCATGTGTACTAGTTGTATGGATCTAAATTCAGTAACTAGGTCGATTTGATTTGGATTCACGCATTTTTGATTTTTAATTTTTTTATAATTCATATATTATTTTTATATTATATTAATATGACTTTTATATACAAATATCATCACTTTTATGTGCTGTAACTTAGAAACAAAAAATTCAGCGCATTTTTGGATCAACATACTTTTATGTGATATTACATATACTTTTATATCAATATAATGATCATATCTTTATATAATTTTTTTTTTATACTTTTTAGTTATGTTATACATATTTAGTTATGTACTTGTACCTTTTAGCTATGTTAGTTTCATCTTTATATATTACATAAATGTATGACTATGTTAATTTAAAGGTATACGTAATATCATATAAATGTATGAGAAATATCACATAAAAATATATATGTACAAATTGTATTAAAATTCTATTTTTTTTTTTTTGTAAAATACAGTAAAAAAAAAGTAGGACAATTGTACATAATTGTCATACTAATATAACATAAATGTCACATGAATATAATATAAATGTAACACATGAATTTAAAAAAAAAAAAACCCAAAAAATGTGTAGGAGGATCAACCCAGTTGCCTGGATCCATGCAACTGTTGCACAAGATACTAACTAATTTCTTAATCAATGAAAATAGTTGCATGGTTCACTATATAAATACAATAACCTACTCGCCGTAAATACATTAATATTTATACATTGTTGACGTGTCACATATTTAATGTATCTATTAATTACACATTTTAGGTGTTTAAGATCCATGGTTAGGAAGTTTTTTTTTATGGAAAATATTGTTTGAGTTGATGAGAAATAAAAAAAAAAAATTCTAAATCATGTGTTGATTTTTCAAATCTAGGAAGACTATGTTCGATTCTGATCTATTGAACGAATTAGTAAGTCTTTAATCAATGATCGAACGGGTTGAAGATTAATCGAACTTTTGCTTCAGTTCTAGAAAATTCTATTTGGATTTCAAAAATCTCCAAACTTTCATAACTTGATTTGGATGTTTTCCTAATTTTCGAACCACTTCGAATCATCCTCATCACTACATCACATGATCCCTTACCTAGTTTATCATATTTTTCATACACTATGAATATTGTAATCCATGTATTTATTTAGCGAAATTAATATCTACTAGATGAGCAATCCATAATCAACTATAATCAACTAAGTTTGCAAATTTCTTTTTTTCCTACCGTTTCTTTTACTTATCAATGAAAAAATTTGTTCAAACCGTGATAGTTACTTCTAACTTACAGCAATCTACAAACTCAAATATAATTTTTATAATTTAATAAAGAATAAAGTAAAAAATTATCAATATCAGTTAACACGTTTTACTCTTTTACCTTATAAAATAAAGATAATAAAATTATAATTCAAAGCTTAAAAGATGATATGAATTAAATTGATTCCAAAACTAAAGCTATCGATTATAAACTCGAAGAATTAAGATTTTGTTATTTAGAACAATTAAAATGAGAATTCAAATATTATTGATAAACCTCACATAGGTGATGAGGATTGGCTCTGAGCGGTGCATCATCTCTTACATCCAAATCACTATCAATCCGAAACAAATTCTAAACTCTCATTCATAAATCAAAACAATAATGGAAAAATTACGGCCAAACATCTCCTAATCGATTGAAGGGTGAAAACTGCAGCATGATGCAAATGGGAAAAAGTGGAGTAGATCAAGAAAATAGAGAAATGAATAGAGAATGAGAGAAGAAGAATTGTCCCCAAAAAACAGAAAAAAAAAAAAAAAAAAAAGGAGAGAGAGAGAGAGAATTGTCTTTAAAATAGGTGGGGATTAGAGTGAGAGATTTGTATCATTTCTAAAAGGAATTGTCTGTATAATACATCACTTGATCGGGTTGGGTTTTCTTAAAAACACACGGATCCTCTTTTCTCTTTTCCTTTGCACTAGAGTGATGCAACATGTATTTTTAATATGTTTCTATATATTAATTAATATTTTTTGTATTATGTACATATACTATATAATATAATAGAAAAATATTACTTAATACATATAAAATATTACATATTTTCTTATATCCGACCCAATCCATCTCACAAAATAAGATTATTAAACTATCTTATGCAAGACTCATAATGAAAATAAAATTCAAAAATTTTAATTTAAAATAAATATTCATTCATATATTTTTGAAACAAAATAGTATTTTGATATATATATATATATATATATATATATATATATATTTTTTAATCTTCAAAACTCATGTTTAGACCTAATTGTCACGATAGATTTAAAGAATTTTTATACAACTCAAAATAGGGGTAAGTATAGTTCGAAACAAGTTGGAGATAAAAGAATCTTTAAAATCATTTCATGTTTATTTTGCAATTCAAAGTGTTTCGATTTGTATTTTTTCGCAATTCGATTATCTCCAAACCTACTATATGAAATGTGATTATTCACCTCAAGAGATTGAGTTGTATTATTCCATAATAAATAGAGATTACAAAGGATAAAATAAGGAAAGGATTACAAAGAATCTGCAATCAAGGAAAGCGTTTATCCACTAATTATTTGCTATCACCTACTTTATTGATAATTTTCATTTTATTACATGTTTTGAAGTAGGGCAATAACATAATTATAATGGGATAGGGGCCCAAAATACCCTAATTTATATAGGGGTGATTATTTTGTACCCTAATTGATATAGTGTGTATCTTTTCTACCCTAATTGATATAGTTTGGTTGTTTTTTACCCCTTTTTTTGACTTTTACACAAGACATGATTGATCACTTGAATGTACTAATCATTGATGCATGTGACTTGTGAATAGTGTATGTTTTTGTTGTTTATATTGCATTTTTACTTTATATTGCATTTTTACTTGCGGATCCTTCATTTCATCTCAACATACTACAAGTGAACAATTTTTTGCATTTGTAAAAATTAATTGCCGTGAAGAGATATCAGGTAATTTTGTTGCCCTAATTTTTTTCCTCAAATTTTGATAAATATGTTTGAAAACCCTAATTTTGGTTGTAAAGGCAATTTTGAAAAATGTTTAAGGTGTAAACGGCAATTTGACACTAATTGCCGTTGACCCCTAAAATTTTATTAAAATTGTCGTTTATCCATATATAGGTGCAAAATAGGTTGTAAATGGAAATTAAAGGATTAAAGGCAATTTTCGAAAATTTTTAAGGGGTAAATGGCAATTTACAATAATGGCCGTTTACCCCTTTATTTTTTGGAAAATAGCCGTTTAACCCTAATCTTGGGGGTTAAACGGCAATTAATTATGTTTTATGGGTTAAACGGCAATTAATGAATTTTTTGAGGGTTAAACGGCAATTAGGGTAAATTGCCGTTTAACCCTAATTTTTTTTTGAAAAAATTGCCGTGTAATACCCTAATTATTGTGAAAGGCTAAAAACGACAATTTTTTACGAAAATGTAGATTTAAACAATAGAAGTGTCAGTGTTTAGAATAATGAAGCAATAGACAACAGTGAAACAACCACAGTTTCAGTGAAACAACCACACTTTCACTGAATGAACCACACTTTCACTGAATATGTTGTTGTAGAATATAATTAAGCACTTTATATCTTCGACTGCATTTCGTTGTTTGAAATTAATTTTGCACTGCATACTGACGAATTTATTTGGTTAGACTCGAATTGTGAAGAAGAAAATGAGTTTGAGAGTTGTTAATATTTGGTTTGGAGGTCATTGGCAAGGCTTAGAGTACGTAAATGGTTATCGAGAGGTGACTTATCTTCAAAGAATCACATTTTCTGATTTACTAGACGGTGTTCATGGAGTTGTACATGCAGACATGAATTGTTGGGGATATGTGATCCACTCGTTAGTGGAGATGAAGGAAAGAGTTAGAAAGATCAAAATAAAGAATGACTCTGATTTGGAAAGAATGTTATGCATATCTGGAGACGATCTTGTTGTTTATGTCTCCCTTCGAAGGATGGATGTTGGAGTATTCGATCCTGTTGTGTCAAGTACAAGTGATAATTACAGCGCTGGTGGTTTTTCGACCGAGCCCCTTAACGTAGGATCCTCTTATTCAGCGCAAAATAATACTGTTGATGAAGTATTTGATCCGGCCCGTCAAAGTGTTTGTTGGGACACAGGTCTCGGGTTAAATGTGCAGAAATCGGACCCTCATACGACCTTCAACTTGGAGAATTCAAATGTTCCATTTGGGTTGAAAAATGACGAAGCTTTTTATGCAAGATGGGGTATACCTAATCAGAACGATGAGACCTACGGTAGATCAACAGGTGATGAGAATTGGATGGGAGGCCCGTCAAAAGGAAAAATTGCAGCTGAAACGTGGTCACCTTAGCCATCCGAAAGCGGTCGGGTAAACTATGGAGGATTCAACTTTCTAGACTTAAACGTGCCTCCGACATCCTATACTGGAAACGTAGAATGTCCTCCCGAAGAAGATCCATACACGTATGATTACGAACGAGGACAAGAATGGCGTGAGGATCGGCACCACTGGGCAGGTACTTTTAAATAGTTGTCACATATGAATTTATTATACGTATGAAATAATTGAATAATTGTTTAATTATACCTTCTTGTAGGTTCGAATACCGGAGACGATCATGTCGAGACGGCAGAACCGGACGAGATAATCAGTGACTTCGAGATGGATGAAGAAGATGAGGCCATTTTGGATCAGGAGCAGCGAGAGGCATATCAGGATTTTCTAACGTACATATTGAGATCTGAATGGAGCATCCCCGATATTCCACCATTCGAGCCGCCCGCTTCTTCAGATTTGGACAATAACAACCCAGAGCCGAGCGGTCTTCAAAAAGGTGCCACTTTTTCCACCAAGGCTGAACTGCAGAACAAAGTCGAGTTTTACCACTTGGAGAATCGAGTTGGATATAGAGTGGAAAAGTCGGACACTAAGAAATGGTATGTTCGATGCAAACAAAAAGATTGTCCATTCAAGCTCCATGCACACCAGAAATATGGTATTTGGAAGATCTCCACAATAAAGTTGCCTCACAGTTGTAGCTATGATCTGGAAACATCTGCTCCAAGGCGACTTCCATCTGTGTTGATCGCAGAGTACTACGCTGATAGGCTACGAAATGATAATTCGGTGTTGAATCCTCGGGGCATCATCGAGGAAATGAACCATCGGCATGGTTTGCAGCTCACTTACAGGTTTGCATTAACAGCAAAACGTCGTGCCATGCAGCTCGCGTATGGTGACCCGAAGAGCTCATTTTCTATGCTTCCATCCTATTTAGAGGTCTTGAAAGAAACCAATCCAGGATCTTACACTGCTCTGGAAACTTACAGTAATGGAAAATTTAAGTATGTGTGTTTTGCTCTGGCCGCCTCCATTAATGGATTTCGTCGATATTCACGACCTGTTGTAGTAGTTGATGGGTGTCATTTAAAAGGTCAGTATAAGGGAATTGGATTTGTGGCGGTGACGAAGGATGGAAACGATCAGATTTTCCCGTTGGCAGTCGGGATTGGAGATATAGAGAATGATGAGTCGTGGACATGGTTTTTGGGTCATGTACGAAATGCCTTCGGATGCCCAAATGAGCTGCTTATCGTATCCGATCAACATAAAAGCATCGCAAGTGCCATCAGTAGAGTCTATCCAGATGCGTCTCATGGTTTATGTTGTTTCCACCTCCAACAAAATCTCGCGAAGCATGGTTCACATCTTGTGGGGATTTTCAAAAAAGCGGCATACTGTTACGACGATCAGCTTTTCGAGAAGTATGTTTTATAAAAGAATGTACTTATTTATTTTCTACACCTTTTTTGTTATCTAACATATCGAACATCTCAGGTACATGACGTTGCTTGTAGAAGCAAATATCCAAGGAGCACTGGATACATTGAGCAATGCAAAAGCTGAGAGATGGTCTCGGGTGAAATGTCCCGTGCGAAGGTTTAACTTCATGACCTCTAATGCCGCCGAGACATGGAATGCTCGTCTCCTTTGGGCTCGGAAGCTACCAGTGTGTTCCTTCTTGGAGTGTGCAAGACGAATTCAAGAAAAGTGGTTTGTCGAGAGAAGGACGGTCGCTGAGGAAAGGGAAAATGAGCTGACAAAGGCCGCACATGATAGATTAGTTGACGCCGTGCGGCGGGGACGAGAAATGCATGTAGATAAGCTGGGTCAATACAAGTTCAAGGTGGTGGAAGGTAGAAAAAATTGGGTTGTCGAGCTCAACCATCAGAGCTGTACATGTTCAGTGTTCCAAAATGACTTGATACCGTGCGCCCACGCATGTGCAGCAATCAGGTAATTATTATGATTGGCAGATTAAATATTTATGTATTAATTTAACTCTGTTAATTAATTTTTCCTCATCATACAGTTTTTTGAAAGAAGCAGTGACGTCTTACGTTGGCTCGTACTACACCACTGAGTCACTTAGAGGAATGTGGGCTGGTGAGGTTTGCCCTGTACCCGATCCACAAGATTGGGTCATATCTGATGACGTTCGAAGCGTTTTTTGTCTTGCACCTGATCGACCAAGACAAGCCGGCCGGCCGAGAAGAAGTCGGATATCTAGTTTTGGAAGTCAACGAGCACCAGGAACATGTGGCCGGTGTGGCGGCACTGGACACAACAGAGCTACGTGCACAAATCCCATGCCGCCCGTTCAGCCAAGCGAGATTGATGATCTAGCTGGTGATACAGATGAGATTCCAACAGACGGACGTACGAAGCAAAGAAAAAAGAAACAGTGCTCATTGTGTGGATCAGACAGTCATACGAGAAGAAAGTGCCACTTGTACGGCAGTTCTTTTACTTTGTAGTAGATTATGGAATATCTTGTGAACCTACTTTGTTGTGAGGACGATCGAAAATGAGGAGCTCAAATATGAAGGCCAATATTGAAACAGTGCTCATAGAATGTCATCTGAATAAAATTCTTACATCTACATGTCATAAAATGAATAAAGACAATACATCATCCGAAAATACATAAAACAGTGAAATGAAAAATAGAAACAGGCTAATCGGCCATATCTTCAGCCGTGATGGTGCTCTCATCAGAGGAGTATCTGAAAACTGTCAACGCCATCTGCTGCCGTGCTCTCGTGAGACCCAACCGAAACAAATGGCTAGGCCACTCAAGTGTCAATGCACTCTCGACGGTCATGAGGGCAAAGACACCGCATGTGTGGTCCTCGTGCTGCTCGTAACATAATGCATCAGAGCAGGACGAAAGCTCCAACTCGTCCTCCAAAGGCTGCATCGGAGTACCCTCATTGGCCATCATGTCGTAGAAGCCTGTGTGCTTCAGCAAGGCAGGTATAACACGTCTAATGGGTATCGTCTGCCGATAACGCCTCTGCTCCTTGTTCTTGTCCCATGTCCAATGCAGGCTGTCGAAGAGTACTAATTTACGAGCACGCAGAAAAATGGAGCAAGCCACCCAGTGCCCATCCAGATTCATGATGGTGACGAGCTGTAAAATAATGCCGATCGAACATTTAGCATTTCAAAATGGTTGCTCCAACAAATCAAAAGTATCCGAAAATGTTGGTCTGACCAGTAATAGGGACTTACATTTTTTGGCTTCTTCCACCAGGGCTTCACATGTCGTCATTTGGGCTTTTGTCCCAACACGTACGGGGTAAGTTGATCCAGGAGCTCCGGTGCAAAAGTCTCGTTGGTCGGACCTTTATACTTCTTGTAATCCGACTCTCCTCGATGAGTGACGTTCCACACCTCCTGACAAGCACTCTGCATTACAAAGTTCAAATATTAATCACTAGGCAGGTATATGGATACATATATCGAACAAGCAATAAATGGTGATGTGTATACTTACAAAGAAGTGGACGTCCAACACCTGGTACTTGTGAGCATTTTCCTCGTGGACCCGAATCCCTGCAAACAGTGCATTGCTCTGCATAATCCCCAAGTAGGAGTCGAGATGCTGACATAAAACAAACGGTCAAATGTAAAAATATAATAATAAGCATGGAAAAAGTACATTCACTTGATGAAAAAATACCTCATGGGTCATGTCCGCCAACGGATCCAAAAACGAGCTGAAGAAATCATGCTCAACACCATATCCAACTCCGACATTACGCCTGCAAAAACATGTGCCATGTCAATCACGGGACATAATCACCCTGACGAATGTAAATTAGAATATCATACGATTAATGAAGTACGACTTACATCTCATAGGCTTGCTTCTTCTTAGCCGCCAGGAGACCTGCCTCAATGTATTTCTCCAGGTCAGCTTGCTTCAAACTTGGTCTCCTAGTAGATCCATGGACGAACGGACTTCGAACATATCGAGACGGAGCTCTCTGTCGTACAATGCGAATGCCGGCACTCGTCTCGGGAATCCCAGCAATGGATGATCCAGCATAATCGCTCGTAGACTCTGGTGAGTCTACGTCAACACCGCTGCTGGGTCCTGCCTGCACCGGCGCCGGCCAAGTGCCCAAGTCAAGTGGCACTGGGGTCGGATCCCAACCTCGATGACTACCGGGCGGCTGAGCTCCCGGAGTCTGTGAATAATGATCTCCAGCAGCATCGGGATAGTAGGAGGCATGGTATGATGGCCGGTGGCTGAAGAATGCTCTGAGCTCATCACCGACGATATTCGGTATGCGCAACTCCAGCCTCTGCGTCTCCTCCCTCACTGCGGTCTGCACGAAGTCCTGAACCTGGCCCTGCAAGTCTCTATACTGCTGATCATAATGACCTCTTAAGTCCGTGAACTGCTGATCAACGTGGCCTCGCAAGTCGGTATACTGCTCATCTACATGGCCTGACAAATCAGTAAAACGTCGATCAACGTAAGTCCGTAACTGGTCGAACTGAGTCCCAAAAAATCCAGTGATGCGCTCAAACAGGCCATCCTGATCGGAGCTGTGATGTGGGTACGAAGGCTCTGGCGGTACGTGATCGTAAGGAGGTATATAGCTGATCGGCGAGGCATCCCGATACGGCTCATAGCCATGCAGGTCGACGTACGGCTCCTCGCAATGTTGGTCGGGCTGGCCAGTGGGCAGCTCCTCAGGCTGCTCATGCCCAGGCTGCTCGGCCTCCTGCTGCTCGAAACTATGACCGAACTCTCGAACAGGGTGCTGCTCAGATGGCTCGCTCGGAGGCACCGGTGGTCGTCTGGACCGTCTGGTCCTCGATCCCCTAGCAGCTCGAGTCCGAGATGTGGATGGACCGGGTGCATCCTCCTCAGGTGAAGGAGCTACCACCATCGTTGGTGGACGACCACGCCTCCGTGGAGCAGCTTGCACGCCATCGTTCAAATCCCGGTCAATATTCTGCCAAAAGGGCTGACAAGTCTCCTCGGCAGTCGGAACGAGAGACTCCACGCCGGCAACCTACAAAACAAGTCTCAAACATCAGTTTAAAGTGAAAAATTTACCGTATGCAGTTTAGGCAGCAGGACTGAAAATATAAATACCTCGCCGGATAAAACATCAGTGACGTCCACAACGGATTTTGCCGTGGACCACTTCAAACACCTCGGAATTTGCAGTCCAGTATCCAATCGCCGGCCAGCCACACTGGACGATACAGGGATGGCCTCGTACGCCCAAAGCTTGAGAGTGAACAAAATAATGAAATGTGTGAGCAAAGCACTGTAATGACATCATTTAAAACAATAGAATCCAAGTAATGTTCTTAAATTAATTATACTCACCAGTAGAGCAACCGAGAATCCATAGAAGTGATACGTGGGGGGTCTACCTAAGTTGGTGGGGACCGGAGCAGCCTTTGGCACTGCGTCCATATACTTAAGCAACGTCAGGAAAGAAATCTTGCCCCATGGGAATGACTCCCATCGCTCTTCCTGCTCGACCAACGCCCACACCCACATATCCACCGAGCTCCTTCTGCAGTCGACCCCGAGTAAGATGAAGTAAACGAGAAGGATCTTCGAGAGCTTTACCGTATCATCCATACTCGAGCGGAACTCCCCTGCCTGAAATCTATATAGGAGTTGTTGCAGCGTCACGTGTGCGGTATCGGCATGCACTCTATAGTACACTCCTCTTCTTGGCGGATGGTGATCCCTAGCTGGGCTGAAATCGGAGTCGCCAAACCTCAAACCGGTCACGAGAGCAAACTCTCTCCTCGAAAACCGACAAAGGTGATACTCCTCTCCAATTGCAAACCATCTCTCATCGTCGGGGGTGTTCGGACCACTTACTTCCCTCGACATGAGAACATGCAGAAACGACTTGCATGTCTCCACCGAGGTCTCCCACCGTAGAAAATGGTCTAAACATGTCCGTCCGAATTCAGCAACACACTCTCCCCCGTGCTCTCCCAAAGCTCGTCTGATATCAGCTAGTATACTCAAACGAGTATACCCGTTAATGTACGCTAGCGTGCCATGACAATCCCTACGAACCCACCGAAAAGCCATCTACAACAAATGTACACAAATACAACATTACTTATTAATCACAAATGGTGTTACATAACCCTAAAGCTATGCAAATGAAATTGGCTCAAGAAATCGAAGAAAACACAAAGAATTATAGTGGTTCAGCTTTAGAAAAGCCTACATCCACTCTCCGAACAAAACGCCTCTATTAATTGCAGAAAAGAACGCAAGATTACAGAGAATTGAAGAAAAACGCAAACTAGGGTTTATCTGCGCAGCATCAACCCTAGAAAACTCAATCACTCGAATTACAATGTTATCTCTCAATTAACCACAACCACTTATACTTCTATATATAGGAATGAATAGCCCTATATCAATTCATGGAAACTCTCTTCAAATCGCCGCGATTTTACCCTCCAAGAACTGAACTAAAATGCCGTTTAACCCTAAAACAGGGTTTTTTGGCAAGAAAACCCTGTTTTAGGGTTAAACGGCAATTAAGGTAAAAAAATAGGGGCTAAACGGCAATTAATAGGTTAATTGCCGTTTAGCCCCTATTTTTTGTCCTTAATTGCCGTTGACCCCTAATTTCTCATTTCCAACCATATCATTCCACATTCTAGGACTAATTACAATTTTTTCAGCCCTAAACCGTAAACCCTAAGTACTAATTATAAACTACATTGCAATTAACCCTAAACAAAACCCTAATTCATCACAAAAAATGCACAACAATATAACACAATTGCAGCCCTAATTCATCACCATAATTGCACAAAAATATAACACAATTGCAGCCCTAATTCATCACAAAAATTGCACAAAATTATAACACAATTGCAGCCCTAATTCATCACAAAACCCTAAACTATAAACTACATTTTCATTCATAAATTGCAGCCTTAATTCAGGACAAAAATCGCACAAAATTACAACACAAATGCAGCCCTCATTTAATTCATAAATTGCAAAACTTGGGGACAAAATATCATTCACAAAAATGGCCGTGTACTAACCTGTAAATTGGGCAAATTGCCGTGTGCAAATCTTCACCAAAATGAGCTGAATTTTGAACTCCAAATTCTCCAAGTTTCTTCAAAAATGCTGTTTATGGTTGAGGTTGGGGGAGGAAGAAACAATGCTTTTTTTTTTCAAAAAATGAGGGTCAACGGCTATTGTGCAATTGTGCACCTTTGGTAGTTGGATGGAGTAAATTTCACAAGATGCCAAAAAAACTTTACCCTCATGTGAATAATTTTTGGATTGGTGTGACTTGTAATGTCATTTCATGTCATACAAGTGGGACCAATTCAATCACAAAGTACAAAAGGGGTAGAAAAGATACATGATTATATTTTTTAGGGTACAAAACATACATTGTTATATCAATTGTGGCAATTTGATCTATTTCCCCTAATTATAATACTACGGTAAGAATTAAAAATTCAAGAATCAATCGACCTCTCTTCAATCTTAACCAAGAACCCCCCTTTCATTTTAGCCGTGAAATCTGACACATAAACTGGCTCCATGTTTCTATCCACCGGCGCCACCGTGAACCGCCGCAGAACGCCGGCGGCGACCCTCTTCATCTGCAAGAAAGACATATCTTTGCCAAGACAACTCCTGGGCCCCGCCTGGAAAACCGGATACGTGTACGGATCTCTGCCCACGAACCGCCAATTCGCCGCCGTCTCCTCCCACTCCAACCACCGCCCAGGGCGGAACTCCGCCCAGTCTCCGCCCCACACCTTCTCCACCCGCCCCATCGCGTACGGATGGTAGCTTATTCTCGTCCCCTTTTTGACCACGCTCCCGTCCGGCAAAACGTCGTCGTTCGCCGCGCATTTTGTGCTCACCGGCACCGGCGGATAGAGCCTCATAGTTTCACAGAGTGCAGCGTGTGTGTACACCATGTTCTTCACCTCGTCGTATACCGGTTCTTCTGAGTTAATCTCTCTTATCTCTCTCAGTATCTCTCTCTCCACCGCCGGATGATTCGAGACCAGCCAGAAAAACCAGGTCAGCGCCGCCGAAGTCGTGTCCCTGCCTGCTATAATGAAGCTTATCACCACGTCGGTGACGAAATCCTCATCGGAATGGCCGGAATTCAGGAATCTTGATAAAAGATCCCCTGATTCTAGTGATGGTTTCTTCTTCAGCTCTTCTTTCTTCTCTCTGATGATATTCTTCGCGAATTCACGGACTTGCTTCACGATGGTATTGATCTCCTTCTCCTTTCCAATGGCGAGGGCCCTTTTCAATTTCCAGACAATAGGGATATTGGAGTTGAACCTCTCACTGATAAGCTTCAGGGCTCTATCAAACACGACGGCGAATTCCGCCGCCGGCAGCGACGGCAGCAGGTACGCCGGGTCGAATCCGAATGCGATCTTGCAGATGTTGTCGAAAGCAAATCTCTGGAGAACGTCTTGCAAGTCGAGAACGACGTCGTTAGCGGCGGCGTTCTTCAGAATGGGGACGATCCGATCGGAGAGCTCGATGTCCACCACGTGTTCGACGAAATTCCTGAGAGACCTGGTGTTGAACTGGTGGCTGGAAACCTGGCGCTGGAACTTCCACGTATCACCATCGGCATTGAAAATGCCATCACCGAGAAAGTCGGTGAGGGTGCAGCGGAAAAGGGGGCCTTTTGGGTAGTTGTGGAAGTGGGACTTGAGGATGTGCTTCACGTTGGCGGCGTTGGCAGTGAAAATTTGGCGGTAGCCGAAGGGGCGGTGGAGGATGAAGGTTAGAGTGGCGGTGGAAGTGAGGACGTCGGAAATCCATTGGACACGCCGCTCTTTGTTCTTCCAGATGGTGAAGATGGAACCCAGGATTGGGTATGAAGCTGGAGCTTTGGAGCAAGATTTAGGATTCTTGAAGAGGAAGAGAAGAAGTGCAAAGATAATGGAGGAGAGAAGCAGGATTGAGAAGTGAAGATCCAACATTGTTGTTGCAGAAAGAAGAACCAAGTTTGTGGAAATGAGTGATGAAGAGAGATCTGTGGACAAGATTCAACGTCTATATATCTAACTCTCGGTACAACTCACAATATAAGTTTGTGCCTTTTGTATCAATTTTTGGTTAAAAGTTGAAATAACCTTCATGGTCACATTTTAAAGATAAAAATATTAATCATAGTCTCACGTGCGATGAGGTTGAAGGATGAGTTTTACATTTAAGTCGAGCATCACAATCTATTTTTGCATTTTTTTCAATTTGTTCCCAACTACTTTGATCATGATACTCAGTTTAGAATACGGTGCTAAACTTAGATCACAGTGGTATTTGAGCATCATGATATATAGATTGCAATGCTCATGACCATCGTGATATGAGTTGCCTCTATCTTTTAACATGTAGCTTCTTAACACTAGGTAAGAAATATTTGATTTGTTTAGTTTACAATTTAGACAAACTTGTTTTCTTAAGTTGTCCAAATTATTTTCCTTAAAGCAAATTTCCCAAGCAAAAAATGAAGTATATAGACATGATGTAAGCAAAAAGTTGGACAGAGTTCAAGGTAGAGAGAACCCACCTGAGCTCATCACACATATACACAGTTACATGATTTACTTAGGATCAGCCTGCAACTCTAAACTAACAAAATGGACAACCAAATCTCTATTGTCATTATCTTCAATGAAAAAAGCATTTAAAAACAGTATGAATATTAGATTGATTATACATGTTCCACTCCTCAAGCCTAATTTTCATCTTCTGTGAAAAGATAAAATGGAGGTTCTACGTGAATCCTTCTTGTAGCCTCAGCTATCTTCCGGAAGACACCTACGTTTGACTATCTCCATTTTGGTTGTCTTAGTTATGAGCGAACAATGTGGATGTCTCACAAGGCCTTCCTCTTCGACTCATTCAGGTGGAGAACCTTTTGGTGGAAATGCCATGAGCTAGAAAAAACAGCAGAACTAAGAAAGATTTAAATAGTTTTATAATAATCATGTCAAAGTACTTCCACGAGTGTGACCTTTCAATATAAATTCATTAACGTTCCTTGGTTTCTAGCCTCTATAATGGTGGCTAATAGATAGTCTCAAACCGATGTGTACCAACATCAGGAGAATTTCCACATAAGTAAAGACAGAACATGTTCTAAAGTTAGTTTCATATTAACAGATATATGGTCATAAAATAGTTGTAATAGTCTTTAAGAAGGTGTCGCGTCTATAAATCACCATGTCATCATAGTATTATCTACGTAGAATATAGCAAATGGATATTCAGCTGCTAACAGAAACCATTCAGAAGGCTCTTCTCAAGTGCTCACTTCTATATAGCTTTTGAGATTACAGCAGAAGCAACAATAAATCAACAGAGAGCATTTCTAGTTTCTTGGGACAAAAGTTCAGTTATTACTCTTCATTTTCATGCTTCAAAAGTAGTTCAGATAGCTGGACACACAGAAAGGGAGAAGATCATCATAAGTGGTGTGCATGCTCATAATAGAGATCATGTTATCATATTAGAAAGAACACTAGGGATCTATGAATACATAGGTAGATGATTCAGCCTACAACAAACTGGAATTTTCACTGTCCTCTATGACCTACAGTTTGGATCTGCAGAATCAGTAAACTAAACCAACATTATAGTTTACGTTTAAAGGTGATTCTAGAAAGCAAGCATTTCATCAAAGCATACATACAGTAATATATAAAGATAATACTTACTTTTCAACTGAGAGATGCAAATTCAGGATGGATAGTCATCTCTATTTTAATTCCATTTCAGGAACTCTTGAAGCGTACAAGTTATTTCCTGAACTAATCCTTATCCATCATGTCCATTCCAGACAAGCCACAGAACAGAAGAATGCTCGACGTTCTATTAGTCTCAAGTGCTTCTAACCTATATCATGAGCTCCTCCAATTTCCCTCTTAAAAATGGCTTGAGATTTCACCTTGATTTCCAAGAATCCATCAAATCCTTCTTCTTATTCTTGAATGACTTTCCCGCATGAATTCGAGTGCCATGGAAATAACTTTTTTGTTCAAAAAAAAAACCTTCAATATTGACAACCTCTACTTTAACCTTTTCAGAACTTAAGCCATCAGGCATGCCATCTAAACTTCTAATAAAAAAAGCTTAATGGAGCGTTTTACTCCAACTTCTTCAAACATTCTGTGAGTAGATCTTGTCATCCTGAAAGTTTGATACGGTGCTGGTTATTGGTTTGCAGTTGCCATTGGGTCTCAAAATTTTATCAGCTCTGGAATTACTAGAAGCATCAGGACTTGTTTCAGAATGGGGTGCAACTCGATTATCTACATTTGAGGTTTCTTCTGCATTCTGTACTGATTTATCAAGGTAGCGATTTCTGTAAAATTCTAACTCGTATTCCAAGTCTTGCAATTCCTTATCCTTTTCAGCAAGGAGATCGTTAGCCCTTTCCAGTGCCTCCATATCATACTCTGCTTGTTCCTCCATCATCCGTAAGTATTGCAAGGCCTCCATGTGTAGCGCCGCCTTCTCCTCCTGCAATCTTGTAATCATTGCCATTGCCTCATTTGCTGCAATGGCCGCAGCATTTCTTTCTTCCTCCAATTCCTTGTATAAAGAGCTCATGAAATTTCGATCATGTTCAATCTGAGTTCGTAGTAAATCGACAATATCTTCACTTTCAGCATTGCTCAAGGTGATTACTTCCGGAAATCTATACGTGGAATCATTCTTTTTCAATGAGGCCGAAACAGGAAGAACCTGGAAACTAGAGCCTTCATCTATTTTAGGTTCCCCATTTTTGTGATCAACTATGTTACTCATTTCATTTGATGAGCCCAACTCATAAGTAGATACTTGTGGCTTATCTTCTTC
Organism: Scutellaria barbata; assembly: GCA_028654395.1. Taxonomy (NCBI): domain Eukaryota; kingdom Viridiplantae; phylum Streptophyta; class Magnoliopsida; order Lamiales; family Lamiaceae; genus Scutellaria; species Scutellaria barbata. Next base: position 22,741,148 of record CM053649.1, read on the forward strand.
ATTTATAGCAGAATCACAGGTGTTGATTGGCTCCAAAGATTTTCTATCTGGTAGTTCCAAATTCTCGTCAGTTTGAGTCGAAGCCTCAATTTGGTGCATTTCATTGGTCTCAGACAAATGGGCATCATCATCTGAAGAAGCTCCTGCAGCAGCTTCTATATGGTTGGCCCCAGATTCACAAGTGTTGATTGGCTCCAAAGTTTCATGAGTCTCCTTTGAAGCATCAATTCGGTGCATATCCTTTGTCTCAGACAAATTAGCATCATCTGAAGAAGTTTCTGCAGCAGCTTCTATATGGTTGATCCGAGAATCACAACTGTTGATTGGCTCCATATCATTTCTATCTGATAGCTCCAAATTTTCATCAGTCTGACTTGAAGCATTAATCTGGTGCATATCATTTGTCTCTGAGAAATGAGCATCATCTGAAGTTGTTCCTGCAGCAGCTTCTGTATGGTTGACCCGAGAATCACTAGTGTTGGTTGGCTCTGAAGCATTTCTCTCTGATAGCTCCAAACTTTCACCTGTCTGAGTTGAAGCATCAATTTGGTGCATATATTCTGTCTCTAGAAAATGAGCATCATTTGTAGAAGTTGCTGCAGCAGTTTCAACATGGTTGGCCCCAGAATTACAGGTGTTGATTGGCTCCGAAGAGTTTCCATCTAATAGCTCCAAATTTTTATCAGTTGGAGTTGAAGCATCAATTTGGTGAGTATCATTTGTCTCTGGAAAATGAGCATCATCTGAAGAAGTTCCTGCAGCAGAATCACAGGTGTTGATTGGCTCTAAAGCATTTCTATCTGATAGCTCCAAATTTTTATCAGTCTGAGTTGGAGCATCAATTTGGTGCATATCAATTGGCTCTGTCAAATGAGCATCATCTGAAGAAGTTCCTGCAGCAGCTTCAATGTGGTTGGCCCCAGAATCACAAGTGTTGATTGGCTCTGAAGCATTTCTTTCTGATGGTTCAAAATCTTTAACAGTCTGAATTGAAGCATCAATTTGGTGTGTATCATTTGTCTCAGACAAATGAGCATCATCTGAAGAAGTGCCTGCAGCGGATTCTATATGGTTGGCCCCAGATGTAACTCCTTCTTCTTGACTGGCTTCCCCAGCATCAACTGTGGCAAACACATTAAACAAGTTAGGAGAATAAAACACAATAAATAGGAGAGATATGTAATAATCACAGCAATGGAAAATGAAGAGCAGATTAAGAGCCTACTCTGATTTGGTATGGAAGGGTTACTTGACAATGGAGGAACAATGCACAAAGAAAGTAGCTCAGATAGTACAGAGATGACTGGCATGTGAGGGAGATTATAGCTGCATTCGGAAGTCTCTGTTGATGCACCGAAAAAACCACCATCTGCAGCATCAGATGGTTGAAGGCCATCATATGAAGAAAGTAACTGTGGTGTCATAGCTGGACTTGGCGTATTATAAGACTTTTCCTGATCCTTGTCTCTCACACCATGCTCTGTGAGGGCTTCTGATGACAAAGCTAGGAAATTTGTGCGCTGACTTGAATCGCGTAGATTAAGCTGACCAACAGTTAAAGGTTTCACTTGAAAACCTTGATGCGTCCGCTTCTCTGAATCACTATCAGCTCGTGATTTACATAGTCTTGTTTTATTACATTGAAGGTTACGCTCAGATCTACTATAACTTTTAACACTATAATCAGTAATATTTCCACCATCATCATCGTCTTCTGAGAAAGGAAATTCAGACTCAGAATCTGAAGAGATTTTCAGCTTTGTATAGCCTACATGAGACATCATACCACCACCAACTGTACTTCTCTCAGCTGGATAATGTGAGGTTGGCCCAGTGAATTTCTCCCTCAGCCTCTTCAAGCTATCACGACGACTGAAGCGACTAGAACCTGGTGCACGAGGCAGAGGAGGCTTAACATTAGCCTTAGAAGCCCCAAAACCAACAACAGTGTTAACTTCAAGCAATCTCTCTGCATTAGATTTTGGTCTCCATGTTTTGTTGCAACAAGAACAGGTCCTAACATCTGAAGAATATCTTATATGCTTATTCAGCATCATATTCTGAAGAAAAGATCGATCAACATCCACCCACGATTTACCCACCAGCAACCTATGTGATTCAGAGTTGGATTTGTTCTGCATCGTGATTGGTGTGAGACACTCTTCGCACATACTATGAACATCAGTGAATTTACCATGGATCGAACAAGATACAAACGAAGATATCTCCTCCCTATGGTTACAGCATAATGAACTCCAATAAAATCCGGGCTTCTTTTCCCCAAAACCATTGTCAAACCTCGAGCATAACAAACAAGGTGTTTCTAACTCACAATACTGAGCAAATTTTACGAGCAAATACGACAATGCTGCATCTAAAAACATCAAAAACATCAAGAACCATTCACATGCAGCGGATGACAAGAGAGTCATAAATCCGTCATGTTTCATCTTTCTCACAGATGAAATTTCAGCAGCCATGGCAACAATATGATCTCCAAGAATCACCGGAGATCCCCAACGAATCAAATTCTACAACGCTTTTCTCTCTACTGTTATCTGCACAGCATATTCATGAAAAAACCAACAATCTAGTCACAAAGAGTATCATTTAAAGCAAATCATAACAATTGATTCACAAATTATCAGAGAACAAATCATGAAATCTTCAGATAATAAGCAAGCAAAAACCAATTCCACAAATTGCTTAAGAAACACAACGTAGAGAAGAACACATTCAGAAAATCGCATAAGAAACATCGTACATAATAACCCATTTCCCATATTCAAAACTCACAACACAAACCATAATTTCAACTAAACAAAAAAATGAAGAACCCTAAACTTAATCCAAGCATCGCGTACGAATAACAGCGCATTAATTCAAAATCAAAAAAGGATCAAAAATATGCCAACGTAACAAGCATTGATGATATGAATATCAAAAAACAAAAAAAAAGGCACTGATCAGTGGCGTATCGTAATAGGAAATATTTATCCAAAAAAAGAGAAAAGAAAGGGTACCAGTGTTGAAAAAGCATGAAGAGGCAGAGAAAAACTGGGATAGTAATGAAGGATATGGAAGCTTATGAATAATCATTTTCGGCATTCACCAGCCATGAAAAGGATCGTGACACCATCATTGTTGCAGAATTTACAATGGGGTCCTTTCTCCTCATTTTGATTGACCGTTGTAACCAACTCAATTTTTATTTTTTCTTTATTCACTTTTTGGAAATTATTATTTTTAGCCCTAAATCTAACAGTAACACTCACCCCAATTCAATTTAATTTCAAGAAATAGATCAATCAATAATCAGTAACCATAAAATAGAGACTTGAATTGTGAGAAACTCGAGATCATTTGTTAGAAGTTTTGTTTGATTTCAATGTGATAGTTATAAATAAGGTTAAATAAACTTTTGTTTAAAATCTAAAGTTCGATTTGAACTGGAGTCCGATTATTATAAAAAGATAAACTAAGTGTAAAAACATCAGACTGCTCAAACTCGACTTATATTCGATTAAACTAAAGCTCGTTCAAATTCCACTCAATTAATTATCAAATAAACTCAAATATAAATTTGAAGCTCAATGATATTTCAAACAAGTTTAAACAATTTGTTCGATAATTATATCATTTAGAACCTAGTAATATGATTTCGAATCATGGTATTATTTTCATAATTTTGATTCTAATATATCATAATATGATTTCATATTTAAAAGAAAGTTGGTATGATTGGATTCACTTATAAAGACTAGTCTAAGACGTGGTAGCACGTGTGTGTGATCATTCAACTCTCTGAAAAGATCAAATTAGTGTGACAAAAAGTCTTGTAAAGTTGACATTAATTTCCTAATAATTTATGAAAAATATATTTCATCTATTAATTTATATTATCAAATTAATAGCAATATATGAGTCATATAATGAGTTATATTTCATGTTTCTTCTTTTTTTTCTTTCCATTAAATTAGGAATCGGATCTTTATTAAAAGATGCGTAATTGGATAACAGGCAACTATACTAATTAAAGAAAATATTTAACTCACCTTTTTACCAAAACCATAATGGTGATACATGATAAGCAGAGCTCTTTAAATGCATTAAGGCACACGCTTCAGCAATACAAAAATAAATATCTCTTCCATTAAAAATAAATAATAAATTTATTGTGAATCTGAATACATCATCGTTAAGAAATTCTGATCAAATGAAAGTGGTCTTGAGACTATTAATTCTCATAATACTTATAAGTCTACAACGAATTTATATAGAACATAAGATACTCTATAAATATCCAAAAGAAATAATTTAATGAAAGGGGAAAAAAAATCATCCATAACTTAATGAATAATAAAACTATTTATAATTATTTGAAGAAGAATTATACTCCATTTTGATATGATTACTATTGGTGTAAAAGTCTTCTGGTCATTTAAACTTGAACCAATCATCATAAATCCCGATTATTATATTAATTAATAAAAAAAAACACCAATAAATTAAGACTGGCATGTGTTTTCTTTAAGAATATTAATGGGTGTGTAAACCGAACTACTCTCATTAAAAGACACCAATTTCGGGTGGATGGACATAAATATTTCTCTTCACAAAATTTTTTATATAATGGGGCATGAATACTAAGTCCGATCAATTTTCACTTCCACGCACATACACACGCTCCAACATGTCTTCATAATTCATGTTTACATTTGCTCACATATGTTTTTATTCTTTTAGTTATATTAGTGATACATTTTAATTATGAGATTAATATTCTTACGTTATATTAAAATAAATGAGGTAATATTATTACGTAAATGAAATAATACATTTATATAATACATTAATATCTTTATATAATACTCTAATATATGTCAATAAACTAATAAAATCATTTTTTAAGTACAACAAAATAATACTTTTAAGTAAATACTTTTAAGTAAATTGGGTAATACCTTTAAGTAAATGAAAAAATATTTTTATGTGATATAACTAATATCTTCATGCAATATACTAATATATTTCAGTAAACTAATTAAACTATTGTGTAAGTAAAATAAGGCACTACCGATAAGTACGTAAATGCAACGATACATTTATGTTATATAGTTAATATATTTTTGTGATACAAGTAATACCCATTATATATTGATTATATTATATATTGATTATATGATGTAAAAAATTTATGTAAATAAAGTAATACCTCTTTATGTGGTCAACTATTACCTTTATATACAATTAATTATTTATATGATATAATTAATATATTTCAATAAGAAAATAAAACCTTCTATTTTTAATCTTCTACATTATTATTCACACACATTTTTTCTGCAAATCATGAGCTTTCATCATTTATATAGAGAAGTTGTCATGGTCATGGAGAGCTTTTTATGCATATGAAAAACTCTCAATGGAAAAAAAATTTAGTTGTAATACACATGAAGAAGAGGAAAATAAGAAAGAAAGAAGAAGAATGTTCAAGAGAAAGAAAAAAAGAAGTTAATAAAAAAGATTATGAGTTTTATAGTTCAAGTGGTATCCTATTTTTATAAACGTGAAAAATTGTAATAATCAGGATTCGAATCTGAGTCACTAATTTTTTAGTCTTTATTGTCCTCCTCCCTTCCATATCCCCAAAACTCATTAAAAAATAGATTTAGAAAAAAAATTAGGAGCCCAACTCATTTAAAAAAAAAAAATTTTAGAGAAAAATAAGGACAAAAATACTGCTTGGTATTTATAGGTGAGCAGATGGGTCGGGATGAGTTAAGTTGCATGTTTTCAAGAACGATGTATCTGGTGCTTTACTCATCTCTCTTCAATTGCCACCCAGTTATTACAATATCTTCTAAATCTGAATTAATTATTTTAATATCGACATTGATGGATGTTTGTGACAGAATTATTCTATCAAACAGTAGTACAGATTAGTCATGACAGAATACTGACGGAAATAGATATCATATATTGATAACATAATAGTGACATAGCTGTGACAAAAATTAGCAACACAAATGTTCCCGTCAATGATAGGTGTCGAATTTTTTGTTTCTAATGAAAAATTTCATTGCTAATTTGTAACACCCCTTTTTTCCATAATATTTGTATAGTATATTTTTATATAAAATTTACTTTATTTTAAAATAATTTATAGCTTATAACCACTTTAAGACGAGTTTATGATTTATCAAAAAAAAAAATAAGTTAATGCCTTAGATAATTATCCGAGAGGACCAAATTTGAAAAGTCTTGCGGAAAAGAATCAGAATTTAGTTAGTTAACTTATAACAAACTAGAACTAGGAAAAAAAAATTCCTTAAAGAACGTAATTTTTTTTCAATTCCAATATCTTTTTATCAGAATTTTTAAAATTGTTGATTTGGTTGTCAGAAACGGTCTGCCATCTTAGATTTTATGACGGCCACATTAGCAATTTTAAAAATTCTGATAAATAAAGATTGAAATTGAAAATTTTAAAATATAAAAAATTAAAATTAAAAAATCAATATTTGATTATTAAAAAATAAAAAATATCTTTTATACATAATAAAAATTGAAATTATCCCTATTTTTATTATACATATTGTACATATAATTGTATCTACGATACCAAATGCAACACGAGACTGAAATTAAATATTTATATGTTATTTGAGTGGACTGATAAATTTCAACTCCCCCACTCGAAACCTATTTTATATCACAAGCATTTTATTTTTTTCGTGTACTTTCATTTGTCCTATATGACGACATGCATTTCATTTATTCCTTATATTGTCTAAAAAAAAACAATTCAAGCCTTAATTATAGATTTTTACACTACAATGATCCTTGAAATAATTTTTTTTTTCTTATAAATATAATTAAATAAATCATCTTTACTAATTATTCTATTTTCTTAATGGTGCTTACTGCTTAGGGTTTGCACTTATTTAGACTGATAATTATTCATTTGCAAATTTTCTCTTCAAATACAATTCCAAGGCCCAGATCGGTCAGGCCCAATGGATTATGGGCCTCATAGCTAAAGATTCACAAGACCGAAATCAGTAATCAGTTTAAGGGCCTATGAGATCCGAATCATATTCCTCAGCTTCTATTGCAATCCAGTCCACCAAAATTCACGTCTCCTTCAATTTTGTTCAGCGAATTTTAATCTTGAATATTAATCAAGGTTTCAGAATCAATGAATCGGTTTCTGCGACATTGTTCTGTAAGTCTTGTATCTCGTAATTCAAAGATTTTTTAAAATCTAACCTTTATTTTCTTGAACTTAAAAACTGATCAAGAAATTACAGCTGCCATTGTTTTTTTCTGATTTTTTTTCAAGATTGGAGGGCTTAGGGGTTACGCTGTGCAGAGTGGAAAGGGACAGAATCTGAAGATTGAAGGGATTAAAGACATTATTGCCGTTGCTTCTGGCAAAGGTGGCGTTGGTAAGTCCACTACTGCAGGTATGTTATCTGCCATGACAAGGATTGTTTTTGAGTATTTGTTATGGTGGAGTGCATGTAATAAGTGTTTCTTGATGGGTTTTGAATCATGGGTCTGTGTGAAGGTGTTGGTTTCAGGGCTCTTTATTGTTCCTTGTGTGTGATGTTGTTGTATGTGTTGTGATTTGTAGTTAATTTGGCGATTTCACTTGCAAATAAGTGCCAGCTTAGAGTTGGGTTGCTGGATGCAGATGTTTATGGACCGTCAATCCCTATAATGATGAAGCTCCATGGAAAGCCTGAAGTGAGTGCAGGTTGTGCTTTAATGGCCTTGAAATTCTCTGCTTTCTTACACCCTCTTAAGTTCTTTGATTGTCTATGTGTGTTAGATAGGTTGATTATCTAGGTTTGTGTTTTTTTCGCCTTTCCATGTGGTTTATGTCAGCCGCACTTGAGCAACAGTAGGTGGAATCAGAACTCGAGGAATATCATGTTAGGAAAACTGTAGTTTGAATCCTCTTAAGGATGTATATATTTGCTTAATGCTTTCAATATTGCATTGTAATCTGACCAGCAACTTTCTTATGTTATTCTCTTGAGATGTACAAAGTTAACTTCTTCATTTATTGTAACCTCTGAGCAGATAAGAAAATGATCCCGATTGAAAATTATGGTGTCAAATGCATGTCAATGGGGTCTCTTGTGGCAGCGGGGGAGGCAATTGTCTGGAGAGGTCCTATGGCAAGTGTTGCTTGTTTGGTTCTTGTAAGAATGAAGTTGAAACTTTCAATCAATTTTATTTATGATAATATCTTTGTCCTTTTAGGTGATGAAAGCACTTGAACAGATGACTAGAGGAGTTGATTGGGGAGTCCTTGATGTTCTTGTGGTTGACATGCCTCCGGGAACCGGTGATGCTCAGATTTCCATCTCTCAGAGATTGCAATTGTCAGGTAGTTACGACTCTTGCAGTATATATATATATATATTTTTTATTTATTTTTTTTATTTTTTTATTTTGTGATTCAGACCAGTTTGAATTGTTGTGAGCACTATATGCACCTCATTTTAAGTTGAATTAACTCATAAATAACACAATGGATCTATAAAGAGTTTGAATTTTCCAATGTACCTTAATTCTAGAAATTGATAGCATAACCAAGTCATTTTTCAACTTGTAGGAGCCCTAATTGTTTCGACTCCTCAAGATGTTGCATTAATGGATGCTCGAAGAGGTGTTAAAATGTTCTCCCAAGTCAACGTACCGGTAAACACCATGTAGCCTGATGAGCTGTCTTTTTTTTTTCCTCCATATTTTTGTGAACATGCAATGACTGGCATTCACATAAACCAGAAGCAATAACTTTGACAAAAGAAGTTGTTTCTTGTTTCCAGAAAAGGGGAACACAAGTCTTATAATTAGTCCCAGCCGTTTCTTTTGCAACGATAATTGCTTGTTCATTAATATTAGTATTCTGCTAATATGAAATGCAACGCTACTTCGCTACCAATTTCCATTTCCTTCTCTTTTCTGAAATTCGGACACCGATGTTTTTAACGTTGGTAATGTCCCACAGATTTTAGGAATCGTAGAGAACATGAGCTATTTTAAATGTCCGAATTGTAGTGAGCCTCACTACATTTTTGGAAAGGGCGGAGCTCAAAATACAGCTGATGAAATGGGTATGAAGTTTCTTGGTGAGGTATTGCTACCAATTTGTCTTTGCCCTCTTATTTTTCTCACTTATCTATTATTATGAACAAATGTAGAAAGCTGGTAATTTTGAACTAAGAGCTACCATAAAATTTCTATACGAACATTTAATTAAAAGTCCGTGACTTGCATCAAGTATTTTGGTGTTCATCTATTAAATGTATGGTTTTAGGTGCCTTTGGAAACAGGAATCAGAAGTGGTTGTGATGAAGGTGTCCCCATTGTGATATCAAATCCAGACTCTTTTGTATCGGGGGCCTACTGTGATATTGCCCAAAAGATCGTAAGCATGCTCGAACTAAGCAAACAGAAATCCTTTCATCCAGAAATAAACCTATAAATGTAACCCACACACCTTCATTCTCAAGGTCCTAAAGACACAAAGGCATGGTGAGTAAATTACTATCTATTATCTGGTTCTTCATACAGGGAGATCATGTTCATGTATTTTCGTGTGTAGATTTGCATGTAAAAGTATGATGAAATTTAATGGAATAAGATGTGATCAAAGTTTGATGTTGAATGAAGTTTATATGCCAGAGCTTTCCAGTCAATATGTGGATTTGGTGTGCAGAAAAGGGAGAAATGTAAGTGGATTCTCATAGACTTGATGCTTTGTTTGATGGTTGAGGCTTTGAAAGAATATAATTTATTCTCATAGATCTTTAGTCTATCCATTTTGTATTTTAGTCTTGTTAAGTTTAAGAACATTTAACTTTTAGTCTGATTACCTTTATAAAATAGGTCATACTAATCTTGTGTTGCTTACTTGACATCCAAAATTATGTATAGACTTTTTTTTTTTTTTTTGTGCTATTTGGTGAGAATTACATTTTTATTTATGAAAGAGTTCATGTAAATATTTTTTAAAAATTATTCATTTATAATATGTAGTTTGAATGTCAAATAAACAACAATAAGTCGCATTAACTTGGTATTAGAGGTAATGGAACCAAAAAGAAATAAAACTTATATATATATATATATATAGTTTTGTTCATCTACCCACTGTGGGCATATTAATACGTGTCCATGGTTAATGTGTAAAAAATCCAGAGGATCTATTAATTTTACTTTCTATATAAAGAGAAATAAGATGATTACATGTCATCGGTGGACATATTAAAAGTTGTCCATGGTGAGCATTTAAGTAAAATCACACACACATATATATATTATCTATATAAAAGTGTAGATGTTTTTTACAAAATATGAATTGTTAAATATATTTATATCAAGAATTATTATTTAAGATTATAATAGTAATTTAGGATATTCATATAATTAGAATTTTAATATAAAGTGTTATATATAAGATGGTATTTATATTATTATTTTTTTTAATTTCAATTGATCTTCACGTTTAATGCACGTGATCTAAAACTTGTTGGAATAAAAATGATAAAGTTAGAGCGCACAAAAATTATTTTTTCCCAATTTTTTTATTGTCAGTTCTTGTTATAAATAAATAAATAACCTTTATCTGTTTTGAATTTCAAAGTATCCAATTTCAATTTTGTAGGTGGATAACAGATCTTTTCATACAATAAAAATATGTGCATCGCATGGTACCTCATGACCAAGTTTATTACAGATATTATACACAATTAATATTGTACTCCATGTATTTATTTAGCAAAGAATATTGTTTGTTTGCACCAGTTGCATGATGTAATTGGGTGTGATCCGAATCCGTATTAGAAATTTTTTTTTTATGCCTTAATCTTTTATGTTATATGAGTATAATTTTTGTGTTATATTAATATAATTTTTATGTATAAATATCATAACGTTATATTACTTATATTTTCTTGTATTGATAAGTAAAGAAATGATAAATTAATTTATGCAAATTTAATTTGTGTTCGAATTGGTAGGATCTCTTACAACTTTAAAATAAAAAAATAAAAATAAAAACAAAAAACAAAAAAAGTTTAGTGATGTATAGACTGTGTGTTATGTTTGTAATTTTTTTAATCCAAAATCGATCAAAACTCGCATACCAAATATTCAAATTGTTTGGTTCAATTTTGAGTAGCCGATAATTTTTTAATATAAATAATTTGTACGAACTGAATATAGAAGAATAATTAGAAAAGAAACCGAATTCCTTTTCTCAAAACAAAATAAATTAGATACTAGAAATGCACAAATCAAAGTTTCATTTCAGCTGTCTAATAGTAACAATTCTTAGTTTTTAAGGCAATACAAAAATTCAATCGGAAATGGATTCAAATAGTATCAAAAATAATATGATTAATCAACAATTCAATTGATTAACTTCTTTTATGACGTTGAAAAACCTAAATAAGAATGTTCGAGTTCCTATCAAAATTAGGGTCATCTTCAAAACTTCTCTCCATTTCATACTGAGAACAAAATTGGTTGTCTTAGGTTATAGAAAAATTACTTACTATACAGAATTAAACAAAGTGAAACAACAAAATACATCAAATTATAGTCATAGGAATGAGTCCCGATGCATAAAGAAAATATTTTGTTGCGAATGAACAAGACATTGAGGAATTATCCATACAGAAAATCATAATTCTTGATACGGGTCTTTTCCACAAAAAAGGGGATCTTGTGTTACAGTAGAAGCAGAAGTGATGTGGATTATTCAAGAATCGAAGTTGATTTACTTTATAAAAAGAAGATATCAATGAACTTCTATGAAATGGTTTCACGGGATTCAGCCAATTGTCTTCATTGTGGAATATTATTGAGAAATAGGAATCCGCGTTATCAAAGGATTTCCTGCGATCATTTCTAGTATGGAATGAGTCAATCATCCACTTTAGTATCTTATTGAACAAAAGAGGCGTTCTTGTGCATTATTTGTATGGATTTAGGAATTCTGCAATTGATACTCGATTCGAATTTAGGCATTTTATATATTAATTTTTTATTTTTTCATAAAAACCTCATTACATAAATATATGATTAATATTACATAAAAATATAACTAGTTATACATAAAAGGTATTATTACATCTACACGAAGGTATTAGCTTATTTTAATTAAAATTTGAGTCTGCACAACTTATATAAGTTTTTTGTTTTTTTTTGGTAGAAACCTTACTGTATAAAGGTATCACTAGTTATATATAAAAATATCATTTCATCTACATAAAGATATTAGTTCATTTTAATTGTAATATAACGTAAGAGTTAATACTTGTTCAGGTAAAAAGTTAATAATTTAACATAAATATATTAATACATAACTAAAACATATTACATTTATATGTAATATAATGTAAATGTACAACTAACATAACAATAACAACATGATGCATTACTATCATAAGAGTTATGAGTCACTCTCTTGTGCACCAAGTGCACATACGCAATCGGGTCAATCCGAATCCCCAAAATTTTTTATTTTTTTTATAATTCATGTGTTATCTTTATGTTATATTAGTGTGACATTTATGTTATATTAGTGTGATTTTTATATACAAATATTCTTACATTTATGTAATATTTTAACTTTAAAAAAATCAGTACAATTTGTATATATATACATTTATGTGGTATTACTCATACATATATAATATTGTTTACACCTTTATATCAATATAGTCATACATTTATTGATATATAAAGATACAACTAATATAATTAAAATGTATGATTAACATAACTAAAAGATAAAATATGTATTAATGTTTATTTAAAAAAATGTAAAATGTATGAATATCATAATATAAAAGTAAAAATAACATAACATAAATGTATAAAAGTTATAACTAAAAGGTATACATATTTTTCTAAAAAATATTGAAAATAAATTAAGTGTGTGACGCTCTTTTTTAGAGCATGTTTTTGCAAGTTCTAGCCTATCCAACCCAAATTGTACGTATTCTAAATTTATACACCTAATGTACAAGAATTTTTGTCAAGAGTTATTTATCAAAATACAAACATAGAGAAGCAAAACACAATCACATAAGAGTGAGTTAAGATTGATATATCGGATCCATTTGCATTGCATGGATTTGATATCAATACAATGCACAAAAAATTTTGTGATTGTTACAGAGATGTCAAAAACCAAAAATAAAATAAAATCGGGTAATTGGTTAATTTTTAGAATATCTTAATAATGTTATTATATATATTTGAAATGCTTTATAGATTATAGAAAAAGCAGAAGATTGACCTAGGCTACTTTATCCATTATAAGTCTCTGATTCAAATCCTTTATCGAGAGTTTAAAAGAGGAAGAAGATAGACAGTCGCTCTATTCCAACTCTATCACTGATTGGTGCTGGTGTTGGATTTTTGTCTGTTGATTGATCAGCTTTGCGTTATTCCTCTTCAATCTCGATCGCCATTTTCTTCTTTTCACCTTTTGCTGAATGCATAATCAAGTTGCATTATCCCTTAAATCCAATTATGCCCTCTTTTCTCCATACGCAAACACGCTCCAAAACCCTAGATTGTCTCCCTCTGCAGCCAAGAGGACTTCCTATTATTCGGTTTTGAAATGTAGAGGAATTGAGGTTCCTCTCCCCAAACAGCGCCTCGATTCTCTCTGCTTCGGCAATGGCTCTGTCGAAGATGAGAGGATTAAATCTGTTGGAGTTAAGGAAATTGACATCGCTACTCTTGGAAATCTCTGCGTTGATATTGTACTCAACGTTCCCAAATTGCCGCCCAAACCCTTGGATGAGCGTCAACTTTATATGGAAGAATTGTCCAAGTCGCCTCCTGATAAGGTTTTGCCATTTTTATTATTTGTAATTGCTTTTGGTGTTCAGGTTTCCTTTTTTATTTTTTCTCACATTTTTTGGTTTTGTTTGAGTTATTAACTGGTATGTATGTGTTTTATTAGAACAATAACCATAGAATTTGTCATGGTAATGAATAGTGATTATATTTATTTAAGCTGAGCTGTTCGAAAAACAAAAATGCAGAGTTTAGGAAGGAAGGATGGGACTACCAATTTTTAATTTGTTAACTAGGGGTTCTTGAATTCTCACTAAATTCACAAACTTTATACAAGCACCTCTCATCTTCTACAGAAAGAGAAATTGTGAAGTATACGGTCACATATTATTAACAGATAGCAATGAGCATGTGAAATATGATGATTCCGAGTTGATCCTTCCATTGCTTTAGATACAAGCTGGGGAACCAATCCTACTGAATACAATCCTGAGTTTTGTGAAAGTTAGCATGTGCAGACAACATATCAGTAAGCATATCAGCTTAGCAAATTGGGTTTCTCTTCTGACCCTGGCTAAGCTTCGGTGATAGAAAAAGCAGTCAATCATTGAGTAATCAGTAGATGGACGATTAATTGTTTGTAGTTCAAGTGCTCTAATCTAGAGTTTCGACAACCAAATGATCACTTGTGCGTTGAATCTTTGAGATTGCTTTCTGCTTCTAGTTTTTGCATACCAAAATCCAAATTGGTGTTATAGATATTGATATTGTAGTTCTATTGATAGAAATACTGGGAAGCTGGTGGCAATTGCAATATGGCCATAGCTGCAGCTAGGTTAGGACTTCGAGTCGCTACAGTTGGTCATGTTGGTGACGAAATCTATGGTAATTTCCTCGTAGATGTACTTCATGATGAAGGAATCGGTATGGTTGAAATGGATGAGCAGAATGATGTGATTGATACCAGAGCTTACGAAACCCTTCTCTGCTGGGTTTTGGTGGACCCCCTGCAACGACATGGTTTTTGCAGGTATTGCTATGTTGTTAATATATTGATCCACTTTCCTTTTCTATGCTTTTATTAGAAACGAGTTTTAGATCACGCGCGTTGCACGTGGAGATCAAAATATCTTATATATAACACTTTTATATTAGAGTTTCAATTATAATAGAATTCTATAGGATTTTGAATTAATTATAATTCTAATATAAAATTATTTAAGTATGAAAATCCTAAATTACTATTTTAATTTTAAATAATAATCATTAATAGGGATATAATCGACAATCCATATTTTGTAAGAAATATCCACACTTTTATATAGGTAATAGATATGGGATGTATAATGAGAAGAACTTCAATTTCTTTTCCTTGCAGTCGAGCAGATTTCAGTGAAGAGCCCGCATTTAGTTGGATGAGCACACTTTCAACAGAAGCAAAGATGGCTATAAGAAGGTCAAAGATCATCTTCTGCAATGGTTACGGATTTGATGAACTATCACCTCATCTACTTATGTCCGCTCTAGATTATGCCGTTGAAGTGGGGACCTCTATTTTTTTTGACCCTGGACCTCGAGGGAAGTCTCTGATGACTGGAAAGCTTGAAGAACAAATGGCCCTTGAAAAGTACTTGAGGATGAGTGATGTTCTTCTACTAACTTCTGAAGAGGTATAAAACATGATTTGACATACTATTGCTTGCCTTGTCATATACTTATCAAGATGGCAATGCTTGTGTGTTTGAACTTCCAAAGGACTATAACTAAACTTTATCCGGTTAGAATGCGATGCAATGTCAATACTGCCATTTGATTTAACTTTTTGAAGAGTGAATATATTTCAAGTGCATTTTCTTGCACCCTTTCACTTGTCTGCCATCCTCTTGTATTGGAGTCATAATTTCATGCAGCTGTTGCATATGATGTGGAGCATCAAACTCTGTTACATGTGGCAGTGCAAGGTGGGCTTGAGATCATGGATTCTCTATCCACTAATTACACACAATCTAAATCCTAGTTGACATGTTTCACTAGAAAATTTGCAGCAGATGATTGTAGAATGATTGTCCATTGGTGTTCATCATTGCAACCATATAGTTGCACCTTGGCATCTCAATGTTGTGCTTTTCCAAGCTCCAGATTATCTTTTAAGCTTTCTTGCTGTGAATTCTGTCTCCCATCTTGTTAAACAACACTCAAGATTTTTGTAAAAGAATTGGGGGTGAGGGGGAGCACCATTGCTGTACCATTTTTGTGTTTTTGTTTCACTAATGACCATGACTGGTGTTGATTATCTGTCAGGCTGAATCATTGACTGGCATAGAGGACCCAATATATGCAGGACAAGAGTTGCTCAGGCAAGGCACTCGCACGAAGTGGGTGATTATAAAAATGGGTCCAAAAGGTTCTACTTTGATCACCTCTACAAGTATATCTTGTGCTCCTGCATTTAAGGTAGTAATCTATGTGTGGTAGTTCATGTTGTCTTCACACATTAGTACTCTTCATTCTTCCCTTGTTATTAGTCTTCATAGTCCATCCTTTCCCGTTCTCAAGTTGGATTATTAAGTCTTTACAATCTTGACAAATCTCAAATAGGAGAACCACGCATGTATAGTTTGTGCATTCATCCAACTTTCCTTAATATTTGAACAGGTTGATGTCATTGACACTGTTGGGTGTGGAGACAGTTTTGTGGCAGCTATTGCATTTGGTTTTATACACAAACTGCCTTTGGTCTATATTTTAACCATCGCAAACGCAGTGGGTGCTGCTACTGCTACTGGTTGTGGTGCTGGTAGAAACGTTGCATCGCTGAAGCAGGTCATGGAACTTGTCAAAGAATCCAACCTCAGTGAAGATGATAAGTTTTGGGAGGACTTGATAAAGGAACATACAGATTCAGAAGTCACACTGCTCACAAAAGCTGTTGTAAATGGGAAGAGCAATTGCATCCAACGTGCCTCGTTGCAGAAAGTGGTTTCGGAGCTGATACCCAAACTTGAATGTGCACAAACAAAGCTAGTTGAAGCATATCGATAAGCAGGACTAGAAGTTTACATTTATGCTATAATGAAGCTGATGGAGAAACAAGGTATGGTATGCCGATCACAAGGAGACCGGATCTCTCGGACAGCCAGCTGAGTCAACCCAGTGGGTTATAGGAAATTTTTGCTTACAGACAAAGTTATACCTATGGTGATTGCCTAATATTGATATTTGTATGATTGAAAAAGTAGATTGGATATTTATATTTTGATTTAACTCTCTTTTCTGGGTCGTTTTGGGGCAATATTTGATATGTATTCTGACCAAAAAATCAGACTCCTTTGTTGATTCTAGATTGAAGTAGTTTTTCAAAATTCAATGGATGTTTCACTCATCGTCTTGATTTTTTCAAAACCAAAGTTGATGCATAAAGAAGTGCAACTGAAACAAGATGTCACATAAGACTTGATGTTTTGCCCATCACATTCTCACTACTTTGTTACTGAAATTAAATAGCTGGAAATCAAACTTAAATATTACTCCCTCCGTCCCGCGTCACTTTGCACACTAAATTGGGCACACTTTTTAAGAAAAAGTAGATATTTACTTTTTGGTTGAGGGTATAGTGGTCAAATTAGGCACAACTTTTAAGAAAAAGTTTGAATATTAAATGGTATTGTGTGAGAAAAAGTAATGGCATTCTTTGTAAATAAATGTGTATTGTGAGGGTGTTGATTATGTTAAAATTTGCCATTTTTGGGTGTGCAAAGTGTTTGGGGACAAACTAAAAAGGAAAGTGTGTAAAGTGTTAAGGGACGAAGGGAGTAGATCTCATGTACCCTTTTTAGTTACAAGGCATCACTGTGTCTGCAGGTCTTTCGCCAGCCTTAAGGCTGTATATGAATTTAAAATTTACAAAATAGATTTACAATGTATACAACAAATTCATTCACGCTGCTTAAATAGAAAGATTTGCTTAATAAATTTAGATTCCACCACTCATTTCAATTTGAACTGTCATTTGAATGTTTAGTTGGGGTTTGTATCCACTTTAAACTAGGATGGATTTAAAATCTATACTAATCAAATCTTCAATCCAACTAATATGCTTTGAAACTGTCAAAATTATACCGTCGAAAGCAACTATGGAGGATCTGAACAATCCGCAATCACACCATTGCATAGCAATCTATCTAATACAACACTACCATCTGCAAATTAAATCACGATCAACATCTTTGATGTCATGCTTTTTCTAAAGACAAATTTCATCCCCAAAACCATTTTTAGTAGCCATAATTAGCCCCATACATAGGACCATAGTCTCCAGTTGGCACATGGCTAGTTTGAGAAGCAGCAGCATTAGACGTCGAAGAACCATAACCCGGACCCTGAGGTGTATAGGGCACATAACCTTGGACAGGGGGTCTGCCAGGGTTCTGAGCACTGCTTACAGCATCAGCTATAGAATTCTGCATTTTTAGAGGAATTGTCAGAGTGATACTAGTATTCACTATTAACAATGATTTATCTGTGGATGTTAGAATTGTAACTCTATACAAGATTGCGAGCTTGTATAAATTTAACTTTCATTCATGTAACCAAGAATTTTCTTTTTTTCCTCAATTATGACCTAAGTTTTGGTGGCCGGCTTGGGTTTTTGTGGTTAAGGCACTTGGAACAGTGAAGATGTCAAAAAATAGTTTTCGAGACTAGAAAAGAACGAAACATAAGTAGTTCCTATTAAAAAATGTTTTCTTTCACAAAAGACAAGAATGAATTAGCTATTATGATTTATACAGATGATGTACTATCGCTTTGAATCTCTTAGTATAGTAAAAATAATAGATTTTTTCAAGGCCATAAATTGAAACAGCAAATACAGGTAATAAAGTAATAAGGAACCGTGAAGCACCTGTATCAACTGGTGAGCTGCTTGAACTTGAGAAGCAGAGCCATTTATTTCAACAGTCATCTCACCAGGAACTCCCCTTGTTTCCTGTATTGCAATACTTGCACCACTGGTACGACGAATATAACTAATATTTGCACCGTTAACACCAATGACAGCATCAGCATATGACAGTGGAATTTGCATGTTCTGTGTGATCTATAAGAAAGATGATGAAATGCTGAGTAGCAGTAATTGGTATGGGGGAAAAAAAAAAAACCATTCAGACAGTTGAATATGAAAGTCAATGCTCATAATTTCACCTCCCTAAAGTTCTACAGAAGTGAACCATAAAAGTAACTAAACCAAACTATTGAATATGACAGTTTGACATGTCACATTAGAATCGCTCAAAATGATCTCTCACTGAAATTCCACTACTAGCAATTGGCAGTAACTAAACCAAATTAATGGAGACACCACATGTTCTCTACCTCAACTAGTGAAAATTAGGCAAGCATTTCAAGAACTCAAGTGAGTGGACGATATTGAAGTAAAATCAACCTTTGAAATCATTGCTTGTTGGGGTTGCACATTAGTTGCATGAGTTCCCATTGACACGTCTCTGCCATAAGTAGGTGGGCCAGAACGAGGCTGCTTGTCTGAAGGAGGTATGTCAACAGGTTGGTAGTAATTATCATATTGACGTGGCTGAGGTGCCATATATGAATGGTTTGGCCCATAACTGTGTCCCTCAGGATTCATGGGAAAACCTGACTGAGGAGGTCCCCAAGATTCAGATTGATGCATGTTCTGGTTTGCTCGGGCATTTGGCAATTGCGTCTGCACAGGTGAAGTAAGGATATTTCATTAATAAAAATTTGAAAGCGCTGGATATCATAAAAATAAAATTATTAGATAGCACTTGCCTGCGTTTCAAACACTCCAATAACGCTTCGATCTACTAAAAATTTCCGAAGATGTGTACCGATCAATTCAATAGCCTTCTGTAAATCTGCAGGCTCTCCCTGAATCTCAACTACACTGTCATCTGACAGAGCAACCGCAGGCAAGTTCTCTGCTAAACAGTTCCATTTGAAGAGAGAAATGCACCATCAGCAAGTGTTGACAAGATATTGGTCATGAAAACTATTAAGCACAGATATTCCAAAATTCATTAAAAGTTCTGTTAGTTAAAAAGGGAAGAAAAATCCAGTGTCATAAGATAAGGCCAAATAAGCATATATCTACATGTACATGAAAAGGCACACGAGTTACTTGAATGTTAAACTCCCCAGATGAACATAAAATTTAAAAGCAGTCTTTTTCACTAGCAATACTTTGAAAGAGTTTACTGATATTGATGGAAGTGATCAATGGTTTTATAAGGCAATTAAGAAAGCCTGGATGAGGAAAACGATGAACAGTTCTTCCAAGAATTAAGTCAGAACAGTGGCAATGAACAACTAGAGACCCATCAACACTATCTAAATCAACAGATCATCTGAAAATAGCATATAGAAAATATATTAAATTATTTCTATCCAAATTGCAATTACAGCTTATTCAAGTACTGCATGCTACATGGACATACTTTTAACTAATTTCTAAGAGCACACAACTATATCAATACAGTTCCAATTTCACAAATAATCTGGGCATGGAAAAAAGCCAGCAAAACATGCAAACCATAAAGTGTTTCTGAAAAGAACACAAACTAAAGATTTAATAAGACTCTGTAATTAACCCCACTGGGCACTGGAGATTCTCATTAACATAATTTGTTTTAGAACATACGTATGAATTATATGCACAGGTTGGTCACTTGCTATACAAACAATCAAAAGATCACAGAAAGTACTGGAGACAAAAAGAAAAGTTATCCTTTTAAAACCATTCACCACACTACCAAGGGTACGAACAGCCATTGCACAGAGCAAATGATTCCAAAAAAAAAAAAAAAGAGATCAAGCATGAGATAATCCAATAGAAAGACAAAAAATTTAGATAGGATGTGAGAATTATAAAGTTTCAAGAGAATGACAACCTATAGAAATACTAGAATATTCAGTCATCTCTTGACTTACATTGCAACTCTCAAAATTTTGAAGCAACAATTACCAGAAACAGACTCATAGCCACAAAGATGTTACCTCCGCCTATAACTCGGATAGAACAATTGGAATCATCTTGAATTGATTTTATAGTGGCACCCTGCTTGCCAATCAAACTCCCACCATGTGTAGCTGCCACAAGAAGTCTAGTGCAAATTGTTCCACCCACTGGTGCATTAGCTGGATCTGTGCCTAGATCAATAATGTGTTTATGGATCTTCAGAAGACCATCCAAGGCAGGTGGAATCAAGAGATCAGGCTCTTCCTTAGCAGAAATAATTACCTAATGACGATGATGAGGTATAGAAAATTGTAAGGCAGAAGCATAAATCATTTGCAACATAAAAAACTGATTGGGGACAACCAGTGAAGTAAAAACAAGAAGATTAGACCCCATAAACAAGCACAGTAGCAAAGCATATCTATTGAAGTCCAATACATTCAAGATGATCAACATTATAACAAATACCCAGAACTTCAATAACTTGTTATTGGTAAAAGATAGTGAAAGCTGGTGCTGATCAATCTAGGATGCTTATACACAGATGACATTAACATTTGAAAGAAATAGAGAAAATATGTTTGAAGCAACTGCCTACAAACATATCACACATGCAGCTGGAGTTCATCAGGGTCAGGGTACTAAATGAAGACGGATGCATAGTGAAAATAAAGTGATTTCCAACGTAACTCATTGCATAGTGAAAAAATTCAGCAATCAACCATTGTCCAAACTGCTTTTGTATTGTGCAGGAGGACCACTAAATGAAAAGCCTGTAACATTTACTCCAAACCTTAATTATAGCTAAAGGACTCACATTCACAACTTCAACAGAACTTTTCATTTTAAGGTCCTCTACACTAACTAAAATAACAAATTTAGCACCGAAATAAAACAGAATAAAATTTAGAGGAAAAGAAAGCAACCATGATTGTTAAGTATTCGAAGACTGATTAACAAGTAAAAGATGTATGTTGAATTGAAAGTCTTCCAATGCTCATATCACATGAAACGGAAAATCTGAACAAGTTGTGTTACTTGCTAACCAGGGAAAATATCTTATATTGTAGTTTATCAATTAATGTGGCTACTTTTAACTTCTTATCTTTTTAATAGCAACTCATCAATGTTAAATTATCCTAATAAATTTGTACTGCATAGTTCATAAGCCAAAGCGCATCTTATTGATTTCATCGCTGATGTTATTTTTCAGTGTAGAGTTTATTGACTTCTGCAAGACACCAATCGACCAAGTTCTGAAGTTACCAGATATAGAGCATTGCTCCTTGGTACAGATGTCCACACAAAAATCAATCTGACACATAGTCAGAAGATCATTTCAGCACTTGTAATACTCAATACTCATCGCTTCAATCAGGATCTTGATTCTTCTAGTTCGCAGCCACATGATATATTGATGTCTTGTTTAATTTGCAAAACCTGCATGCATTCATCTTCATCACCATACTAAATAGAATCTCTTGCTTATATTGGTTGTAATGATAAATATATTTATTTAAGTTTTTGGAATATATTTGGCATTCGGTTAGTAACATGGTGCTAAGATTTTTAACATTTCTCTCATAGTTCTTAGCAAAGTGTTTTTCCGACATTGGATAGTGCTTTTTCTTTCCGTACGCTTTTCATACTGAGCTACAATACTCAGGATTGAAGCAAATAGTTTTAAGCTGATATTGTGAATTTTGATTTTTTTTAATTACCCCTCATTGTTAGAATAAAAAATTACAATTCAAAGATATTTAAGTCAGTGACATATTCAAGCAGCAGTAGAAAAGTATATTGCATCTTCCCTGATTGCTTCAATTTATGAATGAATGATATAACTCAATACAAGCTTAATGTAGTTCTTAGCCACATTAGCCAATTGACAAAAAAAAAAAAGCAAGAATAACATCAGAAGTGGAGGGTCTGTGAGTCAAATAACCAACTGTTGTGGGAACGTGCACAAGATCAATATGGAGGATTGTGACACAAGCACAAGTAAAGGCATGACTAAGGACTTTCAAACAAAGGAGTATAGGAATAATCTCAACCTTGGGCAGGCAAGACCATTTCAAGATCAGGAAAGAGGGGCTTTTTTAACATCTTGTTTTAGATAAAATAAAGATTTTATAGGTTTATGCGAGTTGATCTTGCAGAACTGGTGTTGATTAATATGAAGGTACCTGGGTCTGCATTTAATTCTGAAAGCATGGACTGGTTCCATATATCATCTTTATTATAATTCATCAATATTATTTTCTTGTAGAATACAAAGCATGGACTAAACCCATGACTTTGATCAATTCCATGCATTTAGATTTTTATTTTTTTAGGTTATAGCAAATTGTAAGTTTAATAAAATGTTACAGTTATCAAACATTTGGCAAGGAGCAATGAAATGTGCTTGTTAGCAGTCTCAGTCCGAAAGGTGTCAATCTCATTAGGTATGTAACGTATGTTAAGTAAACAGCCTTGTCAACCAAAAAGACATCCCCACCTCACATTTATTATTAACGGTTTAACTTTGAAAATGTTGTCTTCTTTCAATAGATAACTACACTAAAAGTTTGTCTTCTGTAAATTCCAAATCAAAATCCTCTCATCTTTCCTGTTTTCACCTTCTCTAACAAACCTCTTCCCCAATTTTAGTTTCTCAATTCCCTTCCATCAAAAGATTCAAGACCCTTCACGCCTCATCCCTTCGTAATCCCAACCCTTGAGGTTAAAGGTCCTATAAATTTTCCTTCAGTTAAGGTTCCCCATATATTTCTTCAGTCCACATATTTCTTATACAGTTCGTCAAGAGCACAAAAGATATTTGTTTCAGATAATTTCTTAAAACATTGAGTATACTTTTTACATTCTCATACCAAAATTACAGTTTTTGTATTACATTGCAAAACCTATTTCTTAATTAACATAACCTCAGTTTATTCTGATTTTGGTTGATTGAAATTAAGGAGAACATATTTTAAGATATATAATATATATATATACAGGATATTTGAACATACTATGCACTAGTTATCGTAATATTTAGAGTGAATTTTGTACTGCAACTAAACCAATAGAAATTTAAGAAAATCATCTTTCCACTCCCTATTATGACATTCATCTATTGTAATAATAATGAACTAGGAGTTAGCATCATCACATAGGTTGACAGCCAGGCCATCAACCTTCATAAAGGGCTAATGATGGCTGTTAAATGTAACCAAAAAGGCATCAAATCACTGATTTGCTAACAAGTACTAGCACCAACCTTAAAGTCATTACATATTTATTAAAGTAGAATAACGGTGTTGAATAGAATGATGACTTCATAGAAGGCATAATATTTGAAAAGAAATGAAAAAAAGGGTCAGGTTATTCACTCCCTATATTTCTAAATTCACCCACCCAACATTTATTTTACATCTTATTATTATTAAATACACCCCCTTTATCTCCATTATGCCCTTTTCTTCACCAAATGTCCTGTTTATGTATTTTGTGTTCTTCAACCACCTAAACTTTGCTGGAGGACAACCATCAAACCGCATCAAATTGGAATTTTGCTTCTTTCATCGTCAAAGTAACCGATGAAGTTGGGAAGTGCAAAGGAACTGAACTCCAGTCTATTTAAGAAGGTTGTGACGGATCTGCGCAGTGCCGCAACTGCAAGCTATTGGGCATGGTTTAAGCACTGTTGTGGACCAAATTCTTAGCAAAATTGAGTAGCAGAAGTGACTTGATCTGTCATTCTTCTTCTTTCATTTTTTATTAATGGAGGGTGATGGTCTGGCCAATGAAGGGAGAGAGGAGAGGAGATAGGATCCGAGAATGATGGTGGTGTAGACGGATCTAGTAGGGAGTTGGCTTCAGTTGAGATGGTAAAAAAAAAAAAGGAAGAGAGGAATAGAACTTGTTAAAAAATTTAGGGTAATTCTGATATTTGATAAATGGGTATTTTGTAAAAAGAAATAGGGGGTGTCAATAGCCGCACCCTAAAGAAAAATAAACGCAATCTACACTTTCAAAAATGGAAGTGCGGTTTAAGCGCACGTTTTTCCTACAATATCTAGCTATGCAGATTCACAATAAACCTATTAACTTTGTGATAGTTCTACTGTGAAAAGTTTTAAAAAGGGCAACAACTTCAAGCAATAAATCACTTAAGAATTGTTTTCAAGACATACCAAATAATCAGAATAAACATAACAGAGAAAACAAAAATCAAAACGCAAGACAATTGATAAAAAAAATTCATAAAGGTGGTTAACAACTTACAGTTCTTTCTGTTGTTCCAGGAGGACCATCAAGAATCTTAATCCGCGCTTTTGTTTCCTCACATATTTTCTTAATATATTCTCCTTTGCGTCCAATGATACCACCAACCTTTTGAACAGGAACTAACATCCTATACACATTCTCTCCAGGCCAACCAGGCCATTTCTTTTCCTCAACAACACCTGAACCATTTCTATCATCCAGTACTTCTTCAGGTGGATGCAAGTCCTCTGGCATGTTACCTATATCTTGCACATTAACTATCTCTTGCACATTAACTATCTCTTGCACATTATCTATCTCTTGCACATTGTCTAAGTCTTGTTCCTCAAAAGTTTCCTCTTCCATGAGCTGAAATTATAATGTAAAAACTTGTAAATCAACTATGCAGATAACAAGCAACATACTAGATCATAAATATAAGAGTATTACAGGAGCAAACAAAGTATCTACAAGCTTTCCCATACTTCCATCCCAAAAACAAACAAACAAAAACAAAAATCACAGGATATAATGAACTCTAATTTTCATCACCGGATTAAAAAGCTTGCCTCTCCCATTTATGTGCGCACCAAAATAAATCAAGAAACACAAAATACCCAAAATGCTGCTCTTTCTCCAGATTAAACTCGTGATAAAAGTCCTCGGATATTAAAAATATAAAAACTCACAACTGAAAAACTTGTGTAAAAACCCTAAATCACTGGTTTGAGATAAAATAACAATGCATTTGAAAAGCAAATATCACCTAAAAGGGAAAACTACATAAAGATATTACTTCAATTTCACAGACACTCACAGAATTTTGAGAATTGTGGTTCTGATGAAGACGAGAAGAGAGAGTGGACGTGGTGGGTCTGAGCGAGCGGGAGATTGAATTGGAAAGAGAAATCGAGTAGGTTTATAAAAGCGGCGTAGGGAAGAAGTTTTGGATAATTGCTTTTTACTCCTTTTAGTCTAGTGTGTTCCCATAACTGGTACTACTACTTTTGAAAATTATAAATAAATCCTCAGGTTTCTTTTTGTCTTTTTCTTTTTTTTTTTTTTTTGGAAAAGAAATGCATCTTTTAGTTGATAACTTCCGAAACAAAATAATTATGTGATATTAATGCAATTCTCACTCCTCAGGAGATTTTAATAGTCTCTTTTGTATAATGATTTCTATTGATCTTGGGTTCAACAGAATAAAATACTTATTATGATAAAATAATAAAATAATATATTTTTTTAAACCTATTAAATTACAATAAAAAATTATAGAGTGTTGATACTTTAATAATATAGATCCTTAATTTCGAAAAATATGATATATGTGTGTTATAGCACCATTAACAAAGTATTATCCATAAAAATAACATGTTTTTTGTACGAATATTAGTTTTGATCAAATTCGGTGAATTATTTTAAATAAACTTGCCTGGCAACTATAAAATTTCGGGTTACTATAATGTAAATTGAAAATAATTGAATTTATATCCAATTAATTATAATGTTAAATTTAATGGATTTAGTTTATTTAATATATTTATACACTGGCTCTATAAATTAATAAACCAATTTTATGACATTTGTGTTATGGATGACAATAGATAGGTTACATATGCCTGTATATTTTTTCCGTACTTGTCTCAAATATGATATAACTAAACTATTTTGGTTACCTTGATCATCCCAAACTCATTAGTTATACCCAGAAATTACCTAAACCTGTTTATGTGTATATTTTTTAATTGTTTTTTAATAATTTTCAACTATATGTGTGTGTGTCCACAAATAAATATATACATATATTTGTGTGTAAATAATTATTCATGTATATATATAAATAGAATTATATACATGTATATAAATTTGTAGATATATGTAAGTATATAAGAAACATTATAGTATATATAATTAATCTGGTAGCTGATACCCAAGAGTGTGTACCCCAAAACTAATGAATATTTAATTTTTTTTCCAACTCATTTAAAATTACCCTTACCTATCTCGTTAGAAATCGAGCACTAGGTATCAAAAATAGTTGTGAGATTGTTATCCTAAATTGTGTTTCAACGATGAGCACAAGAGATTAAACTCGTTAATTAAGGAGAATTCATTTTTTTATTGGTTAAAAATAAGTATAAATAATTGTTTAAAGAGTAAATATACATATAGATACTTTTCTTTATGAAAAAGTTGATTTAAACCCACATTTACAGAAGTAAATATATATGTATGCTTTTGCATGGATGAATATTCTGATACCCGATCCTCTTGTTACCATACATTGGTGAATATAGTATTTTAAACATTCATGCATTTTATGAACTACATTGGTTTTTTTTTTTTTTACGTATTATTTGAGTTTAACATTCATTTAACTGTATTATATATATATATATATATATATATATATATATATATATATATATATATATATAATCTCTTGACGTGTTTGTTTTAATATTAGTAGTTAAGGACCTCTTCCATTTAGATTATGGAAATTTCAATTTAATATATTGAAATTATGTGTAAGTGTTTATGTGATAATGTGTCATACGTGGAGGTTTGAAATTAGAAAAAAATATTATAATTAACATGTAATAGAAAAAGGGGTCATCTCAATAAAATAATATATGGTTGATCATTTTATGGAAATAATTAAATTTAAAAACTCAATCAAAAATGGAGTAGTTTAAAGAAATTGACATTAATAACAAATCATAAAGCAGTTAATCTTACAAAATTAATAGTATATCAAGTAAAACTCAAAACAGTTGTATTTTAAATTAACTAATATATAAGACTGTATATCTTTACGAGTATAATTAATAAAATGAAAATGGTGTTACCTTAAACATTGCACAATTTATATATATAAAAGTTGGGTTTGGCTCTCTTAATTTGACTCTCTTAAATGTTGACAAGTGGCTCTCTTAAATGTTGACAAGTGGCACTCTCTAAAAATGCCACCTCAACTTTCCCAAATTCTTTAAATAATAATTTAAATAATAATCTATATATATAAAAGTGTGTCAATTATCATATAAAGTAATAACCATTAAAAGATACATGTTTTGCTCAAGTTAATCCACTTAATTCAAATTTTGTTATATTTCTTCATTTCAATTAATTCACTTCATATTTTTCATTTTTTATAAACAATTAAAAATTTAAAGAGATAAACTTATGTTAAGCAAAAGTTAAGCATAAAAAAATGTATGGAATTATTTGAAAATTAAAAATCCATAAACACATACATCAATAATAAATGAAAATAGAAATCCATAGATATATATATATATATATTACAATTATGAAATTTTGAAAAATAATTCATCACCTAAAATAAAATATGATATTTATTTAACTACAGTAAAATAAAAAACAAACTTTTAAGAAGTTATCTAATAAAAATAAATATTTTTAAAATAATGTTTTTACGTATATCTTAAAATGAATTAATAAAATTTTAATGTGGTTTAAACTCTACATATCAACTCAGAGATTATAGTATCACATACCTAATTATAACTTATAACTTATTAATAAATCTAAACCCAAATTTTAGATTTATTTGAATACATTAAATAATACATTAAGTTTAATTTTACTCCCAATTTTTTCAAATTTGGATTTCACAATGTACAATGTTTTTAGATTTGTAATCACATTATTTTAATTTTCATTCAAATTTAATCTTTTCAAAGTAAGAAGAAAATTATATGAAGATAAAACAATAGGAGTAAATTAAAAATAGAAAAATCAATTAAATTGAAAACACATAATTAATTTATCATTTGAAGGTATTGGAAAATTATTTATTATACAATAAATATTTTCAAAGCCATGCGTATGTGTCTTCATTGAATATTAAGAGTATCTATAGCTAAACATATCAAAATATAATTTTTTACAATTATATAACTTAGTATTATGTGATCATACTTCAGTATGAATATTGTGAATTGGAAGATGAAATTAACCAACACATCTTTGATTTTCAACATTTTTATATTTATATAAATATTATGATGTTCTTCTACTCTTTTTGGATTTAAAGTTCAAATTTAATTATATTAAAAGATCAATATATGGACAATTTATAGGGATTTAAATGGTAATTTTAAAATTATAAGGTTTACATGTTTGAGTCGTATTGTTGCTCAATTGTATCTTGCACAGATAAATAAAAGGTGAGGGTAGACAGACTAAGATATGACACTCATGGATGGACCATGGATGAAAAAAAAATATCTTCTCTTCTAAAATGTAATGTGTATTTGTAATTGTACCATATAAATTCATTAATCAATATTGAATATATGATTTGACATCTTCAACATTGTGGGATAATATTATCAAATTTACCCATATTAAGTAACAACAACAATATCACCATAGACAATAATTACTTTCTCCACAATATACAGATTAATTTACCAAGGAGAAAAAAAAAATCTTATGAAAGTGTGCAAACTTTAACCATGATGTAAAAAGGGGAGAGAAATTGATACCTAATAGGAAAGAAACTAAAACATACTCATTACAAAAGGTACGACGGAAGCAAAACATAAAAAAAATTACTTATTACTTTTGCAAGTCATTTATGAAAAACTACCACAATAATTAAATTAAATAAACTTTATTTATGATAAACTATTTGATCATTTTTACAAAAAATATAGAAATCTATCAAAATAATAAATTGACTAAACAAAAAACTATAATATATATATATATATAAAATAACAAATATATAAAATATAAATAAACAACAAATGTAAATTACAGGAGTTATGAAGCTCGTGCAACGCACATCTTCAAACCTAGTATTCAATAAAGGGAAGAGAAGACTAGCAACATACATGATTCATAATTAGTAGGAGCAACGTGGTGGCCTTGCACCTTAACATAGTGAGAGAGACTTTATACTATCAATAAAAGTAGATATATGTGTACATTTAGTAAAACATATTAATTAGTTAACATTTGGGTGAGCATTGATGGAGACGTTGAACGACCAATCTGATTTATCTCACGAAATAAAACTCGTGAAACAATCTTACGAAAGATTAATCTGATTTATCTTACGAAATAAAACTTGTGAAACAATCTCACGAAAAACTTATCCAAATTGTAGATACTTAAATTAAGAATTCAATTAAATTGTGGTTGAAAGGTTTTAATGTAGGAAGTGGAAATAAATAGGGAAAGCTAATTACAACCGTAGTTTATTGGGTAAAAGCTCGTGTGATTAGCAAATGGGCTTTGATGGCCTTGAGTCGACATATAACTTTCAGACTCCTAATAATTAATTATATTGGTTAAGGATACTTGCATGTATTCGCTTTTAATATGTTAACTAAATTGATTGTAAGAGTGTTTTATCTTAAATTTTCTAAATATATAAATAATAACAATATTAATTTTCTATATAAAATAGTAAAATTCTGTCAAAATTCAAACTTTCAATTTTTTATTTAGGATTTTTTTTAAACAATGAATAAAATTGGAAAGAAAAAAGTAATTCAAGTATATTGAGAAATTCAAAATTGGTAACATGATTTAAATTTTCTTTTTTTAAATTGTTGGTGATTGACCAAATTAAAGTGAAAGATATTTTCATGATTTTAGGAGACTATTTATCTAAGCAAATCAAAGTTGCATTTCAATTAATTTAAATTAGTTAGGAAAATTAAATTACTTATTCAATTTTTGATATGTTGTTGAAATAATCTACATAAACAAATGACTAATTATTATGTTTCTAAGATATCAAAATTCATGGATATATTATATACACAAAATATATACATATATATTGCTAAATTTTGTATCTAAATTTAAATAAGTTGATATGATTATATAACTTGCAATTTAAGTTTTTTTATAACTTGCAATAGTCCGATGTTATTTAATAACTATATAATTAAATATGGATTTTTTAATAGTGCAATAGTTAAATAATTAAACAAGAAATATTTTACTATATAATTTAAATATATTGTTATCAATTTTTGTTAGTTTTAATGTTTCTTTTCTAATAATTTTCACATATGTACATTATTATTATTATTATTATTATAAAATTAATAATAATAATAATAATATTATTATTATATGATTTTTTTATTTTAATTCTGCGTTACTTTCTATAAAAATATAATGTTACATCATGTTGAAACTTATTATTATATTTTTACATATGTACAATAGGCTATATTTACATATATATAATATTATGTAAACTAATTAGAATCGGGTAATATTTCGTAGTATCTATCATAATACGTATACATAATACATTATTAACAAATAATTTTTTTAGGTTAATTACAATATATGTTTCTCTATTATCTATGCACGATTTGAAGGATATTACAAATTAATTTTTGATGGTTTTTTTTTTTTTTAATTTCTCAAAATTTGATGAGACAACTATGTCCGTCAAAGTATTAAGTGGAAATGTATTCTTAAAATTATCAATTTTGATTATTGAAAGATAGTCCCCACGCTAAGGTAATATGAAATAAATATATTAGGTTTTTTATTATATTTTTTAACTTTATAATTTGAATAATGGTTTGTAATTTTAATTTGAAAAATAAAAATTGCCTTTTTCTTGAAATGGAGGCCAATTTTAGATGAGCTTCAGACTTAAGCTTGGCATCAAACCTTGTTTGAATCATAATTAAAGTTGTGTCAATAATTACCTTTGACGTAACTTAGTGGGAAGCAAAAGACATATTCTTTACTTGAGATTGAGAATAAACACAACGTTAACTACTTTTTAAACTAAGTCAAACTTCTTATGGCCTAGTTAATTAACCTTTCATTGTTCATTGATAAATTTTGATACGATAAATAATGCTCAAATGCGGGTAACTCTTGATATGTTCACTGATGACGTGTAATAATTTCATCCTCTTGTTATATAAAAAGTGAAAGTAATAGATATTTTGGATTTTTAACACATCAATTATGAATATATTAATATGTGGCCACGATGGGTACGTAAGCTGTTAATACAATATGCATGTTAATTATTATTCATCTTTGTAATGATCAATTAATGTTGAATTATCAATCTGAGTCTTAAAGACAAACATTTTTTTGTCTTCATTAATATTGTTTCCAATTGTATACTAGAGTCGGAAATTCTAAATTTAGAGATGGTAAAAAGTAGTATGTTTCAGCAACTTGTTACTATTCTTAAAGTCGGGAAAGGGCATCTTTGATTCAGTTCTCCACCTTAACGAGGGAATAAAAGATTGATCAAATTCGTCATTAATACAATTTAAATATGAATACTTTGTACGTCTCTATTTTGTTTATCCCCTGTAGTGACATTTTTTTTTACATACAATTTTATTGATTATCATATCCGATTATTATAGAAGAGATTAATTAAGCATACTTTTCTTCTGATAATGTATGTATTTGCACGAACACATATCCGATATATATTTATTTGTAGTGGATTGATTGTATAAGAAGATAAGAGGATCCAAACATACTACTTTCCACTTGCCAACATTATTTAATTTCAATATAAGTAATATTAAAGTTAGGTTATATATATAACCATTGTTATTAAAAACAAAAGACAAAGAAGAATAGAAAATGATAGTCTATACAATATCTTGAATCTCTACCTTCAACTTCAGTGATCACATTTGATCACCTAGTATTGTATATCATTTGATATACTCATTACGTTTTTCATTTTTCATAATGAAATCAACATCAATAAAGGAGTAACGTGGGATAAAACATTGAATTAAGTCTGTTTATATTATTCCATATTTTAACATAAAGTTTTAAACGTGTGACCAACTTTATGTTTATATTCTTCTCATATCGAAAAGCAATTTTAAGAAGTTTTAAGAAGTTTAACACTTTGCGATCATCTACTCGAAAATTAGATTAATCATATATCATTTAATTCCCTAAAAAACTTATCAAACACCGAAATCAATGGTATCTAAGTTCTACTAGTAATATGACTATCCATCGACAAAATGACCACCCTAAGCAAGTAGTTCTAAGCATGAAATATATGTTTGCATATTCTCATTCATGTTGCTATGATGATAGCCGTATATGGGGGTAGAAGAGTAATTGAAGAAACATTGAATAAAATAGTATTTGACCAAATAATTTGAGGGATAATTCCCGAATCAATACACCATTAACTTATAACCACCAAAGAATTTATATACTTTTGATTATCAAATTAAACTGTGATATTCCTTTGACCAATGAATTATACAGTAGTATATTACAAAAAGTTGTTCAAACAAACCCTACGAATCTAAAATTTGAATGATTAATGGAATAATTTTGGTTGACCTATAAATATAATAATGATCGAGGTGTCCCAAATCTATTGTAGTAATAAAAGTCAGATTTAAAAGTTGTAGGTTCAAGTTCCATTTGTGATTCTATTCGTATTTAATTGGATCGGATGAGTCATTTGAGAGTTTTAAAAATAATGTATTTTGGATTTTATAAATTCATAAAAAATGTTTGATAAATTTAGTAATTGAAAAAGAAAAAAATATATATAAGCTTCTAGGTTGATAACTTTTTTTAGGAAAGTATACGACTAATTAATAGGTGTTTTAGAAAAAAAAAAAACAAAAATGAAAGAGATCATATATAACTTTTAAACTTTCTATTGTTAACTAGACAATCTCATTACAATGCCATGTTGTTTATTTGGGTTGTTAGTTCCATCTTTTATGAATTATCTTATCTTATATCAGAATCTTTGTCTTTATAGAAAAAAAAAAAAAAAAAGAAGGAAGGTCACAAAAACTTATATGACCATCTCTCATAAGATCTTTTATGTAAAATTGATATTGATGGTGTTAAATGGATTGATCCATTTTTATTGATTCATATTAACTTCGTTTACATAAGGTTTTATGTAAGACATACTCTTTAATATAAGATAGTATGATTTTCATATACTAATTCATATTACAATATTTTCATCGCTAATAAATTACAAGCTTTTGAAATCATTGGTTCCTGATTTCATGTATAGGGGAATCGGAATCAAACTGTATAATATACGGTTTCGGTTCCGATTCTGAAACCGTAGATTTGGTTCTAAAATCGATTGTTCCACAGTTCTTTTTTAAAAGAAAAAAATTGTAAAATAGTTGTTAGAACCGATAGTCCGGTTCTAACCATTGGTTCCACCTGTCAATTTTCTTTTTAAAATTTCAATCATTAATCTTAAACGGTAGAATGATTTGAGTCCTTGATTTGAAAAATCTGATCAATACTATCGGTCCTCATTCATGTTTTACCCAATTCATGTTCAATATTCAAATAATGGAGATTCACGAAGAAATATTGCGTCATTTTTAGAACACTTGCTTTTTTTCACATTTTACTGGGACAACTTTTCCTTTCTTCCACGTATAACTATCTGTTTATGGTCTCCGGCACCACTATACAGAATCTCCCCCAACTCATTTAAAGGATGTTGCAACATTTCAACATGTGTCAATTAGTGATGTTATTTTTACACTTAATGTGTGGTGGTTATTTTGGAATAACAAATGAAACACCAATGTAAAGCAAATGCTCTTGTTTGCAAAATATATATGGTGTGTCCAACCTAACTGTATTTACAAAATAAGTTGAAATTGATGCGTGACTTCCATATGCGCCATAAATTAGGGTATTTACAAACACTTAGATAACGTGACACCATTTTATAGATTTTGTTATGGAAATCTGTAAATTAATAAATAAATAAAAAGAAAAATCGAAAAATGATTTTCAAGTTTACAAAATGTGCAACATCATCTAATTTGCTGGAAAGCCCCAAATTTATGGTTTCCGTGTGCCAATTCCCGAATTCTTTTATAAATTCTAGTGAAAAATTATTGGAGTTTTTAAGAAATTTTTTTTTTTTTTTGAGTTACGGAACTAAAATCAATATTTTCCATAATTATCAATAATAGAACTTTCATATATATTCTTGGGTGATGATGTTTATAGAATTCAGGTGATCCAAATCCACATTTCTCATATATATATATATATATATATATATATATATATATATATATCAATACATATTTTTAGATTAAAAGCGTGTATAGTAGTGATGAAGGTGTTGGGGGTGGAAAGTGGATTCTTTGTCATGTGACAAAAGGAGGAATCTGTTACGTATATATATCACCTGACCCCATGATAAATAATGCATGGCTACATTGTCTCTCCTCTCTCTCTCTCTCTCTAAACTCCATTAATTCTTCTCTTTCATTTCTCTTTCTAATTTATGTCATTTTTGATCGATGCATAAGCGAATGTTTGAGGGGAATGTTGTCTGGTACGAAGTCTTCCATATAAGGATACATACATGAAATCGAAAATGTAAGATTTCGGACCAGGCTTCATTCCCCTCAAATCAGGACAACAAAGCGATCAAACTCTACGCACGATATCTATGTCTTCAACTAAATGGTAAGTCTTGAAACCCAAATACCTAATAGCCTTCCAGTCTTCTCTTCACTTGATGGATTGACAATTACAGCTCGTTATATCAAAATATTTAACTATTTGTCATGTTTTGAGATGGATTTAATTTGATTTCCATAATTTAGATGAGATTTTAAGTTTCTTTTCTTGTTTTAAATGTGTTTAATCCTCCTTAGATATATCCCTATGTATATCATTTCTCCATATATGGACATGAAGGAAGATGATGAATTAATATTTTTCCACCAGATTCTCTGAACTCTCTCAATACAAGTTTAAGTAATCCAAATCTCTGTATCAATTCATGTCCCACATAAAAATTACATATTTTTGAATGAACAAAAGTTTTCAAATTGAACTGTTAATTATAACAATTATTATTTTCTATATAAATATAATGTGTTTTGGATGTGTTACAGATAGAGATTTTGAGTGTGAGAAGATGCTCTTCAACATCCCTTAAAGCAGGGATGACGTGGCATTATTCCATTGCAGGGAATACAAGTGTATTTGCAACAAGGCTTGTAGATCGAACCATCGATCTTGAATGAATCAATTTGTCTTCCATTATTAAATAAGATATTCATTTTTTTTTCCCACAGGAATAGATGTAGAGTATATTTAACATATTGTTTTATTTTTATATTTTATTTTACCATAACAAACCATGCACTGAAGATGCAGTCATAAATTGAGATGAAATTTGAAAATAAAAACAAGGTTTTTGGTGATCGAATAATATTACAGTTTTTAGATCTTAAGTGTGACATGATGGAAAGTTTTAATTAGAACTTATATATAGACATTAATTATAAGTTTCTTATCTTTTGCCTGATATGCAGAAATACCTCTAAAAATTAAAATAAGTGATAAGTATTAAATGTTTGTGACATCCGTATAAAATTTTATTTGATTAAATAAAAAATACTAGACTATGTGTCTGGCTAAAAATATATTAAAGATATATATTATAAACGTTTACATCTTATATAATATTTTTAGAACTTTTATAATATGTATGATCTTATTTAAAAATAAATTGAAGTATTTGAATAAAATAAGATAATGAAATTTTAAAATGTTAGTAATGTCAATTGTGTAATTTAAACATCTAATTTTCATGTGTTTGTCAAAATAAGATGAGGTTAGTTAAAAAAAAAACAACTTATAAGCTCATAATATCTCAGAAAAAAATATATCTTTTTGTCTTTTGAAAACTTAACAAACAATTTTTAAGAGTTTATAATTAAGTTTTTAAACATCTTATAAAATGTTCTAACAACTTATAAGTTCTGCTGAAGAATATAATATCCATATCTCATCAAAAAAATTGCTGAATTAATTGACTTTTCTAGGGAATAATTACTTGGTGTGTGTGTGTATATATTCGATAAGGTTGTTCTTTTAGTTGTAGGCTACTTTAATTTTTTAAAAGTGAAAATATATTGAAGCATATCAATAATACTGCCAAGCTACTCTACGACACAGAATTCTCTATTTGTAAAAGGTCCTTTAATTTATGAGTGAAGACACCACGTCCATTATTGAAACCAGTTTGTATGGTAATAATTTTGGTGATATATATATATATTCTTGGTCATATGTTTTTGTTCATATTGACATATTAGAAAATAAGAATCACCAACTTTTCCATCCCTCTTTTTTTGACTTGGTTTTTTCATATCCTTCAATAAAGGTATTGGTCCCATTTTGGACATAGAGATTTTTTATCAAAGAAGAAGACGAATATCAGAAGTCATTTTATTCTTATCAAAATAAAAATATGTTTATTATTTTGTTGCAGAAAAGTAAATATATTTTTAAACCATGTATATTGTTGTATAGAGAAATGTACAATAATTATAGGTGGCATGAGTTGAGTTGGTCTGTAATCAGTAAAAAAAAACCATGAATTTTGGGTGTAATCGAAAAGGAAAAAATATATATTTAAGTTAACAAATTGAAAATAGATCATACTTCACGTTGCCTCTCTTCCTCTAGTTGTTAGCTTCTTCTTAAAACAGCGGCAAAAGAACATCTGAACAAAGAAAGATTATGCTTGATTGGAACGAAGAAATGTACTATGATTAACCTAATGTACTAAGTTGTTGCATTTGCACCCGCAACTTTAAAACACAACAATTGCAGAGGATCAAGAACTCTATCAAACTTGCCCATGCAAATCGCCAACACCACTAGATACCGTATCTAAATCCATCGAAGGCATGCTCGTATATCATGTTTACCTAGCTAATGTGATATTATTAAGGCCATATACGTGTGAGCTGACCATGGGACGGATGTGCCAGCTGGCTATCAAGTTTGAGGCGATGAATATCAACCTCTAACCAGGAACAAGTTCTGTAGAGAGATTCAATAATGGCTTTTGAGATCATATTCCATCATAAAATAAGCATCTGTAGAATTGTAACACAACGAACCATAATCCGTTAAAACATGTCAAGATATTCATTGACTCTATGATCTGATCATCAGCCACATGCTTTTATAACCACAAACTACGTAGATGTAAAAGAAAAATCACATTTATGCCCATCATATTTATCAATCACTATAAATTTTTTGTGCCAAAGTGAATATATGAGATGACAATTTGAATGCCTAAGCAAGGACGAAGCTAGACACCTAATGTTGGGGTACTAATTGACTCGAGGGGTTGACTTACTATAAAAACAGTATTCTAACACTAAATAAAAAATAAAAAAAATCCAACACAATATATTGGGGTAAGTAAGAATTTTAACTATGCCTAAGGGCAATTTAACATAATGTATCTATTAAACCAAAATTTGAACCTTTAAAAGACTCAATAAATTTGACCCTCAATCTTCCTCAAAGTAAGGGAGCATTTACTACATTTGAGCCGCTAGATGATGATCACCAATGTGTTTCTGACCGCGCTGTTGAGGCACGTCAAACTAATTAACCTTTCTCTAATCTCACTAACTAGTAGCAAGGCCAAGTAAAGGTCGGTCCCATAGGAAGCAGATAAACTTATTGTGTTTCTTATGTTAACTATTGAACAAATAGAAAATAGAAATAGGGAGGTTTGGATTTAAGCTATCAATTTACCAAGCAATTTAAAGCAACTAAACTAGTAATTATTAGAGAAAAAATAATATAAAATAAATATTTCAAATAAAATGAATGTTTGAACCCATGCACTTATTTATTGGAATTTTTTCTTTTCTTTTTCTGTTTATTATTATTATTAGGGAAAAAAATATTTTAGTTCTCTAATTTGCCTCATTGGATTTTTCATTTTCAATTTATCACCTTTTGTTTTTTTAGTCCTCTATGTTTAAGAAGATCAATTTTTTTGGTCCACTCACCTACAAGTGAATGTTTTTATTTTTCAAGTGAATTACATATATCACCATGAAGTTTGTTCAAATTATCAGATAAACACTAAACCATGAAAATTACAACCAAACTCTTCAACTATGTAAAAACAAAAAAAATCAAAGGGTGTTTTGATCGGTTTTTATGTTGATTCGAACTCACTATTTTTATCAATATCATACTTCAAGTTTTAAGGGTGTTATATGTTGCAAAGTTTGAATGGGATAACTTGTAGTAAAAAAATTTTTTACCTCTTGCGGGTAACATGGAAAGTGATGAGTTACGAAGAGTCTGATGTTCATGGAGAATCCCTAGCCCTAAAATTCTCACAATTGTTAAATCCTAAGAATTTAGACTTTGCATAATTTTTTATATCATATGCATGTCTCTTAGACCGCTTTAATCACTACACCCCACTAATGTTACGAAGGACCTGAACCCGAAGCCAAGTTAGACCTAATAGACCCAGTTGATTTTAAAAATATAAAAACAAAATTTTCTAATATATATACATGTATGTATATGTATAAAAATCATTAAAATTATATTTTGTTCAAGAAATGAACGGGGTGCGTTTGAATAAAAAACTACAACCCACGCTAGACTTTATATTTTAAGAAACCTACCTGGGCAGATCAGTGTTCAACCCAAACCCATTCCCATCCCTACGAGTACCCCCTTGAGGTTTGGGTATTTGGCTAACAAATCTCCTCTCAATAAGTTGTGAAGTACAAACAAAGGTTAAGGGGCTGCCTCATTTTTATTTCCATGTGCTAGCTTAGGACAAGAACTAGTTGCATTCAAGGAATATTGAAGCATTCGGCTATGCACTAAGACAGTGCCATCTTACATTTTTATATGGTAGGACCAGTTGACAAGAGTGATTCCAGAAAAGAGCGATTACAGAGTAGTGGAGGACTTTAAGCAGAGCTGTTATAATCACAAACTAGCTGACCTTCTGTTGAAGCAGAATGGT
Organism: Scutellaria barbata; assembly: GCA_028654395.1. Lineage (NCBI taxonomy): Eukaryota > Viridiplantae > Streptophyta > Magnoliopsida > Lamiales > Lamiaceae > Scutellaria > Scutellaria barbata. Next base: position 22,781,077 of record CM053649.1, read on the forward strand.
CTTACGACAATGAAACTGGTCCAATATATAGAAAGACCACAAAACAAGTTTTACAATATAGTCAATCACTCGCTCTTTGAATATATTATCAGACAGGATAACTTGGACCAGATGCTTCTCTTCCCTCAACTAATCACCCAATGTCGAAGATTAGAGTACTGACAGAGTGAGATGTCATGGAACAGTTAAAACTTTGCATCTTAATTAACATTTGTTTAAGCTCAAGGGTTGACGCTGTGCTTGCAGTTGCAATCATTAACACTCGAAGTATTATATTGCAGAAGGTTTCAAGTTCATGTAACTTAAAGTTAATGATGGAAGCAATCCAGAGTTACAGAAGAGGAACTCACATATTGAAAAAGATTGAAAACATCCAAGGTGGAGAGCTGCAGGAATCGTCATCCACTCTGTAGCAGCACTATGATGTCCTGATCAAGCACAAATTCAAATTCTTGAAACCAAAAATGATTCCAAAGTTGCTCACAGCTTTATGACACCATCTAAACAATGATTTTTCAAATTACAAAAGGCCTGCATGGCTAGCAAATGAATAACGTCAGAAGATAAGATAATTATCCAACACATGAATAGTTAGTATCACATGGAATGCTCAAGATAAGATACTTACCCAACACATGAATACTTTGTATGATAATTATCAAGAGCTAGCTGATCGTCTCATAACTCAAAATTTGAGATTAAGGATCTCCAATGATGGCCTCATAACTCGAGATTTGAGCTAAGGATCTCCATCATTAGATTGATCACAGTTGGTCCAAAAGATCAAAAGTAAATTGTAGTGGAAGAATGCTGAGAGTCCTAACGGTGATAACGAGCATTCAATATAACTTTGGAGTCAACAAACTTCGTAACCTTATGATCCATTCAGTGATGAATCACGAAATGCTTGCCTGTCCCCTCATTGCAATACACATGGCCATCTTCTATCCTTAGTGAGACATTTTTGGAAGAATTACTCTGTGACAACTTCAAGTCGATGCCGGGTTCTCCTAGGTTAATACACAACCAACATGTTTCCCAATATTCCTGTGGTTCATGTGTGCTGTACTTGATTCAGTTCTTCCCTGTTGACATTGTGTGGAATAGCATTAAATGCTGGCACTTCTTTTCCCATACGTCATCTATTCTAAGCCTTGACAGAAAATGTCGGAATTAATGTCAGAAATTTCTTATGACTTTCATCTTTTGACAGTAAGTCCACAATAATAGTTGTTGTATATAAATCAGGTAACATATTTCTCTCTGACATCTTATGAAGAAGTTCAACCACTTTGGGTGCATCATTGTTATTGCAGAATCCACGCATTAGTGTATTGAAGATGGCCACATCAGAAGTACAACCTCTTTTTTCCATTTGCAGAAACAGATTATTTGCTTTTTCCAACTGTCCATTCTTGCAGAACCCATTGATCATGATTGAAAAAGTATAAACTGTTGGTGCCAAGCCCATTTCAGGAAATCTCTCGAACAGCTCGTTGGCCAGATCAAGCTTTCCTGCCTTACACAGCCCATCAAGTAGACAGTTACAAATTACACTGTTATGCTTATAGCCTGATTTTTCAAGAGTTTGGAACAGCTCCATTGCCTCCCCAAGGCAATTATTCTTGCAAAAACCATCCAATAATATACTATACGTTGCAGAACTTGGTGTCAAATTGTGATCTTTCATCTTCAAATAAATTTCTCTTGCATCCTCAACTTTACCTTCTTTAAATAGACCAGTTAACAAAACGTTGAAAGTGATTACTGTTGGATTGTATCCCTCGCAAAGCATTTCTCTGAAAATGCTCATCGCCTCTTCCAATTTACAACTCTTGCAATATCCATTAATCAGCAAATTGTAGGTTACTACATCTCTTTCTTTGCCCTTAGCTTCCATTGAAACAAACAAATCTCTTGCATCATCAATTCTACCCTCCAAACAATACCCATAGATCAAAGTGTTAAACGTTATAGAATCAGGGTCCTCACCCCTTTGATTCATGAAATCCAACATCCCACTTGCTTCATCGGTTTTGCCATCCTTGCATAGCGCATCAATCAATGTATTAAACGTGATAACATTGGGACGAATACCTCGATCCATCATTTCAAAGAACGTCTCCTTCGCCTTCTCCCAATCACCCATTCTACACCATCCATGAATCAAAGTGCTATACACAACCACATCTGGCGATATACCCCTTTCTTCCATTTCTACAAACAACTCTTTACCCTTTTCCACCATTCCCTCCTTACAAAGACCATCGATAAGGCAACAATAATAAATCAAATTGGGACTTAATCTCTCACCGAAACCCACATTTCCTTTGCTTATTTCCTGATGCAACCTCAAAGCAATCTCTGCATTTCCACTCCTACATAAACCATTAACCAAAGTCCCCCACGTTTTCACATTAGGATGAAAACCCAGTACAATTATCTTCTTCAACAATCCCACCGCATCATTAATTCTATCCGCAATGCATAAACCTTTGATCAATGAAGTAAATGTAACAATATTTGGATCATAACCCCTCTTCAGAATCCCACCCATAACAGAAAAACCGAAATCAACCATCTTCAACTCACAATAACAATTAAGCAAAATATTCATTCCTATGTAATCAGGCAGCAAATCAACTTCCACCATCCGATTGAACATAAGAATGAATTCTGGGTACCTCTTGGCTTTGGCAACAGCGCCTAGCAGCGGGTTGAATGATTCAATGGGCGGCGGCGGTTGCGACTGAACCATGATGTTTAATTGTTTCAGCGCATCGAATACGTTGATTTGTTCGTGTTTCTTCAGGGATTTTTCCTTTCCAGATTTTGAAGTGATGAAACAGTGAGAACCTATCATAATCGTTGAGAGCTTACCTCTTTCAGAAGGCGCGGAAACAAGAGCTGTCGCAGCAGAAGCTGCTCGACGAGCACATGTTCTCGAAACCATAGCTTTGCGTGACGTTAGAATTACAGGGGAGAGTGTGTGTGAGAGAGAGGGGGGGTGGTGGTGGGGGTTGGGCTTTCAATTTGGTCTGGGCTGTTACGTTAGAATTGGGCCCAAGAGAAAGGCCCAAGCCCAAATACTAATATTATAACGAGTGACATTTTCTCGTGAAAGAAAAAACAATTAAAAGGTTGCATATTTGCATGAGATCTGCATCTTCATCTTCATCTTGATCTTCATCTTCATCTTCTTCAATAAATGAATGGCGGATGATATGATTAGCACCAACAGGAAGACAACGAATACAGAAATAATCATCGCGTCATGCATCGGATTGATGATAGCGGCGGCGATGCATTACCGCCTCAAAAAAATCAGAGATCAAAGGATTGTACCTAAGATTAAAGTGTGTCCAGAGACTGGCCAGGTTCTGCACATTGAGAAGTTCTCTCACTATGTAGGTAATTGATCATCATCATCTTCTTCTTCATCTCTCTTCGTTTGATATGATTAGATCTAGTTTTGTTACAATTAATTGTGTGTGGATTGGATTAATGGCTGCAGCGAGGCAAATGGGATTCAAAGATAGAAGAGAATGCCCACATCTCTGCAAGCTGGCTTCTGAGTACATTAGGAAAGGTGAAGGATGTGAAGAAGATATGTACTCGTTTTTCGCAACTGATCCTGAAGTTGATTCTCTGTTTATCAAATTGGTTGAAGAATTTGAGAGATGTATTCTCAGCTACTTTGCTTTTCACTGGAGACATACTTCTTATATGCTCACTCAGGCATGATCATCATCATCTTCTTCTTCTTCTTCTTCTTCTTCTTCTTCTTCTTCCTTCTCTAACCTTCGTTTTCGAATTTTAACCGAATTGTTAATAGGTTTTGGGAACTGAAGAGCCAAAAAAGAAGCTAAAGCACATTGTCATGGCTGCAACCAGGTATCTAGCTACTATGTCCCTTCAATTCATGAATTTTTTTTAACTCCATTTAATCATTTTGGAATAAAGAGAACAGAGGTTTGAAAGGGTCACCAAGAACCTCAAGGTGGCAAGAGTGTTCACCACATTAGTTGAGGAGATGAAAGCCATTGGGCTCGTGGCACTCGATGATTCACAATGCACCAATGTGATGGTTCCGATGGCTCACGCAGATAGAAGCCCGGTGCTCCTCCTCATGGGCGGTGGGATGGGGGCGGGGAAGAGTACCGTGCTCAAGGACATTCTCAAGGAGTAAGAGAATCGAGTTTATTGCTTATTGTCTGCAATTAGAGTGTTTCATCTCATATTTCATTATTTGAATAGACCATTCTGGGCCGGAGCATCTGGACAAGCTGTTGTGATAGAGGCGGACGCCTTCAAAGAAACGGACGTTATCTACAGAGCACTGAGCTCTCGGGGCCACCACGACATGCTTCAAACTGCTGAATTGGTATTCAAACAAGAATTGAAATGTAAAACAGAATACATATTGTAATTTTATATGACAAAATTCTATATGCATTTTGTAGGTACACCAATCATCTACAGATGCGGCTTCGTCTCTGCTAGTAACAGCCCTGAATGAAGGGAGAGATGTGATCATGGATGGGACCCTCTCATGGCTGCCATTTGTGGTGCAGACTATAACCATGGCAAGGAATGTTCACAGGCGTAGATACCGTATGGGAGCTGGTTACAGAGTAGATGACAATGGAGTGGTGAGTGAGAACTACTGGGAGCAACTAGACGAAGAGCAAGAACAAGACGGGGTGAAGAAGAGACGACCATACAGAATCGAGCTGGTTGGAGTTGTTTGTGATGCTTATTTAGCAGTCATCAGAGGAATAAGGTACTCAACTTTACTTGTATTAATTCACTTGGTGAATGATATCTTTCTACTGAGGTGATGAAACTATACATGAGTTTGGCATTGCATAGGAGAGCTATAATATGTAGAAGAGCAGTGAGAGTGAATTCTCAGCTGAAATCACACAAGAGATTTGCAGAAGCATTTTCAACATACTGCAATTTAGTAGACAATGCTAGGCTCTACTGCACCAATGCATTGGAAGGCCCTCCTAAGGTATAATCATTCATTCTTGATAGTGATTTGGAAATCTATATCATAAAGTAATTATAATTTTTGGGGTCTAAAGTTGATAGGATGGAAAGACAAAGACAAGACATTGTTGGTAGATCCAGATGAAATAAAATGTTTGAAAGTGGTAGGGAGTTTGAATGAAGGAGCAGATTCTATATTTGAGTTGTACAAGGGTAGTCATCCAGCTTTTGAAGCAGGCTCTGTTTGGAACGACATCGTTTTGTCACCTTCAAGGTTGAACATTCAGAAAGAACTCAAGTACTCCATTCAGAGAGCTGAAACAATAAGAGAGTGGTCAACACATGAGGATTAGATAATGCTTGGATTTTAGTATTCAAGATTTAAAGCATGTGGTATGGAAAAGGTAGTAATATAATTGTCGGAAATCAAGAGAAATTGAGTCAAGAGATTGAAGCAGAAAGAAATTGTATGCTCATGAATTAAGCATACATTTCTGCATAGTAAATTACTTGTATCATGTGTTGCTTCATTAATTGAACTATCTCTCTTACTTACACATCAGTTATCATTCCTAGTTTTGATTAAATGAAGTGCAAAAATGTCACTTTTCTAAGAAACTGGTTGATGATATTATGCAATAACAATACATTTTATATTCCATGATAGTAATATAAATTCAGTTTCCTTCACAAAAAATGGAGACGAATATACGTGTTTATTTTGGAATAGCCCATGAAAAAATAAAAACACTAAAATAGAGGATCTTGTGTGCGTATACATATTGAGGATTCCCACTTTGAATCGAATACGATACAGACTTGTGCACCAATTATAAAAGGACTTATATATTTTGTTGTGATACTATATGCTTTGTAACTCCAAAAAAAAAAAAATTCTTCCATTGTGGGGTGGCAGAAGTAGCTTATTGTAGCTTAAAACAACTTCGTTTTGGCGATTCTGTATTTTTTCTAAGGAATCTGTAAGTTACAAACTCAAAGAAAGCACCAACTTAAGCAAATATATTAATTAAAATTTCATCATTTTAGTAAATCAGAGCAACATTGATATTGAACCATCTTGAAACTTGAAAGATATATAGATGTGAATGACAGTATTTACACACAATGCCACAGTAATAAGTCAATTGTGTTTGAAATATGTGTGTGAAAGAGAATAGTGATGGGGGAGTAAAGCAACAGATTTGGCATGAAAGTTGAATTAAGACGAAGAAGAAGGAAGCATATGCCATTCATTCACCAGAAAATCTCCATCTTCAACCTTCCTTTATTCATCACCTGATTGCTCCTAACAAATTGGCACCATCAAGTTTTGCGCCTTCGAGATGCTGTCAAGAAACAAGTAAGGTAGGATGATCAAGTTGAAACCAGACATAGCTCATCGAGGATAAAACTAATGTGCAGTTTCTGAGTCAATTTTAAAATGAAGCCAAGCCATATAGTATCTTAATGCAGCAAAGCAAAATTATATCATCACATATCTCCTGTATCCTATTTAAATACATTTACAGTTGACCTTGACCATTCTCGGACACTAAAACTTACTCAAATTTATCTTCCTTTCAAGGACTCATTGATTGTATCTTATCAAGCACTTCAAAGCTTATTTTTGAAGTTTTTGATCAATTAGTAATTAATCTCCACCAAGACCAAACAAATATAGAATCAAAAGTTAAGTGGTATAATGCTTTCATTAGGTGTACGTTCTAATGGTGCTATGTTATTTTACCCATGAAGAGCATCGGTATCTAAGTTGAGGTGGTCTTGTTGAACCTGTGATGATGCTCTAGATATAACTAGAATGAACACGACAGGATATTCCAATAAAGTTTCTCATAGTTCAACTGGCGCACAAATTTCCTAAGAATTAATCAAACAGACAAAGGATAAAACCATCTAAAGGTCCAGATAACCCAACAAAAAAATTGTAGAATTTCTTACTCATTTTCAATCAAAAGGACATAAATTGATTGAAAACAAAAAAAAGAAAGAAAAGATAAAAAGATTAAAATATTGTGTACAGAATAATTTCTCCACTGGATTTCAGTTCATATACATGCAATCAAATATATGTGATGTTACTGGAGCAAATTGAACATAAGGTACTTCTTTTCACAACCCAGATCTAAGTGGATAAGCCATAAGAAAATTTCCTAAGCTGGTGGATGTTTAGGAAACTTACTGTATCACGAAGATTTACATGCCGCAGATAAGCTCTTTGGAGATTTGCTCCTTTCAGATTTGCATTTGTTAACTTTGCACCCTGGATAAAGAGCATAAAACAGTTGCAGGACATGAGTTTTAACTCTCAAGTCCATGTATTGATGCTTACAAACCAAAATTGATATTATATTGATTCAGATAAATTGAGTGATTATGTATATAAAATTCAATACTAATTAATTCAATCCCATTTCAATGTGTTTCACTAATAAAAAGTGCAATCAAACCATGCACATATGCACGCATGAACAGTCAGATAAACTACTCCAAGTCTCTCAGGCTAGCTGGCCTTTCACATACACAAGTAGTTATATGCCTTAATTTTTCATATAGTGTAAATGGGAGGATGCATCAAAGGAGTGGCCATCTGTATTGATAGCTATCAGAAAAGAACAAGCAACATGCATTGAAAATCTCATCAATCTAAAGATACATGGCTCATTATATAACGTTATTTTGGATTTCAACACTACTTCTCGGTCATCATAAAATCAGACATGAAAAATTCTACTAAGTGCAATAAAAGAAAATTCCACAACTACACAAATCAATGTTGTTCTCTAAAACCATTGCAACTACATGTAGGCGATACTAATGTCAATATAAGAAATTTTTTACCCTTAACAGGAATAAGTGAGTTAAAATATAATGACACCAACATATTGAACTGTCTATTCTGCTGATACACAAAATCAAATACCAGAAAAGAGTTTTCTCTGATAAATGTATTTTCTGCTTTTACAAGTGTACTAGTAGGATACAATAATTCTAACCTTCAAATTGGCTCCTTCAAGATTAGCTCCTTCCAAGTTGGCATTTGTAAGATCAGCAGACTAAAATTGTTCAAAAGAATTCGTGTTATTCAAACCTGGGCCACAAATACTAAGCACATAGTGTAAATAAAAAACTAGGGAACACAGGAAAATTGGATACAGATTGGCAATTACATTTTTCTACCATTGAATAAAAAAAGACTGGAATTTGTAGAAGAATGGAGGATCACAAGTAAAGAGAAAAAACAGAGGTTAATAAAATACTCCCTCTGTCCCAAATATATAGTCCACTTTGGTTTTTTCACAGAAAGAATGGTAATGGAAAAGTAAATTATACAAACAAACTCATTCAATGCCCTTATTTAAAGTGTTTTAACACTTCAAATTTCCAAGATTGCAGTGGTATATTGGTATATGAATTAAAAAATATAATCAAATATAGAAACATGGCTGTATTATGACAACCATAAAAGGAATAATGGACTATATATTTGAGATAGAGAGAGTAACCATGTGCAGTATTTATGTATGCTAAACCTGCAGGTGTGCCGAGCGTAGATCAGCACCGCAAAAGCTACAGTCCACCAAACAAGCATCTGCGATTTGAAAAGAAAACTCATGAGGACAAACAACAATTCAGTTAACTATTGCTTCCAAAATCATACATACAGAAAATGGCAAAAACACATGCATGATATGGAAAGGGCAAATATAACTAAACAGCACAATAATATGATAGATGCAGATATAAAATATATGCCTGCTTATGCAATAACTGAAAAGTTTAAGGATCAGGCAACAAAAAAGATCAGAAATAATTTCTGATTTTAGAGAATAGGAGTGAATTAAGAAAGAAAACCTCCAAATAAGAATTGTTACTCATCAACATATGCACGTCCTTATACTATTAGAAATGTCAATGAATATTAACAAATAATTTATTTGAAAAAATACGTGCATTTATATACATATATATGTGTGTGTGTGTGTGTATGTGTGTGTGTGCATGTAATATAAGCCAAAGATTTCAAGCTTCCATAAGTAGAATACATTTTATTCCTTGATTATAGCGAGATTCCAGTTTTGATGAGTCGGCTTCTCTTTATTTCATTAGAAATAGACTATGAAACAAGGAAAGCCACTACAATGGAGGCTTACAAATATGTTATGATAGACCAGAACAAGGTTGAAAATATCGGCATCGGTATAAATATAAAAAAGTGAAGGTAGAAATATTATTTGTACCCTAATCATATTAAAAGTGAAGGCCATTCATAGTAAGAATTTATTTTATGGATTAAAGAAAATAATGGATTTTGAAGTATTATTACAAAATATTATTATCAGCGTACAAAATCCATTTTTCTTTAAAAAGATAAGGTCAGTCGTAATAAAATTTTATTACAAAATAAATCATTTACTTTCTTAAAAATGATTTTTTTACCATGTATTTCCCTTATTTTCCAACAATTTGTATTGTAAAGTCATCGATATGATATTTACCAACATTTATTGATATTTTACCGAAGTTTTGACGTCATTTCATGACAGCCTGTTTCAATATTGGAACAGCAAAAATTCCAAAATTTCCCAAAATTTTCATCCTTGGTCCATAATGAGAAGTTACTTTTCAGTTCAAAATGTGACAGAATTACCTTGTAGATTTGCACTTTGGAGATTGGTACCAGCTAAGACAGCACCACGAAGATTAGCTCCAGTGAACTCGCATCTTCCCTAGGCAAAACAAATTCATTAAAGTAGACAAAAAAAAAAATTTGAATATAGATTTTAAGCATATTTAGATAGTAGTTCAAGTACGAGATGACCAGCCATTCCACCGTTCCACATTCTAGAAGAATCCCGTTACATTTAATGAAAGAATTCTATTAGGGAGATACAACTGCATCGAGAGAGAGACTTACTCTCGCAAAGTAGCATTGTGAAATATGGTAGCTTCAGCATCAACATCCTGCGTCAAAGGAAGAATGCTCCTAGGTGATGGATAGTTACAGTTGGTTTCAATTTTTATAAAAAGGCAATGAAGACACATTTCTTCCTTGGAGGAGTAAGGATACTCACCCTGAACTTTGCACATTGAAGATTAGCACGTGAAAAAAAAGCCCTCTTCAGACATGCATAACTGAAGTCCACAAATGACAGGTCCTGCATTTTTTGAAAGGGAAAAGTGAAAGTGATCAGATTTAATGAGAAAGTTGAAAAGGCATTGGAGAAAGGCTCTAAAAGTCAAGTCATGTTGCAAAATAATAAACTAACTTCTGCCTGTTTATGTGTCAGCCATCTTAAAACAAATACTAATCACATATCAAATGCACCCTTAAGCATGGAAGCTTCCAATAAAAACAGAAACAGGAGAAAATTGGGAAAACAGCGAAATGGTATCAGAAACAAAAGCAGTTTTATACAAGAAACTAAAAGGAGCATCTAAATAACATTGTGTTTATCACAAGGAATTATTGAAAATCCAGTCACATCACAACATATTAATGCAAGAAAACTCCACGGATAAATGTTTATCTACATCCACATTTAAATTCTTTAGGTATATTCCCCCAAGTATAATATCATAACTCTCTTCCTAAGGGTCAAGCAAAGATGAATCGAATCTGCTCAGAGCTTAGAAAAACATAAGGTGTAACATAAATGTTCACTACATCTTAATTATTTAAGAAAGTCATTAGCTGCTGATTATAATACCAGCTTAGAAAGATCAACACCAGAGAGATTGATTCCTCGAAATCTGACCCTCTCAGACTGTATGCATTTAATGATATCAATGCGTGTCAATTCAGTACCCATGTCTTCGTCCTCCTTCCTCCTTATCAAAGATAATTTAATGCCATCCATCAACCCCTGGAATCAAACACATATAGCTCCTCAGATAGGAAAAGGGGAGACAACATGCTTAATTATCTTCCAAGCACATCAAGAAACAATCATTTAGCCAATAAGTAAAGTGCATGGTATCTTCACAGTCTCTTACTTTAGCAAGAACCAAGGAAGAAACAAACAATCCGCAGAAAATGTTACCGCAAGAACATATTAATGATAACTCTCAAGTTTAGGAGATGCAATGATTTTATCATCTCCATGCATCAACAAATTCCATTTTAGCAGCTCATGCTAATCATAATGTAAGAGATACCAAATGAATTCTATCGGAATAGAGATTGCAGACAATCACGATGCTCATTGAAACAAAGCATCAATTTACCATTTATGGGTTGGCACTTCACTATTTTACCATAATTTCCATCACATCAAGGAAGTACCAGATTGCATTTCCAGTATTGGCCACAAATTTTTAACTCTCCTTGTGAATATATTCTAACCTAAGAAATAAGGTTTATTTAAGAGCAAACTCAAGAGCAGAATAATCATATAATAAAACCTCATCCCAGTACAAGACAATTACCCTTGGTACAAGAACGATAGTCTATTTAAATGCAGAGACATATAGTATTATACTTGCACATAAACATCAGAATGGGTTGAGAGAAATGAATGTACTCATCGAGATATCAACTATCAAGAAGACTCTTAAGCAAGGACATCCAATCATTGAAGGCGATAAATACAGTAAAGTGGCTCATGGACATAAATTAGCAGTAATAGATGACTCACAAGAAGTTGGTAATATTCAGCCTCTCGTATAAGTTCTGAATATTCAGAATCCGTCAAAGAAGGAATTACACCATCCCTCAACCAATTCAGGATATGCCGAAAATATTTTCCATCCCTGTCAATAAAAACATAGCCCTGCAATTGTAACAGTTAAAACATTTTAGACTACATGGATCTGAAAACTTGACAGAATACAAATCTGAAATTGTGGAGAGCTGGAGCTAGTGATACTAATCCAGATTCTTTTGGTGATTGAAAGAAGAACAATGCAAGTTGAAAAAAGAACTATATTTAGATTGATATGTACAAATTGTTCTCAACAAAGTAATGCTGTAGAGATATATCTATGTGCCCATGTACCTTATCAGAATCTTGACAGACAGTATGGCGACCACTGAACATTGCTGCAAGCATCGAATCAGGCTCGCGCTGAGTCAATGTATCAATTGTTGTGCAAAACTTTTTGCCACCTTGAATAAATAACAAAATATTCAGCCTCTTACTAGACTGTCTGAGTACTGTTTTAGAAAAACAGTTAAGGCCAGGCAAGACACTAAAACTTAGTTACTTATCTTTATTTTCTTTAACGAATAGTCTCTAGTGACCACAAAAGAGTGCAAGTTTCAATTTCTAGTTGGATGAATTTTGAAGAATTACGGGGAGAAAATACACACCAAGTAAACTATCACCTACAATCTCAATTCAATTGGATAAATCATAAATGTTCTGACCATGACACTTATACTAAAATGTGAATCACTCCCCAAAATACTAATTACTATGTATTGAAAGCTCCCCTTGGGAATAATATCAGAGGCTAATAGACATAACATAACTAGGCTATAGTGAAGTTGTCACAACAGAAAACAAAAACTACAGACGAGACATTAAGTGAATGGGAAATCACAACATTAAGTTATGGAAGGTCTTGACTAAGAAAATATCTCTTGAAAGCCAAAAAGTGTTCTAATTCTTATGGCTGTCAAGACATCTTTAACTGTTACAAATAACAGAATAGGAGTACAAATCTATTTATGACAGAGGAAGGTGTACATCCTGTCATCCTAGTCATCAGTTACATTTTCTTACAATAAAGAATTCTTTATGTTTTGCATTGACAAAACTATATAATCAAATAAACTTTGCTAGTTGATGTGTTGAGACTCCAAGGCCACACACCTATGCACGTTTAAACTAGAGCACCATTTTTCCTTGGATTTGAGCAAACCCAATATGAACGCTGTTTGCTCCTTGTGCAAAAGCTATTTCCTCAGCTTGCTTTAGTGTAATTGATATTCACTGAAAAATAAATTACTAGCCATAACAATTATCGGATTCAATGCAAAAATATGGTTGAATCAAGATAACTTCATTTAAAGTCCAATGTTTTACATTAGGGCACTATGAATCTGCTATCATGTTCCATGACACTAAAAGGACTCTTCATATATCCCTTGGGGAAATAGGCACAAATTTAACTCAAGCTTGAATTAAAATTAATTAAGCTTCAAAAAAAGCTCAAGATCAAAAGATTCAGATATTGTTTCCACATCATCTCCAACATACATCAGTCCATGATCTCAAAGATTTAACGAGTGATAAAAACATACAACAGCAATCACTCAATACCCAAAAAGACCTTAAGTGGACACAGGGTTCCATTGGACAGAGTTCGTCTTCACTGAAATTAGGGTTTATACCATTTCTTAAATTGAGCACCGTAAGAAATAAAATTGAACGCGCACACACAGACTCACCGATATTGAGGCGGACCGTGGAAGCAACATCATTAGAGTTGAAGGTCATGGTGGGAAGGGCATAAATGGAGATCACGAAGACTTCAGAGAAACCATAAAACGCAGCGTTTTATAATTCTTTACACAAAGTCAAGGATGAGCATATATACTGATACAGATACTGTTAGAAGCCGAATAGCTTTCAGGTTAGATTTTGTAAATTGCATAGTGGTCCCTCACTTTATTGATTATCTCGCGTGTACACTATTCCTTATTTCCTTTCAATATTTATATTTTTTCACTCCACGTTTTTTTTTAATGGAATATTGTAGTGTGGGAATTTTTTATAATTGTTTTAATGGAATATTGTAGTGTGAGAATTTTTTTAAACATGTAAAATGTGAAATTGGTTTGTTAATAAAATAGGTGAAGTCCTCATCATTTGCGGCGCCAATAGACATGTATATTATAGTATAGGAGTAAAAAGTGATAAATTGTTGACAATTTCACTATTGTCGTCACTATTGGTGGCAACCCTAATTTAAAAAAAACCAACTTTACTCAAGTTTTATATACAAAATAAATTACAAATTTTTAATGAACATATATGTTACAATGCATCTTTAGGGTACAAAAAAAATTTTTGAGAAATTATATAAGCAAGCTAGATCTTATTTCAGTTAACGACGTCTATCATTCCAACATCTTTCACAATATCATGTAGGACCACAACAAATATTATCTGATGGAGATCAACAAGGTGGGACCGTCATCAAATAAAGACTTCAAATTTAGAGATAAAATATAGCAAATCTTATCCATTTATGCTCTTACCCAAGATTTAGGGAGATTTTGATGGGAGCAAACAAAAACAAAAAAAATAGTTAAAAATACTCGGTACACAATGTCTATATTGGTAAACAATGTTTATTGGTGGAAAATCTGATTGAATAAGTAAAATCTATGTAAAAAAAATCAGATTACAAGTGAATTAACAACAAATGAAATTTTAAATGATATGACATTATGATTTGAAAATCATATAACAAGTAATCATACTACAAATCAGAGTACAGTAGGAGTTGAAAATCAAATTGCAAAATCATATAACAACAAAATCAGATTACAAATCATGTGACAAATCATAGGACATCATATTACAAATCATAACAAGTAAAAACTAGATTGCCAAATCCACGTAACAACAAATCAAATTACATATACTCCACATAGGTTTGGCAATGGTGCAGGGTTGGGGGAGCAATCCTCATCATCATCGTGAATGTCACTCGTCCCTGTCCCTGTCCCCGTTCACGGTGCCGCAGGAATGGAGATTATTGATCTCACTACCAAGCCTAGATCCACTCAACCCAATTAAATATGACTTGGTCCATTTTTCTTAATTTCTCAGACAAGAAAGAAAAAATTGGTTGAAAGTTCCATTGTCCGCTTTTGGTTGCCCACAACTCATCTTATTGATAATATAATATTTTTAAGGAGCTTGGTTTCGCATGTTCTCTCGAAACTACTTCTGATGTGGAATTTATTCTTTCAATCTTTTTAAGTTCTGTAAGTATAGTTTTGATTATTGGTCGAGATTTGTTGAAATATAATCTTTGGACATGAGGATACTCCGATGTCATTAATACAATACAGAGGAATCCAAAAGTTTGCGGGAATCTACAAAACCAATGTTTCCCATGTATCAAAAGAATATTATATGCATTAGCTTCCCTCCAAGTTTTTTCAACAAAAGAACAGAAATGTTTGGAATCAAGTGTTATTCATATTTATAAACAAAATACAGGTTGTTTCACCAAATATCTCCTCCTACTAACTTAACAAAATCACAGCATAAATGACTCACCTCTTCTATAATTCTATTTATTCCAAATCCTCATCTCCTCAATCATGCCTAGAACCATGTAGATGCAAAAAAAAGGAAATGATCCCCCTCAATCATGCCTAAGATCATGTAGACACAAAAGGAAATGATCCCCTAATCCATACCTAATATCACGTAGATACAAAGGAAGAGATCCTCTCAAAATGAACTCATTAATTTGTCCTTCCTCTCTTAGACCAACACTTAAAATAACATTCATTAATTTTAACAATAGATTGTTGGTTTAGGCTTTTAGCTTTCTTCATTAAATTTAACTGTTAATTAGCCGCAGCTGTAGCACATTTAGCTACTTAGAGCATATTAAGAAACTAAAGAAACATGTACTAACTTTAAAATTTCTATAATCAAATTTAGTTCATGGATTTTCCTAGGACAATTTATGAGCCAGTAAAGGATTTATTTTCTTCAAGACTAATTTAATCCATATCAAATTTTGCAAGTAAATAGCATAAGAACTGCAGGATGGAATCTGTAACCAAAATAACTAAACAATTTAAAGAAATTCCAGATACATTTTGAAAAGTCCAGGCTCACACAGGTTATATATAGCCCTCAAGTTCCCCTAATTACTCTTGAACAATTATCTGCCTTCTAAGGCCCAAGGTAATCCACATATCAATACAACGAATTTAAAATCCAACATATGCAAGAATTACATGTATAAGCATGTAAGAAATTCCCAATAGTCAAGCGAATGAGTGGATCTTCCAAGGATTGCAACAATTATTCATACACATGAAGACGAAAATGTTTCCTTCCTTTTCCTTCTGCATGATTTTGACTTGTGCTGCCAGATGAAATATTATAAGGAAACAAGACTTTACTCTCAAGCCAACCAAATGACTAAGGACAAGACAAACAATAAGGTGATTTTCTCATTACACAGAATACATGATATATTGCTTTGAGATTTACTAAGTAAACCTATATTGTTCCAAGGAAATTGTCAATAGTGGAAAAAGGATAGTTGGGCGTGTATCAACTTTTCATGGTCTAATATAGATAATATTCAAAAAAAAAAATCAAGTAGGTCAAGCAACTTAAGTTGCTTCCAGTAAGGGACTTCTCAATCTCCGCCACAGCATCAGCAGGACATCTAGACAATAGAAGACTTCTTCTGACCTAGCCTAACTAATCAAAAGATGGATCAATACAATTACCACTTGTCGACTGCATTGGTTGTGCAAATTAACACATAGCATCACTTTATTGCACCATAAACTAATCTACTAATCTACTGCTCACAAAATATATCAACATCATTCCACCACTTGGTGGAACTGGAGCCTTCTTCCCTTGCACATAATATTTAGTTGGAAACTCAAAACGACCGCACCAAAAATCACACAAAGGAAATTCACAGTTAAAGAAGGGAACACTTTTATTATATCATGCAGCACGAAAATAAATTATAAACAATTAGTGCAGTATATGAAAGATTAACTTGGTACTTACATTTGAAAAGCTTCTCATACGCTAAGAAAATCACACAGTATATCATATGGCCACTTTAAAATGTTTTGCTACCTGTTAGATACAGAAATGTTCATCATTCATCATTAGTGTAGGAAATTGATACCATACATGAAGTGGTAGCATATTAACTAAGATGGGCATCATATCTTCAACATGAATAATTATGATCATATTATATGCCACTACAATTTTTATAATGATGTCTGCAATACAAACAAGCAAGAATGGGTTTTGATAAACACGCTGATGTTTGATTATTGAAATGATTATCAAACAGAATCTTCGAACACGGTTTTTAAACCCAGGAATCATAAAGCTGGAGTAAACTGAGTTTGAAGCTATCCTTTAAATACTAGATACCCAAGTTTTAAGGATAATTGACGTTTGGGGTATAGAGACTGCAAAAATCAAATCTGAGGAAACGACTGAAGGGTGTACGTTGGCGATTGTTGAAGAGAATTGCAACCAGAATAATGAGATCAGGAGACAAGCATGCACAAGATAGTGTAAAGCATAGTAGACTTCCAAGTGAAAATTTATCCACGTGTCACACGGTTGATTAAAGAATACGCTAAATCGGACAATCAAGAATTAATGAGACACGTGATAGCAGGAAGCAGGCATTTGTGTGATAGCAGGAAGCAGGCATTTGTGTCACGGTGACTAATCAGAGTTAACTGTCAAAAAGTGCAGCGACAGCATATGAATAACGGAAGATTCCCAGATAAGTTCAGAAACTCTCAATTGAAAGTACTTGAAATACTTTTAACAGATAATTCAGACACCAAACGACAAACAAAGATATTTATGGCGAAAAGGTAAAAAAATTATTTCCTGATCCCAAGAAATTTGTAGGTTTTGCATGATAATCATGAGTATTAGAAATCATGATAACAACATAAAGACACCCCAAGTACTTTGAAAATAAGATCTTTTGACATCAAGATAAGCGCAATGCTATGAAGTTTTTTAGTCCCATAAACCATCTTCATAATAGCCAACTCCAATCTATATCAGGTATCCAATTTAAGACTTCCAGCGCCAAAATTCACTCCATCGTTGAAAGAGAATCTACGAATTCAGGGCTTCCTAGCATTAACAAGAGTTCAGGGCATCTTATTAATTAAGCAGGTAGCCACGTAACTCCAAGCATGTTTAGGCAAAAGATCTAGAAAGAAAGACATGGGTAGAGTTTGTCCAGAATCTAAGATATAGATATTTAGTCAACCAAGCTCATGCAAATCTAAGTCATAATTGATAAGTAAGACATTACATGAAACAAGCAAATATTGGTAGCAGCTGAAACATGCTTGGAAATAAGCAGCTGAAAACAGTAGAGCAAATATTGGTAGAAGCTGAAAACTGAGACGTGCAAAAATTTTAAAAAAAGAAAGTTAGTTCAGGCATCATATTACAACATGCAGCATACTTCTATCTTTAGGCTTTTAGCTGTCTGCCATTAATTATAACAATATCATCACTAATTATAGGTTTTTATCTGTTCCTTTATCAATCCAACTTGTTTTCTTAGGCCTTTAGCTGTGCAGTGTTACTTATTTAAACAACATATTGTCAATTATTCAGATTCTGACTGTGTGGTCATTAATATGGACACTCCATATAGTCACAACACATTGTTACTTAGAACAATTTTAGTTAGACAAAGCAACACCTGTATAACAGTTCCTAATAGCAGCACGAGCATCCTGTCCTAGAGCACTTCCAGTATCTCAACCTGTATATAAGAGCTCCTAATAGCAGCACAAGCCAACTGATAATCATTCAATGAATGATCAGATTGAGGTCATCAATTTCCATTAGATGGTCAAGTTTATGGGCCAATGAAAAATTTCTCTTCTTTCAAATTTTGCAGCACATGTAGTTACTAAAGCAACACCTTTACACACTGAAACCAACAAACTTCAATAAGAGCTCCTGATAATTGATTCAAATAATAAACAAATGAGTTCAGGTATTTCCATAGGATGTGCCAATGAAGGGTTTTCCTCTTTGAGACAAATATATCAAATTGTGCAAGTAATAGCACGATTAAAAGTTCACAGTCCAGGGGGTATACATACAGGTATGCAAGCATTCCGTTGGCAATGGATAAGATGGTAAACAACAGTCCAAAAGTTGAAGAAAAAGGAAATGGGCTAGCTTGCTTACCCATAAAGCTGATGTACATTGCCTGTGTACGTGTCCCTTGCAAGCTCTGTTTTACTTACAAAGTTTGAATCCGCATCTCTCATTAAATCATGCCACACCAAACAATCATCATCTCACGCAACCACCTCATGTTGATGACGTGACCACGACGCATATTTTATGCCTAGCCCTCGCGCTCACCAATATCCAACTCAGCAACAAACCCTAGCCGCCCTCACAGAGGAACACCATTGAAAGCAATCGATTAGCCAAAACGCGAATTAATGGCAGAAAAAGAATCAAATGACATACAATTGGACAAGAAAAGGTTAATAGATAATCTACTGATTCCTTTCTGAAAAGATTTGAAGTACATCCATCCATTGTTTGAGCCCTAAGAACTGGATTTTAAAAAAAGAAAAGAAAATGGAAAGGGGAAAAAAGGAAAAAAGAATCCGATTCTATCATTCTCTCTGGGCAACTACCAGTCTATACCCATTAAAACACCCATCATAAATTTACAATATTGTCCCTACAACAAACATCACTTTCCCAGATTACCCCCGGGCCCTACTTCCTTCCCTTCCTCGTCGCAGCCTTCTTCGTCGGAGACTTCACCGTCTTTGGCTTCGCATTCTTCGCCGTTGTCTTCTTCGCCGGCGCAGCCTTCTTAACAACCGGAGCTTTCTTAACAGGCGCGGCGACAGCCTTCCTAGGAGTTGACCTTGTCGATCTCTTCGCCGCCTTAGCAGGCGGTTTCTTTTCAACCTTTGGCTTCTCCGGAGCCTTCCTTTTAGGAGCCGCCTTCGCTTTGGCAGGAGGCGCAGCCTTCGGCTTCGCAGCCGGCTTAGCTTTGGCAGCTGGCTTCGCCTTCGGCGCTGCCTTTGGTTTAGCAGCGGTAACAGTCTTCGATTTCGCAGCAGCGACCTTAGGCTTTGGCTTCGCCTTGGCCTTCGGAGCGGCAGCCTTCTTTTCCTTGGTAGCAGCAGCCTTCGCCTTCGCCTTCGGCTTGGCAGCAGAAGCAGCCGGCTTCTTCTTAGCCGGAGCAGGAGCAGCCGCTGGCTTAGCAGAGCGAGCGGAAGGAAGCTTGTATGAATTTTTAACCTTCACAAGCTTGTCATTCGCTACAAGCTTCCTCAACTGAACGAGCAAAAGCTTCTTAAAATTCGGCGGCAGGCCCTTCTGCTTGTCTTCAATGAACTTGGTAATCGCATACTGGCTCGATCCTGTCCTATCCTTCAGAGTCTCGATCGCATCCTGAATCATCTGCATGAACAAAAAAACAATCAGATCCCATTTCAACATAATCGAAACCTAGAAACCAGAATTGGACTACTCAATACCTCGAAGTAAGGAGGGTGAGCGGGTGGACCACGCTTCCTCGGCGCTGGAACTTTCTTCGCCTTCGTCTCCTTGGCGGCAGCAGTTCTCCTAGATTTGGTGGATTTCGTCGGAGGGTTTTCTTCCTTGGCGGACTCCTCGACGACGGGTTGCGGCTCGTTCTCAACTGGCGCCTCAGCTGGGAACACATCTTGCTCGTTCCTCTCTTCAGAATTCATGTCCCTGGAGAATTCTCTTCAGAAACTAGGGTTTGGGGAATTGAGGAAATTGGAGTAGATCTATGCTGAATCTAAGGAATCCAATTACCAGTGGTGGATTTGGGGTGAGATAATGGGAGAAAATTGGGCGGATTTAAATAGTGAGCGTTGAGGGTTAATATCCAGAAGATGAAAGCTGATTGGTGGAGAGGCAATACACGCGGATTGAGGCTAAACAGAAATTTTGAATTTGGACCGTGCGATGGGACTTAATCTACGGTGGGCGCTCGTTGATGAGTGGGATGGATTGGAAAGCATAGCAAGGTTGGCTGTTTTAGGGATCTAAAGTGTGTTTTTGCGCTTCACTGATTTGAGCATAACTTGAGCTAGGATTTGTCGATTGCAATGAATCCTTTTTTAATTTGTAGGGAATTTCGTAAGCTTTCTGGGGAATATTTGCTCGAGCCGTGAAGATTAATGATTTGGGAGATATTGCGTTCGGAAGATTAAGTGGTCGAGACAACATTTTTCATGGAACATGTTGTGGTTTTGGAGCATTACATGAAAATGCTTCAAACGGAATTGTCATTTTATAGTTGGGTGTGATACTAGATTAATGTGTGAGTCCGTGAAATCAAGAATCTTGTAAATCGGATGAGATTTGACTAGGAAAATGTTTGTTTCAATTGCATTGAAGATGAACACATTCGTAATTACAAGTTTCATGAACAATAACAAGCTATATAGGAATTTTTTTTTACAAAACTTGTATCGTAAAATTAATTTGATCGACTAATATTGTTTACTGTCAACTAAAATGATAAGGAATAATGTTGTTGTCATCGTATATTTAAAGGACAAAAAAGTTTGTTGTTTTTCCCATTACACATGACACGTTTTATTGCATGGTCTAAGTATAACGTAAAACAAAATTTGAGACCGTTAATTTTGTTTTGTGTTATTCTTCATTTATTGAAGATATCTTCTAATAAAGTATGCTTATTGGTGCGATCTTCTTTTATAATAATTCTCCAAGAAATATCGTTATTTTATTAATATGGAAAGTTATTTATATCTAATAGTATATGAAAATTATATTTAGGTTCGATAAAAATTACCATAGAATATATCGCATTTATTGCAGCTGCTGGTAAGACTTTAATTTACAAATCATCTAAAATTGCTATAATCTTTCGAAAATCATCAAACTTTACTTCACAAAAGCAAGTTAGTTATATAGTACTTTTTAATATTAAATAGTAGAAATACTATTTTAAATCTCAAAATATACACTCCACATATGAAACTTGTATAAATATCTCGTTTCTATTTTCAAATTTCCACTTAAGTCTTTGTTAAAATGATTGTGAATAAACTCTTTTACATTTTTCATCAATCAACTCCTACTAAACTTCTATATCATCAAATCAAATGACAAATAAATTGAGTTCGCTCAATTAACACATTAGATGAACATCACAAGACTTTAGTTTGTCAAGGAAAACAAATTCTACAATATATTATCAATTGTAACATAAATAAATGTGATAAAATAAACTGAACCAAGTAAATATATTGGCAAGAATAATAGTATGTATTGACAAACATAAATAAACTTTAAATCGATGTATGACCAAGTTATATGTCATTGGACTTCATGCCAAGTATACCAAAGAATTGTGAAATACACTTCCATGTTTCGAAATCAAGTTCCATAAGATGGATAATGATTGAATACATAGTAATTCTGCACATAAGAAGACAATCTATATAAATTAAGATTAAAATATACACTAGAATTATACTTGATTCAAGTTTATTTCCTAATTATATATTGGAATTGATAATCCATAATGAGGGATAGTTCTAGAGTTGTAACAAGTCTCATTCTACGAATTTAAACAAATTTTCAAGAACCAAACTCCGGATAAAGGTTTCATTCATTTACTACTCTCGATATTTTTAAAATATAGGGAAGGATTTTAAAAAACAGAAAATTTAAAAATACTTAGGACTTAAGAGGGGAACGCTATAAAACTTATTATCAGTTTTTCTTTATACCGTTAATATAATCACAAACCTATTATTTGTTAAGATGTTAGCGTTTAATTAAGGTTAGTGCTATTTGTAAATCCCTATATCAGCTCTATAACTTGTCAATGAATTGAAGTGAAACTATAAAATTGACTTTTCAGTAAGCTACATATTAAAATCATATATATGTATACAATTTTGATCAAAAACGAGCACCCTTAGAATGTACATTCTACATGTTTTTGATATTTATTCATTTTTCATCTGTGTATCAATTTTTCATCTGTCTGTATCAATTTTTCATATTTATTATCAAAGAATTATGTATGATGCGCATTCGAAAGAATGGTTAAATTTTTTATATATACATAAATATATTTAAATAACTTATCCAAATACCTGTTCCATGCAATTTTGTTTCTATTATGAGGAAACAAACAATCTACTTCTACTCAAATTATATTTTGAATAGTCCAAAATCACCAATCCATATAGCATTGTACTCAAAATTAGCCTTAAATTCTTAAATTATTACATTTGCATCCATCTCTTATGAAATATTATTAGCAATTTATCACGGTTTGAGAAAAGCTTAAAAGATTAAAGAGTGGTGAAGATGTTTTGGACCAAATTTTCTTTAACTGATATTGATAATTTCACAATTAGCATTCTCAATTTTATCATTTCAAAAAGTCTTTATCACTTCTATTGATCTTTTGAAATTATCTCAAACCATAATATATTACTAATAAAGATGTCCATATTATACTCTAGATGATTATTTTTGTTCTTTGGATTTTAGATGGCATGCGTTTTTTTCATTATTCTGGTTTGAATGAATTGTAATATCATATTCAAATTGTCTGTGGGTATGTGGAGTGTATTTGAATTTTAACTCTTTAATATGAAATTAATACTTCCTTTATTTCATATCAGTATCGTTTTGAAGTTTAAATTATTTTATATTAAGACTATGTTTATCCATGCTCAACCATACCCACAACCAACTAATAATCAATTAATTTCTCTCTCCTCCACGTACACATTTTACACTACAACCAAATCTCATCTTTTTCATACTTTATCAATAACCATCCACAACCACAACCAACCTTTAATAAATTATTTTTTTATAATTTAACAATTATATCTATAATTAATTTTTATTATATTTTAAATATTTAAGAAATATATATAATTATTTAATATTTTAGATTTTTGATACAAGTTGGAAGAGAAGAGATTTGGCACAAGTTGGAAGAGAAAAGAGAGTGTATGAGATTGTGATTCAAAATATATCAATATTGATATCTATTTATAGAGAATTTTATTTTATGAATTTTGGTATAATTTTTTTTTTAAGTGGATAAATCAAAATCTGTAATTATCTAAATAAAATACGCTCGACGAATCGTACAATAACACGTGTCATCATAATTGAGTGAGCAAAATCTCATGATCATGGTCATATTACAACCTTGGTCATGGATTAAAATTATATTTTTCTTTTTTTTCTTTTTTTTTGTCATTTTGCTATGCCCTTCCCCACGCCCAACCGATAAACATAGCCTAAGTCATTTTAGACTTTTATACAATTTTATTACTAAATTATCCTGATTTATATTCCTTAACTAAAATATAGGGACTTAATATGATACATTTTATGGAATTAATTTGATTTTTTTTCTAATTTTGAATCATAAATTCCTTTATTAGGTAAGAATATATTTGTCCAATTTTTATGTTCCTAAATTTATGACAAAAATTCCAAAATGACATTTATTAATAAATGGAGGAAGTATTATTTATCAATTTAAACAAATTAAACTTCTTAATTTTCTTCCATATAGCATCAATCGCATTTGAGATATTCATAGATTTTATTTCATTCATGTTCTTAATTATTGTCCTAAATCAATGCTTTTAAAGATTTGGTTACCACATTCATCAAACTATTTGCATTCTTTTTTCACTAGGGTCTAATTACCATAACAATGAAAAGTCTTAATAGCAAAAAAAATAAAAAATCAAACATTTACATTGTTTTTTTTTGCTTTAGTTATTTCTTTTAAAATTATCAATTTTATTGATTTCAATTTTAGCCAATTCATAATTTTAGTAAAAATTAGATTATATGGATGATGATGAGGGTGCCACATAGATAATATAAGAATGATATATCACTTAAAATTAAATAAATCCAATTTATTATGAATTAACCCACTAACCGAAATTACCTGTATTTCGTATACGGTGTTATCCAGTATAGCTGCCATTATTTGACTGGGGAATCCAACGTGCCAGATTCATTTCTGATGTTGTCTTTCTCTTCAGTTTCTAATTTTCGAAGTTTTAGAAAACATTCTTGATGGAAAAAAATGTGAATGAAACACTTCTCGCTCCGTTCAGGGATCTATCTGTACTACCATAGAGAGCTAACTAGAGAGAGATTGAAGGTAAAGCCTTCACTTCAAGCTTTGAAGCTAAGTCCGCTATTCGGTCAAACTCTGATTGGTTGGTGGCCCCTTCGAGAGTTGCGGGTCCTTGCCGCTGTCGACTTCCCAATGACCAAATTGATCTATAAATGAAATATATATATATATATATAATTATTTAGGAAAACAACACAATATAAAAAGAAGTTATCTATAGCTTTATTCACTTAAATACGAACAAATCGAAAATTTTAATAGAAAAAAATATAAATTTCGAAGTAATTATTTAAAGTATATAGATGAAAAAAGAAAAGGTTATCAATATTTTAAATATAAATAACTAAAAAAATTATTTTATAAAATCCAAATACTAAATTAATCAAAAAGATAAAACTCTTTAATAAAAATCAAATCCTAAATTAATAAAAAAGAAAGTAATTTTGAAGCTCCGTGAATGTGAAGAATTTTATATTATTTGTTGTGCTTGAAAAGTTACGACTCATATTTTCATTTTCATGCAAGAAGATTTTATGGACAATATTTTTAAGTCATTGCTTTTGTTGTATGTCTGATTAAGTTTTATTAATTTTTATTTCTTATTATATAATTTGTTAGGTTAACATAAATAATCATAATTAATTAGACTTAAATTATAATGTATCATTTATATATTATCTACATGATACTTACATCACAACACAAATAATCCAAATTTGATATAAATCATGAGTTTACTAAAATTAAAATCAATTGATCAATTCATGGTTAAAATTGATAATTTTAAAAAAATAAATTAATAATTTTAAAAAACTTGCCTAAAATAGAAAAAAAATTAAAAAAAATTGGAATTTTTTTGTCATTAAGCCCGATGAAAAACATAGGAAACAAAAATTAGAAATTTTGTCCTATAACTTTAAATATTGTGTTTAATTTATTACCATCAATTTTAAATATTCTAAATTTGATCATTTAACTATTTTTTTTTTATAATTTTGATTTGATTTTGCTTAAAAATCAAGATTAAGATTATCTATATATATATAATAACAGAAGTCACTCATAACCGTTTCTCAATAAAAAAATAATTTCACAACAAATAATAAAAGAAATCTCTCTCTAACCGTTTCTTTTTTAATAATAATTTGTTTTTTTTATTGATTATTTATTAAATATTTATTAAATTAATAAAATTTATTGTCAATAATTATTAAATCAACACAATATATATATATATTATGAAGATATTATAACGATATATCTAATATATAGATAGATATAGATTCTCAAATCTACAGAGAGAATAATCAGTTTTATTTAAAAACAATAACATTTTTGTACAAGATCTAATTATTTTAATATATTGTCACTCTATAATCGTTTCTATTTTTTTTTTTAAAGTTCGGGCAAAACTGTAATTTAAAAAAAAGAAAAAAACTGTACAAAGACATCCAAATAAAAATTAGTGTTAGTTATTTAATATGGATAGAATTTCATTTGTATTTTCCCAACTGCAATCAGTTATTATTTAAAATAGATGATTGTTGGTACGTTTGTAGGTAATTGCATTGAGAGATGAGATTTAAGTGTGGTGCTTTGGCAGTAAGTCTTTCTTATTTATTTTAGAAATTTTAGATTCATATTAGTATTAGCATGCCACATTTTTTACTTTTTTTTTTCTTTCTCCCGTACTTTCTCTAATTTTTATCATCTCTCATAAGCAAAATTGTCTTTATAGAAATTTTTTCTTTTTCACATAAACAAAGAGATAAACAAAAATATCTCTGTATCAGTTTGGACGAAGAACCATTTGATGAAAAAATTGCTTATATTCCCTCTACAACCTTAAAAAGAAAATCCTTCTGATGTAGACGAAATCGAGTTGAAGAGTCAAATTCTTACTTTTTTTTCTTTTTTTTATCTTTATTTCTCTATAGCATGACATAATTTGAGTAGTATTAGGACTCTTTGTCATATATCAGTGTCATAGCATGACAGAATTTGAGTAGTATTATGACTCTTTTTCATATATCAGTGTCATATAATTATAGGTTTTATATTAAAATATTTGCACGGAATTAAATATTAAAATTTTCTATTGTTTATATAGTTTATATTTTTAATGAAAATAATATATATTTAACAAAATTTCGAGTGCTACTATAATTTTTTGAGTGATTATATTAATGTTTTGATTGATGCAACATTTATTAAGTCGAAAATTTATTGAGGATATTTATTAAATCAACAAAGTTTATTGAGGATTAATATAATTTTTATTTTATTATGAGATTAGTAAAATAAATGAAACATATCTTAATTTAATTATCAAAATTCTTAAATCTGGAGAGGGAATAATCAGTTTTTTAAAATTAATAAAAATTTTGAAAAAGAAGTTTTGAAATGGACGCGATTTTCTTAGAAAACTGTTTTCTGATTATTTTAATATATTTTTAGTAATGAAAATAATTATCAAACAAAATTTCGAGTGCTACTATAATTATTAGTTGATACAAGATTTATTAAATCGAGAATTTATTGAATATTTATTAAATCAACAAAATTTATTGAGAATATTTTTTTCGTAGACTTAATTGCATTGTAAACTTAAAAAAAAAAGTATAATGATTTAATTATCAAATTGATATTTATTATATATTTATAGTTGTTCTTGATTATGTACATATTTTTTATTTTTTATATACACACAACATTTATAAACCGTGCATCGCACGGGTGCATTACTAGTATTGACTAATAATCGCTTATGTGTCCTCAATAATTAGAGAGAAAAGTAATTTTTGTGTCACATCACTAAAAAAAAAAAAATATTAAAAAATAATTATGTAAATTCTTTTTCCATCATCTTCTTACCTTTCACATAGCCGATACTGAACACCGATCCTCCACCATCGAAAAACTTTCAAAATCACTTATTTTAAAAAATATGGTAAAAATAACTCGTATATTATGTTTAATTATGATCTTATTTTTATTTTATTTCTATTTTTGAAAATACCCATAAGTTATCCCTTCTCAACAATAATAACTATTTACCTAAAATAATCAGTTATATGCTTACATGGTTGGTTAATTCTGATATGAATATTATTTTATTTTTTTTTTATTAAATTTCGCACCTAACCCTTTTTTGTTGTCAAGTCACAGGAAAGTTGATGAAAATGGTTCGTATATTACCCCTAATTAAAGTAACAAGTAAAATAAAAAAATATTATTTAATATAACAACATAAAATCTGAAAATTTTATTTGAGAAATCATAATTTTTTTTTTACATTATCTAAATAAACAAAAAAAATGTTAAATTAAAGTAATAATAATCAATATTATTATTATATTATGAAAATTATTTTTCAAAATTTAAATTTAGCAAATAAGATTTATAATACTAACTTAGTAAAGATAATAAGCTAGAAATATTTATTTAAAAAATCATCTTATTTTAAATTACTAAAACATATGTTTAATAATAATAGTAAAAATATAATAGGAAATTATTTTTAAAAATTAATAACTTATTTTAATAGTAATTTTAAAATTTAGAAACCAACAAAATAAATCTAGCAAATAGATTTTGAAATAGATGTTTTGTTAGAAATTATCTTAAAATATCTAAAAAAAAAACAAATAAAATTGAAGAAATTTTTAAAAGTAAAAAAATTCATAATATCGATAACATGCTTAAAAATAAAAACAAAGTATTACTAAAAAAAGTATATATATATATATAATAAAATTAGAATTTTTTATGTTAAAAAATAAGAAAATTAAATTTTTTGTCTTTATTTGTTGATTTTAAATATTTAATATAATTTCTATTTTTGTAAATAAAAATTTGTAATTTAGTTATATTTTTATATTTACTTAAATAATATATTAAAATTAAAAAAGTAAAATATAGTTTTTAGAACTTCTATTATTATTATTATTATTATTATTATTATTATTATTATTATTATATAGTTAATCATTTTTTTAATTTTCTTTGGATTTTTAGATATTTTAAAATAATTTTCTAATTTAAAAAATAATAAATTCTTATTTTTATTATATTTCCTAAAATATCTCATATGGTTGTTTGTTTTTTGTCAAAAATATCGCTTTCTAAAATGACATGGATATAAGATTAAAAAAAACTCAAACATAAATTTCACATATTTATTTATTGACCAAATTGTAACAGATTGATTACCTTTTACTATTGGTAAATAAGTATTTTTGACAACCTACAACAATATATGAGATATTCTTAAAAACTAAAATTAAAAGGTAAGATCATAATATAAAATACTTTACCAATTTTCCCTGCCACCTCCCTCGTTGAGAAATCACCATTTCGCCATCTTAAACTCCAATTCTCAACTCATCTCAATCTCAACCAAGATACATGAATTTTTTTTTGAAACACTTATTCTTGAACTTTGTTTTCATACTTGCATTGGTACTTAAGAGTGTTTAATCCCCATTGCTAAGATATTTTTTTTTTATGTTCACATTTGTTGTTAATTTCCCTTTACAAAAATTGTCAAATTTCATTTCTATAAATCATGCTTATTCATGTTTTAATTTTAATTATAATTTTGTTTCTTCATTTATGTTTTAATGATTTGGCAACTTAATTGGCAAATAAGTGGAAAATTTCCTTTGTAAATTGTGGGTTCCTAAATTCGAAGTCACATAAGTAATTTTGCTATCCATATAGATATAAATTGAATTTTCAATTAAAAATAAACCAAAAGTGAAAAAGAAAAAAAAATATTTGAAGGATCAAAAGTAAAATAAATTAAATTGATAATAAAAAAATAGATAAAACAAAGTTAAGGGATGAAAATTATATAAATTTTCCTCCATGTACATATATAACTTTAGAAATAAGTGAAATTGTATTTTGGGCATTGCTGCCCGATGTAGCATTTGGAGTCGGTGGTGACCTTTTTTTAAGAAATATTGTAATATATTTCATTTATCAAAATTCCTAATAAGAAATTTTATAAAATAAGAGATAATTACAGAGAAAAGGCACCTGTAAATTAAATTAAAATTTGTTATGCGAACCATGTAAGTTTTTAAGAAATGAACGTTCTTTCTTATTGAAGCTTCCTCGTTTCTTTCCCCTTTTGTTCTTAAGATTAATAAATTAAAATTCTAAAGTCTTATATCTTCTAATATAAAGTTACTATTTAATTAGAGTTCTAAACACCTAAAACATAACATTTTAAATACCACATAATGACTTCACTATAATTCATAAAAGAAACATGATAACTAAAATGAAGAGTCTATTATCATAAAAAGAATTTAATTAGAAATTCGGGATATTATATCCCTAGCCCTCTTTCCCTTTCGATCGCCCTCCACCACCATCGAGGTCCCTATTGTTGCCGCCGTCAAGCCCCTTACTGTCGTTGCCGCCAAGGTAAGTCCTCTTTTTTCTCTCTTTAATTTTAGTTGAATATGTAATTATATGTTTTATGTGAATTAGTTTTAATGTAATTATGTTAGTTATGTTAGTTTAAGTTTAGTTATGTTAATATTATATTTTATGTGTAATGTTAATGTTGGTTATGTTAGTTTAGGTTTAATTATGTTATATTAGTGTAGTTGTGATAATGTTAGTGTAACACCTAGTTCAACATTATTTACGTATAAAGAGGGTGAGTCTGAAATACACTCAATGGAGAATTTCAGAACACTCAAATTAATAAATCGTAACAGACATTTACATGGGATCATGTATCATAGCAGTTTAACAAAACAATTAATTGCGGTTCTTAACCGTTATAAATATGGTTCTCAGTTGTTATTGATACAGTTTTTCGCCATCATAAATATGGTTTTTAACCGCCATAGAGACATTTCATTATATTACATACACACATTTACTTTGTCATTGATAATCATAACATTCTTCACATTTGCATTGCTAAGTCCATAGTAAGATGTTTTGCAATTTGGTAACAATCACATTGGTATATAATAAAAGCAATCTCATCTCATATATCCATAAAGATCACATACTTGAGAGTACAAAATTCATAAATGCATATAGTAACAGTTACCCACATCTTTAGAGAAGTTGAACTGTCTATTTATAAATTATCGAACAAACTTAAATAGTTCTCAATTCCTATAATAAAATAACTTATAAATCAAATCACATGAGTAATTTCGAACATGGTTTTCGTGTTGTTGATTATTAGGTGTAGTGCTTCTTTCCTCTCGGATATGAAGATATCAAATAGGCTACATCAAACTTGACAACCCATGTGTGATATATAGGGAATAATAAAGAGACCTACGATCCCGTAGAAAGACATTACGATCTTTTGTGGAAAAACTGATTATAAAATAGGGGAAATCGGCCACATTAAAATTACCTTTTAAAGAGGTTCGTTACTAACTTGATTTGTGATAATTTATAATATACATATGCTTGTGGCATGTAGGATAAGTCATAAAAAATATATGTTAGACTACAACATGAGTGACTAACATCTTGAATTATAAATATAAATTCCTAATTTAATTTAATTTTCTTTAATTTCTTTATCATTTTACAATATATTTAAAACAAATCATATAACAAAGAAATTATATAATTTAGTAAAACTCATGTTTTATATTTCATAACCTTCAATTTTAGCAGTTAATCAACTTATAAAATTCATGTATTTACCCAACATAGAATTATCCTAAATTTTGTTTAAACTTAAATATAAGCATGAACTGAATATTAGTTAAATTCTATAAATATTTCCAATGATACATTTAGATTACCAAATCTTCATATCAAAACTAATATAGGTATTAATAAGCTTAATTAAAAAAAAGTTTCATAAATTATGCAGCAACTCTTCCATTATTGAATCTCGTATTATTATTATTATAGAAAAATACTAAAATGTCCACTATGGACAATTCTTAATATGACCACCAATGACATATAATGATTTAATTTCTTAATTATATAAAAAGTGAAATTTATATGTATAATGAATATCTAATACATCAATGATAAGCACATATTAATATGTTCACGATGAATAGGATAACAAAAACTGTATTACTATATATTGAAAAATATAAACCGAAGATAAGAGTAATAAACATAGAAGAAATTTTCAATATAGATCTCCTTAGATTGAAACTTGAAAATTCATCATACTTCTAACTATTACTTATCTTAACTACTATTTGAAATACAAACCACTAATCTCTAAAAATCACTTAATTTAAGAATATAGATTTTCAACTCTACTCACCTATCCACCGTTGGCATATATTTATGTATCAATAGCTGATGTGTTAAAAATTCAAAATATTTATTAATTTTACTTTTCATCTAATGAAAGGATGAGATGATTACACATTATCAATTGACATATTAAAAGTTGTCTACGATGTGCATATAATACCAACCTTTTGTAGATTTTTGTCCCCTTTCTCTCTTTTATTATTTTTTCTCTCTCCAGATTCCTTATCTAATTTATGTTATAGATAGATAAATAGGATGGAAATTTTAAAATGAATGGAACCGTAGAGAATTATTCTTATCACTTTATTATTATAACTATATTCTAGGAAAAACAAGATCACTACACCTCCTACTACCCCTTAGTTTATGTGGAGAATTTTGATTGACTAGTCACTATGGCCACCGTCATATATAATGTACTTTAGTTTATCACTTAATCTTGTTTATTGTTATATCATGTTTATAATATAATATTTCAAATATTCTTGGTCATATACTTTTCAAATTTAGCACCATTAATATCAAACAATGCTTAATGTAAATAAACTTCAAATGGTGTATAAATTAAATCGAATTCATGAAATGCATCAACTGTATTGACTAGTGAGTAACGAGAGGTTTGAATCTCACTGTTAATTTACGTTTAATCATATTGGTATAGTTGTGATATCAATATTAGTTTTAATGTTGGTTTTTATGCAATTATGTTAGCATAGGTTGTTAATTAATAATATAATGTTAGTTTTAATGTAATTAGGTTAGCAGTTTAGATTTAATGTAAAGATAAATAATTGTGATAATTGATAATTAAATTAATTTAGTTAATTAATTAGCTTGGTTAGTTTAGTTGTTAAATTAGTAACTAGTTTACTTGTTTAATTATTTTAATTTGCTTAATTAGTTTAGTTAATATAATTTAATATAAAAATTATTTTTTTCTTTTTTGCACATTACTGATAGAATTTTTTGTCAGTAGTGTAACTTTTTACTTTTACTTTTTTTTTGGTAAATTTATCTATCGAAAATCGTGGGTAATATTTTTTCTTTTCCATCAATAATTTTGTGGAAAATTTTGCACAAAATCAATACTCATTACTGTCAAAATATTTCGTCGGTAAAAATTTACTGATGAGCAAAATAGTAAGGAATTTTTTTCATCGGTAAACTGTTTGCCGACGGAAAATTAAAAATTATCCGTTGGTAAATCTGAATTTTTTTGTAATATTATTTAACTATTGTAATTATTGTCCATTCCTTGATTAATCCTTTAAAGGGTTTTGGTTTTAGGTTTATGTAGGGTTGGACAAAATCTGACTTTAAAATTATGAGTTTTTGAAATAAAGGTGAATAGTTAAAATTCATGTTTGTTTAGATATTTTGTAGGATATAATTAGTTTTGTAGATGTCAAATTAATGTAAAAAATATTATTATGTAATATTATATTATTAGTTAATATAAAGATAATGATTGGATGATTGTAATAGTAAAAATTTAAATGTATATTGAAATTTGTGTATTAATAAACTATATTAAACTATATTATAAAATAAATGATAATTTATTTTTATAAAATAAAATAAAATTTTGATAAATTATATAATTTCCTTGTAAACTCAAAATAAACGAAATTTGAGATTTTCTTGTCACTGACACCAATCCCTAACACCCGTTGTGCGATGGAACTTCCTAATTTGAAGTTAATTGAGTAAAGTTACTATTTGACTTGGGTTCATTGTTGTATGTATATGTGTATATTGTGTTATAGAATAATCAAAAATACTTTTTTTAAATTAGATATCTAATCATAGATAATATATAGATGAAATTTTTATATATTTAGACTTTTTATATACGTGTTTCTTCCTTCCGTCCCTACAAACACTAAATCTTAGATCCGTCCTTGGTGCCCAACAATTCAAATCTCTAAATTAGTCCTTAATATGACATGCTACTCGGAGGAGAAATTTAACAGTGACACTGTTTTAGTACCTTACTATTGAAGCTTTACGATCATGTTATATTCACCAATATTCAAAAATTTATTTACGTCGTAGATTAGGTAAAGTTTGAAATTTTAACCGCAATTAACTTTTAAATATATCATGTGTCATCTACACTCTATAAAGTCATTTATGATTCTATTAATTTATTAATTAAAGTTTATTATTTCAATATAAAATTTATCATTTATGATTCATCAATATTTTAATATGAATTTAATAGATCAACTAAAATCTACTTTATTTTACTAATTTAAGTTTAATATATATTTGAATCTATTTTGTTTAACCAATTTGAGGTTAACATTTTAATTGACCAAAAATAAAAGTTTTATAATTCAATAAACAAGACAATATGCAATAGCATGCTTACAAATGACTCAACATGAATAAAACTAAAAAGTTAAACCTCTAAAAAATATATGGAAAATGATGGCACTGAATTAAATCGTGAAATGTTTTTTTTTTCTACATTTTACCTTAATTTAATGAAATTATTGAGGTAATCACATTGTTGTTAAATTCAATTTCAAATAGTGAAAATTTATAAATTTTCGAGCTTATAACTGTATTGATAATGAGTGCTTCGAGATAAGTATATATTGTTAAGAATTTCATTTGTGAAAACAAAAAATTATTGGCGGGATTGAGGAAATAAAACTGCATCTCAATCATTAAAGATAATTAGTTTTAATTGTGTGATTACATCATCAACTATAAAAACGATGTATCATTCAACAAATTAGAAAATCAATAGCTAGAGTTTAAGGGAAAAAAATGCTTACAAACTAATCTTTAATTCTAGACATATTATTAACTTATTAATCGGTGTTAATTTTTAAATAAAATTATTTTTATACCGACCAAAATATAATTAAAAAACATTGCCCATACACATTTTTTTAAAGGACAAGCTCAATACACAATAAAATTAAATTTCAAAATAATATTTTATAGCATCCATCATAATGATATTTTAAAATATTATTTAAAAAAGAAAAAAACCTTAATGTATTTCTCCAAAATAAATAATCAAATAAATATAAATCCATGCACTATACGCGCCTCATATAGTTTTGTTAATGACAAATTGTTTGAGAGGTAATAGTGGCCCAACTCCACCATGGGGCCCAGCCCTGACTGCTCTCATTTGGACCATTTAATCTTATTTACACATTCAATCTAATTCATTGCAACTTCGTCATCGACTATATATAAATATATATAACGTGAAGTTAAATATTATACCTTCTCGTACATAACTACAACAACTTTATAAATACCAAATGTCATGTTAAAAAAAAAAAAGTGTAAATAAATTATTTACATCTTCAAACCTTATTGTTTTTTATTTCAATTTTATGTTGGATTATTATGTGTTAAACCATTAAGTTTAATATTGTAACTTAAAAAAAAAGGACACAATATGTATAAATATACATTTATATGATATTACTTTTACATTCATATCAACACAAATGTTATATTATAAAATAAAGGCTCACGTAATATAACATAAAGATTTAAACAAATTATTACATGTCGTTATAAAATAATATAAAAGTATAATAACATAATATAAATGTATAAATATTATAATTAAAAGGTATTACATATTTGTTAAAACATGAATACGTGGAAGAGTGTGTAAGCATGGACACCTAAACTTGTGGGGGTGCGTGCGAATGCCTGAGAGTACGTGAAAAGTGGTCTCAGATCGAATCAACTGAATTGTATGAATTTATGATTCATGCACCAATTTCATAAGAATATTTGTGATATTATAAAAATATGGGTGAGATGATCTCAAAAATTAGGCAAACTATTTGCGCCACATATATTTCCAAGTTAGTTCATATTCTAACAAACATGTAATATCTTTCATTTATATTAGTGATACATTTTAATTATACTAATGAACGTTTATGTTATGAGAGTAATATTCTTACATTATATTACATAAAATGAGATAGTACATTTATGTTAATGAAGTATATTTATGTGATACAACTAAACTTTTATGTGGTATATCTAATATTTTTATGTAATACACTAATATATTTAGTAAAATAACAAAGTCATTTTTTAAGTAAAATGAGACAATATCTTTAAATAGATGTATTAATAACTTTACGTTATATTATTAATACATTTATGCGATACAAATAATGCTCTCACGCTATAATTTAATTATAGAGGCAATCTTTACAATCTACAAGATTGTAAATTGAAAAAAAGAAATTCAACATCCAATCTTTACACCTCATCCAACATTTAAAGAGAAAGAAAAAAAGCAGAAGATCAACAAGAAGATTGGATCAAATGCAATATCCTCAACCACCCCTAAAACCCAAGTAGCCAACGATCTTTCAAATATCATGAACAAAGAAAAGAAGAAGAAGACGTCCGTATGAGAGAAAATAAAAAGAAGAAAATAAAAAGATAATGAGAATGAGGGTTGTGTGTCGACCTTGCTGTGTAATAAAAAATAAGAAAAATATTGAAACATGAATCCAGATTAAGTTTAGTTACACAAATCCTAAATTCATGCAATTGAAATTATTTTTAAAAACTAAAAAGTGGTTTCATCTTCCCCTTTTGGTCGAAGAAGATGAAGCACAGATGGGTTGGATTCATTTAATTGAAATAAGTTAAGAAAAAAGCAAGTGAAAAGTAGATATTTTAATTTTTCAGAGTGATTAATTTTTTTAAAGTATTTCAATTTAAACAAACTGATCATTGATATGTGAGGAGTGCATTGGATAATTAATTTAATTATTATGGAAGAGAGGTAGGGGATAAAAACTCAATTTGTAGGAGCAATTAAATTGTGCCGGTTTATAATGGGCCGGCCCAACTTTAATATTATAATAGGTTTTGAGCTATACGTATAAATAGAAAAAGCCCAGGCTGCTTTTTATTATAAGCACTAAGCAGATATTGATTTTTTTTATAACTAGAGTTATGTAAATGGAGTTTATACAAAGAGTGGGCCTATATTAACATCGTTTTACAGATCTTATTTTGTAAAACAAATCAATTCATATATTGTTTATTGATAATGGGGTTTTGTTTCACAATAATTATTAAATGAGATTGTTTTACATAAATTTTTGTGTTATAGAAATTGTAGTTTTAGTTCATTAGAGTTTTTTATCAAGCTTTAAAATATTACGTTAGAGTTTCTTTGAATGTCATTATCAAAATTGAATGAGTTTTTATGAAATTAAATATGAATTAAGCTTAAATGCTGATATGTTTATACTTTATTATATTTTTTCATTACTGAGTATGGGCTTAGCCTAATATTTTTGATATAATAGATTATCAAAAGTAAAATTATGTTTAACTCGTGTCTTGTGTTTATTGAACTGAGTTGAAATAAACTTTGGATGGTCAATCTTAAGTTAAATATCGAGTAATTTGTTTTTGGACCTTTTGTAGCATATATTTTAGCTATAAGTGTAGCCAGATTCCGAGTAGTATGATGACATGGAGTTACAGATGTACCCCCAATTTTTTTTTTTTAAAGAAAGTTTAATTATATATTTTAAATATTATTACACCTATTAATCTAATATCATAGGCATTCGAATAAAAGAAAGTCATCTTCACTTCTTCATCCTTAGCGGGTGAATTCAAGTTAAAAAAAATGGTGTTTATTAATTAATTGTTTAGATGTAGTTTGTTAATAAATTAGATTTTGTATTTACCTATGTGCAGAATTTAATTGATTTTGTGATAGATTAGTTATTAATTCTTTGTTGAAGTTTTTATGAGTTGTCACCATGTCTTTTATATAATTGTTGTGTTTATATAATTTTCTACTAATTAGAAAATTAGGAATAATACCATTAAATCATAAAAAATCATGATCACAGAAAACACTCCGGTCAGTTATTTAAGAAAACGAATCTCAAGGAATTTTTTACTTATATTTTGTACATAAAAAATATTTTATGTATTTACATATTTTGATTGTACGTTTATGTGCAATTTTTTTTCTATTAACTAACTTATTTGTCCATACCCCTTTAAAATCATGTATCAACCATTAAGTGTAGCTTCCTTTGTTAAAACGTACACTAATCGTGCTGAATATATCTTTGATCGAGTTTATTTTTTATTATAAATCTTTAATCGAGTGATGTGTACTCTTTTATAATTTTCATAAAATACTGATTTTCGTTAATATGAGCCATACAATTCATGGTGAGATTTTCACAATTAAATCACTGTAGAATGCTCCATTAGCCTACTCTTTGTTGGGCTCTGCATACAAATTCTTACCCAAACATATTTCTCAGAACACTAATTAAATGACTTATCCAGCCCAATTATATTAAGAAAAACTATAATATGTATGCTAATGAGTTAGAGGATTAAGAAAAACTATAATATGTATGCTAATGAGTTAGAATTAGAGGAAGTGGAGGAGGGAGAGACAATTAATACTTGAAAAATTACATGATCGAATTTCGAACTTTAATCATCACAACTTTATAGGTGATTTCAAATTCCAACACTAACGATGTCACTCTTCTGTTTTGAGTTTTGATGTCAACTGATCCATTTCTTTTGAATATACAAAAACACTGGTCTAATCAATCATATATCTTTTTATCTAATCTCCAAATCTGGATAATCACTTTTATACTCCCATTCTCAAGATACTAAGAATCAATTTGGGTTCTGGATAATCACTTATATACTCCCATTGTCAAGATACTAAGAATCAATTTGATGAACCCATTGACTCAGCCTAACCGCAGATACATCACTCACCTCCCCCACCCTCAATTGTTAACTAAAAAAAAAGAATCAATTTGATGAAAATAGGTAATTACCAAACAAATGGAATAGAGACTTCGTCACCTAGGCATATCTGATGATGTATCACATATGACATATCTAACATAATTATTAATTTCATATCACATAATTTTCACTCATACATTTAATGTGCCAACGGCGGGTACGTGAGTATTTTTCACGGAAGAGAACTGAATTTCTAGTTCTTCAAGTCGTCTTCAATTGACAAATAACACACTTTGTCATCCGAATTATGCATATTTTTGAACATTAAAATTATGCTTACTTCACAAAACATAAAAGGAAACAAAACAAGTTAAAATTGTGCCAGGATGTATACAGCTCGGATGACAAAGAATAACTCTACTCTGAGGCAACAACAAGCGAACCTTGTATGTGCGGGTAATACCGATATGTGTCGACTCAGGAATCAGGATTGCTTTATGCTACAGTGCTACTGGCTAACATATCAATTATTTTAAGACAACATGTAAGCAGGATATATAGCTTCTTAATATATGGCAATTGAAACTTAGATAGCATAGAAATTGCACTAACTGCAAATTCTTGAAAACTAAATGAATGCTTAAGATGAGGGAATTCTTTAATTTCCAGCATGAACTCAATTCTTGATTTTGTTTTGTCTTAACCAACATTTAGAACAAATAGCTTCCAAACTAAAGATCTGAACCACAAATTTGCCCCATGTATATGTACCCCCAAGCTTCAACAACCAACATATGTACACATGTACTTCATTCAAGCCAACTCAACAGATGACAAAAGAGTTAAGTGCAACGGCTTGATATGTCTTGACCTAGCTTACAGGTAAGTTCATGTGTTAGCTGATTGTGCAGGTAAACTTGGGTGGTTATGTTCACCTTCATATGTCACAATTAGCATTGACGAATCTTCCAAGCATCTCTCCACATGTTTTCTTGCAGGACAGCCTCTCATGCTACTACATTTATAGTATCCCCTGCATTAACCCAATATAATCAGTACTATTCCAAATATATTACTAGGTTTTTAATTCTACTGTTTACTAACTAACAAAAAGAAGAAAAGCTGGAAAACCATTTATTCCGAAAAAACAAGAGTTAGAAACAAAACAACGGTCATATTAAGATAGAACTTATTACAACCATAATGTCCATCTTCAAAAGTCAGTAATTAACTTATTGAAAGAACAATCAAAGAGACTGACTGAATTGGTGAACCATAAAACGGCATATTCAAGGCCAGTAATCTTCTACTATCAGAGGGAATGCATGGAGACTAACTACTAACCAATAGCTGGAAATTTATATCAAGTATTCTGTCATATAAACTATCATCCCCGCCAAACAAATCCTCTTTCTTTCTAATAATTTTATAAGCCACAAATAGACCGCGAATTGGCAGCAAGTAGCATGTTACTTTACTGTATCTCTACAAGATAACGAGAATGCTAAAATAACAAACGAGCAACAAACCATGAAATAATGTGGACATACAAAGAGAAAGTACTAGGATAACAAATCGAGCAGATTGTAACAATTTCAACGACTGTATCAAGACATTCAATTCAAACAACTTAAGAAAAAATCAGTTGCAGTGACAACCTAACAAACTGACTGAATCGGCATCAAACCATACCTTGGATGAGGGGAACCTTTGATTGGTTTCTGACCATATTTCCTCCACGAGTAATCATCAGGTGGGATATCAGCTAATTTATTGCTTATTGCTGGTACTTTGATAGACCTTTTTATCCTGTTCTTCCTGCAAACAAAGGGCAAAAATATAATTGATAAATGAAACTATTCCAAGTGGCAATTACTATAAAAAGACGTAGAAAAAAACCTAAATACAAGCTAGAACAAAGACCTCTTCTTTGAGCAATGGCATCTACCATTGCCACCACATTTCACGTTACCATCCTCTCCCCTAGCAGTGCACCTTCTCTTGT
Source organism: Scutellaria barbata (assembly GCA_028654395.1). Classification (NCBI taxonomy): domain Eukaryota; kingdom Viridiplantae; phylum Streptophyta; class Magnoliopsida; order Lamiales; family Lamiaceae; genus Scutellaria; species Scutellaria barbata. Next base: position 22,822,037 of record CM053649.1, read on the forward strand.
GGTGATACGAGCTCTGATCTGCAGAACGAGACGAACCAATCAAATGAAACGATCTTCCATCCAAAGCAACACTTCCATCCACGCTCAATGAAGATATAAACGACCTAGTAGACGACATAGTCGGAGTGCACGTAGAGCCATCAAAATTGAGACTAATGCCACTATTACTTCGCCGAAACATATCCTCAGATTGCTGTTTCAATTGCTGCTGTTGAAGTTGAATCCTCTGCTGTTGCAGAAAATGGTAATTGGGCAATAGTGTTTGGTTAGCAAGTTGATGGAGATTATTCCCATGTGAGCTCAATTCCAAAGAGGGATTCCCCAATGTGAGAGCACTCTTTATGCTGGATCCAAATTCCTGAAGTGGATTATTCTCCACTGCATCAATTCGAAGAAGCTGACGCGGCTTCGGATGCTGATCATCTGCTGTACAGATTGGATTATCCAGAAATATGTTTTGGGGGAAGGGAGTTTGAAATTTCTTCACCTTTCTCACTCTAGCATGGCCACAGCTGGAATTGAGGAGAGAGACAACCTTCTTGAACTTGTGCACAGCATCCCCTGTTTGCTCGGCTAAATTTCTGTAATGATTCTGAGTTTGGGGCTGAGTTAAGAGATTAATCACTCTATAACAACTCTCAATCGCTGCGCTATTTGAACTTTCAACCTCCTCCATCGTTATAACAAATTCAAGCAGAAGGTAACAAAACCCTAATCCCCAAAACAGAAAAGACAAAATCCCAGCTCAACATTAGAGGTGAAGATGGCGAATTCTCCAAACTAATAATTGAACAGATCTTCAACGATCATCATTCTCACAATATCAATCACGAGACAGCAAGCAAGAAATAGATTCACCATTCATGGATAGAGCAAAAAAAGCATCGAAAAATCCATCAATAACAAAAAGAAAAATTGCGCAAATGGGAAAGAAGAAGGGCAAAGGAGACGAGTGGAGGTGCAGGAAAAAGTCAGAAAAAAGGGATATTAGGTTAGACTTAAGGGGGAAAATGGTGTAAAACCCTAGATTCTTTCAATGTCCATGATACAAAGAAAGAGATTGAAAGGCGTGAAAGAGAAGACTTGAGACCCGCCTTTTGTCAGATAATTGGCACAACCCAGAAAACAAATACAGAGAAAAAAAAAAAATACACACATATATATATAGACAATGTTGACAATACTTGAACAGAGAACAAATAATTGAGTAACATAGTTGTCTTCATTTAATTATATTCCAGACACAGAAAGTAATCAATTCGCAGTACAAAGGTTGAGGTACTCGATAACTGACACTAGATATCGTTTTTCTATTTTAAATAATATAAACGGTGGGACAATCACTCCACCTATGTCCAAGAGATCTCATTTAAAATGAATTCTCCCTAAATAAATATTGTTTATTAAACAAATTATCTTAAAATAAATAGTATTTTAGAATTTCAAATCATATTTATCAATAATTTATCAAAAATATTCTCGATTGTGAAGAGAAATGAGAAAAAACTTTTCCCAATAATTATACTTAAATAGGAATAAATCGGTTTTTATATTATATATTTTAATTTGTGTGAAAACAACCAAAATGAATTTTATTTTGGGACATAAATGTTCTTACTATTTATTATTTATTTATATGTTATACAATTAAAGTGTCTATGGTTCAAATATCACAATTCATATAAAATATTAATTTTTTGCTACAAAAAATAATTTTGTTATTTTTTTTATTACAATTTAAAAAATTTGCGCTTCTGATAAAAAAAAATTTAGTTTTTTTATCGAAGTTTCCATGATATGGTTATATTGTGGTATGTAGGTGTATTTAAATATTTGATAGGATTAAATTATTTAAAAAAGTAGGTGTGTTTTAGTAATGAGTAATTACATCATTCTAATATAAAACTTGCCCACTCCATCCATCCAGGCACCCATCCAACAAAGATAAATCTACACCCTTATTTTTTAAATTAATTGTTCAAAGAATTAGGAGTAGTAACTTTAAAATTTAATTATTTGAGATTGATATTGAATGAAACATTTTCTTGAATACAAAAGATGGTATAGAACTATAGGTATTTGAATTTGGGTGATATTAATATACATTAATTAATTAAAAGCATAAATTGAAAATTAAAAAAATATATCAATATAGTAATATAGACATCTTTATGGGATAAATAAAATAGTAAATAGATTTATCTTTATAGGACGAAAGAAGTATAATTTTATGAGACATAATGTTATTATTTACTATAAACCAAACGTATTTTGATAAATTTATTTATGATTTACATTACAAGCTGATCAACAAAATTATTTATACTTAATATTAAATTTATAATGAAAAATAACGTAATGATACCAAATCACCTGCATTCCAAACATGATTTGACGTTTATTGTAAAGAGTAGTGCAAAGTAGATCAATTTAATCTGGATCAATTTTATTTAGTATCATTTACAATACTCTAAATTAAAGACTTTTATGGTCTATTTGGAAGATGGATTTGAGAAAAAATTTGAAATTTATGATAGCAAATTCATTGATGGTATTTGGATGGATGTGGATTTTAAAACCACTAATTTCATTTTTAGTTAATTTTAAAGTCATTTTAATAAATTTTAAATTCGCTCCAACTTAAATGAATTTAAAATCAATTCATTTCAAATCATTTCATCCAAACACAACCTTATACCATTTCATTTTTTTTACTTTTTTTTTACTTAAAAGAGAATACATTAACAATAAAGTTTAGGGAATAGAGATATGAAGTGGGGTCCACTTTGGAGTTATTTAGCAACCCATTTGCTAAATTAATGCAAAGATATTAAATTTTGGCGTCCTTTTTGCTTCTTCCAATACAAGACTCAAAGTCTCGTCCTTTTGCTCTCAAAGTCTATTTAATACTCCATTCGTTCCTTATGTCTCATTTTATTCATTCATACAAATCAATTTTTTCATTAATTATTTCTCTTTTATTTATCTACTCCTTTGATTTACTAATTTTTCCATTAATTATCCTTTTTATATAAAATTGTAGTATTCCACCATATTCATTTATTAGGGTAATTGATGAAAAAAAGAAAGTAAAAGAGTATCAATAATGATATAGTAACAATTAAAAAAGAACGTCATATTAGATAAAATGGAACACTTAAAAAGGAATGGAGGGAGTATTATTTTCAAATTCTTAAGAAAATGATATCTATCATCAACTCACTTTGTCACACTCTTTTGTTTTTTATTTAATTTATTTTATTTCTCACTACTGTTATTTAATTGTTTTCTTAACTATTTTTTATTTTAATTTTTATGTGAGACGTTCAGTTATTTATTTATTTATTTAATAATCCATCATAGTTTTAAGGCTTATAGTCTTATAGATATCGTTTAACTAGATAGATTTGTTTAAATGGAAATAATGAATTTATTTGGTTTCTTGAGACAATTTATATTGTCGTGTATTATAAATATGTCAAAATTAGATGAAACCGTATCACTATCACAATTATGAAATACAATCTTATCTAATTCATTTCACATTTTTTTTAATTAAAACCAAATCATCTAAATTCTAATCTTCTAAAATATACGACTTCATCAATAGATTGATATTTAAGAAACAATTCCACAAAAGAATGTCTCTAACTTTTATATTTAGTAGTTTTTTTTAATAACTTTTATACGTGGTAGTTGACGGTTGTTTTTAGTTCGTTATAAATTTTCTATTCATTTAAGTTTATAACTTTCTATTCATTTAAGTGTAAAGTCATTCCCTAAATCCTTCCTTGAAATCTAATATTTTTAATCCAAATACAATTTTTCTATTTATGTGATATATTTATAGGTCAAATGTAAAAAAACAAAAACAAAAAAATTTCTTATAATCATCAAATGCAATTTTACCATTGCATTGTAACATTGTTTGTGGGATCGGAGGAAAAAAAAGAAAAAAGAAGAAAGTGGAGGCTTGGCTGGGCTACCATGTCGTGGCTACCAAACATGGTAATCAGACACAACAAAAAAACAGCAATTAATAATTAAAATAGTATTATCTATGACAAAATAATATATCACGAAAATTAATAATTACACTTTAGTATGACGTCGTGTTTCGATTGATGATTTCACGATAGGCCAACTGCATCATATCCCAATACTTTATTACACAAAGCACATATTAAGTCAAAATTATTGGCAACAGATAATTTAATTTAATCTTTATTTAATTAGCACTTTCAATTGATTATACTCAAAATGTCTTTGAGATTTATCATCTTTTGACTACTTGCATTGCAATCACATGAATACTGCTCACCATTTATTCCTTTTTATTTTATTATTTTGTATCACGGGATTTATTCAACTCTTGATATATACAGTATGATTTATTTTTAAAAATAGTTATTCTTCTCCATCTCACTAAATATTACTTTGGCTATATATAATGGTTGTCTTGGAATTGTAGGGCCTTGATGCTACCCATTTGAAATTGTTTCTATTTTTGGCAATTAACATCATAGTAGCAGTAAGCAGCATGGAGATAGTTTTTTTTTTCCTTGTAAATTTTGGCATATTTGTTTATCTTTTATGGTAAATATTATTACCCTGTAAATGAGATTTATGAGATGATCATACGTATGACTTGTTCAATGATTGAAATTGCCAAAGATTATAGTTCAAGACTAAACAAAATAAAAAAAGAAAAAGAAAAACTAACTTTGAAAGATTTTGTTGCTATTTCAAATTAGAATAAAGTTTCTTATTATCCTTTTTTTTATACCTTAAAAAAGAATGTCACTTTATAAAAGTGTGATATCACTTAAACTAAAAAATTCATGATAACATTATTATTCGTTAGTTAAATTCAATCTCTAATTTATAGATCACAACTTATGAATTATAAATTCATCATGTTTCATAAAATTAAATTTGCAAAACTGTACGATAAGAATTATATTTCATTTGAACTCGCAGATAACGTTAGATTTGTAACTTTACTTCGACTTTGTTGCTATTACAAATTAGAATACAATATTTTTTCATTGATCCTACGAACTTCATTTACATAAAGTTTAATGTGAGATCGTCTCATATAAAATCTACTCTTAATTTATTTATTCATCGATATAATTTTATGAAATTGAACTCTATTATTCATTAGTTTTTTATTTTTTTTGTGAATGAAAGGAAGTGTAATAAAGAGAATAAAAATTAGAATACTCCGTGATATAGATTCGACCTCTAGCCAACACAATATGCATTTATACGGTATAATATCACTTAAACTAAAAAACTCGAGGTAACTCTATTATCCAATCTCTATTTCATAGATAATTATATAGATTAATACGTTTCATAAAATGAAATTTGCAAATGGTAATTCTACGTGGGCAGATTCTGTCTAGGCAGAAAAGTATAGAACATTAATTAAAAATTAAAATGGTGTGTTAAATGACAATGATATATACAATCAAATTTTCAAATTTGAAACCAAAACAATAGTTCTCTTCCCCTAATTAATAAAACAATATTTTCTTCAAATAAATACGTTTGTAGTTTGAAGAATAGTTTTCATAATTTATTGTCATAAATTACATAAAAAAAACTAAGACGTCTGTTTCAGGAGATATAAAATTTGACTTGAAAAATATTTTAAAATTATTATTCGAGGTGATAAATATTTTAAAATTATTGATTAACTTACAAATATTTTTGAATTATGAAGTGGAAGATTTAACTTGATAAATATTTTAAAATTATTGATTATTTTACAAATATTTGTTTGATAAGTAAAAGATTCGAATTGATAAATATTTTAATTATTAATTAACTTACAAATATTTTTTTAGATTATTGATTATCTTACAAATATTTGTTTGATAACGCAAAGATTCGAATTGATAAATATTTTAAAATTATTAATTAACTTACAAATATTTTTAAATTATAATATTCTTTTATTAAAATATATAATAATTTTATGGGTTTACTTAAACCATTTCACCATATATTTCCTTTTTAAAAACTTATTTTAATATTTATGTTTAATATTTCTATTCAATTTGTCGGTAATATCGACAAGTTCTAAAAAATTTAAATATTAATATGATTAATATAATTAATATCGATAAGTTCTAAAAAAGTTAAATATTGATATATATATATATATATATATATATATATATATTTCAACTGATATTATTGATGTCAATACTTCGACAAGTTCTGTATGAATTGTTCATATTGAAATGATATGAATATTGATAACAAAAATATGAATTCGTACCTATTGAATTGATATGAATATTTGATTAAAATAATTCTGATTTTGCAACTTAAAATGATTTTGCAAGTTTTGATTACAAATTCTGCTAATTGTTAAAAAGAATGTTTGAAGGAAAGAATGAAGAATATGTTATTTTATATTTTATTTTTAAGTATGTTAATTCCAAAATGTTTTATTAGGGTGGTTTATCTCGTTAATCAACATTTCCAAAGTAATAATTTAATTTCATTAAGTTGGTCTTTATTTTAATTATTATTTCCATTTGTAAAATCGAAAAATTAAGTTTGATTCAAGCCAAGATGTACAAAAAAAAAAAATTTAATTATGAATGTTATTAATATTATCAAATCACCATTCTAAGTCTAATATTATTTGTCATGGTAATGGAGATGACGCCCTTGTCTGCTAATTTCAATAAAACTGTTAATTCTATTAAAAAACGTTTCAGTATTTATACATAAATGAACATTGATACAGAATTATTGAAATTTAAAAAAATCAAACGTTCATAATTTTTTATCTCAAATTCCTTTCTTCTCAAATTTTTGCAAAAACTATGACAAGAATTGTATTATATTTATCAGTAAATTCAAAAACTTGGACGTACTTAGTTTTCGATAGCAGAGAAAGGTAAGAATTAAGCATTTCTTTTGAGACAACACCTTTTCTTTTGTGAGCCAAAAAGCATATAAAGGCCAAAGTTGTGCTTTGGGATCCGATAAAGGCAACCCTACCCGTTTTAATATTTGAAGATGGGAATCATGGGAGTTGATTATTGAAGTGAATAAAACACTTTTTTATAAAAATTTGACTGCCCAAAAAAGGACAGTATTTCACAGAGACAACTGCAGAGGTTCGAGGATCATGTTGGATGAAAATACTTGTTTTAATTTGAATATATGTCAGATTCTTTAAATGAAAAAAATGTGTTTATATGATTAGATGTGTTTTTGAAGTTGAATCCAAGGATAATTTAACTTGTAAAAATGCATTTATACATTAGTATTTACCAAAATTGAACCCGTTTACTTTTATCTGTAAAACTTGAGTTGTCATACTTAATCAGAATTATGTTTTTGAGTTAAATAGATTGGCGACTAAATAGAGGTACCCAATTTATACTTTTTGAAAGAACAAGGATCCCAATTTATAGAAAGAAAGATCAGGAGCTAAAATATGTTTTTTTGACCCGGTTCCCAACATTCATTTGATTAAGCCCTTCCGTCCCGAAAGTTGCTATCATGTAAATCACGTTGAGAATCCATTGGCATCACAAGATATAGAAGTCTCATTCTTTACTATTGAGCCAATCCTCAAGGGACTTGTCTTTTTACCCAATAGTAAATGATGGATATTAGAGAGGGTCTACACTCCATTAGGTGTAGGAAAGAATGGACACCTTGGATTAGTATAGTTACAAGACCACAACAAACATGAAACAACAGTCTAATCATTTGAATCAGCAAAATACCTAAACTAGACAATAATCACCAAGAAGTATGTGCTGTCAAAATAGGCCAATCTGATGCAACACTCTTTACAATTCCAGTATAATTTAAGATCATTACAGACCACAGAATTCACATCCAGATGATTTTTCATAACAAAATAAACAGTTCAGAGAGAGGGTTCCACCAACATGAAATGCTGGTTGGAGGAAGTTAGGGCGAAGGGGGTTTAAAATGCTTTTGCAAACAGAATGAGGTGGTTTAAAACCAAAGTTTCATAAAATCGTACTCATGACTAATTTGGTGTGCTGACCGGGAAGATGATGATGAAATATTATACTATTGCTTCCTTCCCCTTCCTTTCCTGGCTGGTTGTGCTTCTATATGTTCTTTTCCACCGACTTCAGATATGTCCGCTGTGAAAAATATGACAATGTCCATAACCAAGCGGACAAGTTACTCAACGTGAAGATGAAAAAGAAAACAGCAAAACATGCCAATATATATAAGAACTAACACCGTTACAGACCAAGAAAAGAATTTGCAGCAAATATATGAATGTGGTGAAGATCAAATAGTCTTTAGTTCAAAACCGCTAGAATTTGGAGCCATTTGTAATTCGTTAGCATAGGCTTCAGTGTGTTTTTTTTTGTTTTTTTTTTTTTCATTTATGGAAGGGCATATTTCTTTCTAATTTATACTTGTAAACTAAATTTTATGTGTCTACTAGGAAGAGAGAAGGCTTCTCAACTTTCAAAAACCATAATAATCTTAGCTATCACTAGAAATCCTCAAGATAATTTGATTGATTTAGAATATTGAATGCACACCTCATACGCTGCTCAAGACTTAAGTACACACAAAAAAAAAAAGACAAAATGGCAGCTGTTAATGAGTGATAAATTACCCTTAAAATGTGCATGATATGTGATAAAATATCCCACTGCATGGATGAATCAGAATTTAGAGGGTAAAATGCAATAATCATATTGTAATGGGGTAAACTGCCATTCAAAAGTTTAGAAAGTAAGGTATCAAAAACATAATAGTTCAGATGGCAAAACCAAATGTTAGTTCATACTCTCTAATATCTCCCAAAGCAATCTTATCCTTAACTAAAATATTCAAAACATCTAATCATTACTCCACAACACATTCCAGGTCGCAAAACGAAACCAAACATGCACCACATTCTCTTGTATATTTCCTCAAATACATTCTCCACAATACACCTTTACCAGAACATAACATTAAAAAAAGAATAAACAAATAAATCAATAACTAATAACTTAATTTTTGTGTAAACTTTCCACCTCAAGTGGGGCTCTTGACGTCTCTAGCTTCTACCTCTGTCCAGTGAATGGTAACATAATCAATTTGGATATGTCAAGGCATTTTCTATACATTAGAAGAATATGTTAGCATTTTCTGTTTTCTTTTGTTTATTTATTAAATATTTATCTGAATTATGATTTTTACTTGTGCTGAAAGGGCATTAGAGAGTGAAGCAATGTCTGGACTTAGGAAGGTTTCAGGAAACACCAAATTCAGGATCATTCTATCTTGATTAACTCCTATCATCTACTTATCCAGTTTAGGGAACGATTGACTGCAGGAAAAGAAACATAACAATTCAAAAAAAGCTGAAGGAGCAGCATTCATTAATGCAGCAACTTCAGCTATTCCAGAACATAGGAGGTGCCTAAAAGCTTCTCCGAGAAAAATTAAGCAATGAATCTGGCACAGTTAGGAATGGAATAAACCATTTACTCTATCAAAACAAACAAAAAAATCGAGAATATAATGGCTGATTAGGTGGCTCGTATGTGATTCCAATGGATAAGTATGTGAAGTCAATGTCGTCAAAAATTGGTGAGCTACCAACATCTTCCAAGTTGATTTGATTGTTGATTGAAATCAAAGTCTTTATAAATCACACATCTCTATTAGTTTCCAGTGTTCTTGAATAATAAAAAACTGACATGTACAATGAATGCAACCATTAAGCTGCTGAGTCCCTCCCAATTTATACCCAACCTATATAATGGGCTGCTAGCAGTATGCAAAGGAATGAATAGTAAAAACAATACCTTCAGGTCCCCGAGCCATCAAAGTAAAGAAGATGTTATTGAACTTCTCCATCTTCCTTGCATCCTGAGCTTGGTCTGTCTTAAATTTGATACACTGAAAAGAAAGTAGAATATCAGTTAGTGAACATGATTTATGACTAGACTTAGATATTCCATTGACTCTCTGTTGCAACCTACGGACTTGCACAGTAAACTATTCAAATAGATCACTTAGCTCAAACACAATCACGCCCATATCAAGCTAAAATTTCAAAATCTCTAGCATCAACAAGCTAAATTCTAACAAAAAAAAAAAAAAAGATGTGCACAATAACAGGCTAATACAAAAATGCCAGCTATGGCATGTAATGCAAACAGAAAGAAAGAACTTTCACCTTACTGGATGGTTAACTGATGCATATGATCAAGGATTGAGCAAACCTAAGACATACCCAGGACCTATTAAGAACAATAAATTAGTACTCCAAACAATATCATATCCAACTGGTCTATTCCCAGATGGTTTGGCTAAATTTCAGTAAGAATATCCTACTGATAGGTGGAAACTCAAGAACTTACACGTCCAACAGCACAAAACCATAATCACAATCCTATCCAATTCAATAGAAACAGAAGCCCTCCTTCATAAACCACAAAATGTATCACATTCACTAAAGGGAAAAGTTGGGGTTCCTTTGTGTTATCAATAGATCATTGTATAATGATCCTTCTTTAAGCAAATGAATACACTTAATTCAAGTATTAGTTCAAAATTTAGGCCGGGTGTGCACAATTAGGAAAAAACAGACAAAATAAAATTAGACCAAACCGGATACTTTTGGTTAGTTCTATATTTTATTTAGAGGCTAAGGCCAAATTCCATAATTCATTCCAAAATTTTCCACATTACTAATTAGCTATTCAAGAGTTCAAGAGATCAAGAGACCAGATCCAAACTTACAGTCTTTTCTCTTTCCTTTGTGCCTTAACCTCATACCACTACCACCACTCTGCATACCGCAGCATACCATCGTCTACTGCCATCACCAAACTACCCACTCATTCACAATCAAAATTTGAACCACCAGCACTCCACAAGTTCTGAAAGGATACCCTCATCAATTGTCATTCTACCCTGCTCTCTCCCACCATCCAAGTCTCATGTCTGCACTCTAGGTCTTCATTAATTCTCCCTGAAACACTTAAACTTTAGAAAGCTACCGCCTAATATACATTAGGAATCTTATTCATAATTCTTTTCTTCATAGAATTATAGATTGTTGTGTTTTTGAAATGCAATCGAGAGCAAGCATTTCTCAATCCATTAGGGTGGATTTCATCTGAGACTTGTTAATATCTTTATAATGATTCATGATTCATTTTACCCAAAGTCTGCAAATGAACTGATTTTCTCAATACTATCCAACCTCTGAACCAATATAAATTGCTAGCGTCTGATTTAAATCATCAGCATACCAAATTCTTTTTCAGTAGGATATGATTCTTCCGAATCCTAACATAAGACTTGAAGAAAAGCTGTGAAGGACCTTTTAATTATGAAAATGTGATAAGAAGACCGAATTCATATTTTTCTCTTGTCCATTTATGTTAGTCACTGCACAGTACTACTGCTAAAAGTCCTTTGATATAACCTTTATCTAAGATTAAGACCACAATTTTTTTTTATCAATCAATTTTTTTTTTTATGTCAAATGATTATTCTAGAAATAGATTAGAAGGGTTTATCCAAGAATGTTAAATATTTACTGGTCTTTTTTTTTTTTTTGATGCTTTAATTTATTTTATAAGGAAATGTTCATGTCATGAAAATAGCTCAACCATTTTACAAAATCACTTTAACAATCTTAAATATCAACTCTTTATCAATTGCAAAAATTTCTCAAATGCTGAGAAAATTCTCCCACTCCATTTCCCATTGAATTGCAGGACAACTAAGAACAATTTCATTTGCACCCATCTCTGCCACAAATACACAATATATCTTTACCAGCATAAAAATTAAAAAAAGGTTGAAATTTGACACAATAAGCATCCATTGCCACCCATATATGTGAATACTGTTCTGGCATGATCACATAACAACATAATCTAGCCCAACAATAATCATGAACTCACCACATGACATGACAAACAAAAGGGAGTAATGACTGCTCAACGAATGAAACTGACTAAAGAGTGTCCTCTCAACTATGAGAGTTATCCAACATTTCTTTTCAGAAAGGAAAAAAAGATTGAAATTTGTCATTTAATTGATTATAACTGCATGCATAAACAAAACTTCAAATCAAATCATTTTTCACTAGACGATAGAACAAATTTGAAGGATAATAAGTTATCAATTTCAGAAATTTCACCTCTTTATCGTCGGTGACTTTTAGAACCAATTTCCCGTCGCAATGCCTGTATTTCATGACATATCGAGTCTGCGCCACAACAAAATACAGCCATTACAATCTCACCGAAGATAAGTGAAAGAACATCAATTGAAAATCAAATAAATGTAGAAAAGTGTAGTTCTAGGAATTTTACTTTTTCGGGATCGGATCGAAACAACTGGAAGGACTTCTCGACGAAATCGTCCCAAGATTCAATGTAAACCATGATTCAAAATCGATGTTCACAGATTTTTGTGCGCGTTTATGCTTTGATGATTAGTTTTCATATGCTATATTAAGAACAGAATTTGAGAAAACCCAGAGGCCGTCTACGATCTCTGGGAGATTTATGCGAGGTTTCGGGGACGTCCTTGCAGAATTTTATTAGGGTGAGAACTTGGGTAAAACGACATCGTTCTGCAATCTTCGCTTAATACATGAAATGGATTTGGTCCTAATTTGACCTCGGATAAGTTTAATAATTAGTTGTTCACAATTGTTTCTATACACCAGGTGCACGGATCCTAGATCCGTGCAACCGGGTCAACCCGTCAAAAAGTGCATTTCACGCGCCCCCACGCGCGCCTCACGCGCCCCCACGCGCCCAAACCTTAGCCCAAACCCTAATTCAAATTCTAATTCTGTTGTATATTGACATAACCTTTTAGCTTAGCGAACTTAACCTTTTAGTTTAGCGAACTTAACCTTTTAGTTATATGCACATAACCTTTTGCAGTGCTGAGTAGTGAAAAAAGTATAAGTTATTCACTGAAAAGGTTATGAAATTTGTACATAAAGGTTATAGTATTACAGTATAAAGGTTATATCATTACAACATAAAGATTTCAGCTATATTGAATTTTTATAGTGAAAAAACTACAAGTTATTTATTGAAAAGGTTATGAAATCTGTACATAAAGGTTATACCATTACAACATAAATGTTATATTATTACAACATAAAGGTTTTGGGTTATATTGCATGAATTTTTATAGTGAAAAAAGTATAAGTCATTCAGTGAAAAGGTTATGAAATCTGTACATAAAGGTTACACTATTACAACATAAAGGTTATATTATTACAACATAAAGGTTATGACATAAATTTAAAAAAAAAAAAACCCGACCCGACCCGGTTGCATGGATTATGACCCATGCACCTGGTGTACAGAAACACTACTCTTAGTTGTTAATTCTAAATTTTATTTTATTTTCAATAAATGATTTAATTTAATATCTTTTCTCAATTTAAGAATTGAAAATTAAATTGAGTTATCAATTTAAAACAAAATCTTATTTTTTTTATACTTATAAAGTTATTTATATTTCAATATATATTCATATTTTAAATAAATTAAGATAAGTTAGATAAAGATTGTATTAAATTAAAATAACTCCCTTCTGAATCCAAATTATTACACTAAAACAATTTCATGATTTTCGCTTGTTTCGAGTTCGAATAAAGACTAAAAAACTAGTATGATCCAAGTTTGATATTCAATCATCACATAATGTACATATTAATAAAAATGTAATATCACTTAAACTAAGGCTCGTGATTACTATAAGACTATCTTAAAATTATTCATACTAGCAGTGCACCCGTGAGATACACGGGACTACATATTAATTTTTTTTTATGTAGTTTATATTTTTTATTGTGTTCATTTATATTTTTGAGGATGAAAATATTAATTTTTCTTATGAAACACACTCTTTTTTTTTAATGAAGATGAACCTTTTTTTGAGATGTAAATATTAATTTTTCTTATGAAAATGAATGATATGCAATTTCTTTTTGTTTTTGGAGAATGTAAGTTTTAATATAATATTAATTTTGAGATTGTAAATATTAATTTTTCTTATAGAGGTGAATGGTAGTTATCGTGTTTTTTGAGGATGTAAATCTTAATATTAAAGATTTACGGTATTTGTTAAATGTGTATATTAAGGATATATTAAACATTTAGGATATTTAGTAAATCTTATATAAATCTAATAAATTTTTATATTAGGATATTTAATAAATTTTATATAAATCAATTTGGATAATTAGTTATTAAAAAATTATGTTCGTTTAACAACATATTGGAATAGTATGTTTCATAAAAGCGAGTTTCAAATATATTTTATGTGGAATATTATGTTTCATGTTAAAATTAGAGATCCATATAATTATATGATTAATTATCAATTGGAATAATATCTATAATATAAACTTTCAAATTCGCTTTTTAATTTAAAGACTTTCAATTTAAAGATTTTTAAACTCGTTTTTATTTAAATATATTTTGATTAGTAATGAAAATAATTTATATCCAACAAAATTCTGAGTCTACTATAATTTATTTTCGTGATTAAATTAATGTATTGATTGATGCAAAATTTATTAAATCGAGAATTTATTAAAGATATTTATTAAATCAACAAAGTTTATAGAAGATTAATATAATTTTTATTTTATTATGAGATCAGTAAAATAAATGAAACATATCTCAATTATATTATTCAAATTCTTAAATCCAACGAGGGAGTAATCAGTTTTATTTAAAATTAATAAAAATTTTGAAAAAGAAGTTTTTAAATGAATGCAGTTTTCTTAGGAAACAGTTTTGTGATTATTTTCATATATTTTGATTAGTAATCAAAATCATGTATATCTAACAAAATCTCGAGTGCTACTATAATTTTTTTTACATGATTATATTAATGTATTAATTGATGCATCATTTATTAAATTAAAAATTTATTGAGGATTGATTGAATATTTATTAAATCAACATAATTTATTGAGGATATTTATTAAATCAACAAAGTTTAATGAGGATTAATATATTTTTTATTTTATTATTTTATTATGAGATTAGTAAACTTATATTTTGATTAGTAATAAAAATAATGTATATCTAACAAAATTTTGAGTGCTATTATAATTTTTTTTTACATGATTATATTAATGTATTGATTGATGCAACATTTATTAAATTAAGAATTTATTGAGGATTAATTGAATATTTATTAAATCAATAAAATTTATTGAGGATATTTATTAAATCAACAAAGTTTATTGAAAATTAATATAATTTTTATTTTATTATTTTATTATGAAATTAGTAAAATAAATAAAACATATCTTAATTATGTTATCAAAATTTTTAAATTTGGGGGGAAATAATCAGTTTTATTTAAAAATTAATAAAAATTTTGAAAAAGAAATTTTGAAATGGACATAGTTTTTTTAGGAAACTATTTTTTGATATTGATTTTACTAAATTGAACTTAAATTTTTAATAAAATTATTATTTTGTCTGATTGTCTTATATTATTATATAATATATATATATATATAGATGGTAAGCCAGATTATGTAAATATTACCATAATATCACTATTCTCCATAGTTTGTTATAAAATGATAAGAAAAGTTTAATACGACTTGTAATTTATAGTTATCTGGCATTACATTGGCTTTAAATTTATAATGTTTGTTGTTTTAGTGTATGTATAACTTTTTAAGAGGGCGATTTTCTTGCAACATGTTTGAGTTTTGAAGTATCGTTGATGAAACTTAATTTGAAGAAAAAATATATCCACGAAAGATTACATTTTAGTATTACTTTTTTTTTTGTTTTTATAAATTTTTACATTCGTTAATATACATTTTTTACATAATTTATTTCTGAATGTTTTGTAAATCATGCAAAGTAATTTAAAATTTTATTTATAGATCCATCACCAAACACTATCTTAAAACAAATTTCATTTACTTGACAATATTACATGATAGTAGTTAATTCTTCATATTCTAATAACATAACATAATACTATAATATAAAATACTGCTATATTCTTCGAGAACATAATACTATAAAATAAAATACTCATGTACTTAAAAAGAAATCCTAAAGTGACTATTAAGTACTAAATAGTACTAATACATATGAGATCAGTATATATATATTTTTAATGATTGTCCTTCCTTTAGTTTTATTGGGGACAATATAAATTTTTCATTAACAGATCTTTTGGTGTTGGGGACATCATTGAGATCAGCTCGCACCTTAATCATCGCTGAGGGTTGTGGAACATCATCACTAGATAAGTCTATCTGTAAGAAAAATCAAAGGTATTTGTCAGCATTTTTACATTTAATGTCTTCTTCTTTTGAGAACTCTTTTGACTCCTGAATTAAAAATAAATCTAAAATTAGAATATAAGAATCATTGAACGTAATTTGTGCTTTTAAAATTTCAAAATTTATGAAAACTTTGTCCTCTAAATAGAATCTTTCATATTTAGAGGTGATTGTCGTGTCTGTGATCATCTTTGCAAGCACCAATGTAATTTTGTTTATTTGATAACCCTTTACTTGCACCTTGAATAATATTTTCATTTTACTTAACATCTGAAGTGTTGTAGCTGTAACTTGATCATTATTTTTCTGTTATATAAGATAACTATTCATGACATTGCAACTATAAATATACATCCATTAAATAATGGTAATGTAGATAATATATTTAGTTTTACCAATGATTCATCTTGTATTTCAGATGCTATTTTTTCGATTTTTTTTTGACACACACTGTCCCACATTATAAAAGCTGCATTTCCTGAACCATCTTGTACATGGATCTGAATTTTGTACCTATTCAATGTAATTTAGTAATGTAAGTGACAATTCTAATGTAGTTAAATTACATTTATAAACATTTAACGACCTAAGAATACTTACGTTAAATGTCCAGATTCGTTATACTTGTCACACGTCGAGCAATAAAATTTGTCATTATCAGTCTTGATTTTCTTTACATATTGTTTGCACGATAAGTAGTACCAATCTCCAAATGTTTCAACATGAATAACTTTGGTATAAAACCAATAGTAGCCCTCCTAAAATACATTAAGTTGTTACAATGTAACAAAGTTAACAAATCCATAAAGTTCATTAGTTTTAGATGTAATAAAATAATAATTTTTAAAATTAGAAAATTATAAAAACAAAAATCTTACCTTTATGTTATCCATAAGTTTAGAAATTTTTGTTATGTCAACATTCCCATTAAAAATATCATCACTTGTGTTTCTTTTAGTCATTTGAATAACATTTATTGGACAGCTTGTACAACATTTCGCATGTAGCCTTTAAGAAAAAAAAAGAAATGTAAGTCAAACTGATTGTAATATTTACTACAATTTCTGTGTTGGTTGAAGAAGATTGATCATTTATATCTTACATTTGCTTGAAATCTACAACTTCTCGACCTTCATCATTTAAAGTTAACTTAGTGGTGTAAAATTTGTTACAAAGTGTCATATTTCCTGTTTTCCATTATTTTGCCAAAAATGGATAAAAAATATAATGTAAAGAATGGAATATAAATCTAGTAATCTGGTTTTTATTTTTTTTACTATAGAGTTTAGTACGATAGAACTGGAAATTACTATGAGTCATCAAGATTTTCATAATTGGACAGTATATCAAACGATTTGAAATTATACATTGATTTGGAAAATGAACTGTCAAATAACTCAGATACAGAAGATAGATAAACAACATCTTGAATTTGTTTGTAGTTGTCTTGTATCTCATGCTGTTGGTTGTTACCAAAAAATTCCTCACTAAATACAAACATCCTTCCTTTAATGTTGTATTGTACTTTTGAATTTGATCATGTCGAATTGTCGCATGCATTCGATCTTCCTGAAATATGAAAAATGTAGAGTTATATATTATACAGTATATGTTAGTATATGTCAGTGATAATTTTTAGTGCATCTTATTTTTGTGTATGGTTATTAATGTATATTTAAAATTAAGAGTTTGCATTATATTATATACCTTCTTGTCATGAAATACACGCTCTAATCTGTCTGAAATGTTCTTTTTTTTTTAAAAAGTTTCTTTGTACAATTTATTTACGTTTAAATATTTTTCCTTGGATATTTTTTTTGGATGTTTTCATACAATTCTTTTTTTGGTTATTTTTTTTTAGATATCTATGTACAGTTTATTTACGTTTTTATTTGCATGTCTTTGTACCCTTTTTTTTTCTTTTTTCTAAATTATAATTTTGCCAAAAGTTTCTTATTATTAAATAAGTATGGATAATTACTCAATTCTGGTTTGATCAAGTCAAATTGGAGATTATCAAATTTGAGACCATCAAGCGGAATTCTCAACCTAGAATGAAAGCTAGAATTCAACACCAACTACAATCTTTCAAGTCAAGAACTAATAATCAGAGTGAATATCAACTACACTCCATTGATTTGATTACATCCTTTAACTGACTGGGCTTTTTGTAGTTGAATTTGACATTAACTAAGGAGCATCTTTGCGAAATATTGGACTTTCTTGCTCTTCCTTCACACTTC
Organism: Scutellaria barbata; assembly: GCA_028654395.1. Classification (NCBI taxonomy): domain Eukaryota; kingdom Viridiplantae; phylum Streptophyta; class Magnoliopsida; order Lamiales; family Lamiaceae; genus Scutellaria; species Scutellaria barbata. Next base: position 22,840,619 of record CM053649.1, read on the forward strand.
CCCACTCAATCCAATCCATGTATTTTCAGGACTCACAAGCTCCTTTCAATGGCGTCGAAAGATCAGGAAACTGCGACTAGTGTAAATGTTGCAGTAGTATCAGAAGAAGAAGTAGAGATTATTGATGAGCATGAAGGTAGAGGCACTTGGAAACACGCCGCTTTCCACGTCGCCACCACCATCGCAACCCCCGCCGCCTATGCTCCGCTCCCTTTCGCCGTCGCCTCTCTCGGTTGGCCACTAGGTCAGATTTCCTTTCTTCTCAAACTAATTTTACAATTCATTTGCTTCCAATTTAAGTTATCAACCTTAATCCTTTGCTATTCATCTTCAAATCCTACATGGAATTTTACAGAAAATAAAAAAGAATGATCATGGAAATTTTTGTTCCGGACTTTAAAACGTGAATTTTTCAAGTTTGTATTTGAATTTTTGGAGGATTTTGTAAGTTTTAATTTTGAAAATGTCATTTTTATATTTGAAACTGTAGAATAAGTAATGTTATATTATTTTATTTTGAAAAGTAGTAGTTTTTTTTTGTACTGGTATAAGAATTAGAAAAAGTAGATGTTTGGAATTGTAAAGAAAAAGGAGGGGTAAGATTATAGGATTCTCTAAATCTCAATCCAAACATAGTTTGGAATTGATCTCATCCAAAATCCAAACGGGCCAAGTCCAGAACAAACACATCCTTGCAATTGAGCAGAATAATATGTTATCTTCCACGTTTGAATAGATATAGTCTTGCAATTGAATCCTCATGGTTTAGTTAATGTGCTTGTACTGAAGATGTTTGTCCATACATACAATGCTGCTCCTTGCATCGAATTCATGTGGGATTTTGATTGCACATCCGATTTATAATACTCCAATCAATGTAGGAGCAACGAGTTTGGTTGCAGGGACTCTTGTCACGTGGTACTCAAGTCTACTGATTGCTTCCCTGTGGAGATGGGATGGGAAGAAGCACACTACTTATCGAAATCTTGCTAATAGTATTTACGGTTGTCTCTTCTTACTCTTTCTTTATGTCCGTCTATTTCTGCTTCTTCTACTTACTGAGTTTTTCGTGCAAAACATAATTGAATTATTTGTTGGTTGGTTGATTTGATATGTTGAAGGATCGTGGGGTTACTGGTCTATTGCATTTTTTCAGCAGGTGGCCTCTCTCGGAAATAACATAGCTATTCAAATTGCTGCTGGGAGTAGCCTTAAGGTTGCTAATCTAAGTACGTTTTATTAAATCAAACAATCATGTTAAAACATTTTATGTTTTGTATTCTCTTTTTTATCAATAGGCAGTATACAAACACTATCATCCAGACGGTAGCTTGACGCTGCAGCATTTCATTATCTTTTTCGGGGGTTTTGAACTTGTTCTCTCTCAGTTCCCAGACATTCATTCATTGAGGTGGGTGAATGCCTTGTGCACTTTAAGCACCATTGGTTTTGCCAGTACAACCATTGGAGTAACTGTGTATAGTGGTAGGTTTTGAAGCTCGTTTCGTTTATTCCTTTTCTCCGAGGAATTGTGTTTAATCGGCATATATCATTGTAGGGAAGAAGAGGGACAGAAAGTTGATCAACTATAGTTTGCAAGGAAGCTCGTCCGAGAAAGTGTTTAGAATATTCAATGCTTTAGGTGCAATTGCCTTCTCTTTTGGAGATGCTATGCTCCCAGAAATACAAGTAAATAACCGTCTCTCCATGCTATAATTTGTGCTTTATTTGAATAGAAAGTGATTCTTTCTTTCTGTTAATAATTCTGGTAGAGCACAGTGAGGAAGCCGGCCAAAAGGAATATGTATAAAGGTGTCTCAGCAGCGTATTCTATCATTGTCTCGACTTACTGGCAATTAGCATTTTTGGGGTATTGGGCATTTGGTTCAGAAGTTGAGCCTTACATTGTGGCTTCTCTTACGACACCTAAGTGGACTATCGTTATGGCCAATCTATTTGCTGTTGTTCAAATATCAGGATGCTTTCAGGTAACTATGTACCCTCTAGCGTGACTAGCGTGAAAATCGAAGGCTGTTAGTAAACTATTGTTCTTAATTAACTCAAGAGTTCACTTCATAGAGAAAGACTAAGAGGCTGTTATGGCTAAGCCTTAGAAGAGTTTATAAGTTCTTTCGTCTGTTAAGATATTTTTTGAGCTTATAAAATGTTTTATCTTATTTTAAAAATAAGTTGTTAAAGTGTTTGGATAAATAAGATAACGAAACTTATAAGATCTTATAATGACAGTTGTGTAATTCAATTTAAAATTATCAAATTTGAAGAAGTTTTAAAAAAATAAGATTTTATTAATAACACTGTTGAGAAAGCTCACATTTTTAATTCTTTTGCTTCTCATTATAAGCTATTCTTCGTTGCTATGCACTATATTTTTTGATTTCGCCTCTTCTTTCAATCCAATGCTTCTAAGTACAGCATTTTCATCGACACTTCTAATATCATTATCGCCTAGATTTACTGCAGGCCAACATACGCATATTTTGAAGGAAGAATGCCGTCTGGGAAGCCTAACACCACCACTCACAACAACTATATCTATCGTCTCATTTACACATCCATATACATAGGTGCTATAACACTCGTATCATCAGCCATGCCTTTTTTCGGGGATTTTGTTTCTATATGTGGAGCTGTTGGTTTCACTCCACTAGATTTCGTCTTCCCCGTTATAGCTTATATGAAAGCTGGAAAAATGCCTGGACAGAAGACACTTCGCCTCCCGTTGGTGCTTCTCAACACTGCCATTGCTGCTTTGTTTTCAATAGTCGCGATATTGGGTTGTGTGGGGGCGGTTCGATTTATCATCCTTGATATTAAGACGTATAGATTCTTTCATGATATGTAAGAGATATCGTATAATGATGATATCATACTGTACTGATGCATACTTATAGAGAGAAACACAGTATGACCATGTTGTAATTTGGATGTTTTTGCTTTACTGTATGGCTTTGCCATATCCATTGGGGTTAAAAAAAAATTTACACCTCAACTTTCAGATAAAAACTTGCAATTACTAACATTAGTTGAGGTTCATTAAAACACAAATCTCATAAACTTGTATTTCTGAATCGAATTGGATGAGCCAATTCTGCATCTTTAACTAAAAACCAACCATTGAAGGAAAAAAATAGTGAAATCTGATTTTATGAAGTTTTATTTCTCTTATCATATAATATCTTTGAGAATATATCAGATTGGCCGGTCTATTATATTTTATCTAAGAACAGGCCATTAGTCTAATTCGATGAAGGAAAATAAAAAATTCAATTTTATGAAGTTGTTTTTCGATATCATATACCAGACTAACTAGTTCGACTGTTTCAACCACGAATCGATCATTGATCAACAATCTCCGCATACGAATGAATGCAGATACCATACAACGAGCTTCTGATTCATGAATAATATTCGAATATAGCATATTTTATGAGAGCACAACAATTTGAACATCAACCAAGATATGATATTTAAATTTAAAAGAAAACATAATATTGAATTGATTGAAATTGCAAAAGAATTAAACTTTGTGATAGTAATTCCTAATTTTAATTTTATATTGCAATTGCAATCAGTGACAGAACCCAGAATTTCAATTCAGGAGACCCAAGTCAACTTATAAAGAAATACATTAATTCTAAACTAAAAGGCAATCTTTTAGTTATTGAATGATTATTAGGGATGAGTTGCTCTGAGTTCGTGAATGATTATTATATGAAATGAAATTAGTTATATATATTTGTTTATTTTGGTATAATGAAATTTAATTTTAGGATTATGTGTAAGGTTTATTATTTTTTAAGTTAAAATTAGTGAAAATGCATTAATCATGGTTAATTAGAGAGTTAATATTTTGATGACGTGTAAATAGAAGGAAGCTTATGTAGCTGCCACATATTAGCCCTGTAATATAATTTTAACTTAAAACTTGATTTGACCAAAATAACAACTAATTTTTAAAATTATGGATGAATTAACAAAAATAAAATAATTGATCAAAATAACAAAACCCCGAAAAGGTTTGAATTTTTTTGGTTATTTGGCCAAAATATCAAAACCCAAAAATGTTTGAATTTTTTTGACTATTTGGCCAAACTAAAAACATAAATTTATCAAAATTTTGATAAAATGAATATATTACATTATAAAATAATAAAATTCAAAATTAATAACTTAATTACATTTGATCAACACTTGAATTACAAAAATGCATCTTACTTTCTTCATTTACTCAATGCTTGATAGATTATTTTTATATTTTCACTGAATATTGATTGTTATTAATAGAATACAAAAAAATAATAATTTTAAAGAATACTTTTTTTTTCTCATTCTAAAAAAAAAAACTATATATCATAGTAATATAATCAATATAACTTAGTCATTCAACAAACATAAGTTTATCCATCTCCTATCATAATGAATTTATTTTCCATAACTTCAAGTGTATAAATAAAGAATTGGTAAAATAAAATGCAAAATCATTCATCAATTTTTTCCAACTAATCACTAAATCACATATATAATTTTAAGGCATAATAAATCTACAATAATGAAGAGAAATAAAAAGAAGATAAAATAATATATAGATGCCATTTTATGTTGAAATTAGATAGAGAATGAATTAAATGAGAAAGAAAGAGAAAATGCTTTGTGTTAGATGGAATAAAAAAAAAAAAGGAAAGAAAATCTGCAGGAATGTAATTGGAATTCAGGACTTGGTTAGTGCACGGTTTCTCCCACCCTATACCTAATGAAATGCATTAAATATGTCAGATCATGATACATATTTAATTAAATATTCTTTTTACTTCAATTCCACGTTTAAAATTAGTGTACATACATGTGATCTTTTCTCATTTATTTGATGAATTTATTATCTGATTTTTTTTTTTTAAATTTAGTAAAGACTTGTGTGACATTATAATCGTATTTCATGAGATAAGTACTTGTACAGATCAGTAAATACTCGGTTAATATATCGGTCAATCATGTCAACATGATGAGTCGATGCACTCAATTAACCTATTTATTTTATTTTATTTCTATTTATTTTTAATCATCAAAATTAAATACGAAAACTCTCTTGAAAATATTCTGTTCAACCCCTTTTTTTTCTCCATTTAATTTGTGGTTTATTTCTTTCCCTTTTATATTAAGTTTCCTACTTCAATTTTTTATTAGTAATGCCTAAGATCAATGAGACTTGTGCAATAATTTATAGTACAAACAGTTGTGTAAGTTAAATCTAATATTATTTTTTCCATGCAATTTTAAAATTTTAAACCCCATAATATTATTATTCTCAATTTGTTTATGGCTTAGTTTGGAATAGAATTCTGTTTTAAAAAGGTTTGTTACAATTATAATGGTACTCTTAAATACTATTTAGAACAATAGACAATACAAAAATTGACCAAAACTTTTGGCCAATTTTATAATATATATTAATTTTGTAATTTTCAAACATGTTATTGACTAAACTTCATTTTCAACATGTCTCTAGTATTTGCATATTAAAATAAGTTAATTGATTTACTTATTTGATAGTGGAAGAGATTAATCAATCCACTCAGATAATTCGTTTAATAGCAGTCTCTCTCGAATATGCTAGCAATTCATAGATATTGAATAACGAATAACTAATATATAGTTTTTAATCAATAAATATTGTATTATAAAATTGACATAATCAATACATACAGAGCTGCTGAATCGAACAAAATTAATTCACATGATAATGGAATCAAATAAAATACTAGGTAAAAAGGGTTACTTATATGGTATATAGTTCCTGCAAAATGACTGGCAAAAGTTGTGTAGTGCAATCACAGAAGTAGTAAAAAAAAAAAGAGAGAAAAAAACAAATTATTCTATTCATTAATAGTAAACCTCAAATTTCCTATATATATATATGTGTGTGTTAAACTGTAAATAGCTAGATAAATAAGCATAATCTGCATGGATGAATGAATAAATAATGAAATATTCTTTTGTTGAGAGCTTGGAACTATATATAACTTCCATAATCATCTTTAGTGCTTTCACTTGTTCAATTTATATATAGCATATATAGCTTCTTGTGTCTTGTGGGCACTGTTCTTCATCACTACTACTCGGATCCGATATTTTACCGATATTTTGTCCGAAAAAAACTGTGTATATATATAATATTAGATCCTTCAAATTTCCAAAATATCGGCGACTTTTTCGTCCCTGACTACTCCAACTATTATCAGAACCATCATCCACAATCATATATGCCTTCATCTTCTACTTCAGGGACTTAATTGGGATTTTGATGGATTAATGTTTCTTGCTTTTACGTTTTGAGTTTGATCCAAGTTTTTTAGTTAGATTTAGTGGATTTTATTGATACTTTCATCGCCTCACAAAGATTGACACACTTTATCTTGCACACTGATTAAGACAAAACATATTTAATTTACTTCAAATAACAATTTTAGCCAACAAATTTCCTGTTATACCATTTTTACACATATACTAGATTGATTTCATTAAAAACGATAGAAAATTGTTGATTCCAGCAAATATTAATTAAGGGTATTTTTAGATGAATGTACTCTAATATAAGAAAATTGACTATAATTTGAGACAAATAAAAAATGAATAATAAACTATCTTTATAAAACGGAAGGAATATGTAGTGTTTCGATGATAGTAGTGAACCAAATTATTGAAATTAATATAATAGGTGTTCAAAGTAAAAAGTTATACGAATTTAGAAATATGAAACAAGACAACAACAAATAAAGTTACACAAATTAGAAAGATAATAAAATATTTTATTAAATATAAATTTTAGTTTATTTGAGAAAAGAACATAAACAAAATTTTGATATAATAATTATAAAAAAATGAAAATAAAATGAATCTATAATAATTGTCAAGTCTCCTCTCAATTACTACTGTTCTTTATCTCTTTCTAATAAAAAATAAATAAATAAAGAAAACAAGAATATAATTGGGAAAAGAAGAATGTAGGAATAAGTAATGCAGCCTTGCAGAGTTGCATTTATATGAAAATGGTAAACTGCTAAACTTATTTTCTGCGACAAAAGGTACTCCACATTTTTCCATTTTAGCTCCAAAAGATTGAGGGAATAATCTTCAACTCCAAAAAGATTAAAACCTTTAATTTTTTTAATTTATACATTCAAAACAAAATTATTCTAAGGGCGACCCCATTTGTTTCAATGAAATAATAATTTTAATGATTTAGAAGAGGGTAAAAGCTTTTTTTTTTTTTTTAATAAACGTGTGTTAGAAAACTACTTTATTAAATATTGGGAGGCAGCTTTCGTGAATTCATAAATAATCATCCAATTAATATAGAATTGTCATTTACTTTTAGCAATTAAAAAACTGAAATCTTTTTTTTAATGCACCGTAGGAAAAAAAAAAAATTCTCAAAAATTTGCCCCCAAAACCTCTCAAAACAGACAAAACATAGACTAAGAAAATGTTGACAAAACTGTTAAAAAAAAAAAAACATATAAATCGATTATTGTTATTGTTCATGATTTCGAAATGTTGTGTTGGTATTGTCTTTGTTAAAAGAATGACAACATTTACACCTATAATATAATTAATAATGCGTGAAATCCCCAATGTCTATGATTAATAATGCGTGAAATCCCCAATGTCTTTTTACTTGACGAGAGTGTGCTTCACTCGCTCAATGTACCAATTGTTGTGGATTTTGCTTACTTTTTCACTTGTGTATAGACTATTATGCCCTTCCAATGTGACTATTATACTTGTAAGTTTTTCTAACTGTATTTTTTTCTATTTATGTAATTTTATTTATTTTAATTATTTATTTTAATAGTTAATTTTTTTATTTGTATGTTAGGTTGTATATAATATTTTACTCCACCATGTTACAAGTGTGTAAAAATATATTCTTTATAAACCTATTATTTCTTATTTAATTGTCAATTTATTATGTGTAAAAATATTTTATATATTGAACTCATTATTCGTATAATATTGTTTATATTAAAACTTTATTTGTGTAATGTGCTCATTATTTGTATGCTATTGTAAAAATAAATATTTCTTTCTATGCTACAATTTATTTATTTAGTTTGACAAATTAATGTACTCATTATTTATATGCTATTTGTAATTTTTCTAGTTAAAAAAGAAAAATCCATCTATACAATCTTTAAATTTAAAGAAAACCATCGAGAATAATGTGAGAAAAGAAACAGAGGAAAAAAATAAAAAACACTATAAAGATTGTAAGAAAAATTGATTAGAATCAAAAGAATTCTTCTATTACATAATCATCCATATGAGTATCACTATCACCAAGCATAACATCAAGAGTATTAATATCAGTGATGTTAATTTCATCAATAAAAGAATAGAATAATGAACCTTGAACAACAATGGAGTTTTCAATCTCTTATTCATCCACACCAACAACAAATTCTTCATAGTTTGAACATTCCCTTAGAATCACCCAATCATCTTCATCCCCTGTCCACTCTGCAAAATCACCTCCCATCAAACCCCTGATCCGACCCGATGGAGGATCAAGCAAACAAATTTAAGTAAAGAAATAAAAAGAAATTTAAACAAACGGAAAAAGTGAAAATGAATGTAGCTCAAAATCTCAACATTTTCATCATTGTTACCCCCCTTTTCTTTTTCCTTTTATTATACATCAAATCTTCAATGCACAAAATGAGAAAGAAACAAAGAAGATCTAGCTTACACACACTAGAAGATCAAGAATCGATATAATGGCTACGACACCGGAACCGTTGCCAGGGATCCACGCCGTCGATTTCCGACAACCGCCGCCGTCTCTAGTGTCACCTGGGAGGCGGTTGTCTTTTGCCAACGACGACGTTTTGATAGAGTATCTTCTGCGATTGCTGAAAGTGCCTGATCTAGTTCTTCCTGATAGGTCTTTTTTCCCGGCAAAAGTCGATTGACAAGCCTTCTGAGTATCGATTTCCAGAATTTGGAGTCGCTGGAAAATGAATCTGGTTCTGTTTCTCGCCGGCAGCATATTTGGAATCCCGCCGGAGAAGAAGAAGGTGGTGGCGAAGTCGCTGGAAAGGCGGTACGGGTTTCAGGAGTCCATAAGAGATGAGAATGAAGAGTTTTTCTGGTGTGGAGAAGATGGCATGCGGTTACAAATGGAGGGAGTTTGGCCTTTTTGACGTGGGATTGTTTTCGTCATTTTTCGTGAGGTTGGATAGAAAATCTAATTTGACAGATACATAGTGATTTTTTTTAAGAGAGAAATTAGGAGTTAGTGAGAAATACGAGAGTGGTGAATAAGAATATAATAGGACATTCATCTTTAAATTTAATATTCTTAGCTACCGTTTAAAAAAAAAGGAAAATACACAATATTAATCATATAAAATATACAAAAATATTGTCATTTTTAATAGAGGATGATCCACGCAATATTTCTTATAAAATTATAAGAAGATTTGTTGCATTTTTTTTTAGCAATACATGAAGAGGCAGTTTGCAACAGGGACACGTGGCACAACCCTATGAACTGGGGAGTGGGGACCACTCTCGTTTACAATTTTCAATTTCCCATTATTCCTTGTTTGCTAATTGCCACCCTTTTGTCTTTCCATTTCCAACAAATATATAGTAGTTAAAATATTATCTTATTCATCTCAGATAATTTTTAGTATGTTTATTGATGATGTATAATGATTTTATTTTTTTATTATATAAAAAATAAAATTAATAAATTTATTAAATTTTTAATATATTAACAATCAACATATATTAATGTACTCACGGTGGATAAAATAGTAAAAATATATGTAATACACCATGTTTCCCTAACATTTTTACTAACTCATATATCTTATAACATTTTTTTCAATTAAAAAAAAATTGTTGAATAATACAAATCACATTTAGTTATATAGAGTCACACTCAATTTTCTATATCTTATTATTAAGTCAAAATAAACATGCTTACACAGTTCAAATTGTCAATTCGAAAAATCATGGAGGAGCAAACCAAAATCAAAATATGAAGATTTTGATTTCGGTTTCAATTTGTAAATCATCGGTTTGGTGGTTTCTTTTTTATTTTATTTATTTTAAATTTTTATATATTTATTTAAATTATATTTACATATAAATATAACAATTCTTCATATATTATAAAATTCAATTTTGTTTGAGTTAATAATTAGATATAAATTATAAATTATATTTACAAGTTATAACATCACATAATTACAACTTATTAGTTACAACTTAAAAAATTAGCAATTACAATTTGAATACAATGAAATACAAACCATATATCTAAAAAAAATTACAATTTATAATACAAATTAAATATAGTAATCAATACAACTCAAAATAAAAAAGTAAAATAACATAAATATATAATATCTTTATATATAATATATATTTTTTAAAAATTAGATAAACCGGCGGGTTTTCCGATTCAAAAATAGGGGGAATCGAAACCGAATCTATAAACCACTATTCACGTTTTTTATTTTAAATCGAAACTGAGTCAATGATTTTCATATCGTTGACCACTGTTCGATTTCGATTTTCAAAACCAATTAAGCACCTTGAAATCAAAACAGATCATTAATGTTTAATATTTCTAAATTAGAGTTGGTCTCATCGATCAAATTTCGTGAGATTATGTTATGTCATTAAATTTGATAATCCCTCCACTGCTAATGATGTAAACATAAAATGGGAATTGGTAAATGGAACCAAACATACTTTGTTGTTTGCGATTTTGGTTGTTTCCAAACAAAACCAAAGACACCTTTCTTTTCCAGCCAAAATTGTACTATTAGTATACTCGCACTGAAACACGAAAACAAATAGAGGGGCTCTGCTCTCTGCACTATATCATAAATAGCTGTAATTTGTATTCAGTTTTTTCTATTTTCAACAGCTGAAATTTCGAACGCCATGGATTCTCCTTCAGAAGCTGGTTAGTGACGTTAGTCGACGAAAACCGTTCTTCATTTTTTTTTAGCTTCTTTTTTGTAGCTTTTTTACGTGTTTGCTTTGAATTTTTTTTTTTTTTTTTTTTTTTTTGCATTTTTCTGTTTGCATGTTGATACTGTTTGAGTTTTAGGGAATAATTTTCCAGTTTTGTGAAATGGCAGGTGCAGGGATTATTGAGGCTGCCGCTGGTGGATATCTTGAAAAACTGAAAGGTAAACGAGCTACATTTGTGTTATTTCTTCACTTTTTTTTTTTTTTAAATTTCATTTTTGTTTTGTTCTTAAGAAAAGTGGATAATGATGATTGCAGAGATGAAAGAAAGCATTGGTGATGATGACGAATTCCGGAGAAGATGTGATTTAGTTGGTGATGGTAATGGCCAGAGAGTTTTGCATTATGCCGCTGGAATGGGATTTATTCACATTTGCAGATTCCTAGTTGAAGAAGTAGGAGTCAACGTTGATATCAGAGCTCTCAAGGGTCTCTCTCTCCCTCTCCCTCTCCCTCTCCCTCTTTCTCTCTCTAAAATGTTGATCAATTTGTTAACATTTGGTATACTTGACTGATTTCAGGGGACACTCCTCTGCTAAACGCTGTGAGAGACGGGCATGTCAACACTGCAAAGTATCTCATCAAACGCGGTGCTGCAATTTCTATGAGTGATTCTAAGGGATTTAACCCTTTGCATTATGCTGCTCAAAGAGGTTGGTTATATGCCATGTTTTGTTATTCGGAGGATTTTTCTTTTTGAGTTAAAAGTTTGGGTTGATTTGATCTGTTTCAGGGAATAAGGAGCTGATGAAATTGTTGCTGATAAAAGGTGCTGATATAGAAGCTAATTCTGTGGGTGGAACACCTCTGCAATGTGCTGCTTCTTTCGGAAGCGTCGAAACTGTGAAGTTTCTGTTGGATCATGGTGCCAAGGTTCAAACATAACTGTAATTTTGTTGATTAACTTGCTGTGTTTAGAATTACGGTTGTGCATAAAATTGTTGAATGTATTTAGGATGCAAAGCATATTCAAACTTCATGTAAGGATTAATGGTTGCTTTAGCTACATAATCATTAAGTTCTTATTTTATTGCTTTGACCGAAATGCAAGTACAATGATATAGAGAGCTGTTGAGCTTAATTTTCGTGATGGTGTTCGTGTATGGATTAAAAAATACGAAAGCTAATATGATATAGCATTAGTGTTTTATAAGCCTCAGTCCCAACACACATGTAATATCTTCCAACTCTGTTTTGCAGGCAAATTCGTTTTGTAGGCTTTTTGGGTGCTCCCCTCTAATATGTGCAATAATCTCCCATTCACATGAATGCACAGAGCTGCTGCTGAAGGTATAACGGTGAAGTAAACAAACCTTTCCCTCTCACGTTAATTTTTTTTTTTTCAAAATCCCATGTGTTTGTTCCAATTAGTGTTACTTGGTTGGAACATTATGATAAGGGTAAAATACAATGTTGGTTCCATTTCTATTACATGGATTGCTTAATACAATGGAATTACTATGAAAAAGGAAGCTATCAATTATTCTACTACTTGCTTCAACTTGGCATTTTAAGTTAGTTAACAAATATTTATCAGAAGAAGTTTTATTACCTCATGATTTCTGCTTGTCCAGGTGCATTTCATGTTGGAATTTAGTTTGCTATACCATGTTAAGTATTGGAACTGAGACGTTTTTCATCTCACCAGTATTCTTTTGAATGCTTTTTTTTCATGTAGGCTGGGGTTGATCCAAACACGAGTTTATGTGGATTAAGTCCTTTGGCACATGCAGCGGTTGAAGGTCAAATGAATTGTATCAAGTCTTTGCTCGCAGCTGGAGCAGATCCTGATCAAATTACCTCAGTTAATTTCTATGTTCTGCCTTTTCTTTAATTTATGCCATTATTATTTTGTCTTTAAGCTGCAGATTTGATTTAGTATCCTATCTAAGCTTGAGTTGAATCTTAAAGCTTTTTAATGAGCTTTAAACTGACCCCTTTTCTGTTTGGCTACTAACGAATACAGTATAAGGTGCAACTTTTTGAACTTATTTTAGTTTCGGGCGTTGTCTTGATAATGTCTGTTTTCAGTATGGTTTGACTCCTATCGAGCATGCTGCTTTGGAGAGTAATCGTGAAGCTGTTAGAGTTTTGTTTCCAGTGACTCCGAGGCTTCAAATGTATCCCGAGGAAGCTGACTGGACCATTGATGGCATAATGGAGTTCATCTTTTCCGAACGAGCTGAATCAATGGTTTGAACTGCTGAATATTTCCAATTAAAACACACAATCTTTTGTAACTATGTCACGGTGTTTTTAAGAGTGAAGATGTAGAGTTATTTTGTTTGCTTTTTGGGGGCCATTGGAATATTTATTTGCATCCTAAGTCCTTTTCTTGTATCACATAGTCAAATTTCTTGCAGAGAAACAATCTAAGGAAATTGTGCATACATGTTGTAAAGCATAACGCCAAAGATGCATGGAACGCACGCAATTACTCTTCTGCAGTCGGATGGTACAGTGAGGTAAACTTTACGTGTGCCACTTTTGTTCTTATGATTAATTTTTGATCAAAACACATCCTGATATGATACTCGTTGTAGGCTATTTATCTTGATCCATCTGACGAGAAAACTCTATCAAATCGAAGCATATGTTGGGCGCGTATTGGTGAAGCTACGTTTGCGTTACGCGATGCTGAGGAATGTGTTCGACTGAAACCAGACTGGGCCAAGGCTCACTACAGAGAAGGCACTGCATGGCAGCTACTCAAGGTATGATTTTATTCAATATTAAGTTTTAATTCAAATCGAGAAAACCTGAGTTTGATAGGGAGCTTATGCTTTTTTGTTTATTGTTTATTGTTTACTATGAAGAACTATGGCATGTCATGTGATGCATTTAGAAGGGCTTTAACTTTGGCTCCTCAAAATGAAGAAATTGAGAGAGCATTTAGGTGAGCTATGGAATGCTATTTTTATTGCTAGTTTGCTAATTTTATGACAATGTAATAAGTTGCTTGCCACTTTACTATGGACAGGGAGAGTTTAAGGTGCCTTCAATCTTGACAAGTCAGCAAAGTAACATTGCATGGAAGTTGGAACTAGGCTTCTTTTTTGTTTAGAAAAGCTTCTCTATCCCCTTTATTTGTTATTTTGGGGATCAAATCGAGAAAATCATGGGCTAAAATGCATCGTCATCTTCATCTCGCTCTATATACGATTCATATAAAACCTACTGTTTGAACTTCCTATGACGTGGATTTCTATACAATTACTAGTAATTTGTTCTTAATTAAAAATAAGCACATATGTATTTAAACATAAATTACTAATAATTTATATTGAAATTGGCGGCACATTTTCGGATAGTGAAAGTACCAAGTACCAACTAAATGAATCTTTATAATTGTTTAGACATTGAATGGAAAAGTCATATCCATTACAATTCTTTGATTTTTAATTACAACCCAAACATTTACATCATTTTCCTCATCAATTTGTACAAATTAACTATATAACATTCATAAATAATAATACACGAACATACTTAAATGATTACACACATACAACACATATACTTTATACATCCATTGCATCCCTACTCGCCCCACACCAATTTGTTGTGCTCACCCACTCCCTCACCACTTTGTATTCAATAATATTTGTATCTTATGTAGTTAATACATTTTTTTAATACAAATAATACATTTACATTAATTTTTAAGTAAATATACTTGTGTAAATGAATTAATATCTTTAGGTGAATTGTATGGTGCAACTAGAGTTACTCTAGATACGTATAATTAGATATGTTTTGAAAAATTAATCATATATATAATGGGTGAATGTATATGCATATCTATTACATGTATATACATATAAATAAGGTTTTAAATATCAAATTTCGGGCATGACTAGACATTAATTTGTCGCATTAAATTTCTAACTAAACATTAATAATCAAAATGGAAAGTAGACTTATATTTTTGTATTATGATGGTTTCGAAAAAAGTTTAGCATTCATTTCGATACGAACTAATCATATCGTACTTAAAACTGGAATTATAATGATTAATTTATTAGCATGGTAGACTTGCGAACATTTACTAAGTCTATTTTTGTAGTGCAAGTAGGTAGTTGTAGTTTTAATTAAGAATTTTCGTCACATGGGTTCATGGATTTATTGCACATGAATATAATATATTTTCTTTGATTTCATTTAAATGATTATAAAACTCATTCAACGTTACAAGATATATTCTCTCATCTCGTTCAAATAAGGGGACAAATATTATATCTAGCAATTTGTTTTATTTTTAGTTATAAATCTATAATCAACATTTCTTTCTATTATATTCCATTTGAGTATGTACATTTATACAAAAATAAATATGTATTGAATGGATTGATCTGTTTTTAATTATTCAAATATCTTTTATAAAATCTAACATGAAATCGGCTTATATAAGAAATACTAATTCCTGTATAATTTACCTTTTTTTTTTCTTAAGTAGCGAGTTTTGTAAATAAATCTCAGTCAATTATATATATATATATATATATATATATATTTGAAATTATTTAATGTTTGGAAAAAACTCACCCACCAGTCAGTCACCACCAGGACTCGGACTGTGAGTTCGAAGATCGAAACGACGACGTGCGAAGATATCAGTAGGGAATAGAAGAATCGGAGTCAGTTTAAGGGTTTTTTTTTTCCATTTCCCTTAATTCAATGTCGTCGCCTGGATACAGCAGCCTACCGCCCTACGTCGGCGGCAGCGGGGTACTCCACCGCGCCAAATCTCGGACTCAGGAACTCTTCGCCACTCGCCGCCCATGGCGCGAGCTCCTGGCCCACCCATCCTCCTACTCCATTCCCCTTAGCATCAGCGATCTAACATCTCGCCTCAAGCGCGGTCTTTCCTACTTTCGCGTCAATTACGCCATGATTGTTCTCCTCATTCTCTTCCTCAGCCTACTGTATCATCCGATTTCAATGATAGTGTTTCTAGTAATCTTCGTGTTTTGGATTCTCCTCTATTTCTTCCGCGACGAGCCCGTGGTGGTGTTTAATCGCACGGTAGATGATCGGGTGGTGCTGATTGTGCTCGGGATCGTGACGGTGGTGGGCTTGGTTCTCACGCGCGTGTGGTTGAATGTGTTGGTGTCTGTTTTGATTGGAGCGGCGGTGGTTATTTTGCACGCGACTTTTAGGGTTACGGAGGATTTGTTCCTCGATGAAGATGAAGTTTATTATGATGGCGGATTATCCTCTGTCGTTGCAGCTAGGTTTTGAAGGAAGAAATTTTTGCCAAATTTTTGTTGCAGGAATTATAATGGTAATGTATTATTTGTTTTGAGAAATTAGAAATAATTGTATTTTGTTCAATGGATTTTGGTTTCAGAAATTTAATTATATATTTATATGAGACTCTCTCTTTCTCCCTTTTTGTTTTGATCAGTTATCATGTGGAAACACATATAGCAATGCTTTTTGTGATTTTACAATATATACCATCAAGTCAATATGATTTTTACAAGTTTTATGTGAAACTTATAAAATATAAATTATCTTGTAAATATTGATTTTTGTAAATTATGGCAAATTCCAATCTACTTGTGATCCATCTTGGATGTTTGTTTATTAATGTGTGCATTTTTTTATTAATGTGATGTTTGTTTTCATATAAATTTATGTGCAAGAAGAAAACAGTACCAAAAGCATAAAAATGTGTTCATTTGTGGAAAATATTTTAGAAGCTAAAGTAACAAACCAAAGATTTTCTCAGCATTTGGGAAATCAAATTCTGCCCCACAAGAGCTAATGCAATGAAACACAAAATCAACACCATTTAAATAATAAGATCAAATTTTTTTTTTTTAATATTGTGCCTAATATTGGGAGTCTGTTAGCTTTCATAAAAGTTTTAACATTTTCCCCGATCCTTGGAGTATAACAAGAGCAAACTTGGACTAATGCCCAAAACAAAATTTTCAAGTGCAAAGTCGAAAAGCCCCCAGTGTAAAACAATCATAAACAAACAGCAGTACAACAGAACTGACAGAAATGCAGAAACGGAAAATTCATCTCCAAACTAATGAGAGCATAGCAACTTGCAGGAATGTGCTTTCCGTCTCCCCAATGCAAGCTCGGATGTTTTGTAAGGAATCCAATCAACTTAAGACGTGCCCATGACAGACAGGCAGGCAGGCAGTTCCACAAATTGCACTCTAATAGCATAGAGATTATTGGAAACGTTCTAAATATGGTAGTGGGTGCTTTCAAGAATCAAGTCCTTTGCGAGCATAGCCTAAAACCATCACGAAATCCTTTGCTGATGAACCAAGTGTTGCTGACACTCTGTCGTTGGTAGTTGTTTGGAGCCACAGATCAACTAGATTGTTCAGTGTTAGAGTGGGGATCAATGTTTGTCCCATGCATTTGATTTCAACCTGGAAAATGATTTGGTAAACAAAATGTTGTATTAGCTCATTGCTGCAAAAACAACGTTATTTAGTGCAAGTTAAACGATATTTCCATTTAGAACGAGCTCCTTGAATGAGTTTGTACAGTGATATTATATATAGAAAATGAGATCAACTGATAAATGAAAGTTGCTTCTCATAATCCAAGGGGTGAGAGCAATTACCTCATTTTCACTTTCAAGATCCAACTTCACCTTGAGGTACTTTTGTATAAAAGAGACCGGTATACTGCCATCCCTGTCAACAATGCAATGGATTTCATGAGAAAGATAATTAAATTGCCACACTCATTTGCTCAAAAGCATCTCTCTAAACCTTCAAGGATGCGATAGTACTTAAACATCAGCAGTTCTATTAGATGAGAGTCCACAATTCAATCTTCGTTTGCTTATAGGAGCAACCACCAAAAGTGAGTTAAAGATTGTTACTTTTCGCCATATGAAAGCAATACTCTAACCACTGAGTTAAGTAGGTCATTTCTCATCCCAAAGGGAACCATATGGAACCCATCCCACCAATGGATTATAAATATCATAGTTCTTATAAGCAATAATATTCCAAGTAGGGTATTTATTTTCTTAACAGGTGGTTTCAGAGTGAGCTTTCCAGAATTTTTGTTTCTTGCACATTGTTCGATATTATTTGGAGTTGGTTCTAGACAAATTATG
Organism: Scutellaria barbata; assembly: GCA_028654395.1. Taxonomy (NCBI): domain Eukaryota; kingdom Viridiplantae; phylum Streptophyta; class Magnoliopsida; order Lamiales; family Lamiaceae; genus Scutellaria; species Scutellaria barbata. Next base: position 22,858,785 of record CM053649.1, read on the forward strand.
ATATGTTACTAATATTGTGATTAAAAAAAAAAAAAATTCCTTTCAGTTTTGCAACCTTATTGTTAGGATAAATATATATATAAATATATATACACACATTATATTTGGATACTTTTTGAGATCAAATGACCAATATGTATTTATGTAAAAGAGAAGTGAGTTAGTTTTAAAGGATGAAAAAAGATGATGTTTGTCAATAGTAGTTAGGGATTGAATGTGAGAAGAAAGTTAAGGGTATTTCAGAATTTCATTGTTGTATCCTACTTTTTCCACTGTCCAACAAAACATATAATTTAATAAATGGAATATCAAAAAAACTTAAAAACTATTTAACAACCTACCAAACAATAAATCTTGTATAGTGTCCTACTCTAAATGTAAAGTCTTATCTGAATCCTAATGTCATCAACCAAATAAATCATTTGACACATTGAAAAAATTTCATACAAAGTGAATAAAAGACCTATAGTCATCCAAACCATCAATTTGCACCTAATAAATCCTCAAAGTATGAAACAATTTAAAAAATGTAAGTATAATGGAATTGTACAGTGGTGTTATGCTCAGATAACATGTATACTCGGTAAGAGGATTAATGAGTTCCAAAGGGGGAAGATCAAAAAATCAGGATGCACATAGCCGAATCGCATAGTTATACAAAGCCATGGCAGGGATTTCATCATAAGCTTAGAGAACTCAAATTTGTGCTACCCCTCTGACTAAGATATTTAACAGTATGACTACATTGTTTTCTTCAAGGAAAATAGCTTGTAATCTATAGTTCAGCTGAGAGTATACATGAAATCGCTAAGACATAGTCATTCAAGCTAAGCAGCTAACCTAACTTATATGGCATCTCAAGAAATCCAGTTGCAAGATAGAGTTTATAATTATTTCATTTCCAACTGATTTTGTTTAACTAGATAGCTTATCATAGATATAGTTCACTCATAGGCTTTCTCTGGCATCAGAAACTTACCATGGCCCAAAACTAGCCATTTGAGAATGATACACAAGCTCAAGGGAAGTTGGACATCAAGTGGTACTTATCAAATTCCATCAAAACTGAAGTTATTACATCTATGCAAGTGGAGAGATATAAGTTGTGACTTAGCATTGATATTGTTTTTGTGGATCCTGTTGATATATTCAACCTGCCAATACCACCAACAGTCCTGACTTCCCACATAGAAATGGTAATCCATTCAAACACTAAATTGTCATGCGAACAAGTGCAATTGATGGCTACATCCTGGGTAAATCATAGACACCAAGAACCACTTTCTGATAAAGAAGGCATATCCCAAGGCAGTAACCGGGGATTGCTCTAGGCGCAGACCTAATCCAAGGGATCCAAACAGAAGTGATAATAAAAGTGGCTAAACTGAAAGATCTAAATACCATGTAATTAGCTTTTTTATTTTCTAGTCTTTTGTATTGGCTATAAATAAAGTCCTCCATGAGATAGGAGGGCATCGAAAATCATTATACAATAATTAACTTTGGGACAGGATTATAGTTGATATTGGGGAAAATAATTTCCTGTACCTCGTTCTTAGCCTACCATCAGTCAATAAAACCTTCCGCTTGGGTTTTTTCTCCAACAAATTGGTCTAATCACTCAAGTAACATAAAAATTATGCTTCAGAAAGTTATACAGAGCAACGATGACAATAGAAATAGCAGATTCATGAAAAGGATATTAACTGTTTCCAAGTATGTATAAGGGAAAAGGTGAAAAGGGTATTAACTCTTTCCAAGTATGTATATTGCCCTAGGACCAACTAAAACTTCATTTTATTTTTTTTGTTTTTTGCCCAACCAAGCCCCTTTTTTTCCAAACAAACAAAGAAGCTCCTTTTCTTTAAAAAACTGAACAGCTTATCAGATGTGGACAAAAGGAACACGCATAATTCTCTTAATGTTTTTCTATCTACAGTTGATTATATTTACATTCAAATAGAAAAAATGTGTACTTGAATGTATAAGAAATACAACAGTGAAGTATGAAAAATTCAGGAAATTGTTTAAACCGAATTGCATTAAATTTCTTTTTATTGTAGAATTGCCATTTTAGTAATTAGAAAGGAAAAAAAAAAAAAAGGCCTTATCTTTTTTGTACAGGTTGGTGCCTTTGATAAAGCAAACAGCATTGTACATATACATATATATATGAGGGATGATCAATCATCATAGAAAATTTTGATAAATAAGTCTTAATTGAATTATTATTTAACTTTTAATTTAATGATTACTTCTAATGTGGTCACCCACACAGCCACACTACAGATAGTTTAGGGGACAGCACCTTTTCCCTATATAAACCAAAAAATCCCAGAAAAATTACTTCTTGAAAATATTGTTCTAAAATAGCATGTAGATGAGAGGAAAGTGTAATAATTACAATTGATGACAAGTCTATTTTTTCCAAAGGATTTTTTGGATGTGGATATTTTTGAAAAGTGAAATTTAAGAAAAACACACAAACAAAAGCAGTTACGAAAAAATGTGTCCAGATATGAGATCATACTGAGATCATCTCATCGGCTGCCTAAATTTATCTAGGCCAGGTTGCTACAAAGCTGTTATTCACTCCTTAGCTAATGGAAAAAGGACTGAGCAGTCAAAGTTTTTCTTAATGCGGTTTCATCAGACTATATCTAACATCAAAGTGACTTTGAATCAAGAGGCAAGATTGATAAATACCTTGACTAATTACTATCCCCATATCTTCATAAGAGACAGATTGACTTCATTACAACCAAAACTAAAGCAGGTCATATAATTTCACAAGTAAGGCATATGCTCCGACCAAATTAAGGTACAAAGATTCATTTTCGATCACAATGCTAAGATGGAAGTAGTTAGTCAGGACTTACTTTATTCTTAAATAACTTGCAGCTATCTGAGGCAAGGGTGGTGCATCCCCTTCCCTGGAATAATGCATCAAGAGATCAGAGAAAGGATACAGATAGACACAAACATATATATATTTGGTCATTCAGAAGATTTAATCCTGTACAGAAAACTTACTGTTCATCGGAGACCAGTGAAAACCAAATTGGATAATTTTTGCGCACAAATTTAGCACTGGCAGCATCTAGCACGGCCTGGGGGGAAACCCTGAATTCTCCAAAATTCTGTGGCTTCTTTTGACGAATTCTGCGCAATTTTTTAGGCCTTTCCGACTCTGGAGGAGTGTGGTCACTGCAGTTCTTCTCGTCTTGAACTTTTGTTTTCTGCCTGGTCTCTTTACTTTTTGTTTTACTTAGAACCCCCTCATTCTTATGAGAATTCGGAGGTTCTGATTTAGAAACAGATCCTTGAATGCTAAACTTGGAAGACTTGCTCCTATTTGCTGCCTCCACCAAACAATTCAAAGGTTTCCAAAGATCGACCTTCCCATCCCATGCCTCAGATCCATTTTCTCTTCCCTTATCAGAACTAGTGTGATGGGATGGCTCACTAGCAGCAGCATTCTGCAACAACAATACCAGTAAGCATGGAGTGGTATTTGCAACTGCAGGTTATGAAGTCTGTAGGAGATTATGTGCTGGTGTTCATAAGATTCAGAACTATATACATACCTGCCTCACATTCTGAGTAAATTTGTTCAGCATATCTGGTGAGCTAGAGCTCTCATGGTCCAAGATGGAGTCATCTTCTTTCTTAACATGCTTCTCTATTGTAAAACTGGCACCCCTGGATGCTTTTCTTGTAATGGATTTTGATCGTCTTCCAGTCATTCCACTTTGTGTTGATACTCTGGGGGTGCTAACTACCAATGATGAAAGAGACCTTTCCTTTCTCTTAGCAGGTAATGTAACAGGAGACACTACTTCAGGGGCTTTCACCTTCATTCTCTTATAAGGGAATATCTTTGCCCTCACATCTTGCAAATTATGATCCAGCCTGATAAACAGAATATCAGATTAGACAAAAAATAAAGTTTTCTTTCGCTCAAATTTACACGAATTAGCACTGCGTAGGCACCCATGCTAGAGAACAACAAGCTTGATTTGCTAATCTGAGCTTTTAAATATGTGAGAAGAGTACACCAAAATTATGCATGTGTCCACCCAAAGCAAAAAAAAAGTTTTCACACGTGCACTTAAATATCAATTGTGTATTAATAAACATTGCAAAAGTCAGGCCTAGTCTGGATCATGATTTGCTCCCAGTATTTCTAAACTATTCTCAGGAGTTTCTCTATCTTTTTATTATCATGAAGCCTATATCTCTGAGTTGAGTTGGGTTGAGTACGGAGTGAGCATAAACATGTCCAGTGGAGTGCTTTTATGATCACAGACGCACAGTGTGTAGAAAAGAAACTTTAAAACATAGGTGCATGGCCAGAGCAAACCACATAAACCTAGAAACAATGGTTTCAACAATTTATAAGTATAGATCTACTTGTGTGTATATCTGCAGCACTGAGTCATGCAGTTCCCGAAAAGAAAGAGAGATAACAAAACCAACTAGAGAACACAACATAACACAGATTCTGACCTCAATTTTTCCATCGGAACACATCCCAAATCGATGTTGCATATCGGACAGCATTCCATTTCCTCATCTGACAGCTTCTTCTCTATGCATTTCCTACAAACTATGGGTAAAGGAAACAAAAGGAGAATGAATCAGCAATATATATTCAAAATTTCTGACCAAGAGAATACCATAAGTCATAGTTTGACCTAAATTATCTGAACATGACAACATAGAAACACAGAATAACAGAAAAGTCACCAGTATAACCACAACAAAATGGCTTTTACTACAATTTGTAACTACTACAATGTTGTGAAATAAACTAATGGTACAAGACAATATATACAAGTAAAATGGTCTTTTCTGTCATGAAATCTAATAGTCTAACCAACTTTGTCACTAAACATTACATCACAACAGGAACAAAGTCTTCACCACCAATAACTAAAACTTCCCATGAAGTTTTGAGGATCTAAAATGACAGCATTCTCCTACAACTAACGACGTAGGCCTTGTCTTGCAACTCTATCCCTTGGCGACTCGAGAAGACATCTGTAAGCCAATGTCTCTCAGAAGTAACGCTGTAAATATATGAAAAACTAGGAGTCTAGGATATATGTTTCATTATAGTCAATTACCCAAAATTTAGGTAAGTAGTAACACATAGTCTTGCCAAACTACAGCAAAGACATTCTAAAAATAGCAGTTAGATCAATAAATCAGGAAATTAATCATGTATGTGTGAAATTTCCACTCGCATGTAACACCTTTAGAAACTGATCCCAATTCTTATGCACTATTAAATTAATAATTACTCTCAACATGGCCACACAAACTCAGCGAAACGAAGTAAAAAATATGCATACATACCGATGAACAAATCCAAATACCTAGATCACTCGCTAGAAATCCGTAAAACGAAAACCCAGATCGTAGAGACAAACGCGCGCTCAAAACTCAAAAGCAAATCAAAATTCGACTAACCAACCAACAATTACAAAAAAATCACGGTACCAAACCAGATTAGAACAGGGGCAAAGCGCTCACACGTGTGGAGGCATTCGATAATAGTGGTGGCCTCGCGGAAGAGCTTGTGGCAGAGAGGGCATGTCATGCATGGCGCCACCGCCGCCCGCCTCACTTTCACCACCTGATGCGACATCGTATTACCAATTCACACCTAAATCAACGAAATAAAACTACAGGTCTCGAACCCCACGTATCTTATGCGGTGCATGCTAGCACCATCGCATGAGGGATAGGATTTACGTTCATTCTTTGTAGCTCTAATTCATCTGCATTAAGCCCATAAACCAAAACCCACAAATTATCACCAGAAATAGAATACCCCCGAGCACCGCCAGAACAAAATATACAGGTGAGGGGAAAAGCAAACGGAGATGCGAGAAGGATTGTCGATAAATGGACCTGCTAATCTGAGGAACAAGAATTCAGGTAGAGAGGATTTGGGGAAAAAGAGAACGTGAGCTTGACCTCGAGTGATGGCGTCTCCCCGATGATCTGTGTGTATATCTGTTATTTGTGAGTGGGGATTTGGGAGTCGAAATCGAGAGAGAGAAAGAGAGGAGAGAGAGTGTGTAGAGAGAGAGGCTTCGCTGTTACAATTAGCATGAAGTAAAATATACTACTTTTTTTTTTCAGATAGTTAATATTTGGTGGAATTTTCGGCTCGGCTTGGTTTTAAAACCTAGGGTTGGTCGGTCCGGTTTAACCGGGTAACAGATAATAATGTTGACCCGAATTAATTATTTTTCTATTCAAACCTTTAAAAAGAAAAAAGGTAATTGTTTGTGAGGATACTGATTTGTTGTCTTTACTCTTTAGTTCTATCTTTTCAAATTTTTATCTCTTTTTATGGACATCTATTTAATTCATTAGTTATGTGTCGAACAAATTTACTTTTATACTAATTTTGGATTTATGTGATTGGGTTCCTACTTTATTTAATTCAGCATTTAATTATATATATTGGACATATATTATTCGATTTATAGTAAACAGTTTAACCGATCAAAATAATGATTCTAATTTATTTTATTTATTTTGGAAAAGCTAATTATTGTATTAAAATACTGATATTATTGTGTACTAAGTCTAATATAATTTATATGATGTATATGCAAAATATATGAGTAGCATTAACCATATAGTGAACTGAATTAATTTCAAATGCACAGTAGTTGAGAGAATGAAATGTTATGCTGTGAATTTGATAATAGAGCAGGCCTATATTTTGGAAACTTTTGAAAATTTAAATGTTATTTAAAACTGTGTTACTTTTTCATAAAGGCTGCACGAGATCTTACAGATATTGTTAAGGACAATTATTTATTTTGACTTTCGTCTCGCGGTTCTCTCGAAATTTTGTATTAATATTTGCTTGCTACCCAAATTATTTAATTATTTTATGCACACAAAAAGTTAGGTGAAAAAACTGAAATTTGTATTTTACGCCTTTGTAAGTATTGGAGTAACTGACTCTAGCTCCTTTTTACTCTTAAGTTGGTGTTCGAATTGAAATTTGATTCAAAATTATTATTATTATTATTATTATTATTATTATTATTATTATTATTATTTTTATTTTTATTTTGTGTTTGATTGTTTATTGGGTAACGCTACGGATTGAGATATTGTTTGTGCAAGTGAAGATAATAATAAAATTTTTTATTATACTTTTGTTGATATCGGAATTTGTAGAATACAAAATTCTAGCCAAACATTCAAATAAATCTATCTGTCTTGAATGAGTTGAGTCGATAATAATAAATAAATCGAATAAAAAAACAAAATGTTTTACCCGGTGTCTACTCGAACAAATTAGATTGGGCTATTCTGGTCGGTTAGTTGGTCAATGTTAACCCACCAAAGTTGTGTTCGGTGTCTACTCGGGTAAATTAGATGGGGCTATTCTGGTCGGTCAGTCGATCAATGTTGGCCTATCGGAACGTATTTTATATAAATGTGAGAAGAGAAATCTCTCTATGTGCTTTAATACTATTATTTTTGAACTTCTTTTCATGAGGCTTAAGGCTCTATTTATAGACTAAGCCTTAAATATGTTGCTTGGATAAATAAGAATCATATCCTTAAGGTCTAGATATGGGAAATACAAATTTGATCTTATTTAAATTGGAGATGACTTGATCTTCGCTTTGTTTGCTTCATTAAATATTTTTCTGTTGAGCTATTCTCGCATGATAAACTAACTGATCTCCGAATTTTCTTTGCATCTTTGAGGTTGGCTCAGTTATCTTAGGCTGGTTCATCATATTTCGTTCTCATCTTCGCCCTAGCCAGCTCGATCTAGGCTACTCCAACATTTTTGACCTCGATTCGCCCCACCTCATCTCAACTAACCTTTGATTGATCGGAACCAATTTGGCCCTAAAACATCTTCAACTCGTGTTGGCTCTTTCCTTGTTCCAACCTAAGTCATTATTCGAGTTGACTCGACTCAGAGATCCAACAATTTTATTAAAAGAATTTTTAAAATAGCTATTAACTATCTTGTTACATATAATATTATATTATTCATATATAGTTTAGTGTTATTTCATGGTTGGGTTGATATTTTTTGAATCTTTAACTTAATATTTCTATAGATAATATGCTAAATAATCGTTTGTGTTAACACAAACATTTATATAAATTTATAATGGATATAATTTCGTGAGTTCAATCAACTCATAAATTATAACCTATATTAAATTTGGGAAGAAAAAAAATTAGGTTTTCTATGTTTACCTTATTATATTTTTAGTCATCTATCTTTTATCTTATGATGTTTAGTTTTTTAGGTTCAAAATTTGAGTCACTCCCTCTAACTAGTGTATAGTGTAATCAGATCGATCCAAATCCAGTTATTTTTCTTTTTTTCTCTTTTTTTTTCTTTTTTATATTCATGTGTTATCTTTATGTTATACAATGTGATTTTTATATTATATTAGTATGACCTTAATGTACAAATATCATAACTTTTATGTGAAGAAAAATTTCAACACAATTTGTAAATATATACACATTTATATCAACATAGTCATACATATATGTAATATTTAAAGGTATATCTAACATAACTAAAAGACATGTTAATATAACTAAAAGATATGAAAAAAAATGTATGATTACATAGTTAAAAGATCTGAAAGGTATTAATGTCTTCTAAAAAATTATAAAGATATGAATGTTATAATATAAAGGTATGAAAATTATAACTAAACGGTATATATATTTTTTCAGAAAATACAGAAAATAAATTAAGTGTGTGGCGCCCTCTCTAGGGTGAGTGTCAAGTCGGGTCGATTCGAATTGCGCGGACCCTAAACTCATGCACTAGTTATACATAAATTTTTGTGTTAAAAAATATCATTTTTTAATCTTTTTAATAGAAGGTAAAAAAAAATTCTTTTTAATTATAATTTAATTTTAACATCAACTTTTTTATTTTATTTTTTTAGTTTTGAGAACAAGTAGAATATGGTTGATGTCATATTTTTAGTTTTGTATTATCCTTTTTGGGCACGAAATGAATATAATTTGTAAAAAATAAATTTGTCAATTACTTAATATCAAATTTGATGGTTAAATGTTTAATTTTTCATAGTCACTAAACTCTCACTAGTATCGGGATGAAAAATAGAACTTTAATTATCTATATTAATTTAAACATGTTAATGAAGAAAAAAAATTGATGTTAAAATTAAATTATAATTAAAAAAAATAAGAAAAAAAACAACATGCTGTTGCGAGTAAAAAAAACTAAAAAATGATATTTTAAAACATAGATGACTAAAAATCAAGAGGTGAAAGATCGGTCTTATTATGCTATCCACCGTAAACATATTAATATGTGTCACCACTGACACATCAGATATCCAACATACATGTAAATTTCACTTTTCATATAATTAGAGGATAAGATTACACGTCATCGATAGACATATTAAAAGTTGTCCACGATGGACATTTTAGCGTTGTCCGATCAAAGATAAAAGACAAAAAATCTGATGATCAGATAAATATGAAGGACTAAAAAACTTTTTTTCCATTAAAACTGTACATTTATATCTTATGTATTTAGTTAAGGATATATTTACTCAATTTTTATATTTTTAATTTATGATAAAAACTTTAAAACAACATTTAATTGTAATCGAAGAAAGTATTTTGATGAATGAAATGAAAAAAATTTGAAAGCTAAATACTAATTTATTAAAATATATATATATATATATATATATAGGTAGTCTCTTTCTAAAATCTAATGATCAGAACATTTTATATTAACAGAACAGAGTATTTTGATGAACGAAATGATATAAATTGAAAGATAAATACTAATTTATTAAAAAAATATAAAAATAGGTAAGTACAAACAATATTAATTTAGCCGGTTGTTCTGAGATATTTGTCGCTCTATTTTTAGAGTTTTTTACTTTTAATAGATAAATGTTCGCTCAAGAAAATAAATAATTTATACTGGATATCGGCGTGTGGGCCCAAAGATATTTATTCATGAATCATCTACTCGGTGCACGTTATCACCCAGCCGTTGCGCATTTTAGCACACACCCATTAGAAACGTAGGGAAGTTCAATGCTATATATGACAGCAGTAAAAGACGGGACTGGTTGTGTCTACAAGACTTTTACTTGGGTGTACAAGTCATGCTTAGTTGTTCTTTCTTGGAAATTTCTATTTTTATTTTTTAAATTATAGTTTTTTTTTCTAATTATAGAAAAGCATGTCATTTCTTTTTCATGAACACCTTCTTAGTTCTCTATTTGTTATTACGACAGGTCTGCTTTATTTTTTATCTTGTTATTATATAGATCACCATAGGTTTATACTTGATGGTTATATTAATATTTGAATTAGATTTTGTGTAAAAGTTAACAATATTATGTTTAGCAAAATGACATGAAACATTAATATTTTTAAAAGATATTTAATTGGTTGGTATTTTCTTATTTCCAAGTTTGATCACTAACATATAAGAATGCATTTTAGATTGTACCGAAGTAAAATAATGCATTTTGGGAGTTTTAAAGAATAAATATTAGAAGAAGAAAAAAAAAAAAAACTCCCGGAAGTATAAAGTTATCAGCTACATTGTTTTCCAATATTTATTTGATTGATTCAATACGGAAATACAGGTATATAGATTTATATAATTCATTAACAAATATTTAGCTAGATAGAAATGATAATCGTGATATTAAGTTGAATGTAAGTATTTTAAATAAGATTGACAGATTAAATTAAAATGTCAGTCAAGATTAAATTAAAATGTCAGTCAAATATTCTATGAATTAAACTTGTGTGATAATTAGTTAATTATGATGTTATTGGAATCAAATGTCATCAATTATGACATTTTTTGACAAGCAAAGCACCAAAAATATATAATATATATTGACGTGGATGTTACTTTGAACTCTTTCGTATGACCAATTAAATCTGCACTTAAATATGATTAATCATACTTTAATGACTGAGGTAGATTTATCTCCAAATTTCTCATCCTTTCAGAAATAATATCTCATTTTTTAACATTTATTCTATAGTTTTTATTTTCTGCGTAACTCTTTTATGGAAATTATGAAGGGTATTTTCATATACTTTCATCTATTTTATGGAAATTATGAAGAGTATTTTCATATAATTATCATGTATAAGTTTATTGATTACTTCTTATTTTGAAATGAAAGAAGGTTTTATTATTAAAACCCTACAAAACAGTCCAAATGTGTTGATAATTTTTTTTAAACGACTTGTAAGTTCGTGAAACTTAAGTAGAATATTTTGATTTCAAGAGCACTTGATTTCATCAAATAAAAATAATTAATGGACCAAAAATAATAATAGATGATTTTTAAACAATGTGTTCTCCTTTATATGATCATACTAGTATGAATTGCTCAACTATCATACTTGAGTTGGTAAGGTTTGTGGTGATGTGGAAAGATATATTTCATCAATATAGGTTTAAATTCTGATTGAAGTAATTTTTTATTGAAATATTATCGAGGTTTATCTTAAGAATTATATCATATTTACTATTTTCCACATGTATCTATCACTTAAACACATCTCTCAATTCATATCATCCAACCGAATAGGTTACAGAAATCTGTCACTCAAACACATCACTCAAACACATCCCTCGATTTACATTCATCCGACCAAAATGCATACAATCACATGGCAAAGTTCTTATCTCTCTAATTCAAAGTATGAATAGTTGGAATGTGGATGATAAGCACGTCAAATCCTCATTCAATTCATGAAAAGTCTCATTTCATTTTTTCCCCACGTACATAAAATTGTTAAAATTAAAGATGTTTGTCCCTTATGAATAGAAATTTCTTATGACTATTTAAGAATGCTAGGTTTATCACAAATCCACCAATCATTACACTTTAGTTTTATATTTGATTTATATTGTAGTCACACGTTTCAGTATAATGAGATGTAAATAAAGAAATATATTTAAGAGATAAATACTTGTGGAATCTTTCTTCACATCATCACAAATCTTACCAACTTGATTGTACTATTAGGCTAATTAAGTTTATCTCTTGTATTCTCTTTTGGAAAAGTGTTTTATGAAGAATGAAAGTCATTCAAAAACTTGTAATGTGTAGGAGCGGTGGACGAGAGAGAAGAGACTTCTATATGATTATAAGAAATTTTCATTCAATAATACTCCTTCGTGGATAGTAGTTTTTCTTCGATTTTGAAGTTTTCCATATTATATTGTTGTATATTGTTTATGTTTCTTCGTTTTATTTCATTTTCTATAGGAATGAATGAATATTTTATTCCCAACAAAAATGAAATTGTAAATATATATTAGCAAGAAATGTATAGCACAAAACTGCACATTATATTTTATTATATTCCAAGACATGCATAAATAATTTAGTTGAATCGATATCAAGTGATTCCAACATTTATTAGTTGATATTTTGTAGGTGTGAAAATAAATTAAATGAAAGAAAGATGTAGGTAGAGTAGTTGGAATAGTCAAGTGCGAGTACAGCTGCAGCAAAACTGAAATATCCATATTCCTCTTCACATTATCATATGCTTCTCCCATTTAAAATAGAAAATATAGTTCATCTAAATTTATCTGTGTTTTATGACAGCAGTTAAATTTATTTATTTTAAAATTTTACATATATCTTATTCTTTAGATTAGATTTCTATTCAGTGTTGTACATTAAATATCTTTATTAAATGTTAGGTGATGTAATTATTTTACATATATAATTTATATACTTCTTTCCTCCTAAAATATATCATTTTAAAATCTACACAATTGATAAAGAAGTTTGATAAATTGATCAATCTATCCATAGTTAAATACATTCATTACAGATAAATATTTAATAATCATTTTAATATATCATTTATTTTAGAATAGTAAATGAGGACAAATTGGTAAATATGAGTAAATATTACTACTTGAAAAACTCTATAATGACACTCATTTAAGATAATTTTTTTTTTACTAAAATAAGATTTATTTTAAGATGGTATAATTGTTTTTAAATCTATAAACAACCTTAAACAATTAATAATATTGTTATTGTAATTAATGAAGTATGTTATTTTAAGATGGTATAATTGTTTTTAAATCTATAAACAACCTTAAACAATTTATAATATTGTTATTGTAATTAATGAAGTATTGAAACGGTCTTAACTGGTGAGGCGAGGACACGCTGAGGAATTAATTATATTGTTGCTCGGTCAAAAAGAAAACACACATATTAGTTGTTACATCGAATTGGTCAATATTGATGATTACAAGTCCCAAATTACACTTTAAACCATGAGACTTTGTGCCCAAAAAAACACACACACACACACACAAATTTGCAAAATTCACAAGTTTTAAATTGAGATATGATTCGACCCATAATCATTGGATCGAAGATATTTAAGAGACTAAAAGTGCAAAAATGACTAATGTTGGAGCAAACATACCGTCAATTTTTTTTAGTGTAAATATATTTTCAATATTTGAATTTGAGAGCAAATTAACCATATTCTTCTTTTTATGGATATTTTATTCACGTTCTTTTAATACAAATTTATTATATTTTTGTATTTTCTTATTATGTATTATATTATGTGAAATAGTTAATCATTTATACTGGAATATTCAAAATTTATTGATGAATTTTACTACGAAAAGAAATTTGAGAATTAAATAGATCTAAAATTTATAATAGTGACAAAAAAAAAATGACACTTTCCCTAAAAATCTATATTTTTTACATGGTATAAATTTTTTTTAAAATGACATTATTCATGAAAAAAAACATAGTATTTATTCCAAAATCCAAACAAATTCCTTTATAAGCATAGTAACATGATCTTTTGATTTTCAAAATTAAAAAGTTTAGTACAAAGTTCTAAAAGTATATAATTTAAGAAAGATTAAATACAATTTCTTATCAAAATAAAAGTTATTTTTATATTTTGAATTGATTTAGGATTAGAAATGTTCCAATATAACTAATTTATTATTTAATAGAATATTTAAAAAAACTATATAAGAAAGATGTAAAAATAAAAAATAAAAAGAAGATTTATCCATCATAATATAAACATTAGGGACATCTTTGCACCACAACTTAAATGTTAGGAATGTATTTGCTCAAAAAAAAAAAGATTAAAAGTGTTTTTACACCTCCCTACAATCGTTAATAGTATATTTGCACATTTGTCCTATTTAAAATCATGTATTTCAAATGTTGACATGACTGTTGAAATAAAATAGCTGAAATCTCATATTCATAAGTCCATACAAATTAATAGCGACGACCATACATTGGTTAAAAGACAAATGAATTAAAATTTAGGATTAAGTAGATAAAATGATAAATTTATCAAGTTTGGATCGATTTTCATTTTTAATATGAACTTTGAACGTCAAAATCATAAATCAACTCTAAAACTTTGTCAATATCTATTCAATATACAATCGCATGTTTTGGGCTTCAGTTAGTAATGAGGAGTCCGAAATATATCTCTTCATCCTAGTCATCGACGACATATTATGAGTTTCATTAGGATATGGACACATATTTCAGTTTTACATCATCAGTTGAAACTTGAAATTTTCTTGAAAATTCATAAAATTTCTTAAAATTCGATTTGCATTGTTGATAAAAAGATTCATTTTTACATATAACATTTATGAGACAATCTTATATTTGATATGTGCTTTTAATGCTCAATTATGAAAAAGATAAATATTTTTCATCTTAACTGGTTTCAGCATAGCAAAAAGAAGCAACCTGAACAAGCCTAATGTGTGTTGGAAAATTTGAATGGGGTTGTGTAATCATCTAAGCTCTGAAATTAAATTATATATGATTGCTCGAATCATGCGTGAGTGGGCTCTACTTATAAACCATCATGCTAATGTTTTCTTATTATGTTGTTCCATTTTCATCTTTCACCCAACTCATCACACAGCATTTATTTACGTATTTGTTTCATTTAATATTTTAAAATAAAAATAATAAAATATAAGATGAGATATTAAATATAGCAGAAATGGAACTAGTTAATAAAGTACATAAAAATCAGAGAAAGGGTAAAACTATATATGGAGTAAGAATATTGATAAAATTATACAAAATCAATGTTTTTGGAAATATTTAATCAGGAAATCTCTTAAATGTACATTATCAAACTTAAATTCGTTTTCAAATATTTGAGGTTGTAAAAAATTATTGGTTGCAACTAAGATGATTTAGGTATGTGATGGGTGTGAGTATCAACTTTGACAAATTTATGGCACCTAATAAAATATGTAACAAGCAATCTATCATTACACTCCACACTCTGTAGAAAAATGATTTTTTTTTTTTTAAATCTAACACTTGATAGATCACATTTTTGTTCATATTTTAGGAAAATGTGTTTTGAGGTATAGTTTTTCAAGCATGTGTAATCCGATTAAAAAATGAGAATGAGTTAGCCTGTTTTTTTTTTTTTTAATGAGTTACGAAAATAGTAAAGAACGTAACAATAAAAATTAAAAAATTTACATGATTCAAGTTTGAACTCTCATAATTTGCAGTAGGCACCACTTAAGCTACGTAGTTAGACGCATATAAATAAAATTAGTGGTTTGTATGAATAAAGTGTATGCATAAACGATGATCGAATAATATTTGAGTTTGATAAAATAAAATAAAAAGAATTACTGACATTATCTGAACATATAATTTGAATGACAAAGTAAATCATCATGGGTTGTGATGGGTCGAGAATTAACCCATTTCACGCATCTAATTTCTTTCTTACATGTAATTCTATAAGAATTATCAGGTTTTTTATTTTTCATTTTATATTTAGGAATAGAATAATGGGGGTTTAAACCAGCTACAATATATGAATTACAAATTGAGTTGGGCCTGTATGACCGTTTATGGGCCTAAATTCTAATGTTTTAGAATACTGAAAACTTCTAAGCTATCTAACTATTATTACTAATATTTATCTCTTGATACATATAATTCACATGGCTTATTTGGGTTTGATAATACCGTTAATATTGTAAAATTAAAATATTTATGTTAACAATTTAAATTCCTTTTCCTTTTTACCTCATATATTTATTCAATTTTTTGAAAAAAATATTTATTTCATGAAAAATATAAACATCTTAACTTATATTTACATTTTTGTACTGTTGAAGACCAAAAACATTAAACTACTAAATTTATTCAAAATAATATTTTCACTATGATATTTGGAATACTGTTTTTAAATTTAAATAAAACTTAAACTTGTATATTTAGAAATCTATTAAATCGATTGGCCCACATATTAACTCAATCCGATGTGAAGGTCGTATGATAACACCCAAGCATTCGCCCTTTACAAAGTTTGTAAGCGACAAGCCTAGTTGGGTAGAGCACTAGAAAGCCAAATTTCCTTTAATTTTAGTGAAATGTCCTTTTCATAATCAGTAATTGATACCACAAATATAGGTTGGGGTTATTAAACTCTTACCTAACCCATAGTCGCTAATGTCAAACTGCGACTTTGAGCAACACTTGCACTTCTTTGTGTGTACTGCATTGTTAAAATTGAATTTCATTAGAATAATATATAAGTATATTTTAAAATGAATTTTACGGAAAAAATATATTTGATAACAATGAATAAATAAACTCAGTTTTTCATTTTCAAAAATAAAAAGTGGGAAAATTCCTTGTACAAATGAAATTAGAAATCAATGTAAACTAGTCACTAATCTCATCTGATTTAGGTAAAATATTTAAAAATGCAGTTGAATAGAAAATTTGGAAAACTGGAATTTAACATTTAAAAGAAAATTATATTTAAAATAGTTCTGTAAAATATGTTGTGGATTAGAAAAGAAAGTTTCTTTGCACTTTGATAGGTACATAAGTATAATTTATAATATTTATTACATAATAATTTAAGTAGAATTGACAAGATTGTTTTTATGTAACCGGACAAACTATCAATTGCAACATGAATAGTTAGTTGAATTGATTTATTATAGCTACATATCTCAAATGTATCGGGTATATCATGATACTATTTATAAATATTACTCCTAGACTAAATATAAATACTGATAATTAGAATAAAATACCTTTTGGAAGATATCTCCCATATTTCATGGTTTAATTTAAAGAAAAAAAATATTAGAATAAAAGGAAATGACAGAATTAAATAAATAAATAAAAATTTATTAACTACCTGGTACACATTGCTTTATTATGAACCAATATACACGCAAAGAAGATTAGGAGTGATGAAAAGAATAAAGACAGCAAAGAAATTTAAAGACAGCTTGGCACGTGTTCTCCCATTTCAGCCAAGAGTTTTAGTCACAAAAACATGGACTATTTAGTCTTTTACTTTTGTATTTTGTAATAAATTTTTGGAGAATGTAGTTTGTAATAAATTAATCATACACTTCAACCTGACTATTTCACAAATAAAATTTGGTTGGGACTAATAACACCCCGCCCTCCACTTAGCATATCTCAGTTAAAAATATTTTAATAAAAAAATTGAAATATTAATTTTACTTTTGAAGTAAATAAGATAAAATATTCAATCTCTCTCTCACCTCCATTTTCTCTTTAACTTTCATATTTTTTATTTCTTTTAATTTATTGAGGAATGTAATCACAATATAATAACGAATATTTTACCAACATTTTCAAATTTGATTTACTTAAATGATAAAAACGAAAGATAAGATTGATATGAAATGCAATGGGTAGTATTATAATTATACTCTTCATGTTTTTGAAAATCAAAACATGATAGTGGCACTGGGGTGTTGCTTATTTATTTCTCTATTTTTTTATTTAAATTTTCTTTTTCTTTTTTTATACTATAAGTCCTTTATTTTAAATCCAAAAATAAAAAGAGCTAGCTAGTCATGTGATAGAAGTCTGGGTTAAGTATTCTCCAGCTATGTGTTGAGGAAGACAAGCGTGGACAATTGAACACTTGGATGATTACTTAAAAAAATAAAAGATGAAAAAGAAAAGACAATGCGTAGTGTAAAATTCAGATTATTCTATTGGTATAGTATTTAAATTCAACATAAAAACCTATTTGAAATCATATTACAGATATAGTTCAAAGTCCTATTATTTACAATCAGAAGCTATTTCACAAGTTAATGTGTATTTTATAAATTGTTGATTGACTCATCTCATGAAATTAGATTTGTAGATAGTCTCACAATAATTTTCTTTTTAGTGAATAATTCACTTATTCATCCAATAGTTTTAATCAATTATATACAATTGTATTTAAAATAATAAAATTTTACAACTATATTTATCGATAAATGCTCAAGTAATGTACACAATATTTTAAAGAAGCTAATTGCATAAAATGTTTCTGTTGAAATTTCAAAAAGAAATTTGTAGTTTTTTCTTTTCTTGTTTTACATTTTAATTCATTCATGCTACAATTCCACAGAGATCTCTGAAACACCCAAGCAAATCAAACTTGAAATTTGGTATTGAATGCTCCAAAAGTTATGTTAATATATTCCATTAATATGTTACATAACCACGAATAATATTTGATGTTTGAATTTGAAGAAAAAAGGTGTCCATGTTTTCATAGCACTCTTAAAATCCAAATTAAATGCTCAAATTTTGTAACACCAATGTGCATCAACTCAAATCAAGTATTATTTTTTTTTTTTAATGGGTTTGGGGAAATGGAAGGAAGGGAAATAATAAGAATTAGAAAACTTGCATGACCTGGATTCGAACTCGGGTCATCACAATCTGCATCGACTCAAATCAAGTACTATAAATGTTCAACTTTGTGTTTTTAGGAATTTCACATCAAATAAAATTACCAATCATTATGTGAAGGCATGAGATTTGGTGAATTGATGGTCCCCAAAAACATGTATACCCCTTTTTCTCTAGTTTATGTCTTATTTATTTTTATTTTTATCTTTTCCATTATTGAGTTTGCAAAGATTACACAATATATATTTGACAAACCCAACACTGTCACGTGGGCTCCAAGCCCGCGGTGGCACCTTCTATTTGTTGGCTAGAATCACTTTATTTATTTGTTTATATTTATCATTCTCTTCATAATTTAATTTTATAAGATTGATAAATTGACAATTTATAATAAATAAAATAAATATTAAATTGTAAATATGAGCAGAATTATTGTTAAGGAACTTATCTTATAAATTATATACGTGAGATGATCTTATATAAATTTTAGATTTTTTAAAAGATTTGATAAGCGTAGATCCTGAAAATGTAGGTTTGACAACATAACTTATTTTTTCAGGATATAGATTAATAAAATCCATTTTTTAATAGAAAATATGGTTAAGATTGTGTTTGGATAAGTATATTTAAAATTTAATATGCGAAATGAATGTGTTTCAAATTCACTCATGTCAAAATAAATTTTAAATCCATTTACGTTGTTAAAATATTAATTTAAAATAAAAAAAATGGAATTCTAATAAAGTTAGTACTAATAGTTTCAAAACGAATCTCAAATTCATCTATCGGAACACGTAGTTTTTCAGAAGTTTGCAATCTTTAAAAAAAAAAAGTGTCATTTAAGCTTCACGGTTTTAAGCTACAATTCAAATGCATGTTGAAGGTGCTTCTACCACTTTATGGATAATTTTTAATATAAATTGAAGCCCTTTTGAAAATTCAGAGTTTTGCTTAAAAAGGTGATTTATCGAGCAATTAGCACACACTTAGATTTCTCAATTTTGATCAAATCACTACTTTTATTCTCAAATACTATATATTTTCAGTATAAATTTTCTACAATGAATACTTACAAAAATAAAATCAATTGCTAACACCATCTACAATTGTATATTTCTTAATATGTATTCACCACCTATTATATATAAAAGTTTATTTATATTATCACATATATATGTATGTCGGCTATAAAAGTTTATTTATATTATCACGCATATATATATATATATGTATGTATGTCGGCATAGGCAGAATGACTAGCAAAAATACATCCCAGAAAATAGATGGGATATAAGATGTGTCCACTTTGTTTGCTTTATTTTGAGATAATCAGATAATTAATAAAATCATAAAAATAAAAGTCAATATATTAGTTCCAAGATGTATATTTTACTTGGTGCAGTTCCCCGTGACCATCACGTGCCATGTGATTAACTATAGTTAAAGATTTATTTTTGGATCTTTTAATTTAATTTAATTTTTTTTTGTAATTTACTTCATTAATACGTCTTACGTCTCTAAAATGATATTAATTTTATATTATATTTACTAATGTAAATATAATATATTATTTAAATTAAAAAGTGAATAAGATTGCACAAGAATCTTAAGCTATCTGTATTTCGCTAAAAAAAAAACAATTAAAAGGTAAAACTCATGACTTGTATTTGATTTAGTTGGATTTTTTGCGAGAGAACGTAATTTTGTTAGGGATGTGATTATCATAAAATATTTATATTTATTTTATGTTCTTTGATTATTATCGTAAAACACATATATTTAGTAATATATTATCATCATATATGTGGGTGTGCATTGAGGATATTTAAATTATAAAATAAAATGCTATTAAATTGTAAAATGAAATACTTTAAAATAAGGAAAAAAAAAGAAGAAGATGCAATTCTATTGTAATTGCAATGTGCAGGGCGACTAGATTTTAATAAAATCACTTTTACGTTATATGTAATATATATATATACATATATATATATATGACAAATAACGAGGCATTTTATTTTACTTTTGAAGTTTCAGATGATTAACTCAACTGTCACATAGTTGAAATGGTGCATCACTAGTAATTCTATTGCATTTTTAGTACATTATAAAATGTAACTACTTACCTTGCTAATAAAAAATATATTAATATATATTTATTGTTGATATATCAAATATTTAAAATATTTATTACTTTCACTTTACATAATTTCAATTGTAAGATTATTACATATTATCCATAAATATATTAAAAGCTGTTCACGATAGATATTTAACATTTTCGAAAAATTAAATGCCCCATTGTACCCATAACTTCACAAGTTAGCTTGATCATCCCTCAATTATTTGTTGTATTAATAAATTGATAGATTCTCCAAGAAAATTATAACAACCACCAAATAAAAGTCAAACACAAATCGAGTAATAAGAATGTATCTTCATAAATATAATGAGCAAATAATTTCAATATGACTTTAAGTTCATCCATCTCGTGACCCAAATATCACTTAACCTACCAATTGTGGGTCCAGTTTCTAATAATCAAATGAACAATTCATTTGGCAATATTAGGTCTAGGTGGCTCTGATCGTGTTAATGAAAAAAAAAATTATAAATATTACTTCTGAAAAATTTCAAGAAAATGAATCTATTAATTTACTAGCACATGGTTCGTGTAGTACATGAATTAAAAAATAAAAAATAAAAAACCGAATATAGTGAAATTTAAATATTATTTACATTAAATATTCAACACCCACGCAATTGTTATTTATTATATTGAAAAAAAAAATGTTGCTAAAGCTATCATATTCAATACTTTTCTAGATTTTTTTATATTAATATTAAAGTTGGAAATGACCTTCAAATTCCTTCAATTAACTGTATGTTAAAATAAGAATAAAACTTAAAATAAAAAAATTCCCCAGAAATGTCATAATTTATTCTAAAACGTATGTTTGCAAAACTATTCAATTTCATTAATTAATATATTTAGAAAGTTAGACTAATCTTTTAAATAAACCCATATTTACTTTATTTTTTTCTTATGTATAATTTTTCTTAATGTTTAATTAAAATAAATATAAACATACAAATAATTCTGGGGGCCATGTAGGGCTGTTAATTATGGAAATTATATAACTTAATTCTTTGAGAAGTTAACAACTGCTAATTATGACACAATAAATATAAGAGAAATCAATTTATATCATGCATTTTAAAGTGGACATTTGAAAAAATAAGTAATAATTAAGAATAATAAATAATATTGAAATAATAGGATTAAGTAGTTTAAGCGGAAATTTCATGTTCTATGAACATATATGTACTCAGTAGTTGTTACTTTATATAATAATTTGATTTATACTTAAATTAAATAATTTTACTTAATTACTCTAACAATTTGTGAGAGTTAATTAAATAAGAAAAATAAATTATATTTGAATAGAAGAACTTGAGAAAATATTATAGATTCAAAATAATAAGTTTATATTTGGATTGATCTATAATTGAGTGAACTTGAAACCTACACATTTCAAATTTCGCATTTTAATTCTCAATTGAAAGAAAAATTAAATTTATTAATAAATCTCGATGGACACATAATTCATAAACTTTAATTTCTAAAAATTATATTGATGCCAGGTATTTTGTTGGGTTTTTTTATACAAGTATTTACGATTCGAAGATATCTTCGATTTATATGTCACCCGATTAAGATTAAGGAAACTAGAATAGACAAGTAAAAGAACCGTGAGGAGAAGGGCCCACCCCCAATCCCAATCCCATGATTACCTAGGAATTCCCGCATTTCAAATCCGCACAAAAGCCCCATTTATATATATTCATATTTCCCCACCGATTTTATAATTAATTAAAATAATAAAATCCGTATCAAATCAGAAATTCACATTTCAATTCCCATTCCACCCTCCTTTCTCACATGAACGTGCCACCACCTCCTCTCCCCGCCTTCCCCGCTTCCTATTTCTTTCCTTTTTCTTTTCATTTTCCACAAAATAAGAAACTCACCACACACGGAAATGACTTCCTCGAGATCTTATTACTGTCACGAAAAACCCTAACCACTCTCCCCCTCTCCTCCTACTAACCTTCAACTTTCCAGATTTCGGAAATCGGAAATCAAGAATTCGTTGCATTATTTTTGGTTTTCCGATGCGGAGGATCGTTGATTAGCTCGATTCCGTTGGCAAATTTGATGAGGCCATTGCGTATATACTCGAGGACTTTGATCCTCTGTTTTCTCTGTGTCTCTGTTTTGATTCCTGTTTTTCTACTGTCGTATAGGCTCAAACACATTAAGTCCGATGGTAAGTGGTTTTTCCGTCTCGTTTACTTTGAATTTGTATCCTTAGGTAATCTGATTTGTGGATTTATTTTTTGCTATTTTTTGGTGCAGTATCTCGAGGCTTCGTCGAAGATTTATCTATCATCGTATGGATCTCTCATCTTCATAACTTACCGACATTGTTATTTTTACTTAACTAATATGGATAGCGGTTATTTGATACTGTTTGTGGTGCAATGGATAATGAGTATCTTTTCCGGTAGTTGATTGCTTGACATCGAAGTTTAACTTTATCGCTTTATTTTTTGGTGCTTTAAGTTGATATGTATATTGGTGAAATATTGCCTGTACTTGGAGTTTATCTTCTTTGTTTTGGTATTTTTGTGATCGCACGATGAACATTGAGGATGAATCATCTTATATATGTTACACTGTGACAAAATGAACATATTGCATTTTTCTTGGGTTTATGTTTATTAGTAATTAGTTTGAGGCCATTAACTTAATATTTTGCCTTGGGAGTGTTTGTATATTGTGATCTAAACTGAAACGTCTATTTCTGGGATTTTCCTTGCACAGAAACATAGGACGGAGGCTCAAACACTTAGTGCAATAGAGCAGGTAATTGGATATATTGATCTTTTTTTTTAATGTAATATGTAATATATTATGTCATTTTGGTATTCATGATCCTGAATTCCCATAATTCGTGGTTTAGGAAAAAGTTGGAAGTTTGAGAGAACCACCTCTGGTGGTCTACAAAGATGATACATCTAATTCTGTGGTTAACATTAGTTATACGGAGTACATGAGAGATGGTGAAGTTAGAGTTGCAGAAAGTGATGCTGACTTGTTGGAAACCAATGGTTTGTATTGTTTGTTTGCTTTCCATCAAAGTTTTCTTATACTTGTTGTGCAGTAAATTTTTGTGACATTTCCATCTGCTATTATTTGAAGTTCAGCAAACAGACATAACACAGATGAAGGTGGGCAAACTAGACGGACAGAGAGAAAGTTTCCTATGTCTAGGGTGCAGGTGTGTTATTATGAATGACTAATTCTTTTGAAGTTCTTTTGTTCCTAGTTGTTTTACTAATCTAAAGGTAGTTTATGTTGCATTAACCTCTACATTTTCTGGCGCTTTTAATGGTAATAGGGAGCAGAGGAGGCATGTTTATGTTTACATTGGGTTTCTCTGCTAATGCTGAATGTAGATATTCAGTTACATGCTCTGGTTATAGTAACTATAAAACTCTGCTAGCTTTAAGTGAGTGATGTTCATGAAATGCTAAACTTTGCTGGAATTATAATTAGTAATCAGTAGTTTGGAAGCGAACACTTAGTGATGCATGTGACTGATGAAGCAAACGTATGGGATCGTCCTAATCTATGCCTGTGGCCCTGCACTAGTTTATCTCTTAGAAATGTTTCCTGAAGTTCTGCTAGGGTGTGTAGAACCTGCTCTTGTAAGTTAATTGTTTATTCTGTTTGCTCAGATTGAAACTGCTCATGTACTGGTATCGAGTTAATAATTTCACTGTGTTGCAACTGTTTTACATCTCTTCTGGTTCTCTCTTGTTTGGTATTCCATGGTGTTCCTTCGACATGGTTCTCTAAAGCTCCCTAGAGGCGCTGGATCTCTTATAAGCACAAGGATATACTCTTAAGTACTTGTGATTTGCAAATTCTGGTACTCTGATTTACAAGAGCACATCAGGCGGTGAATCTATCATATGCACACGTTGCCCACATCTCAAGAGTGGCAGCAAACTGCTTTTCCTGTCTATTTTAATTTTTGAACATTTCACTCAAATGCATCTTGCTTTCTTTAACCTGTGTGGCTGGGTGATTATGCATCAAAATCACTCTGTCATATGCATTCGTAATCTTCTCTTTCTTTAACTCATATCATCCTTTTGGTCTGCTTTCTTTTATTCCACTCATTGTGTTTTCTTTGGTTCACCAAAGGAAGAGTCAGATATAGACAAGGTACAATATGACCGAGTTGTACGCATGAGGCCAAGGACATTCGATGAGAAGCAAAAAGAGATGAAAGACCAGATGATTAGGGCCAAAGTATACTTACACTTTATACCAACAAATAGCAGTTCTCATCTTGTCAAAGAATTAAAGTTTCGACTTAAAGAGGTAGAACGAGCCTTGACTCAGTCCATAAAAGATTCTCGTATATCAAAGGGGTACGTTTGCCTCCTATTATTCTATATTCTTTACATTTATCTGTCTATTTTGAACTGAAAAATTATAAAATAATATGGTTAGATACATTAAAGCAATTTACAACTGAAAATTAAGATTCCTCGACGTTATAGGTGTTGTTTCTCTGGCTGGTTCATTGTGTTGCTATATTCTGTTGGATAACTTTGTATTATTCTTGTACTTTTTCCATGTCTTATTTAAGAGTATCAGCTATAGGCATCTAGACTCTCTGGAGAGGTCCACTTTTACACTCTTAAAGAAGTGGAATAATGACAAAGTCATTGATTGATGTTTGATGCTTACTGTGAATCAGAATCACCTTGAGTAATAGAAACTCCGGATATCAATAGAGGGTTATCTTGGCCATTTCACTTTCTTCTTCTTTTGTTATGCCTTAGTTTTCCTGTATCAGGATTGAATTTCACTAGCAGCTTGTTTGAGTGAGTTCATTGTATTCAAATTGCTCTGGGGATGTCAAATCAGCTAATTGATGAGTTCGGCAATTTTCTTATTTTTTTATTGATTTCTTTTTGAGTTTCTAACTGGTGATTGTATGTTTCTCTTAGTTTTCTTGGGAAGGTTGTTAGTTGTTAGTTGATAGTTAAGTCAAGCTCCATCAGGCGTATACTAGTACTTCATATGCTGCCCAAGCTCGTAACAAATGTTATGTTCTGATATAATCACTGAACACATTGGCATAAAGTAATTAAAAATGCCAGATTCACGTTATGGTGCTCACTGCGCAACAAGACTATTTAATGAGATTTTATTAAGGTTTCATAAATTTATAAACCTCTTCTCTGTTAGTTCTCTGCAGAAGATGAAAGCAATGGAAACCACTTTGACAAAAGCAAGCCATCTTTACCCTGATTGTGTTGCAATGATAAAGAAACTTCGTGCTATGACATATAGTGCTGAAGAGCAGGTCCGGTCACACAGAAATCAGGAGACTTTCCTAAGAGCACTTGGCGGAAGAACCATCCCAAAAGGGCTTCACTGCCTGTCTATGAGATTGACTACTGAATATTTTACCTTGGAGCCTGAGAAAAGGGAGGTCCCTTACAAACATAAACTACGAGATCCTCATCTTTATCACTTTGCCGTTTTCTCTGACAATGTATTGGCTTGTGCAGTTGTTGTAAACTCAACTGTGTCAAATGCCAGGGTATGTTTCTGTTACTCCCGTCTTCTCTTTGCATGGATAACTTCTTTCTCCACGTGCTTGTATTCAACTGTATATAATTTAATTTCAAAATTTTTGGAAGCAGCCTGTTAGTAATGTACGTTTAAAGGGAGAGAGAAGTTTCTTTCGATCTGTTGTCGTTTCAAATTTCTTGAATGACAACTGGATCTTTGGAGATTTTACTTGGCACTTTCAAATTTCCAGTTTTTTGGCCTTTGCACGTATTTCCATGATTTGTTACTTGTTTGTGTTGATGTATGTGTATATGAAGGTATCACTCTTTTTTAGTGTTGTCTTCACTGTCATTATTTTTTGGTGATATTTTTTTATCCTTTTATTTTCTAACAATGAAAATTTTACTTGCACATCTTACAACTTTAGATAATAAGCAGCAACACACTACCATAGGTAGGATAACTATAAAAGCTTTTACTGCTGCTTTATACCAAGAAAATCAAATGATTGCTTCTATTTTTTTGTGTGAGATTCTATTAGGGCTCCATTCAATATTTGCATTACATCTTTGTTCAACTTTTAACGTGGAAGACAAAATTATGTTGGCAGCATAGCAGGTTAAGATATCAAGCTAGTTTAATTTTGGAATCTGCCTGATGCTTATTATACAAACACTAAAGATTGAAAATTTTCTTTGTATGAAGGAACCAGGGAAGGTAGTATTTCATGTAGTGACAGATTCGCTCAACCTCCCAGCAATTTCTATGTGGTTCATATCAAACCCTCCTGGCAAAGCTACAGTTCATGTGGAGAGCATTGAAAGTTTTGGATGGCTAGCCGCCAAATACAATGCAACTTTGTGGAGAGAAGGTTCTGTTGATCCACGATATACATCTGAGCTGAACTACCTTCGGTTTTACTTGCCAGATGTATTTCCTGGTTTGAATAAGATTGTCCTTCTCGATCATGATGTGGTAGTGAAAAAGGACTTAACTAGACTTTGGAGCATTAACATGAAAGGCAAAGTAAATGCTGCTGTGGAGACTTGTACAGAAGGGGAGCCTTCATTCCATCGTATGGATATGCTGGTCAATTTCACAGACCCCGTTGTGGCAAATAAATTTGATGCTAACACATGCACATGGGCTTTTGGGATGAATATATTTGACCTTCATGGATGGAGAATGCGAGATCTAACTGGGCTCTATCACAGATACCTTCGATGGGTTAGTAAATTTACTCAAATCATTCAAATACCTTTTGTATTGCTATTCTTGCACTTGCTTTTGTATGTGCCAGTTGTTACTTTTTTGCAGAAAACATCCATGGGTACCTAATTTTTGTTCCGGTAGGTCCCTATAGAACATCTTTAGGTTCCTAATTTTTGTTCCAGTATGTCCCTATAGAACATCTTTAGGTCCCTAATTTTTTGTTTAGGTACCGCCAAAATGGTTAACATCATCATCAGAAAAGAGACCTCGAGTGATGAAAATATTAGGGAAAATTAGTCTTATAGTCCTCGAACTTTGTCTTATTAGAATTTCAGTCCTTTATCTACTCATTTCTTTATTTTAGTCCTATAATTTTATTAACTTTAAATTGTAGTCTTGGTAACCTGCTATAATAGGTTGTAATGACTCGGTGTTGTTTATGCATTGACAATTTTCTATCTACATGGTTTCTATTTAGAATTTAATATTTAAGTCTTGGCCTTCTTCTTGCTGCTACTGAATTAATACTCTTTTTTCTTGTAATTGCTATAGAAACTTATTCATTTATATAATATGTAGTTTGGATGTCAAATAAGCGATACATATCATTTGACCTGTTGTTGCAGATAACCAGACTAAAAGTCTAAAGTTTTTAATTTATAGGACAAAAATGGTTAAGTGAATAGATAAAGGACTGAAAATCCAGACAAAGCTAGAGAACTAAAAAACTTTTTTCCTAAAACACAACTCCCAAGACCTTGTGAGACAAAAATAAAAGTTCAAGGACCTACTGAGAAAAAACAAATGAAGCAAATAATGAGAATTCAAGGTTGCCTTAAATCATGAGTACAAAATTTTATATTACTGTTTTTATGAACTGTCAATTTCAAGTACATATATAACATTTTAGCACATCTTAATGTATGCATTCTTCTTTCAGGGCAATCAAAGGCCTCTATGGAAAGCTGGAAGCTTGCCAATTGGTTGGGTAACCTTTTACAAACAAACAGTAGCTCTAGATAAGAGTTGGCATGTGCTCGGGTTGGGCTACGACTCTGCTGTGAGGGAGAGCGACATAGATAACGGTGCAGTTCTACACTACGATGGAATCCTTAAACCATGGTTGGATATTGGGATTGAGAAATACAAGCCCTTTTGGAGGAAACACGTCAAGTATGAACATCCATACCTACAACAATGCAATGTTTCATGAGTTAGATAGATCCCACATGATGAGTAATGTAGGAACCACATATACTTACTCCATTCTTTCTCATTTTTGAGCAATTGTTACTTGTAAATGTCAACATCCTTTATTCATCCTTTCACTATATTTTTTAGCTGGCCACCATTTTAGAAGATGAGTCCGTTATTAGCAATAATGGGCGAAAAATTGAGCAAGCCCATGAGATGGTTCTTTCTGGAGATGTTGTATATAGAACTCATGTAGAGCTAATGTACTGATGATGGTGAATGGTATATGTCATGAGATTCTTGAGACATTCCTTACTTTGTAGTCCACTTTACTATTTAATATTGGCCCTAATTAAAATTGCATGTCATATGATACAGGTCTGTTGGTGCTATATCAGTGATGGCCTAACACTTAAAAGTTGTCTCTTTCATTCTAATTTTGTGTCTAGAGGTGTTCTGTAGCTCTTCATGCTTCGCATGATGCTTTCAGACCACTCCGTATATTCTTTACTCGTATTTATGAGATGGTGCGATATTTTATCCAGAAAAATAAATTGAGTTGCATGGGTGTAGGGTTGTGTGTGAATTTGTTGTAATTTTACCACAAGGTAGTTGTAACTTGTAAGTGATAGAATGGACTTTTGATGGCTCCACAAAAAGTTGCGATGTAATTTATTGATGTTTAGGAGTGGCAATGAGTTGGGCAGATTGAGTTGGTTTTGGTATTCCATCTCCATCTTGTGAAGGGTCCGAGTGGTGCGGCAGAGGAATAAACCCGAATCGCATTGATATAGTCGATATAGTCTAGACTCAAAATTGAAACTTTTATGTCTCGATTTAAATAATTTTGTCATCTTAAAAAATAAAATGATTTTGTAATGTATCTGGATATCTGTCCACATTTCAACTTCCATTTGTTTTAGCGATAATCTTATTTTTTTTATAACACATAATAGTGGTAAACTAAAGGAATTTCGTTTAATCGTTTAAATTGAATGAATATCCCAGATGGAGTAAGACTCCCAAAAATATTACGTTTATAAAATTTCTGATTTTTATTCAGGGTGTGACAGAGACCAGGTTTCCACTCTTTGAACTCATTGGAAAAATGCTAGTGGTGGCTATGAGATGATGTGCCACGTGGAGAAATATGGTTGGATGGTTACAGATTAGAAGGTATGCACCCAATCCTGGTGTGTGGCTGGTTCTACTCTTTCTCTCTCTCATTATCTCATATAGAGAGAGAGATTAGTTGATACTCACATGCCCACACACCCACACTGAAGATCATCAGCACAGAGTCAATCAACTCACTCAAAAATGGCCACCATCTCTGCTTGCACCTCTACCTCCTTAATTGCACGCGCCGCCCTAGTGCAGAAGCCCTCCGCCGTCCGCCCGGCCGCCGTTCTTGGTCAGATTCTCTCACATTCCTCTTAATTTTCTCCGATACGCCGAACCAAGCTAACTAGTTTCCTATGATACCCATTGCTTTATTTATTTGGATCAATGGATCTTGAGTTATAGATTTTTTTTTTTTTACTCATTTTAGGTGTTCAATTTTGTTTCTGAATATTCAACTTTTTTAGAGTTTTTGATAATGTTATTTCAAATTTATCTCAAAAACTGTTCCTAAAATAATCTCTGAATTTTCAACCTGTGAAAAATTTAGTTAAAATTTAGGAATTTGACAATTTTTGGAATTAATTTGTTTTTTTTTTTCGATCATTAATTTCTTAATTAATTGAGGTATGTGAAGTAAAGTTTTATATTCCTTGGTTTTTTGATGAATTTGTAAAATGACACTTAAATAATATAGGAATCAGTATTACATAATTGCTAATTTTATTTGTATGAATATTTCTAAGAAGAATTAGAAATATTTTAATTGTTATTTGGTATTTGGTCTCTCTAGTCTAGAGTTGAGGTCAATTTTAATTATATATAACATCATTCTCAATATTTCCTTTTCTCAACTTCAAATCATTTACATAAATAAATTGGACTCGATACATTTTCTAATTGAGATCGAAATCATCACTAGATGATATATCTTTTTCAATATAAAATATAAAATTATCTACATACCACTAAAATTATTTCATAATCAATCTTTATAATATCAATCATGAGTTTTAAACCGACTATTATATATTATTAATTAGTTTTGTAAGACCATTTCATAAAACATTCTACAATGGAGTTAGTTTGTATTATATCGAGTTTATAGAATTTATATTTAAAATAATTGAAAAATGAAAATGAGCAGGTTTGCCATCAATTTCAAAGAAGGGTAGAGTGAGATGCTCAATGGAGGGAAAGTCAGAAGAGGGGGAGTCAAAGCTGGGGTCGGCGGCTTCGATGGTGGCGGCGGCTTGTGCGGCGGCGGCTGTGTCGAGCCCAGCCGCGCTGGCTCTGGTGGACGAGAGATTGAGCACTGAGGGAACTGGGCTTCCATTTGGGCTCAGCAACAACCTTTTGGGCTGGATCATTATTGGTGTCTTTGGTTTGATTTGGGCCCTCTACTTTATCTATGTTTCCTCCCTTGAAGAGGATGAGGAATCTGGCTTGTCTCTTTGATCTTCCAATTTTTAGTCTTATATATTTCTCTCTCAGCAATACTATGTTGATTCTCTCTGCCTGTAAACACCTACTCTTTTTTATGTAATTTTCTCTTGTTTTTTATGGACAACATTCATGGTTAATGCCATGAGATTTCTATTTTTTATTGTTTATTATTTAATGAGTGAATCTAGGTGTATAAAGATAATATAGTAATATAACGGGCATTGTATGAAAGTGGTCGTGTTAATGGTCAATCGAAAAGCTTAAGAAATGGATGAGTGTTATTGACAGTGTTCACAACTAATTGACAACAAATTGTTTTAAAACATAATTAAATATTAATAAACAATGGAAATTGGAAAATAAATGATGTAACAAACTTCACATAAGTTATAAAACAACTTGTGAGTGCATTGAAAAAAACTGGACTAAATGACTTTTGAATTACAAAAAAAAAGAAGATTCCTATCAAAATCTATGAAGATGAGATTTAGAAATCTTACGTCTACGAAGAAATAAAGTACCATTTAGAAAAACAAGAACCAAAATAGTACATTACATAGGTGTTTTTAAGACTAAACTATTCAGCTACACGAAGAGATTAAATTTACATAAAAAAAAAATAAAAAAATAAAAACATTATCTAAGATGTTGTCGACAAATTCAAAGTGGATTCGACCTTGAAAACGTTCTGATGTGATTAATTTTTCGTAGGATATTGAATAGTTACAAATAAACACTTTCAACAACACATAAAGACCAATTTAAATGCACTATCTTCAACTCGCTCAAAATTTGTGCTTGAAATGCATTGTGGCTAAGTATTTATAGCCAATGAAATTCTTGTAGTGCAAAATTTCAACCCACGTCTTCCACTCCTCCATCTTCAATCATTTGAGTTAAATACGGGAAATCAAACCCTTATTGTCCAAGTGACTTAACTTGATAAACTTCAACCAAAACTCTTATTTTTCAGCTTAGTTATTTCCTTTCTTAATATATCAATATAAGTGACATTTTTTAATCACGAAATCTTACCCTTATACGCATAATTTTTTTAATGTTGAATGCAAATGTTATAAAATTTTAATCTAAGATTTTGAAGTATTTCCTAAAAAGAAAATTTGAAATTTGATGTCTAATTTAATTTGTTGGATTCAAAGCTTGAAGTCTGATTAATATTGACTAGTTCAATTATAGTCTGAAAGTTACTAAGGTTGAAAAATTGATCTATATTTCTATATATAGATTATTTATAATTGATGAAAAGTGTATGAGTTTTTTTTTTCCTGGGAATATTTACTAAGATACCATATTAAAGTAATATTTGTGCAAAAAATCACCTATTTTACAGATGCGATTTGTAATTGTGGTAGAGTCACATATAATGAGGGTCGAACCCACAACCATGGATAGGGTGCCCTAGCCCCCCACAAACTTTGCAAAATTTTTATTTTTACCCCTTTAATTTATATTTATATTACATTTTATTTTTTTAATTTTTTTTATTACAATTGGTCCCCTCAATTTTTGTTCATGATTCCGTCCCTACATATAATCACACACAATTACGATGAACAACTATACATAATACATACTATCATGAATGATATTTTGTAAAGAACAATAATGAATATCATTTTTGCATAAATGTTATATTTAGATGAAATTTTATTCACATGTTTGGTGTGTAAGTGTAACCGGCTCATTGAAATTCATTAGATTTAAAGAGTATTTTTGATCAAACATTTCTAAATTTGTGATTTTAATGGGATTAATGGACATTTTAATTATAAAAAATAAAAAAAATAAAAATATTAAATTTACCCCTTAAGTTAAAAAAAAAAAAATTGAAACCCTAGTTTCCTTCTTCTTCTTACATTTCTCTATTTTCCATCTTTAGAAACGTATTGTTAACATAATGACAAACATTCAACGATTTTGATAAATGTATGAAAATCATATGAAAAAACCTAAAAAATTTGAATAGTTTTGTTCTG
This sequence comes from Scutellaria barbata, assembly GCA_028654395.1. Taxonomy (NCBI): domain Eukaryota; kingdom Viridiplantae; phylum Streptophyta; class Magnoliopsida; order Lamiales; family Lamiaceae; genus Scutellaria; species Scutellaria barbata. The sequence goes on from CM053649.1 coordinate 22,892,228, forward strand.
TCCTTCAATGTATTTGGTCACCTTGACCGAACATGTAGAAGCACGTTTGGCCATTATAATCGTTCACATAGAAATATGTTCGACCATCATGACCAAACGAAACTAGTAAAATTTGATTTTAAAGGTAAAATTAGTATTATTTATTTTTTAATTTTTTTAATTTAAAGATATATGAATTGGGGTGTGGGTGCCTTTGCTCCAATCTTTAATTATCTCTTATTCTTAAAACCCTATTTAATATATGATTTAAAAAAAAAAAAAACCTATTTAATAGATCTCTTTATTGATAAATCGGGGGCGGGTTTTAAGCACGTGTGTACGCCGTCGCTGCTCTCCTTCTCCTTCTCCGCCGCCGCTCCTTCCCCGATCTCCGGCGGCTTCTCCACTCTTTCCTTCTCTGCGAAATCCTCAAGTACATTTTCATCCTCTGAATTTTTTTATCCTGATATCCCAGTTGTCTATCTTCCGGCGACACGGGAAAACAAGTTTGCGTAAGAAATGTTTTTCTTGAGTGAAATTGAGCACAATCTGAGGTTGCCTCCACATCTTCTCAACCGACCTCTCAACGAGGCCATTAAAGGAGAGCTTGACTTGATCTTCTTAGACAAGGTTTGTCCCTATCGCTCTCTCTTCTTCTCTCGCTCAATTTCTTACTCGCTTCCGTTAGCTCAATTATTACAGGTTATTGAAAAATTAGGGTTATGCGTAAGCGTGTATGATATTCGATCCATCGATGGTGGGTTCATATTTCCTAGTGAAGGGGCTTCAACTTACACGGTAAACTGAATACATAATCCTGTCTCAACTTATTTTCTTTTGTATTAGGTGATTTTGTTGCTGTTCTACATAATCTATTGGTTTTGATTATATCCGTTAAGTCAATAATTATGCATTTTGTGAAATAAACTTTTAGCTAAATCTTAGTAGCAACTTACTATAGTTTTTCTAGTCCAGAGGATTTGTGGAATGTCTTCTGTGATTTGTGGACATGCTATTGAATTGTGACAGTGTGACTTTGTGTTTTCTTCAGGTGAAATTCAGATTGGTGATGTTTCGCCCGTTCGAGGGAGAGGTCATATCAGCTCAACTGCTAGAATCTACAGCCGATGGTTTACGCTGTACGAAATGCATTTGCTTTATTTCTTTGTTCTGGTTTATTATGAGTTTTATTTGTCATTTTCGAGTACCACCATGATCATCTTGCTTATGTTTTCCGCACTTGTAAAATTATGTTACAAGTGTGCGATCAAATCTGAAGTTGATTCTAATTGGCCCACGGTCGTATTTGGTAGATGAGGGAGGGACTTCTTTACAATTTAGGAACTGGAAAACTGTATTGCTTTAGGAGTTTCATTGTCATAACTTTATGCTGAGAGGAGATTCATTTTCATGACCTTGTTCCTGGATTGTTTAACTCGTTACCCACACTTATTAATGATGCTTCAGCTCAAAATGCATCTAATAACATGTGTCATCTTTTAATCATTGTCATCTTCATTTCATTTGGAAGAGCATATATCTCTACTTGGTTATACTGCATGATTGCAGATTTTGTATTTTTTGTTAATGTCAGCATAGTTACTAAGGGGGGAAAAGGAGTCCTGGACCCTAGGTGCGAAGAGCAGGTGTGTGCTCTTGACATACTTAAGGCATAAAAAAGGTTCTAAGTCTTTGTTTTGAATTTGATCTTTTATTTATTTTCCTCTTAAGAATTAGGTCTGTTTAGGCTTCTCATAAGTTCTCTTCATTTTAAAATCAACGGGTTCAAATTCAAGCACACTGTATATTAAAGAAAATACAATTACACAAAGAATGTTAGGAAGGTACACCCTTGGGGCACCTCGCCTGAGGCTCAAGGCATACCAAGGTACATTCCTTTGCAATATTTCCCAATCTTTCGCTAGTTAAGGTTCAAAGGGCTGCACCTTGCACCTTGGCTGAGCCTTTAACAACTGTGGATTTGGTACCTTAAAATATGTTATCCTCAGTTCTGCTTAATTTATGTATCATTTAATTAGGAAAAGTTACTTCTTTCATCTTACACATTAAGATGTCTTCATGGCAGTTATGCATGTGTTATTAATTAAGAAGATCACTGCATCAAGCAATTATTTTGAAGAACTAGTTCCATAGTTTTAATATAGTTTTTGTGCCACAAAGTTTTTGGTGATTTTCTTTCACATTAATTCTTGAACATATCGTTGGCAGTGTCACTTGGATTTTTTGATGACATATATGTACCTGTCCCATTGTTGCTCACTCCCAACCACAGTCAACCTGACCCACATGACAAGTAAGCATCTTTTTTTTGTTGTCAAATTTCTATGAATATTATACTTCATGCCCAGTTCTTTTTTTTTTTTTGTTCTTTTCAAATCACACCCTTGATCTGTGCTCTCAAAATCTTCTGTCTTTGCTTTCCTTAGAAATGTTGTTATGTGGAGCTGGGAGTATGATGGGCAAAAATACCATATAGACGGGTCAGCTGAGGTTGTTGTCTATCTTTATGATTTCATTCTCTACTTCAGCAATTATTGAAACTTGTGGTGTGATGCAACCGATTTACTTTCTTACTTGATTGCAGATAAGGTTCAGAGTTCATAGTGTAAGTTATCCACCCATACCTTTAGAGCCAGAAAAAGAGTCAGATCAAAAAAATGCAAAGCCCTTTGCTCCTATGGTGATCACTGTAAGTCACTTTAATTTCTTAAAAGAATAAATGTGATTTATCTTTAGAACATTTACAAAATGATCAATGCCAGAAGAGCATGCCGAAGATATATCATTTTTTGCCTGGTCTTTTTAATTTATAATCTTAATATTATTTTCATGCTTCCCCCTTTACTCTTACTAGAATTCTATTAAGACTGTCTTTTGAGGATCCTTGCCCTTTATAATATAATTTTTTTTTTCAATAATAATTTTGTGACTCTACAATCTCGTGTCAACTAACTTCTTCACATCATTTTTAATTTGTCAGGGTTCTCTTGATGGTGATGGTTTAGGCCCCGTTTCATGGTGGGAGTAGTGATATCTTCGATGATCTTTTGAGAGAGAGAGGAGAGGCAAGGATGTATATATATCGAATTAGTCGTTCATGCGAATCATTTTACTTTAATACAGATATGAGTTTTCGAAATCGAATTCATGTTGGACGCAGTATGTACTGGAAATTATGATCAAAGATTCCTCTACTTGATGGCGATGGACGCAGTATGTACTGGAAATTATGATCAAAGATTCCTCTACTTGCCGATCGCCATCGACTTCAGAGATCCCTACCGAAAACATTTTCATAACTTGTTTTGTGAAATGGCACGAGTTTGTTGGAAGATTGACAAAATCAACTTAAGAGAAAATTAAAACAAATGTGTAAAATTTCTAACTTGTTAATGTCGTATGGGGCACAATGAAAATTTCTGAAGTAATACATTTGGATGAAAAAAGTTGATGATAGGAATGTAGCTTCCTTGTAGCTTTGCTATAATTTGCAAGGATTAAGAGCCAGAGATAATTGATGGGTGTCTTGAAATGTAGTTCCATTTTTGTATTAATTAACTTGTTATGGTATTAATGTTTAGATTTTGATAAAACAAATCAATTTTACAATAGGAATGAATTTAGTGTACCTCATATTTTTTTTAATATTTAAGTGAAATTTAAACTCATTTTTTTAATGTTTAAGTGTAACTTAAATTAAATTTGAGTTTATAGTTTTTAAGATTGAAGAATGGAGTTTAGAGTATCTCATTTTTGATAATTCTTTATTTTTCATAATGTTTTAATGAAATTTAAACTAGATTTGAGCCTGTAATTTTTAAGATTGAAGAATTGAGAACTTCAGTGGGAAGCTTGCATGCAACAATTAAAGAAAAATTGAATATTCTGCGAGGAGATTACAGCAATATAAAATGAGTTTCAAGTGGTGATTTGTAATTATTTTATTAATTTAAGGATAAAAATTTGATGAACTTTCATTCAATGATCGATGTGGAATTGAGATTAAGTTTTTCAGGTGCATTATAGACAAATTTAGTGCTATGTTTGGCTATATGTATAGTCCATTATCATGAGTGATGGTTTTTTGGCAGTATTTGCCTGGTGGAACTGAATGATGGGCTAATTACATAATTACAAAAATTAAGGGTAATGCACTAAAACTATTAAACTATTCAAGTTTTTGTAATTTACCCATTAAACTATTTTTATTGCACATAATCATAAAATTATGTATATTGTTGCACTTAGATCTATTTAATAAATTGAAATAAAAATATATAAATATATTTTTTAAGAATTTTAATTTATTTGAAATATTAAATTAAAATTTGCAATTAGCAATTCCTCAAAGAAAACAAAAACTAATAATTAACATTTAAGGTTAATTACCATAAAAATCAAAATATTTGTCAAATTGTCACTTTAACCAGATTTTTCATTATTTGTAAAAATAATAGGACTCTGTATAAGTAGTTTTCGGCTAGTTTTGAATTGTGCCTTAATTTGATTTATGTCCTAATTTTGAATTTAAACTTGAATTTATGAGATTCAATGTTTGATTGTTTGAAGTTTTTTCGTGAGTTGAGTTTGTTGAATTGCTTCTTGTTTTCTATGAGTTATATTGACCTTTTAAGTGGATTGACCCAAAACTACCACAGCACCAAAAGATTTGTTTTGTGGGATAGAATGTTGAAAAAGATGGTTTGAATGAACAATTTAATTGTAAAGTTGTGCTGGAAATATTACTTAAAAAATTGTTTAAAGTTGAAGAAATCTGACCTAGTTAAAATTGCTACAAATTGTGAAAAAATTAGTTAAAATGATAATTTATCTAAATGTTATGATTTTCACGGTAATTAATCCTAATATTTATATTCGAAAAATATAGATTTTAAAACCAAATATTAATATAGATTAATAAGGAAAAAAAAAGCTAAGTAAATGGTGTAATATGTTTTGTAAATGGGTTGAAGGCGAAAGCAAAATTGGAGATACTCTCTGTAGTGTGTATATTAATAAAGATAACTTGCCAACGGAGCTGAAGCACCGTATCAATGGCGGCGGCGTCCTCTCTCACCACCCCGAGGCTCGGCTCCTCCCTCACTTTTCCGACCTTCCAAAGCCTCTGCAACTATAAATTTTCAATCAATTTGCTCTCTTTCTCGCACTACACTAAATCTTCTCTGTCCTCTGGTTCTGGATACTTCTCCCTTTCCTTCTCTTCTCCTCATCGGAGCCGCCGCCGGTTTGCCACCGTGGTTAGGGCAGAGGCCACCAACGGTGCCGAGCCGCCTGGCCACTACGATTTCGACCTCTTCACTATCGGCGCCGGCAGCGGAGGCGTCAGAGCCTCTCGTTTCGCCGCCAATTTTGGGGCTAAAGTTGCCGTCTGCGAGTTGCCTTTTGGAACGATTTCCTCCGACTTCACTGGCGGCTATGGCGGCACGTATGTTTTCAATCATAATCTCTCTCTCTCTCTCTCTCTCTCTCTCAATATACTTTTCCACGAAAATTGCTGAAGTGACGCGCAAGTAGACTCGTATCTTTATGAGAATTTGTGTGCTCGCGGTAGTTAATTCAGTTTCTTCTGCGTCCAGTGATATTAGGCTTTGTGGCTGGTGTTTTTAAAATTGTAGTGAAATGCTGAACACTGTATTTTATATACTTCATAGTGCCGTTATTATTGTTGAAGAGACTAGGATCACCTTATAATACTAATTCAAGAGAATGGTGATATGCTTGAGAGAACGGAAGGTTCAAGTCAATTCCTAATGCAGTTATACCGTCTTTTTGTTTCTGTCTTAAAAAAAAAAATCTGGGTTTAGAGTTGCATATGGAAAGAGCTCAGTAGAGTTTCTAACTATGAGTTATTGTCCCGTCTTATCTCAACCGATAGTTATTGGAACATGAGAGATATAATGCATGTGAGACGGGTCTACTTTAATATGGAAAAATCCTAGTAGAGTTTTATCTGTGTCTTTGGCTATCAAAGTTGTTTTGACTTAATGTGAGATTAAGTTTACTTCATGATAACTTGAGATGGGGCATGTTTAAACATAAAAACTTTCTGTCTCATGGGCTTCTTTGAGGGACAGTTTCTCTCACCAAAAGTAGTTTCCTTTTATCTGTCTTTGTATGGGTTTCTGTGATATATACATGAATTCAGTATCAGAATCTTGTACTACTGTAGTTGTTTAAATTTCTGAAAAACTAGTTTACATTCTTTCTCGATTCTATGGCTAATCACGATTGAAAAAACAAATATATTGATTATGTATGAACATTAGAAGCTAATCTTTCTGCCCTTCAGTCAAATTCAAAGATTATGAATATTCAGTGAGTTGCTATAGTTTCACACGCATGATTTGAATCTGTCTCAAGGGCCAACCATTTTTCTTTCCACTTTAGTTGAAATGAGTTGCATTTAACTCTTTTTTTTATTTTATTTTTATGTTGTGAAAATATTTGATTTTCATATGAAGTGCATTTGGCATATTATAGTGTTACCTCAGGAAGATTCTTAAGGTGTAATAGTCTCTGTTTAATCTTGTGAAGGTGTGTGCTCCGAGGATGTGTGCCAAAAAAGCTCCTTGTATATGCATCCAAATTTTCTCATGAGTTTGAAGAGAGTGGTGGATTTGGATGGAATTATGAAACAGAACCTAAACATGATTGGAGCACCTTGATTGCGAATAAGAATGCAGAGTTGCAGCGCCTTACTGGAATTTACAAGAACATTCTGAATAATGCTGGTGTCATGATGATCGAAGGACGTGGCAAGGTTGGTGATATTGTATACCTGCCGTTTATTTTATATATGTGCTTGAAGTTCCTGATTGTTCTGTGGCCTTTTGTACCTTTACCTGCAGATTGTGGATCCGCATACAGTGGATGTTAATGGAAAGCTCTACTCAGCAAAGAACATTCTGGTTTCTGTTGGAGGTCGCCCTTTCATTCCTGATATCCCTGGAAGTGAATATGCAATAGATTCTGACGCTGCCCTCGATTTGCCTTCAAAACCTAAGAAAATTGCTATAGTCGGGGGTGGTTACATTGCAGTTGAGTTTGCTGGCATCTTCAATGGTCTGATGAGCGATGTTCATATATTCATAAGGCAGAAAAAATTGTTGAGAGGTTTTGATGAAGAGGTGCTGCCATGAAATTGTTATCCTATCAGTGTCAAATGATGCTTCATCAAATATGTCCTGTGTAAATGTAAGAACTTCTTCTATTGTTCTGCAGATCAGGGACTTTGTTGGAGAACAAATGTCATTAAGGGGAATAGAGTTTCATACTGAGGAGACGCCTCAGGCAATAATCAAGTCATCAGATGGATTACTTTCTTTGAAAACAAACAAAGGAACTGTTGATGGCTTTACTCATGTCATGTTTGCAACAGGACGACGACCAAATACAAAGGTGAAGATTTTATGTTTGTGAACTTTGACGTCTAACAATGCTTTGGTTGCTTTCCTCAATTTCATTGTTTTTGTCCTTTCTTTCTGAGTAATTGGTCCAGAAGAGTGGCTTTACTATTTTTTAAACCACGCAAAAGACCCCTGACATATTTGTTGATTGCTCTGAATAACTTTTGATGTGTTATTATCCACAATCAGCTAAATTTTATGATGGAGCAATTACAAATCTTACATGTTAATGAATGTTTATTTTGCAACAGAATTTAGGCCTAGAAGCTGCTGGAGTTAAATTGTCCAAAAATGGAGCTATAGAGGTTTTGTCTTCTAAGTTTTTTCACCCCATTCCTCATAATCCCCAGTCACCTTGCATTTTTTTTTCCTGAACAGATAATACTGAAGCTATATATTCATACTCAATTATTTATTCAGGTCGACGAATACTCTCGAACTTCTGTTCCATCAATCTGGGCAGTCGGAGATGTTACTGATAGAATAAATTTGACCCCAGTTGCCCTAATGGAAGGAGGAGCATTGGCAAAAACTCTTTTTGCAAATGAACCAACAAAACCAGATTACAGGTGCTCTTTCTATAGTCTTGAAATCTATGGTGGGTTAGATATGTCAATAATCGAATAAGCAATATGGAGAAAGCAGATGTTTTATCTCATTCCGTTGGAAGTCATATTTCTGTTTCTGGAATCACAGTAACTTTTCTCATGGAAATTTTCAAGATTATTTTCCTTGTAACATGTTGCTCTGTCTCATGCAGTGCTGTACCATCTGCAGTCTTTTCTCAGCCTCCTATTGGACAAGTTGGTCTCACTGAAGAGCAGGTGAGAATGTGGGTTTGTGCAGCTGTAAAAATTCGTTTGATTGCAATTCCTAACACGACAAAATGTTGCAGGCAAATAAGGAATATGGTGATATTGATGTTTATACATCAAATTTCAAGCCTCTAAAGGCTACTATCTCTGGCCTGCCTGACCGGGTTTTCATGAAACTTATTGTCTGTGCAAAGACTAACAAAGTGGTGGGTCTGCACATGTGTGGTGAAGACTCAGCAGAAATCGTCCAGGTTACCTCCTCTGCTTAGTCTTCATGTTTTACCAAATATTGTTTTACCTGATGGTCTGTCCTCCTATATTATGGGGACATTTTTCTTTTTAGCCCACTTGTGATAGAAAAAGTTCTTTTTTAGCCACAATTAAAAATTTATTCTATTTCAGCAAAGGGAATTTTTCAGTTACATCTCTACTCTTCTGGCTCGTACAACCTACCACCATCCTGTACCATCAAAATCCAAGCTGTACCCACCTATTCCAGCTTGTGCCATCAAAACCCTGGTCCTACAACTTACTGTAGCCCGTGCCATAAAATCCAGACCGTTGCAACTCTATTCTGTAGAAATGGATTAGGCTGTTCCATCTACATTTGTATCATCCAAATACAGGTCGTTCCATCCTAGTCTTTACCACAAATCCTAGTAGAATATAATTGACAAAATGGCTAAAAAGAATGAAACTTAAGTTGTGGCCAAAAAAGATTTATTTTTCTACAATTGACTAAGTTTAGAGGTTCTCACCATAATACGTCACCCTTAAATGTGGATTGCAGGGGTTTGCAGTTGCTGTGAAAGCTGGCTTGACTAAAGCAGACTTTGATGCTACAGTGGGTATCCACCCTACAGCAGCAGAGGAGCTTGTCACCATGAGAACACCTACACGAAAGGTCCGAAGTACTCCTACAGAGGTTAGACCATTTTCACAGTTCTCTAGCATAGGATCAAGCTCCAGAATTCTATGGTTCCTGAAATAAAACCTTAGACTCTCAGGCAATGTTTTGAGCTTCCCCCCATTAACAATTCTTCTCTCAAAACTAAAGTTATGTTTGCTTTATTGCTTCTCCCAGTAACTGCACACTATTCTCCCAATCATTTTCTATATATATATGCATATATTATTCTATATTTCTTTTGGATGAATTTGAAATCAGATTAATATATATTAGAAATTGAAATCAGATTATCTTTTGGATGAATTTCAAAGGAGTCCTTTTGAATTGTCACAATGGTTACCCTTTACCAACTCTTGCTAGGTGAACTAGTACCCAACCTCCTCCTCTATGAGAGAGGGGGTTTGAATCCTTTCTCACCCCTGCTCACCTGTAAAGAGGTTAGGTCTAGGGGTAAGGTGGGATGCCTTTGGTAATGATTTGGGTGTAATTAGAAATTTGATGGCATTCGGGGCAGCATGTGTAAGAGTTAAGTGTGCCGTAAGCGTTGAAAGTATAACTACGGCAGCAGATTGGAGGTGATCATGGTGTAGCTAGTTTATGAGAAGCTCATGAGGTGAAAATGGTGGTAGCAAATACTTCTATCATGTTATTCTCTTACCCTCTACTCAACACCCCCCCCCCCCAACACCCAATTTAAGTTTCGCTTTCTCCATTCTTGAATCATGTCTTGTATCCAATAGTGAGTTACTTATTCATGACTTCATTCAATAGCATCGTGATCTACTTAAGCAGATGAAATCCCGGAGACACATCTTTGTTTTACCATATCATTATTTGTATCCATCTTGATTCAATTGGTGATAATGGCACATAGCTGCTAATTACTTTTTGTCTTTTTTCATTTTTTAGGGAAAAACAGATTCCAACATCGAAGCTGCAGCTGGTGTTTAATTTTTTTGGGATTAAGTGATCAAATATTGCTGCATGAATGGAAATCACTTTTGCGGTAAGACATCTAATCATTTCAGAAGCATGCCCTTAAAACTTGCATGGTTCTCTTACATAATGTGATGACTTGGCATCCAATGATTGAAAAGCGACCAGAATGTCATTCGATGTTACTTGCTCGCCTTAATGGTTGAAGTATCTTTTTTTTGTGCAGCAGTAGTTTGGCCAACTTGTAACATGTTAGCTTGCAAATTCATTTAATTTTACCTTGCACTTTCTAGTACTGTTTGTTCAGGATTTTTAAACTGGTGATGCGTCTTTCTGGTGCGGGTATTGATTTGTCCCCCATTTCTAAAAAAAACAAGGCACAAGATAATCAATTAACAAAAAGTGCAGAATCAGAAATCCGAGGGGGGGGGGGGTTGGTAATCATGAAATGCCATTTTTTGCTCATTAGTTAGAAAAACTAAGCTAAGTATTTGTTTTCATGTTCTTTGCAAACTCTTTTGGCAACATCCTCCAAGTTTCTGATATTACCTTGTTTTCTTCGATAATTTCTTGAATTTTCTTATTTTAGCTTACTTCTCTTTTAAACATTGAGTTTGATGCAACATGCGTTTCTGGTATTTAAGATTCCAACATAGGAAAACCCCAATGTCCCGCCCTTCTATTAATTTTCTGGTAATCCCAAAATATGCAGTTCTTTTTTCTTCCTAAAGTAATTAAATTTATGATTCATCAAGTACGTCAGATGAACTATTTTTGATTGACATTTGGCCTGACACACGTCCCTCTGATTTCATAGGGGCGTGCGTGAAGTTGTCTTTAACCCAGCCGAGGAAGATGTGGACGACCTCAGTGCTGACCCTCTTCGCACAGCTTCCTAGCTGGAATGAGTTTGTGTATGAAGTTCGATGAAGAGATGTAAATAAAAGCGTCTTCGGATACAAGTCTTCAGTTTCCTCCACATGTTCCCTTTCTTGCATAGATGAATACAAGGATATAGTATATCATTGTTCCCCTCTTTCTATTTCTTAATGAGTTTATTTTTGTTCATTGTAATCCCTGATGTGTGTTGCTATTACCTTTTACTTACAATCAGAATCATCAGATAGCACATCAGATTCCAAAGGTTCTCTCCTTCATGGTTGTTTCTGATGACATTAACTAAAGTTTATATTAACTAAAAATCAATCATTTTTGTGACCTCATATTGGCTGCAAAACACTTTGAATTTTGTTCCTTTTTTTTAACTAATATTTTTATTTTTTCAGAATGTGAAGGGTATTTAAAGAAACAAAATTGCTGTACAAAAAATGTCAACTACATCAACATTGAAATGATAAAAGTTATGTTGCTTCCGTCTTACTATGTTTCATGGTGATGATGAGCCTGTTGTTCAAAGTCCCAGAGAAGATAGTAAATTGCATATTGAATCTTTCTATCATAAAATGGTGTTTCATTTTATATTTTATTTTATTAATGTATAGTGTATGTGTTGATGATGTCATCCCTATAATACATATTAGTTGTGGGTTTTATGAAATCAAAATGCGAGATGTTGCATACTTGGGTAAATGAAGTTGTAAGCAAGTGTTAACTGGGCCATAATATTCTGTTTCAAGAAATGAGCAGTGTTTCTATTGTAATACCATTGATCAAACCGATCTTAAAAGGTTTAAATGTAAGAAATAAACTCTTACAAAACAATCGAAGTCAGTTTAGATTTAAGGTATTGATGAGGAATTTAAAATTCATGTTAGCAAATTAATCTGTAGTTGTTTTTAAGGGTTAATTTTAATTTTGGTCCTTAATGTATGATAATCAAATATATGTTTTTTATTTTGATCCTCTATGTTTTAATTCAGAATTTTGCTGTTAGAATTTTTTTTTTTTTTGACACAAAATACCTGTTTTTTATTTTGATCCTCTGTGTTTTAATTTTGTTTTTTTTATCAAAATTTTCAAAATTTCTGATGTGGTTGTCAGAATCAAGCTGCCACATCAGATTTTCCGGCGGCTACATCATCATTTTTGAAAATTTCAACTAAAGTGAACTGAAATTGAAAAAAATTAAAACATGAAGACCAAAATTGAAAAACGGATGCTTGTTTATCAAAAAATAAAAAATGTCTTACATATATGACTGAAATTGGAATTATCCCTTATCTCAATATAAATGGATCTGAAATCAAACTCTCAATTTGAACTAATTTCAGTTTCTATTTTGATTTAAGGATTTAAGAAAAAAAAAAAAGATTTGTAAATGAATGTATTTTAAATTCTTTTAAATTAAGTATAATTTAAAATTCACTAAAATTGTTAACATACTCAATTCAAAATAAAAGTATTGAATTTCGAATTCATGTTTATCCAAACATTACCAATAAATTTACTATTGTGAATTCTTCAATACAAATACAATTATTAATGAGTATGTTGGATGAATTTGAAATGCACACTAATATATGAATGAGATGGAGCTTTATCATAGACAAATCAAACCAACTTTACAAACTTATAAGTGGAATGTAGGTGTCATCACAATATTAAATTCGCGAGACATTTTCATAAGATTCATAATTATTTATATTCTCTCAATTCCAAAGTAAATGTCGTTTTAAATGTTTTTACACAGATTAATAAAGATGATATAAACATTGATTTATCTCTATTTAAATATAGTTATTGTGATAATTTTATCTCTTTTATCTTAACAACTCCTTTTAATTTGGTAGAAGCAAATGAAAACATTTTTGGTAGATTATTGGTAAATAATATGTTTTGAAATTCTAAAATAACACTTATTTTGAGATAAGTTTTTTTTGTTAAAATGACGTTTATTTTGGGATAGAACGACTGATAAGAGTGTGTATGTTTTTGCTTTATGAATATGATTTATTTATCCTAACCCAAATACCTGAGAGTATCACTCTTGTGAACCTGTTGTCCAAATTTAGGATCCGTGCACTAGGTCTACCTGGATTAGTTGGAATTTTATATTGATTTTTTGTTTAAATCATGCGCTATATTGTATTAATATAAATTTTTTGTTATATCAATATAATTTTTATGTACAAATATCATAACATTTATATAATAGTGTAGCTTAAAAAAAAAGCACAATTTGTATCAACATATATTTATGTGATATTACTCCTACATTTATTTGATAATACTTATACATTTATATCGATATAGTCAACCTTTATGTAATACTTCCTCCATTTTATAATAAGTGTCGTTCTGTAGTCTAAATTTTGTTTTAAATTAAATGTCGTTTTAGACTTTTATACAATTTTATTCTCAAATTATCTCTATTAGTATTACTTAGCTAAAATTTAGGGATTTAATATGATTCATTTTATGAAATTAATTTGATCCTCTTTCCAATATTAATCATAGATTCCTTTATATTTGTCCAATTTTTATATTTCGTAATCTATGACAAAAACTCTAGAATTATAGTTTGAAACAGATGGACAATATAAATGTTCACCTAATATAACATAAATATTTAAAGAAATATTACATGTTCATGTAAATATAATGTAAAAGTACAACTAATATAACATAAATGTATAACATAATTAAAAAATATGATTAACATAAATAAAAGACATAACATATTTATCTGAATATAAACACGTTGGAGCAAGTTGGGCGTGGACACCTGAGAGTCTAAAGTGTGTGGAAAGTGATCTCAATCGAGTCGACTCGAATTGTATGAATCTAAAATCCATACATTAGTTATGTATAAGTAAGTGTGAATAACTAATATATACATAATCGATTCTGAAATCTGAAAATCAAATAGAGAGAGATTTATAACCAAAATCAACTTCACATGCAGTTCAATGCAGAGAAATTGACCACACACAAAAGACTTGACAGTATGGTTGAGCAAAAATCCAGAATCCATTGTATTTTCGGCATACCTTTATTGCATTATTTACTCTCTCTTTGTATACGTGTATAAAATATTGCAAATTAGCTAAGAAGTGATTGTATTTTGAGAAGAAAACAATTCCATCATCATCATCTATTCTCCTTGTGATATTTTTCGAAAATTGTTGGTATGGTTTAACTTCACATTGTTATCGATAGCTTTTGGAATATTTTCAAATATTCATTCAATTTCTTTTTAAGTAAGAAAAATAAATCCTTGAAAAATAAACTTAGGTAATTTTAGAGAAATTTGATTATTTGATATTTATATATATAGAGGACGGTTAAAAAGATTTTTAATCCTTTACCTATGTCTTCTTAGGTTTCGTATAATCGTGCATACATCTACGTTTTTAATTATTTGGATTAATTTCATTTTTCAATCTATACTACATATTGTTTTCAATTTTGTGTCCTATTTTTTTTTTCTTTTCTGATCACGACCTGTACTGTATGTTTTGTTCACTCGTACAACCTCCACAATATTTTCCGACCAAAAAAGTCGCACATGATTTTCACATGCCAACCAAGGGTTATCTTTGTTATTTTTTAGGTTATTAACTAATACAACTAACAAAATCAAATTTAACCCTAATTTTTCCGTCATTTCTTCTACAAATTAAATTGTTCGAGAAATTGAAGAATGATGGTGATGGTTAGGTTCAAACGAAAATAACATATCTTCATCATTGATAAATTTCATAACAAAACCAAATTTATAAATTAGTTCTCAATTTTAGATCTAGAAGTTAAAGTTTCTGAATAAGAGGGTCAATTTTATCTTTTTTCTTAATTTAAGGCTTGAAATTAGATTGATTTCTCAATTCAAGACAAAATCCATATTCTTTTCTTTTTATTTATATTTATAAAATTATTTATATTTCAATATGTATCAATATTTTGGATAAATTAAGACAAATTAGTGTACTTTAAGAACAATCTTCATCCAACTTGTATTAATTTATATAAAAAAGAAAGAAAGAAGAAAAATGTAATTAATTCAATTCATAAAATATAATTTATATCAAAGTGATAATATTAAAATCAATTTTCTATAGATTCATAAAATTAAGAAAATAAAGGAATCTTAATTTTATGACTTGCATTAATCATATAAATAGATAAATAAATAAATAAATATATATATTAATACAAGTCAGATGAAGATCGTTTCAAAATTACACAAATTTATTTAAATTTATCTAAAATATAAATATATATTAAAATATAAATAAATTTATGTATATATCAATAAAAATAAAAAAAAATAAAATTGAATTTTGTCTTGAATTGAATATTCAATTTAATTTTCTAATTTTAAATTATAAAAAAAATTAAATTCAACCCCTATTAAGAAATTTTAAAATTTGAATTTAAAATTAACAATTAATTTAATTAGTTTTTACAGCCACCAATACAATCATTTTCATCTATGATCTAGCCAAATAGTAAACTCCACTAATTTTGAATTATCTGTGAAATTTATTTTTACTGGTAAAATTACAGTGTGTTAATAAAATTTTATTATTTAAATTTATAGGATAAATTTTGTAATCAAACCTAAAGTTTGTAGTCAATAAGAGACTCAATTAATTTTTTTCTTCTTCTCAATTTAAGGATTGAAAATTAAATTGAGTTTTCAATTCAATACAAAAATTCATTTTTATTTCTTTTTTCTTTTTATTTATATCAATCGATTTATTTATATTCAATATGTATTCATATTTTAGATAAATTAAGATAATTTAATGCACTTTAAAGATAATCTTCATCCAACTTGTCTTAATTTATATAATAAGGAGATAAAGAAATAGAAATTATAATTAGTTCGATTCATAAAATATAATTTATATTAAAATGATAAATATTAAAATCGATTTTCTATATTTTTATTCATAAAATTAAGAAAATAAAGGAATCTTAATTTTATAGATTGCATTATATATATATATTTATATATAAATTAATACAAGTTAGATAATTTTTTTTCCAAAATTGCACTAACTTATTTTAATTTATCTAAAATATAAATATATATTGCAATATAAATAAATTTATAAATATAAAGAAAAAAACAAAAATAAAAATAAAATAAAATTTTATCTTAAATTGAAAACTCAATCTAACTTTTAAGTCTTAAATTGTAAAAAAATATTAAATTTAATTTCTTATTAAATAATATTAAATTTGAGTTTAGAATTGAAAACTAATATATAAATTAAATTTTGTTATATAAATTGAATTTTGTTATGAAACTTATCGCGAAAATTTATCATAGATTCTTGCTCAAGTTGTAAAAGGGACCACAATTGGTATATTTATTGATAATAATTTTCTCTTCTAATCTCAGATCCAAAATTTTCCTTTATTATTATTTTCTTTACACAAAATTTCCTTCTCTATTTTTGGAAGGTAGAGTTGTCCATGTTCGGATATTATGATAACAATCGTGCTCCCAAAATCCAACCACAAAGGTTAAAATAATAAAATCAAATTTGGTCTATAATTACAATATTTTTTGATTTTGATTATATAATTATTATAATTTTAATTTAATTTCATAATTTAAATATTTATCTGATTTCGATTTAATTTTATTTGGAAAAATTTAATTTCTTTGAAAAATATTACGCATCAAATACTTATTAGGATTTTGAATTTAACATTTCACAATAAATATTTAACAAATAACATTTTCTCACAATTTATTAAAATTAAATTGGAATCAGGTAAAATTTTAAATTATGAAATTAAAATGAAAATTCTGATAATTATTAGACCAAAATCAAAATACATTATAAGATGATTATGATTTTAACGGGTGAGATTGTAAGGAAAGTGAAGAAATAAAAAGGAAAGTAAAAATGAAAATAAGAATTAAGACAGCATTTAGTGAAAAGAAAAGAATTAGGTCAAAGGTTGGCACGTGCGAAATAACAATCCGCCTCCACCGAGGCGAGGCTCCTCTCCACCAACAAAAATAATTTCAAAAACTCAGGCGCCAATTTCCCCACTTCTCCCGCGCCTCCCCGCCCTTTATTTCTTCGCCATTTCCGCCATTTCTCTTCCCTCTCCCCCTGTCTCTCTATCTCTCTCTGCTTTGAGTCAACAAACAAGCGCTCATGCAGGGCCACCAACCCCACCCCGCCACTCCCGTCTCCGACGCCGCCTTCTTGATTAAACGCGGCAAGAAGAGGGGGAACTACAGCTGTGGCCGTTGCGGCTTGCCGAAGAAGGGCCATAAGTGTCCTTTCACCACTGACGATGACGTGTCCACTCCCATTTCAACGCCTGCCGCCGCCGCGGACTCTTCCGCCTCGGTGAAGCTGGCGGGAGCGTCGCCTGCGTCTGTGGCGCGTCCTACACCGCCGCCGAGGCGACGGAGAGCCCTCTCATTTGACGATGTTAGTGTGGCCGACTCGATCGACGAGTTGGAGGAGGATCAGTACGATTTGGACGACGAGGTGGATCTCGATGGGTCGGGTAAGCTGCCGGTGAGTTGTTTATGGGAGGTTTTTAGGAGATTGCCTCCAGTTGAGTTGTTGTCGGCGGCGAGGGTTTGCAGGGGGTGGAGGGAGACGACGAGGAAGATTTGGCGTGCGGCGGAGGAGCTTCGGCTTAGAGTTCCGGCGACGGCGCAGATTGGATTCGTTGGATCCGTGCTGCAGAAATGCCCTGGACTTTTGAAACTCTCTCTTAGAATCGAAAGGTCAGGGTTTTGAAAACTGGTGATAGATCTAAGATTCTCTGAACTCGATCTCCTCAACCACACCAATGAAAACTCACTGCTTAATAAGATTTGTTAATTGATAATGATCTACAGTGAAGAAACTTGATAGGAGACAATTTGTATCAGAATGCTAAGTGAAAACAAACAATTGAATAATTACCTCAAAAGGGGTTAGAATTTGGAATAATAGTGCAGGATTTGATGAAAACTAGTGATAAGTCTTAAAAAAATACAATGCTTGTGATGAGGATGATGATTGAATGCTTGTGGAAAGTCTGATTTGATCTGATTTATACTTAGATTTGTTCTTGCTTTTGGTTTTGCAGTGATGTTGATGCAACGATGCTTGCCTGCATAGCTTTCTCGTGCCCTAATTTGCAGTCTTTGGAGATTTTGACTTCTGATTCCTCAGTCAATCGGATCACTGGGTATCATTTCTAACTCTATGTTGCAGATCTCTATCTTTTGTTGAAGTTTATGTATATATTACTAGCTAGTATCTTCTAAAGAATATTTACTTTACAGTCTTGTAAATTTGGGAGATCTGTTGTTGTTTCTCATTATCATTTTCTTACAACTATAGCTTTGTGGTGGTATGTTGATGAGTTACATTAAATCACTCTTTTTGGGAGATCAAATGATCTATAGATCTTGGCAATAGAGTCAAATTTAGCTGCTTCTCTTTTGAGATAAATTTGCTGTTTGCTTTAACATGTTTTTGAGACTTCAAAATCTGAATATTTTGTCCATGTTTGCTTAACCAACTTATTTTGGGGTAGAAAATTGCTGATTTGTTAATACATTCCATCTATACATGCTGTGCCTTTTTATCCAATTGCCAAATTTTTTTTTTCAATATGTTGTTTGTTCATAGGCAGACCATAAATTATGGAGCTTTATATTATGATTTAATATTACTGTTCCTTAATGTCATGATTCATATGGCCGAATATCTCCCAGTTTAATTTTTGAGGTTGTTTTGTCTTGGAATTAAATGTTTCTATACTGTGATCTTATTCAGGGATGAGTTGAGTCGTTTTGTTGCGGACAAAAGGTGCCTAACCAGCCTCAAGATGGAAGGGTGCTGCAACCTGGGGGCTTTTGTATTTTCATCTACTAGTCTGTCTAGTCTTTGGCTTTCCGACCTTCATTCTCTCTCTAAGATGGTACTTACTCTTCAGTTCACCAGTTATTTTTACTGCATCCTCAAGTACCATCTGTTTGATTGAAACCACCTTCTCTGTGCAATGTTATGCACAGGTATTTAACTGCCCCAATTTGAAGGAGATTTCTTTGGACTTTTCTCGCCAAGAGACTGATAGCACTGATCTTACTGCTGTTCTTGATGCTCTGGGAAGAAGCTGCACCAAGCTTCAGAACATCCATGTTGCTTCAGTTATGCTTTCACATGATGCCGTGCTTGCTCTCTCAGCTGCCAATTTGAGGTTGGTATTATTTTTGTGGTGCCATTGCTTCCATTTCCAATTTCTTGAAAGCTTATTTGTATCTGCTTCTGTGTTCAGGGGATTGCGAATGCTTTCTCTTGTTCTTGGATCAGGGATAACTGATGCATCAGTGGCTGCTATTGCTTCAAGTTTTTCAAAGTTGGAATTGCTTGATCTTAGTGGGTATGTTTCAGGGCCTAACTCCGGCACGTTTGGGAAAGATAATAAATGTCTTCTGGCACTTTTGACTATTTTACATTAGTGTATATTTTTGTGGATCACTCAGTTGATAAGTATGGAATGTTTTCCTTGGTTCTGTTGCTTTATTTAGGTCTAGCATCACTGACAGTGGCATTGGAATGATCTGCAACGTCTTTCCTGAGACATTATCAAAACTTCTACTAGCTCTTTGCCCCAACATCACTTCGAGTAATTTTCATATCCTGTTTTCATGTGATCATATGGTTAAAACATGATATTCCCCATCATTTTATTTATCTCTTTCTATGTCTTCCATATCTGCAGGTGGCATTCAGTTTGCTGCTGCTCAACTGCCTCGATTGGAACTTATGGACTGTGGAATGACCATTAGTGATCCCGATATTGAAAAGCCCACTGATGAAGATGATGACTCTGAATTACAGAAAACACCCAACAGCAAGTTGCACCTAACATACCAAAAGTTAATTATCAAGCATAGCCGGTTGAAGAAACTAAGCTTGTGGGGTTGCTCCGGCTTGGATGTAAGCTTTGTCAAAGGCATCCCTTGTTTGTACATGTATTCCTGTTTTATGATCTGAACACGAAATTTTTTAATGCAGGCATTATATTTGAATTGCCCTCATCTTAATGAATTGAATCTCAACTCTTGTAGAAATTTGCATCCAGGTACTTTCTTTGAATTCATTAGATGATGTTATGTCTTCAAATGATACCAATTTGTTTTCATAGAAATTGACATCGCCACTTCATTTGACACCAGAGAGGCTCCTACTTCAGTGCCCTAATTTAGAAAGTGTGCATGCATCGGATTGTGAAAACATGCTGATCAAAACCATTGAGACTCAGGTACTGTGATACTGATCCATGTTTGTTATGAATAACCTTTCTAACTGTTTTTTCTCATACATATAATGATACGTTCATGTTAAAACAACACAGAAATTTTACCTAGTATCCTGCTTAGATTATGGAGCTTCCACACCTGTGGCTTAACACTATCTCAAACTTGCATCAAACTCGTGCAGGTTGACAGTGACTATTCAGCAGTAGAAAATCATTTCCCATCCAAACGCCTGCCTGATGGCTCCAAAAGAATTCGTCTTCCATATTTTTGCAGCCCTCAGGTAATAAAGTTACCAAGACTGATGAAAAAAAAATCATTTGAAGCTACACATCTTTAGTTTTTTGATCAAAGTATAATTCTTTGAAGTTGCTCTTGTTATTTTCCATAAATTCGGGATCATATTTTGATAGCACTCACCTTGCAGCCATCTGAGGATGAGAAGAGTTGTGAAAGACCTGTGAAACGCCATTGTGCAGTGATCGTGGGCTCGTAGAAAACACGCCATCGACTCTGTTACTCAAGCTGGGAGGCTTGAAGTATGTATCTTTTCAATTTTTATAAGAGGCATGCTATGCTACCATGATTGTTCAATTATATCTTTAGATTATACATTATCTGTAGAGCAGAGGCTCATGCCTTGCTATGTACTAAAATGTATTCCCTTTTATTCCATCATTAGGAGATACTCTCATTCATGAAAGGAGGATTATTACTGTGAAATCCGCTTATTAATAAAATGTGTCCTGTATTTGTAACATCATTGCTGGATTTCATATTATCCTGACTAGCATTATTTCTTTTCTTGGAGTTGATTTTGTACTGGAGTAAAAAATTCTTTTATAATACAATCATTAAAAAAAAATGTAATTAGGGTTTTGATGAAGTCACCTTCATAATTATGTTGCAAGTGGTTGTGTTTGATTTAGGCTCGAGTAGATTGAGGTAAATCCTGACTTTAAAGTGAACTAGTATTTCTCTATGATTAGGGGTGGAGATTGCAACGGAAATTTCCGATATTCGTCGAATTTGATTCGAAATTTTCCGATTTTGGAACGAATATTTTTAATCCAAAATCCGAAAATTCGAATTCCGATTTTTCCTAAAATTTTTGGATGGAAATTGAAATTAGTTTTGAAATTTTTGGAAATTCCGAAATCCGATCCGAAATTCAATTTTTGGAAATTTCGATTTCCGATTCGATTTCCGATTTATTTTCGAAATAATTGTATATAGTATTCTTCTATAGCAAATAGTATATAGTATAAAATGTTTGAATTATATTATATAATATAATATATTTTATATACATTTACTATATATAAATATAAATATACATATTATAGTATATTTTATAATACTATATACTATATAATATATTTTATATACTTTATACTATATGATAGTATATAAATATATTATATACTATATGTATATAATATAGTTTATACTATAGTTTTATTTTATACTATATACTATAGTCTATAATTTATACTGTAGTTTTTTAGTATTATTTTATAATATATACTATATACCATAGTTTATACTGTAATATTTTAGGTCGTATTATTTCTTAGGATATTAGAAAATGTAATATAGTTAATAGACTAACTAATTAATTTCGAAAAAATTTTAATTTCTGAAAATTTCGAAAAAAATTCCGAAAATTTCCGAAAAATTCCGAAAATTCCGAAATTTTGGAATTCCGAAATTTCCGAAATTTCCGAAATTTTCGAAGTCGGATTGCATTTCACATTTCCGAAATTTTTTGGATGGAAATTGGAATTGATTTTTCATTTCCGAAATTTTTTGGAATTTTTCCGAAACACCCTATTTCCGATTCGATCTGTCCGATCTCCACCCCTATCTATGATGCATGAATTATAATATTTTTAGTTAGATTTTAATTAGTATATTAATTTTTTTATTTTAAAATAATTTTTTAAAGACAAATTAATTTTTTTATTTCAAAATTTTATATTAAATTTTCTAATGTGTAATTTTATTTATTGTCAGTTAATTTTTTATTTGTAAATTTTTAAGTATAGGTTTTTTAAGTACAACACATTTTTTTAGTACCGTACAACCGAAAGTACTATAAGTGATCGACAAAAAAAAAAATCAATGTACCAAAAATTTAATATCTTTATTTTGCTTTTATATATATGCATTAAAATAAAAAATAAAAAATCATAAAATGATAAATTTGATATGTCATGTATTGAAATCTAATGTTAAATGAAGAAATTTTAATTTGAAACTATAATTTTGTTTTAAGAAAAATTATCACTTACACCCCTCAAAACACCAAATACTAAGTAAAAATGATAATGAACAAAAATACAAATACAATGATAAATTCGATGTATCATGTATTAAAAAATGAATTTTAAATTAATAAATATTTAATTTTAAACTTCCAATTTATAAATAAAATTACAAATGTTAATGATCAATTTGATATATAATGTATGTAGTGACCATGAATTGACAATGAATTATAAATCAAAAAATAATCCTACACGTTTCCCAAACCCACTAAGTTATAATATGCATTTGGAAAGAAAAAAAACCTCGTACAAGCACAAGCTGCACATAAAAATAAATTTTAAGTGGGCGTTGATAAATACAAACATGATCCAAAATTACATCATGCATAAAAAATTAAAACTTAAATGAATATGTTAGTCCCCTCCCTCAATGCACACAAGCAACTTTTTTACTTGAAAAAACAAATATTTGTGTATATATATATTTTTTTCTAACTTCTTTCTTTACCTTTATAGTCCCTTATTATTTTAGGAGGAAAAATAAATTATTTCTATTTTTATTGAATGTTCCCTTTATATATATGGATATAGATCCTAAAATCTGAACTTGAATCTAAACTTGTGAGGAGCAACCACACATACCCATAGAGATGTTAAACGGGCTGGCCCTATAGGGCCACGGACTAAATGGGCTAGGGCCTTATCCGGTTCACTCTTAACGGACCTCTCATAGTGAGAACCTAACCCTAACCCTAGCGGGCCTCGGATTAAACGGGCCACTAACCGGGCTACGTAAAAAAATGAAATTTTGTCTTGAATTGAGAATTCAATCTAATTTTCAAGCCTGAAATTGAGAAAAAATATAAAATTGAGTCTCTTATTGTGAAATTTGAAAATTTGTGTTTAGAATAGAGAACTAATTTATAAATTGGGTCTTGTGATGAAATTTATTCGATTTGAAACTATACTTGAAGAAGTTAACATCATTATTCTTACTTTCTAACATCAACTACCTTTATTTAAATAAAATTATAAATGCAATTAAATGAAATAGACCTCAACTTAGTTGGTGGAGTGGAAGTGTGTAGGTCAATGGTTTGAATTCAACAGGTTATAATTTTTTAATCGGGCTAGCCCGATTAACCGACAGGCTAGCCCATTTAACCCTCGGGCTAATAAGACCGGACCAAAAAGGCCTGAATTTAAACGGGCCTCTAATATCTCGGACCTAACTCTGCATTTTTTAGAGCTAAACGGGCTGGCCCTATTAGCCCGACCAGGATTAACATCACTACATACCCATGGATGAATTGTGGGAAAAAGATTGATTGCAGAACTTGTTTGTTCTAGCAATTAGTTTTCGGATTAACTTGTGCATCAATTTGCTTCTAACAAATACAGCTAATTAGCTCATGGAATGTAAAATTGAAAGAAATATTTCTCAATAGAAAATCGTTTGGCAATGACATAATTTTTTGTTTTAGTTTCCTATTCTGAGCAGCCAATGTCTTTTTCTCTACGTCTTGTCGTTTCTAATATACAGATTATTAAAAAAAAACGATATATTTTTAGTTTCTCAAAATGTGTAACATATGACATGAGAGTGAAGCTTGTGTGTAACTGTTATATGAATCTTAGATCCATACAATGCGGGTCGGGTCGGGCTGAATCCGACCCAGATCCTCGCATTTTTTTTTTCTTTTATCCTGACATTTACGTTATGTTAGTCATACTTTATATTATGTTAAACATATCTTTATATAATATTTTAATTTTTTTTTAAAAACTTCAATTTTGATGAAAAAACTATAATTTCACTACAAAAAAACCTTAATTTGTACATATGTAACTTTATGTAAATATTACGCATATCTTTAATTAATATTAGTCATACTTTTATATAATACATAAAGGTACAACTAACATAATTAAAAGGTATGACTAACATAATATAAAAGTATATTTAACATAACATAAAACCATAAAGGTATGCTTAACATATCATAAATGTATGGTTAATTTAATATAAAAATATGCTTAATATAATATAAAAATCCTAAATGTATGCTTAACATAACATAAAATTATAAAAATATACTTAACATAACATAAATGTATGCTTTATGCTTAATATAATATAAAAGTTCTAAAGGTATGACTAACATAACATAATTTAAAAGTCTAGCACCGAATTTGAGTGGGTTTGAGTGCACCCACCCAGATGCGTGGGGGCACGTGTGTGTGAAGGTCAAGTGGAGATCAAGTTGGGTCAGGTATATGAATTCTAAATCCATACACCAGTTGTATAAATTTTTTTGAACATGAATTATGATAATACATGTAACCAAGTCCCTAATTTTGATACATCAATGTCACATAGTAACATGTTTATACATTCCCCAAAATAATATATATTCAGTGTTTAGTGTACACGTGTACATTCATTTATCTACAAAATTATATCTGGAGCCTGCCAAAGCCAAAGCCAAAGCCAAAGCCAAAGCTTATTTCCTTAGATCATTTCATGCTCTCGAGCCATTCTGCTTACTCTGACCTTCAATCGACACCGAATTTAGAGGTTGATGATGGAGGTTTCCTCGTTTTGCACTACTTGTAAAGCTCTCAAGCAATCTCCCTCGCTCTCAGGTGCCATCACCCACTCTTTTTTTTTTTTTTTGGTTTTTGTTTTTGTTTTGTTCTGGCGTTTGACTATTATTTGTGTTTTAATCGGAGATTAGATTTCTGGGTCATGTTAATTTTAATATTTGCATGCAATTTTCATGCGCTATAAGAAGTGGCATACTCTCGAACATGATATTAAACTTCGAATTTATGTTTTTCAATTTTCACCTTTCAATGTTGCAATTATTGAAATGTTATAGTAATGTACTTGAATTCAGAGGCATTGCTACCGAAAAATACATGGTTTTCGAAATGGAATCAAGTTCAATTGTTTGCAAGAACAAGAGCATCGAGGCCTTTGCTGGGTCATAGTGAAATTTTAACTTGGAAGCAAAATCATACGCAGGTTATGTTTTTTTTTGTTTTCATTTTTTGGGACAATTTTCCACATTGTTATTTATTTATTTATGTAGCATAAGGTTTCGATTTCTTTTCTTGGGGTTTTCTTTCTGTTGATATGCTATGAAAATCTTTTTGTCAGGTTTTAAATTGTCAGTTAAAGGAAGTCCCCATCATAGAGGCAGGGTATGCTGTCTTTATAATAAGTACTAAACTCATATTAGACAAGTTTTCATAGTGAAGTTTGTGTGATTTTAATGATTAATTTTATTTATAAACGCATTCTTTGTCCTCGAACACATACATTTGCATTTAGAGATATGATTTTATTTCTTTAAAGTTTCTTTTGACAATTTGGGAAATCTATATTGAATTTCTGCATGCGGCATTGCCTAAGGAATTCTGATTTCTTATAGAGGATAATACTTTTTCACTCATTTCTAATCCATGGATTCGATACTGATTCTTCTTTTTTCTTGATGGAATTAAGATGTTTCCATGAGGAAATGTAACAGAATATAAGTTGTCTCTCTGCCTCTGGAACGACATGCATGTGGTAACTGTTTCTAAAAAGCAGCACATTCAACCGTGTTTATAGAGATTTTTCTAAAAAATCAAGAAGCATTTCAGTTACTTCTTCCAGTGGATGTTTCTTTTCAAAGGTGTATATTTGTTTTATTACAGAATAAGCTTTTGTAACCTTTAGCCTGTGCATTTTGTTTGCTTGTTTATTTTGTTGTTGGTGTGTGTTCTCCTTTTGAGCTAACTCTTTTCTATCAGGTGCATGAATGATATATACAATATCTTGGCAGAACGTGTTGTTCCCATTGCAGCAGCTGAATCAAATCCCAATTTTAAGTGAGTTCTCAATTCTTATTCTGAAAAGTTCTGCTCTTTCCACTGAACATATTGTCCTGCAGTAGCTGAATCAAATCCCATTTTAAGTTCTTACTTCTTATTATGAACAATTCTGCTCGTTAAACTGAAAATATGTGGATGTTTTATGTGCAAGATTGTTAATGCAATCTTCTGTGTTATCCTTGTGGCATTGAGATATTTTATCAGAAGTGTATAATATGAATAATCTATCATTTTTTTCATGTTTTCATCTCAAAATGTTACCTCATGCCTAGTTACTAGGAAAACATATCTTCCCGCAACTATTTTTATGCAGTTGTTCACATTTGTATTCTTATAGACTGCAACAGTCATCATGTCAGGAAGAAAGCGCTGGTACTAAACCTCGTTTAGTGAATTAGCAAAAGACTATTACTTTCTTTTAGGTCATGGGTATATATGAGATAGATCTTCAATTATAAATTCTTTAGTATTAAAATATGTATAATAATGTTCCTTGGCTGTGAGAAATATACTTTGTTGATATGATGGGGATTTACATTAAATATATTAAACACAATGCATAGTTATTAGTGGCACGCCTGAGGCGCGAGGCACAGAGGGAGCAGGTCTATTCGCCTTTTCTGTGGAGAGGAGGGCATGGTTATACAGGCGCACCCCTACGCACAGCCTCGGCACCTTTCCCACACTACTTCACCCCACTAGGCTGCTGACCTCCGCTGCTGCTAGTGTTTGTGATTAGATTTGAATGATTAACTTGAAAATACAAATATTTTAGGGTGTTTAATAACTTGGGTGTAAGGAATATTAATATTTATTTACTATATGAGCTTTCAGTTGCCTAATAATATATTTTATTTCATTTTTTTAAATTTTTTAATGTTTTTAGTAATTTTGCACCTCATGTACAAGAGGCATGCTCCTCAAACACGCCTCGTGGCTAAGGCATCAGAAGCATGGTTGTGCCTTTGCGCTCTACAATTATGACACAATGAGAACCAACAATTTCTTCTCCTAATCATTGCCCCTTCAGTCCATAGATGGGGTCCTCTTTGACCCGCAGGCATCCATAACTGCTTAAGTATCTTGATGATTAGTTACCACCTGATTGTTTGTAACAATTATGCTTGAGTTGTAGTAGATAGAAACTTCTCCTTCTTATATGTGATCATCAAACAATTTTAAACTATACAGAGAATGATATGAACTCACTTGCAGGCATATTATTGGTCTGTGTGGGCCTCCTGGTGCTGGAAAGAGCACTGTTGCATATCAGGTAGCTAGTCGTGTCAATGAGTTTTGGGTTCAACGGTCTTCTTGCTTTGATGCTCAAGTGGAGTCTCCAGACGTTGCAATCGTGCTTCCCATGGATGGGTTCCACCTTTATCGCAGTCAGCTGGATGCAATGAAGGTTGTATCATTCTAAAGCTTATACATCTCAATTTCTAACGTTGTTTGGTTTTCTCTCTTGGATAATTCTTCTATGATTTGGCTTAACAGTCCTTTTATATGGTGTAAAAGTGGAGAACTTTAAATTAAACTCGATCAACACAGAAACTTATATCATGTCATGTGCAGTCAACATATCTGCCATTAGTAGTCTACATTTATATGCTCCTAGGTTTACTATTGGTATATGATTCTTGACAAGTCTTAGGAAGTCTCTGGGCTTTGATGGGAACTGAGAGCCATTGTCTCAGATCCATTCATTTGGAAGGTGTATTCTAGACAGCAGAGGATAACTGTTTGGTGGCAATAAGCAATAATGAGTACTAATTAGTGGTAGTAGATATTAAATTAGTGGCAGTCATGTGTTGAGAAAACAACTAGTTAGTGGCAGTTATGTATTAGGCATATAAGTGACAGTAGAGTATAAATGTATAATTAGGAAAATATGTTATTATTTGAGTTTGCAGAATACACTCTCGTAGGAGATTTAAGGTCAGAAAATAATTTCTATATTGTGTGTGATACCAATTCCTTTGTTGAGTATTAATATTATCAGTTATGATTTGAAGATATCAGGCTTTTACTATATCCTATCCATGATAAACTTTGCCCAGATAAAAGTGAAAATAGGACAATGCTATTATTTGCAATTAATTATAGGTGTACAGTTGAGCGCATTGAGCTATTAAGTGCCACCATATATGGATTTAAAATGTTGATTCCCTATGACGTGTATCTCAATGACGTCCTCATGATAAATGCAATTATGAATGTCCTAAGGGCTTCTTCATCTTAGTTGCCAATCTAGCTTTAGGTGTGCTGTGTGTATATGTATATATTCTTCTTCTTCTTCTTCTTCTTTACCTGTGTGCTATGTCTATGTGTATAAATATGCTTATATAATATATATCTGGGCTCACACCCTTAAAAATATGTGATTGCTGTTATTACTATTCGCTGGCGATTCTGCAATTTGACTTATGTCCTCTCTATTAGGATCCAGAGGAAGCTCATGCAAGGAGAGGATGTGAGTCCTTTTCTTTAATAACTTTATTTGACTCTTGTATGCATGAAAACTAATTATCTTTCTGACTCAGCTCCTTGGACATTCGACCCTGAACGACTCTTGAGATGTCTCACAAATCTGAAAAACAAGGTGATCATTGATTATCTTGCATTAGAATGTTTACCTTCAACATGGCATTATCTAAAGTTAGGCTTTGCATTTACTTTACTGCTGTGTTAGATTATTAAATAAGAGTAAAATGCTGTCTTGTTTGTAGGGGTGAGAATAGATCGGGCTGCTTGACAGGGGCCTATGGCTCGGCCTACTATTGGCTTAGTCCGACTCGGTCTATTTGATAAATAAGCTAGGCCAAGACCTAACACCTTTTTACAAAAATAAGCTAGACTCAAGCTTCAAAAAATGCCTTTACAGCCTAACAGGCCGGCCTATTTATAGTCTATTATTATAGAAATATATAATACATATGTTGTGCCCTATATATATGATCCATTATTCAAGAGTTCACACAGTGGCACACCCTTACAAACATCACCATCAACGCATCTATTCACACAAGTGACACAACACAAGCAAATCCATTCCTCCCACCTTCTTCCTCCCACCTTCAACTACTGTCACCAAAAACCCATCTTCATCCTTCACAAATCCATTCCTCCCACCTTCAATCTTCATCCTTCACAAATCCATTTCTCCTACCTTCAACTACTGTCACCAAAAATCCATCTTCATCCTTCACCAAAAACCCATCTTCATCCTTCACAAATAATTGAGACACATAATATATTGATCACTTATCTTCATCCTTCACAAAGAATTTGTGAATTGAGACACATGAATACACGTTTAAGGTAATATATTGATCACTTAAATCAAAGAATGCATATCATATAATTGATATCGATAAGTTAAATATTGACATATATATATATATATATATATATATAGATTTTGCAACTAATATAATTGACGTCAATAATATCGACAAGTTAGAAGAACATGAATATGACATCTATTTATAGAAAATGTGAAGTAATTATTAAGAATGATATTTATCGGTATATTGATATTGCAAATGATATGTAGTCGATATTGATATCGATAATTTATATATTGATTTATGCATATCGCAACTGATATGATCGATATCGATAAATTAAATATTAATATATATATATATATATATATATTGTAACTGATATAATCGACGTTGATATAATCGATGTTGATAATATCGACAAGTCTGTATTCCATCAATGGCATTTATCTTCTATTTTCAACGTAATTGGTTCTCATCATGCAAGTGTACTAAACTTGAGAAAATGACTAAAATTTGAAATGAAGCTCAAATTGCATGGAATGGTACATTCTTGTGTGTTGACAGTTTAAGCACTGAAAATCTATGAATTTTAAGTGTATAATATTGGTATGTTTGTAGGCTTTTAGTAGCCTTTAAAAAGACTTCAGCCGGGCTTATTTACAAAATAGATCGGGTTTAGGTAAAAAAAAAAAAAAAAGCCTATCATATATAATAGATCAGACTTAGGCCTTATGTTTAAAATTCAGGTAGGCCTTATGTTTAAAATTCAGGCTTAGGCCGATCACAAGAAAGCCCAGCCTAGCCTAGCTCCACCCCTACTTGTTTGAGACACTGCCTTGAATTTCTGTATATTGTTGAAGTCATTCTTCATGTTCTAATCTTACATGTTTACTATTGATACTAACGAATGTGGTCATAATTTTTTGTGTTTATTTGTTTTCTCCTTCAGGGGTCAGTGTATGCACCATCCTTTGACCATGGTGTGGGTGATCCTGTTGAAGATGATATCTTCGTGAGTCTTCAGTAAGTATACACATTCAGTACGTGATGGTTCAAATGTGTCTTGAAAGGTTCACAGAAATGTTATTTCAGTGTCAATCAGTTTATATATGACAAATTTATGACTTGTATATGACCCCATGATACGTACAGAAAATTACCCATGTAGAATGTTGCAGAGGAACTGTTGTTCGTTGTTGTGAGTTTATAATCGTTCATATAATAATTTTCCACTTCCAGTACACTCCCTTGAATATATCTGCATTCGACAACTAATGGTTGGTGCATATGGCAATCCGAGTGTTCATATGTGAGGTGATTTAGAGAGGGAAAAAAGAAAGAAAAGAAAAGTTAAATGTGAACTCACAGAAGATGTGGACTAATGCTAGAAAGATGTCCTCCGCTGAAGAGCTGACTTTTGGTTAGACATCTACTTGTTCTTTACTACAATACCAGCTTGCTTGACATTAAGTGCTAATGTTGTTCTCTTGCCATGTTAATGTTGAACTATTGACCTTATTTGGTTTAGGTAGAATAATAACATCATTATTTATTTAACAAAAGAAATTTGCAACAAGTTATTGGATACCAAGTGCATTGCAAATGTTATGTAGTGTTTTCACCAGATAACCTACTAATATAACTCATATTTCATCATTGTTTTTAAGTAGAACTTGAGAGGGAACATGCAGTGCTTCTGGATTTAGTGATTTTTTTTTCTTGCTTTCATGTTTGTTGAATAAAACCCAACTAAGAGGCTGCTATTGTGCAGCCATATTATTTATATTTTGTTACACTTGTTCTTTTCCTTTGTTGTAGGCATAAAGTAGTGATAGTTGAAGGTAACTACTTGCTTTTGGATGAGGACGTCTGGAGGGATATCTCATCTATATTTGATGAGAAATGGTAACTTGCATCTTCTGATAACTTTTCTTTGTCTGTATTTATGAAAGTAGGCAAACATGATTTGTTTTAGCACAATTGTTCCATTTTTATTTTATCATGTCAAATCAGCAGCTGATCCTTCATAGTACTCTTATTTTCCGAGTTTTTCCAATACTTCACATCAGAATCTTGCAACTCCGACTATGTATTTAGTGTAAGGATGAGTAGGAGTCTTATTTGCTTACAATATGTTTGCTGGTTGAAGAGTTTTTTAACATTGAGTACAGAGTAAAATCAATACCTCACATTCACTTTCCAGGTTCATTGATGTGGACATCGATAAAGCAATGCAACGGGTCTTGAAAAGACATGTATCGACAGGTGCATGCACCTTTCTGTCTTATAATTACTGAATAGAATAAACTGTAAATTATATAGAAGTTGACTAATACTGATTTTCGTTTGCTGTTGAAGGAAAACCTCCTGATGTTGCTAAATGGCGGGTAAATGTTGAACCACTTTCTTCTTTACATGTTTACTTAATTGAGGTTAAGAATGACCAGGTCTTGAATGTTCAACTGAGGTAGTGATTTATTTTGCAGATTGATTACAATGACCGGCCAAATGCAGAGCTGATATTCAAGTCAAAGAAAAATGCAGATTTGATAATCAAGTCAGTCGACTCTCCAAGTTGAACCGGGCCAAGACTAAATGACTATATTCATACATTCTGAGCTCAAATCCCTTATTCTTGTATAAAACAAGTCCAATAATAGCCGAACGTTGCTTCTGTAAGTAGTTTGTTTAAAGTTTTATGCTCAGTTTATTAGCTATAATTTCTGATAGTTCTTTCTATTTTTCCATTTTAATACTTATTGTTAATATTCCAATACATGTCTATTCTTTACATGAAAAGATTCACATGATTTACGACAAATTGTCACTGCAGTGATGAAGATGTTTCCATTCTTGATCTAGTGGATTCAATTCTAATAAGGTTAGTCTAAATCAATATGGTATTTATTCGAGTCACATAATCTGGTAATGAAACTGTGGACCATAAGATTAGTCCTAAGTGATTGTAGGAACATCTTGTTAATATTCGTTTCTTCTGATAAACATTTTGGTGAACAAGAAGATATTATTTTCCTGAATGAGGTCATAAACATATTCAGTCAATTAGTACTTAGAAATTTATTTATATTTACACAATAACTTTTATGTGATCCGACCCGGTCCACGTGCCATTCCACTTGCCCTCCACGCGTGTGCACGCGCTCCCATGCGCCTGGGTGGGTAAACCCATCCAAATTCGCTTCAGGTGCTATACATTTATGTTATGTGAAATATATATTTATATTATATTAAACATACTTTTATATTATGTTAGTCATACATTTAAGACCTTTATATTATATTAAGCATACCTTTATGTTATGTTAAACATACATTTATGATTTTATGTTATATTAAATATATTTTTAGGATTTTTATATTATGTTAAACATACATTAATGTTATATTAAACATACCTTTATGTTATGTTAAACATACTTTTATGTTATGTTAAACATACATTTATGATTTTATATTATGTTAAGCATATCTTTAGGATTTTTATGTTATGTTAAGCATACCTTTATGTTATGTTAAACATATCTTTATATTATGTTAATCATATCTTTTAATTATATTAGTTGTATTTTTATGTATTGTATAAAGTATAATTAATATTACTTAAAGGTATGCGTAATGCTTACATAAAGATATATATATATATATATATATATATATATATATATATATATATATATATATATATAAATTAGGGTTTTTTTTTAATCAAAATTAGAGTTTTTTTTATTTAAAGTTAAAGTATTGCATAAAGGTTAGTTTAATATAATATAAAGGTATGCTTAATATAATATAAATGTATAACTAATACAATATAGAAGTTAGGATTAAAAAAAAAAAACGTGTGCAACTCTTATTTGAACGATAAAGTTTATGCTAAGTTTATTTTATTTCCCTGACTTATTTGAACGATCTCATTATTATTCAAAAAGTTTTTTTTTGTTCAGTCACTTTATAACAATTTTATGCATAAATATTGCAATATGCCATGTTTTATAAAAAAAATATTTTCTCTTTAGTAATTAAATTGGAGAAAATCATGGTACTTTCTTTTTTATCTGAATTGTATATATTAGATTATCGTCAATACATGGATCGCACAATTTCGTACGTCGTGGAACTGAAAATTATCTTAAATCTATTGTATTTGTCTATTATTAGAGCTCTAAATGAAAAGAGCATTCGTCAAAAAAAAAAAAAAAAAATATATATATATATATATAGTAAAAAAAATGTTCATGAACACTAAATTTTTTTTTATAACATTGAAGAAGTTTTTTTGAATTATTCACATGCTTGTGAACATGTTTATTTAGTGTTTATTTTATATTTACTTATTATTCATTCATTATTTATGAATTAAATGTTGTTTGTTTATTCAACATTCATTTATGTTTATTTTGATTTTAATAATATAATTCATTTAAATTAAATTTATTATATTATTCATTTATTTCAGCTGAGTGTTCATGAACATATATTTTTAGTTTCTACTTGAACATTTTTAACTTTTTTTTAAATAAAAATTAATAAACATGTTCGTGAACTGTTTTTTAATGTTTGTGAATATGTTCGACTTTTAAATTAACGAATATAAATATCCTCTTAAAATGAACAACTCTCATTCATACGAGCTCAACTTGTTTTACACCTACCTACCTATTAGTTTTATCAGATGGAATTTTCTTCTTTTTTCTAATAATTCCATGTGAATAAATAATTAGTTGAGAGAAAATGCTCTATTAAGTATTAATCATGCACATGAAGCTGCTCCTCCCATACATACAAATCCATTTCTTTATTCTTCATTTTTTTTGATTTTTGTTTTTATGATCACTGGGAGTAAAGTTTCCTCAGAATTTGCTACTTTGATGACCTCCATCGTAATTGACAACCATCTTTCTTTGTTAGTCAATTATAAACATTTTTAGTTTCTTTTGTTCAACTGTAAAAAGGAACTATAAAATTAAGTAATTAATTACCAATACTACAATCATAACAATTTCTATATTATATCAATATACGATGTGTATACACATGATGTTATAATGCATACTATTAGTAAGAATAAGATGAAACATGATTAAGAGAATTAAAAAAAGAAGGAATAAATAAGTTTTAGAAGAGTAACAAACGTACAAATACTTTAATATACAAGTCAAAATGTATCTGAACATGACATTATTGAGGCACATTTAATACAAAATGCTAACCAAACTAAATGAAAACAAAGAAAGTCTGACAATAGCACAAGAGTAATAATAACAAAGGATTTTTTTTTTTGACATTTACTTATTAATATTACAAGAAAACCAATCATAGAACAATAGTACAAACACAATCCAGCATCCTGCTCCATCCATCTCGTGTATACGTCCTTTGTTTGGTACAACTCACTAAGATCGAAGGAGCAGGTTGTGGTTGAATTGACTTCAATGCCCTTAGACTCTGCTCTTGCATTTCTCCATAGCTCTTGGTGCTGAAATGTCAAATTCAATGGCCCATTTCAATCCATTTTGGTACAATTGTACTATTAGATGCCAATGTGCTATGTATGTGCAAAAATAATAGCTTGTTATGGCCTATAGTACCTAGTGTAAGTATAACCTAACGTATCCACTGCTGATATGATGCAAAAAAGACAACAAGATTGTTTTCATGATCATCGTGATAATCAACAAAAAGACAACAAGATTGTTTTCATGATCATTGTGATAATCAACGCTCTTGTACCATGCGCCAATGTGTTTACCCAATTACTCATTACGAGTCATTCATACTTTGAAGTAATTGAACTCTAATGTGTTGTTTTGATAGCTAAGTGAGGTTAATTGAGAGTGCTACGATAGAATAAATGGGTTGTTGAAGGTACTAACCAAGTCCCTTTGCCTCGGTCCCTTTCATTATACGGAGGCGCTTGCAAGATTCAACAAACATCCTATTCAATTCACAACAAGAAACAACATTATTGTAATAAGTATGAGGTGATGAACTTGAGTTCTTATAGTTTCTAGTTTGGGAGTAGTGATTCTTTAAGCTCGACTTACTCCCAAGGGACGTCGCCTACGAGCATCCAATCTCCATCCTTGTCTTCATAAGTTGGCACATAATCAGAGCTATTGAGAAGGTCCATGAGCTTGCTCTCATTCAAGAAATCCATCATTCCTTGGGAGTCACATTTACCTTCAAACAAACACCACAATTTATACGGAACCACAAACACATATTCATACTATATGAACAAGATCTGATCACACCAGATTTCAGCAAGCTTCAATTAAAGCTAAACAATATAATAACACCTAATTGTTGGTTTCAGTGGATGTGAAAATATGAAAAGTAAGGCTTGATTTTCATAAAAGGGAAAATAATTGGATAATATATGGAAATTAATTACCTATGGTAAAGGAATTGAACATTTTGCCCAAGGCATCAGAGAGCTCCTGGTAAGTTTTGTACATCTTCAAATCAACCTTTCGCAGGTAAGGCGCGCCGTCCATGCTCACTTTCACAAAGGCGGCGCCGCCGGTTCCTTTGTCACTCTCCTCCGAGTTGGTCTTCTTCTGAACCGCCATCACATTCTTCCGGAAGGACCGGACCGGCGGCCAACCCACGACCTGTGCCCTAATTCAATTTCACTATTTCCTCAGTATAATTGAACGAAAAATTCGACGAAATTCATGAAGTAAGACCAGGAAAAGGAGGAGAAGGAAACTTACTTAGCAGGAGGCTTAGCAGAGTCAGGCTTGTTCAGATCTTTTTCCTTCAAATCAGTACTCTGATCCAAAGCCATATCCTTAGAAGAGAGATTGAGCTTCAAATCTACAGTTTCGTCAAACCCTCGTTTGCCATAATTAGCATTAGTTTTCTCACCACCGCCGGGTAATCCGAGCCTCAGCTCAGTCTCCTCAAAACCAAGCTTTTTGCCGTCGAAAATCTGCACACTCTCCACCATTTTTAACTCGAATTCTCAATAATCAGGTCCTTTTCTGCTTCGTCTTCGAAATTGTTGTTGATGAATAGTTGGTGGTGGTATGATTGGAGAAGAAGAAGATAAGTGAGAGTGAATGGAGAAAGTAGAAAAGAAGAAGGGGAAGAGTGTGTTTGGGCAAAATGGGTATATAAATATACGGGAGAGGGGTCGGGTTGGAATTTGTCGTTTGCGGGAAAAGGTTACACGTGGATCAATCAATGAGCTGTATATCCAATCTTGATGGAATTCGTTTTCACATATATATATATATATATATATATATATATCGAAAATAAAATACTACTCCCCCCGTCCCTTAATACTTTGCACACTTTTCTTTTTAATTTGTCCCCAAACACTTTGCACACCCAAAAATGACAAATTTTAACATAATCAACACCCTCACAATACACATTTATTTACAAAGAATGCCATTACTTTTTCTCACACAATACCATTTAATATTCAAACTTTTTCTTAAAAGTTGTGCCTAATTTAACCACTATACCCTCAATCAAAAAGCAAATATTTACTTTTTCTTAAAAAGTGTGCCCAATTTAGTGTGTAAAGTGATTCGGGACGGAGGGAGTACTACTTATTTAAAATAGAAAATTATTGTTTGTGGTGTCTTTGCCCTCTTCCCTTTTAATTTCACTACATTTTATTTGTCTTGTTTTTATTTTAAATGTTATAGATGTATATTAATAAATTTAAATAATAAAATGAACTAATGTTGAGAAAATACTTTTAAATACTACAGATCCATATAAAACTAACTTTTTTTTTACACAACATATAGTAGATATATTTTTCTATTACCATTTTGTAAAATAAAAAAAATAAAAAAAACTTAGACTACCCTCGATACTAATGATTGTGAGAACATATATCATGGAAGTTGATTGCATTGTTTTTTTATAAGGTTCCACCATATGATCCATATAGGGAGTCAACATAATTTTTTTTTTTTTTTAATATTGTGTAATGCTTATGGATCATATCATGTAAATCTTTGTAGATTTTAGTAAAGTTATATGACATGATCCATATAAGGATTACATGATATGATTTTTTTTCTGATCATATAACCCATGTAATCTTTATGGATCATATCATGTAACCTCCGTGTTTTTTTTTTCCCATTAAATTATACAATACGATCCATATAAAATTACATGATATAATAAGTGTTACATCACATAACATACAAAAATCTAACTTTTTTGTCATGATCCATATAAAGATTACATGATATGATTTTTTTTTCATAAAGTTATATAACATATTCATATAAGATTATATGATATAATCCATAAATGTTACAACCCATAACTGATAAAAATTTAATTTTTTTTTCTTTTTATCAAAATAATATTTAAAATTATTTAAATTAAATTGTGGTAGAAAAATATACTTCTTATCTTAATAGAAAAGTAAATTGTGTTATAAATGATAGTATAAAATCCATCAAACCCACCTATTGTTGTATAAGATCTAACATTCCAAACTCCCTTCGATCTTCCCTTGCATCCTCACGACATTTCTAATTTTATTTCTTTAATAAACATCATTCAGTGGCTACATTATATATATATATATATATATATATATATATATATAATTTTTTTTATATACACAGTTGTCTTTATAAAGCTCCAAAAATCATACATGTCAATTCATGTCAACTCTCAACTCATCTTTTATATATAGATTTCTCACTTAAATCAATTGATCATTGTTTAATATAAGTTTCATATAAAACAAAAATTTCAATTTCCTTTTTTTAGAATAAATTCCGTAACACCTAGCTAACAAAGGTAACTAATATTTGGTATTCTTGGTAAACTCCAACTCTATAATATTTGTAATGAACCAATTTTATGTAACATGAATTATTTGTACAGTTTTATTTCATGTAAACTGAGCAAACATAAGTTAACGGGGGCATGACTAATCATAAACATCGATGCTAAAATTACTATTGTATATATATGTATCTAGTAATCCAAGATAACAATTTTATAAATTAATTAATTGAAACTAAAGAAAACCATTGGTACAAATTCATTTGAAAAGCAATTCATTGAACTTAAAATCCAATATTTCTGGTAATTTAGTAAGAACATTAACTATTGCGTTTCTGGAAAGAGCAAAAAAAAAAAAAAAAAGCTGATGAATGGATTGGCAGTGGAATATAAAAAAAAAAAAAAAAAAAATATATATATATATATATATATATATTGGGATATGCAATAACTATTTAAATATTATCTTTTCTTAAAAATAAAAAATGTGAGACAAAAATTAAATTCATTAATAAATTATGATCGTGGCTAAACAAAAATTATTATTCATAATTTAAATTCATTTTCATAAATTAATTATTTAATAAATTATGAATTATGAATTCATCCCACAAAAGTTAGTAAATTATTTATTACTCCAATCTAGCCTCCAAAGCTTCGCTTTTTCTTGAACTATGTTTTAATGCATCGCTTCTATATTGGATCACTTATATCTCTCTTTTCTTAAAAGACAACATTGTCTCTTTCACACACCTTAATTTCCACAATTATTTTTATTTTATTCCTAAACAGTCAACTGCTTGTGATTATTCACTAGACAATTTGGAGGGCTTCTACCGACCAATATAAAATTGAGAGTTAAACAAATATTTCATTTGATCCTAATTAAGTATTATTTTATAGTTTTTATGATCATAAATTATAGAATATAAAATTTGGACAAATAAAACTCTGAGTAGTCAAGGAATTTAATATCTGAAATTGGAATGAGAATCCATCTAATCAAAAAATTGGTCTTACTAAATTCCTAAAACGTTAATATGGAAATTTTTGAAATGAAGTTATAAAAATTTAGAAAGGACAAGTAGTTGCATGTAAAAAAAAAAAATTTGACTTTTAAAACCACATTTAATTGAGATTACATGAAGTATTAATTGATTATTGAATCACTAATTATCTACTTTTACTTAAAGAAATTAAATTAACAACTAGTTTCAATTTTTTTGCATAAATAACCCAAATGGAGGTTTACACGAATTGATACTTTATAGTGAATGATGATGATAGTATTATTACTACATAAACGAAATGCTATCATTTTACAATTAATTACTAAAATATATCATATGAAAATATATAATCATACAAGATGTAAGTTCAATCGTTTCTATATATGGTTAGTTCATCCATATTGCAGAACTAAGTTGCACTAGCACCCTTTCAAAGAGCCACTAACGAATTTGGTAAATTAGTGTTTAAAACTTATATAATATATATATATATACACACACTAATGATAAGAAATCCATCGTTGGTTCTTTATAAAGCTACATATGTTGATATGAGAATCCATATCTTGTTTTTCTTTCTTACATAATTCTTTCTGTTTTTACATAATTAGCGTATCATTATTTTTGAAAATTATCAATTTTTTTAAATTTATCAAAGAAATTATTTCATAATGATCTACAAGAACTCTGAACTTATATATAATATGTGTGTGCAGCCAAACACGTTAGAGTGTGTAAAATCTAAATGGACATATGTATACAGAGATTTTACTCATGGTTTCCATACAAGAGTTATTGTGTTCGAGTAAATGCAGAATTAAATTATGATTTTTAAATATGTTTCTAAAAGCTAATTCTGCTTAAATTTCCTCGTAATTAAATCGATCTTGCGTTTACTTACTTACCCCCCCAAAAAAAAAACCCAAAAAATGTAATCAGAACATTTAAGGCTTAAATATTAATTTTATTTGTGAATATCTATATATGGTTCGTCAGTCGTTTATAATAATTCATTGATTTCCTAAAATATAAATCCATGTACAATGGTCCAATCTTGAAGGCAAATCCATTTAGAGCAAAATTTGTGATACTTGTTTATATTTGTGAATTTATGTAACATTAGTTCTAAGAAACTGTACATTTGAAATGGTGGTGACAATGATATGGCTAAAAAAACAAAAAAGGAATCAAAGCAAATTTGACTTCTTGGACTTTTTTTTTAATGATATAATTCCTCTATATTGGTCTCGGTTATGTTTATATTTGCATTAAAAAAAATACCTGTAACACTATAATCTTTTTAAAATTAACTTGGATTTCAACAGTCACCAAGTCAGAAATTTAGTTGAAAATCCTAAATCCAATATATTGAACTCTCCCTATATAATTGGAAAAATTCATATATGTTTACACCACTTTATAGAAAAACCAAAAATTGAGAAAATATGTACCTAGAAGAAGTGCATTGAATAGAAAATGCATATTATAAATAGATGAGTTTTAGAAGGTTTTTAGCATTTAACAAATTAAATAAATATCAAAAAAGAAATTGAGAGTATTCATCTAAGAAAGTTGCAACTAGTAAAATAATGATAACACATCAAAAACAAAGTTATAAACTACCTGAAATGATCATATATCTTATGTAAAATAGAGTTTAAATAAATTGATAAAAATGGATTAATTTATTGAACATGATTAATATCGATCTCATATAAATTTATATAAAATTCCGCCTTACATAAAATATTTTATGTGAGATGATTTCATATGTAATTTTATGACTAAATAAAGATAAACCAAATTCAATTTTAACACATATAAATGCAAGAACCTTCCACAATTTTTTTTTATACGAATCAAATATTTAGAATTAAAAATACTGAAACCTAATAATAACAATAATAAAATAGAAGCAGCCAAATAATACATTTTACTGATTGATATATATATATATATATATATATATATATTATAATTATTTCATTCCCTTATCATATAAAAATAAAATTAATAAAAATAAGGAGATAAGTCATGTGGAAAGATTCAGAGTGTGGGGCCCTTTAAAGCAGGCATGTGAATCTGTTGGGCCCATCTTGCCTTGCAGTCAAACCCTATTCCATGTGCGCCGCTGCACCCCATTCCACTCTCTCTTTCTAACAGAATTAGTAAAGATTATATTATCGATCTAATTTTATGGAAAAACAAATTATAAATTTAGAATAATAACTTAAGGATATTAATTATTTAATATTTGGAACTATGATACTAATTATTTAATTAGAGTCAATTTAGAATCAGGGTGATCAAATTTTACCATTGAATTGGTAAAGAAGACATGATAACTAATTTTTTGATGAAGCCCGAGTGATATGTTCTGCTTTAGAAAACATTGATTTCCTGAGCTCCTTTTTTGCTAAAGTTAAAGTTTGTTTTTTGTTTTTATCCTTCAATCTTATTTAAACGTAAGGAAAATGTATTAAAATAATAAAAAGTGGGTTTATTATTAAATAGAAAAGATTATGTAAAACTTTACAAATTGAAATTTAATACGAATTATTTCCACTCTGAGCTTTGATGTGCAGCATAATATTGATTTTTCGTGTGATAAAACCAAATACAATTTCAAACAACATTTTCAGCCTATTCTCTCTCTATTTAATTTATGTCCCGTACTATTTTGTCCACATTCTTTTATAAGTATTTGTCACTTGAATATATTATTCAATTCATATTCTATTGACTGAAGAAACTACAATTAAATAAAAATATATATATATATATATATTTATTACTTAAATATATCCATTAATTTACATTTCACTCACTCGATTGAAAAGCTTGCGATGACATATCTTTATATCTCCTTTATTAACCTAAAAGGATTAGGAAGAGAAGTAATTAAAAGTAGTTTGAAGAGATGCATAATTATGGCAATCATAAATGTATGATCAGAAAAATCAATCATTGGACGGTGGGTTAAAGAATATTAAGATTCTTTGTAGAATTTATATTTGGATTCGTGACGGCCGCACCACACAAATCATTTCATTCATATCATAGAAATTATTCTCATATTAACAAGCCTATCATCATCTATAATAATATCTTGAAAACCCAAATATTTAAATTATACTTACGGTCACATACTAGTGTTATATATATTAATATTCAACATTTTAGTTTTATCATTATACTAATTGATTATTCACTACAAATTTGTTAAAATATGCAGAGGTAGGAGACTACACGCATGTATAATTTACTTGTTTCAAAATGATCATAAAACTAATAATGATCTCCAACTTAAATATTGTGAAAAAAAATTAAAAATTAAAAATTGAACATATTTTTATAAAATATTGTGTAATAAAATATAGGAGCCTATATATTATGCATATTATCTAATTTTTATACTACAATAAGCTAGAGTTCTGAAGCTCCATCACTAATAACATATCATAGGTTCATTATTAATTAAAATAGAATATATATTAATAATATTAAAATATAAAATGAAATTACTAAAATGAAATTAGCTGCTGGAAGTGCACTAATTAAAAAAAAGAAAGGGGAAATAACAATTAAGTATAGAAGAAATTAATGGGCCCTGTTTCTCATAGAGGCCCAAGCGTTCAACATGCACTGTTTTATTGTTAGGAAGGTGGGCCCAACCATGACACGTCAACAAAAGCCTTATTTATGGCTTTTAAGCACACGTACGCAATAAATGAAATCTTGCTATTTTAATGTCAATCAGTAAATCCGGTGCGATACACTAACTTTTTTTAATATTGAATAATATTGTAATTTGTTTACTTCGAAATAAAAAGATGATGTAGATTTTCTTAAAGTAAAAATAATGCTGTATTCTTAGTTAACAACATAATGTTATTTAATTAGTTGTAAATGAATCGAATAATCTGCATAAAATGTAAATTAATTCATTTTATAAAATAAATAAATTCAGATGTATATATATATGTACTGATTAGAATAGAAGAGGCCCCATTGAACAAATGCATGCGGTTATATGGGCTAAATTCACCATCTTCCTAACATTTCTTATATTCTACAGTTTGTCTGAAAATCTATTCTCAGATTTGTTTTTGTATT
Source organism: Scutellaria barbata (assembly GCA_028654395.1). Lineage (NCBI taxonomy): Eukaryota > Viridiplantae > Streptophyta > Magnoliopsida > Lamiales > Lamiaceae > Scutellaria > Scutellaria barbata. The sequence continues at coordinate 22,935,878 of CM053649.1, forward strand.
GTCTAAAGACTCTATAATATATATATATATATATGTTGTAAATGTAACAGTATAAGAAGACATCTAAGATTGATAAACAAGATGATTTAACTAAATGTACCCCATGATCCACTGTCCCTGCGAAATATATCTCAGAATTCTCTTCACTGCTTTTCAATGTACACGTGTGACATGATTTAACTAGTAATGCCATATATTGCAATGCATCAAGAATACTTCTATATATATTTTGAATCATTTGTGATAGTTGTACCATCATACTTGGAGAGAGAAAATGAAGTAACCATTGGTGTAAGCTAGACTGTTTTATTTATTTATTTATTATTATGTCATCCACGTATATCAAGATAAGTATGTGAATTTTCTTGATATCTAAAAGTTTAGATTAATCTACTTTAGAAACTTTGAATTGGATCGATTGATTTTTTTTTAAATTTTATGAACTAAGGTCTTGAAACTTGCTTCAAACCATAAAGAGTTTTACTGAATTAATAGCAAAGAGCTAGTAAGCTGCTCAAAACCTACTTCTTAACTAGGTTAAACATCAATTTGCATCCTCAAGTTCTTAGCTTTTTAACAAGTGTTTAAGAGCAACATATATATACTCCTCTTTCACTTCCATTAGTAAGATAAGCAAGTGAAATCTAATTGAGTTTAACTCAAATCAACATAAACTCAATCAACTCAACTTAATTTCGACTCACTAAATAACTATTAGGCCAAGTTCAAACAAAGAGCCAAGGTTCACTCACGAACCTAAAATAACTTAATAAATATGAACATAAAAAATAATATTTAATTTGATAAGTACTCAACTTTGTAAGTAAAAAGAACACGTATATGCTATAGTTTTATTTAAATTAATTGTATATAATTTATTTGTTGACTCAAAAACACATATGACTAGATTCATGCATGAGCTTAATAAATTAAATACTAAATCACTTTTTTTTTAAAAAATAAGGTAGGAGAAGTAGAAGGGAAGAGAGAATAAAAATTAAAAAATTTATATGACTCAAATTCAAACCCTAATCATTGGTCACCATCCGTGTCTTTAAATTTATTAAATGCTAAATCACTTACAAACAAGTTAAATTTATTTAAAAAGTCTCAAATAAACCACGCTAATTGTGAGATCCAGAGCGTGAGAAGTGGACGTATAGTCATGTTTTTAGGCTTAACAATATGGGCCATAATTCAACCAAAAAGTCCAACCCGAAGCCTAAATAGCACGTGTGGGAGGCCCACATATCGCCATCAGCATTTAATAACCCACACGTGTGTACTCATCCGCTATTAAATGCTCTATGCTTTGGATCGATTCCTTCAACCTAGGATCCCTACCATGCAATGCATCTCATTCATATCCATTTTCAATATCACTTACCAACCAACCAACTCTACCTCTATACAATTATTATATTTTACAAATATATCAAAACTCATATGTGATTATTTTACAATTTAATCTTTACAAGATGGTGATCTTCTATCTATAAGTTTCGATCAGCTCCATATAATTAAATTTGTGTAAGATGATCTTATTACAAGATTCATATTTTTAAGTAAATTAATATATTGTCACATATATATTAACATTATGTGAGATTTGTATATTACCATACACCAAAATTTATATGTGATGATCTTACAAATTAATTTGTGAGATCCGCCAATAAAATTGATCCTATAGAGAGTCAATATATTCTTAATCTCCAATGAAAAAAAAAAACAATGGATCCTGCTATCTACAAATGATGATTTGTTCCATAGAATTAAATTTGTAAGATGATATTACAAGATTCATATTCTTTAGTATATTAATATCATGTCATATATACATTAACATAATCAGATTTGTATTTTACTATACACCCAAACCCATATGTGATGTTTTACAAATTAATTTCTATGAGACGAATTAGATTTGATAGATGTTGATCGTTCATTCTATAAAATTAAATTCGTAAGATGATCTAACAAGATTCATATTGTTTAGTATATTAATATATAATGTCATGTTAATTAATACTATATGCGCTTTGTGTTGTAATATAGTAAAAGATGTATAACGTCATTTTCTAACACTAATTGATTTGAATTGACATATTCTAATATCGTGAAACTAGATTTGTATAATAATTATGATCGATCTACTAGAAAAATTAATTTTCCAATTCTCTCTCTTAAAATGTAACCAAGTATTCATGTTTCTCACTAGCTTGTATCGTGTGTATTGTCCAATAAACCACATCAAAAGTTTTCGATCTTTAATTTTTTTTTTCTACGAAACGTATCCTAATTAAAGAATTCGAATTGCACTATATATATTTGATGGTATTTTCTACTTATTTGAGATGAGACTGGATTTAAAAAGGGGGGGGGGGGGGGGTTTATCTGATAAAATGATAAAACAATAGCTAAAAAAGTAAGAATTATTATGAGATCGAACTTTTTAAATACTAAATTAATACGTTACATGCACGAACACACATTACAACTTCTTTACCAAAATCATTCGCCGACAATTAATTAAATACATAAGTTCATGTTGGTACTTTCTTTCTTTTTTTTTTTTTTTTTTGCGAAATAAAATGTGAAAGAAAGAATTGGAAAACCAAATAATTGAATTTAGCTGTCTATGAAGGTCCACAATATGGATGAGGATTGAAGGGTGTAGGAGTGTAATGTTTTGGACAAGACAAAGCCCCAAAAATTGAGATCTAATAATTATAAAGAAGTGGGTCACTTTTTGCCTGTGGTCCTAATAGTATATCTGTATGAAAAATATTTAGTAGGGTTTCACCTTCACAACAGTTAGAAGAAATGCCAGCAGTGTTTGGTCCTAGCAAGTAGCCATTGTGAAACATCTTAATGGTGCATGCAATGGGGTATAGAACTTGCTACTTTCCACCATCTCTGAGTTGTTCTTTTGGAATTCAAGAATTCTTGCAAGTGCCTTGTTTACTCTATTGGGATTTGGCCACAACTGTTTTTGGATTGGAACAATAGTTTATGCACTTTTAAAGTGAATAGTTATTTCATGACTTTTGTTGAGTCTTTTCAATGATTTATAAATGATGTGATAATACGTATCTAACTGCTCATATATATATATATATATATATATATATAAAAGGTCAAAATTAATTTTCGTTACATAATTATAGTGTCTTTTGATTTTAGGTTCATAATTATATTACGATTTTCAATTTAGTCCCATAATTTAGGAATTTGTCTGAATCCAGTTCAATTTCATCGAATTGAGGGTTTTCGGTGACCTAAATGTGATGTGGTGACATATCGCATGCTAAATCCTTATTTATTGACATATGCGCCACGTCATATCTAAGTCATTAGAAAAACCCAATTCGATGAAATTGGATTTAACTCGGATAAAATTTTAAATTGTGAGATTATATATATTGAAAATTATATTATAATTATGAAATCAAAAATTGAAAGACATGCACGATAGTTATAATAGAAAAATTGTTATATAGGGGTCGGTTAGACACTCTAAAAGAGTCGAGCTAGCTTGAAATCCTCCATAGAAGATTCAAAAGGTTTAATTAAATATCACTATATCATGTACACCACATATATTGGAACATCTTATATAATTCATTCTTTGAACAAAATACCCCACACAATAGTTGTACTATATATCTTATTATATTTTCTAATAAGAATATTGACTGATTTTTCAACTTCATACACCTTGAGATAATTCAAGTTCATGGCCAATATGAATCTCTACTTTTAAGATGATTGTGAAGGAAACTATTCTGAGTCCAAAAAATAAAAAATGGAAGAAAACCATTCCTAACTCATCTACAGCTAGCTATATGAACATGTAATTTCGATTTTTATGGATTTTCTATAACAAAACAAATAAGTTTGGATTGGTTATGTTTCAATACAAATGATATATATATCCATATTAACTTAACATAATAACTAATTTTGCGATTCGTGGACAAGATAAGATGTACGTACCATTTTCTCAAAGGATCTCTTCTAGTTTTGTATAGACAAGATAAATTCAAGAATCTGAGGTAATTAAGTATATAACTCTAGCTAGTAAATTGTGATAAGCTGATGTTTTTCGAGATCGTGTTTAGGTAAAAAAAGAAAAAAGAAAAAAAAGAAACAAAAGAAAGATAAATATTGTTTAATCAACGGGTTCAAATGGACTATAAAATGACCCATATGAATTAGAAGCTGCTATTTTTTATATGTTGACCAGTTATTTTATTGTGATAGTTACAAGGGTAATTTACATTATCGATCAGTTTAAATTCAGTGGATTTAATATTTAACCTAAAAAAAAAAAACTCAGCTTACGTTTCTTATTCAATTCGGATAAGTATAAAGAATAGTCTCTACACCTTATTTATTTATTGTTTGAATAATGAGAATAATTAATTGCGTGATTTGTATGGCTTAAAATTCTATACTAAAAGAGTGATATTTTGGGAGAAAAATAGCTTAAGCAATTAATGTTTGGTTTGTCCTGAAAAATAAGTTAATGGTATTCATATAATTTACGTTCACCATTTTTAGTGGTGCTTCCAACCATAGCTACATTGATTGACATGAAAATAAGCTGTGTCTCTCACGTCATTACTTGATTTGATTTTTATGTATTTATTATCACCATATTTAATTATTTCATTTTCATATTTACTAACTATGTTCCCACCAATATCTGTCAACTAAACTTATAAAGTGTTGGTCGTTTTGAATTTTCCAGCAATTGATGTCACATTTAATCGGTGTTGTGCAATTTGTGGACTATAATTTACATCAATATTAGTCAATGTAATCAACGCTAAATAAACATGGAATTTAGTTGGATAATGTTCTTTCTTTCATTTATCTATTTTTATTTTCCAATATCCTTCTAGAAGAGAAAAATAAACCACAAGAAGCTAAACTCGAGTGCTTTGGATTAATGAAAGTCAATATAAGTCCTTTTCTTGTTAAGCAATGAGTATAAGATGCTTTTGTTATTATGAAATAATTATTATTAATTTGATAGCAATCAATTAAAACTCCATTTAAATAATAATCAAATTTTGCTCAAACGTTATTTCAGATTTGATAAAAATTGAAACAAGCTTGGATAATTCGTGTATAGTCTATTTAATTCATGTATAATACGAATTTTGGCAAAAAAAAAAAAAAAAAACAAAGGTCTTCCCATGAAAAATTAATTACCTCATTCATAAACATTAAATTTTATCCCTTTAAGAAGTTATTGAAATTTATATACGTAGATTGTAATTAATCTATATTTCGACTATTGAAAACGAATCTATATAAAAGATAAAAGTTAAAAAAGGTGAAGACAATTTGTTTCTTTTAGCATTCATTGTATTTGTGGCCGTACCACTAAAATATGACCCGTCAAAATGATGGATATGAAAAGCACATGACCAGCAATGTAAAAAAGGTTTAATTTTATTTAGTTCCTTAATTTATTTATTTTTCAAAACAAAACATTAAATTTCAGTTTAATTTCCCTCAAATTTTATGCAATATATTTAATTCCCAATATATAGATTTTGTTCAACATTTATTATGTGCTTAACTTTTTTTTTTTTTTTTATGTCGTAGGTTATAAACGAGAAAATTAATTTTGTTCTTTTCTTCGTTTTGTATGTTTCATCAAAATGTACAAAAATTATGTTTGTATTTTTATTAATCTGTATAAATTATTTTCATTATAGGATGAAAACATGTTGAAGAGAGAATTTCTCTAGCCTCCCTCCTGCCACACTCATTATTATTATTATTATTATTATTATTATTATTATTATTATTATTATTATTATTATTATTATTATTATTATTATCCCAATACAATATTTTCCCTCATCTTCTACTCTCCAAGGTATGCCGATGCTGATTGGGCAGGTTGTCCTGATTCTCGTCGATCCACCACTGGCTGGTGCATGTACAAATAATTTTCCATCCCATAAAATAAAATAAAATGTTTTCTTAAACCACAGTCATTCTCAATGCTCATATTTGTAAGTTGAGATAACGTAAACTAACTTATAAATTAAAATGCTATTTTGCTCTAGTTATTAAAGGAAAAACTTAATTAACGCAACATTTAAAATGACTAGCTTGCATGCTACAAATATAGTTTAATCCTAATTAATCACTTTTTTATTCTTTACTTCATTACTATATTACTTTTGTTTATTCTAATTCTCAATTCATTTTTATTACGGAACAATTCCAAACATTTTTCTGATCAATGTATCTACAACTTATTTTGCTTTATTAAAAAAAGCTAAGATACAATACATCCTCTCTATCATATTGCAATTCCTTTAAAATTTTAACTATATACACACATATATATATATATAGTATTAAAAATAAGTCACACTTACCATGTATAAATCACATACAATTGATTAAGTTAAGTATGAATACAACCCTGATATCAAATTGTCTTATAAATTTTTAATTTTATGAGATGAGTTAATTTACAAATAATAATTCACAATTTACAATCCATATAGATTATATGAGAATGAGTTTGGTTTATAATAAATGAAATCACAACTTATATAATTTATAACCATATATAGTAGATGATTTTAAAAAAAAAAATCAGTTTAGAGAAAATTTATGGTCGCTGGTGATGTGACCATTGACCATAAATTTTGATAGACCATAAATTTTGATAGGTAAGTTTCATTATATAAGTCTGACAAGGTGGTTAACTCGGATCGATTCAATGAACTAATTCCAATTAATTACAAATTAATGAGTATAATTACATGTGTTATTTACTCCACCTAATAACATAATTAAATTAAATAAAAAGTGTAGTTAATCACACTGCCCACTGTTTATGCCTTTTGACTTTATGGATGTTGTTGCCCAAAGTAGTTGATATAACATTCTATGTCTCTTCCTTTCATTCAGAATCCTATGTCCCATTTTCACTTGAGTTTTATCTTATTTATTTTTGCAACAACTTTTTCATGCTACTTTTCGTATTAGTTAATTAATGAATTTTTTGGTCCAAAAAAATTAAAAAAAGAACTTTGAATTTTGTAATCATTCCATTAATTTTATCTTTTTTTTTTGCCCCCTCAATATTCATATACTCTATTTTATTATGTCTAAGTTTTGTTATAAGTATTAATTATAATATAATATTCAAAAACCAAAATTTTCCTTTTTAGCTAGATTTCCTACAATTTTCTTTTAAGCTCCGTATACTTCTAATTTTCTTTCCATCGTTTTATTATCTTTCACTTTGTTAAATTAAATAGAATTATCTTATGATTATAATATAGAACGGTTTGTTTATTTTATTGTAGAAAAAACAATAAATTAAAGCAGCTAGACATCCGTAATGAGAACAAATCCCGCCCCCAACGTGGCAACGGATTAGTTCGTTATGAAAAAGGAGCATGTAATTTTAATTAATAAACTTGAGCCGACAAAACCGCCTTTAGCTTATATTAAATAATATCTTGCCACATAATTTATACGGAATCAAAGTAACTTTTAATTAATTATATAAAAATTTAAATATATGATGTTGATAATTAATATTTTCCCAAATCTTGATCGTTCTATTTTATTGAGTTAAATAAATCCAAATTGTTGATTAATATATATATATATATATATATATATATTAGAATTTGTAAAATATAATAATTCTTATTAAATTTAGAATTCTTACAAAAAATGAAATGATTCAAAATTTATACAATAAAATTATCAAATCATGTATAATTTGAAAAAAAAAACATATATATGTAATATATTGATTCATATATATAATTCTGTGAGATTAAGTCTCATTATCTACAATTAAATCTATTTTTATAAGTTAAGTCTATTTTACGAAGTATAAATTATGAATTAATCAATACATAAAAAAGTCGTTTTAAATACCAAAAACAGTCACTAAATATTAATTATCTTGTCAATACATTATATATGAATACACATATTTGAAAAAGTGAAGCGAACAATCCTATTATGTAATTGAAATTCATAGGAAATTGATAAATAATAAATATATAGCATGAGATTATATTCTCATCCGTGAAGGTAGGAGGGGAATGAGTTGGGCACGGCCATAATCACATGTCCATGCTACCATACATATTGGGCCCTACTCATCAAAGCCCACATGCCCATGCCCAACTCATTCGTCGACAGCCCCGGCCCCACCTCACATGCCCTGCCTTTCCCTCTTTCTCCTATTCTATATTGCAAAAAAGAATGATTAATAATCAACGGTCTCGATCTCACTCTCAGCAAAAGCAAATCGGAGCCGTCGATGGGGTGGGCCCACAGCCTTGAATAACGGCAGTTGCCTTTGTCCCACCTCTGCTCCCCCTTTGCATCAAATATGCCCTTCTTTCACCCGACATCTGTATCTCCCCTTATTAGTCCATGTCCCCACGCTGACCGTGCTCCTAACGCGCCCTTCAAGACGCGTTGAATACACGCGCACGTGTTTGTGGACACTCACCAGCGCGTGCTGTCACAAACGCGTGGGCCCGTCCATGCACACGGGGAATAAGCTATCCAGCTTATGTCTCTATCTATATAACTTTGCCTTCATTCCTAACAACTCATTCACAGCTTCCGAATTTTCAATTCCATTTCTCCAATACACAAAATTTCTTATATAATTTTCTACGAAGAAAATTCTCAAGAGAGAAAAAGGGTCTATATATTTTTTCAGGAATTAGAGATGGAAGGAAGAGGGGTTTATGAGAATGATTTGAACCTTAAAGAAACCGAACTGAAATTAGGATTGCCTGGGAGAGATGAATCGGAGGTGAAGAACAACAAGAGATCTAGTTCGGAAATGGATCATGGATCTTCTGAAACGGGTCAAGAGCAAGAAGCTCCAAAGTAAGTTCAAATTGTGATTATATATTAATTAACGCCTGTTTGGGTTAGCGTTGGTTTCTGACGTGGAATTAATGTTATTACAGAGCACAAGTGGTTGGGTGGCCGCCAGTTCGATCTTACCGGAAAAATGTAATGCAGCAAAAGAAGGCGGAATCCGATGGGTCGGGGATGTTTGTGAAAGTGAGCATGGATGGAGCTCCCTATTTAAGGAAGATTGATCTCAAGTTTTATAACAACTACTTTGATCTACTCAAGGCCTTGGAGAACATGTTTAAGTGCACCATAGGTAAGAAGAAACTCATTGATTCTCTCTCCTCTCTCTCTCTCTCTCTCTCATATGTAATTATGGTTACTAATAATAAGTATGTTGGTATGTGTAATCTCAGGGGTGTACTCAGAGAGAGAAGGATACAATGGATCTGAATATGCACCAACATATGAAGACAAGGATGGGGATTGGATGCTTGTTGGAGATGTTCCATGGGATATGTTTATTACATCATGCAAGAGGTTGAGGGTCATGAAAGGCTCTGAAGCTAAAGGCTTGGCAGCTTGCCTCCTTTAGAGAGAGAGAGACATGAGCATGATGTGCAAGAATTGATGGGGGATTTTTGGGCCTCTGAGATTATAGCTTTGCACAAGGAGAGATATGGAAGATGGGTTTTGTTTTTGAGATGATGGATATCATATAATGTACAAATTAATGTTAGAGAAGTTGATGTTTTTATTTTTTTTCTACTTTTTGTTTTTGGTTTCCCATTTTGTGTATCAATACACGTAGTACAACGCTACACAATATTTATAGTGGAAAAAGCAAAATCTAAACATATACACTTTTTCGATTTCATATACTACAATTTTAGATCAGATCGAGTATTTAATTTCATGTTTGGGCCTTGTACAAAATTTATTCTAGATCTGATAATCCAAAACCAGTTCCTTCTAATAATAGAAAAGATTTCTGCACAAGATATGTTTTTCATCCATCTCTTCTTAACAACATATCTTTTGCATCGCTTAATTTATTAATCTTGGCATGTTGCAATTTTAGAACTTAATGATCATCAGTTGAAATCTACTAATCTCGAAACTCATGAAAGTTGGTCTTAATAAAAAATATGTTTTCGTATAAAATATTTCTTTTTTGCAGGTATTTTTACATAGTTATACAATGATATTGGGGTGGTGGTTTGACAATAAATTCCTGTTGCCCTCAATTTTGTGTGAATTTTATTAATTTTTGCTAGAAATAGTGACATGACTGCCACGTTACTATTAACCTTGAGCATTTTGTTCCAATAAGGATACCGACATATGCTAAATTTCGCATACACGTGCTTGTGTCGCAAATAAAATAACTCTATGCTTTTAAGCTGCAAGATCGTCAATCGTGTGTTTTTTATATTTGATAAAATATCTAATTAAATACAAAATTTATATTTTTTATATTTCTATATAGATTCTAATTTAATTACGATTAAATATATTTAAGCAAAATTAATCAACAACGAACACGTTATGAGACCATCAATATACATTCACAAAAATTTATGTACAATTATTGTATTGTACGATGATTGAAAAATCACATATTTATAGCAGTAAAACGTATATTTATAGCTATAAAACGTATACTTATATAACACATATTCATATCTATAAAACACATACTTATAAAGCATATATTATAACTGAAAAATACTGTTAATCTCTTCGCATGTGAGACGGTCTCACATAAGACCAACTCTAGTAAAAAAATCGATATTACATGATATATATATATATATATATATATATATCAATATTGACATTTTTACAATATTATCTTGCAAACTATCAATATATATATTGATATTTATCAATATCGGTATATTAATGTGTAACATATATTTATAGTTTGGATAATATTTTCGTGTTTGGTTAATATTGTTTAATTGTATGTAGTTGTAATTAAAATGAAGTCTATATTGAAAGTATATAAAAATTAATAACAATATACTTTGTCATTAATTAGATATTTTATCAAATATCATAGTTAATGAACACGATAAACAACCATACAGATAATAAAATAATAATTTAAAGTTTTATATTTTAATGTTAATTTTAATTGTTCAATTGAATCAACGTCCATATCAACTAACCAAAAATAATGAAATAGCAACAGATAAGAATTATCTTCTCATACGCTTTTAACTGATAATTGACTATCTTTCAGGATCTGAATTAATACAATCCCTAAACTGATAGATTCAATTTAATCACCCGTACGTTATTATTCTTGCTGAAATTTCCACTCTTTAACAAAAAAAAAAAATCAAAAATTTCATCTCTATATAGCATGACAATTCTCTAAAATTTTCCAAATTAAGGAAAACCATCATCTATATCCGAGTAACACTGTATTTTATTTAGAAATAGATTAATGAATAAGTATAGTTGTCAAAGTGGTTCGTTCCTTTGAGCCGCTCATACTTGACTCAGTATTGAGATACGTGTTAGAAAGCAGACCTCAATATAATCAGTTGTCCTTCTTTTTCTTTTTTCGTTTTTTTTTTCTTGGACATACATGAAATATAAATAATAATGATAAAAGTCCTCATAATAATGCGAGCCATTATATGTGAATATTAAGATGAATATTTAATATTGAGATAATGCGAGCCATTATATGTAAAATGTATAAAATATTTAATATAACATGGTTTTAATTTTAAAAATAATTAAAAAATCAAAATAAAAAAATTATATGTAATCATAGCCGTTGATTTGCTTGGTGCATTTATGGCAATTATTTTATCAATTCGATCAAATTATACCATAAATGCAACAAATTTTAAAATCTATATGAGTAAATGTAAAAAGAAAAAAGGGCTGCATAGTTTGAATGACAAAACATAATTTATCCTATTTTTTAATTAAAAATAAGTTGTTCATCGCTAATAATAGAAACCCCTTTACTTACTTTTGCAGTTGGGACAAAATGCATTTGGGAATAATTACTATTGGGAAAATTATGGAAATATTACTTCCCTTTTGTTTAAAAGTCTAATAGCAAATATGCAATCTAAAAAATAACAAAAATGCAATTTAATTCATTGATTTGAAGTTAGGGAAAAAAATAAAATTCCCAACTTTATTTCACTATTATAATTTAAATTACTATTGTATTCCCTAATAATTTGAGTCTACGATTGTATATATGAGCAGACCCACTTCAGTGATGACCTTATACATGGGAGGCAGGTAGATCAAATTGTACACGTCTTAAGAGTATACAAGTTTTTGTTATAAATATATTATTATATTAAAAAAAAACTTATAGAAATTAGTATATTAATATGAAAATTATATTTTAATTCAAGTTTGACTCTCTTTTCAAAAGATTATGAAAATCTTGAGGATAGTATGGCTCTAATTTTAACTTCCCAAATATTAGGGACTCAATGGCGGTTTAAGTTTAAAAGGATAGTTTCCAAGAGAAAAAATTTCATCCTTATAATGAAATATAGATTCTCAACTTTACTGAAATGTTCTAATATAACACCTATTTAGTGAGCTGTCATGTCATTCTATTAAGAGGTAACTAATAGTGTACCCGTGTGTTGCATGGTTTGCTAAATTAGATATCTATATATTCAACACTGCAAATTAAGATAAATAAACTAAATCCTTACACCAAAAGTTTATTTTTTTATTTTTAATATTTTTTTTGAAATAATCAACATTTTCAAATTTGTAATTTTAATTATAGGCATTTTCTTTCATATTTATAATTTTTTAGGTATAATTTTAACTTTAAACAAATTTTTAACTCTCACACTTTAGTCAAACCAATTAAAAAAATATTCAAATGCACTAATATATTATATTTGATAAATTTCTGTATAAATATTAAATTGAATATTATAATAAGTGGTAAGTTTGATATATAATACATTAAAAATGAATTTTTTTAAAATGAAAAAGTTATTAAATTTAAAACTATTGTTTATTAAAAAACTCACATCTCCCCACTAGCACAATCGAAAACAAATTCAAAATAAAAAAAATGTCAATAAAAAAAACTATAAATAAGAATAATATATTTGATTTATCATGCATTAAGACGGATTTTATTAGAACCTATTTATTTTGAAATTATGATTGAAAAATGCACACCCCACTCATGACGACCAACATCCATTAAAATTATAAATATGAAATAAAATGACAATGAACAAAATTTCAAATAAAAAAGATAAATATGATACATATGCATTAAGGAAAATTTCAAATTAAGTTGTTTAATTTGAAATTCTTTATTTGATTTAATTATTTATATTTTTATTAAGTAAATTTTTTATAATATATTTCTATTTATATTTTTTAAATTTCTAGACTTTAATATAAATTTACAATAACTTAAAGTTACATAAATATTTAAAGTAAATAAAAATTATTTAAATCCACAAATGGTACTTTTCATTTTCTTTATGTATACAATATAAATATCAAATTAAAAATCATTAAAGTGATTATATGTTATAAATGAATTTGAAATATAGTTATTATACTTTAAATATTTAGTGAAAACATTAATATTCAATAAATGCAATGTGAAATGTAATAAATGATATTTCCTAAAATAGAAAGTTAAAATGGGCGGGAAAATACCTTTTGATATTTTTGGCAGACTATTCTACTTTTATATATTTATATATTATAGAAAAAGAGCGAATTAACGGTTTTGTTATAATTTCATTATTATTAAATGGGAAAAGGTTCAAATAAGTCACTAATGTTTACTCTCAAGTTCATATATCCCACTAAAGTATGTTTAGGTACAAAAACACCATTAATGTTTATTCTCAGGTTCATAAATCTCACTGAAGTATTTTAAGGTGTTGGGATATTTCCCAACATCCTGCCTTGGGTTGGAGCTTAATTAGGTGCGGGGCACGGCTCTGCCAGATTCGAATCCGTGAGCGCAAAGCTACATAAGTATAAGATATTAAAGTTACGCCCTATGTCAATTGGATATCCTTTTGGTGTAGCGGTAATGCGTTTGATGGTCCAACATAAGGTACAAAAACACCACTAATGTTTACCTCTAAATACATATAACCCACTTAAAATTTATTTACAATATAATACACCAATAATGTTGTAAAATTAAAATATATATTTATATATTTTAATTTTTATTTCTTATTTGGACCTCATATATTTTTACATATTTTAGAACAAAATCTATTCATGAAAACATTAATATAATAGCTTATTATATATATGTGTGTGAATATAAATATTATTCATAATAATAATTATTATTTATACTTTTTTAATTTTGAAGACTAAAACTATTAAACAACTAGATTTATTTGAAATAATAATTTCATTATGATATTATTTTTTAATTTAAATACAACTTAAACCTCTATATTTTATTAAATGTTATGTGAAAGAAAATATCATAGTTAAAAAAAATTTATTTCAACCTAATTGTTTATTTAGTTTTTAAAAGTAAAAAAAAAAAGTGTACATAATAATAATATAATAATGATAATAATAATAATAATAATATATTTACATATATATAATAAGGTATTATATTAATGTTTTCATAACTAATTTTTTATTATAAAATATGTAAAAGATATGAGGTTTAAATAAGAAATAAACATTTTTCTTTGTGTATTACCTTCTTTCTTTCTTTTTTTTTCTTCTTTGTTTTTGTTTGAGTGACTTTTGCTTTTCATTTATGTTCATCATGAATTCTTGGTCAAAGACACAAAGATTACAAAATTCTTGAAAAAATCTTCACTGGATGTGAGTCTGACATTCCATTTTCAGATATTTTCTTCACCTCCCATTTTCTGATATTTTCTACATTAGTATTTTCTCTCGTGCATTACACGAATTATAATATTTATAGTTGATTTTAAAAATCATGATATTAATGGATTCAAAATTTTATATTCGCTAAATTAGAAAAAAAAAACCAACATAATATAAAACAAATAATGTCTATAATAATAACTAAAAATATAATAATTACAAAACTCACAAAACTTCTTTATATACAACATTAATTAATACATAAATAAAGTTATGAATATAGTTAATATTAATACATAAATATAAAACTAAGAAACAACAATAATAAATAATTGGACCATAATTTTTTAATTTTATTATGTCCCAAGGATTTGTGTTTTGTAAATTTAATTTTTGGGCCATGGTCTTATTATTTAAATTCTACAGCTTAAATTATTGTAAGATTTTTGAAATAAATTTTAATTTTAAAAATAATATTTAGATTTTTAAAATAATTATCAGATTTTGAAAATAAATTTTAAACGTCTCAAGAAGAAAATTATGGATTAGTTATATCTTTATTTTAATTTCAATTAATTTTCTTAAAATTTCCAAATAATTTTGAAACTTTTAATATTTTATTTTTAAAATCAATCATTTTTAAATTTATTATTATTAATTTTATTGTAAAACGTTTTTTAGATTTCACTTATTTATGTGTAAATATTTAAAATAACTTTTCTGATTATTTATTATGAAAATTTTAATGTCATTATTTTAATTCTTTTATAATTTTGAAATGTAAATCTTACAATTTTATTATATAAAATAGTTATATTTAAAAAAGAGTTATTTAAATTATTATGGTCTTTTTCACTAAAATTATGTTTAATTAAGAGGATATGAGATTTTATCAATTACTACTAAAGTCCAAATATTCAAGGCAAACCCAATTTTTATGAATATATAATATATAATTTTTTAATATTTTATTATGATAGTGACAAATTTGAGAGGAAAAATGGCATTTTTGTAATTTTCCCCAACTGTCCTCCTTTTATATTAGTATAGATAAGAGCTATTCAATCAAATATTATCGTTTTTTTTTCAACGCTTTTTTTTTCTTTATAATATATATTTGCAAAATTCTACACATTTTATTATAGAGTATGGCTTCTACAAGACTGTTTTACGAATTCTATTTCTTTCCGTGAGACGGATCGGATCAAACATAATAAATTAGGTAATACTTTTGTGTGTATTATGTAATACATTTTTATACTTTAGGTAATATTTTTATATTATGTTATGTAATATATGTACATAATTCAAAAATATTACATGATACATAAAAAAATATTGTCTAATACACACAAAAATGTTACATATTACACGAAAGAAAAGAACATCTAAAGAACTAGGATCCACATGTTTTTATAACGACCCGATCGGACTGAATTCGAGTCATGTATCCTATAATACAAAAGTATTATCCGATACACATAAAAGTATTACTTGATACACATAAAAGTATTATATATTTTTTTATAATCCTACTCAATTCAAAACAAAAGTATTACATGACATACATAATATACATATAAAAGTATTACATAATTTCTTATAGCACAACTCAACTCAAAACCATCTTATAATACAAAACATTACTTAATACATAGAAAAATATTATTTAATATATATAAAAGTATTACATAATTTTTTATATTTGATCCAACCCGACTCGTCACACCGAATAAGATCCGTGAGATGGTCTCTCACCCAAGACTTTACCTTTATTATATTAGTTCATGTAATTCTTTTATTTATTTTTGTCACACATAATTATAAAAATCTTGAATGAATTATCAATCAAATCCTCACTCCTATAATTTATAGAGTTCGGTATTGATGGGGTTTTCTCTACAGAAAATCTTATTTAGTTTAGTGTCATTTTATATTCAATACACTTTTCTTTAAAATATATGCAAAATCTTACCGAAATTATAATACTGATATTCGTATAACTTTTGTCATTAATGTTTTTTAGCATTATTATTCTTCGTCGAAGGTTAATAAACTCTTGAAGAGATCATTATCACTCCACACCAAAATTTCGGAGGATATTATTTTATTTTCATTAATGCGTTTTCTCTTTATATATATGCAAAATTCTACAATTATTATGTAATTAGTTCATGTACTAATTGCTTTCTATTTATTTTTGTCACACATTTCTCTTTACGGGTTATGAAATCTTGAAGAAATTATCATTCTATTCCTCATTCCTATTTATGGAGCCCCATATTGATGGGGTTTACTAATAAAAAAAAATCATATTTAGTGTTGTGTCATTTTTCATTTAATTCACTTTTCTTTTCTTATCCAAATTATAATATTGATATAAATGAATACTTTTGTCATTGATTGATGTTCTTTCGCATATTGTCAGTCAGATTATAAAAGCCATGAAGAGATTATATCTCCAGTTGCCTTATTAAATTAACAAAGAATTTTAATTTTTTCCCATTTTTGGGGTTTTTATCTATTATAAAACGCGCATACTGCCTCATTTTCATTTTCATACAGTTTCTCTTCAATTTCTATCTTCTTCTTCTTCTTTTTTTTTTTTTTTCGTATCATTACTTTGAACTTATTATTCTCATCCTCTAATTTTATTGCATGCAATCGAAATATTTCTTATTGGAAGCCTCCAAGAATTCGTGTTTGCTTCAAATGATTATAAAAAAATCTTCCAATCGAGTAGCCTCATTATTCTTATGCATTCAACATCTATAAAATCATGGCTGAGCTTAAAATATTTCCTTGAGGGGTTCAAATATAACTCCAATTCCTTTATTCCATGACTAACATTTCTCATATGTCTAGGTTTGTCTCATCAGTTCCACCACATTAGTACAACTTAAGGTATCAAAATAAGCGTTTAAAGTATTGCGGAAAAAAATTATTAACGACACTGTTGTATTCGTCTCTAAATTTATTCTTGAAAAATCCATTTTCGAAAGAGAGATCTCAATGGAATTTCATTTCAGGAATAGCTTAACCTTTTTTATAGCACAGAAATGCCACAAGTTCACTTAATTATCTCTTTGACAACGTCTCAGTGGCCTTGGGAAAAAGGTTAGGTGATCTGAAATTTTGCAAGGAATCAATTATCTAGATATGAGCACAAAAGTGTTGTTAATGAATTTTTCCATAATATTTAAACACTTGTGCTCATACATTAATTCAAGTTGTACTATGATGTATCTGTGAAGACCGATCTTGTTTTTCACTGAATATGCAAGTTTGTTTGTCTTGGAATTAAGAAATTTAACTAGAATTTAGCCACTCAAGCAAATTTATACCCTGTATAGATGTTGAGCATAAAAATAATAAAGCTCCTTAATTGTGTATTAGTTATTAGGGTTATCATTGATATCTTGCAACGCCATTTAGAAGCACATTAATTTCTAGAGGTAAGTTTATAGTGATTCTTCTTGATTTAATTTCTTACAACAGTAACGTCTTTTATCATGACGATTTTGTTTTATTATTATTTTATTTTATTCTCAAAATTTGTAGGGTCTAATTGCGACGCTTGTGGATTATGAAGACAAAGGATTTTCCCTCATTATAGAGATATCTATACATTGTATTCCTAGAGACCTCCACAAAGACATTTATTTCTTCAACAGATGCTTATTTTCCTTTTCGATAGGTGTATCCTATAAAAGATCTCATATTCTAGTCTTGTAGATATCTTAGAAACCCATTTCTCTTGTATTCTTCTCCGAGAGAAATAGGAGAATTAGATTAAGTTTGGCAATTGTTTTACAATTATTTATTTTTTCCATTTTTAAAATGGTCCAGGTCTAAAAAATATTGTATAAATTCTCATATTTGTGGGTGTATTATAATAAGTTATAAATCTAATTAAATAAAAATTACGTTATAAAAATATAGTGTATACGTATTAATTTATTATTAACAATTTTGTATTAGATTTTTTAAGGTTAAAAAAAATTATCAATTTTTTCTTTTCAAAATTGCAGTTTAATTACAACTGTGTGAATTTAGTAATACAAATCACTACATTTTTACAAACTTGCAATTTAATCACGACCTTTTGAATTTAACAAAATTAATTACTGCATAGAAAATTTTCGTGACCAAAATCGGTCTGATATTGAAAAAAATCGATAATTAGAGAATCAAAGTTGGAAAATGTATAATTACTACATGGAAACCAAAATCACGGAAATTGGACGATGCCTAACATAAAGGACTAAACTTGATATTTGTTCTATTTGTTTACAATGTTGTTCTTTTGAATTATGGAGGACTAAACTTGATATTTTTTCTATTTGTTTACAATGTTGTTGTTTTGAATTATGGAAACATATAATATGTATCTGAATTATGAAGGATTTAGCCTTAATATATTGAATATTCTTAAAAAGGAGGAAAAAAAAAAACACAGAAGTTTCAGATTGAATCAGTTCTCATGATATTATGGTTGTTTGAATTCTAGTACACTATAAGAAATTTCACATTGACGTATATCAAGTTGGTAATTGATGGATGCAACTAATGAAAATTCTAGTTCTAGGTGGTCCGAGTTCAATGTAATCTTTATTTGATTGGAATATCATCTAAATGGAACACCTAATGATAAGAAAACCATGAAGAGAGAAGATAATGCTTGTTTATTCAATTCAAATCAATGTCACAATGCATATATATACATTGGATGCTAATGTCAAAAGCATGCAAGGTAACAAGAGCTGGAGCTGGGATGGATGATGAGAAGATGATTCCTTGCTGAGAAGATGATGCATGATCTCATAATAGATAAGGTCAACCTGGATTTACACAAGCATACAATAACTATAAGATTCCGAATTGAATAATCAATATGTGTTTCTATGAGATCATAACCGTGAGATCATAACCGAGATACAAGCAAGAGTGTTAAGCAATATATTTAATGAAATGCATCATCGATCGACAAGTGTTGAGCAATATATGCATGTTGATACAGAAGCGGAAGAAAGTAGGAAAGTATTTACACTCACATAAAGAGGAACCCAAGTATTTACATTCACATAAAGAGGAACCCAAGTATTTACATTCACATAAAGAAGGAACCTTGATTAGTTCCAGCATCCTCTAAATCAGAGTTGAAATTCTCGGAGACAGGTGATGGAACATGTTGATTATTCATGAGCTGACAAAGAAGAACATAGCTGTCATTATCCATTGCAAGGTCTTCGTTGGAGTTGGAGGATGGAATTGGAGGCTGATTATATTGAAGTTGGTTTGTCACATGTTGTTGTCATGGTGGTGGTGTGTTGGAGACAGCCGGATGAGGATGAGTATGTGGGAAGTAATTTATCGGAAAATATTGATATTGATTGAATTGAGGAACTGAAGAAAGACAATATGGCTGGATATTATTCCCGCATTTACATCAGTATGGTTATGAAGAATCTGAATGTTTTTCTGTGCAGGGAACAGCATGTTTTTTGCTGCAGTCATGGCTGAGTTCTGAGTCACCGGAGCAGCTTCTTTTAAACCGAGATGATACTTCTGAAATACAATCCAAAGAGAGAGTTAGAGAAGGAGAAGAAGAAGATGAAGAGATAGGTGACCTGCAAGTGGCTGGCAACAACCTCTCGAGTCAACGATGTATCTCCCATCATGTCAAGAATTTTCTTAGGCCCAGCTTCTGCTTAGGTTAATAATTGATGTTATAAAAACATAGAAATAGGAATATTAATTAAATTAAATGACAGATTGAATTAGAGTAGATACTATCGAGTCCAATTTGGACAAACTTCTCTTTAAGCTCACAGTTCCAACGGAGTCTACGTTTCTTGTTAGATGCAGATGCAGATTCATTCTCCCTTGATCTAATAATTCTATGTCCAGTTTGGTGATTTCTGGTATTCAGAATTTCATCAAGGATGTCTTCATCTTCTTTGACTTTCTTACTCAACACATGCTGCCATATGTTCTTCACCTCTTTCAATCTCAATGGCTTAACAAGATAATCACAAGCACCAGCCGCAACACCTCTCATCATCCTGCTTCTTTCTCCATTGCCACAAGTAACTGCACTCAACAACATATCCATGCATCTTATACATATATTTTCAAAACATATATATATATATATATATATATATATATATATATATATATATATATATATATATATAACACTACTCACTTATGACTGGAATATCCAATTTGTGAACATGTCCAACAAACTTGAATACATCCTCCTTCAAGTCACACATTACTATCTCGAACCAATCTTTTCTTTCTCCAACCATCCCAAGTGCCTCTTCTGCTGAACTAGTGCTCGTTACTGAAAATCATAAATTACTACCTTAAAACAGATCTCAAACCCGATTTATATCAATTAAAAAACCGTAATTCTCAGTCAAGGAATAATCAAGAATTCCAATTCAATTCCATAGTGTTACCAATAATAAGATAGATGATTATCACCATTGAATCAAACGCATGCAACGAAACAAAAAGAAAAGATAAAAAAAAAACAAGAAAACCTTCATATTTGCATTTCTTAAGCATCTTTTCAAGATTAGTCAAAGATGCGGAATCATTATCCACAAGAAGAACCCGAAGACCCACTGGGAAACCCGAAGAAAACCGACTTGAATCCATTGAGATTTTCTTTTCAAAAATACAACAAAAGATTTCAAGAAAAGAGTCACACTAAAGTCTGCACATATATAACCAACTTGAATCGCCGTGTTAATATATATATATATATATATATATATATATATATATATATATATATATATATGATAAAGAATCCAGCATTTTTTATGGTGTCAATCTAATTGATATGGCAATACAAGAAATGAAATAAAATAAAATAAAATAAAATAAGAAAGAATGATAAATATATAGGGAGAGATAACGATAGATGTGAGAAATTGGGGGCACCTGATTGACTTAATCTGTTAAATCCTGCATGCCACATGTCTTAAGATGATTGAGGGTACGGGAAAAAAATTATATAATATGTATATATTGCCACGTAAATCAAATTGGCTTAATAACAAATTCAATAATAGGTTACTTATCATTACTAGGAATCCATCATTAAGTTTCTTATGAAGCTAAGCTGACTTATGTGGTAATACACGTATATTGTATAATTTTTAATCGTGATATTCTTTTCTTAGTCAGTGCTATATTCTTTTCTACGTAGTGGTATATTCTTTTCTACGTAGTTTTTTTTTTCTTTTTACGTAAATTTAATTTGACTTGTCATTCTTTCTTATTTTATTTCATTTCTACATAAATCATCTCAATACACATATATTCATCTCATTTTTAAATATATTTTTTTCTTATTTATCTCAATTTCTTTCTTATTCTATATCATTCTTTCTTATTTTATCCAATTTTTAAATAATTTTTTTATTCATGTCAAATTTTTTCTTATTCTATATCATTCTTAAATTATTTTTTTTCAAACTCATCTCATTTTATCTTAGTAAATTATCAATTCTTTTCTTTCTGTTTGGTTGCTATTAATATCAATAGTACTTGAAAATATATTTGTTAAGACATATTTTTCTTTAATTATATATAATTTTAGAAATTATCTAAAATTAAGTTTCAGCATCACAATATATGAAACTTATCTACAATTTAAAATGTAGATGAGTGAGATTACTCCATATGGAGTAAACAATAGATGATTGAGATCACTCAAATTTTTAGACAATTTCTAAACTTATGTACAATTAATGAAAAATATGTTAGCAAAAAAATTCAAGTATTATTGATATTAGTGGTAAAAAGAGAAGAAAAGAAATTGACAAAAATTCAAAGTATTATTGATATTAAATGTAAAAAGAGAAGAAAAGAAATTGACATGAAGAAAGAAATTGAGATGTAAATCACTTCATAAAAACGAGTTTTAATTACTAATAATGAGATGTGTTGGAAAAAATATATTTAAAAAATGATATAGAATAAGAAAGAAATTGAGATGGAAATTACTTCAAAAAAACGAGTTTTAATTACTATTAATACTAATGACAACTAAAAGAGAAGAAAATAAATTGATAATTTACTAAAATTTAAAGAAATTGATAATTTATTAAAATAGAATGAGATGAGTTTAAAAAAATACATATTTTAAGGATATAGAATAAGAAAAAAAATTAAGATGCTTCATAAAAATTTACAAATGTATAAAACTTAATTTTAGATTATTTCTAAAATGATATACTGTTAAAGAAAAATATGGTTTGGACCTGAAATGGATCGGGCCGTCAATGGATCCATCAAAAAGGCCCATAAATGAAGTGGGCCGAACCTAGTTGTGGTCTTGTGTAAAACACGTTCCTTAAACGAAGTTGGCGCACTACGCACCCCGCTAATGTTAGAAGAACTAAGTTGAGACCTCGATTTCTATCTATTTCCTAATAATCTCTGCATCTTCTCCAGTTGATACAGCTTGGAATCCTTCAGATTGAAACGGAAGATGCTGCGCCGTCTCGCCGCTCAACGCCTTTCGGAGATCCGTCAAGCTTTCTGTCAGCTTCCCCAGGTTTTGTGCTTCTCGATTTTATCGATTTTTCCCCCTTGTTTGCCCCATTTTTCTCAAATCGAAATGGGTTTTTTTGCAGGCGTCCAGATCGTTCTCGACCGCGCTGAACTATGTGAGTTGTGATTATTTCTACTGGATCAGATTTCCCTCTGCGGATTAGATTAGCATACCTTTTTTTTTTTTGGAGAAATTTGATACATGAGTTTCTGGTAATCAGCACATTGATAGTCCGGATAACAATCCAGACCTTCCATGGGAATTCACGGAAGCGAACAAGGAAAAGGTTAGTTACTCAAACAATGATTATTAAAAAGCTCTGATTTTTTCCCTTTTAAATTTGAAATTGGAATGCGTATAATTAGATGTTTCAGTAATCGTAGAACCCTTAATTGTTTTTAAGCTAGTATAAGGGAGAAATGGTATTTGCCTTAGTAATTTGCAGTAATCAAGAATGTGATTGGACTAATGATACATGTTATTCTTACTCCGGTTGTATGCTCCTATGCTATTATAGGGTTTAGTGTGTTAGTCATAGGGGTCTAATTTTCTTGGTCTGATTTGTATGTTAATAGCCATTATGTTTATGCTGTAATTCTTGTTGTAAGCTAATATGTTTTGGTTTAGAATTTTTTTATCTTTGGAGTTCTTCAAAATAGTGGCACTGCATTTGTGAAAATGCCTACCAGTAGCATATGTGATTGATCATCACTCTGATTATTCTAGTAAATTCTTTTTAATGAAGGATATTATGAGATTTCTACTTTACAATATTTTAAGCACCGCTCATAATTCATATTTCTTCTTTCTGTTTTCCCATTATTAACGCTGTCTCTATGAACACTGTCCCTATTAAATCACCTGAAATATTGGATGGTAACTATATCAGGTGTTCATTTTGCACAGGCTAATGAGATAATGTCCCACTATCCTTCCAACTATAAGCAATCTGCTGTCATTCCTTTGCTTGATCTTGCACAACAGCAACATGGAGGTTGGCTTCCGGTTTCAGCAATGAATCATGTATGTTAGTATGAGTTATTACTAATAAACTTGTGCTAATAGACTTATTAATGCATCAAAGTCTGAATAGCATATAATAATAATTATTATTATGTGTGTGTGTGTGTGTGAAAGCTTGAATAAGATTGATGACATGTTCAAAGTTCAAACACAATTCTGGCATTTGGTTGATATGATTTAATTTAATGTGTTAGTGGCATGAATTTAGAATATGCAAGACACAAGAACTAGATTATATTTAGTGGTAAAGATGCTTCATTATGATGTTGAGATTGAAAAGAAAAAAAAAATTATGATCAGAATCGGTTGTCCAGCTATGAGATAGAGAAATGCAGTAAAATGTATAGATTTACTTGTAGGATATTTTCGGAAAAAAAAAAAGGTGACCTCTATTCACTATTCAGGGTAGCAGAATTTCAATTTTCTACAAGTTTTCCTTGTTGGAGATTGTAAACAATTCTGCTTGCAAGGTAAAACTAAAGAACTAGATAGTTCATTTGATTAGTAAATGAACCTAGAAAGAATAATCCCCAACAGCAATAACAGCACACACACACATATGTAGATGGAAAATCATGTTTGCTAAAGAAACCGATCAAAGATTATGAAAAGAAGTGCTTTAGGTTTTACACTACTTTTATAACCTCTTACTCTGGTGACTTTGACTTTCATCGTTGTTAGTTTCTGTCTTCTTGTCGGTTATGGTTATGATGTCAATTTGTCACCCCATTCTATAAAGTAGTGTGAGATACTAAACTAATCTTTCCCATAAAAGCTCTAATACTGATATAATGATTTGTAAGATATGGTGTCTTTCCTGATGCTTCAATATGGTATTTAGATACCTGATAAATATGATTAGACCAGATTATCCATTTATATGAATGAACCTGTTGTAATTTTCCTGTCATCATTAAAGGTTGCCAAGGTCATTGGAGTAGCTCCCATTCGTGTATTTGAGGTTGCAACCTTCTATTCAATGTTTAACCGAACTAAGGTAACTTAACTCTGCATCAAATTAATGATAATATTTAAGATGTGGCAGCTGTGTTGCGTGAAATTCTCATTAGTTGAATTACCTGTTGGTACTTTAAGGTTGGTAGGTACCACCTTTTGGTATGTGGCACAACTCCTTGCATGATACGTGGTTCTAGAGAAATTGAAGAAGCATTATTGAATCACTTGGGGGTAAAGCGCAATGGTAAAGTCCTGCATGACATTTTTCCTGTTCTTATATTTGGAACTCCATTGTGTCTTTGAAAAGTGGAATCTTCTCGAGCTTGTTTTGATTGTAATTTGAATAATTGCAGAAGTAACTAAGGATGGCCTGTTTTCTGTCGGAGAAATGGAATGTATGGTAAGTTATTTCATGAGAATGTTTTCTGTCATTGCCATTGTCATGCTTGTTCTGCTTTTTTGCTGGTCTGCTCATTGACTGTTAATGGAAGTATTTCTTCCCCACACATGGAATAAGGGATATGACTGCTCTACGATCAGAGTTGCATTTGTTGTTAATATAAAATATTTTCCCATAATTTTATCTATATAACCCGCACAACAAGTGTATGTAGAATGTTTCACTCACCATGATAGACTAATATGCAGTCTAAAATCACAAAAGTTTGTTAACACTTTGTCCTTTTGTGGGCATTGGGAACCCCTTTCAATATCAACTGATAACCCTACTAACTGTATCATGGAGAAACTGACATTTTCTTTCTTCTCTAATGGGGATGATAATTTTCATTAGGGATGTTGTGTGAATGCTCCAATGATCACAGTTGCTGACTACTCCAATGGCTCTGAAGGATATACCTATAATTATTATGTGAGTACCATTTCTTTCAGTGTTGTAACACTGTACGAGTAAAAGATTCAGAAATCATTAAGTCTCTTTTGATTGTTACAGGAAGATGTTACCCCAAAGCGAGTTGTTGAGATTGTGGAGGCCTTCAAACGAGGGGAGAAGCCATCGGTAAGACAACTATGAGTGCTTTATTGCTAAAGTTAATCATGTCATTGCTATATTTAAATCATATAACTTTTATTTATTTACCTTACAGCGTGGTACACAAAATCCACAACGCATTAATTCTGGACCGGAAGGTGGGAACACTACATTGTTAGGCGAACCTAAGCCTCCTCCATGTCGGGATCTTGATGCCTGCTGAACAAGTTGAATTTTACCTTGTTGTTCCTAATAATGATGAAAAACATATTGGAAGCTAAGAGCATCCATGGGGTGTAAGATGTTGATTTTACCCAAATTGAATTTGAGATTTTGATTTTGTCTTCTTTGGCTCTTGTTGTCAGCCATGATACGAATGTACTTGTGTGCTGAGCTATTCATTTTCACATCAAGGAATATATGTGGTCAATGACATGGCCCTGGAAACCTTGCTTGTACTTGCATGATAACCTTGATTAATTTCCCAACTGAGAGTTTGGTATCTTGAGGCCTTGCGTTGAGGAATGGATCGTTATATCTGTGTTTGCTTGATCTTGACTCTCTAATTTTCGGTCGTACTGCCTTTGAAAGCCTCTGGCAGGAAAAAAAAGATTACTTTTGCTTTAATGTAAGCACAAGCCATGGCTTTGTCTATCGTATTCATATAGATATTATCAAAACCCACAGGATGTGTGGCATGATAGATTGAAAAAATACTAACCAATAATTTCACATTTTGTAGTGGATAATACCCATATTGAAAGGCCAGAATTAGTCCCACCACGACTGCTATGTAGCTCAGTCTCACCTAATATTGTCTTTCATTCGATATGATCACAACACAAACATGATAGTACAACTTTTAAGAATGCTTGTGTTGACATAACATGACATGATAAAAAGTATACTCGAAATCCAAATTCACCATATATGTTAATACACGATTTTGCTGCCCTATAATTAATTATAAAGAGTTTAAGTTTTTAACGTAAGAACTTCATACATAAAAATGGATTTTGTCAAAAAATATTTATAATAAATAGTGCCACCAACAACTTAGTGTGTTTTGTCTTTAAAACATTAATTAATATGTTACTATCAATTTAACATGTCACATCTATTGATTTAATCACATCGTAATAGGTTGACACCATTATAACACAAATTTTCTTATTGTTATCGGGTCAGCACAGTAATACAAATACAGTAAACTCAAACACCATCTTTTTTGTGTTGTCGTTTATTCCCACCACAGAGTATTCAGTTTAGCTTATTTTACTTTTAAAATAAGATCTTAGTTTGCGCAACTCAATTTAAATTTTAATATTTAAATTATATCATCTTATATTTCTAAATACTCAACGGATTATTAAAATACGATGGAATATTATACAAAATCTTATAAATAAACTTAATCAAAACACTCTTAGTCCCACATTATTGATGGCTTGGCTGCACCTCAAACGTTTACAAGTGCTTATTGTACAGGAAACGAGCATTTGATGTGGCGGTCTTGCTCGTTTTTGGTCACATAAACAGGTGCTTAAAAAGGTGACCTTATGAAATATGCAGGCAATGACCATCACAATTCATAGAGTTTCCGTCTTTAAGAACATATTATGTACATGTCATAACTCATAAGCACCTAGTACTGCGTCGAATGGCCTCGTTCGATGATGCAACGTGCAAAAATTACACACAATTAGACTCCCACATGATTTGTTCAAATATACAGTAGATAAATCACCTTATGCCGTGTGTTCATTAGGTGTAGCATCTAAAAGACCACAGTGGTCCGTATTAGCTATTAGGCAACGCAGTTGATATTTGATACAGAAATATAGATAAAAAAGTCAGAGAGCCTGTTGAAATCAACCCACCATGTCCACAAGACCAATGGTACAATTGATTTCTGTTGGACTAAGCTTCCTACTTTTCGGGACAAAACAAACATTATCTATTCTATCATCCATCTCCACTTGCACTGGGAAATAAAACTACGATTGTGATATCTACACATTGGTCCCTTCGAAGGGCCCCCAAATCCACTAACAAAATCAGCACCCCCCCCCCCTCCCCAAATATTAAATGCTTTCATCACCAACAATTTGTCCAAATATCCCACCATTGATAGAAAAAAAAACATAGCATATCAAAGAGAAGTTTGGCATTCTCACCTCTACTTGAACCAAGGACATGAGCATAAGCCTCCTTTATCTTTAACATGGTGTCAACCTGGTCTTTGATTAGAGCTAATGGCGGGGCAGAGCATGAGAAACCAATCAAAATGGGGTGGAATTAGGAAGCTTGGCTTGAGTTGGCCGTTTAATGGACGTGGCAGTTTGAAGGATTATGATGGGGGGTTAGACTCGGGTTTCACAAGTGTGACAGTTTCTGGAGTTTGCGAGTGGTAGATAGCCGAGGCAAGAGATATGGGCATAAGGCAGAGTGCCTTGGATTGAAGAAGTTGCATAGCAGCCCCTACATTTTCTTCCATAAGTTTTGCAACCTGTCTTTCTGTACCATCATTTGACCACTTCTCCCAGGCTGGCTGAGCTCTTCCACTTTCACTGCCTTCTTCCTTTTAGAGTAAGCCATAAAGATGCTATAAGAGAAAGCACAGAAAAAAGCTTGTAGTAAATAAATAACACTTTTGGTTATTATTTACCTCTATAGATGATATTGGGATGTCTGTGACAAGTGGAGCCACTGCACCAGCTCCCCCCAATCTACTCATGCTCAACACCTGAAAGATTAATAAAATAACATACGGAAAAAAGTGCAATTAAAGTATGTAAAGAAATTTGAAGTGATGGCACACTCATTCAGTAAAAGAGTCATTCATATCTATTACCTATATAAAAGTGCGGATGTTTCTTACAAAATATGGATTGCCAAATATATCCCTATCACGGATTATCATTTAAGGTTATAATAATAATTTAGGATTTTCATATAATTAGAACTCTAATATAAAGTATTATATATAAGATATTTGTATTATTTTTTTTCTTAATTTGAATTGATTTCCACATGCAACACACGTGATCTAAAACTCGTTAAATAAAAATCACGAAAAGTTACTGTAATGCTTAAAGAAGGATAACATAGAAATTATCTCTGTCCCTTGTTCATTAAGAGGGTTAATATAATATATAGTAACATGGATATAATCATGATTTCCCAACCGGAGAAAAAGCAATGATGTTGAATCCAGCCAACTCCCGATACTCAACTGTAAATATGAAACATCGGAGCCAAAAAGAAAGAAGGAAAGAATTGGACAAGTAGTTTCAATATTGTGATCAAAATGAACCTGACAACCATTAGATGGTACAAAGCTAAATCATGTTTGCAGCCATGCAAGATGCATAATATGAAATAGTGCCAAAGGCAGTTGTAAAGGCCGAATCTAACTCTACCAATGCATAAGAAACATCTACGCTAAACGAAAACAGCATACTTGAATCTGAGCAAAACTAAAAAAGAGGTATATTTGTCTACCTTTACTTGGAGTCTCAAGAACTTCACATAATCCACAATTTCATCAAGCATAGCTGCTCTATCAGTCTGCAGAAGATATTCCATTCAGGAATGAGCAGATCTTCTTGAAAGTACTTTATACAATAAATTAAACTCAAATACTTTATTGCAAAAATGGACAATGCAACAGAGCAATAGCGGAATATATTTTGCCAGTTGCTCCAGCTACACAAGTTTTAACATGCTATCAAGATAAGGGAAAGCTGACCTTGTTGACACTGGGAACTAGCTCTTGCAATGCTCTTATTCTTTCAGCTATTCTTTCTCTCCGCAGCTGTAATAAGAATACGCTACATTAAAATCCCTTATTTACCTAAGACGAGCCCACTGAAACAAGGTACTTTCCTCAATACCCTATGAAATGATATTTAATCTAGTAAAACTTTAGGAGCTACTGGTGATCTATCCAATTACTCATCAATTTGTAAGCATTATACACTAATTTAAGGTGTTTACCACTGTCATTGACTTATTAAAACTAATAATATCCTAATAGATTTTGATTATTACTAAAAAAACATTATGAGCAATCAACTCTAAAAGAAAGTGTCTAAACCAGTCATGCATACCCTCTCAGCTATACTGTGTGGATCTGTTGCTTGGCCTCGCCTAGCTCGCACCCTGGGGCGAATAGCTGGAGGATGGGGAGCTACAGGAACTGTATTTGTCATCTGCTGAGCATGAAAACCCTGCAAATTTAAAAGGGATTTCTATTGGTCTCTAATGATATCCATAGAAAAATCATCATAATAAGAATACATTTAACCTCAAAAATGTTGCTGATTTCCCCAAGCAGAAATACCAATTAAAATCCAAATGAACTGTAATTGATAAGAGACACATATTATTCTCAAACCGTACCGTTTTGACAACAGAGGAACCGCGGGAATCGTAGTGATCGTCACGTAGGAACCTGTTCCCACTCCCCGAGGCATCGTCAAACGCTCCCTTCCCCTGCTCTAAGCTCAACCCCAACGGAAACCCACCGCCTCCACTTCCAACTCCGTACGCGCCGCCGATACCAACGCCGAGACCGACTCCCATGGGGCCCAAGTGAGACGAGCCGTCACTAGAGCCGAGCTGCAGCATCATCGCCGCCGGCGCGGACTCGTTTCCCGCCAAATTAGACTCGTCTCCGGTGGCATAGCTCGGAAACCCTAAAATCTGCTCGAGGAAGTCGTCGGACGGGGCTTCACCAGGATTGTTCGCCATGGATCTACTCACTCGAGTCTGAACTTGGATCGTCGATTGAGGTTGAGCTGGAATTCAATAATCGCATCCACTGCTAATGATTTCGGACCAATTGTTCGAGTCTATGCGTATATGTAGGCGCGCGCTACTGTGTGCGTGTGCGTGTTTTAGAGAGAGAAAGAAGCAGCTTGTTTTCTAGTGTACAGTGAGAGCGAAAGAGAAAAGGAGAGCGGAAAAGCGGGGGTCTTTTTCTTTTCTCCCCTTAAAAATGGTTCCAATTTTGAGATGACCCATATTTTCCGTCAATTTTACTTCTCTGCCCTTTCAGGAAGTTTCTGACCTTATATTTTTTTTAGGAATAAATTTTGATTTTTCTTTTCCTTTTTTGGTTGGTGTTTTCACCAAGTTTATCTCGGATTTAATATGTGTTATATAAATATTATATTGGAAAGGTTAAAAAATAAATGCGATGGTTGCATTTCATTTTTAAAATACTTTTTAAATACTTAATCAGTGAAGTTATAAGATCTATATTTTGTTTGTGATTGTCATATCAAACAATATTTATTGTAGCTTCAAGATTAGGTTATAAAATAAGACGAAGTTAAATATTAAAAATGAAAAACGAGAAAAGGCCAAGACTTGGATTGGTTGCCCAACCTTGAGACACAACCCATTTATCCACTGTATTCATTTCTTGAGTTTATTTTTTTACACTTACCATATACAATTTGAAATATTTTCATTTCTCACCTAATTTGTATTATTTTGTATTATGTATCCAAATACTCCTAATTATAAACAAAGAATACTACACATGATATACTCATTCGACCTTTCGGGTATTGCATGGTTAGCATCTGCAAGAACTCATAATCCACTTGTAAAATTGATTATGATGAAATTTAGTGATACTTAAAAAAAACTAAAAATAACACAACTTAAATAATTCATATTTTAATCATGTGTCAGTTAACCCAACGATTTTCTATCCGAAATTTTATGGTACTTTGTCTACCTCACATTAAAGTCATCTTGAAATAAAAACGTATTTTCTAGCATGGAAGATGGATGGAAAAATCTTGCTGGTTGGAAAACAAAATTCAAACAAGTGGACCATTATCAGTTGTCAAAATCAAAAGGAGACATCATTGTTACTTGGTAAGAATTTGCAGCATACTTATAAAAAATAAAATATCCTACATATATTTCACATCAAATTCAAAGAGGGTAATGATTCAAAATGTTGAATTGCAATTGCTTTCAACATTGTTTAGGCCTTTGATTTAGACATAAACATAGAGTTGTGGAAAAAATTGGCACTCGTTATTCATAGATGATAGAGCATCGATGTATTTATAGACTATGAAGGATTTATGGACAAATTTAATGATGAGAAAACAATAAGTCAAACGAAAATAAATTTTCTTTCAAAATAGTGTAGATGTGGTCTCTACCCACTTTTCTTTGGAAAAAAAAAAAAAGATAAAATATTCTATTAGAAAATTTATCTACTTAACCAATAAAAAGATTAAATTGTCACTAATGATTTAAATTCTCTTCTATCCATCGATGCAGACTCCATGCAATAGACTCAAGTGTTTTGAAGTTTGCCTCATTAACTTCGGAGCTTATTTGACTTGGGACCTATTGGCCTATGTTATTTTGGGTAAATATGCTGCAAGTACTATTAGCTGTGCAATTAAAACCCCATATTGGTTAAAATGATGATCTTAAATTTTAAGTGTGAACTATGAACATATATCTATTCCGGTATGAGACCTTCTGAGTAACACAAAAACATATATTAGATTGTCTCTCTACCATCAACAACTCAAACTCATTTCCACAAATCAATATCGGAACACATATATTAGATTGTCTCTCTACCATCAACAACTTAAACTCATTTCCACAAATCAATATCGGAACACATATATTAGATTGTCTCTCTACCATCAACAACTCAAACTCATTTCCACGAATCAATATCGGAACGTGGCAATATGTTGAGGTTCCAAATAACAGACTAACAGTGTGGCATCAGTATTACTAAGAGTGTCCAAAATAAGGGAAAGATAATCATATTTATAAGAAAGAATAAGAGAAAGACAAAAGAAGTGGAATGCGATTCCACCAAGAACGAGAATCAACAAATCTAATGATGCAGATTCTCGTGTAATATCACATGACGACAGACTTCTTTATGGGGAAAGGTAACATAAA
Organism: Scutellaria barbata; assembly: GCA_028654395.1. NCBI lineage: Eukaryota > Viridiplantae > Streptophyta > Magnoliopsida > Lamiales > Lamiaceae > Scutellaria > Scutellaria barbata. The sequence continues at coordinate 22,969,120 of CM053649.1, forward strand.
GGAATGCACCTTTAGTATATTGATATAAATTTCATACAAGTTTATGTGCTATGCTTTATGCAGTTATGTCAAGTAAAGCAGAATTGGTTCCATGAAAATAAGAAAAGAAAAGAAAAGTGAGGTTTCCAAATATGCCCCAGCTTTTTCCCAAATTAGCCTCGCCAAAGTCCCATTTAGATGCTAGGCCCTTTTAAAAACTGCTTGCAGTCAAATAAAGAGTAAGTGCCAAAAAAAAAAAAAAAAAGGTCTAAGAAGTTAGGCTACTGCGGATGAAGCACTCGAAGATTGTTGCTTCCATGCAGTCTGAATGAAAGCCTCTGATGAAAGCCAGCCACAATGCATACTACTTTTGGATGCATAAATAGTCGTATTGATAATGGATACGGTGTGGTTCCAAGTATGACAAATATTTCCATTAGAAATATGATGGAGCTTCACTTCCTGGAAATTTCCAGCTAGTGACCAAAAGAAGACGATGAAGAAGAAAAGGAGGAGGAACATTCAAAGCAGAAGCCTATCCAAAAACCGCCATACTCCTGAGATTATTGGAAAGAAAGAGAAAGGAGTAGTGAGAAAATGATGAGAAAATCTAATCTGATACAATACAATAAAGATAAAACAATAAAGAAGCTCCTTTTTAATACCATAAGCTCTTCTTCTATTCTAATTATTTTGCCCTGGTCAGTTCCTAAGCCATGCATGTCAAGTGCAAGGTTAATGCTCACCAATTTCAACTTTTGCATGATATAGTTCTAATTCTAAATCAGGCACAATGTAGGAAGATTATAGCCCTTTCTCAAATAAGTGATATAATGTCCAGCATATTGGCTAACAGGAGTGGCATTGAGTTATTTAGAAAAAATATCAAGGCTGCCTCAAGATGATAAAACAAACTGTAGAAAGAGAAAATGCTACCTTTTCATTCACTTCTGATTTGGTTTTGAGCCTGAGAGAAAAAACCCTTCGCACTGTGTGCCACATCTTCTTCAAGTACTGCCTCCAACAATATGTCGGATCCCCTTACATCACCTGAAACCAAACTCAATAGCAAGTTCTCGTTAAATTGTGAAGGCGAACAATTGTTGATATTAAGTACAAGATTACTATTCACAAAGACCTTGATTTATGTGCACTATATCATATGGTAGATATTGTTGACTAGAAAATTAAAAAAGAAGATTGGTGCAGCATAGCCAAAACTAGATGGAAGTATTATAATGAAAATATCAGAAAAAGAATCTTAGATATGATCACCTGTTTTACTAGGCAACAATTTCGCACTTTCAGCTGATATAGGTAGAACAATGAACTGGCCAGAATCATCCTTTAGCTCATTAAGAGCTTCATGAATGGAATTCGGAGTCAATTGTGCGGATTCAGACAATCTTGCATATGCACTTGCTTGGCCATGTATATCAGACCACGACATGTTTGTCGAACTATGATCCTTAGGGCAATACGAAAAAATCATCAAACAGGAGAAGAAATCTTGCATTAGAAATATTATTACAGGTACAAAGTTACCTTGGCCATTCTAGTGGTCTCTATGCTCTCAACTTTTACAGTGCTGTTTAGAGGAGGTGGTTTTGAAGATTCCTTTTCCACTATAATTGGAAGAGAAACTAAATGTCAAGAAACAGAGGACAACTTGAGTACCACACAAAAAGGTTTTACACAATAGATACCATCAGTCACAGGTGGTTGGGTAGAAATATTATCAACTAGCCTTGTTGTCAAGGGACCAGGATTCATGAAGGAGATGGATCGAATTTCATGGCGTATAGCATCTAATTGAGCCATTGTATCTTGCAGTTCTTTATGCACCTATGAGATCGCTTCAAAATTTTCAAATCAAAAATGAAATTCCGGAAAAGCATTATGATGTCTCAAACAAAGTGGAAAACATTGCACCCTTGTGATGTTTAGAAAAAGAGTTGGAGAGTATCTTTACTATTCCCTCTTAAAACAACCATGTATCATATCTAAAAACATTAAATCTGCAAACAACACTCGAGTAATAGATGAAATCAGCATATCATCAACATCAACTTAAATTAATGACCAAATTAAATCCTACAGAATGGCATGCAAAATGAACACCAACCAGCATACAACTGACGAACACCATTTCTCAAATTAGTTGCACAATACAACAAAAATTTCGGCTGAAAATGATTAAACAGTAACACAAACAATCAATTTTAGGGCAAATGCGTATTAAGAAAATGAAGAAACCAAACAAATGCAAAAGGAAAAACCTGTCGAGCTTGGGATTGTTGCATAACACTTTCGAATTGTCCACGTGCCAATTGAACATATCCAATCGCACGCCCAGCTAACCTCCCCGCTGCTCTACCTATAACTGGGAGATCCTTTGGCCCTAATTTTCAGTCATATTTCCATTATCAGAATAAAAAGATGTGATTTTCGCATAATAAATAGCAAAACCTGTATGCGAAATCACGGATAAAACAATCAAGCGTCGGAATCTATAGCGAATAAATGATAGAATGATTTTTTTTACTGATAAACAACGGCGATGACACGTAGCATTATATACGTAGAGACGTGTAAATTCGTTGAGAGAGGGAGAGAGAACCGATAAGAGCAGCCGTAGCTCCTACAATTAGGAACAGTTCGCCGTAGGAAATTCCGAGCATTCTTCTCCGGGCGATATATTCTCCAATTGATACTCCGGTTAGAAGAAAATAGAGAAAAAGAGGGCTAGATTCTGTCTAGTTATTGGGCTTTCTCATTGGGCCCGACCCATATATAAGGGCCGGCCTCTTATAAATAATATAAGATAATTTTAATTGGGCCAGTTTGGTAGGAGCTGTTTTAACTTAAGTTCTCCGAATTTTATTTTGAATACATGTTTAAATCCAAATTATTTATATCAAGATAAGCACTAGGCATATAACAAATCAACAATATATACTGTTTAAATTATTAAAGAAAAAACCCCCTAGGTTGATTGGTACATTGATTTTGTCACTCCAATATGAGAAATATTTTTGACTTGATTTAAATGGATTTTAGGTTTCTTAAATCACTCAACATAGTTTATTTTGAGGAACATCATATGTCAGTTTTGTTATGTAACTATCTCACTTAAGTATCAAAATTGAGACTACAGACTCTTCAACCGCATAATGAATTAAACTTACTTTATCTTTAATTAAAATACGCAATCTATCATCAAGATTTGATTTTAAAACAATAAAGTTGTTCTCCTATCTAATTATAAACACGTATTAATTTGTTTATCGTTAATATATATATATATATATATATATATAATTGAAAATGTTCAAATGTCCACCGTAAACAACTATTAATATGTACATTTGTAATGATCTCATCGTTTTGTTATATAAAAAATGATATTAATAAATATTTTAAATTTTTGACATATCAATTATAAACACATATTAATATACCTGTGGTGGATAGGGAATATATGTCACGACAGTTGAACAGAGTTATATATAAAATATGTACGCAATAAACAAATTTGATACAACAATGAGTGCACACAAAAGCTATGGATCATTATCCTTTATAACAATTATTTAATGACCGTGCGTTGTACAGGATTGTTTTCAATTTAGCAATTATTTTCTCATCCATATTTTGAGGTGATAATTTACTTTTGAATTTCAAATTTGTTTAAGTAAAGTTGTCTATACTTAAATTATTTAATATGGATCAATGCTCTTTCAAGACTGATATTGCTCCAAATATTTACTATCTTTGTTGTATACTTGTATTTGTAACAAAATGAAATAAAATAAACTCACAGTTCAATTTGATTGTATATGCAATCTGACATGCATCTAATATAATTTCAACTCTTATTTAAAATTGAAAATCAATAAATTTTTTTCTACTTAGATTCTTAACATATGTTTGGAAATTGATGGTATAACCAATGTATATACAAATTAACATGCATTTTAACTACATTTACAAATACCTTATAAAAAATCTACGGAATAGTAAATTTATATAATAATAACTGACCATCAAAATATAAAAGTAAACTTTTGATTCAAAATTTATTTTAGTATCTTTACGAATAATATAATGCAAAATATATTAACATTTCGGTTAGGGATGGCAGGTCGAGGATTCCCCGTTTTCTGTGGGGATTCGTCTCGAATCGGCAGGGATTTCTCGAAATATATCCCCACGGGGACGGGGATGATTTTTGCCCCAATTGACGGGGCGGGGTGGGGACGAGGATCGCATTTCCCGTCCCGCTGGGCCCCACAACTTATATATATTTATTTATATTTATCTCTTATTTTCTTTCTCCCTAAATCACAGATTTCACTCTCTTTCTTTCTCATCGTTACCGCCGTCTTGCCTCACTTTTACTATTATGGCTAAATCACAAATTTCACACTCTTTCTCACCATCACCGCCAACCGCTGCCTCGTCGCCCCCATCCCCCAACACTACCCCTCTCTCTCCCTTCTCTGCTCCAGCCGTTCGCTGTCGTCGCTCATCAAGCTGTCCTGCTGCATATTGGACTAACCCCTCCCTCTATTTTACTCGTTGCTGGCGGAACAGGGAATCCCCACGGGGTAGGGACGGGGGAATTTTCCCCCATCCCCCAACACTACCCCTCTCTCCCCCTTCTCTGCTCCAGCCGTTCACTGTCGTCGCCCGTCAAGCTGTCCTGCTGCATATTGGACAAACCCTTCCCTCTATTCTACTCGTTGCTGGCGGGATAGGAAATCCCCACGGGGCAGGAACGGGGGAATTTTCCCCACGAAACTGATGGGGACGAGGATTGCTCCCCCAACCCCACCTCATTGTCATCCCTAATTTCGGTCATTGCAAGTTGGTTCTATATGGTCAAGATTAAAAAAAAAAAACAAAATCCATATGGATTCTCTCTATGCGTCTTCTATCCTGCACCATCAATATCTATCATAATAATTAAATGTAGTAAATGAAAGAAAAAGGTAAAAAATAAGCAACACAATATACATTAGCAAACATAAATAGTACAAACAGATTATCAAATCCTATTAACCAAGAAAACAAAGACACACACGACAAGAAAACATCCAACATCAAATCTCAAAAAGATCAACTGTGATATTTCCACAACTCTCGTACTAACAATCTTCTCTTCAAGTGTCTAAAACTAATCAAAGGCAATTACAGTTAAGTTCTTTTCAACTGGAAGTTATCATATCTATCATCCATCAATTGTAGGACTAAGAATTTGTTAAAATCTAGTCTCAATTTCCTAAGTGGGAGAAGATAAAAAATTCAGAATGCTTTGAACCAACATAAGAAAGCCTAATATTTATCTTCAGGAGAAAGTAATCATATCAAGATTTTGAAATCCTTGAATATTAAAAGGGCCATGAACATAAATAAATATTATAAGCATGGTGAATGAAATTAACAAATCAGCTAAATTACAGAATTTGGAGATAATCAAAATCTAATATTGACATCCCAATACAACACAATGATCCACTTAGCAAGTTCCTTGGCCATTACATTCTCCAAACCGTTGAATAATCCATAGCATAAATTAAAGCTTCTGAGAGTGGGCAGCGGTTATGAAATTAAAGTATGATTTCTTTAAGGATTAATTGTAGGATAAATCATAAACTTAATTTATAATTTTAATCAATTTTTTTAAATATTGTCAAATATAACATGAACTTTTTTTTTTTTAATTTAACCAACATATATATTTAAGGTATTTATATTTGGAAAATAATTTTCACCGTTTTTTTTATTTTGAACGGTAAGAATTATTTCCAAAATAAACATATTCAAAATATATCAGTTGATTATAATTACAAAAGAAATATGAAAATTCATATTATATTTAATGATATTTAAAAAGCAATTAAAATTATAAATTAAGTAAATTTTGTGATTCTTCTTTCACAATTAACCATCTCTTTAATATATTTATTTTACACATTAAGAATGCAATTGGTTACTATTTCATTTTTTTTTTCATTTGTTTTTATTACACTGTTAGCTGATGTGACATGCTTATAAGCACCACTTGTCAAACTTTTGAGAGGGCCGACCATCCTTTTAGATAGATATAGATACATATATAAATGTAGACATAGATTATTATTATATAATATATATATATATATAGAGACAGGTATCAAACTTTCAATATTCATCCTTTTAGTATCAACATTTGCATTTTATAACAAATCAATATCCAATATTTCTTTTGTACCATTTTAGTTATCGACCTTTGCATTTTGTATAAATTGATAAATAACTTTGTATTTCAAATCTGGATACCAATTTTGTTTTTGTTTTTTTTGGACAAAAAATAATTGTTCAAAAATGTAAATATAGGTGACCACCAATGTTTCATATTTTTAAGTTTGATATTACCTCTTGCAAAGGGATAATTCATCTTTCCTTATACCGGTCATTCTGTAGTACACCAATAATATTAATACGTCAATGATCTTAATTATTAGATTTTTTATCATTACATTCTAATTCTTCATTTTCAATTTACCTTTTTTTACCTTACTTCAAAAGTTATTGTAGTAAATTATATAAATTCCCCCAAATAGTCTAATTTCACTAGGCAATGTAGTCTATATCTACCTTCTCCAACAATTATATTTATTCGCCAATAGCAACCATAAAAATATAATTAAATTTTCTTGTATTATGGAGTGTGTGATGACGAATTATTTGAGACTCATATTCAAAATGTTTTATTTTGTATAGATGTAATTTTCTTATTAACAAAATTGCATGAACATAACACCCAAGGTCATTGCAGCCATGGTTTTGTATACACGATTAACTTTAAAAAATATATACGTTTTGATTTAAATACTAATATTAAATATTAAAATAAATTATAACATATTCAGTTTAGTTTAATTTCATATTTAATATTAGTATTTAAATTAATCATGTTGCTTAATTTAATTAAATACTACATGCAAATATTGATTTCAAATATTAATTATCTTGATCACATCATTAGTTTAAAGTAAATACTAAATTATAAAATATTTAATTTATAGCACCACTGTATAATTTAGATGAAATTTCGTATGTGAAGTCATTTTTTGATTTGATGTGATGTCTTAATACACAATTAACATTAAGAAAATATATACATTTCGATTTAAATACTAACATTAAATATTAAAATAAATTTTTAACATTTCAGTTTAATTTAATTTTAGATTTATTATTAGTATTTAAATTAATCGTGTTGCTTAATTTAATTAAATACTACATTATACATATTAATTTAATTAAATACTATATTACAAATATTAATTTTAGCCGAAACAAATATTAATTATCTTGATCACGCCACTAGTTTAAAGTAAATACTAAATTACAAAATATTTAATTTATAGACGAAACAAATATTAAATACTATTTAATTGTATATTGCTTGCATCCTATTATGATGTTGTGTGGTAATTATTTTTAATTCAATTGATTGCATGTTATGTCATGGATATTGGTTGATTGGTATTGTGTGGTTACTTGATAATATTTATTAATAATTGATTTGTCATGCTAGGTCACTGTATCGACTGCATGCTAGGTCATCGATATTGGTTGGTTGAATGTTGTTTCATTGCATGTAGTGTCATCAAGATTGGTTGGCCGCATGCTATTTAATTGAATATCGGTTGCATCTTACTTATATATGATTAATTAGTGATATCACAATCTTTTAATTATAAAATCTACGATTTAAATATATCTTCATCAATTGTATAAGATTTAGTGTGGTAGACATGTTGGATTTTATTTTGATCAATTTCACGTATCTCATCATTTATATATAGTCGATTTGAATGGATTTTGGTATGAATAAATCATTTCTATTTAGATGGATTTTCGTATGTCAAGCAATTTTTTAATTTGATGTGATGTCTTAATACATGATTAATATTAACAAAATAAATACATTTCCATTTAAATACTAACATAAATATTGAAATAAATTTTTACGTTACAGTGTAATTTAATTTCACATTTAATATTACCATATAAATTAAAAGAAGAGTATGATTAATTAATTAAATACTACATTATAAGTATTAATTTAATTTCATATTTAGTATTAATATTAAAATTAACCGTGTTGATTAATTAATTAAGTACTAAATTATAATTATTAATTACCTTGATAAAACTATTGATTTAAATTAAATATTAATTTAAAAATATTTAATTAACATAAATATAAAATTAATTGTGTGGTTTAATTAAATACTTATAATTGTTGGTATCTTGTGATTTTGTGATTTAAGCAAAATCAAATACATGTAGCAAGAAATTACATATGTGCATTTGAGTCTAGTAAAGAGGCCCAATGCAGCCCACAATACCATAATTAACAACCCAATCCAAAAATAAAAAATTACCTTAATTTTATTTATCACAATAAAAAAATTGATGTATTAATACTACTGGTATGTTGTAGAATTGTCCTCCTTATACATTTATCCCAAAATATAGTAAACTTTCCTTTTTAAATATATTTAAATTGTTTTTTCCCCTTTTATTTGCCCATACCGAATAGTTTTTGAAATTAATAATTTATTGTTGCCATCATTCGAACAATATAACAACATTAAATAAGCACACATTTAAATATAATTACACGTATTTTTAAATTTATACAAAAAATATAATAAACTATTTTTGTGAGATATAGGCGTTATTAAATAAAAATTGTCAATTTATTAAATGATGCAAAAGTGGCTAACTGGTTGGATAACAAAAACAAAAAAAGGAACAAAAAAGGAAAACCTAATTTATTACAAAATGTGACCTAAATGTAATTACCACGTGGACCAATTGTAATATAATATTGGCCCACAAAACCCTTTTCCATTACCAACGTTGAAGAAAAGAAGCGTTGCAGCGGGGGGAGAGAGAGAGAGAGAATCAATGGCAGCAGCTCTCAAGGCAACTTGCTTCCTCCAACACAAGAGCAATAACAGCTTACCTAAATGCCGCTCGTCTCTTAGCTCTTCAACGAACAGAACATTCAAAGTTAAGCCAATAATGGCCACTCTAACGGCTGCTGGCCCAACTGTTGGGCTCTCTGAAACTTTCTCTCGATTGAAACAACAAGGAAAAGTATGAATTCTGCTTTTCTTTCTTCATTGACTATGTTTTCTTTGAATTTCAGAATTCATTTTATCATCTAAGGTGTATTTTCTTAAATTTGTTAATGGGTACATGTGTTTTAGTTGATAGCATTTTTGGTGATTTTTTATGGGGTTTGGATGGAATTTGTTTCTGGGGTTTTGAATCTTTTTATGGGTTTTGTTAATTGAGTTGGTTTCGAGTGGTTGCTAGCATTTGTACCTTATTCTGGTACTCAATTGAAGAATCTGGTGGCTTTTCTTTAATGAGGCATTTACGTTTATCTTTGACTTACTTTATCGAAAGCGAATGTATCAAAATTAGAGGCTATCCGCAAAAATGTAATCGTTTTAGTTTTTTAGTCTGATGCTGTTTGGTTGAATGAATTCCATCTTGATGTCCTCGGATTATATTACCAATCTGTTTATTGTTTATCGATAATGTGTTCGCCTCAATTCATCAATGCATGATGTCAAAACGTCCTGTTAATTATCCAGGTTCACAAATATATAAACATATCAGTTGTAATGAAGAGATAAAGTTTTGGATAAAAGTCGATGTAGTAAAAGTGTTGTGACATTGTCCACAAATGTAATTTCACCTTGATGTATTTAGTTAATTTATTTTAAAGTGATATACTTTGATGCACAAACACTTTTCTAAAATATTTCAGTAGATCATGATGGCAGTCTGGTGAAACAGTTGGTCGTGATTCTTTTGAGAATAAGTTGATGATCATCCTATGTTACTAGCAGTATTGATTGTTGAAGACTTTAAAGATAAATTTTAAAATGACACTCTTCTTTAACAACAGAAGCTTTCTTATGAGGTTGTCATCTAACATTTTCATTTACAAAAAGAATTTTGATGTCCTGAATTAGGTGCATCCTTTTTTATCTATGTTATATTAGTAACCGTGGTTTTGGTGTAAAAGGTGGCATTCATTCCATATATCACAGCTGGTGATCCTGACCTTGCAACTACTGCGGAAGCTCTGAAGGTCCTCGACTCTTGCGGCTCAGATATTATTGAATTGGGAATCCCTTATTCTGACCCATTGGCGGATGGTCCTGTTATCCAGGTTTTTACATGTGGTTAAGTGTATTCTTATATAAGGTAGCAGTTTTGTTGTTTATGACTAAAGCCAATTCACTTTTCTTCTTTCTTTCATAGGCTGCTGCCACACGTTCCTTAGGCAGAGGAACAAATTTTGATAAGATCATTGCAATGTTGAATGAAGTAAGTTGCTATTACATTTGTTTGGTCATAAACAAAATAGAGTTAAGTGAAACTAATTTAACATAGTGATGGAGTGAGGTTATTTCATTATTCTTTGTGCTTTCTTGATTTATCTCAAACTATGGAAACATAATTCACTTTACTGATATCTCACCTATGGAATGGTTCCTTTCGTTCTTCATCAACCTATCGTTTAAGGATTTAGAGGAAAGACATTGTATTGTTATTTTTGTGGCTATTTTCTATTGATATTGTCTGTAGCTTAGCTATCTCTAGCTTACCTCTAAATTGTACAACATGTTTTATCTTCTTTAAGGTGGTACCTCAACTATCTTGCCCATTAGCACTATTCTCATACTATAACCCAATACTCAAACGTGGTGTGGAGAACTTCATGAGCACTTTGAAAGATACTGGAGTACATGGTAATGTTTACTTTGCATTTTTTTTTAAATACGAGTTTTTGATCACGTGCGTTGCACATGGAGATCAATTCGAATTAATACGAATACTTTATATATAAATTTTTTATATTAAAGTTTTAATTATAATAGAATTCTATAAGATTTTGAATTAGTTAGAATTCTATTATAAAATTATTTAAGTATGAAAATTCTAAATTACTATTATAACCTTAAATAATAATCTTTAATAGGGATATATTTGACAATTCATATTTTGTAAGAAACCTCCACACTTTTATATAGGTAATAGATATGATAAATAAATCTTATGTATACTAATATTTTGTAGTCACATCCTGTCTAATTTGATTTAGGACTTCACTCTTTTCAGGACTCGTCGTTCCAGATGTGCCTCTAGAGGAGACTGAAATATTGAGGAAGGAAGCTATTGCTAATAATATTGAACTGGTTGGCTTTCCTCACTAAACTAATTCCTATCTTGAATTTTTATATCCTGTTTCCTTTGCTCCATCTGGTTGTTCCATGGTTAACCAAATATCCTAGGGATTATGATATAAGGTGAATACTTGTTTTTCCACTAATTAATTGTTAAGAGTTAAATCATTTTTCATATGTTACGATAAGAAAATAATTCTTAAGTTTCTTGTTAATGCCAAGAAATTTCTATGGATGATATGCTGCCTTTGATGTTAAAATATCCATGTTGCTCTTGGATCCCTTCAGTGATGCTAGAATAGAAGAGGGTGTGGGTTTGCAGCCTGATTTTTTCCAAGAAATGGGGAGAGATATGGAAGCAAAAAATGTTATTAGAAAAGAAAAGAAAAACACATTATCTTGAGTTTATCATGATAAGTTCCCTGCATTAGCAAATAAGCTGTTTTCATCTTTGCATTTTTTGGCTTATTAGGCTGTATAAATTTTGGGTTCATAGCTTGATCCTTTCCAGCTTTGGTTGTCAGGTGCTGCTGACGACTCCCACTACTCCAACAAAAAGAATGCAAGCCATCGTTGAAGCATCAGAAGGTTTTGTCTACCTTGTAAGATTCTTTTTTCGAGTTATCAGTGGAAAAACAGATCTCTATCTTCAACAATAAAAGCTTCATATTACTTGCCTCTTTGATTGAATTTTTCTGTAAAGCAAGTAAACACATTGATGGCAACAGAGTGTGTAAATATCAATCTCTTTCAAGTTGGTTTACAAGTTTCCTTCTCTCTTTGGTTTTGGTAGCAACTGACTGTAAATTCAATAGTCCTTTTCATCTTCAGATAGAATGGCGACTTTTAATTTATGTTATCAACCATCATTGGAAAACCTCAAACTAGCGTGAATGATGAAATCCCGTTCTCATCCACTTTGAATGAATCTTCGTTCAAATGTAAACTCAGATAGCAGAAGCAAAAAGACGTGCATTTTCAAAATTCCATACACACTGTTTTTGTAAATTGATTCTTTTTTCATTTCGAATCAATCAAACAGGTCAGCTCAGTGGGAGTCACTGGAGCACGAGCATCGGTCAGTGAAAAGGTTCAATCTCTTCTAAAGGAAATTAAGGAGGTAAATACATCTATTACATCAACATTCTTACCAAAAAATGTTTTATATTTTCAGCTTAGTTTGTGAAAACCATGTTGTTCAATCACACATCTAGTTCTCTCGTTCTTTTTCCATACCCAACCTTTTCTTTTTTCTTTACAGGCAACAAACAAGCCAGTAGCTGTCGGTTTTGGCATATCAACACCAGAGCATGTCAAACAGGTCCGTCTCAGACATGATACACTTGGGCATCTAACGTGCGTTGTTTGATGTTGATAACTAACATATTTAGTCATGACTTGCTACAGATCTCTGGTTGGGGCGCAGATGGCGTTATTGTTGGTAGCGCATTGGTTAAAATATTGGGTGAGGCAAAATCTCCGGAAGAAGTCATAAAAGAACTCGAGAAGTTCACTAAAATCTTGAAATCTGCACTGTTGTGATAAATCTGCAATGAATTGGCAAAAAGTTTAAGCTTACAGATAGCATTACGGTTCATTTCGAGTCTTGATTCGATTCTCCTACAACATTCGATGTCCGTACAATAATAGTTGAGTTTGTTTCCATTAAGATTTTGTTGGTAGTTGTTCACTTTCTACTTAAAGTATTTTGCAGATTCTCCTTCCTTTTCTCATTCAATATAAGGATCACTACTATACTATTGCGCGGAAAGCTAATCCTTGAATTGGTGAATTTGACTCGAAAACCTAGGCATCGAGATTTGCCATCTTGAGGATCTGAAAATGTGGTGGATCAAAGTGAAAAATGGACTGTATATTTTCTTATGTATATTTATGAAACTTATTTTCTTACCAAGTAGTAGAGGACATTTCTACCATTGATATGTTATAAATTCAACACAATAGTTAAATTAAAACCACAATATTTAAAGGGATGTGAACTTCACATTAGTGGGGACATATTAAGACATGTTCACGGTAGATAGTGAATCATTATTTTATAAATCCCTACCGCCCCTAATGAATTATTCACTCGCCCCTAATGAATTATTCACTCGTAAATAGATTCCTGCAACTTTTCACATTCTGTTTAAGAATCTTGCATAACATCAAAACAAAACTCAAAGAAATGACTAAGTGTGGGCATTGTCAAGATTAATGAAGTAGGGAAAGAAAGTATCTTTAGTATGATTGTCATCCCATATCAAATTATCCCACCATTCTTTGCAACAGTAAACTGTTGGCATTTCACAAACATTCTGAGCTTTGAGTGGAAGCTTTCTCAACTTTGGACAATCCATAATAGCAATCTTCTTCAGACAGGGGAAAAACATGGCCTTTTCGCAGATGCTCGTCAATCTAGGGACATCGCGTATGGACATAGTTCTAAGGTTAGAGAACGCATTCATGTAATCATCTTCCGTTATATCTTCCTCGCATATCACTTGTTCCATTTCCTTACAATAAAATATGTAAACCATTTCAAGCTTTGGTAGCCTCAAAAGCCAAGAAACATTCTTCAGCTTGTCGCAATACCATATGTTAACACATCGAAGGTTTAGAAGGCATCCGGAACTCACTTTGTTTTTCCATATTGATGTCAGATTGGGAAGGCCGTTAAGAGCAAGAATCTCTAATTTAGGTAGCCAATACTCACCAGCTGCCTCGTTGATTGCTAAGTACTTCAAGTTGATGCAGTTGTTGATGCTAAGCCTCCGTAGTTGATCACCGTCTCCAGGATATGATGATAATGGCAACTCATATAGACCTTCACACTCCTTGATGTATAAGTATTGTATGCATTTACGTAGAAAGTTGCTACACGAAGCCCTGTTCAAAGCAGACAAGTCAGTTACAGTGATGCCAAGAGAGTCGAGGTTCTTCAGACATTCCAAGTCTGTGAGGCGGAGGTTGCAAGAACCTCGACTATCTTGCATCTCCCAACCAGAATAACTGTAATAGAAATTCAAGACTCTCAACTGGCACAATCTTGATATTGCTTCGGGTGGAATTGTTCTTAGATATTGATTTCGCTGCAAGTTCAAATGCCTTAAGTTTTTCAGCAAGCCCAGCTCTCTTGGCAGTGTACTTAACTTGGTTCCTGATAGATCAAGATGGTGAATCTCACCTAATCTGCAGATACTTTTCGGAAGCTCTTTGATGCTCGTGAATGACACGTCCAATACTTTGAGAGCCGGCATATTTTGGAAAAACCCGTGTGAGATTTTGCTCAGTCCATTGTTCCACTGGAGCAGTAAAGTTGACAGATTGGGACAAGTAGGTATTTCAGTTAATTCTGTGATTTCATTGTCCATTAAAGAAATCTTCTCTGCCAGTTTCCACCTCTCAGAATCGGGTGCTCGTGTTAGTCCTTCACTGGCCTGCATTATGAACTTTTTCTCAGTGTTGTGCTCGGACACAAGCGATAGGACAAAACTTCTCACAACATGGTGGATCTTCACTCGTGATTCATCTTCATCGGTTTCCAAGAAGCAAGCGAGTTTTAAAGATCCAATAATAGCATGTCCCATGATATGTAGCTTGCCATCTTCTGAGCAGTCCAAGAATCCTTCCCCCGCCCAATACTCGACCAGCTGTTCCTTCTCAATACTATAATCTTCCGGAAACAAAGTGAAGTAGGACAAGCATGATCTCATAACATCATTGTCCAGGTTGTCATAACTGAATTTCAGAAGATTAAAAACATCTTCCATACCTCGAAATTCTGAGGGAGTCTTGCGTAGCACTTCGAGAGCATATCGCCACTCCTCCTCGGTCTTTTTGTTAGCCATGGCCCTTCCCATGGTGACTAAAGCAAGCGGAAGGCCTCCACATTTTCCAACAATGGTCTTAGCATGGGCCAATATCAGGGGCGAGTTAAGGATGTTGCTTGCACCCACTTTCTGATGAAAGAGCTTCCATGATTCCTTTTCATTAAGGAAATCCACCTTGAGCTTATAGTCTGCATCCATATAGCTACACACCTCCATTGAGCGTGTCGTGAAAATCACCTTGCTTCGATTTTGCTTGTCGGGTATAGGAATTCCAATCTTTTCAAGATCAAGGCCATCCCAAACATCATCCAAGAGTAACAGAAACTTCTTCCTACTCATCACACTGTATGTCCTCAAAGCTCGTAGTTCTTGAAACTGAGATTCATCCCAAGACAAGCCTAGCCTCACCCCTATGGCTTGTTGAACTTTTTCCATCACAAAATCTTTCGAAACCACGGCCCATATCACCACATCAAAATCATGATCCAAACTCAAAAACCCGTTGTTAATGCACTTCAAAAGAGTCGTCTTCCCAACACCTCCCATCCCGTATATTCCAATAGTCCCAACATTCTCCTCCTTCACAAGCTGTCTAACTTTATCTAACATCAAGTCAAGGCCAACAGCAGGTCTGCTCGGTATCTCCACAACCGGAACGAGAAGCAATCCATCTGGCAAGCCCACTTCCAGCTTTCCTTTTCCTCTCAGATCGTTAACTAAATCGAGCTTCTCTTCAACTCTCTTGCTGAGTTCATACCTCATCTGACAGTTGGTGTTGCAACAAAGCAGACAGTGGCTATTCCTATTCATATCTTCTCTGATACTTCTTACATCGGTTTCAGCTTTCTCAACCCTTGCTAGCCACCCCGTGACCTGGCTGGAAATGGTTAGCCCCAGTAACACTGCTTGATCCACCTGCTTCTTCAAGTCATCCCTCACCTCATTCAGCTCCTCTAGAGCTGTCTCAAGATTATGAATTCTTTCATCCAAACTTTCAGCACTTATTACTCTTCTGAAAACATACTCTATCAAATTACTAAGCAGTGAGATAAGAGGAGTGACAATATCCATCAAGAATTTGTGCAGCAAGCAAAAGTTTCTTTTTCTTTTCTTTTTGTTAAAGCAATTTAAGAACTATGCTTGAATTAAAAAAATTGAATATTCATGACTGACAAGCCCAATGGAAATGTGAGGCTTGCACTTAGTCTTCGAGCATGAAGTTGACTTTGATTCCTTACCCAAGACGACTTTGATCAAATACAGTTGTCAAAAGTTGCTACAATTTGAACTATATGTACTGTTATTACTATATGTATTGTTTGCAAAATTAAATATGTTCATCATGTCGTATTTCATTTGGTTTTGCTAATGAAATGTGCTGTCTTAATACTCAAGTCTAGTTTTTGTTCCTCATTTCAGAGATACATAAAAAATAAACTAATTTCCTCTTAGAAGTATAAATTTCTCACTTGTTAGATATTTTTAATAATGTACAGAGTAAATAATTTTTAGTATTAACTGCCGCAACATCGATGCCTTTTTGATTATCTTCCATAAGGTTTTATTTGATTGTTTTTAGTTTATGTGGTATTTTTACCCCAAAATTTATTAAAGTCTAATTACCATGCATTTTGGGGCTTTGGTTTGAAAAAATAAGAATCAAGTATCCACCATCCTACTATATAAATCAAAAATTAGATTCCAACCAAAAGATAAATAAAAAAATTATTACAAAAAAAACTACAAGTTTAAATAAAATGATTTTACAACCTTAAAATTTAACTGATTACAAAACAATTGAATATTATAATAAGAGTTTATTATTGTCCCGTAATTTAGGAAATGTGGCAGTTTAAGACTTCAATTTTTCAAAATGATAATTTAAATTTTATCTTTTTGCGCTTCACGAATTTTGTTCAATATGAGCCCGAATTGCTCAATTTCGGGCTCAAATTACATTTTGTCTAATTTGAACCCGAATTGCCTAATTGAACTCAAATTGCATGTGAATTGTATGTAAAATTGTGAACTTGGTCTTTCAAGTCAATTTTGCTGGGGTGGTTTTTAAATTTTAATTTATTTATTTTTGAATAAAAAAATCAAGAATTAAAATATTTAAAAAAAAATCAGAAATTTGAAACCCTAAACCCCAAATCGCCTAAGGAACAAACACGAAATGGCGAGGATTAAGGTGCACGAGTTGAGGATAAAAAACAAGCCGAATCTGCTGGCGCAGCTGAAGGATTTGAAGGTGGAGTTGGCGTTGCTGAGGGTTTTCCAAAATCAAGGTGGTAAGGCTGTCAATCGCCCAGGTATTGACCGTGATTTCGCAGAAGCAGAAAAAAGCTCTCAGGCAATTCTACAACAACAACAAGTATATGCCCCTTCATCTCCGCCCTAAGAAGACTCATGCCATCCGTCGTCGCCTAACCAAGCACCAACGGTGCTTAATCTTTATAGGGCGCTTAATCTGTTTTCCTCTGCACAAGAGCAAGAAAAAAAATAAAAAAATCACAATTTCTTTTATTCTTTTGATTTATTTTAATTCAAAAATAAACAAATTAAAATTTTTATCCACATGGAAGAATTTTTTTTTTAATTAATAATGTCAACTCAACAAAATTAATTCGAAAAGTCTAAATTTGTGATTTGAGTCCAATTGAGCAATTCGAACTCAAATTAGGTAAAATTCGCAAAATATGAAGAGATAAAGTTCTAAATTATTAGCCCAAAAAATTAAAATTTTAAACTGTCAAACTCCTTAAATTATAGGATAAAAAAAATAGTAAACTCTTATATAATTTTGGAAAAAAAATGATATTTTGCTTACTCTTCGTGATAAAATAAATACCTTTTGATACTTTTAGAGTCAAAAGCCAACAATACCAACAAAATTCACATCAAATAAAATAATTGTTTCATGATCAAAAACATAAAATAGTGAAAAATTATTCATGAATCCACTGCAATACGGGTCATTCATTAATGTAATATTATAAGACTTTTGATTAAAGAGAGATGAAGAATTTTTCTTATCTGACCATAGGTCTTTCAATTGGAGGAGATATATATCGAATAACATGCTGGAGTGGCAAACATTCACACCACGTGAGGTTTGTACCTACTTTACCGGAAGATTTTTCCTCACACTACGACAGGCCTTAACAACTCGGTGCACTTGAGGCTATGGCACATCTTACTTATACTATGAAATACTGTTTATTTGCTAGCTTGAGCTAAGAATACTTTACTCAACCAGACTCATCTACATTACACCCCCTACTGTCAAATCATCACAAAAACTTGTATTAGACAGCTTAAAACCAAATCCAAATCATTATGATTTGAGTCTGAATGTTACTGACACATATCGAATTCAAATACAATCAGAGAGTAAATGTCAAACATGCTTGAATGGTTCTGCACACTACATAGAAACAAAATGGCAATAAAATGACAAGTTTTATATTCACAAATCTACGATTAAGCACGCAGACAAGTCACCACATGGCTCTTAAACAATTATGTAACGGTTCATATCTCATACCCTATTTTTCTTTTCAGGATCGAGAACTATATCATCCTTGATCTCATAAATGTGACAAGATAACAAATTAATGATCAAACAGCCTAAAGTGCATGTAATATATATAGCAAAAATCTGACCGTTATTCATGGATAGATCACAGATTTTACATTTCAGTATATTTGTTACAAGGTCAAGAGCAGCACAGATCTCTGTCAGACCATCCAAGCTTCTCCACAAATCGAGGTCAATCAGTGCATATGTATGTGAATGAACGATGCATACCAACCATGAATGCTTCGTATGTAAAAACGAGAAGCACCCGAGGCCGCCAACTGATGGGACGAGCACATAGCAACATCATGTGTGTTTCACTCTGATCTTCGTTGGTCTTTGTGATTGCTGTAAAGAGGTAATATCCAACGAGAAGAACCCGGTTTTCTCCTCCCATAACATCGCCAGTAAAGCACCAGTATTGCGGCTATCACGACAAGGGGAATTGCCCATCTGTTGCACAACATATTCACAAAATAAATGTCATTTTAGCCAAGTTCTTTTGTCCCAAAATAAGTATCATTATAGAATTTAAAAAAACATTTGTCCATATTCTACCAAAATTAACCTCATTTACTACTCTCAGATTAAATGAGATACAAAGATATTATTGGAAATTCACTTATAATAATTGTACTTAATTAGGGTTAGATTAGTTTTTTTATCAGCTTCATTAATTTATGTGCAAAATCCCAAACACGACATTTCTTTTGGAACGGAGGGAATATTCAATAATGCAAATTGAAGAGTCCAGAGGCATTTCACATTATGGTTTTTCACATACAGTTTTATAATTACAACTTGTATTTCATATTATGTCTGAGTAGTGAGAGAGTAATGTATGTTTCTTACCTGTCTAAATCAAGGATAGGGCTGTAGACCACAGTTTCCCAAGTCCCCACAATGGCATGCCACACTGGGTTGTAATAAAGAGATTCCGAAGACCAAAACATTCGTGTGTACGTCTCTAAGAATATAAAAAGTATCCATGCTCCAATCTCGAGCAAGATAAACTTTATGATAAAACGACCCACCACCACCATGACAAGTGAGAAGGCCACCAACCAGTTGAAGAGCCTGTGGTTGTATTCCTTAATAAATAGAGATTTTGATTTCGCTAGCATCTGCATTTACAAATGAAATGAATGTTACAAAATACCAAATATTTAAAAACATTTTAGCTTTCTCCAATCAACAAAAATTTGGGTTTTTTTATCAGCCTAAAAATCCTGCATCAGAAACTTGGGGAATAAATGCCAAGTATAATCAGTAACAGAAATGCAGACCTTATTCATCCGCATCTCATATTTGATTTTAGATG
This sequence comes from Scutellaria barbata, assembly GCA_028654395.1. NCBI lineage: Eukaryota > Viridiplantae > Streptophyta > Magnoliopsida > Lamiales > Lamiaceae > Scutellaria > Scutellaria barbata. The sequence continues at coordinate 22,989,103 of CM053649.1, forward strand.
GTCCAACACACTCATGCTCAAAACTACGGTTGCACTGCAGGAATCCTGCATTGAATTTAGCCATAGATGGAAGTCTGAGGACTTGAAGTTGATCCATTTTCTCCTCGCATCTAGTATACAGAGCCTCACACAGCTTTGAGGATTGATACTCATTAGCCAACACAAAGTTCTTGTATACCTGCATACACCAATGAATAAGCAAAAAATTATTCGAGAATTCTAGCTAGAGAGTCATTATATTTACGTACATTCTCGATCTCTTCGACCAACTTGTCAGCTGATCTCTTGGCATGGTGGCGACCAAAATGTTGTTCATCAAAAGCCACAAGAGCAGCTTCTTTGACTAATTCATGAGTTTGTTGAAGAGACTCCTCTGATGTCGGTAAACCCAAATTTCCCATACGACCGTTATATAGTTTTAAACAACGCTCCAGAATACCCTTATTGAAGACCTCTACAAGTGAGCCAGTTGATGGAATCTCCCCTTTATTCAATGCCTCGAGAATCTGGAACACAAATTCATCGATCAAGGAAAAGAAGAAAGCTGGAAAACTACCAAATCCACCCACTTTTTAGAAGATCACAAAAATCCCCCTACTATTAGAAAAAAGAGAATTTTATCATCCTACCGAACACAAACTTCATTAAAAAAAAAAACTACCAAGTCATCATCCCACTACATGGGGTTGGCTATATGAGTAATATATCATTGTTGTTTTTGGTCTAGACATACGCACTCATTTACATTTAAGTATAACATATCATTTTTAATAGTTTTTCTTTTCTTTTTCCAATTGTTTTTAGATATTCCATTCCCCTTTTAAATTTAGTCAATGTTTATCTCTTATACATCATAATGGGCATCCAAAATTCTCCTATGCATGTGTCCAAACCATCCTATCTGTGTTTCTCTTAATATATCTCTTGGCGGCTTAGTGCTATCCCCACTTCCTTTCTAATGTATTCATTCTATCTGATCAAGTGTATCCTCAGATCAATCTCAACATACTCATTTCTACTACTCTCATTTTATATTCGTAACCCAGATCCATAAAGCATAGCATGTTGGCTTTTTTTTAGCCCCTTTATATATATATTTTGCTTTCAGCTTCAAAGATACTTTACGGTCACGATGTTTAGAAGACACAATCTCCATTTGTTCCAATCTGCTTGTATCCAACATGTGACATCTTTATTGGTTTCCTCATTTTCTTCAATATATAGATAGTTAATATTGAAAACTTTTAGATACATTTAATTCTTGACTGACAATAGTCACACTTATCATATTGCTATTTCTAAGATTACTAAAGCGATTTTCCATTTAATTCCTCACCACCAATTCATACACTATATTAAACGGTAAGAATAATATCTCCCAACAGAAATCAATCATTTCACCAAGTATAGATAATAAAGGAAGAAGAAGCCTCAATGAGTTATACAAACTAAGATAACATGAAACCAGAAAGGATTGCAAGACTGCACCTGCTCCAAGAAAGATACAAATTCCTTGCCATTGAGAGATTTACCCTGGACAATCTTTGGACGGATGATAGAAGAAACAACCGCTTTCAACTGATCCCTTTTCTTAACATACAGAGGATCCAGTTCATCATCCTTCATGTCACAAAGTTTTGTGCGCTGGAGATGGGGCTGTACCACAAGATCAATTGATATATTAAGTCATGCAAGAATTTGTGTATGCATATATAATGCCAGAAAATGTCTAAAGTAGACTACAGTTAAACAAATGTAATTTGTGTGAAGAAGAAATCACACTTCTTTTTACTGTTTTGGATTTTATAATGGTGTTTCTGCTTCTTATTTTTATTTTTTATGAGTTTCAAAACATTTCTGAGACTTAGTGGCTTGACATACATCTCCGACACAAATCCTCATTCATGATTCCCTTATCCAAGAGAGGGTTTCGATAAAGAGATCTACAACCATATTGATCTCTTACACCAAATTCATAATTAAAAACTCCCGTCAGCCTCAAAGAATATGGTACTTCTTTTAGAAAGAGACACCAATTTAGGATTAAGAGTATAACTGAATCTATGAAATTGGAGGACTAGCAGTAATATCAGGGCTCCTGTGAATCAACAGCATGTTGCAATCTCTATAAACCTCAGGCGGCCACATATACTTGTTTTCTTTTTCCTAATAGTAAGTGTCAAAATGTCTGAACTAGTAGCCTGGATCCATTATCCAACTTGTTCAATCAACTAATATACTCATTAATCAGGGTAACAAAGAAAAACGAAGAAGTTCACAGTCAATGTATGACATTCAAATCTCCTGAGAAACTCTAGCAAAGATAATGTTGCTTCATTGGTCAAGAGAGGGTTGGAGTCAATCAGAACAAGGCATCCTTGATCTCACAAGCAATCCATAGAAGAAAATAACTTAACCATGTCTAGCTAGCACATTATTTCACTTGTATTTCAAGACCAATGCAGAAGTAGAATTTGACATAGTTAATAAATCCATGTTCCAGATAAAGATTTTTAACCATCAGTTAGAGCAATTCAATGACCACTGTGAAAAACAGAAGCTAAAGGCTACAAAACTGGATAATATAAACACAAACCTGAGGCAAGCTAAAGGCTGTACTATTGTCACCCATAATAGCCAAAGAGTCACGAATCTGGTTCACCTGAAAGCGATAACCAAAACATGATAAGCTACTACATGGAATAACATACTAATCTCTAAGGAATCTGGTGACCAAACGTACCTGATCAATATTCTTGTCCTCTGCATAAAATAAAACCCCACATTTAGTTTAGTAAATAGAACTCATTAGAAAGAGTGCCAAAAATAATATGCAGGCTCAGAAACTAACTATTGGCATTAGGGACTCGACGGAGAGCCTCATCAATCATTTCTTGCACAGACTTTCCTTCTGAAATTAGCAAAAGGAACTTCATATCAGGACATAGACAGAAAACTAAAGAGATGGGTACAATCAGATTTTGGTACACTTACGCAGAAAATCACGCTGGATTAACCATAATAACTTAGCAGGTTCAAAAGCCACATCTTGACCCTGCATAGACAAATCAAAGGAAGTTAATTTCAATATCAAAAACCTAGCATCTTATATTTTTTTGTTTCTATGCAGAAAAAAAAAACGCAGAATGAAAAGAAAATTAGTCTGGGAGAAATGGCAGTATTACCTTTACTCTATTTATCATGTGCAGTTGAAAGAATCAAAAAAAAAAAAAAAAAGTATCAGAAGGGAAGACTGAGGCAGAGATTCCAAATTAAATTAACCAGCAAATTTAAATTAACATGCTGTTACAAACCTTCCATAAAATTCTTCAGCAAGCTCCACTGCGAATGATAATCGAGATATATCTGCCTCACGTATCTAAGAAAAAGTGATACCATAAATTACTTTCAACCAGAAAGCCCAAACTTTCAAATGTATTTTATCATGAATGCAGAAAATAGAATTTTATTATTGTTGATAAGGAAGTCTTATTCTATATGTAGCCAAAACCAATGGAGCCTTACCATTCTTATAAAGTCCAAATTGTTTTAATCATTAATGCACCATTGTAAATTAACCCATTTCTGTAATACTATTAATTTTCTATTGCATCATAGCTTCTTATAATAATATTGAAGTCCCTGAGCAATGTACAGCCTGAACGAAAAGCAGAATAAATCTCTCCTAGAATCTGGAGAAATAGTAAAGACGTTCATATAAGCTTTTTGTAAACTAAACTATTCTCCCATAAGATTGATAAGCAACTCATAGACTCATGCCACATCATAATAACACATTTTTCTAGAATTTTTCAATCACCAGATTCATTACAGTTCCTATGATCTCCATAAATTCAATATATGCAGATGCAGGGCATTACAAGGGGGGTAATATTTACAGCGAAAAAGGGGGAAAAAATCACACAAACAAACAAACCGTCTCAGGTAGATTATATATAAGCACTGAACTCATCACAGTTGCAAGGGCAAAAATCCTGTAAAACAAGATTTAAAAACCATGTCAATTCATCTAGTTTTAAAATTATTACTGTCAATCACGAATTAGACATCATAATTTTTGAAGATTTACCTATCATCATATACATTTGACTTCCCAATACTTTCAAATCCCTCTGTATCAAGATAGAAGACAGAAGTCTTAACTCCATCAACATCCAGTTCAATTGGAGTACCCCACACCCAAATACCTAAATAAACCAATTTAAAAAGTTTGAGCAAAAATTCAAATAGTATTTTGAATATCATTTATTTATAAGAAGAGATTTGAAGAAGGCTAGCATAAACCTTTAGTTTTAGTATCACGCATGTGCCCAACACCAAAACCTACCACCAAGTTAAGATTTCAAAGTCAGAAATTAGAAGAAAACTTCACGAAAACAATGGAAGCAATAGTTAATATGAAAAAGTTACTAGACCGCACCTTCATAACATGATAGAGACAGAAGTTGATTAAGTAGAAATGACTTTCCAGAGCGATACGGACCAATAACCTGGCAATGGAGAGGGATGTGAGTCCATGGATAAGATAACTATTACAGACAATTCTTTCTTAAAATAATCAGAATCAATGAAAGTACAGATAGATTGAAGGCTTATTGAAAAAACCCAACAGAAGGTAGCCAACAAATACTTTTCAAATACCAAATAGCACAAAACAGAAACATCCACAAAATATTTTGATTCTGATCTACAACGTCCTCATACAAAAGGTCTAAACTGGATGCTTCCTCTTAAGAAAGAAAATTGTAAAAATGGAAATTCTAGAATGACATGCTAGTGCCGGTTAATCAGTGTCTTACAGCAACAGCTGCTATAGGAGTTGTAATTCTCTCAATTGCTTCCAAGCCTTCTCTTGACAGACGAAGTTTGGTGTGGCCAGGATCTGGTTCTATAATAGGAATCCTGCATAAAGGAAAAATCAAATTGATAAATAGATACAAGGTGCATTTTCAACAAATGTCCAGGGACTGGCACAACTGCATTAGATACGCAAAATATATAATGCATGAATTCAAAATAAAACAGTCCAAACAAAATTGATCAGTACACAATGCAATGACAGAAGAGATGGTATCTTATTCATTTCCTTATCATCTTGTTTCATTTATGACCATAATCTTTTGCTTCCCCAAACACTGAACAAATGTACTTGTACATCTTTAGAGTGTTAATGCAGAATTAACACCAAATTACATTTTATAAACCATATGGACATTATTTAGTCTTGTCTAGCCATGCAAAAATTTAACCTTGCACGAAAAATGGAATTCGTTTACAAGCAATGACTCATCTTTGATTCCACAAAATCCTTGAATACTTTTAACAAAGAACATCAAGAAAGCAACCTCAAAGCAGCCACCCCCGTTATATTAGTACTACACGATACGAAGCTTTTCTTAAAGAAGGAAGCATTCATCAGTAGCCTGAAACACAACCATAAACTATCCACCACCACAAACACATTTCAATCCATGCCACCACAACATGATACAAGGAAAGGTTTTCAATCTCAGAGAAGATGAATGAGCAATATAAAATTATGATTAAAATGACCAAAATTCAAACAATTCACGAAGTATAAACTTTTCTTGTTCATAAGAGACCAGAACAATTAGTAAATCAGTACACATAATGCATCCACATCAAAAACAGAAAAATCAAATGCACATTCTCGATAACCAAAACCTGAAAATTAGCCCTAAAAATGAAATAAGGGAACTCACGCTTGACGAAGATTTTCAATAGACAAGGAACCGGATGCAAAAATGACAAGAAAAATCGCTAGAACAGCAACATGGCTAAAATTCCGCATCGCTGATCTGCTAAAAAGTCGTCAACTTCAAAATGCGGTGTGGTTAAAAGCATATACTATCACAGAACAAATCAAAGAACTCAGACTGTATCTTCAATATTTTAGGGAGAGAAACAGGATTGGAGTGAGAGATCTCAAAAATTCATCGTTGTTGGTGCAGAGAATAAATATGAATTTACAGTTTTTTGTGTCTGATTATTCAAGTTTACTTTTTATTAACTGGATTTCGGATCTTGAAGGTAAGCAAAGTTAGGGAGGGAGGAGGAGCTCTCTTGATCTCTGAGATTTTGAGGAAGACTCCGTGGGCCGCAAAGTAGAGGATGATTACCCGTTCGTTCAGACTTTTGGAAGTCAGCAAGCAAATCCACGTTAATTTAATTCGCTCATTATAGTTTAGCGACTTTAGCGAATTTTTTTCTCTTTTAAGAGACGATTTGCAATTGCCTCTTAATACAACGCTTATTATTTCCTTATTCTTTTGTTTTTTTGTTTTTTTTTCTACAATAGCTTGTTTGATGATTCTATTGGTTGATTATAAAATGTATAATTTTAGCTATTCATCATGTGAAATTTTAATTTTATATTGCTCAAAAAATCAAAGTTTGTTCCTAAGATATACGTCACTTTAAGATTAGTTATGATAACTATTTATGTTATAATTTTTAGGCTAAACTGTTAAGAAAAAAACTTACATAAGATTATAATTTCAACATGATCAAATATAATAAAATAAAAGATAAAAAATTATGAACTTAATTTTATTTTGTTACTCGAATTTAACAAAAACAAAGACCAATATACAGTCATTTTGTTTCTTCCATTTTCAAATTTTAAACCTTAGTCCAATCTAGATTCTTGTAATTGGATGCACATAAGTTGGGTCGGGTCCGATCCAACTTGAATCCATGCCTAGATTATTTATTTATTTATTTGGTAACCTTTATGTTATATGAGTATAACGTTTATGTTATATTAGTATAATATTTATATATATATATATCATAATCTTTAAATGAATAACTTAAACTTTTTTCAATATAAAATTTCATATAATATAGTTAAACATTTATATTATAATTATTTAACTTTTATGTTATATTACTATAATATTTATATACAAATACATAACTTTTATGAACTTAAAGTAAAATATAAAGGTTATATGCTATTATAACATAAATGTTTAAAATATAGTAATACAATGTAAAAGGTTAAACTAATATAAATATAAATGTTATACAAACATAACTAAAAAGTTAGATGAACACAACTAAAAAGTTAGGTATGCGGGACTAAGGTTTGAATACGGACAGCGCGTGGGCACATGAAGCGTGTGAAAAAACATCATTAGATCGGGTTGACCCAATTGCATGATTTTCGATCCATACATTTGGTGCTCATAAATAATTGTGAAACAATTATTATGCTTGTTGTATTTTGTAGGCTTGGAAGGGATGAAAATTTATGCTAATAATATTATAATGTGACATTTAATGGTGGTGTTGATCCGATTAAAAGCATGAAGAAAAAAAGCTTGAGCTAATTTATTTATCTTTATTTTTCTGGAAGCCTTAAAACTAATTAATCTGGTTGTACTTAACATTTTTTGTGGTTGATCGTAAATTATGATTGTAAGTCCTTTTTGTATTGTAGCCAAAAGTGTGTGAGGTGATATCCAAACTTTATGTACATTGTGGAGAGTGTTCAAAAGAGGTGAGAATAGTGTTGGAAGCCTTAAAACCAATTAATCTGGATTTGTTTGGGGCAAATCTTATACACGTTATATTTCAAATTGAGACATGTATGATTGAAATAACGGATCTATGATCCATATTTTCGGATACATAAGTGTCACTCTAAATGTTAAGGAACAACTCATCTCACCACACTCACCCATCGAGATAACAAGAAGTAATTTTCATATGTAAGATGTTCCATTTGATTAGATAAGTTTTAGATTTTTGAATGATGTTGAGTTATTGCTTCTTATTCGAATTTTATTTTAATTTTTTGGTTTTATTTAGATTTATTTTCATGTTTAACATCTTTGGAGATATTATTTGAATAATTCTAAAGTTATCAAATACAGTAGTTGTAGATTGTATTTTTCGATTTTTATAATGTTTTAGCTTCTTTCAATAAAAGAAATATCTTATTATGTGCAGTTCATATCCGAATATTTTAAGATTATAAATTTAATGTAAGTTGGTCACATGCATGTATTATATTTCATATGATTTTTAAAAAATTATATATTATATAGCAACAATATATAATATTATATAGATATCATCAATACATAATAAAAATCAAAATTAAAAGTCAATTTATAAACAATCTTCTCATACATCATAAAGGACCTGTATAAAAAAAAAAATTATCTTCTCTCTTCTAAATGCACGATTTTATTTGAATTTTTTTTTTTTTTTTCTGTTAACACTATTTATATTTAATAAAATAATGCCGTTGACATACACATAAGATTTATATATGTAATGACCAAGAATAAAAATTATTAACTAAAATAATATTGTTCAATTTTATTTTTATAGAACTATTAAGTTTTTCATGATCAACATTTTTATATCAAAATTACAACAATTTTTTTATTGACTCATTTTACTTATTTTTTACACAATTTTTAAACTGAAATACAAAATCGATCTATATTTTTGTTCAAAAAATTTTTGTAATTGAGAAATTCTGATCATATGGCATTTGAGAAAAAAATTATATGATATTTTTATGGTATGTAAAAATTTGTTTTATTTTTATTTTAGAGAAATAAATGTTATACTCATTATTAATATCTTTTGAGCATATATTTATATAAAAAAAATTCAGACTAATTGTAACAAATACAAATAATTAGAAAAGTAATAAGACAACTCATGATGGATATAAAAAATATTAAAACAATTAAATGACATGAATATTTGATTAAATTGAAATAACTCTGAAAATCTATATTGTTTGATCATGATTTACATTTCTTTCTTCAAAAGATTACAACACTTATATGTCATGCATCATAAGGGTATCAGATTACATTGAAATAATTTCTTGGATTAACATTTTATATCAAACTTAAAATATTTACATCAAGCAAATAATAAATTAATTTCAAATTACTTTCAAAATATTTATTATTTTTATGTTCAACATTTTCATATCAAGAACATTAAAATAGTAACATTTTAATTATATCAAATTTGAAATATTTACATCAAACAAATAATAAATTAGTTTAAAATTACTTTTAAATAATTTATTATTTTTATGTTCTAACATTTTCATATCAAGAACATTAAAATAGTAACATTTTAATTATATCAAATTTGAAATATTTACATCAAACAAATAATAAATTAGTTTAAAATTAATTTTAAATAATTTATTATTATTATGTTCTAACATTTTCATATCAAAAACATTAAAATAGTAACATTTATGCAGAGTACCAAAGTAGTAAAATTAAGAAGAAAAAAGAAAAAAAAAGAGAATTAAAGGACAAATGATGATATGGTAGAAGATGAGCAATTATATTTGCGCCTCATGGCTCCACGCAGAAACTGCTCCCTCGCCAAGCTTCTCACCTGCTTCATATACATATCAATACCCACCACTCCTTCTGCAATCGCGTTATCCAATTCAAGCATCAAATCCTCCGCCGCCAGATCCGCCGCCGACCATTCTAGCTCCATCTCCGATCCCTTATCCAAAGCTTCAAACGCCTCATCAATGGCGAAACCTCCCTCATACACTTTCAGCCAATTCAACACCGTATCGCATTCCTCCCACAATTCCTGCGTTCTCCCCTTCAATCTCCTTCTCTCCTGCTCCATCCCACTCATCGCGATCTCCACCGATTCGCCTCTCCTCCTCAATTCAAACTGAACCGCCAACAGATCTTCAATCTCCTCCCGAGTCTCCGCCGCGATAGCCGCAGCGTCGTAGCAAATTGAGCAGGCCAGCCGATCCATAGCCTCCGTCTTCGAAGCCGTCGACGGGTGGGCCCGGCCCGAACCGCCGTCCGAATAGTGGAACGGGTGGTTGTGCGAGAAGAGCTTGACCAGATTCCGGGCCAGGCCCGAGAGATCCGACCTAGCGAACTGCCAGTTTTTCAGGTACGAAGAAGTGGCGGCGCCCGACGGATCGGCGAACGGGTAATCCTCGTAAACCGGGCGATCCGGATCGTCCGAGTTGATGTACACGATCGGGGCCACGTGCGGGTAGAATTCGTGCACCCAGATGGTCAGCGGCACCGGTGGCGCGTGGGGGGACACGCGCAGTGGGCCGGCGGCGTTGAGGAGCTTGAGAACGGTGCCGTCGTTGTGCGTGAAAAGGGCGACGGAGGGTTTGAGAGAAGGGAAATCTTGTAAGAGGGAAATGAGGTGTTGTCGGATTATCCATTTCTGATCCGGGTCGGAGTAGGATAGGGCAAATGGGCTAGCACAGAAGAGAGCATCTTCGATGAACTTGGTTGGATTTGAAGAAGAGATCATAGGCATATCATTGGGGGTTGAATCGCTCAAAGATTTCAACGCGTCTAATAAAAATGTGAGCATTTTCAGATTGTGCTGATTTTTTTTGGTTTTTTTTTTTTTCATTTTATAGATAGATGTTTCATTGTCATGCAAGAAATAGTTTTCATGCTTATATTTAAAGACTCAAAGAATAGGGTCAATCTTTATGTATATATGGAGAGAGTATTAGCATTAACTAATATTGGATTTTCTATTAAGCAAAATGTTTGGCATCTTTAGTAGTGTAATAGCATCTTTAGTAGGGTAAAAAAAAAAATACAGCAGTTTTTTATACTATTTTAATATAATAATTATCATTCATCTCTAAGCAGTTTTCACTATTTTTTATATTAAAAATGAATATTACACAATATTTCTTATTATTGTAAGAAGATGATTATAAGAAATTGACAAAGAAAAAAGAAGTATTCATGCATTAGATCGAATTCAAGGTTGACAGTTAAGATAATTTAATATGATCATTTGTCATACTATTTGAGTAAAAATTAAATTAAATATTAGGAATGTAGATTGGAGATGCTTTTAAATGTTAGTGCTTGTGCATTTAAAAATCCATGAAACCAAACCTAAATATAAAATCTTCAGAATCAAATGAAATCAAAATTCATTTCGACTTAATTATGAGATTAGTTGGGTCTATCGATTGGATCAGTTCGAGATGGAGATTCGAAGAAAACAAAATTTTCAAAATTTTAAAAAATTAATATTAAATAAAATGCATCGAATTAATAAGAAAAAAATAACAATATTTTGAACTAATGAATAAGAACCAATATCAAGCTCAAAATTAACTAGCTAGATCTTTTTAATTGATTAAAGTGAATATCAACCAGTTAACTTTAAAATAAGATAGTTAAATTTATAATCAAATGCATCATTCGAACTTCATTCCAAGAAGTTATGAAATTGTAATTTGACTATTTTTAATTTGCCACTTAATTCTCTAATATTAAAAGATATATGTAGTTTAAAAACTTAATTAAATATTTATTTATGTTAGGTATCAAGATATAAATAAAAATGAACGGCTTGTATATTATGAAAAATAAAATTGATTCTTCGGCTCGATCCAATTTGATTTGATTTGTTACTATTCGGTTTGTGTCTCAATTCAAATAAGGGATCGACTAAACACACCCCAGAAATTTCTAAGCACACCCCATTCATATGTAAAATCACACATGATTTTACACATGGATAGGGTGTGCTTAAAAATTCCTGGGTGTGTTTAGTCCCACCCTTCAAATAATTGAAAAAGTGTCGGTTTGAAAAGTCAATTGATCAATAATCAATTTTGGGTTCACAATTTTTTCATTCAAGTTTCAGCTCAATTTTGATAATTCTTAAGACTCAATGATAATCCTACTTAAAAATATTGAAAAGTATCAATATTATACTATGTTTTGATTGGTTTCATAAGAAATTCAACATCAAACTTCACATGAAAAGAATATATATATATAGATATATATACATATATATTTGTATGTATGCATGCATTTATATATAGAGAAAGATAGAACGAACAAAGTACTATATCTAACTTCAATACAAAGTATTAATATTTTTTTTAAAATTAACTCCATAGAAACTAAATAGGGTCTCTATATTGATTACTTATATATAGGTTTTTATCTGAATTTTTTTTATTGGTCGACTCATGGTGTCTTTATATAAATGGGCACTACAAGAAATTTAGCCTACAACAACCCCCAAAAGACAACCTTTTTTTATGAATTTGTGTTGTCTTTTGGGAATTTACAACCCTTTTTCCGAAAAGCGTTGTCTTTTTTCAAAAATTTTGCCATACGACAACACAAAAAATGAAAACGACAACGCTTTTTTCATAGGGTTGTTAAATGACCTATTTTTTAAAAGATAACGCTTTTGTGCAACACTTTTTGAAAAAATTATCGTATAGCAAATTTTTTTCTGCAAACGACAACCCTTTTATGCAACGCTTTTATGCGTTGTCTTTTCTTTGTACTTTTTTATAAATTTACAACCCATTATGCAATCTTTTTTTTTTTTTCTATTGCGTGTTAATTATAAAATAATTATTTTTTAATTAACTTAAATTTAATTAATTTATAATGTTATCTTATATTACATTATTTGTATTAATATTAATATTATCTTATATGAACAAACTCGTAATTTTAGAAAATAGTATTTTTATAAAATACTATTTTGAATTAATTAAGAAATTAACTACACCTAATTAAGTATTACTCTCACCCTTTTATATAATAATACAAAATTGGAATATTATTTTAAAACATAATTCGAAAATTGTATTTTATAATTCATAATTCATAAATTATGAATGTTTTTATAAAAAAAAATAAAGATAAAATTATTGTGTTTTAAAATTAATACAATAAAAAAACATAAAAAAAGATATATATAAAAATTATATATTATTATTTTAGAAAATAAAAATAAATGAGTTTGGTTTTAATTTGAACCAAAAATTATTTTACAAAAAAAAATAATACATATATTAATTTGAAAAATATAAAAATTTGTATTACATAATAATATAAAAATTATATATTATTATTTTAGAAAATAAAGATAAAATGAGTTTGGTTTTAATTTGAACCAAAAATTATTTTACAACAAAAAAAAACAATACATATATTAATTTGAAAAATATAAAAATTCGTAATACATAATAATATAAAAATTATATATTATTATTTTAGAAAATAAAGATAAATGAGTTTGGTTTTAATTTGAACCAAAAATTATTTTACAACAACAAAAAACAATACATGTATTAATTTGAAAAATATAAAAAATTGTATTACATAATAATATAAAAATTATATATTATTATTTTAGAAAATAAAGATAATGAGTTTGGTTTTAATTTGAACCAAAAATTATTTTACAAAAAAAAAAAAAACAATACATGTATTAATTTGAAAAATATAAAAATTTGTATTACATAATAATATAAAAATTATATATTATTATTTTAGAAAATAAAGATAATGAGTTTGGTTTTAATTTGAACCAAAAATTATTTTACAAAAACAAAAAAAACAATACATATATTAATTTGAAAAATATAAAAATTTGTATTACATAATAAAATAAAAATTATATATTATTGTTTTAGAAAATAAAGATAAAATGAGTTTGGTTTTAATTTGAACCAAAAATTATTTTAGAACAAAAAAAATAATACATATATTAATTTGAAAAATATAAAAATTTGTATTACATAATAATATAACAATTATATATTATTATTTTAGAAAATAAAGATAAATGAGTTTGGTTTTAATTTGAACAAAAAATTATTTTACAAAAAAAAACAATACATATATTAATTTGAAAAATATAAAAATTTGTATTACATAATAATATAAAAATTATATATTATAATTTTAGAAAATAAAGATAAATGACTTTGGTTTTAATTTGAACCAAACATTATTTTACAACAAAAAAAACAATACATATATTAATTTGAAAAATATAAAAATTTGTATTACATAATAATATAAAAATTATATCTTATTATTTTAGAAGAAAAAGATAAATGGGTTTGGTTTTAAAATTAATACCAAAAACATAAATTATTTGAAAAAATTATTTTATAAAATAAAAAAAGATATGAAATGATTAATTAAAAGAATAATATGAAAAAAAAAAACTTAAATATATTAATTGAACCATAAACTATTTTTCAAAATAAAAAAACATACATATATTAATTGGTCAATACAAATTTTTTTTATATAATAATACAAAAATTATATATTATTTTAATTAAATAAAGTTGAAAAGTTTAATTATTTTATGAGTTTATTTTATATTATTTGCATTAATATTATCTTATATATATGAACAAACACATAATTTTAAAAAATTAGTATGTTTATAAAATATATTAAAAATATGCATTAGTATATTTTATAATTGTTTTAAAATGAAATTAGATTAAATATTATTAAACATATTAATCTTCCAATTATATATTAATTAGTCATTAATTAGTTATATATATATATAATTAGTTAATAAAAGAAATGCATCTAGAATATAAACACATAAAGCACTAGTGGTCTAGTGGTTTAAGCTCCAACAATGCGCAAATTCGAATCCCAGGCAACGCATATGTGTCAGTACTTCGATGACATGGAAGATGATGTGGCAATGACATGTCCCAGGCAATGTATAATTATTTCTGATGACGTAGGCCATAATTATTTCTGATGACGTGGAAGATGATGTGGCAATGACGTATCTCAGGCAATGCATAATTATTTCCGATGATGTGGCTGATGACGTGGCAATGACATGAAAGATGATGTGGCAATGACGTGTCCCAGACAATGCATAATTATTTCTGATGACGTAGGCAATGCATAATTATTTCTGATGACGTGGAAGATGATGTACGTAGGTAATGCATAATTATTTCTGATGACGTGGAAGATGATGTGGCAATGACGTGTCCCAGGCAATGCATAATTATTTCTGTTGATATGACTGATGATGTGGCAATGACATGTCAAAACTATGCTGATGTATGATGATGTGGCACTCCTTTCTTGCAACGCTTATTGCAAAAGATACTTAATTTTATTAAAAAAGAAAATAAGAATAACAAGAAGGAAAAAGAAGGTAAAAAAAAGAAAATAAGAATAACAAAAAGGAAAAAGAAGGTAAAAACCCAAATTATGGAAAAGAAAAGAGGAAAAAATTGACCTCATTAAAACCTTATTATGACAAAACCCAGTTGAAAAAATCCATAATAAGAAAAAAGAGTATAAAAAATGAACAAAACTCTTCACAAGATGAGAGGCAGTGCAGAATGGCAATACGAAGCGAAATCACAAGTCTTGCAGTAATTGTATAGAACGTCAATATATACCTAACATGTACCTAAAATCAATTAATCTATATTCAAATAATCTTATGAGATATGGATTTTGCAAGAAGTTCTCTAAATAATTTATATGGGTCAACACTTTTTAAATAAACTAATAACGAGTCAACATGAGTATGACTCGGTATCCATTGTATAAATTGAGTTGGATGGATAATGTATAAGTTCGAGGCATAAATAACGATAGACAGATACATGTGCTATGTGCATGATTTTCCCCCCTCCTTGATTAAGATTTGGAGACTCTTTATGGGTCAAGCAAATATTTGTAGAGGATTGTAATCAAGTTTGAATTCGAATTTGATATTCGAAATATTGGTGTTTGATCGATTTATGTTAATTTTTCTATGAAATTTTGTTTGATTAAAAAGAAATAAGTTGTAAAATTTAAAACTGTTTCAAATAGATAATTGTAATATATTTACTTTCTCGAATTTAATTTCAGGTGAATTAGAAATTAATGCTTAAATTTGTCAACTTAAATATGTAAATAAATAGAATGGTGGCAAAATATAGAGAGATGCATCTCCCATCATGTAAAGAAGGAAAAATTGACCACCTTATGAGTGGTGTTGACGTGTAAATCCGTAAAGTGGATTTTGTCGATCAACTAAGTGAAATTAGATAAATACGTAAGTAATTAGGGCTTGGATACCTTTGCTCAGTAAAGTTTGAGTATAGAGACCTGATTGGCTAATACAACTCAGTCAAGTGTGAGATGAGTTTGTATGGGTTAATTGAGAGTTTTTAAAGGGTTAATTGTCAAAAAACTCATCAACTTTACCTAATTTGTAATTTTAATCAACCTTTTGAATATTAGAAAATATAATATGAACTTTCATATTTTTTGCAATTTTAATCAATAGGCAGATTTCGAGTTCGTTTATTTTGAAAATAATTCTTACAATTTTAAAATAATTATCTTTTTGTATGTTAAGTTATTGTTCAATTTGAAAATGGTGAGAGTTATATTTAAAATAAACACTCAAAATCTGCCAATAATAACATATTGTTGTTTTCCTTAGTATTGAGTGGCAAAATCAGCAAACAAATTAACATTATAAATTCTAAAAATTATTCTTTTAGTGTCAAACTTAATACATAATCAATACCTAATCAAAAACAAAAATAACTAAATAAATTTAAATGATAAACTTATTTAACTAACCCTATTTGTCTTAATATCATTTCCAAACTCGAAGCCCAAAGAATCTAGAGGCTTGAAGGGTTGATTGGAAGATAACTCTTCTTCACTTACATGAAGAAAATGAAGGAGATTAAGAATGATATTTTCTTATATAAGAACCAAAAAAAAAAAAAAGGAGAGAAGAAAAGAAAAGGTAGCTATGTAGACTTTATAGAAAACTTGCTCATCAAGTTAAGCTTGTTAGAGTTTTATGTTAGACATTTTATGAATTGAAATGACCAAGCTGAAGCAAGTGTGGTTTTGATCAGGATTTCATTCGTTCTAAAGTTCTATAATATAAACTTTATTTTTACAATCTAAGTGCACATGTTCTATCGAAACCAAAAGATTCGGTCAATGTTTATTATATAACTCCATTAGTAGCTTCGTTTGCGACTTCTTAAAATGTAATCGTACTCGAATTATCATTTAAATATTATCAAATCAAATCCGGAACACTTCGAGTTATAATTATAGAAAATTTGCACACCAATTAAAGCTTGTTAGAGTTCCATGTTAGGCATTTGATAAATTGAAATGACCAAGCTTAAGCAAGTGTGGTTGGTTTTGATCGGGATTTCATTCATTCTAAAGTACTATAATATAAGTTTTATTCTTACAATCTAAGTGCACATGTTCTATCGAAGCCAAAGGATTCGGTTAATGTTTATTGTATAACTCCAATAGTAGCCTCGCTTGTGACTTTTTAAGATGTAATCGTGCTTAAATTATCATCTAAGTATTATCAAATAAAATCCGGAACACTTCGAGTTACAATTATAGAAAACTTTCTCACTAAATAAAGCTTGTTAGAGTTAAATGTTAGGCATTTTATGAATTAAAATGACCAAGATTAAACAAGTGTGATTGATTTTGATCGGGATTTCATTCATTCTAAAGTTCTATAACATAAGCTTTATTCTTACAATCTAAGAGCACATATTCTATCGAAGTCAAAGTGTTCGGTCAATGCTTGTTGTATATGTCCATTAGTAGCCTCATTTGTGACTTATCAAGATGTAATCTACTGAAATTATCATCTATGTATTATCAAACCAAATTCGGAACACTTCAAGTTATAATTATAGAATACTTGCTCACCAAGTAAAGTTTGTAAGAGTTCTATGTTAGGCATTTGATAAATTGAAATGACCAAGCTTAAGCAAGTGTGATTGATTTTGATCAGCGGTGGGGCGGCGGTGTAGATGGTAATTACGGTTGGAGATGGATAATTTTGATTCTCGGACAATTCTAGCCTCGGCTTCGAGCCGAGCGCTCTCCCATTGAGCCGCGTGGCAAAGGTTGACAAAGTCTTTGGTTTGACCACAACCAAAGGCATGGTTCATGGGCTTATGCGTAATTGGATCGATTCCCATTTTATTCAATTTCTTCTTCAAATGAGTGTTCCAATAGTTCTTTATGTCGTTATCACTTATCAGTCCTCCTTGGCAAGTGATTAGCTATGGCTGACCATCTTTTATACACAATGTACAACCCATGTAAAAGCCCTAAAATATACATAGTACCAAAGAAAAACATTACAGTTCTGTTCTATGTTTATGTTTGAATCTCGATTTCATTTTATCAGTGTCCACTGCTACAATATTGAGGATGACTTGGCTATAAAGAACATGAGTAATTGATTTGTTAACTAATTATGTAAGAAATTGGCCCCACATAGGGGAATCAATTATTACAATGTAAATTATTACAATGTACTTCATTTCTAGCAAAGCTAGCTAGAGAAATAGAGCGCACGCACACAGAAAAAAACTGACATTTTTCATTTTTAACAACTAAGTATTAGCAAAGCTATTTTCATTTCTGCATTTCTTACCACGCTCCCGCATGTACCTGATTTCATCTCTAGTTCCTCTTTTGCAAATGCCAAACACATTGACAATACTGGCCCCGCTTCTGTCATTCCATATCCCTGCAACATTTTTTCTTTTCTTACTAATCCTTTTTTTTTCTATTAGCCAAACTTATATTATTTCTGCTAGCTATTTAGGTATAAAAAATTGAATATTGGGAAAATAATAATTTGGTAACGTATTGGAGATTAGTTTTCTCTAGAATTTAAAGTCAACTTTGGATTGAGCTTGATTTGTGGAGTTTTTCTATGGAAATCAATTGGAACTACTCAACATACATGCATATGCACCTATATATTACAATGTCTATTTTATACTAACACACACCTATAAAAGGATTTCTCCAAGAAACTATGGTTGCTCTCTTTTCGATTTGGCAAAACGGGCCTTTTTCGCCACTTTTTTTTTTTTGTTTCTTCATCCTTGATTTTCTCCCCTCCCTTTTCTTCATCCTTGATTTTCTCCCCTACCTTCCCTCCCTTCTTTCGTTGGTTTCTTCATCCTTGATTTTCTCCCCTACCTTCTTTCGTTGGTCCAGCAATCGGACATCTTTTCTTGTCCTCTCGATTGTAGTGCGGCAGTTGTGTTGATGGAATAAAGCGCCACATCTACATCCACATGTCGTGGTGTTGATCGTCATATTATGATGTTCTTTATAATGTAGCCTTAATGTACTGTTGTTTCTTCATACTTGATTTTCTCCCCTCCCTTCTTTCGTTGGTTTCTTCATCCTTGATTTTCTCCCCTCCCTTCTTTCGTTGGTCCAGCAATCGGACATCTTTTCTTGTCCTCTCGATTGTAGTGCTAGACACCGGACATCTTTTCTTGTCCTCTCGATTGTAGTGCTAGACACGGCAGTTGTGTTGATGGAATAAAGCGCCACATCTACATCCACATGTCGTGTTGTTGATCGTCATATTATGATGTTCTTTATAATGTAGCCTTAATGTACTGTTGTTTCTTCATACTTGATTTTCTCCCCTCCCTTCTTTCGTTGGTCCAGCAATCGGACATCTTTTCTTGTCCTCTCGATTGTAGTGGTAGAAACGGCAGTTGTGTTGATGGAATAAAGCGCCACATCTACATCCACATGTCGTGTTGTTGATCGTCATATTATGATGTTCTTTATAATGTAGCCTTAATGTACTGCGCCCAATAATTACACTCGGGCTCTTGGCATGGGTAACGGCCTTTTTCCTCCCATAATATTATTGTTTCGTCATCCATCCACCAAAGTGAATCCTCATCCTCGTTCTATGGTGAATCCTCATCCTCGTCCTCATAGAACGCAGGATCACGTGACGCAGCAGAAATAGCAGCAAATGAACTGGACAGTTTAGAGAACTCACAATGATATTTCACATATCTGAACAACTACACTATTACATCAGTTTAGCAAATGAAAACTACACTATTACATCAGTTTAGCAAGTGAAATTTAGCAACAAGATAGCAGAATATTTCACATATCTGAACAACTACACTATTACATCGGTTTAGCAAATGAAATTTAGCAACAACATAGGCAGAATATTTCACATATCTTAACAACTACACTATTACATCAGTTTAGCAAATGAAATTTAGCAACTTTAGAGACATCAGTGAATTTTATATCTGAGCAACTGTGTAATGTTTGCAAACACGGAATAGAACGAGATTTACCTCGCCGAGAAAACGTGACCGTTAGAAAGATATCGACGATCACCATAGAGTATAGAAACCTTGGAAGACTTCTGAGAAAAAGATGAAAATGTAGCAGACTTCTGAAAATAACTAGGAAGGGTAGGGAAAGCAAATGTAGCCATGGGTGAAAATGTGAATAACATATTTGCTGATACCATGTAGAAGAGATGCGATAATTGCCACAACTAGTGTTCCATTGCAATAAAATAAATAACGTCGATACATCGACAAAAGCGGAAACAAAATAACAACCTACTATTCCAGTAAAATAAATAACGTCGATACATCGACAAAAGCGGAAACAAAATAACAACCTATCATTCCAGTAAAATAAATAACGTCGATACATCGACAAAAGCGGAAACAAAATAACAACCTAGAATATAAGATAGCATCGATACATCGACGAAAATATCTAACTAACAATAAAAGATATACTTATGATTTATCTATATCTCTAAGAGCAATTATATTATAATTAGCCTGCAGAGCCTACTTGAGATGGACGCACCAAAACGTTGGTACAATGGAACCGCCTAGCCTACGACTACGAGAGACACGCAGCAAAAAGTTACTTTATTTTTTATTTTTGAAAAGATTATGTATTATTTTAAAAAATTACTTTATTTTTTAAAAGTAAAGATAGATAATATATTATTGTTAATATATGTTTAAAATTATCAAAATTCAAATAAATGTCTTGTTCTTCTAGATAAAAATACCACCTATATATATATATTTAATTAAGTAAACAACAGACTTGATTTTGATTTTGCGCCTATTACTTGATTTTTTATTTTGGGCGTGGCTTACTTGTGCCTATTTCATGTCTCTGGCTTATTTTTGTTGTATTGTCATCTTTACACGTTTATGACTTTATTTAGCATTTATTCTTACCACAAGTCTTTACTTTCTAAGAGTAAGTGTATTATTAATCCTTACTTCAAAATATGATTATAATAAAAGTGTGTGCATCTTCGTTCGGACTTATAAAGTATAACAAATCTTTACACGAGTTGAGATGAAAGATCCTCACGTTAAGCATACAAAACATACTGATAAATCATGAAAATCATTCAAACATAATTGATCTCTCTTGTTGACAATGCTGTAGAGAAAAGCAATAGGAACAAAGACGATGTAAAATTACAAGGTTTGTGTTAGTGGGGAGAGAGAGAGAGAGGGGGGAGAGAGAGCGAGCAAACGAAATAGGGATACTGATTGCAATACATGGAAGCAGACTTCTTCAGCTCATCAAACATGGAACGAGAAGAAAGGCATCCCATGGCTAGCCAGGGTGATATTTTGCATGAAAATTTTGCCCCGTATATGCTATCATTGCCTCCATCCTTAGATCCATTATTTGGTTTTGCCTTGGATTCAACAACAAAAGTTCTGAGTCTTTGCATGGCCTCAGTCTCTCCACCAACAAGAGAAGCATTAACGGCTGTTTTTCCATTCTACAAGAGACAAAAAGGAATAATTTTATTGCCACCACACAAAACAACACTACTATCTCATTCTTTCTGTCTGCCAATTCATGTTTTTTAAAGAGTGTGTTGCAGACTTAGAATCGACTCCAGATTTGCAGGACCAGATTTTGTTGCCCTAAGCATTCGAAAAGGTATAGCAGTCATCAAAGCATTATAGCGCATGAGAGAAGTTACAACATCAGGATTTACCATATTAGAATATAGATGTGCTGTTCTAACTCCTAAAATTTTCAAGTGCCACGTTGGACAATCATATTCACCGAAAGAGATAACCATTAAGTTCTATAGTACTAGTACATTAACTACCCACAGAGGTTCTGCACATAGCAGGTATAAAAAGTGCATCCCCTTTCCTGTTAAACATTATCAAATGCATAAAGACTTGCAGTTTAGAAGAATACAAAACTGGGGGGGAAAATAATACTTCAAAGTGCAATTTAAGATTTACAAGAACCTTCTACTTCATTCTTCAATAAAAAAAGGTCAGATTACTAACTTATTTCCATCTTATCTAACAATTCTCAATTCAACAAAAGTGCAAAAGTGCCACTGGGTCACAGTGAGCAACAGATTTTATTATGTTCTTAAGTTTCCTCATCTACAACACTAAAAGCAATTATTGCTGAACATTATACGAACAAGAACTGCTTGACTTAATTAACTTTCAAAATCTCAAACAAAATATCAAATAAATAGTAACCATATATTGACTTGTGCATTTTCGGAAAATGCAAGTTATGGTAATCGTTAAGCACTACTAGCCCCTTATTTTCTCACAAATACGAAGACCAAACTTCATCCCAAGTAAATAAGACAACCAAATATTTGATCTCCAATTTCTCCAGTACTATCACAATCGTCTAAGCATTAATTATCCAAAAACTATAAGCCCAATCTATGCTAATCAATTTATCGCTTGACTGTAAGCAAAAGCAAGTATTCTGTCCAAACATTAGCATGAAATTCAAAATACGACAAATCAGAATAGTCGAACCATAAACATAGCATATAAAAAAAAAAAAAACAATAGAAGAAATTCAACAACAAATCATTAATTCACACAAACAAATAAATCTAAATCACAACACTCCAACTCTTGAATTCTCAACCGAATAATAAACTAAGCAGAAGTCCCATAATACCTGACTCATTGTAGTATTCTGATTAAGCCCCAAATCCAGCAGTGTAGGGATTTCCCCAGCCTCCACATCCCCTCTTTTAGGCAAGCCCTTCATCCTATCCAAAGCCTCAATCGTCTTCCTCACCTCCAACCCCTTCACCTTCTCCTTAAACCCACCATAATTTGTGGGCATTTCCTCCAGCTTAAAAGGCAAATCATCCATGTGGTACAATGTGCTTCCCCAGAAGTACTTCACCTCCACTCCCTCATCCTTCATGGCCTCCTCTATCTTCTCCTCCGATTTGACTTCATCATGCGAAACCTCTCTGTGCATATACACAGCATCTGGCCCCACAGCTTTAACCACCTCCAATAGCACATTCTCGGGTCTCCCAATTCTCACCACAAGATCCGACCCGCGTGCCTGCAAATTCCGCCGCAAATCGGAAACAGATTCTATCAAAGAGATTCTATCAAAGATGTAGCTCGATACGGCCCCGTTTTGTCAAACCCTGACGATAATGTGCCATAATCCCGGGGGTCGAAGCAGTAAACAGGGAGAACCAAAATAGATTCGTTGTTGGCGGTGGTGAGGCATTCGTTGTCGTGGATACGGAGGTCGTTACGGAACCAGACGACGGCGGAGCGGCGGCGCCGGAGGGGTTGGATGGGCGGAGCGGGTTCAGAGTAAGAGTGTTCTGCAGAGGGTTGGCAGAAATGGTGGATTTGAAGAAGGGCTTTGGAGGGGAGAGGGAAGAGGAGAGGGAGAAGAGAGAGAGAGAGAGAGAGAGAGAGAGAGAGGAAATTTGAGATGGGAGTCTGACTTTGTTTGGTGGGGGGGGGGGGCATTTGCTTGGGTGGGAGGAAATAGGAAGAGAGGAGAGTGGAGAGAGAAAGAGAGATTGAAGCGGTAGGAATGAGAGGGAGTGGGTTCTCATTCTGGGTCTGCTCTAATTCTTCATGGGTTTCGGTGGTGTTGCTGATTCGAGAATCCATTTGAGAGGGAGGGAGGGTGGTGGTGGTGATATTTGATAAGTGGTGGTTGAGTTGCTGTCCTCTGGTTTGGGTGTGTGCTATCTTACGGCTCTCTCTTCTACTCCTCCGTTATGGTGTTTGGTTGCACGGTTGCACCTATCTCTATTTTTGGCCTTTTTTAATATTTTTATCGTCTCTTTTTGGAATTCAATTATCAACATATTTTCAATTTTATCTTACTAAATTCTCAATTGTTAAAAAAAATCTCATTACTGTCAGATTTTGTCTTGCTATGTTATGTAATATTTCCCTCAATTCCATTGAATTCTCTTTTTTAATTTTGTTTCCAATTTTATTTTTTTGACTTTTATATAACGAGTTTTAGATTACGTGCGTTGCACGTGGAAATCAATTCAAATTAAATAAAGAAATAATACAAATATTGTATATATAACACTTTTATATTAGAGTTCTAATTATAATAGGATTTTATAAGATTTTAAATTAGGTAGAATTCTAATATAAAATTATTTAAGTATGAAAATCCTAAATTACTTTTATAACCTTAAATAATAATCTATAATAGAGATATATTGGGCAATCCATATTTTATAAGAAATATCCACATAATAGATTTATTCAAAGATTATCCTATTCTTAAAACATCTAATTCTAAACATAACTCATAAATTTTAGTTAAAATTTAAAAATATGATAGCAAATTTTGTTTATCATTTTATCCTGTTTTAAATATTGAACCACAAATTGTCTTTAGTAATTTAAGATACCATTAGTTAAATCCGTGGCCTTACTCAATTTGAGAGATAGTATCTATAATTGGACAGTATATAGATATAATGAAAATTCTTTTTCAAAAATAAAAAACAAAGCAGCTATTAGGATTATGATGCAAAGAAATTTTAAAAATTGGGGCTTGCCGTATTTGTATTTAATTTTAGGTGACTTTTTTTTTGGATTTGTTGGTACGGCACTCAACCACCAAGAATGGACGTATTTGATTTTATGCAATCTTCTAAGTCGAAATACTTTCTTGTATTTTTCATTTTCTTCTTTATTAAATAATCGGATATCCCAAAGGTAGCCTTTTACTTTCTTTCACTCTCAATGTAAATTGGATTACTTTTTAAAAATAAAACATAATTGTGTTCTTGTAATTTTAATTTGATTTAATATGGTTTTTTTTGTTTTTTTGTTTTTTTTGGAAACATTAAGTTTACATGTGGTCTAAGTATATGGTTTCAGATTGGCTACACATAAAAATTGGCAAACCAATCACACTGCACACCAGGTGTTTGTCGAGTTGTCTTTGACCTCTTTGTTACTATTTCAGTTTCTGTAAAAACTTATATTACTCTTCATGGAATCTCCTCCAGTAATCCCTCTGTAAGACTTAGTTATGAAGATACATGGCTTTTGTGTAGGATGGAGCTTGACATTTCATCTTGTCCTAAATCAAAAGAAGAAGAAGAAGAAGAAGATCATCAATGCTTACACCTAGAACATTTTTGAAAAGGTTGGGGGTTAAAGCCACCCTACCCACCACAAGAAAACACCCCTATTGGTGTTGCTAGAGAAGCCACATTTGTATTGCTTGTTTTGATTGAGTGATTCAACCGCTGCTATTGTGTTTGGACCTCCAAGTTTGGCAGTCCAAATAATAATCAAATCTGAGCATAAAAACAAGAATTAATTTTGGCAATGTTCTATCCTTTGGCTGAATGCTTTTTGTAATCATTAGTTCTTTGAACCTTAACTCACGCTTTTAATTCTTCTTATCAGCACTCTGTTAGTTTGAGTTGCCTTCACTTTTATTTTTATTTTTTTGGCAGTTTGTGTGTTCAGACTGATAATCTTTAAGGGTTGATATGGCTGAAAGACAGCAGCTTGAGCCTCAGCATATCGCTGATCCACAATCACAGTCAACTCCTCCTTCGAAGGAAGACATGATCTCCTATGTGATGGCCTTGGAGGCTGCCCTGTTACCTTGCTTGCCTGCGAGAGAACTCCAAGCAATTGACCGTTCTCCACACCCTTCTCATCAGAGTGAGTAAGAATCTGTCTATTTACTGTTTACCACAATTGTTGTGAATTCATAGAGTGGATGGAGGTATTTAGATATTCTGAAGCAGGTTAAGGAAAAAAAAAAAGAAAGGAGTAATGAAAATTGCAATTGAAATTACTCTTTTATTTATTATTTAGTTTTGATGCTATCCTTTTCTGACTAGTTCATTATATTTGTGTTTTTGAAGAACACAGAATGATTTGTTGCGGTCACATCATTTCTTGTTTTCTTGGAGTTCGAATTAGCAAGAAATTCTGATATATTTGTTGGAGTACAATGAATACCCAATTCAAATTTTACATAAGTTGACCTTTGTTTTCACATCTAATTTTGATAGATTATTTAGCACAAATGTCTTTACATTGTTGATTTCGTTTTCACTAGTACATGTAGCTAAAAATTTATCATAATAACAGAATTCCATTTTTTCCTTGAAGTGATTCCAACTTGTTTAGGGAAATGAAAATTGTTTGTACATCTTGTTTTTCTTATTTTTAAAATGTTAAAACTAGGTAAGAGTAAAATATGATGAGACTGTATTCTATTTTACAGTTTCTATATTTTTTGTTGCTAAGAGAGGCTGAGATAGCATTCTTAGTTACAGTACGTATATTTTGAATTGCTTTAGTTGATGTTGAGAGACATGCTAGAGATTTCATGGAGGCAGCTAAAAAGCTTCAGCTCTATTTTATTAGTTTGCAATGAGAGGATCAACCTACAAGAGTAGAAACCCTTCAAAAGGTAATTAATGTAAAGATAAATGTAAATATAATTCTGGATCAGCATGATGTAATATCATTCACCTTAGCTAAATACACAGATACTGATAACTTTACAATCAATACCATTTATCTTTAGGAGATTGCTATGATGGAAGAAGAGTTGAAAGTAAAGACAGAGCTTATCAAGAGGTAAGAGGGACTGATTGAAGCATGGAGAACCAAGGTGAAAGATCAATTAGACAAACACAACATTGAGTTGGAAAGAGTGTAGTAGGACGAGGATAGCTGTATGCTAACTCAAACACTTTTTTAATTGATGTTTCATGTATTATGGTGTGCCATAAATGAGTACTGTGTACCATTATTTGTGTTTTTGAAAAGTATTGGAAGGGCCTTACATAAGGACGGGTTCACCATCAGTGATCCAAAAAAAAAATACATGAAAAAAGTTTATCATCGATGAACAAACATGGTGTTTTTACACCAGAGGCAGGACATGCTGCAGACAAGTGTTTTTCATCAAATACCGGTGAAAAGACTGATAATGCTAAAATAAGTATTTTATCGGATTCCGATAAGAATATTAATTCGGAAAGTTAGGAAGCAATTCCAGGCAAACCGAGTCAATCCAGCACATTTGGGGTAAAAGAGGGAGAAGTTAACTTAAGGCCACAGACAGGATCTAGTTAACACTAACCAAGTTGTTTCTCCATTTCAGGTTTATCAAAGAATATGAGAGAAATTGGTTACGAGAAATGAGATCAATTTAAGAAAAATAACTACCGATTGGTCTGGAAAGTATCCACGACTTTGGATGCTTTCGGGTGCAAACCGACAAGATGTACGAGAATGGTTCGATTTTAGAGCCATTGCTTCAATATTTACAACCGTACCCAATTTTCTGGAGATTTTCAAATTGCCGGAATGGATAGCTACTGCCGTGCACGACTTATGGCAGAACAACCTACATCTGGGTCGAGGAGATATACTAGAGTTAAAAATAATTTTATCAGCTTCAGAAATCACGGGTAAAGGGTCTCACCCAATTTTTCAATTCATAAAACTACAGAGACCAGACATGGTGGCTTTCAACAGAGCTAAAGCACCACCATCGAACAACCCCTTAGTGGTCGTCCTTACCGAAGATGATATATCGACAAGGCGAGCCTGGGGACTTTGGATCTGTCTCATAGAGATGGACAAAGTTAAGTATCCATTTAAGATATTTCAAAACTCTGTAAATGGATCTTTCTTGTTAAACTCAATGACAGAAAACACGACTAGATTTGCTGAAAACCTTTTTGAAAATAAGAGGAAGCTTATCTGGGAAAACAAGATTTCAGCAACGGAGCTCACCCGAAAGAAGATATGTAACATGATACATATCGAAAGATGAGAAGAACGAATATGTTCTTACTGTTAGGGTCAAGAATTTTTTTTGTTCAGACAAGGGTTCAAAGTGAAACAAGACAAACCCAATTTCCCAAAAAAGAAGGGAAAAATGAAGGGTTTTTAGAAACTAAAATCCAAAAATGTAATAAGAGAAAAAGAGTTTAGACTAAGACTCGATAATTCACAAGTATACATGTATTCTACAAATGTAATAGTATAGGAATACATGGCAATAAACATAGGATGCTAATTTTAGACAAGAGACAGTGGCTGGTCCCGTCACCTTTGAAAAATCAGCATCCAGTCCAAAACACAAAAGTGGAGGACTCCTCCACTCAACAAAAGATTCGTTAACGACGCAAAAGGACAACGAAGCCACCTAACTCGACAATAAATGGTGGAAAGTTCACTTACCAAAAGGTGGGTGGGAAATTAAAGAAGGTCGGTCACATACCCACTAATTAAGTGTAGTGCAAGCTGGCAAAACAATAATGAATCTACAAAGGAGCACATTAATGCCTATAAAAGTAGGCATTTGGCCTCAAAATAGGATCATCGAAAATCCATAACTTCTCTTTCTATTTTAATTTTCGAGAAATCTTCTCTCCAATTTGTAATAGTTAAGCTTTCAAAATTTCCTGTTTATGGGGGTTTCCCCTTTTCAAGTCTTAGTCATAGTGTAATTTATTATTTTCAATAAAAAAAGACTTTTGCTCCAACACTTTATTTCATTTATAATTATGAGTAAAAAATTTATCCAATAGTGAGTCTCCCCAAAATTCCTCGTGTTTGGCAGTGGCCGTTGTGAAGGGGTACGAAAGGGTTCTCGAAGGGACAATCGATTTAGAACCCTAGATTGTGGGCGAGTGGTTGGATCGTTGATTCGCAAAACCTAAATCAAGAAAACCAAGAAGAGATCTTGAGACGAAGACGAGATATGAAATTTTACTCAATTTTATTTATGTTTACGGAAGCATGTTGGGCCTGATTATTGATCAAATTGTGTTAATCCGGATCTAATAAATATAAAGATTGGAAAAAGAAAAAAATGACTAATGACAAATATGAGTTTTTGGAAATTAAGAAAAATCAATAAGGATAAAATAATATTTTATCATAAAAATGTGGTAATTGGGGATGTTTTGTAATAAATTGAGATATATGAAAATGTGTGTTATATTATGTGGTAGTTTAAGATAAAATATAAAAAATTGTGGTAGAATAAGATATGGACTCATATTTATTATGGTAGTGGTTACCATAAATAATATGGAGTACTATTCATGATGGTTTTTTTTTCCTACGTCAAATTGCATTGACTTTGCTGCTTGCTTTATCAATAAAATGAAAAAAAAAATGGTTTCTTCAAAACCACCACTAAATAAATAAACTTTCTTTCTTTAAAAATTTAAAATAAGTATGACTTTTAAGTTAATTTTTTTCTAAATCAAGTGTTATTTTAAATTTATATGAAATTTTTATTTCCAAATTAACCCTATAACATTTCTTAACTATAATTTAGGTATTTAATATGAACATTTTTTATAAAATTAATTTGATAAAAGTGTATTTGTTCAATTTTTATGTTTCTTAATATTTGACAGAAACTTTAAAATGACATTTATTTTAAAAAAGAATAAGTATATAATAAAAATAAAATATAATCGAAAATAGTAATTCAAGATTTTGCCATCCATTTATGCTGTGCAAAAAATGTAATACATTACTACTATTTAATAATCATTAAATATAAAAGATTTAAATCTATGTTAAATATAAATTTAATGGTAACCAAAAAAAGTTAAAAGACTATCTAAAGTTGCGATTTATTATTTTCAACATCCAGCCTCCTACCTATAGGGAAATCAAATCCACCAAATCTTTGATAGTTATTAATGATAGGTCAAAATTTGCAGGCAAGAAGCCAAAAAACCATGTGTATTTACATATTTATTGAAGAAATAGATGTAGTTGCTACCATAATTTACACCTATTGTAGAGATTGAGGTCAGATAGCCAACCATTCCATAATCTTAAATTTTTATAGTTCAGTCAGGAAAAAAATTAAAATCACTTTCCAATTTAATATTAGAATTTCGTGGTGCCAAAAAATCGATTACGATGATTACCAAAAACCCAGCAAAACAATTAAAGATAATTACTATTTATGCGTGATATTAATTACCAAAATAATTTGATCTTTCTTTAGTATATTTTGAACATTATATAACCGATCAACTTAATAATAATAGGCGTAAAGCAGTCGTTTTCATAAATAATAATACTTATTTAATAATGAATTAAGAGTCCTCATTGATAAATAAAGGAAAAAAAATACAGAAAAAGAAGCTATCTCCAAATTTTTAGTAAATTCTGTTGGTAATTAAAATTACAACATAGTGATAACTGATAAGCTTAGACTACACAAAAAAGATGTACCTGTATAGCAAATCGAATTTTTAATTAAATTTATTAACAAAAACACAAGTACATGGAATAAAGTCAATACAATACACAAGAATAAATTACCAGCCCAAGTTTAGATTCTTTGTAGCATTTCTCTTTTCCCAAAATAACAAAATTCATATTTTTAGAATTTGATAATTTTTTAAAAAGAATTCATAATCCAAAAATAACAAAATGAGTCGTATGCAATCACCCAATTGGTCCCATGATGTAAAAAGTTGTTCTTGATGGGCTAGGAACTGTATTGTACTGTCTGAATGAGTTGAAACCTATTTTTGAATTAAAAGGTCAAATATGACTAACTAATTATGGATCAACCACCCCATATGACAAATATTTACTAGATATTCAATTCATCAAATGAAGATATTAAAATGAGTTAAACAAAGCCAAACCCAAATTCAACCAATCAAGATCAGGATCGTGTAATAGGTCGTTGTGATTCTTTGAGCAAACCCATGGTGGCAATAACTGTAAGATTGCAATCAAGCAAAACTCAATGTTGAGTAGAAATGCATCTAAATAGATATCAAACTAATAGTCACCAACACGATGCGATGCGCGGTTTATTGTGATAATATATACAATTTGTTATAATACGATGAAGTTCCATAAATGAAAAGTTGTTTATATTATTTTTCATTATTTCAAAACATATACTTTATACAAATATAATTTTTTTATTTTTATTATTTTTTAAAGTTATATTTTATAAAATTAGAAAATCGTTTGTATAAAGCAGAGTTTTGGTTGAAAAGAGTCAATTTTTGATTGAATTAAGATTATAGTAAATGTAAGAGTTCGGTATGTAGTGTATATGATGATGATACATAAATGAAATAAAAAGTATATATATATATATATATATATAGTATTTAATTATTAAAAAATCTGAATTTAAGTAATTATATTTTACATATATGTTTTATCTTATACACTTGTATTTTATAATATTAAAAAATTGAATACTTGTATTATTTACTTTTAGGGAGCAATCCTTTTTGCATTACGGATTACAAACACATACTTCAAATGTATAAACATCTAACTTTATAAAACTTTAACAATTATTTTATCTTAAAAAATTAAGGTTTAAGTACATAAATTGCAAGCAATATTAATTTTCTTTTATTAAATTCTTATATCACAAAATCTATATTAAAATAATATAGACAATTTAAAAAAAAAAGAGCCATGAAAATAGTAATTAAGAAAAAAGTAAATTTTCTTATTAAGAAACTTGTAGCATCAATTTTATACAACTTATAACTATTTAAATAAAACTTCAACAATATAATCTACATGTTTTTTCTTTCTTTTGTAATAATGCATTCCTTATCATGAAACATATATTTGTTTTCTTTTATGGGTTCATTTCTCATCCTACCCCAAAATATATAACCAAAACCCTTTTATACCCTATTTCATATAATATGACACTTTCCTACCATAATCAATATAAACATGTATGTTTTATACTCCTTTTTCAAAGAAAAATACTATCTCACTCTTGTTGACTTTTATAAATCTCCAAAATACCATTTATGCTTTTAGCCATTTTTCTACTTCCACCTCTATATTTATTAGATCCGGATTAGCCCTCTAATCAATATCAGACCCAACATGCTTCCGTAAATAAAATAAAACTGAGTTTAAATCATACCTCGCCTTTGTTTCTTAAATTCCCTTGGACTTCGGTTCAGGTTTTATGGATCAAGGATCCAACCATTCGCCCGCAGTCTATGGTTCTGAAACCGAATTTCTTGGGAACCCAGATTGCAATCCTTCTCAATGGCCACCTGCCTTTAAAGAGATCACGGGGAGACTCACTGCTGGATGAATTATCACTCAGAATTATAAAATTTTTTGGACAGGATGTCGGAAAGCAAAAGCCTTGTTTATTGAAAAAAATAAATTAAACTATTTTACAATATATATTTTCTCCGCCATTGGAAGAGAAACTTGAATTAGCCTATCATGGTTAAGACTCGAGTAGGGAAAACCCCCATGAACATGAAAGCTTAAAAGCTAAACTATTACAAGACTAGAGGGAAGATTTCGAAAAGCTTATGAAGAGAGAAGTGTTGTGTATTTTCGATGATCTTCTTCTGAGGCTGAGGGCCTCCTTTTATAGGCATCAATCTGCTCCTGTGGGAGTCTATTATTGCCTTGCCAGCTTGCCTTCCACTTGGTTAGTGGAGAATGGGTCAACCTTCTTTATTTCCTACCTACCGTTTGGTAAGTGCATCTACCACCTTCGTTGTCTTCTTGCGTCGGCAACAAATCTCTTTATGAGTGGAGAAGTTCTCCACTTTTGTCCTTTTAGACCAGATGCTGATTCTTCAAAGTTGGCGGGTCCTGCCACTATCCCATGTCTGAATTAGCATCCAATGCTTGATTATATTGTATTCCTATCCTATTACATTGTTTGGAATACAATACAGCTTGTTTACAATCGAGTCTTATTAGACCCGCTTCCTTTTATTACATTTTTTGTTTTTATTTTCTAAAAACCTTTCCCTTTTCCCTTTTTCTTCGGGTAGTCGGATTTGTCTTTTTTTACTTTGAAACCCTGTCCAAACAGGGGTTTTTCTTGTACTTGACAGTAAGAACATATCCGCTCTTCCCATCTTCTGATATGTATCATATTACATATCTCCTTTCTTGTTTGTTCCGTTGCTGGAACCTTATTTTCCCAGATTAACTTTCTCTTATTCTCGAAGAGGTTTTCAGCAAATCCGGTAGTTGTTCCTGTCATGGAATTTAACAAGAATGATCCGTTCACAGAATTATGAAATATTTTGAACGGATACTTCACTTTGTCCATCTCGGTGAGACAGACCCAGAGACCCCATGCTCGCCTGGTTGATATATCGTTTTCAGTCAGGGCTACGACCAAATGGCTGTTTTCTGGGGGTGTTTTGGCGCGGTTTATCGCCCCCATCTCAGGTCTCTATAGTTTTATAAATTGAAAAACTGGATGAGACCCTTTTCCTGTAATTTCTGGAGCAGCAGAGATAATTTTTAGCTCCAGTATATCTCCTCGACCCAAGTATGTGTTGTTCTGCCATGAATCGTGTACAGCAGTGGCTATCCAGTCCGGTAATTTGGAAATCTCCGGAAAGTTGGGTGCGGTAGTGAAAACTGAAGCAATTGCTCCAAAATCGAACCATTCTCGCACATCATGAGGGTTTACCCCCGGGAGCATCCAAAGTCTTGGATACT
Organism: Scutellaria barbata; assembly: GCA_028654395.1. NCBI lineage: Eukaryota > Viridiplantae > Streptophyta > Magnoliopsida > Lamiales > Lamiaceae > Scutellaria > Scutellaria barbata. Next base: position 23,022,611 of record CM053649.1, read on the forward strand.
TGCCAGACCAATCAGCAGTAATTCTGTTCGGATTGATCCCATTTCTTATCACCAATTTCTCCCATGTTTTTTGGTAGACCTGCAGAGGAGAAATAGCTTGATTAGTGTTAACCTGTCTAGGGCAAGTCTGAGGCCTTAGGTTAACCTCTCCCTCTTTTACCCCAGAGGTATTGGGTTGACTCGGGTTATCTGGAATTGCTTCCTGACCTTCCGAATTAATAATTTTATCGGAATCCGATAAAACACTTGGTTCGGCCTTATCAGCCTTTTCACCGATATCCGATGAAAAACTTTTATCAGCAGGATGTCCTGCTTCGGGTATAAAAGTACCCTGTTTGTTCATCGATGATGAACTCCTCTCGTATAATTCTTTCTGCATCACCGATGGTGAACATGCCTTGTTTACAGGTTCTACTAATGCATTCCACAAATCATTATTTGAAGTTATGGCTGCACGTAGAGTCATTTGGACTTTGTCCAAATCAGCTTTTTGGACATAAGATGCCGCTTCGGCTCTTACCCTCAACACCTCAAATGCCTTGTAGTGCTTCTCAAGGTTTTCCCTAAGGTGCCTTGCTCGTATTGTGATGGAATCTGCTTCAAGGATATCCATCTCTTATTAAGAAATCTGCAAGAACATTCTCATTAGATTTCACTATGACAATATCAAAGAGATAATATTGGCATTCTACTTGCCACCTGATAATACGTGCTTTTTCAATCTTTGATTCAAGTTTGTTTTTCAAAAAAGCTTTAACATTAGTATTATTAACTTTTAATATAAATTCTTTGGCTAATAAAAATAAAGGCCATTTTTTAAATGTCTTCCAAACCGCAAAGAATTCTTTCTCGTTAATATGCCAAACGCTGGCTTGTTGTTCTATAAACAACGCTCCTGTATATCTACATGGTTCTTCACCCGTAGATGTCTTTCGCATGAGCACTGCTGCCCATCTGAAATCATTAGCGTCTGTGTAGACGACTAACTAATCCTCATCTTGAGGAATCGCGAGTTTTGGTAAGTTACTACAAACCTGTTTTAACTCACGAACTCTTTGGGAATGAATATCTTCCCATTTCCATTTGGTCTTCTCATCCTTTTGTAATAAAGGACGAAAATCCTTTCGATATTTTGCCAAGTCCTTAATGAATGAACCTGCAAAATTAATCACTCCGAAGAAGCTTTGAAGGTGCTTCTTATCTCTAAGAACATCTGGAAAATTGCAGATTTTCTCCACAATATGTTCCTGTAGTTCCATTCCTGCATGGTCAATAATAAAACCGAGAAACTCGATTCTATTAACCGCGATTATTGCCTTCTTTTCAGAGAGCACTAATCCTTCTTTATGACATGCTTCTGAAAATATTTCAAGATGCTTTAAATGATCTTTCATATTTTTAGATGCAATTAGAATATCATCTATGTATACAAACATAAACTCAAAATAATCTTTAAAAGGATTATCCATCTTTCGTTGGTATATTTGAGGTGCATTCGCAAGACCCATAGACATTACGTTCTAGATATACTGACCTTGTGGTGTAGAAAAAGCAGTTAATTTCTTAGACACTTTTTCTAACTTAATCTGGTAAAATCCAGACTTGCAATCAAACTTTGAAAACACTTTTGACCCTTTAATACAATCAATTAAGTATTCTCTACTTGGTATGTAATAACCATCAAATTCGGTAATCTTATTAATATCTTGATAGTTAATTACTAACCTTACTTTTCCTCTCTTTATTTCGCCATGGTTTCTTACCAAAAACTCTGGGCTACTATAAGGAGAAATACCTGCTTCGATCAGCTTGAGATCGATATGCTCTTTGATAATCTTTTGCATATCCTTTCGATCTTCAAGATTCATTTGGATCGGCTTGTATCGAACCAACTCGTATCGGTATTGTTCTTTTACCTTCAACGTTGCTTCAATCTGGTTTTTGTCCCACCAGGCTAAAGGATTTTCATTGTAGTTCCTCTGAATTAGCCTTTTAACATTTTCAAGGGAAAGTAGACTTTTCTCATTAATGTCGATCTGGGGTGGTCCTTCTTGTAAAGCATTTTTCAGAAACTGAATAGCTTCTTCATGTGCCTCCTCCATTCCCTCTTGTCTGTATGACAAAAGAGCTTCACCAAATTTCCTCTTATCCTGCATTTTTGGATGAGTTAACTTGGCTTCATTATCACCACGTTTGCTGCGAAAATCAATAGGTATGATCCTATTAAAAGCCTTTTCTCACCGCAAAACCTGTATCATACTACCACAGTTAGTAGTAAAGGTTAACAGGTTCTTGTGATTGTCCTGCTCATATTTTACAAAAGTTTGGATAAAATTGTTATCAAGCAAAATATCAGCACCGGTATCATGAATATAGATTGGTGGCATTCTTACTTTATACAAAGGGGTATCGAATGCGCCTCCGATCATTATTCTTGATTCTCGAATACCTTTATTGAGTATAAGAATTTTCTGTGAGAAATCTCTTCCTGTAATAAGAGGTACTTTTTCCACTGCTTCGCTGGGAAAAACTCCTGGCTTTGCTGTGCAAATGCCTGAACCTGAGTCAATATAAGCTGCAAAATATTCTGTCTTATATTGATCATATAATATCCCTACAGATATATATATAGAGAAGATACTCGTCATTCAAAATCGTCTGGATATATTCTTCTTTTCCAAGATTCTAACATGTTTATCCTTGAGCTTCTTATATTATGCTCACGGATCAATTCTTGAAACCTTATCTGATGAGTCTGTCTATTATCTCGCATTTCCCTTATGCGTTCTGTCAACTCATCTTTCTCTTTTTTGAGATCCTGGATCTCATCATCAATACACCTTCCTGGCATAATTTAGAAACCGTCTGGATTGTTGGGATAAATCCTTCTCCTCCAGCGTTCTAGCATGTCAATTCGTGCGTTTATTTGATTTATTTTTAACGCAGCCTCTTGTATCCTTATGACTTCTTGGATACTTCTTTGTTCTGGTAGATTTTGCTCTCGCAAAGATCTTAACAAAGTTCTTGTCTGGGTTCTTTGTATCATGAGATCAGTGATCTCTTGGTCCAGCTTAATTCCTGGCATAATGGTCTTATTCCACCCTGATTGTATGTCCATTAAGATCGAACTTCATCCATTTTTCATCTCTTCTCCAGGGCTTATGTTCCTCAAGGAAACTTAACCCTAGGGTCATAACTCATTTAGTTATGCATGCACTTCCTGTAACAGATACATGATAGTCTGCTATTTCTAACATGCCTTCATATCTATTAATACTTGGTTGTTGTAAATGATATATCTCCTCACAAGGAAACAAATTATCAGTTTTAAATATATCAAAAACAATATGGATTTCTTTCCATTCATTATTAGGGTATTTTATTTTAACATTTCTTACCCTAATCTTTTGTGAATACAAATCCTCTCCTGGTTCTTTTCCTTTTAGGCTTATAATCCTACCCTCGGAAAAGGACAACTTGTTATTATTTTCAGAATCAAACCTTAATGATCTACTGTTTAGAATAGGTTGATCTTTGATTAGCAAATTGACATCTCCTAACCTTGGTATTTTGATTGGGTCAGGTGTCATAACTTTGGCAAATTCCTTGAAAATTTTAGGAATTTCTATATACTCTTTCCTAAGAAACATATCCGAATGATGTGTATTGGAAAGTGCATATGCAATTCTATACGTGATAGAATATGGTCTATTTCCTTCTTTCATAAGATCAGGTCTTTTAAAATCTTGATGAAGGGTTAAGACTCTACTAAAATCTTGGTCCGCTAGGTTATATGCAATCCTAGGATGAATGTCAAACATAAGTTTGCCAGCATATAAATTACCTACCATTGTACCAAGACAACTTTCGCTTAAGTTATTGATTCTTTTATCCATCACAGATAGATGTAACTCAAAATCAATTCCTTCTTTGAAGGTAGCTTTAATCACTACTTCAATGGTTCCAATATGGATCCATTTCATTGTGACCGCTACTTCTTCTTTGATACGACTCAATTCCTCAAGAATTTCTTCTTTTGGAATAAGTTGCATCTCAATGTTATTACCGGTTAACCCTATTGGAATAGAGAACTCACCTGAGTTCACCCGGTAGATGATGTGATGCTTGCACTGTCTTTTTTCGATCTTTCCATCGTCTTGTTTGAGATGGTCATTTTTTAAAAGAATCCTGATAGACTTTCCGATATTTGAAGTCTATCTTCCTGTTCGCCGGAGCTACTCGTCTGATTCTGTAGATGATCCATCGGATCCTTTTGAATCAGCTTCGAACTCTTCTTCATAGATGCTTTCATCTGAAGAGATGTCCTCGAACTTGTAAACAGGCACCAAATCACCATAAAAGACAGCATCACGGATGTCTTCTGTAGTTTCAAACTGGCGCACATCCTTCTCCTTCTGTGGGCAATCGGGTGAAATATGGACTCTCGCACCGCACGTCCAGCAGTTACAATCCTTGAAACTTTCATTGGTACGAGTGTGAGCTCGTTTGAAAGTTCTCTTCCTGGTTGTTCCTCCTGTTGTCTTCCCTGTGGATTTAGATCCATGTGAAGAAAACCTGGAAGGACCAGTCTTTTGACCAGATTTGTAAGATCTAGCCTTTGATTTGGACCACCAAGATCTCCCTTGTTTGGAAAGTTTTCTGTATAATCCTCCGGACTTAGATTGAAACCCTCCTTGGAAGTGTTTCTTTCTTTTTCCGTATCTTTCACGCTGTGGTTCTCCGATGATACTCGGAAAATCATTGTTGTCGCAACAAAGAGGGGTCTTCTTCACCATTCCTCTTAGTTTCTTCTTGTTCTTTTGTAGTGTCGCTTGTTGACACTATTCTCTTATGCTATCCTTGAAAAAGGACATCCTTCTAGCCACTGAATCGACTCGGCCCGGAGGTACCTTGTAGGTTTGCATAAGCATCTCCCTCCATGGACTGCAGATTTTTGCAAAGAATAAATCTGTTGCCACATTCCATGGTACATCTGCTTGGAAATAATATCTGCGGAACCAATATATATATTCATCCGCATAACATATATTTCTTAATTCGAGAGCAAACAGAGCTTGCGTGTACTCTCTTTTCTTCTCGTCTTTTCTTTCCTCAAAATATCCATCCCCGAGGAAACATATTTTGAGCAAATGACCCATCCTTTCGACAATTGTTATAACATTGTCGTTGGATAATATCTCCTTTTTTAGAGAGGCTTCGGTCATTTTCCATGCCTTCTTGGCCGAACCTTGCAAACTATTTACCAGTATCTGGCAAAAATGATCGTTATCAACATCTAGTGTTGATGAAGCAACTTTCATGAATGACATCCACTCATCGATCAATACTTCCATATTTCTGAAATCGATGATGTCTGTTGTGAGCATCACTCCAAACGGATGGGTTGGTTCAAGCATCGTTTTGGCCCAAGGGCTATTAGATACTCCTTTAAACCTTCCTGATCGTCTCTTGGCCTGTCGAGCTATGTATTCTTCATAGTCAACTCCATCCTGCTTCCAAATGGGTTCGGGAGGAACAGGTACTTCTGGTACTGCCGTAGTTGTGTTCTCCTCTTCCTTTTCTGGAATAGGTTCATTCATCCTGAGATTTACCAAGTCCACAATTCCAAGATTGGAAAGAGATTCAGTTAACTCTGCAAGATCTACTTTTGAGACTTCCATCCGACTTGTCTTATGAGATCAAGTAGGAGTTCGTCGTTGCTTTTAGGCTTCGGAACTTCCGTAGCCTTTCCTTTGGAAATGATTGGTATACCATCGAACGAATCTTTCATACGTTCATTCATGGATCTACCAGTTCCTTTGGATGATCTTCTTTTCAGATCTACAATTTCTTGTTTTAGATCTGAAACTTCTTTTTGGATCTCGGATAGAGATCAGACTATCTTCTCCATCTGTCCACCATAATAAACGATGGTCTTCTGGATCTCCCTAAGGTCTTAAGTGACCTTAGATGTGTCTGGAACAATTATGTTCCAATCTGAGCTGGATGTCATTACTGATATCCTGCACTTGTGTTATCTCGAAATATTTTCGGATACATTTTTCTTGATTTTCTCCTCCGTTAGGCACAAGAAAATAATATTGTACAACCTAATTTAATTTATTTCTTCAATAAAACTTGGCTCTGATACCATTTTACGCATCGGATCTCAATAAATATAAAAACGGAAAAACAACATTTCGAATCATAATTTCTTAGTACTTTGGCATTGTTATACCTTTCAGACCAGATCACAAGTATAAATACAAGTGTTTTTCGAGGCACGAGAAAGGTTTCCATCCGAGATACTAATACAATTATATTCGAGTTTGAACATATGGCTTAGCACAAATGGTTTGGAAATAACAATCTTAGATTGGAAATAGCCTTTTTCATAAATTGTCAAAGGGGTTTTTGGTCTTTAAACAAAAATGGATAGAAAAGTGTAATGTTATATGTTTTGGGGTATAAAAGATTAAGTGTTATATTTATTAGGGTATTTGGAGTTATTCACCCTTCTTTTATTTTGTATATTTTCTATCATCAAGAAAATCATTTATTTTTCATTTTCTTTATATTTTTCTTTGACAAGACTCTTTAATTCATTTATTTTTCATTTTCTTTATATTTTTCTTTGACAAGACACTTCAGGAGTGAGTCACAAATTAATAGTTTTTGCCTATTTTCCTCTTTTTATAGTATCTATAGAAGTATAGATGGGTTAACCATAGTCGATTTCAAAACTCAACCAACAGAGACTACAGAGCTTTTCAGGTAGTAGTTAGTTATATATTATAGTCGACCCCAGAATCAAAGAATCAAGAATCTAGAGATATGAAAGGAGTTGACCCTAGACCATCAAGATTATAAACTTGTCCAGATTTCAAAGGATTCAACCATCGAGACTGTAAATACTTTCGGGTATCAAAGGTCTGAAGCTTATTTGCGGGATATCACTATTGGACTAGAATTGACTCTGGAATACAACCATCGATATTACAGAGTTTCAGATATCACTATATCGGAGGAGATAAGCTGTTATAAACGTACAGAACATACAAACATTATGCATTGGCAGATATATACTAGAATAACAGATAGTAGTAATTTCAAAGAACGGGATTTTCTATAACAACGCCAACCTAGGCAGAGGAGCATTTCGAAAGTGCTGATTAATAGTTCAAATTCTGATTCAAAACAGAAAGCACATGAGGACTTAAGCTGATTTTATCATAGATATTGAAACTCCATCTATCAAATCCTTCATCAGAAGGGAAAAGTGTGTTAAAAATCACTTGCTCACCCTTGAAAGTTCTTGAAAGTTGAGCATCCAAACAGATTAAGAGTCCTTGAAGAGCCCAAAAGTTGTACACAAAAGTCCTGTATATACAGCCATTTGTTTCCATTTCCGGCTTCCAGCACCCAAAGCTGCCCCAGCAACAACACCCGCCGACAAAGTGTTGACCTACAAAAAATAAAAGATATAACAAATCTGCATAGACAAGCCAAATATGCCTAATCTTGCAACAGAAATTAGTGTCATTGCAGTGATATACACACAATCCTTAACAAACAAAATACGTTTTCAAGGTAAGTAACACCACTACTAATAATAATATATATAAATCAGGTACTATTTTCTGTGGAAATCATAGACATAATAAAAAGGACCTTCAACACCATTAAGCATGATGAAAATTTATACCATACCCCATAAAAGAAGCCTTCTAAGTTAATCACCGCTTATCATTATTCTAATTTCTATGACAGAACCAACAGTACATAGCATCCTGGAAATCATAAGTAAGAAATTACTTCTCTTGTTCTCTGTGACACAGGTAGAGAAAATAGTTTTGACATGATAAATATTGAATATAAATAAATGTTATAATTACAAGAAACGAGGAATAAAATAAATGTTCTTTCCTTCTTTTTTGATGCCATGTATAACCATATCATTAGGGTTTGTATAATAAACTATCTTATTCACACATTGTTGTCCAAAAAGTGTGAGACAGATTTATCTAAAAGGTATTTAAAATAACCTTCAAAACATCTCCTCAAATGTTTACTCTGACACGTAAGGTCTCGATATCTTATACAAATCTCTCAAATTCTAGAAACTTCTTAATATATATCAAGAACAATAACAACTTCCATGTGATCTCACAATCAAATAAAGGAATACTAAAAAGCAAATGCAAAACCAAAAAAAAAAAAAAAAAAAGATATTAAGGTCATCATCTTAATCATGGAATTAAGATAAACAAAAGGGTATAAAGCAAAGATAAATTGACTAACCCAGTCTTTCTGGCCGCGATACCTTTGTATTCCGCAATGAGAAAAAGAAAAGATTGCAGCAAATAATCCTATAAATTAACAGAAAGATGCCACAAAATTTTAATGATCATGGACTATTACAGTGATAAACAAACTTAAAGACTGCAATTATCAACTCATAATAAGAGATGAATGCATACTGGCATTGTCATACAGATAACATTCAAATATTCAAACAGACTCCTCTCATCTACCTATCTCTCAAAAATTACCTTTTTTTTTTCCTTTTATTATCAGGATCAATGAACTCACACATAACACTTTCAGAAACTTCTTCCTTTCTTCCTTTCTTTTTTTAATCACAATGTAAAGAACAATCAATAAATCAGAAAACTTATGAAAGAATTCAATATGAATACAATTTTTTAAAAAAAATGGTTATACACATGATCATTACCACATGAGAACCCACACTTGCCAACAGTCTTTGCCTGAACTCAGAATAGAAGGGCACAGATTATTAGCTGAAGTAACTACACTGAAAACCATTAAAAAAAATGGAAAACAAGAAGAAAGGAAAACAATAAAGTGGCAATGTAAGCTAGTAACTTACAATGAATGATATACGGGCGCTGCCACATAGACCTGCAAGTATTTATCGCAAATTAGCACAAGCACAAAAGCTAAACAAACGGTGGTAAAAGAATTACAGTTTTAGCTCATAGAATGATTGAGAGCAGTTAAATTTGCAATTATGTTGATTAATACTTACTTTTAAGTTTTAACTACTCATAATACTTTAAATTTCACTTTTCTGGTCCAAACAAACAAAGCATTAGTGAAAAGGAGAAATCACCTTGTCTATTAGCATCAAAGGGGCCAAAACAAGAACCCCAGATTAATCCAGCCTACATTAAAGTTTGCATTAAAATAATAATTTTGAAACAATTAACTGATAATCAAACAATCTGTGAATTGCGCAATTACTTACTGAGCTCATACGTATGACGGAATCGACGGCGATGGAAGGGCATGGTACGGAATCGGACAAGTCTTCCTCCATAATATGACGACAGTGGTTATCTTTCTTCTTCTTTTGCCGGCGGCGGCGTCGGCGGCGGAGGAGAGGAAGCGCCGCCTATAAGGTTCGAATGCGGTAAAAGTCGCCGGTTGCATTTTAGAATTTCATATATTTAATTTAATTTAATTCTAGTGAATATTTTTCTGTTAATTCTAATATATATCATGGGCCTTACGGAAATGGAAGATGGGCTTACACATGGGCCGAGTACCAAAACGCTTTCATTGGAGATTGTTTGTTATAAGTTTTTTTTATTTTCTTTTCTCACTATAAAATAAATTTGATTAATTAAGATAATTGAAATGAGGCAGTATTGAATCACTGATTGAAAAAAAAAAAAAAAAAGCCAAGATAATTAAAAAGGAAGGAAAATATGTTAGATTAAAACATATACTATACCTATGGCACGTGAATTCCCTCTGGGGAGAGATATGTATCAATTTATACTGGTAAATTTTGAATGTAGTACATAACATAGGTATTCTAAACTCAGGTCAAGTTGATATTGACTAAACTTATACTATAACACATCTTATAAGTTGTATTTTTAGATTTGATAAGATGTTGGATCTTCTTCAAAATTTATACTGATACATTTAATATGTCATATATTGTGCATATGTTGATCATTATTATGATAATGAGTTAAATGACTGTATCTTCTTCGGTTAAGTGTTGACTAAACTTATGTAATAAACATTCATATGCATACCCATTTCATATTAAATGTCTCACAATATATAAAATATTCAAAATAACATTAATGCATCATATATGATTATTATTAAAATTTGATATGATAATTTATTCGAACGTGTTTTATATAATAACTCAATCAACAAAATCAGAATACACTAGTAGTTAAATATAATCATTTACTTTTATAATGTATGATGTTGATGTAGCATACAATGTCATTCATTATACTAGTTAATCATTTGTATTAATAATTAGCAACAAACACTTTTAGAACTTATAAATTAAAAACATTTTACCTTAAAACTAATAATTCATCTCCTTCGCTTGAGGTTTGATGAAAGATAAAAGATATTTGAGAGAAAGTTGACAAACATGATACATATTGAAAACTAGATATTGTATAAAAATAAACTTAAATTGTATATAACAAGTGTAATACTAAATATAAACACAATATTGTGCAATACATTTTCATCCAAAAGATAACCAATCAATAATTTTTTAATATTCTAAATCGTCATTTAGGCCACGTTTGGATTGGTTGGTGGGTAATTAAACCAACCACAAACCAGCCCAAATGTTGTTTGGATTGGTTGGTAAAGCTTGATTTGATAGTATGAGTCCGATCCAGCTTTGTGTGACGTGGAGGGCTTGGGGATGGTTTCATGAGTGTTAATTTGTCCTGCAAATTTTTGCTGGGTTTAATAACCCCTTAAATTTTCAACTGTTCACATGACGAAAATACCTCTTTTTTAACACATAATTACCAAAAAAATGCCCGTATAAATACATGAAACATCTCCCTTTAATTTGAACCCTAGTGGCCAAACTTTACAGCGCCATGACTAGAAGGTGTCGGAACCGATTTGGGGGAAAGTATCTTGAAGTGGATTTCTTGTGTCGAAGTGTCTACATACTTGTAAGTTCGAAACCACTGTATAACATCAAATATTCCTTTCAAATCTGGCATTTGGCTTAGTAGAGATGTGCTGTGAGAATTATAAAAAAAAATGTCCAAGCAGTTTATAAATAAGTAGTTTGGGAACTTGATTCTTGTTTGGTAACTATTTGTGAAGATCTTGTGAAGAAGAATGATCTATCTTTGCAACCTGGTATGACAGATATAGTTTTTGTATATGTGTCAAACAGAAAAATCATCCAGCTTTCTTTATTTTCCATAATTCTAATATTAATGAATTATGCATCTAATATTTTGCTTCCTAGTTCTTGTTTTTGGATGTTCTCTCTCTTTAATTTGTATTCAATGGTTTGAAATGAAACTCATTAGTGGACATAGGTACTAATGAGAGTGGTGGTTGACAAATAATTTTTGAGTTTCCTATGTTGCAGAATAATAAGGGGAAAGGGTCAAATAAGACTTGATATTAAGTCCGAGGTACATTAGCTAATTAAGCTTTTAAGATTTATAGGTACAAAAATGACATTGAAATTAGTAAATTTGCACATTCATGCCTTCTTTAATGGACCGATAATTTCCATCAAACTATAATCAGACTGATATTGATGATAGTGAAAAAGAGGGAATTGTGTTCTCAAACTCACTGAATTATTTGTTCATATAGCATACGTGAGAGAAATAACAGTCATCCCCCGTCCAAATTTGTGATCCTTTATTAATTGTATTAAATTTCAGTATCCAAATCAGGGGTATTACTGTGGATTTTGAATCAGCCAAAAAACAAAACAACCATGCTTAGCTGAAATTTAAGAATAATCAAACATGCATAAACAATATCTCATATCTATCACGCGAGTGTTTCTCTCACTTATGCAGAAAAAATAGAGGAGTGCAGGGATTTTTTTTAATTTTCCTTTTCAATATAATTGGGTTCATTTTTCAATTTTATTTTGATAATTGGACAAGTGAATTGATATTTCTAGATGTCGAATTCTTTATTTTGATAGTGGTGGTAAAAAGTTATATAGAGCATAAATTCATGTTTTTTTGGCACTTTTTAGGCATGGTGTTTTGATAATGTCAATAATACTAATTAAATGATATGTATAATGCAAGTAGCAATCCATTTCAAATGTGCAGATCAATTCATGATAGTTCATTAGATGAGAATATGTTGATTTAAAAAATAAAGATCCATTAATCATGTTCTTGGCATCACTTACTTTCAGAATTTCCTCAAACACCTCGTAAGGCTCATACACGAGATTATTTTCAGTTTGACGGTAAAGAATGCGAGGGTCATTGATGATCATCTTGAACACTACGTACCTCTTGCATATGATTCTCATAAACCTCAAGCATTCATTGTACAACAAGGCTTTGTTGCAGACTTTCCGAACAAGATATTGAGTTGTTTGAATGGCTACATAGTTGTTTCGTCCCTCCTTAAAGTTTGTCATTCGAGTTTGGTCAGCAAGAGCGTCTATGAATACTTGGGAAGAGTATTCATCCCACAAGTCACCATATATGTAGTGACTTTGTGTGGAAGGGTTTCAACAAAATGATCCATACTTTAGGCTTAAAGGTCTAATGTTCAATATGCAATATTTTTCAAAGTATGCCAATTTATACAAACTCTCAATATCAAAGTGGTTGTGTGTGTTAGGTATGACATTTAATATTACTCTTCTATTTGTAATAAAGTGGGAAAATTTTACCTTTTTCAATCATAATAATTTGACTGAAATGTGTTTGCAACATCTTTGAGCCTAGCTCCATAGCAATTTGAAGTAGAAGTAGAATAAGTTAACCACACTAATGGATGCCAACTCAAGAGTATTAAATATAAGGATAAAATTATACTCAAAGCAACACGCGTATTTGATTTTGCATTTGTTTATCCGCAGTTATGGATCTGTTTTCCCGTTTTTGAAGAAGTTGCTAGGAATTGTGCTGTGCCTGTTTGCAGTTTGTAATGTGAGTCTATGCATTGCACCCACTATGTGCTATAGATAATATGTCGTTGGAGTCAGCAAACATCAAATTGATCTAATTCGTGTAAGGATCTAAAAAGAGTTGGGGATAGTGCTTCGAGTTTTGCTAAAGTAATATAATCTTGTTTGTCTCATTCATGTTATTTTCTTGTCTATTGTAAGGTCATTCCCCAATTGGCTCATTCGAAAACTTATTTATCTATCTATCTATATACAGTGCTAGAAATGAAATCGAAAAAGGTATATTAAGATTGTTTTATGATAAACAAACAAGTTTTTCCAAGGGGAATTTGCATCTTTACTGCATTACCATGGTGTTTGCATATAAATTAACTCAGCTAGTTACATATCTTTTCATCTTTTATGCAAAGTAGTTTTGAAAATGGTTAAATTATTGTAATAAGAACATGATTTCTATATTATAGAGAATGAAGTATTAGGAAATGGATAGCCTTCTTATGGGAGAAGTAGGATTGTCTGTTGCATTTTATAGATGCGTGTCAAATACCCAAAATCTTTCCTTCAGGACAGATGAGACTTGAGAGTGTGAGTGGAAATTAAATTAATAATGACTGGTACGTCGTTTATATGTCATATACCTCTTTTTGCCAAGTTGTGCACCTTGTAAACTTTCGCTCGTTGTCAATTGTTGCTGATGAAGTTCTTACAAAATTTTGTTGCCGCATTAAATTGTGAAGAAAAATTTAAGTTTTTTCTGTAATTATTATTAGTTCATAGTTTGCCAGATTGTGTTTTTCAGAATCACTGAGATCATAATTCTATTGAATCATGGGGGAGGGTGATGAGTTGTTATTGGTATTTTGCTGATATATATTTGGAAATAAGTTGTATTTGTTGATGTAAGAGGATTAAGCTAAAAATTCCCAACGAGTCTTTGTTTCCACATTTTAACATTCTTTGTTTCCAATGTACTGGTTATCATTCTATTTCAGGTATATCAAGAATTTGACCAAGAAATACTTGAAGAAACATAATGTAACGGATTGGCTTCGGGTGATTGCTTCCAACAAGGACCGCGATGTTTATGAACTGCGCTACTTCAACATTGCCGAGCAAGAGGGAGAGGAAGAAGAGAACTTTTGTCAAAACCACTTTTTGGATCAGTTTATGTTGCTGGGTTTAGTATCCATCCTGAATTTTTCTACATTCCTGGGTTTATGATTTTGATTTTAGTTATTCTGTTGGTTTATATTATACAATCAATTCTGTGGCAAACAGATTCTTTTTTTGTGTATGTGCATGGTGTGCCTTTGAAATGAGAGAGTATAAATTTGATTAATGATGAACACTGAGAGTATAAATTTGATTAATGATGAACACTGAGAGTATAAATTTGATTAATGATGCTAGTGTTCATTACTTACCTTCTTGAGAGAGTTTAATATTCAATTTACACAGTAATTTAGAGTTTGAGAACTTATGACTTTAAGTAACATTCTAGACTCCACATTCTCTAGCTTAGATAACTCTTTCCTAAAACCAAGCACATGAGGTTGAGGTTGAATATACACTCGGGATGATAGTTGAGCGTATAAAAGTGATTATGATGTAATAAATAATAGGAAAAATAAGATAAAATTAATTATGATGGTTCTGAAAAAAAATATTAGGGATATCCCAAGATACCCAGAAGTTTCTACCATTATTTTCCAATGAAGAAACCCAGGAATTTGGTATTACTCTTTTCCTTTTTCTTTTTAACTCTCATTCAAGTTACAATTCCACATAGTTTCTATATTTTATGATAGTTGATTTTGTTTAGTTTTTTTGTGCACCTTTTTGAAACTCTCTTTCTTTTTAACTCTTATTCAAGAGTTACAATTCCACACAGTATACACACCTCTTCCAACTCCAAGAATCTGAAAATTAGTTTGAGGTTAAATATAATGTTTCAAGGATACTATTATTAACCGTGTTGAATAAGTTGACATGTTTTGAGTTTGTTCACTTTTATAGATCCATATGAATGAATTGATTCTTTTTTTTTGATCCATTCGAACTTCGTTCTCTACTCATACAATAGAATCCTCTGAAAAAACACGATATATACCTAAACTATTACATTAAGTAGTAGTAGTAACAATAATAATAATAATAGAACCTCAATTAATTGTTAACTAGTGTATTATAGTTGCAGACTGCAGTGATAAGAGTTATTAAATGAGTATTGAATAAAAGGAATTAAAAAGAGCAGTGGTTGGGAGCAAACCAGAGAGGGGTGGGTATGATCCTTCGAATGCTTTGAATATCACAAGGAAAATAGCAGGGGGAGATTGTTCTATTTTGATAGTCGAAGATACCAATATCATGGCCACCAAATGAGACATCCTTATCATAATCGTAGGATTGAAGTTCACTGTCATCCGTAAAGTAGATGGAATTGTGCTTCAAGTTGAACTCAGTTGTTGCTTCAATGGCAAAGGAGTTGTTGGGTCCAACAAACATGGCAATACCATCCAATGAGGAAGGCATGTACCTCAAACTCACTTTGCTTTGCTCATCATCCCTCATCTCTATCCTGTGAACATCAAAACTAAATGTTTTGTAGGGACTGGTCCAATATTCAT
The DNA here is from genome assembly GCA_028654395.1 of Scutellaria barbata. Classification (NCBI taxonomy): domain Eukaryota; kingdom Viridiplantae; phylum Streptophyta; class Magnoliopsida; order Lamiales; family Lamiaceae; genus Scutellaria; species Scutellaria barbata. Next base: position 23,038,172 of record CM053649.1, read on the forward strand.
CGTCGGCTTCAGCGTCCTCTTCAGCAAAGGTACCATCAGGGCGGACGCTCTCCATAAAATGGCGAGTCACAAGGTAAAGTCGATCAGAGGCCGAAACAAGGTACCTTACCTGTTGTAAAAGATAATTATCTTTTTGCTGATCCCACCACTCCCACAACCATGTCTCGTACTCCTCGTCCAGCACCTCCACGTCGGACCAAACAATCCTGGGACACAGAGGGTCGGACAGATCCCAACACTCCAACTCAAGAGAATCATCTGTGATGCACACAAACTGCTTCTTCCTCTTCCAGTATGTAAAGTCTTCGTAATACCTCGGATAAGTATCGCCCAAAGAGCCAATAGGAGTCCACTCGGTGCTGCGATTGGGGCAGCAGAAAGCGAGATGCTCATATGTCCCGAACTTGATCAGGACCCGACACTCTTCTTCTTCATCGGGAGAGCAAGATATGATCACCTTATGCACCCACCGAGGCCATATGTTTCCACCATCACGGAGGGATAGAGTGTCAATGGGTGGAAGCTTTATGTGACGGCGTGTGACCGGATTCCAGAGAAACAGATCGCGGTTGCTTCCATGATTGAATAGAGCTAGCCACCCATGTGAGGACCCCACCACCACTGCACCCTCGTCTTCTAGACTCTTCTTCAAACTCAGCACTTTCTTCTCTTCAAGGCTGTAGAAATTATAAACCCCTTCCATGCTTGGTGGTATCATCAGCCATGGCGATGCAGATACATCACTTCCAGTGCTCATCGTCATACTCATCATCCTCCGATTTACACATAGATTACGGCGAGGGTACATACTGATCATCCTCCGATTTACACACAGATTACGGCGAGGGTACTTCAGACATTTCAACTTGGGATTGGGAGATATCAAAGGTACTGATGATGATAACATTGAGAAAGCCATGCCCCAACAGATGCGATACCACTTCACACTTGTAATTATATAGAGAGAGAGAGAGATAGCTAGGGTTAATTTGTTGTAACTTTATCTCATTTACTTCATTTTATATTTCCCTTGTATCTCTCATAGGTCGTACTAGCTGATTATCTTCCATTCCATATATCTCTCATCGATGTCTACCCAATTCAATACAATTATCGCTTAATTTAACCATCTCTATAAAAAAAAATTATCACATTAATTTATGGAAAGGATATAATCAATCTCTATAAAAAAAATTTATCACATTAATTTATGGAAAGGATATAATCAATCACTATAAAAAAAAATTATCACATTAATTTACGGAAAAGATATAATCAATCCACGTTATGAAATGTATAAATATTTTAATTTGGGCACCCGAGACCCAACAGGGTATACCCATTCCGACCCGAAGTTTGCAGGTATGAGATCGGGTATGTAGAAATTCCATGAACAATGAATGAACCCGATCCAATCAAATAATACTAGTGCGGGTTGGTTGAGCATCGATGCCCGAAATATTAATCTCACCCCTAGAAAAGACTATCGTTTTCGGGTATTTGGGTTATTATTGAAAGAATATTTTAGCTCAAATCGGACTTAAAGCTTAGGGACTGAATAAGATATATTCATGTTAAATAATATTCTTGTCGTGTGTTTAATTTTCTGCCTGGAAAAAATATTAAGAACTTTTCTTTTAAATGTATAAATTTTGAAATATCACATGTCTATATCCAAACAAAAATTAAATAATAATGAAAATATTATTGTATTAAAAATAATGAGATCTTCGAATTCCTCAAATATTAAATCATAATAAAAATATTTTTAGACTCATAGATTGGTGTAAATTAAATATAAAAATTTATATGAAATTATTTAATAAATATAATTTTATGAGACAAACGTAATTATGTCCTCTTTCGTGCACGCACCTTATAAAGCTATACATAAAACAATTATGCCAAGTGTTTTTAGTATTATAAACAAATTAATAAATATTAATACTTCAGCTGAGAGAAATAAATTATAATTTTTAGCCGGTAATTCTAATTTAATGGTATTAAAATATGACAGCAAAAATTGGGTGTTAACTTCTCATGTTTTAAATCATGTAATGTGAAATGTAGTTTTATCTAATTAATTCATTTTATTTTATTATTAAGTTAAAATTAATCATTTATCACATTTGTATCTAATAATGTTTTGGCATCAATTGAATTTTCAAAAAATCCCCTTAATTTTTTTTCTCTCTTAATTATAAAAACTCAAATGAAAACATAGAAATCTAAAACTTATATAATTATCAAACTAACCATAAAGGAATTATTTTATTAATAAAAAATAAGATATACATAAATATAAATATCAAGTTGTTTATAATATTAAATTATCACTCCAATAAATGAATAAAATAATAATGTACAGTAAAATAATTTTCTCAAATCACTATCAATAATAAACCAGTGAAAACCGAAAAGACTACACATGTCAGATGAAAAATACCTATCTAATTTTGATTGGTGGTGTGATGACCATATTTATGAAAACTTAAAAATCCTTCAACTTACAGACAATTAATTAACTTGCAATATTAATATTAATATTATATTGATGCATTAAAAAAAAAATTAGATTCTAAAATTTACAATTTTTTGGGGCTCAAGTTAATCAATTTGTTGGATCCAATCATCTACATGCGAATATTATATTTGAAAATATGTTTCACAAATTAAGATTTATGAAACTGTTTCATAAGAGAATGTCTAACAATATAGGTGAAATATCTAAACATTTAAAACAAATCATGGCCAAATTGGTAAGAATTATAAAATTGATTACTCTTAGGCACCAATCATGGCCAAATTGGTGGTGAAAAAAAAAAGTGTTTATTTTTATTATTTTTCACTTTTTATTATATTCTAATTCTTACCTGAATTACTTTGTTTTCAAACCAATTCAGACATCATAATAGTGGGGTCTTTCCGTAGTATACTAGTACAATCAGTAATCTCAACCATTAGATCTTGAATAATTGCATTCTTACTTTTTTATTTTCATTTTAAATTTTTATTTGTCTTTAAAAGTTACTGCAGTAAAACTTAAAAATTTTCCCAAGAAGTCTAATATTGCAGGTCAATATAGTCTATATTTACCTTCTCCAACTATTATATTTATCAGCTAATGGCAACTATAAAAGCGTAGTTAAATCTTCTGGTATTATGCAACGTGTAATGACGAATTATTTGAGACACATATTCAATATGTTTTATTTTGTGTAAATGTAATCCTCGTTATTAACAAAACTGTCATGAACATAGCAATCAAACCCATTGCAGCCATGGTTTCATAACATCCAAACCCAGCCATGATTTTGTTTCAATGATGTAAAAATTAATTTTACTTGATACATCTTTATCCTAATCCATACTTAAAAACAACTAATGAGGTGATATAAATGTAATTGCTACATATATATCATTTAATGCTTCTTGCACATCGACATCAATGATGTCGACTAAAAAAACGTTACTCCAATAAGCATATTAGACCATAATTTTGAGACCCGTGTTGTAAGGATTGAAAATCATTACAACAGTTATTTTGCTATGCAACAAAGCTAATCACAATTAAAAAAATCTATTATTCATATGATTCATCCAGAACCAATGCGTTAATGATTTTTGATACCCTTACATTGGATCAAAAATCATTGCAACAATCGTATTCATATGGATGCATTGAAAGCCATCGTAGCAATTGTTGCATAACTTGCATATATAGGATTGAATTGGAAAGCATTGCAATAATGGTTTTATATCCAACTAGTAATTCACCCGTGCGGTGCGTGATTTATTATTTGTTATGATAGTATACAATTTGTAATTATATAATGAAATTGTTATATTATGAAGTTATTTATGCATCTTTTATTAGTCAAACTTTGTATAATATACAAATATATTTTCATATCTCTATTGATTTTTAAAGTTATATTTTATAATTTTAAAAATTTGTTGGGTAAAGTACAGTTTTAACTTAAAAATGTAGAATTTTGTTAAATTCTCCCTATACATTAGGACTTCCTTATGCATTTGTTTTTGGGTTGCTTGTTATTCTAAATTCAAATAACACAAATTGTATATGTTCTTCTAAATTATATTTGATAATATCAAAAAGTTGGAATACAAAATTTATAAATAATTTAAACGACGAACTTGAAAGCTTACATTCTATTTGTTCGTCTTTTGTTGAATTTTTTTTCATGACTCGATAGATAATTTGATAAGCCAATAATTTTAAGAGTTAGTTATAAGAGACCAATTAATAATATAAGTTTTGAAATATTTATTTATATACAACATTTTTCATAATTACAAAGAGTATATTACAATTTCTTTTAACTTTCAAATTGATAATATGAATAATTCTAGACATTAAGTAATTAAAGTTAACAAAAAAACAAAAAATAATTAAAAACTTGAAAGCTTACATTCTATTTATTTCTATCTTTTGCTGAATTTTTTCATGGTTCGATAGATAATTTGATGAGACAGTGATTTTTGGAGTTGGTTAAAAGTGACAGATTAACAATAGAAATTTTGAAATATTATTTATATACAATATTTCTCATAATTACAAAAAATATATTAAATTTTTTTTAACTATAAAATTGATAATGAGAATAATTATAGACATTAAGTAATTCAAGTTAACAAAATCAAAAAAAAAAAGAAATAAATTATTGTTCAACAATGAATGACAATCATCGTCAACAACAACAACAAATAATAATAATAATAATAATATTAATAATAATAATAACAACAATAATAATTAACAACATTCATCCCGCACAATGCGCAATTTATTATTTATTGTGGTAGTATATATAATTTGTAATTATATAATGAAATTATTATATTAAATTTTATTCATACATCTTTTATTATTCAAACTTTGTATAATATACAAATATATTTTTCATATCTCTATTGATTTTAAAAGCTATTTTATAATTTAAAAATATTGTTGGGTAAAGTAAAGTTTTATCTGAAGAATGTAGAATTTGGTTGAATTCCCACTATACATTAGGGCTTCCTTATGCATTCGTTTTTGGGTTACGTGTTATTCTAAATTCAAATAACACAAATTGTATATATCATTTTAAATTATACTTGATAATATTTAAAAGTTGGAATACAAAATTTATAAATAATTTAAACAACGAACTTGAAAGCTTACATTCTATTTATTTGTCTTATGTTGAATTTTTTTTCATGGTTTGATAGATAATTTGATAAGTCAATGATTTTTTGAGTTAGTTATAAGTGATCAATTAATAATATAAGTTTTGAAATATTTATTTATATACAATATTTCTTATAATTACAAAAATTATATTAAAATTTCTTTGAACTTTCGAATTGATAATACGAATAATTTTAGACATTAATTAATTAAAGTTAGCAAAAAAAATTTAAAAACTTGAAAGTTTACATTCTATTTATTTCTATCTTTTACTAAAAAAAATTCATGGCTCGATAGATAATTTGATAAGTCGGTGATTTTTTAAGTTGGTTAAAAGTGACCAATTAATAATAAAAAATTTGAAATATTATTTATATACAATATTTCTCATAATTATAAAAAAAAATATCTTAAAACTTTTTTAACTTTAAAATTGATAATGAGAATAATTATTGACATTAAGTAATTAAAGTTAATAATAAGTAGTAATAATAATAATAATAATAATAATAATTAAAAATATATTATATGGAAAAAGTGTCCTAAATAACATGAACAATCTTCTTGACAAAATTAATAATTTTTTGAATTTTTTTATTAATAAAAATAATGATGTGACATCTTTAAGAGGGAAAATGACATTTTTATAATATCTTCCAACTGTCTTACTTTTATATAAGTATAGATGATACCTAAAGTGAAAAAAAAAAAAAATTGTTACATAACATTGATACGCATGCATTAAAAATGACTGCATCAAATGGTCTTATACCTTTCATATGATCAGAAATGATTGCAACAATGTTTTTGTACGCCGAGCATAGCCAAAAATCACGGAATGTGTGTAATAGATCTATATCCAATGAAGATGGAAATGATAAAGAATGCTGCAACAATGGTTTTGTTACGATGAAAAATCATAACAACAATCGATTTGTATGCTAATCATAATTAGACAGTATTGATTACTTGAGATTGATAGTCATTCATCCAAAACACTGCAGGATTACAAACTATTTGAGCAATGGTTTTTAGACATGATTTTTTAACACTACAATGCATTGATGCCTAATCTAAACATTGTTCTATATTGCAAAAATTGTTTTGATACCATATTACAGTAATGGTTTTGGTATGAAATAATACCTTATTCATCATCTCGAAAATTTAAAATATAAAATTAATTATTATATAAATCTTAATTATATTTTATTAATTAATTGTATGACAAACACATTTTATCTAATCAAACCAGGAAAATTTATTATCATTTTAAAATCATCTCAACCTAATTATTAGATGGAATGTATTGGCGAAAATGAAAACATTAAAAATATATTTGAAATATATTATTATTAATAAAAAAAAATTACCAATTTTATCGAGTTAATCATGCATGTTGGTTAATTTGTTATATAATTATAAATTATTTTAATTAAAAAATTAGATATAAATTAACACAAATAAAAGTGTGATTATTTAAAGTATTAATAAATGTTCTAAACTTATTAATTAATGACACTTATATAAATTTTTGCATTAAATCATTGAAACTGTTGAGATTTTTTTATTCTAACATTGTGGAAGATGGTGTTGTCGTAGACCCCATCTTCCACAACGGTTATTAACCATTGTCATAAACCTTTTTTTATCGTTGTGGAAGATGACATTGTTGTAGACCCTATCTACCACAACGGTTAGTAACCGTTGTCGAAGATACTAATCAAAAGTTGACACGTCATTGTCACGTCATCATAGTTCTGACACGTCATTTTAAGACAATTATAACATATATTAGTACATATTTTTAATATATTTTATAAACAAAATATTTTTTAAAATTATGAGTTTGTTCATATATATAAGATAATATTAATGCAAATAATATAAAATAAAATCATAAAATAATTAAATTTTTCAACTTTAATTTAATTAAAATAATATATAATTTTTGTATTATTATATATAAAAAATTTGTATTGACCAATTAATATATGTATATTTTTAATTTTGAAAAATAGTTTATGGTTCAATTAATATATTTAAGTTTTTTTTTTTCAAATTATTCTTTTAATTAATCATTTTTATATCTTTTTTTTATTTTATAAAATAATTTTTTCAAATAATTTATGTTTTTGGTATTAATTTTAAAACCAAACTCATTTATCTTTATTTTCTAAAATAATAATATATAATTTTTATATTATTATGTAATAAAAAATTTTATATTTTTCAAATTAATATATGTATTGTTTTTTTTGTTGTAAAATAATTTTTGGTTCAAATTAAAACCAAACTCATTTTATCTTTATTTTCTAAAATAATAATATATAATTTTTATATTATTATGTAATACAATTTTTTATATTTTTTAAATAAATAAATGTATATTTTTTTATTGTTGTAACTAATTTATTATTCAAATTAAAACCAAACTCATTTTATCTTTATTTTCTAAAATAATAATATATAATTTTTGTATTATTATGTAATACAATTTTTTGTATTTTTCAAATTATTATATATATATATAAATATATATACATATATATTATTATAAAATAATTTATGTTCAATTAGTTAATTTAAGTTTTTTTTTTATAATAATTTTTTTCTTAAATTAAATAATTTTAAAAATCTGAATTTTTAGAACGGTTTTATAAAAATCGTTGTCGTTGTGCAAAAAAAAATCCGCACAAAGACAACGGTTACTGTTGTCGTTGTGTGAAAAAATTCACACAACGACAACGGTACAAAAAAATCGTTGTGGTTGTGCGAAAAAATCCACACAACGACAACGGTATAAAAAAACAGTTGTCGTTGTGCGAAAAAAATCCGTACAACGACAACAATACAAAAAACCGTTGTCCCAACTGTTGTGGTTGTGTGAAAAAATTCGCATAACGACAACGGTACAAAAAACTGTTGTCCCAACCGTTGTCGTTGTGCGAAATAATCCACACAACGACAACGGTACAAAAAAACCATTGTCGTTGTACGAAAAAATCCGCAGAATGACAACGGTACAAAAAACCATTGTCCCAACCGTTGTCGTTGTGCGAAAAAATCCACACAACAACAACAGTACAAAAAAACCAACAACAACGGTACAAAAAAACCGTTGTCGTTGTGCGAAAAGAAAAACGCACAACAACAACTGTAGTAAAAACTGTTGACTCAACCGTTGTCATTGTGCGAAAAAAATGCACAACGACAACGGTAGTTGTCCATCGGTGATCCAAAGAGAAATACAAGAGAAAGGTTCATTATCGATGAACAAACAGGGTGTTTTTATACCCGAACATCCGTATGTTTTTCATCGAATACCGATGAAAAGACTGATAACGCTAAAATAAGTATTTTATCGGATTTCGATAAAAATATTAATTCGAAAATAGCTGAGAACCTGGCGATCACCATAACATGTATAGAAACCTTGGAAGACTTGTGAGAAAAAGTTGAAAATGTAGCAGACTTCTTAAAAAAAGTTGAAAAGGTAGCTAAAGCAAATGTAGTCATGGGATTGAAAATTAAACGGTGAAAATGTGAAAAAACATTGCAAAACATTGCAATTATATATAGGGTAAAAAACAAAAATCCACCTCAAGTATACGTGATTTTGCACTTTGCTATATTATTTATAAATGTTTTCACTTTACTATATCAAGTACACGAACTTTGCAAAACACAATAAATTCGGCTGCCACGTCATTTTTTCTTGTCAGAAAGAGGACACATGTCTCTCAACCATTTGCCAATAAGTCGGATTTATTGTTTTTTGCAAAGTTCGTGTACTTGATATAGTAAAGTGAAAACATTTATAAATGATATAGCAAAGTGCAAAATCACGTATAGTTGAGGTGGGTTTTTGTTTTTTACCCTTATATATATAAGTAGTTGAGATCTGTAGCAACCGCCTAGCAGCCTAGTACGAGAGATGGACGCAGCAAAAAACATGGATGGTACAATTGAAGCGCGCGGGCAGTGCAGCAACCCGATTACAAAGATAGAGATGGTGATGGAGAGAGAGAAGGGTTTATTTATATGTAATTTTAAAGTATTTTGTCTTATAATTTAAAAAAAAAATGATTTTCATTATTATAGTAATATAGTTATCCATTTTTATTATCAAAAATTTAAAAATTATTTCAAATTAGTAAGTAGATATTTTTTTCAATTTTGTTGTACTAGTGAATCAATCCAACTATTACTATCAATGATTTTATTATTAATTTTTTTATATTATATAATTTGAATGTTAAACATTTTATTGTCAGCAATCAAATCCAATGTTTTAAAATATTAAGACAATTAAAATTAATTAAATGCTTGGTGACATAAAAATAACTTTTGCAGTCAACCACTCATGATTCAATCTCGACCTGTGATATCAATGGCCAAGCATTTATATTATCATATTAATAATTTTCTATTTTTGAAAAGATTATGTATTATTGTAAAAAATTACTTTATTTTTTAAAAGTAAAGATAGATAATATATTAATGTCAACATAATGTTTTACGTTTAAAATTATCAAAATTCAAATAAATGTCTTGTTCTTATAAAAATTAAGCTAAAGATACTATCATCTAATTTTTTTAATGAGTTTGGGGCAAGGAACAAAATATCGCGATATTTCGGCGAAATATCGTCGAAATATCGCGAAAATAGGGCTTCCAATATAAATATCCAGTGCAATTTTTTTTCGTCAAAATATCGTCGAAATATCGGCGATATATCGGTAAATATCGGTTTTATATCGATATCGGTTGAGTTTAGTGTATTTCTTGTGGCATATAGCGGATATATCGGTCTTCAAAATATCGATCTCGAATTTTTTGAATTTTTTTTTTTTTTTAACTTGGCTGCATTTTCTAGTAGCTAGGCAATAATTTTCCCTGAATAACATTATACAATCATGGATTCAATTATGAATGTGTTGTTTTTTTCTTTTCTTTTTTTCCTTATTTTCTTTTTTTCTGTTTTTTTTATTATAATTTTTTTATATGTATTTAAAAGAAATTTATCAAACTTAAGCTCTATATCTATATTTTTGTCTATAAGTAGAACAAATAATAATTTTAATTAAATTATTGTAATAAATTAACACACTACTAGCATTTAGGTTTTTTCTTATAATTTAATTAACTTTAGTTAATTTTTTTGAATTTAAGAAAATAATTATGATGTATATATTATATACTATATAATAATATTTTATCTTTATATTTATCATAAATATATTATTTTATTTGAAATTTTAAGTTTAATATATGTATTAATGTTAGTTATAATATTATGTATATTGTTAGATATATTTTTCAATTTTTTAGAAAGTTTTAATATTTTTTTTAAAAATATCCGATATTTCCACCGATATCGATATATCCGTAAAATTAGGGTATCGATATTTTTACCGATACCGATTTTTTCGTCCTTGGTTTGGGGGAATGGAAGGGAGAGTAACAATAAGAACTAGAAAACTTGTGTGACCCGAATTCAAACCTTAGTCATCACAATCTGCATCTTTATAAAGGTTGAATACTACTTAAATTACAAGACTCATGGTACTATTATCTATTTTGTATGCTTGAATTGAGATGTCATTTTAATTTATAGCTAAGATCGGAAAAAAAAAATTAAATATTAATTAAGAAATATCAAATTTTGAATTTAGAATTGAGAAACATCATAAAAGTTGGGTTTTGTTCTATAAAATTTCAAAACCTAAATCAACAATTGGACTGAGTTATATTTCGGTTAAAATTTAAATATGAATTCTTTTTTTTTTTTAGTTTAGTTCGATTACATGAATAATTAGAGTTTTTTTTTTCAAGTAAAAATAAAAGTATATAAATTAAATAAAGATTATGTTTATATTATAAGAAAATGGCCCAATTTGCCATTTTTCCCTATTTTTATGCCCCATATACCTTTAAATATAGATTTTAGTCCCCAATTGTCAATTCCCTTATAATTTGAGCCTCAAATGTCCATTTTTTTGTCCTGGCCAACTTTTTTTTAATTTAAGTTAATACAAATATATATATACACGAATTTGCAGCAATGTGGGGGCCTTTTTTTTCAAAAGTGGTCGCTGCTTTACACTGTACTTGTCAGGACTGTTATTCACTAATATTAAAAAAAGTTGGTTAGGACAAAAAAAAATTGACATTTGGGGCTCAAATTATAAGGGAATGAACAATTGGGAACTAAAATCTATATTTAAGGGTATATGAGATAAAAAAAATAGGAAAAAATGACAAATGGGGCCATTTTCTCTTATATTATTTATCATATAGAATTTGGTTGATTGGGTTTTCAGTTAATAATTTAATTGGGTTTGATTCAGATTGGACTTGACTGAATCCTTAGGATGTCATTATGTTTGGTGGACATAGCCTCACACACCACTGGATCGATCACAAAGGGATAAGGAATTGGATATTATAATTATCTTACTTCAGCCCATTATAGATTAATAGCCCAATTTCATTTCTTGCGTGCAAAGGTATTTTATTTTGATAATATGTATATTTATTACAATGTTATTGTTCAAATGAAAAGTAAGTATTTGATAATAATTTGGATACTTTGGTTGTTTTCTTCTCCCTTCTCGCTTTCCTTTGTTTTAAATAATAATATTTTTTATTAATAAATCAAAAAGGAATTATGAGTTGGATGTTGATCTCAAGTAAAGATTATGATTGTACTTGTACGCCTAATTGTAACTTATCAATTCTTCAATAATATCATAATCGAAAATAGGAAAATGAAAAACGCAAATATATAAAAAAAAAAATTGGAAAAATTAATTAGTTACTTTTAATTATATGGTCGAACATCATAATAGATAATAATACATTATAGAGTAAGTCTTGTGGGAGATAATTTTATGAAATCTCATTTCATAAGACGATCAATTCGATCCGGTCAGCAGTCAAAAGTCATGGTTGAAGTCAACGGTCACAGTTGATTCTATTCTTATATTGTAATACTTTTATTTTCATAACGTATTATTTTTATATTTATCATGTAATACTTTCAAACAATATTACGTCATACATATAAAGTATTACTTGTTAAATTACATTGATTTGTAGAACCATAAGTAGTAATCCTCAAATATAATAGTATTACCTTATATAAACAAAAGTATTACATAGATTTATCAAAATATAATTTTTCAAAAATATTACATATTATAAATAAAAGTATCACATTATAATAATAAAACTACTTATCACATTACAAGTTTTCAAATTAATTATGATTTAGAATGTTGAAAGCAAACGGATTTCATGATATGCATGAAAATATCGTATGACATAAATAAAAGTATTATATGATATATATAAAAGTATTACATGATATATACAAAAGTATTATATAGTACACAAAAATTCATATGAGATCGTCTCACGTGCTACAGTATCGTGCACAGTCATGTCCTGAGACATGATCAACCATGCGCAACAAGACTGTATAAGTATGTTTTTTTTTTTGCTATATAAGTATGTGTTTTTAAGATCGTGTCTTAGGATATGGTTTGACAGTGCGCGACAACACAACAGTGTGTGTAGCGCATGGTCATGTCATGGGGCACGGTCGATCATGCACGACTACACAATGTATAAGTATGTATTTTTTTAATTATATGTTTTAGAACTATATGTATGTTTTTTTCGTCGTGCATATTCAATCGTGTCCCAAAATACGACCATACGCGATTCTGTTGCACATGAGATGGTATCACGCAAGATCTACTCTACATAGTATTACATGTCAAATTATCATTTTTCAAAAGTATTAATTTATACACATAAAATATATTATATAATAGAAAAATATTACTTAACTTATATAAAAGTATTACCTTTAGGCTTTAACATTGATGATTGGATGTTGACATTCAGAGGTGACTTTAATTAATTAATCATTAATCTGATGAAACCCGATATTTTTCACTAAATGAAATCTATAAGATCGTCTTATATAAAACTTTACCTACATTATATTTCTACAATATCAACTGATTGTTGCGCATCGTTTTTTTCTTTTTCTTCCTACACCCTCAACTTTAAGAATAGTTAATTGAAAATAATTTTAAAACGAACTCTTTGAATGTTAATTTGTATATTTAGTTAAATGATTGTCCACTTGCTTATATCCATTAAATTCATCTTGAATAAAATTTAAAATTTCACAAAACTTAAGATTTATAGATGGCTATCGTAAAGATGAATCTTTATTATTTACAAATTTATATATAAATTGTGATAAAGTGTGATTGTGAGTTGACTCATCTCACATACCTAAACTATCTCATATAAGATCTATTCATAAAATTTTCTTTTATTATTTTATGTCACTTTTATTACATTATATTTTACAACACAATAACAACAATAATAAAAACACAATAACAACAATAATAAATAAAAAAACTCACACATTTAATCGGTTGGGACATAGTTGAATAATAAAGAATTAAAATAGTTTTATTGTATTGATCAGATCTTAAACGTAAATTCAATTTATAACAATTCAAAGAGTCTGAGTTATTATCTCCAAGTTCCGGAAACGTAAATCTCAAATAAAATTTAAAAATATATATATACTACACATTTACTATATACATTTGCAAACATGAAATATTAATAAAATAGTTAAATGGAAGTGGGATTTATAGAGGTGAAGTCAATCTAAAGATTAGTATTTCAGTTTTCAAAAGGCACCAATATCAACTTTAGATGAAAGAAGAAAAAAGAAAAGGGAATTGAAAAATTAAAGTGAGATCGACTTCTCCTATTCTTCTTCTTCATCATTAAAGACATATTTTGAGATGTGTGTTGCCGTGTTTCAGAGGTTATGCATCTCATATTCATGTGGATCTCACCAACACTAACTTTGTAATATCGTTTTATGTATATAATTCTGTATGACTAATCAATTTTCGATCCACAACTCACAATTTATTTAAGAGTTTGCGACCTATAAATTTTTTGGTGGTAAAAATTTTTTGAAGGCACAATATTTATCATCCACTTAAAGATGTAGGATAAATCAAGTATAACATTTATGGAAACTAAGTATTACCATAATCCAATCAAACAGTTATAGATGCACTAATTTAAATAAAATGTGAAAGAAAATACTAGTAGGGTGTCAATATAGTATGTGACCAAAAAGTATAATAAATATGGATCTTGACCGTCCTATTCATGTAAGTATTATCATGGGCCACATGGTGTGTGATATGTGACGGAATTTAAAAAACTTAAGAAATATTTATAATTAATTTTTTTAAATTGTATTACATGTTATACGTTCTATAATATTTGGGGCAATATCAATATGGATTGAGTGAAATTAGTCATGAATATCCAACATAAATCCATGTCCCATGACCCTTTTGAGTTAGATTGCAAGTTTTTTAACCCCAGTTTGGATCCAATAATAAAATATTTTTTATATAAAAAGTGATTATTAAGGTATTTATTTATTTATTTGCATTTTTAATATCTGACCTACTTACATATTTATTACATTAATATCAAATTATTTTGACACATTAGCGGACTTGTAATTGAATTGAACCAAGTGGGATGCACTATTGATCAAACTAAATGTTATTGAACCTTAAATCTTTATATTTAAGCTTATTTAATAGTTAATTGGCATAAGCTTGAACAACCTTCAATCGAGCCAAATATGAATTAAGTTTTAATCTAATACTTTTACACTTACGATTATTTTATTATTATTTTTGACTTATTGAGCCTAGAGTGTGGGGTTTTATTATTTAGTTTATTCATCCGAATGTAGAAAACACTTTTGGAATTTCTGCTAGAAGTTGCTGGATAACAAGCTTAAGATTTTTTTATTCACGATATCGAAATTGATGATAGTGACAATATTAATTTTAATGAGGATATCGATTGTGATCTTGATTCTCCATTAATTAGATTAATGGATCATCTGATTGAAAACAATAGTATTTATATGATTCGTGGCTCTCCATGAGAAATCCTTTATCTTTTGAATTATTTGACAAACGTATTTGGGTGTAAATGGAAGTTGTTCTAACAAATGAAGTTTACTTAATATAAATAACTCATTTCTTCATCTTCGACCCCCAGTTACTACGAATACCCCCAATTTTTAAAACACAAAAGTATGTCAAACATATCTATAAGCTTTTAACATAGTAAGAATTGCACAAAAATATAGTTGTTTGAATGAATAAAGTTGGTTATAAATTAGAATGTTAATGTGTGAAAAAGAAAGGGATTGCATTGCATTGAGAATTGTTGTTAATAAATAATAAATACATTTTGACAAAGTCCAAACACATATATCATACATCACAAGCAACCCACTATTATACTGAAAACGTGTTAAAGCAACTATCCATTTATTTTTTTCTTCTCATAAAGTAAACACCATCTTGCTTTACACTTTTTTTTTTTTTTTACTTTGCTATTCACCCACCAATTTATTCCTAGCACTATAATTGACCTCTCACACACTTTACTCTCCATTTTCACACTAAATTCTAATTAGTGACTAAGTTTCATAGATTATAGATGTAATCTGCTAAGTGGCTTAAATAAAAGTGTCTCGCATTTTGACATGAATCATCATATCCAACTCTACAATTAATAAGTGAGATTTATTTGGTGCGAATTGATTTGAATACACAATTACCGGATCAAAATAATTTTAACATCTCATGTTACAATTCAATCAGTTAAATTTATATGTTGATTATTTGGGCTTCCAAAAAATTGTGAGTATTTATATTAAATGAAAATCAATTGTATAAAAACAAGATGCAAATTGGAAGAAAAAAATTATTTCTTCTTATAATTAAATGCCAATAAGGAAATTGGAACAAATTTTATCTATTCTAAAACTAAACAAATAGATATTTTGAACGGATGGAGCAGGAATAAGAAATTTAGGCAAAAATTCAATATTAGGTTTTGATAATAAAAAATTATTCAATACAATTATATTGCTTATTATATACAAATTTAGGTCATTGTGTATATAAAAATGTCTAGTTTTTGTAAACCAATCTCATAAATATAATTTTAAGAGATTAATCAATCCATAATTTATATATATATATATATATATATATAAATTTATAAAAATGAGGTTGAGTCATGAATTTTCTTACATAATTATATCTTTAAGAACATATTGTTGAATTTTTGATATAAAATACTAAAAAAATCTATTAAAAGTTAGCACAAACATAGAAATGTCACATCGAAGTAATCTAATGGTAGACATAGAAATGTAAGTTGGTTTGATGAGGACAAATTGAAATTGAAAGTCTCGTGATAAGGGAGAAGAGATGAGTGATAAAAAGGGGATCAAAAGTTTAAGATTTATCAAATCTTTCACCAATATGACACGTATCCCTACATAATTGATAATTATATAGTAATTGATAATGTCACCACGTCAAGAATTCTTTAATCACTTGTTTTATACTTTGAATTTCAATTCATGTGTTGTTTAATTTGCTCGTACGCATTAAGAATACATGTATGTATTAGATACGATCATGTCTATGAAATGACTACAATATCCTTCTATTAACATTACTAAAATGGGGGCTTTCAATTCTGGCATGGAAAACAAGATGCAGACAAAATTGGAAGAAATTTGTTTTAGTATTTTCTATAATTTAAAAGCAATAGATAATCTACAATAAATTTTACTTTAATTATAAAGTGAAAGTTATCTTAACATGAAATAAGTATTTTTCATGTTTTAGAATTAAGAACATTTTTTCTTGATTTTCAAGTGATGATTTCATTGTGGATAATGTGTTTTGATTTTCCATTGTTGATAATAATAATTATTAAGAACAAAACTATTTAGATAACTTCTTGGATAGTAATTTATTTTTATAAAAACCTATATGGGAATTTTGTAAGATAGAGGCTCCATTATTCACAAACTCAATTCATTGTCATAAAGTTATAAATGAATTATATATTATAGATTATGAGTTGACTCATTTCTCAAAAATCTTATATTTATTCTGCAACATGGAAACTGCAATCAAGATTGATGTTTTAGCTTTCCTTATAGTTTTAAGTATGAATTTATCCAATCTTTACTTAATTGTTTATAAAATAGTATTCAAAAGGATGTATAATTCACAATTCATGACACAATATAAAAGGTTAATTTATGAAAATAAGTTTGAATTGTAACTAATAAAACTCTCCACATAAAATTATATATATGGGACAGTTTCATAAATTATATATGTATGTGACCATTTCCTAAAACTATTATCATAAAACTAAAGTAACTGCATTGCTAAATAAAGATAAAATAAGAAAAAATAGAAAAGAAGGTGCAAAGGTAAAATGAAAGGCAATAAATTAGGCAGAGAATGAAAAGCATTTTGATGGTAAAAAAAAAAATCCCAAAGAGAGGCAATGATTAAAATGTGAGAAAAGTGCACAGAAATCAAAGGGGGATTTTGAATAATAAGTAAAAAGGTTAAGTGGGTGTTTCAATTCCCCAAATATACTTTACTACCCACCCCCTCTGTACTCTGCAATACAAACAAACTAAAGCTCATCGATTACGTCTTTTCTCAGCTAATTATACTAAGTTATGCTGGAACTGGAATACATGATTTAGTGTAGAATTAACAGTATACCAGTGCTAATAAATTCATATTTACTAATATAATAAATGTCGACAATTCAATATCTATGAAGTGGATAAGGGGATGGGAGAAAAATGGATAGATCTTAATTTATTGCTCATTGGTCCTCAGCAAACAATTCTTAAAACCACTCTTTAGTAATTTAAAAAAGAGAGAGAGAGAGAGAGGATCCTTCAAATCAGCAGAAAAATAAAAAGTATTTTAAGTTTCAATATTTTAATAAATGATCAGAAGTATTTAATATAGAAATAAAGTTTGAAACCAGGATTAGATTAAAGAATCGAAGAATTTAATGATATTTCAAATTTTATAATAGGAAATGATTGCTTGAATTCCTATGAAATGACAAAAGCAAATTCATTAAAAATATGATCCTTTAAGAAGCAGATAGAATGAACAGAAATAAAAAAATAAAAAAAATCCTACTTTAAAATAAAATATTTCCATAAAATCATTGATGGTGGATTCCTGTAATATGCAAAGAAAAATCAGAAAGGAAAGACAGAAAATAATATTGGTTTAAACAACATAGAAAGCAAGTCCCAGAAATAATCAAAATACAGACAAGCAAAGCAAATGAGGATATGTTTTATTGATGATATTAGTTCTACATGTTATAATTTTCAACACCCTTACATAAAAGGCGAAGGGAATTACAAAATATTAATACCAGAAAATGGTGTCCCCCTTATATAGTTTAAGGACATGACATCCATCACTCTGATTATCAACAAAATTAAACAAACAAAAAAAAGACCAAAACTTTAAGGTTTATTGTCAATTACAGAAGCTAAACCAGTCACAATCTTTACACCTCTGTTAACATTCTTAGGCCTAATCTCCGGCGGCTCCCATTTCTTCACCGGCGGAGTAACTGTCACACCACCACCATCGCCGCTGCCCTCCTCCTCACATGAACTGTTACTGTTAGAAAAAACAAAGACACACTCACCATCCTCAATTTTGTCTTGAAGAATCGACTCGGATTCACCACCGGAGGAGGCGATCAAGGCCTCCCGTTTCTCGAATTCCCGATTATTGTCGAGTTCTGAGCTCGAAGAGACGGCTGTCGGCCCGATTCGTGTGAAAGGCGAGAGCCATTTGGATTTCACATAATCGGCCTTACGCCATGGCGGCAAAGGCATGCCTTTCTTCTTCAGGCTCTGCTTAGCAGCTTCCGATGTAATTCCGATGATCTTCTCCAGACGATCGGCTTTTCCGACAAACATGTGGGGAAGTGTTTGGAGAAGAAGCTTGTATGCTTTAGTGGGCCTTGCAATGTCAAACTCTGATCTGAAATCTGTGTCGATTATCAATCTCTCTCCTTCGATTATCACATCCACATACTCGTATTCCCCTGTTGAAACAAACAATGATTTCCGATTTAGCTAAACTAGAAATAATTGTAACAATGAAGAGAGAATAAAGCCAAATCTGCAGATGAATTTACCGGCGATAAAAGAGGGGGATTTTTCCCATTTCGAGTTGCAGATTGAAGCGTTGTAGCCAAGAGCTATGAGGCCATCAACCACAATTTTCCTGCAGAATCCGTCTTTACGCTTATTGATCTTGTGTTTTTCTATGATTTTTGCAGTGTCAGCTAGCAAATTCCTCTCAGAAACACACACACAGAGCACCAAACTCTGTTCAAACATTCCGATTTTCCAAAAGATTCATCAATCAGACAGGATTTAGAACCGTACAAGAGAACAAAATCTCACTCTGTCAAATTATGGACCACAAAATCGAATTGCATGTACCTTGAGAACATCACAAGCGTGGGTGAAAGAGCAATTTTGCGTCTCCGGTTCCTCGTCGGAGCTCTCCGTACAGTTTCTATTGAAGCAATTGCACCGATTCCTTCCACACCTCGGCTGCTGCTTCTCGCCGCCTTCTTCCATGAAATTCTGCACCATTTTCGCAAGGCAGACGGAGCTCGGCTCGAACTCCTCCAAGCAATCCTTGTTATGCAGCGGCTCAGCGGCGCCGGCTGGCTTATCCGGCGCTGTTATCTTCAAGACACTCGAGAACGGCCGCTCGAAAAGGCGCTTAAACCTCGACTTGGAAATCGGCTTGGCAACCGCCTCACATTTCGGCTGCGGCTCCTCCGCCGCGTTGAAATCAACCGGTTGAATCTTCATCGTGTAAGGCATGAGTTTCTATGGAGCTTTCAGAATTTCAGTTTCATTTTTCCGTAGCACACAGCTTTGGAAATTACAGTCAACGTCGGAGACTTCAATTTCTAAAGTTATTCCCAATCAACCTCCATTACACATAAAACTAGGTAAGAAATTATCGATCAACCACTCAATAAACTGGAAAAAGAAGTCTGCTATAAAGGCAAAATATGGACGGTCTTCAAAATTGAAAGATCTTAAATCTCACTAACCAAATTCAACCAACGCAAAAACCTAGAATTTGGATAAGTTGACCGAGGCAAAATCTGAGAAAAATCCTAACAATCAGATACCTTCATCTCGTGAATTACAAACAAAACTTATAATAATAATCCTTCGCTTGATCCTATACGCGACACAAAGCATGGAATAACTTCTAAACTCGGCTACGCAACATCAAAAATAGTTTCGCCTTGGCTTAGGGGTTTCAATTACGGCTAATCCTCAAACACTCAAAAGAACAGGAAAAATCAGAGGCGAACAGCATGACGCCAGCTCTCTGGAAACTTGGAATCCGATCATCAACAGTCGGAATCTTCATTTCCGGCAACAGAACCGATCTCCGGAGAGAGAGAGAGTCAATCAAAATCACACGAGGAAACACGCTTGGTGTGTGAGAAAGAGGGGAGCTCTTATTGCGTGATGGTTTGGTGTACTGTGTGTGCAGGCTACGGAGAAGACCAGGAGCTGGGGGGAGGGGACATTATAAAGGGCTGGTTTGCTGATTAGGACAACAGTCCGCGTGGCATCCGACGTGGCAAGGCCAATCCCATCCGCTTATGGGGTACGTGTCGGAAGATTAGCGAGGTTGAGCTCGCCATCGCAACCACACGTTGCCACGTCTATCTGGGGGGACGCGTTTCAAAGCCTTGAATGAGTTTCCGAAAATACCCTCGGGTTTTTCATTAATTACTAGGTTGTTACAGTTTAGAAGTGTGTTTGGAGGGGCGGTCCATCTACAATACCAATTTTACCAACCCGTGGATGACTTTTACTTCTACTTCAATATATGTATTTATATACCAATTTTGCCCCTATTCATTGTTTTAGTATAAATTTTATATATTTGCAAAAATATATTAATAGAAAATTAAAAAATTTCAAACGGGCCACAGTTTGCGACCAGTCTACAAGTGGAAATGAAAAGAAGAATATAAGTCATAAGTCAAATTATAAATGAGATTTAAAATGTCAGAGTGCAAATTTCATTTGATCACATTTCAAAATTACTATTGAGTCCTCATTTTTTTAATTTTGCAAAATAATAAAATCAATAAATTTAAATTTAATACAGATATTCTGAATTTAACAAAAAAAAAAATCACATGTAACCCATTAATTATAAGTCAAAGCACAATTGTAATTTTCAAAGACTCGAGTTAATATGTCAAAATTACATTAGTTTGTTATAATCATGATTTTTTATGTTAATATTAAAATATTTACAAAAACTCTTGAGTAACTATGATTGGAATTCTAATACCGTGTTAAAATCATGATTTTATATGTAAATATTTAATCATGATCTCTAAATGTAGTTTTTTTCTCCTAAATTTAAAAAATCATGATTATAATATTTTATTTTATAAAAGGTGATATTTTTTTAACAAATAAACCCTTCAATCCAACTATATAATTAAATTTAAAAATAAAAATATATATTTTAAATTAATTTGTAGATCAAATTTATAAATAAATATATATTCTGAATTTGATTTTAGTTTCCTAATTTTTCCTTTGAAAGTCTACAAAAACTTTGAGAAAAGGATCAAAATTGTTGTATTATTTTATAAGAAAGTCTTTCTTAATTTTCATATATGGATTTTCGACATGCCACACATAGCAGAGGTGGACTCTGAAATATTATCAAAATGCTATTATTATTATTTTAAGTGTCTTTTCTTTGGAAAATTTTGAAAGTTTGTGCTGGAATTTAAAAAATGACCAAAGTTTGTGTATTTTTAAAATTATTGTTGTCAATAATAATTTTTTAAATAATCTATGTAACTAAATGTCATCAAACTAATGTGAAAGAGATGATAACTTATCAGATTTGCCTCCGATTGAAGTCAAATACATTTGGTTTTAGTATATCTAGATGGTGATCAAGATTGAGTGTGGAGATTGTTAAGGCTATACCATAATTTAAATTTGCATATAGTATATATGGAGTTGTTTTTATATATTTATTAAATTAAATTTTTATAATACCACTAAAACTAAAGTTTAAATGTATATAGAAAGAAAATAGGGAAAGTCAAGCGACTCAAATAATTGGAAAAAAAAGGAAAAGGGAGAAGAAATGTACGTTAGTAAAGCAATTGATAAATAAACAGAATAAGGTAATACAATTAAAAATTGATTTATAAGAGCTAAATACCTATTATGTCGGGTGATTTCCAGGGTTTGTCATTTTAAAACACAATATTTTAGGTTGTCGCTTTAAAACAATAACTAATTAACTGTTACAAATTAAGAATAGTTTGATTTGAAAGTCCTAATTGAATCTAAATATCAAGTGAACCATTTATGAGAGTTCAAAATTCGAGCATTTATGGGAATTCACTGATATTCCCCCAAAGTTGAGTCATTTTTATAAGAATTGAACTATTGCATTCCAAGATAATAATTTTAAAATACTAAAATATTTATCATACAAATAATTTTTATATTTATAATTCACTAAGAACCCAAAAAATTATAATTAAAAAATCAATTTAACAAATTTAAATAGTCAACAAAAAATAAATAATAACTTATTAACATAAATTGAAAACTTTCTATAAATAAAAAAAATATAATTCAAACTAAAATTTGGGGAAATTAGTACTTAAGTTGGAATTATTGGCATAGTTTTGGTAAGAATTGAAAAGTAAAGAGTATGAATTGGGAAGAGGTACAACTCAAGAATGCTGTGTCCTGTTTTGTGAAAAACATGGAAGGTGAATAAGTTGTTGAAGGTTCAGTAAATGCGAAATGTCACATCTTATCAATAAATGTAACTACAATCATATATGCACTTTCCTAATTTCTTCTTCATTAAAAATATTTATCACACAACACAACAAATAAAAGTATTGTGCTTCATTTTTTTTCCCAACAAAATATTAGAATATTTTTTTTCTATTCATTTTTATATGTTTTCCAATTTCCTCATCACAAAGTACTTTGTAAAAATCTTTTAAAAAATTAGCTGAAATTAAAAGTAAACATAGCTAGTGTTGTCTTATTTTAGAATTAATCTATATATTACATAATTACATATATGTAATAATAGGATCATAGCCTAAACTAGACAACATATTTTTTCCGTCCGAATTCATTTCCATTATTGTTCAGTTGATTTTTTGTCCATTTAAATCATTTATCTTTTTATGGTCAATTTTATTTTTTACTTAATTCAACTATTGCATATTAATAAATAGAACTTTAAATTTTCTATTCATTATTTGATTTTCAAATTGAGACATGATATTTATGAAAAATTTGCGTGAGAGAGCTATGTAAAATTGTTTTTTAAATACAAAATCATAATTAATTTTAAATTAGTTTCATTTAAAATTCATTTTTAATGTATACATGATGTATCTAATTATTATTATTCTTATTATTATTATTATTACTATTATTATTATTATTATTATTATTATTTTCATTTTATCTATAAGTTGGAGGTTTAAAATAAATGACCTTTTTCATTTAAAATTCAATACATCAAATTTCTCAATTTTTATTTGTAATGTTGTCTATAGTCTTTTTTATTTCGTATTTGTCAGTTTGAGGGGTGGGGAGATGAATTTTTTTTAAAACAAATCATAATTTAAAATTTAAATTTCTTCATTTAAATTTCTCTTTCAATACATATATCCAATTTAATTTTTTTAATATTTAATTTGTTATTTACATTATATATATAAGCAACAAAAAAACAAAATTAAAATATTTAAATTTTGGTGCATTTAATTTTTTTTTTTCAAATCAACTTGTAGTAGTTTCGGCCATAGAAGTAAAATGGAAAATTGAAGTTGAAAACGTATGTGTAGTAACAAATAAAATTACAATTAAAAAATTATTAAAAAAACCACTTCAAATAAAATTCTACATTATTTGAGAAACGAATTATAAATAAAATTTTCGTATAATAGTTAATCTAACATAAAATACGGTAATTTATGTGTTACCCAGGAGAAATACTAGTGTAGTTTAGTAATAGAACTTATTCCTTTTAATAATATTATATTGCCAAACAAAAGTCCTTTTTTTTTTTTACGGTTTTGTTTTGTTTTGTTTTTTTATTAAGCATTCTAAACCTATTAATTTTAGCAATGATTCTGTCAATTGGATGCGACTATACGAAATTTAAATGATAAATTTAACTTTATGGGTCATAATTACACATTATTGAGAAGAAATGAATTTAAGTTTCAATATGTATCTTCCGAATCATTGCACATGTCCGTACCGAATTTCACCCAAATGCACTTAATTGGTAAAATAATTGCTAAATTAACAAGTTTCTAAAGGTATTTAATTGAAATTTTCCATTGTCCGTAACATAGATAGAGCTTCATCTCAAATCTGTAAGTTGTTGTCACCCAAATCTTTATCCAATTATTATTATTCTAAAACTAAATAAGCAATACATATATATATATATGTCATTATTTTTCTATTCAAAATCAACCAGGAATCTAATTTTATTCTCAAAAAATCTAACAAGTTGGCACTGTCAGTGTTACTATGCTTGTAAAAAAAGTGGGTTATAGTTCAATCTATCTCCTCCACCTATCTCTCCACATCATCATTCTATTAACTATAACTCACATTTTTTAACTCCTCCAACCATATCTAAAAAATGAGTTATAGTTAACTCTCTCTCCTTCACCTAATATTTAATTTGAGATTTTTTTATCATCTAAAATAATTTTATATTTATGATAATATGAATAAAATAAATATTAAAATTTTAAAATATAGTTGTGCAAAATTATTATTATAAATTTAAAGAAGTAGTGCATCAAATTAACAAAAAATTAATGAAGTAATACATAAAATTGAACAAGAATTTAAAGACAAAATATAAAATAATTAAGAAAAAAATTAAGTATAAAATACAAAAAGAAATAAAAACAAAAGCTGGTAGAATTAATAAAAATAAAATACAAGAAATAAAAACAATTAATAATAATTGAAAAAAGAAAAAAAAAACAAAAGA
Organism: Scutellaria barbata; assembly: GCA_028654395.1. Classification (NCBI taxonomy): domain Eukaryota; kingdom Viridiplantae; phylum Streptophyta; class Magnoliopsida; order Lamiales; family Lamiaceae; genus Scutellaria; species Scutellaria barbata. Next base: position 23,063,462 of record CM053649.1, read on the forward strand.
TGAAAAGCTGCGCACATGGTCTCTCTCTTGCTCACGCGCCTATGTGGCGCGTGTATTGCTGGCGCGCGTTTCACGCACGCACTATTTTTTTTTTTTATCGGGGTTTATAACCCACTTTTTTTTCTTCTACAATACATCTTGGGTTATAGTTTATTAAGTATAACCTAATTAAATTGTGCATTGTAAATGCTCTTAACAGACCAACAAAATTTTCTTATATCAGCTAATAACTAAATTAAACTTAAACAAATGATACATTAAAGACTCATTCATTGAAATTAGATTTAAATTTAACAATTATGAAAATCATCATAAAGATTAGAGTTTATTTAATTACCAAACAACAATTTCTATAATATTAATTGAGTAATACTCACAATCCACAAATCAATTCATAATCCATAACTCACAATATAAAAATTAACTTACTTGTACAAAATAAATTTGTTTTATAATTAATGAGATTTCATCTTACGAAATTATTCTCTAAGAATCTCATATAAGTTTTATGTATATTAAATAAAATGAATTTTGCACGGTTCATTTTTCATATTTTTTAATAGGTTTTTATACATGAATTTAATGCAGCAGGTACATTATACTAGTAATATATAATTGAAGACCAAATTATGAAATAAAATTAATTGTCGATTACCGATACATGGATTGTTCAATTTCTATAGATTTCACCTTTTCTATGGATTGTTCAATTAATTGTAATTTTCAGCAAACTTTTGTTGTTGTTAATGTTTTTTTTTTTTTAATTAAAATTGTGTCCTATAGACTTCATTCAAAGAAAACACATTTCTTTTGCTCTCTAATTTAATTTTTACCTCCTATACTTTATTATTATTTTCATATTATACTCTATTTTTAGAAAAGTTTTACCCCTTATAGCTCTACATAATTTAATTTTCATTAATGTACAAATAAAAGTACACGTAGTTAATGCAAAATAACAAAAACTACATATTCTAAAATGTATGTTTTACAAATTGCATATTTTAAATCATTAAGTTTCAAGAAAATCCACTTATTATGTTATATGAGGTGATAAATGACGTCTTGTATTCTTATAGTTTGTAAATTGTATTGGTACCCACATATGTACCTACATGACTTGTATATCACTTTATTCAAAAAATTATCGTAATTTGTTACAAGACATTTATATTTTAGGGTCAAAGATATTCATTATGTCGTTGTTGCAGTCTTTATAAATCTATGTGGCGTTTTCTGAAAAAACAAAAAAAAAATATATATAATTTTCTTTTTGTGTGAAAAAATATAATAAAATAAAAGTTAGAATAAAACCATAATAAATATTGGAAAGATGGATTTGTAATTCCGATGCGGGTATGGATGGCTGCGTAGGAAGGCTATTTTTGGAATAGAAAACAACGATCTTATCAATGTCGTCAAGAGTGCCACGTGTCGATATCTCAGTGAACCTCATCCACCACTCTCCTTCATCGTGTCCGTTGGATACTATCACAATATCTCAATCATTCATTTACCTTGTTTTTTATTTCTCTCTTTCTTTTTCATTTTATTTATTATTATTATTTTTCTTTTTTTTAGGGTAAATATGTTACTATCTTTACTTTCACTTTATACTTTACTTGCAACAATTAGGAAAAAGTGTGCACGTGAAGATTATTAACAGATTCGTGAGCAAAGTTGCTTAGAAATGGTGAAAATAGTGAGATATAATGTGAGTGACAGATTAATGCATTTTTTCTGTATAAAAATCTGTGCAATTGAGTAAAATGACAAATTCATCTATATTAGAGTGATAACAAAATGCTCACAAATAGTTAAAAAAGTAGTTAAACTATGAGTGATGAATTTTGAGTTTATGTCAATCCAAACATCACCATCAAGTTTGCTATTATGAATTTTAATGGAGTTGTTTTTTTAATTTATTAGTCTAATTATAATTAAAAAAAACTTTTTGTGTTATCTTACAATTTGAATTTAAACTTTCAAATTTAGTCAAGTAAATTATGAGCTTTTATATAATGTTAAGGGGTAATTCTGCCATACACCAGTGGTATTAATACACCAGTTTTTTTTACTATGGTAAATAAAATCAAGGTAACTTTTGACTTTTGGGTTGGGCTGTTAATTGTGGTCTTGTGGGTTGTATTGGGTGTCTTTACTAAGCCCAAATGCACATAAATTCAAATGTACATAGACTCTTTCTTTCTATATGTATTTGATTTTGATTAAATCACATGACACCAACAATTGTAAGTATTAAATTAAACCACATAATTAATTTTATATTTGTGTTAATTAAATATTTTTAAATTAGTATTTAATTTAAATCATTAGTGTTATCAAGCTAATTAATAATTATAATTTAGTATTTAATTAATTAATCAACACGATTAATTTTAATACTAATATTAAATATGAAATTAAATTAATACTTGTAATCTAATATTTAATTAATTAATCACACTTTCCTTTTAATTTAAATAGTAATATTAAATGTAAAATTAAGACATATTTTTTTAATATTAAACGTAAAAATTTATTTAATATTGACATTTAAATGGAAACGTTTTTTTTTAATGTTAATCGTGTATTAAGACATCACATCAAATTTAAAAATTGCTTAACATACGAAAGTCCATCTAAATCTAAATGATTTATTTATATCAAAATTCATCTGACTACGTATAAATGAAGAGATACGTGAAATCGATCAAAATTAATTCAACATACCTACCACACTAAACTTATACAATGGATGAAGATATATCCAAATCGTAATCTTTATAATCAAAAGATTGTGATATTAGTAATTAATCATATACAAGTAGGATAGAACAAATATCCAATTAAATAGCATGCAACCAACCAATCTTGATGACACAACATGCAATGAAATAACATTCAACTAACCAATATCGATGACCCAGCATGCTGTCGATACAGTGACCTAGTATGACAAGTCAATTAATAATAAACATTATCAAGTAACCACACAACATCACCCAACCAACCAATATTTATGACATAACATGCAATCAACTGAATTAAAAATAATTATCACACAACATCGTAAAAGGATGCAAATAATATACAATTAAATAACATTTAATATTTGTTTCGACTGTAAATTAAATATTTTATAATTTAGTATTTACTTTAAACTAGTGGCATGATCAAAATAATTAATATTTGCTTTGGCTAAAATTAATATTTGTAATATAGAATTTAATTAAATTAATATTTGTAATGTAGTATTTAATTAAATTAAGCAATATGATTAATTTAAATATTAATATTAAATATAAAATTAAATTAAATTGAAACATTAAAATTTATTTGAATATTTAATGTTATTATTTAAATCGAAATGTATATATTTTCTTAATGTTAATCGTGTATTAAGACATTATATCAAATCAAAAAATGATTTCACATATGAAATTTTATATAAATTATACAATGGTGCTATAAATTAAATATTTTATAATTTAGTATTTACTTTAAATTAGTGGTGTGATCAAGATAATTAATATTTGTTTCGGCTAAAATTAATATTTATAATGTAGTATTTAATTAAATTAAACAACACTACTAATATTAAATATGAAATTAAATTAAACATAAATGTTATAATTTATTTTAATATTTAATATTATTATTTAAATCGAAATGCATATTTTTTCTTAAAGTTAATTGTGCATACAAAACCATGGTTGCAATGACTTTAGGTGTTATGTTTATAACAATTTTGTTAATAAGAGAATTACATCTACACAAAATAAAATTCATCGAATATGGGTCTCAAATGATTCGTCATCACATGCTCCATAATACAAGAAAATTTAATTGTGTTTTTATGATTATTATTGATGGATAAATACAATTATTTGAGAAGGTGGATATAGACTCATTATCTTGTGAAATTAGACTATTTGGGGGAATTTTTATAATTTACTGCAGTAACTTTTGACGTAAGGTAAAAAAGGTAAATTGAAAATGAAGGATTAAGATACAATGATGGAAGATCTAATGATTAAGACCACTGGTGTATTAATAGCACTGGTGTACTATAGAATGACCCAATATTAAGTTCATAACTTAATTGATTAAAATTTAGAAGTTTATGTTTATAATTTACATGATCTTTGAAAGCTTTCGAGTAATTTTTTATTTTTTTTATAACCCAATTTTAAAACCACATTTGAAGATAACATTAAATTCCTTAGTTTTGAGATTTGTGTGTCCAATTTAAGACTTTATGAGTTATTACATTAAATGATAGTATATCAAATGTAAATCCATTATTAATTTATGTGTATATACATGAATTTATCATACATGCTCATCACAAGGTGAGTGACCATTTGATCTAATTTAGGCAGGTGTTTTACGCGTTTGAATTGATTGATTGGGAAAAAAGGTTTATGTATGTCGAGCATGTTTTTAAGGTTTTTGATTTGATTGAAGTTTTTTTTTTCATTTTCTTGTAAAAATTTTGGTGAGTGATTTGATTGAAGTTGATTTACATTGTTCATTTGCTCATACACGTCACACTTTGAAAAAAAGTCCATTCAATTTTCATGATTGAGATTCATAAGTTTTTTTTTTTCTTTTCTCTCAAAAAAGTAGTTAAATTGAATTTCTAAGAAGTGGAGATCAGACTTCACTGGTTGACAGAGGATGCTTTAGCAAAACGATGAATTTCATGGCCAACTATGTTATTGTCTCGATCCAAGGATAAATATTTGGTGAAATTTTGGAATTTTAATATCAAAACGAGTTGTTAGGTAATTTTATCAAAATTTCGGTAAAATATTAGCATAAATATTGATATTGGTAATTTCATGATCCAAATTGATTGCTAAATATCGATATTAGTTAAAAAAATAAGAAAAATAGTTTAAATTATAGTAAAATTTGTTATATTTTTTTATATATGAATGACCCAACTTTTCAAAGAAAAAGTTGTATTTTGTAACTTAATAATATTATAATTTATTTTTTCATTATAATTATAACAAATTATTTTTATCTACTTCTTTTTAGACCAATTGATCTTCCACTAAGCTTAGTTTCAAAATTTTGTTTACCATGAATGAATCAATTTATCAGTATTTTTAAGTTAAAAATTCAACAAAATGTTTTTAATAATATCCCTAAAATTTCATATTAAAATCCGAAAATTTCTACGTAATATCCATCATTGTTTCAATTTTATATCAAATTAATAGCAAAATCAATATTTCCATAATTTTTTTATTTTTTATTTATCTATCTTGATTATCATTGATTAAAAACAAAAACTTAAAAACTAAGAGCATTGTGTAGTCAAAAAGACTCGGCATCTAATAAGTTTTTTGGCTCACTCTCTATCTATTTTTATAGATTTTGTGAGTTCTATTTCATTTTTTGAATTGCGTTGTATCAAAATTGAATTCTGCTTGATTGGATTATGTCGAGTGAATCCAATCAAAATAGGGTTTATGAACATAACTTCTTTTGATTATTTGAACGCACCATCTAATTATGAAATCGCATTGACAGCCTCTACTCTTGTCCTAGCTTGTCGGAGAGCTAGATTTGCCTCAATTATTTGTCTCTTTCCTTCAATTTTTCTCAAATTAGCTTCTACTATTTTAAGAGTTTGCTGAGCTTCTTGTGGATCAATATCACTACATTTTTCCGCATCATTTACTAAAACAATGATCTCATTATTGCCTATTCTAGCAAAACCACCCATAATAGCTATTGTTAACCATTGGTCCTCTGCATCTAGTATTGGGTAGACCTCATACAATAACCGTCCTAATTCTATCATATCTTTTGTTTCATTTCTTCTGAAACAATCACACATTTTTTTGATTCTGGATCTACTACCAGAAATTCAATGCGTAATTTTAGCATTCAATGTTTATTCTTGAATAATCGCATTTTAATTATTCAACCATTTCATTTTTCAATGTTAGCCACAATAGTCAACATATAAATGTTTCGATGCAACAATAAGATGTTATTTGTAACAAGTAGTTTTGTTGGTTGGTTAATTGGTCACATTTTCTTCATGAAATGGCTTGGCTTGGATTGATATTAGTTAGGATACGGCAAAATCATTCTATTAGATCGAATAAGTACATTCGATCTAATAAGTACCTTATATTAGAATTGATAAATTCTACGACTCGAATCTTTAGTATTTTCTTATTTGTTACCTGTGTCTACTATTTAGGCAGAATATCGTCACCCCTTTTTACTAAGAAAAATAAAGAAACCTCAAAAACGGAAGAAAGGGTGGAAATAGAAAACTAATAAAAAAAATTGATACACACAAGAAATAAAATAAAAGATAAGAAGAAATACAGCCACCCCCTACATATTTGATACTCTCTCCTACAAAGAAACTCATGACACCAACTCCATTCGTAATTCCATCAATTATGCATCTATCAAAAAAATGTATTAATTGAGCCAATTCCCTTACCCTGCCGCTAAAGGATATTGTATAAAACGAATCAATATAAGCACATTATATGATGAATCATACTGGGTGTTTATTATTTCATCCCACCATTTTCTTTTCGGACCTAACTTAACAATCTCCAAGAATACAAAACCCCTAAAAGCAATGATCATTTGTTGAGTAGCCTCTTAAGAGCCAAATCTCCATGGTTTTTGCATTTGCAAATCCCACGAGATATCTTAATCAGACCATACTTTAACGTAGCAATGATATAACATTTAGAATTGTCACGCCTCAATTTTTTTCTTAATAAAATAAAATATAAATTTTCTAGAAATGGGCGTCCAGCAAAAAGCACAACAAGCGAACAAATTAAATAAAACATAAGATCCAATAATTCACGAAGGTTTTTAAAATACACCAAATAATTTACATAAAACTATAGATTATCAGAAATCAGCAGCGAAAAATATCAGTATACAAGCCACCGGCTTAACTTAACATTCCTTCAAAATAAAATAGATCCGGAAATCATTTGTGAACATAGCATAGCATAGCATATTTATATACAGCAAAAATAATTATATGCATCTTTCTTCAGCTTCGTCTCTCCTCATCCGGATCTAAACATAGAAAAACATGCAAAGGGGGTGAGCGTATATGTAACATCCCCGACCAAAACATACACGTCATTAGACATTCATTTCATGCATCATATGCATTTCATATTGGTTATAGGCTCTAATGTAATTAGCATTGAGAAACCCCTATTATAATTGATTGAGACTCGAGTAATTTTCGAGTACATAATATAAATTATTTGATTAAGGATGATATAAATTATGTTAAATTTTGCAAAGAAAATAAATCTAAATTATATATATATATATAAACCTAAACCATATATGTTAATACATATATATATATATATATATATATATATATATATATATAAGAGTTGCAGTAGCATATATATATAAAAATATGCAAAAGTAAGTATAATATTATTATATATATATACATGTGAAGCATGCAAGTAGCCGTAGTATGCATATATATAAAGAATAGGTTAGCTAATATTATAATATATTAGCATATGTATATGAAGATAGGAAAAGAAAAGTCTTCACCTTCCACTTGGAGTCTTCTTAATTATCCATAGATATATATCTCTCTCTAATCTTAGTCTCTAAGATAAGAACAAGTAGATAGAAAGAAGTAATAGAAGAAGAAGGGAAAAAAACGAAGAAAAAGATAGGAAGAAAATGGTATCAACAAGGGTGTGACAAGAAGAAGAAGAAGAAGAAGAAGAAACAGAGTAAGAAAGATTTTGTTCTGTTTTGCTTCGAAATTTTCATATATTTCGAGTTCGATTCTGTTGAGTTGTTAAACACGAAACTTGTAGATAATTATGTCTTTTAGTTGGTTGTAAAATTTCAAAATATTTGGAGTTAAACTTGATTTGTTATGATTTTTCAAACAAAGTGTGAATCTGGAAGTTGGTTCTGTCGAAAATAATCTGTACAGCGGATTGTCGAATTTTCTGGTAATTTTAGAGACGGATTTGGGGAAAACTTAAAACATGAAAGTTATAGCTCTATTCCTTAGCTAAATCCAGAGAAAAACCGTGAATTATTTGGTTAAGTATTGAGGGAGATCTTGGCAAATTACAGAGATGGGTTTCATACGACTCTGTTTCGAAAAACTGTTATGTATGCTGTAATTGTAGCTTGATTTTAAGCACGTTGAAGGCTGAATTAGGATAAGTGTTAAACATAAAAGTTGTAGAGCTATGTGTGAAGGTTCCACAGAAATTTACCTTGTTCAAATTGGAATTTTATAGCTCAAGTTATAGGGTAAATACGGAACATGGTCGAGTATGTCGAAAGAATTAAGATTGCTAGAATCTTATATTATATGTATATATGCAATAAAGGAAATTAAACATACATGCATCGCATTTCATTGCATAATGGAAATAAATATATTAAGGGGACGATTAGGCTAAATTGCATTGAATCGTATAGGAGCGCGGGCTGTAAAACGAGAGGAGGAAGCAGAGTAACGAACAAATCGCTTATCCAAGCCGGGTGAGTGTAAACCATATATGTGACTTATACGTTATGCAATTTATATGAAATGTTTGTTATGTGAGTATAAACCGTATATGTGCTTCGTATATGTGATTGGTATATGTGATTTATATGTAATGTGAGGTGATGATATGCAAGGTTGTTATATGTGATCTATAAGAAATATGTATTGATATGAATTGTCATTGGATCAAAGGATATATTGATAAATGTATATCGGATTATATGTTCAGAATGATTGATATGTTGCATTACATATGACATGAAATTAAAAGGCCTGTGACTGTCTTGCTATGGATCTGTATACACAGTGGAGACCTTCGGGTCAAATTCATATTGGAGACCTACGGGTCTATAGCACAGTGGAGACCTTCGGGTCATAATCATATTGGAGACCTACGGGTCTATAGTACAATGGCATATTGGAAATCTCGGGACAGATCCAAGCTTGAGCAGTTCACAGAATAATAAACTGGATATAGTGGCATTTGCACATATATGATTATATTGTTGATTAATGATTTATGATTGTTAATTATTTATTATTTAATTAAAGTAATGGTTTATATTCACTGAGTTGCGACTCATAAAAATCGCATATTTATTTTTAGGTTCGATAATCCTTTTGACGTGGATTGTATATATAGACATCACGCTATACCAGGTCGGCCGGCTGATGCCTAGAGCAACCTTCTCCTCTCCCTCATTTTGCATTTTGGAACGCATGTATCATGTTTGTATTTAATATGTATTACAATGGGATTCTGGTTATGTGATACAATCTTATACGATATTAGTCGTTAAATAATATTTATATGCTTATATGGATAAATGAAACGTCAATATAATTTGCCTACATGATAAATGTTAAATTGAGAGATATACGTCATAGGGGTATAGGGTGTTACAGTATAAAATATACTCAGTGGGATCACGTAGTAAAATATGGGAAAATAAGCTCATAAACCACATAAAATAATTAATTTCAATCATTTCACATGCAAACGTAGCATTTTTATAATCATTCATATCAATTTCATGTTCAAAAATTTACGGTTCTTAGCCGCCATAGATGTGGTTGTTAGCCACCATAGATACGGTTCTTAGCCGCCATAGATGTGGTTCTTAGCCACCATAGATAGTTCAAGCAATTCACATACATTCATGCTTATAACATCACATAAACATTTATTTTTGTCATTCATCATCTTTACGAACGCATTCATCATATATATTAAAACATGTCACATTTCCCATAAAATAGGATTCATCTTCATCATATAATCACATTGCATGCGTTCAGCACATAAACCCAACACATTTCATATAGCAAAATAAAATTTGTAATTTAAATATTTCGAAAGAATTATAAATACCGATTTAGCACTTTTTTCCCCACCTTAAAGTAGACAATCAAAAACTGTAGAGCCCAGAGATGTCTACGGAGCGTACTCCTGCGTATCGCCTATAATCATAAAGATTTGACTTAGAATGTACTCGAACTCTCATTTATTTAGAAACTAAATTTCAAAAAAAATAACTCTATTTCATAATGAATTATGCCTAATTTCTTAAAATAGAAAGTCCAAAATCGAACTTAATATTTCGGGGTTAATTAGACGTGAATCTAAGGTTAATAAACCTTAGATTTAAAATTAATAACTAAATCATAAAATAAAATAAATTAATTAGTATAATAGTTTTAGGTCGATATTTTAGTCTCAAAAGCAATCTTGTTAAGCATAAATTCTAGCTTATAATTCCAAATAAATCTTTGGTTAAAAATTTATAATAAATAATGCAATAACACTCAATCCAAAAAAATTGAGCTTAAACTATACATTCTTAATTAATTAGATAAAATTTTAGGGTTTTATTCCCAAATTAATTATATAATTAGATTCAATTAACATACATTAATTTATATAGTCTTTCTTTGTTATTTAATTAAAACTTGCCCCATTTATTAAATTCTATTTACTTATAAATATTATCTATAATTCCAATATATATTCGATAGTTCAAAACGTCATTTTCATGAATTCAAAGTCCGATATTTATCTACTTGATTATGATACTTAAAACATAATTTATAAAAATTAAAGTTATAACTTATCTTTATCAATTAATTAAATCTCAATTTTTATATATCATATACTATAATTTATAAGATAATATCCATGGGCTTAATATATTCTAAATCCCAAACATGTTATCATAATTTCATGATTTATTAGGCAAAACATGCATATTATCATTAATTATTAAATAAAATTATGTAATTTAATTATTTTCAATGTTCGTTGATAATTATACATGAATTAGGTCTTAAGCATGCTTTGATTATCTAATTCTTCATTACAAGAATTCAGCAATTATACTGCTCAAGTTTTCAAATTCTAGCAACATATATATCTTGGTAAATTACCCCTAATATTCACCAAATTTACAAAAATATGCCATTCTTGCACCTTCCCCAAATTTCCAGCCTCTCTCTTCCCCGACTGCCACTGTCCGGAGCTCGCCGCCGCCGACCCTGCCGACGACTCCCAGTCGCCGGCCACGCACACGACCGACCCCGACAGGCCACACCCACGCGCAGCCGACGCACAGCCCCCCCACCCGACAACCCAAACACACGCCCCCTGCACTTGGCGCCGCTGCTCACGGCGGCGCCTCCCACCTCCTACCAGCGCAACCCCGGCGCCGGCCAATACCAAGACCACAGACCCTACTCCGACCAAGACCAGCCAACAAACCACATATCAAACACAGCCACAACCGACTCATGCACACGCAAAAACAGAGAGACGCGCCGCCGCTGCAAGCGGCGGCTTCCGACCACGACTCGCCGGCGCCTTCCAACGCCGGCCACGACCAAACGACAGCAACCAGGCGGCGGAAACAGGGCAATTACAGTGAGAGAGAGGGAGAGAGGAAAGTGAAATTCAACTTTTTAATCCTCCAAAACCACTCCTAAAACGAGCTCAACTAGTTGCACTCTTAGGTCCGATTACCTTCGTCGGAATAGATCATTGGCCGTCGGTAGAGAAACAGCAGTAATCGACGGTTGATTTAGAGAGGAGAAGAGAGGGTTTGAGTTTTTGAAGAAGAAACAAGAAAATGAAACTTATCCAATACCATTACACCCTTTTTACAAAATATCACATCTTCTAGAAGGGTTGACCCTTCCTTTGCTTAATTAGTTGCTTAGCTTAATTAGGTTCAATTACATAATATATTATATAATCCTATCTTATGACTTATATATATAAATACTATATATAACATATATCATATAGAAAAAAAAAATTTCTAGGTGTTACAAGAATAACATGACTAATGTGTATTACTAATTTTTACATTTTTATTTAATTTATTTTTCATGGTCACTTTCGGATAACATGACTTTCAAAGTGTAAAAATTAGCAGGAGGTATTACCAATCTTTCACTTGAAAGTATTTATGTTATTTAAATAAACAATCATATGAAAATTGTGATTTTATAAAAGTTGATTTTTTTTTTTTTTGGGTAATATTTAAGCCTCTATTGTATTGTGTGAGAACTATTTTATTGAGATTACTTTTATGTGATTTTGAAACACATAACTATCAAATTATTAAATGTCATAACATTAACTCTGGGAGGTTTCTAAAATTCTTACCTTGCCACCACAGTAAAAAATAACTTGAAGGTATTATGTATATGAATATATATCCTTCTTCTTATCTTTGCTCTTTTCTATTGGCCAATATTCCAGAAAGCTATTTTTTTAAAATCTAAAATATAACTTTTAGTGAAATTATCTTAATTTATCTCCTTTCCATTTATTATTTTTAGATAATTCTATTTTATGCATAAGTAATACTGGGAAAATGGTCAGATAACTAATTCATGTTTACCACTATATATATATCCATTAAAGTTTTTTTTGTTACAAATAACCACTAATATTCATCTCTATGCACAAATAATTCATGAGAAAATGACCCCAATTACCACAATTGCTTATAATAACACCATTGTAAAATGTATACCTTTATGCTTCATATACATTGACATTTTAAATTCTTTTTTTATATATCTTTTTATTTAACCTCACATTTTCATGTTTTTAGAACAAAAAAAATAATTTCATGAAAATATTAATGCATTGGTTTATTTTATACGTATTTCAATATAATAAAAAAAAATTATTATTATTAATATTTTTCAATTTTTTTGTAAGACTAAAACTAATATTTTAAAGTAAAATATTAAACAATTCACTATGATATTAGCAATACTATTTTTAAATTAAATAAAACCTAAATCTTTTTATTTATATTTATATTTGAAATAATTTTTTTTGTATTAAAAAATCCAAAAATATGAGGTAAAAAGATAGAAAAAATTAAAGAGTTTATATGAAGCGCTTTATAATATTAACGGTATTATTGTACTAAAAAATCTTAAGTGAGTTATATCTACATAAAAATAAACATTAGTAGTATTATTGTACCTAAAAATACATAAATATATCACTTAAGAGGAAATATTAATTGATAATTTGACCATTTTTCCATTAATATTTAATAAAATAAAGATAAAAAACAAAAAAGAAAAGAAAAATATTTAAACACTTTTGAGGTGTGGATTGCAGATATACTCAAACGTAATTTTGAGCACATTGAAATGCATTTCAAGAAATAAATCATCTAAGTTCAGAAGTTCAAAAATTGTGTATGATTATTCAATGAACTAGCAGTACGCGGGTTTGTTATATAAAATTTATATTTTTTAATATTGATGATATAATGTAGTGATATATCATTTAAATGCAATATATATATATATATATATATATATTATTTTTAATGTTTATATTAATTAAAAATGTTAATATTTCAACTTTAAAATTATATTATTTTAAATAACTGTATTTGATATAATTAGAAATTTTGAAAGCAAACAATTTTGTAATTTAACGTTTTAAATTTGATATAATTATATATGTTATGTAAATAGTAGATTATGAATTTTAAAATAGATATGAATTTGCATTAAAAATGAAATCTAAGTCAAATTACGAATATAATTAATTCATAAATATAACACAATACAATATAAAATAATAAATTGAACATCAATATTTAAAAATAATAAAATAATAAATATAAAATCAATATTCAACAATTTATTCTGAAAATAAAATTAAATACAATATAAAAATAATAATAAAAGTTTTGTGTTTGTGAGTTTTAATTTTTGAATAATTAGAAAGTCATTTACTAAACTTGCTAATATGTTTTATTCATATAATAGAATTATTATTACAATGTACAAATAATTTTCTACATTGTTTTTAGATGGATTTGTTTAAAAAAAATTAATTTATTTCAAAATTTAGTTTATGTTTAAAAAATTAGCTTCCAAATTATTTTTACATTTTAAAATAATATTTTTTTAGATTTTTTAAACCATGTTTCAAATTATTTTAGAACAAACTCTAGTTTTCTTAAAACAATTTTTAGATTAATTATATCTATTTGAAATAATTTCGAATAAATTATCAAATATTTTTATTGTTTTATTAAACAATTTTTATTTCAATTTATATTTTCACAATTAATATTACATATATATTTTTTATTTTAAATTTTTAAACCTTGTTATTATAATTAATTTTAAAATTTATTATTATAATTTTGATTTTATAATTGTTTTCAAACTTTTAAACATTTTATAACACGTAGTAAAATGAATTCATATTTTAAAACTATTTTCCACATTTATATATTAAAGTTTTAAACTAATTTTCTAAATTTTTAATTTTCAATATAATGTTTAAATTTTATTATTTTTAAATTTTAGTCACATCATTAAGATATAATCATATCATCAAAATATATAATTACTAAAATCATTTATTGAGTCGAGGAATGTAATTTTATAAATGAACATAACTCTACGGTGATATTATATATCTTAGTTAAACCTAAATGCCCAATTAGTAGGATTTTCTTTTTTTATGAGATTTATGTTGGTATATGGTGCTAAACTTCTCCACAATTTATAGATGTGGACAAATTTTATTTAGTACTCTTCTTATTCTTTTTTATTTTCTAAAAAATATATTGAATAAATTCAAAATAAAGATGTAAGGAAGTGGATTCTATTGGAAATATTAAGGCCCACAATTGAATTTTAAAATATTATAATCATAACATTTTTTTTAAATGACAAAAAAAAATGATTACATATAAAATGTTATTTTTTTAGATCCTACAAAAAGAAATAAAAAATAAAATATTTATACAATCAGCAATTTGATGTGATATTTTTAGGAGAAAAAATGAAAAATCAGTAAAATTTGCCAACTTCTTTTATTTTATATATTGTATAAATATGAGTATTAATATATATAAAATATTTGATTTTACATTTCACGCACTTATGGGCCTGAAATGGACTGTTCTTGGCCCAAAATTATAACGAATTTTATATTTATTTTGGGCCCAAAAACATTGCTTTTAAATAACACAATCTAGATCCACTCATATTAACGTGGGCTAGTAACCGACAACAGAAGCTCGTCGTCTTCACGCAAGGGAAAGGGCATTAGCGTAATTGTGCTCAGCCGCTGAAATATCCCCGACCTGCGAAATTGCTTTTTCCCACCCAAAAGCAACCGCCAAAATTCCTCTCTAGATTCAAAAACTTCACCAAAACGCAATAAATTTTCTCTCTCATCACTGTTGCGAAGCATTTTACGCTCACAAACCTACTGTCTCCTCTGTTCCTTTTGGTTTTGTCTAATTTCTGAGGTACTTCTGTTTTCGTTTATCAAATTTTTTTTTTCGCCTTTTCTTTGTGTTGTTTAATTTTTTGTAAGTGGATTTGACATGATTTTTGCATGAATTGTATCAATTATTTTGCTTGGTTGTAAATCAGCGATTAATCGCGTTTACTGATCAGATCTGTTGCAGATTTGACAGATTTTTAGGTTTTTATGTTCCTTTTTTCTCTCTTTTGTTTGTTAGGATCGAGATAAAAGCGGAGGAATGAGCAGAATGTTTTTTAGATTGACTAATTGAAATAAAACGTCGAGTTATGGAATGATGTTAGATAATTTCCGAGATTTAATTATTTTTTTAGAGGTTTAATCGTAGACGAGCTTTTGTTAGGTTATCGATTCAGAGATTTTATGAGTATCGGTTGTATCTTTGTTGTTTGATTTGGTAATAGTGATATTCTCTTCTCCCATGTTATGTTGAGAGAAATTTCTGGAAAAATGACACTGAATGGAGACAGTTAATCACTGCTGAGGGAAATTGACTTTTAGCTCTTCTCTTTTTATTGGTCTGAAACAATAGTTGAACTTGTTGAATTGAATGGAGACGTTCATGGGAATTTGTCCATGTTTATAACTTCATGATTATAATTATTTTGCAAATTTTCTGTTTTGTTCTCAAATAGTGTCTAAGAGGAGAAAAATGGCTGGAAAAGGTGGAAAGGGGCTTGTGGCAGGGAAGACAATGGCAGCTGCAGCAGCTAACAAGGACAAAGACAAGAAGCGACCAGTTTCCCGATCAGCTCGTGCTGGCCTCCAGGTATATGATCGCCTGATATTAACGATTTTTTTTCTTTATGTTAAGTACATTTGGTGGTTATTGCTCTTATTATATGAAGGTTTAGCGTAAAGTTTTTAATTGACTTTAAGTTTCACTAGAATTAGAATGTTTTTTTGGTTGAAGATGAACGACCACATCATTAGTTGTTGATGGCTAATCGTTTAGGTCATGATAATGAATGATGTACCTTGTTGCTAATTTAACCACATAGAAAATGATCAATGCAGCTTGAGGACTGAAATCGCTTGATTGCAACACATTATTGCATCTGACCATTTAACTTTTCATGCTTGCTGTTATCTAGGATCAATCTTACATGGGAGGTTTTGGCCTGGAACACTGATGGCATGTGCTTAACTTTTGGTTGGCCTGATTCTTCTGCTCACATGTTTTTTGACCCTTACGAAAATTTGGTTTTGGTTTTCTGGTCATTGAATCTCTACACCATCTATAACCAAGGGCTGATAGTGTGCACCAAGAGAAGATATGATATTTCTTGTATAGGATTTGTCTGGTTCACTAGTTATACTAGGAAAGCTTCACACTTGTGTTACCAGTAGGACACTTCATTGCTTTTCCATGTGTTTATTCATTGTGAGAGGAGTCTCTTGTAGAGACCTTTGTTGTTTTGTGCCATTTTTTTAGTTTTATACCTTATTTGTTGTTTGTCATGACTCTGGCTCATTTGGTTATGATGATGCATGCTTTATATGAAACTTTAAAACTGCTTCAATTGTTTTTGGTGGTTCTCAGTTTCCGGTGGGAAGAATTCATCGCCACCTGAAGTCGAGAACCAATGCCCATGGACGAGTGGGAGCCACAGCAGCGGTCTACTCAGCTGCGATTCTTGAATATCTGACGGCTGAAGTGCTTGAGTTGGCTGGAAATGCTAGCAAGGATCTGAAAGTCAAGAGGATAACACCGAGACACTTGCAGCTGGCAATTCGTGGGGATGAGGAGCTTGATACCCTTATCAAAGGGACCATTGCTGGTGGTGGTGTGATACCCCACATTCACAAATCCCTCATCAACAAAACCACCAAGGAATGAATTTCTTGTCCTAAATCTTCATTTCTATGTACTTGATAAACTTTATTATGAGTTTGTGACAGTTAGTATTGCTTCCTGTCTCATTTAGATGATTTGTAAGTTAGGAATTTCAACTGTTAGCTGTGTTTGGTCATTGATGTAGTTGTTTTCTAACATCAAGTTTCAGGATATATTAGTGTTTATCCCTTGGATAAGATGATTGATTGATTCTGTGTATTGATGTTTCTACTTTGATTTATTGTTTTATGACCATGTAAGAAACTTAAAAGGGGTTACAAGATGCCATTGATTATTAAATATTTAGAATTAGAATCAGGATTTAATTTCTATTTTAATAGATGTTACGGCAGTTGGCTGATGGCTACAAAGGACTCAGTTTCAAAATATTTGGTCTAGAAAGAGAAACATACCAACGAGATGATGATGAGCATTTTATTATTATGCCGACCAATTTATAGATTTTACAAGTAAAATGCAAAAAATAGTTTCAACTCTTGCTAACAAAAGAGCATCTTTGGGCAAACATCGTATGCATAATCAGACAAAAAAAGAAAAGAACATAGTATGTGAGCGAAGATTCCAATTGAATTCAGCAATGCCTTAGTTTGAATATGCTATTTTAGAGGAGTTTGTTCTTTTGTATCCCTCTTTTTTAGTAACATCATTCTCTCTCTCACTCTCATGATGGCTGCAACGCTGATACAACCACCATACAAAGGCTTTTTTCTGGCAGCAGGAATCAAGTATAATCAAAGAGTATCTCCTTTCATTTCATCAGCTATAGCAGACAAAAATTTACATGTGTCATCATCAACAGCTAATCAACCCAAATACCCTTACAA